>OX336391.1:207101403-208351403 GCA_946902985.2 Meconema thalassinum
ATCGTAGTGCAAAACTTACTTGAGAATTAGGTTAAAAGGAACTGTGCGGTAAAGTAACCAATCTTAATTCTTCCGCACAGTAATTTTTGTGTTCATTAGTAGCAGCGGAGTAGGTCAAGCCAAAGGATTAAAAGTGTACCGTAGCTAATGATGTGTGGAAGAAGCGGTCTGGCTGTTAATAGCCCGGCCAGGATAATGGTCACATGGCATTAGACTTGCGGTTCAGATCCAATTATTGGGGTTGGGAGACTTATGGTTTGAGTTATTACTGTTTATACACAACCACCACAGGGTCATATATCTCCGACTATGAGCTTCAAAGCCGAGAATACACTGAATCTCAAATACAACGTGGACTATTGCCTGCCTCCCTCACTCCACATATGTACACTAGCTATAGCAGTATATATCGTGTTTGACTGTACAGTATTATACAGCACGCCAAGTTCCTCTGACATAGCGTTGCCAAATCAGAAAAAGTCACTGTCAATGTCATGTTAAGTTGTTGATCATCATAATCATGCAGAAATATGGTCTGAACACAAAGGCTTAAGACGAAAGAGTCTCAAAATTACAGAAAGCTTACAAACTTACCTGGTCCCGCTACAAAAAGATGCATTTCCACGGCTGCGAAATTACGACATTATAAAACGGTAGTCTTGCCGGAAGCCTTATATGCATCAGAAACCACAAGCAGCAAGGGAATATCCTTAATTAGATACATTGAAGCACAAGAAAAAAAAATCTGAGAAAAATTTACGGCGTTGTTTTCAGAGATAATTTCTGGCAAAAATAGACCCACAGAAGAATAAATACTGAATCTATCACGACACTCATCAGAAAACGCAGAGTGAAGTTCTTTACACACATCGCCCGAATGAACGACACCAGACTGACTAAAATAATATTCAACATAACTTCTACCTCGAAATTGGGTACTTCTTGGTACAAAGAAACTATGTAAGATTTATAACAATGACATATAACCGTTCAAGACATCCACGACCGCACCCTTCGTAGACAAAAAATCAAAAACCAGAAATTTGAATTTAGATCACAACCCAAAAGAAATAGGCGTAAATGGACAGATGAAGGGAATAAGGCACACAGTGAACGGATGAAAGATTTTCGGGGAAAAGAAAACAGGAAAACAGCCACCAAAAGTTAGATTTTTTGTTTTTAGCACTCTCCTTAAAGGGGAATGAACGCAAATAATAATAGTAATAATACTGTAATTGTGAGGTTTGAAGCCATTTTTCAGTGTTGCCTAAGTAAACAAAAGTTTGGTGCTTTTCAGTCGGTCAAAACGTATGTACCCAAAAAGAGCTGCCCTAATCCTGAAATAAATTACATGAGATTAATAATTACACTAGGATTAATCTCATGTAATTTATTTCAGGATTAGGGCATAACCCAGCTCTTTTTGGGTACAATCGCGTTAACCGACTGAAAAGCACCAAACATATGAATAATAATAATAATATAATTTCATATGAGAAGACTAAATACATAGAAGGAACTAAATCACAATTCAACAATCAATCTTTAACACATTTAAAGTGAAGCTATTATGAGTGGTTATGATAAAAAAAACAAGAAGTTCCGTGAAGAACTATACAGCCTACTTTTCATGCCAATGATTATTCTACAGAATATGAACCTATCTAGAATAATGACGAAATTAAGTTGCTAATATCGAAATTTCCAATTAGTTCGAAATACTGTATACCTGGCATAATGTATCCTAATACAGCACTACAGTTGGCAGCCCTGATGATTGAATATATTCTTAGTTCCATCTCTTAAGGTACAAAATACAAAATTTGGTTGAAGTCCAATGAATAGCATGGACGTTACATGCAGTTAAACATTGGATCTAACAGCGCGCGTAAAATCATGTTGGCAACAATGTCATGCATGTATTGGTCAGAAATAATCTGAAATAATATGATCTATTGTTGTGCCAATTTTGAATGAAATCCATTAGTTGGTATAGAAGTTACATGCATTTTAAAATTGGACCTATCAGCAGGCTTAGAATCATGTTGGCAGCACTGACGTATATTAGTTACTCCAAATTCGTCTAGAATGCCAGGTACTATACGTGTGCAAAGTTTAGAGCTATTGGCTTGCATACTTTCTGATATATTGATATTAGGGTAACAAAAATAAGGACAGCACATATTAACAGTTGGCAGCCCTGGTTGTTCCTTAGAATACGCATAGTCATATCTGTTATGGTACACATAGCACATACGAAATTTGGTTGAAATCCAAATGATAGTATGGAAGTTACATGTATTTAATGTTGGACCTGTCAGCAGGCTTAGAATCATGTTGGTAGCACTGACGTATATAAGTTACTCCAAATTAATATAGAATGTCAGGTACTATACGTGTGCATAGTTTAAAGCTGTCGGCTTGCATACTTTCTGATATATTGGTATTTGGATAAAATAAATTAGGAGCATTTATCAACAGTTGGCAGCCCTGGTAGGTCTTAAGAATACGCTCAGTCATATCTGGTTATGTACACATACAACATACGAAATTTGGTTGAATTCCAATTGATAGTGTAGAAGTTATATGCATTTAAAAATTGGACCTATCAGGAGGCTTATAATCATTTTGGCAACACTGCCATGTTTGGCCTCCTGGAAATTAAACTGAAATATTATGATCTGTACGTGTGCCAATTTTGAAATAGCTGCCATTCATACTTTCCAAGATATCCAACATGGAGCTCAAATTTCAATTGCGATTTTTTAGCAGTTGGTAGCACTGACATCATTTTCAAATATGGCCGTGAGATATTCAGGTATAGATCTTTACTCCTACCAAATTTTGTTTCGATTGCTGCAGCCGTTTAGGAGTTGATATGGGGGGACACACACACAGCCAGACAGACAGACAGAAGGACAGACAGACAGACAGACACACATTTGCCCGATCTCATAAGTCTACTTTTTCCTCATTTTTGCAAAATGTGAAAAGTAGGCTAAAAATGCCACGCCAAGGTAAATGGTGTTACAAATGTTGATAAAATATGCTAAATGCTAAATATTTAAAACGTTGTTTCATCGTTTCATTACAAAACTTCTAAAGTTTATTAAAATTTATACTAGTGGACCCGTGCGAGAACTCCCGCGTAATGGGTTGTGTGTGCCCCATGTGTACAGACTACCCGCCCATCTCTAGTGCTATGTGGGCTGTACGCGACACAATTCTGCCAGGGCCTATCTCGGTTTGTGCGCCCGATGTGTACAGACTACCCACCCGGCAGTAGTGCTATGCGGGCTGTACGTAACACAGTTCTGGCAGGGGCTATCGTCTTGTTTATTTGTTTAAAAGCACGTTATAAACATATAAATATATTTTCGTTGACTTATCAAGAAATGCAAGATTTTTCCTGTACTATTGAGACGATTTTGAAGATTTTGGTATAAACCAGACCTTCTAACTCCCTCTGGTTTAGGAGCTTGAGTTTTGTGAATCATACACCTTTGCGTATTATATAATAAGATTATGTATGTGTATCTCTATATAATATAAAACAAAGACCTAATTCTTGGATGTAACAGGTAATCTCAAGAACCACTGGATGGATTTTGATTTGATGCGGTTTTCACCATTCTGAAAAGGATTTCTCGAGGAAGGTTTCTGTAGAAAAGCATATATATTTTATGACCAAAGGAAGCTAAACAGTAACGATTTCAATGAATTGAGAAGAAAAACCTGCCGTCCGTGCGCCTTTTAATCTTACGTTGGGTAAACCGTTAAAGATATCTATATACTATGAGTGTACTAATTGTTCAGCATGAAAGGTTCTACAAAATGGTCCACGACAGAATATCTCTATCTTTAAAACATCGCCCACTATGAGTGTTTTTACGTATTCATTTCTTCCAACAATCTCCATTCAGTGGAAATTTAAATTACTAGCTTCGGAGCGAGTTAGCGAGCGAGCCAATCACCCCAGTTTCGGCCAGTATCAAACTGACGAGTCATGTCGAGTTAAGACTTCAGAGAAGACTGCCGGGTAGGCCTATAGCCTAAGTGTTTGGAGTTTCGCTGTTCACCTCGGCTTTTCGGAATTGCATCTGGGAGCTGCCGTAAACGCTGGGTAAACCTTTAAAGATACCGGGCGAAGCTAGTTTTGATATAATTTGTACAGCCTACACAAACCAAATAACATATTTTTAAACCCTATTTCATCTTCGTTCATCACCACGTATCTTTTAGCTCCGAACAAAAGCGTGAAAGACTTCAAAACATAATACGTGCGGTTAGTCAGCTGACTGCAGCTTGTTCAAAGAATACACGAGATAGAATCTACTGTTTGGCTGGAATCGCCCCACCAGATATTAGAAGTTGCAGCCATGAGCGAGAGAACTAAAGCAATTACCTCATGCACACACCCATTGTACGGATATGAACCCGGCCATCGACGACTGAGGTCTAGGGGGAGTTTCCTGAATACAACAGAAGATCTACATGAGACTGCTAAGTCCACAAGGTTAAGATTATGGGGATCTAGAAATACTCAATTTGATGGCTGAATGCTACCAATTCAACATCTCCCTCCAGAACATAAGGTACACTGGTCCACGTGGAAGTCGTTGAACAGGCTTCGCACTAGTGTTGGTAGATCACGAACCAATATGATAAAGTGCGGTTTTCCTGGCACATCCAGGCTATGTGTCTGTGGTGAAGTCCAAACCTCAGTCCATTTCATGAATTGCCGTAAGTGTCCTTTAAGTTGCACAATGGAAGACTTCATGGCTGCGACACCTAATGCAGAGACTTGGCAAAATATTGGACAGACACTATTTGGTATGTGTGTTATTAAGTACCATTTTAGCCTACTTTTCACATTTTGCAAAAATGAGGAAAAGGTAGACTTATGAGATCGATCCGGGAAAATGTGTGTTTGTCTGTCTGTCTGTCTGTCCTTCTGTCTGTCTGTCTGTCTGTCTGTCCTTCTGTCTGTCTGGCTGTGTGGGTTTCCCCCCCATCAACTCCCAAACGGCTGCAGAAATAGAAACCAAATTTGGTATGAGTAAATATCTATACCGGAATATATCAAGCCCATATTTGAAAATGATGTCAGTGCTATCAACTGCTGAAAAAAACGCACTAGAAATTTGATCTCCATGTTGGATATCCTGGAAGGCATACATGGGAGCTATTCCAAAATTGGCACACATTTAGATAATGCTATTTCAGTTTAATTTCGCGGAGGCCATACATGACAGTGTTGCCAAAATAATGTTAAGCCTTCTGATAGGTCCAATGTTTAAATGCATATAACTTCTACACTATCAAGTGAATTTCAACCACATTTTGTATGTAATATGTGTACACAAACAGATATGACTGAGTGTATTCTTAAGAGCCACCAGGGCTGTCAAATGTTAATAATTGCTCTCTCTATTTTTTATCCATATACCAATATGAAAGTATGGAAGCCGACAGCTTTTAACTATGCACACGTATAGTACCTGACATTTTAGATTAATTTGGAGTAACTTATATACGTCAGTTCTACCAACGTGTTTCTAAGCCTGCTGATAGGACCAATTTTTTTATACATGTAACTTCTATACTATCAGTTGGATTTCAACCAAATTTCGTATGTGCAATGTGTACCATAACAGATATGACTATAAGTATTTTAAGAGCAATCAGGGCTGCCAACTGTTAATAAATGCTGTCTATATTCTTTTTACCCTAATATCAATATATGAGAAAGTATGTAAGCCAACAGCTCTATACTTTGCACACGTATAGCACCTGACATTCTAGATTAATATGGAGTAATTAATATAAGTCAGTGCTGCCAACATGATTCTATGCCTGCTGATAGGTATACATGTAACTTCTATACTAACAAGTGGATTTCATCCAAAATTGGCACAACAAGATATCATAATATTTTAGATTATTTCTGACCAGCACACGTATGACATTGTTGCCAACATGCTTTTACTCGTGCTGATAGATCCAATGTCTGATTGCATGTTACGTCCATTGGACTTCAACCAAATTTTGTATTCAGTACCATAAGAGATGGATTATTATTTAGCGTATGACAACATAAGAATGCAAAGAAACACAATCACAAATTAAATATACACTATGTGCAGTAGGTTACAGTCTTAACTTCAAGCTCTCAATATAGTCTATGCAAGGCGGATTCAGATTTTGGAAGTCTTTTGAATTGCCCTGATATGCACTCAGGGGGCACTGTTCCACAATGTGATGGACTGTTTGTTTTGGGGCACCACAGCTACATTCCGGGGAGGAAAGTTTGCCCCATTTGTGGAGGGTGTCAGCGCACTTGCCATGGCCTGTCCTGATGCGATTGAGAGTTGTCAAGGTACTGCGGTGTAGATGAAATCCTGTTGGTGTTCTTGTGATGCAGGGAAAGTTCCGATACTCAGGTGGAGCTGTGGATGTCCATTCTTGCATCCAGTCCTGCTGTAGGTTGAAATTATCAACCAGGTTTCTGGCGGTCCTAACTGGTGGATTTCTGGAACGGAGCCTGCTGATCATGGCGTTGGGGATGTCTCCATGGATTGGCAGATTGGCATTTCTAGACAACTTCTGGTACTCTTGCAACAGGGCATTCTTTCTCCGTAAGTGTGGTGGAGGAATATGGCTAAGAACTGGCAGCCAAGAAGTGGGGGTAGATTTTATGGTTCCTGATACAATGCGCAAAGTATGGTTTAGCTGCGAGTCAACCAGTTTTGTATGACAGCTGTTCAGCCAGACTGGAGAGCAATATTCTGCAGCTGAGAAGACAAGGGCAAGAGCTGAAGTTCTTAAGGTTGAAGCTGAAGATCCCCAGGTGGTACCACACAGTTTATGGAGGATGTTGTTCCGTGTCTGGAGTTTGGCTGTTGTCCTCTTCAGGTGTTCCTTGAAGGACAGAGTTCTGTCAAGGGTTACCCCGAGGTATTTTGGGTATCTGTTGTGGTGAAGTCTAGTGTCCTGGAATTTAACATTAAGTTCACGGTGGGCCAGTTTGTTGTTGAGGTGGAAACATGTGACTTCAGTATTACTCAAACTTGGCCTAAGTCTCCATTTATGAAAATACTGATCTAAGATTTTGAGGTCAGCTGTCAACGTATCTTCGGTATTCTCCATAAATTTGTCCTGCACTGCAAATGCCCAGTCGTCTGCGTACCCAAATGGTGTGGAGGTTGTTTTCGGCAAATCTGATATATATAAGTTGAACAGCAGAGGTGCTAGTACCGATCCTTGAGGAAGACCGTTATTAAGAGTCCTTTTCTTACTGGTCTTGTTTCCCATAATTACACGGAACCTTCTGTCTGTAAGCATGTTTTCAATGAGCTTGGCAATTTTCTTGCAGGGTATTATTCGAAGTAGTTTGCAGATGAGTCCTTGCCTCCATACTGTGTCGTATGCTGCAGTTAGGTCCACAAACACAACTGAAGTCTTTAGTTGTTTTTGGAATCCAGCTTCGATGTGTGTAGTCAGAGAGAGAACCTGGTCTGTGCAACTTCGGTTTGGGCGAAAGCCCGCTTGTTCGATGGGTAGATGGTCAAGAACTACTGAGCCGATTCTGTTGTAGAGAAGCCTCTCCAGTAATTTGTAAACTACACTCAGAAGAGCAATTGGACGATAGCTTTGAGGATTTTTACTAGATTTACCTGGTTTGAGAATGGCGATGATCTTTGTTTGTTTCATAAGTCGGGGGATAGACCCTGCCTCTAAGATGTTGGAGTAGAACTTTGCTAGCCAGGTAATTGCATAATTCCCTGCATGCAATAAAAATTCTGGATGAATGCCATCAAAACCAGGGGCTTTCCCTGATTTGACATCTTTCAAAGCTGTAGCAACTTCCTCTGGGGTGAAGGGATAAGAAAATCTGCCGACCTCAAGACTGTCTGTTTTCATTGCTCTGAGTTCCCTTTTGATTGCAGAGGTGTGGTCACGATCTTTTGGAGCTTTCGAACTTGACACAATGTGGGACGCGAACTTGTTGGGGTTTATAGGAATAATGTCTCGAGCTACTCGGCTTCCATCTCCTAATTTCATCAATAGGGACCACGCCTTCCTGCTTGAATGTTTGAAGTCGAGGTTTTCCACAGTTTCTGTCCATTTCTGACTGCGAGCAGTGTTCAGGCTGTGTAATAGTTGATCAGCTGTATTCTTGTCCCCAGTTGTTTCGAATTCTTGATACAGTTTTTCACTAGCATCACTCCATCCAGGAATATACTCCTTCCGATGGAACTAAGAATATACTCAGTCACCAGGGCTGCCAACTGTAGTGCTCTATTAGGCTACATTATACCAGGTATATTTCGAACTAATTAGACATTTCGATATTACCAACTTAATTTCGTCATTATTTTAGATAGGTTCATATACTCTAGGTTAATCATTGGCATGTATCTCAATTTTAAGAAAAGTAGACTCTTTAATTCGTCAAGGAACTTCTTGTTTAATTACGAATTCAGTTATTCACGGAACTTAAGCACAGTGATATATCCAGAAAGAAAATGATTCCCGCGTTGTTTTGGTTACAACCCTGATAGCACTACGTGTCTGAACATAATAATACTAAAATTTTATTTTTAACATAGCAATAGCTCCCTCGACCGATATATTGGTCCCCTGGCACTATGCGGGTTAAATCACCAAATTAAGATATATCTTTGAAGGAGATAAATTCAAGTATTTAAGAGAAATTATTCAGCCAGCAGGGTCTAACCAAGAAGCAAATAAGCAAAGAATTGCAAAGTTACAAAAAGCATATAAAATTACCTGTAACAGATAACACTATATATATTAAAATGAAAGTTTGTCTGTTTTTTCTGAATTTCTACGAAAATTTGAGTTATTTACGCGTTTCAGACTGTTTTATGACGGATGCGCGCGAAAATAGTTTTTGTCTGTCTGTCTGTTTGTCTGTCTGTGGACAAAGTTGTTGTTCCCTTATAACTCGAGAACGGCTGGGTGGATCAACGTAAAATTTGGTACAGATATCCTTCAGAGGCTCTTCTCTGTACCTCTCATAAAAGGGGGCCTACGCCCTTAAGATACTTGCTGAAATAGGCGTAGAAGGGCGAGACAAAGCTCATTTTCAGCCCCTCAATGTGAGAAATGAGACTCGGGGGCAGGGCCCCCGAAAACCACATTTTAAGGCCCTAAAACCAACAGTTTTTTAGATATTTCCAGAAAATTAATTTCATTTAATACAATAACGAAATAATGCAAGCCGGTAACCATGGCAACGGAATCTCACAGGTCCATCTATTGCTGTAAGACGCAATACAATTCCATTTATTACATTACTGAGATAGATTGCAAACGGCTATAAGGTAATAACGGAACCAAATTAAGCTGTAAAATTCATCAATGTCATATAATGTGCTTAAGGGGGTCAAGGGGTACTCTAGATATTTTCTCGCGATTTACACGTGCGGGTGTGGTACGGAAGGTCTATTATATCCCTATCCCTATATTGTTATATTATTATTATTATTATCATTATTATTATTATTATACTACGGCCTACAACGATGAGACAAAGCTTATTTTCAGCCCCTTGGTGTCAAAACAAAACTCGGTGCCCCTAAATAGCCGTAAAGGGTCCCCGAAAACTACATTTTAAGGCTCTAAAACCAACAGTTTCTGAGATATTCCCAGAAAACTAATTTCGTTTAATAAACTGATGAAGGAATGCAAGCCAGTAACCATGACCAAAGTATCTCAAAACGTGACATCCAACTTTCCATCTAATTTTGCAAGAAGTAAAGCCACTCCATTTATTAAATTTCTGTGAATGTTTGCAAATGGCTATAAGGTTATTACGGAATCAATTAAAACTGTAAAATTCATCAATACGCTTAAGGGGTCAAGGGGTACCCTAGATTTTTTTCACACGACTTAAATGTGCGTTATGCCGTACAGAAGGTCTATTATATCTCCGAACAGAAACATTATTTTCAAAAATTCCTCGATTAACGGTCACGTTAAACTACAAGCTTCCTTTTCAAAAATTCCTGAATTGAAATAGTTTTTTTTTTTCTTTTAGGAATTTGGGCCATTGGAGGCTAAGAAACTGGATTTTCGTGCACCACAAGCCTTTATAATTTATTAAAGGGGTCTTCCTCTGGATGGGGACTTGACACAACAGTGAAGGTCAGTTTTCTTTGACGTGTATTGCGTTTCGTCTACGAGGTTTTCAATTTTATTTTCACGTCAGGAAGTAGACGTTAGGTAAATTCAGTTTCAGAGCAAATTTTAACTAATCATTTTTCTTTGTCGACAAACAGGTTCCAAGTCTCTAACCATTGCAACAGTAGCTCAGTTGATTACGTCTGGTTATTAATACCGAAGACCGTTCGAGGAATGTGTACTTCTGCTAGTAAGCTAATAAACAAGATGTTCAGTAAAGAACATATAGCCTATTTTCTCTTAAATGCACGGGTATTGTCTTAACTCATAGTCTTCTTCGTTGTTGTTTGAGTCTTCAGTCTTTTGACTGGTTTGATGCAGCTCTCCATGCCTCCCTGTCCTGAGCTAATCGTTTCAACTCTACATAGCTACCACACCCTACATCCGAGGCAATCTGTTTAACATATTCTAACCTTGGTCTACCCCTACAGTTCTTGTCCTCGACCCTTCCTTCCGTAACTAAGCTTGCTATTCCTGGGTGTCTTAGTATGTGTCCTACCAACCTATCTCTTCTCTTCATTAGCAGTCGCCAGAAACATCTCTCCTCTCCCACTCGCCTTAATACCTCTTCGTTTGTAACCCTATCTACCCATCTGATCTTCATCATTCCCCTGTAACACCACATTTCAAATGCCTCAATTCTCCTCTTTTCTGCTGCACCAATAGTCCAAGTTTCACTTCCATAGAGCGCCACGCTCCAGACAAAGGCTTTCAAAAATGACTTCCTAATACCTAAATCTATATTCGATGTCAACAGATTCCTTTTTTGTAGAAAGGCTTTCCTTGCCTGAGCCAACCTACTTTTTATATCAACTTTGCTTCGTCCATCACTGGTTATTCTGCTTCCTAAGTAACAGAAGTCTCCTACTTCCTTCAGCTTTTCACCTGCCAATTTGATCTCCATAGAGGTTTCTGATTTATTTCGGCTGCATTCCAGTATTTTTGTTTTACATTTATTAATTTTCATCATGAAGTCCTTCCGTAAGACGGAATCCATACCATTCAAAAACTCATTCAAATCCTCAGGCTTGTCGGCCAAGATGACTATGTCATCAGCAAATCTCAGAGTTGAAATTATTTCTCCTTGAATCTTCACTCCCACTTTAAATTTTTCTCCGATTTCCTTCATTGCTTGTTCAATGTAAAGATTGAAAAGTATGGGTGATAAGTTGCAGCCTTGCCTTACACCTTTCATAATACCCGCTTCTCTCTCATATCCTTCACCTCGAATGACTGCTGTCTGGTTTCTGTATAGATTGTATATCACCCTCCTATCCCTGTACTTTATTCCAATAGATTTCAAAATGTCAAACAATTTAGTCCAATCAACGTTATCAAAAGCCTTTTCTAAGTCTACAAATGCCATGAACGTTCTCTTATCTTTCCTTATTCTACCTTCCAAAATCAGCCGAAGACTTAGTACAGCTTCCCTTGTTCCTACATTTCTCCTGAAACCAAACTGGTCTTCACCCAACTCCGTTTCTATCTGGCTCTCAATCCTCTTGTAAATTATTCTAGACAGGATCTTTGAAGCATGAGTAATCAAGCTGATTGTACGGTAATCTTCACATCTGTCAGCTCCCACTTTCATTGGTATAGGGATGATAACATTCTTCTTGAAATCAGGGGGTACCTCACCTGTCTCATAAATCCTACTCACCAAGTGAAATAACCTGATCAGACCTTCATCTCCTATGCAGCGTAGCAACTCAATCGGTATATCATCTATGCCTGGTGCTTTGTTCCTGCCTAAGTCCTCTAATGCTCTGTCAAATTCTGATCTCAATATTAAATCTCCTTTTGCATCCTCATCAATTTCCTCCTCCCTTTCCATTACATGATTCTCAATCTCCTTTCCCTTATACAAGCACTCTATGTAAGCTCTCCATCTCTCAACCTTTTCTTCCCTAGCTGTTAGAGGCTTTCCATTTGTGTCCCTAATATTACAGCACTTAGTCTTCTTTTCCCCAAAAGTATTCTTAATCCTTCGATAAGCTGTGTCTACTTTTCCTAATTTCAGACACTTTTCTATACCTGTACATTTCTCTTTCAACCATTGTTCTTTCGCTTCCTTGCACTTCTTGTTAACCTCATTTCTCAGACGTCTGTATTCTGCTTTCCCCTCTTCATCTCTTAGATTCTTGTGTCTCCGCCTTTCATCCATCAATTCTAGTATATCCTGAGTGATCCAAGGTTTTCTACCTATTCTTTCTTTCCTACCAATGTTTTCTTCTGCCGATCTTGTTATTTCATTCTTCAAAAGTGCCCATTCGTCTGCAATTGAAGTTTGTTTAGGGGTTTTGATTAGTCCTTCCTTTATACTCTTCTTGAATCTTTCGTTCACATCCTTTACTTTCAGTCTGTCTATTGCCCACCTTTTTGGCTTTTGACTTTTCTTCAGTTTCTTCAACTTTAATCTGCATTTCATTACAACCAGATTGTGGTCAGAGTTTATGTCAGCACCAGGATATGTTTTACAATCCAAAATCTGGTTTCGAAACCTCTGCTTGACCATAATGAAGTCGATTTGGTAACGCCCTGTATCTCCTGGTCTCATCCATGTGTATATTCTTCTATTGTGGTTATTGAATAAGGTGTTAGCTATGACCAACTCATGTTCGGTGCAGAATTCCATCAGCCTGCTTCCTCGATCATTCCTTTCACCTAATCCGAAATCTCCTACTATCTTCCCTTCCCTCCCTTTTCCTATCACAGCATTCCAATCTCCCATTACTATAACATTTTCATCTCCTTTGATATACCTCAGAATGTCATCTATTTCTTCGTAGACCTTTTCAACATCCTCATCATCAGCTTGACTGGTAGGCATATAGACTTGTACCACTGTGGTGCACGTAGGTTTAGTATTGATTTTTGCTACAATAATCCGTTCACTGTATTGCTCATAATATTCCACCTGCTGTCCAAGTTTCCTACTCAATATGAGACCAACTCCTGCTTGGCCATTGTTTGATTTAGTGCTAATGACCCTATAGTCTCCTGACCAAAAGTCCTGTTCTTCCTGCCAGTGCATTTCACTAATCCCAACCAAATCCAACCTCAACCTATCCATTTCCCTTTCTAAGTTTTCTAACTTTCCACTTCCTAGCAGACTTCTAACATTACACGCTCCGATCCGTAGAATGTCAGATTTCCTCTTTGTCACTTCTGTGATGTTAACCCCCTCTCGAGTAGTCCCCACCCGGAGATCCGAACGGGGGACTAGTTTACCTCCGGATTGAAATTTTACAAGGGAGGAGGCCATCATCACATGTAATTATGCATAGAGAGGTGCATATCCTCGGGAATAGCATTACGGCTGTAGTTTCCCGTTGCTTTCAGCCGTGCAGCAGAACGCAGTGTAGCCATTAGTTGGCTTATATTATCAATATCTTAACCGTCTATTAGACTAGTAAAGAATTTATTTATTCTGAAAGGCTGCTACTCCCTTTCAGAATAAGTAAAGAGCAATTCTACTACAAAATACTAACCTTCTACTAACAATTAAATACCAAAATTCTACTAACGAAAAAAATACTAAAGTTTCACCAACAACAAATACTACCACTAAAACAGTCTGTCACCAGGCCCACTCACATGCACCCTCACCAGCACACTCACACACCACAGTCTAATAGAACAATGACATATATCTAATAAACAAATTAATGCCCTAAGGCTAAATGAATGCTTAACCATGGTGAGAATTCACTTGTTTTAAAGTACACTCCACACATCACTTGTTATTTTCTAACATGTGTTATTGTTGCAGGTAGCTTGGGGAAAATGAGAAATGAAAAAATAATTAAAATATCAAATATTGAACAGCAGAAACTGAAGAAAATAAAATGCTTATGGATGACATGGACCTTTTCCCAGCATTGGCTGAATCACAGAGAACCCTGAGACCTAAAGTTGGAAATAGAGTGGGGGTGGTTGGATGAACTGTGTCCATTGACACTACTGGTATTTGGAAATAAAACACACGAGCACAGTAATGGCTGGGGAGTGGGGGTGAATGGAAGCAAAATAGGATAGATGGAAATGCTAAAAAACAAGTTCTCAATAAAGATAATTTTTTGTATTCAGCTTGACTATTGTTTTGCATTAAGTTTAAGACATTGAAATGTGCATTTATCTAAAATTACACAAGGGACTATTTAGAAGTAGCTATGGGCTTAAAATTGTGGTGCATGTTCACTGCCATATGGCCTAAATAATGTGAAGTGTGAGTCACATGGCCCATAATAGTTCTTGTACAGGATATCTAATAGGCTACCCTATTAGGTACCAGTGGCCTACCACTTCCGAAAACACAAAAATAACGTAGATAAAATAGAGCCATTTTATACTACCATTACCGTACCATGTGTATTTGGTACCGGTATAATCACTGGTGGTATGATGATAGAAGCACCTCTATATGGGGTGCACCAATAAATTGCTATAACATGTGAACACGCATTATGTCCGTATAGCCTGTGGGCCTAATAACACTCGACTTGTTCTGGCGCAGAACAAGAGGGTGTACATGTGACCTAATTGTTATAAAATGTTACAAACCGGTCATGTTTTTGATATTTATCTAAAACGGAACAAAAATATTGTTGGGTTCACGTGTCTGAGTAAGACACGATTTTCAGGACAACGGCATTCTTCCTTCTCAATAAAATCCAAAATCTCTATGATAGGCCTACACAAATTAAGCCTACTCCAGAAAAAATATTATCTTTGTACAAGTATAACCTACTAATGTACAAGCTTTATTATATCATACTAGCTGAAGTACCCGTGCTTCGCTACGCGTCATAAATAAATTAAAATGTGAAGGTGACAGTTAAAACAGGGGATAGGCGAGGTGCTGCGCAGAGGGAGATTAAGGATGGAACATTTTGTCCAACTACACCGCTCGGCGTTGACCGTGTTTTATAGCACAAATTTAGGTTTTACTCGCTAACAGTTGCAGATACCTTTCGGATAGGAATTGTAGTTTTAAACCTCGCATATGTCATCAAAAGTTTGCTATTTCTTAGCGTTCTCTTTTTATTTGAAATGGAAATATGAAAGTTTGATACCAAAGGGTGTAGTGACGTCACTAAAATGGTCGCCATTTTAAATAGTGCAAAGTATTGAAATCAAAAGTAACCTATATGTTAACCAGGAAAATCCGCTACTTCCATGTAAAATTCACGTAAATCGGACCAGTGGTACTTGCGAGATTGAGTAATACACAGACACACACCATCTCAATTTTAGCCTCGCTTCGCTCACGTCATAGTCGTGTCATATTGTTATTCAATGAAATGCAGGTTTAACCCCGTTAACACCCCTTTAGAACCTGAATACCCAAAAATCCCTCCTTAGTAGACGTTTTCGACACACGACAAACATATCCCCAAAATATCATTCTTCTAACATTAATAGTTTTGGTTGGTCGATGAGAGCAAACATCCAAAAATCCTTCCTTAGTGGACGTTTGTCTTCCAGAGGTTCACCCCTCCCCATATGCCCCTTAAATTGCATTTATGAAAACACGGTCGAACACCTATTTATTTTATTTATTTATTCATTTATTTATTTATTTATTTATTTTTAAGCTGATAGATTTCCTCCGAATTTCAGACTCCTCCCTATGTCGTTTAAGAGATACACGCTCAGTTAGGAATCTTTCAACCCCCACTTTTCATCCCTTTCACCTCATAATATACACTACATCGAAAAACCATTAGACATGTGTCAGCTTATTTTTAATGATTAGTATATGTGCCAAGTATCACATCCCCAAATGAAACCACTCGTGAGATATTGTTATTCAATGGAAAGCACGTTTACCCCCTTAACACCTCTTTAGAACCTGAATATCCAAAACTCTTTCCTTAGTGGAAGTTTTCGACATACAACAAACATATCCCCAAAATTTCATGTTTCTAACTTCAATAATTTTGGCTGGGCGATGATGAGTGAGTGAGTCAGTCAGGACATTTTCTTTCATTTATTTTTGATAATTTCACCCGTCCCCATGAACCCCTTAAATTGGATTTATGAAACAAACGGTCAAACACCTATTTACTTATTTAAATCTGTTTTCCCCCTGAGTTTGATGAGTGAGTAAGTGAGTCAATCAGTTAGGACACTTTCTTTCCTGTTTTTTTTCCCATAATTTCACCCCTCTCCAAGGGCCCCTTAAATTGGATTTATGAAAAAACGTTCGAACACCTATTTACTTGTATTTTAAGCTGTTTTTTCCCACCGAATTTCAAACTTCACTACTAAGTCGTTCCAGAGATACACGCTCCGTCAAGAATCCCTCAACCCCCAATTTTCACCCCTTTCACCTCATAATATACACCACATCGATAAACCCTTAGACATATGTCTGATTATTTTTAACGATTAGTTTATATACCGAATATCACATCCCCAAACAAACAACTCATGAGATATCGTTATTCAATGAAATGCACGTTTAAACCCTTGACACGTCTCTAAAACCCGAATAAACAAAAATAATTCCTTAGTTAACGTTTTCGACATACAGCGAACATATTCCCAAAATTTCATGTTTCCAACTTTAATAGTTTTCGCTGGGCGTGATGAGTGAGTGAGTCAGACAGGACATTTTCTTTCATTTATTTTACCAGAATTTCACCCCTCCCCATGGGCCCCTTAAATTGGATTGATTAAAAATCGCTTGAACACCTATTAACTTATTTCTTAAGCTGTCTTTTTCCCCTGAGTCAGTCGGTTAGGACACTTTCTCTCCTCTTTATCCCCAGAATTTCACCCCACCCCATTGGCCCCTTAAATTAATTTATGAAAAAACAGTCGAAATCCGATTTACTTACTTTTTAAGCTGATTTTTTTTCGCTGAGTTTCAAATTTCTCGCCTATGTCGTTTAAGAGATAGGCCTACACGCTCCATTAGGAATCCTTAAACCCCCACATTTCAGCCCTTTCACCTCATAATAATACACCACATCGAAAAACGCTTAGACACATGTCTGCGTATTTTTAATGATTAGTTTATATGCCGAGTATCACATCCACAAATGAAACCACTCGTGAGATATTGATATTCAATGAAATGCAGGTTTAACCCCCTTAAGACCCCTTTAGAACCCGAATATCCAAAAAACCTCCCTTAGTGTACGGTTTTGACATACAACGAACATATCCCCGAAATGTCAAGTTTCCAACTTCAATATTTTTGGCTGGGCGATGATGAGTGAGTGAATGAGTCAGGACATTTCCTTTCAATTATTTTTTCTTCAGAATTTCACCCCTCCCGATGAACCCCTTCAATTTGATTGAAAAACAAACTGTCGAAAAGCTATTTACTTACTTTAAAGCAGTTTTTTCCCCCTGAGTTTGATGAGTGAGTCAGTCAGTCAATCAGTTAGGACACTCTCTTTTCTGCCCCCCCCCCCCCTCCCAGAATTTTACCCCTCGCCATGGGCCCCTTAAATTGGATTTATGGAAAAGCGGTCAAACACATATTTACTTATTTTTATGCTGTTTTTTTTCCGCTGAGTTTCAAACTCCTCGCCTATGTCGTTTAAGAGATACACGCTCCGTTAGGAATCTTTCAATCCCCACTTTTCACCCCTTTAACCTCATAAACACATCGAAAAACCCTCAGACACGTGTCTTACTTTTTAATGATAAGTTTATATGCCGTGTATCACATCCCCCAATGAAACCAATCGGGAGATATTGTTATTCAATGAAATGCAGGTTTAACCCCCTTAAGACCCCTTTAGAACCTGGATATCCGAAAATCCTCCCTTAGTAGACGGTTTTGACATACAATGAACATATCCCCAAACTGTCATGTTTCTAACTTCAATAATTTTGGCTAGGCGATGATGAGTGAGTGAGTAAGTGAGTGAGTCTGGACATTTTCTTTCAATTTTCTTTTTTCAGAATTTCACCCCTCCCCATGAACTCCTTAAATTTGATTTATGAAAAAAAAAACTGTCGAACAGCTATTTACTTAATTTAAAGCAGTTTTTTCCAGTCAGTCAATCAGTTAGGACACTTTCTTTCCTGTTCCCCCCCCCCCCCCCCAGAATTTCATCTCTCCCCATGGGCCCCTTAAATTGGATTTATGAAAAAACTGTCAAACACATATTTACTTCTTTTTTCTGTTGATTTTTTTTTTTTCGCTGTGTTTCAAACTCCTCGCCTATGTCGTTTAAGAGAGACACGCTCCGTTAAGAATCTTTTAATTCCCACTTTTCACCCCTTTCACCTCATAATATACACCACATCGAAAAACCCTCAAACACATGTCTTCTTATTAGCCTACTTTTCACATTTTGCAAAAATGAGGAAAAAGTAGACTTATGAGATCGGGCAAATGTGTGTCTGTCTGTCTGTCTGTCTGTCTGTCCTTCTGTCTGTCTGGCTGTGTGTGTGTCCCCCCCTATCAACTCCTAAACGGCTGCAGCAATCGAAACAAAATTTGGTAGGAGTAAAGATCTATACCTGAATATCTCACGGCCATATTTGAAAATGATGTCAGTGCTACCAACTGCTAAAAAATCGCAATTGAAATTTGAGCTCCATGTTGGATATCTTGGAAAGTATGAATGGGAGCTATTTCAAAATTGGCACACGTACAGATCATAATATTTCAGTTTAATTTCCAGGAGGCCAAACATGGCAGTGTTGCCAAAATGATTATAAGCCTCCTGATAGGTCCAATTTTTAAATGCATATAACTTCTACACTATCAATTGGAATTCAACCAAATTTCGTATGTTGTATGTGTACATAACCAGATATGACTGAGCGTATTCTTAAGACCTACCAGGGCTGCCAACTGTTAATATAAGCTCCCAATTTATTTTATCCAAATACCAATATATCAGAAAGTATGCAAGCCGACAGCTTTAAACTATGCACACGTATAGTACCTGACATTCTATATTAATTTGGAGTAACTTATATACGTCAGTGCTACCAACATTATTCTAAGCCTGCTGACAGGTCCAACTTTAAATACATGTAACTTCCATACTATCATTTGGATTTCAACCAAATTTCGTATGTGCTATGTGTACCATAACAGATATGACTATGCGTATTCTTAAGAGCAACCAGGGCTGCCAACTGATAATATGTGCTGTCCCTATTTTTGTTACCCTAATATCAATATATCAGAAAGTATGCAAGCCAATAGCTCTAAACTTTGCACACGTATAGTACCTGGCGTTCTAGACGAATTTGGAGTAACTAATATACGTCAGTGCTGCCAACATGATTCTAAGCCTGCTGATAGGTCCAAATTTAAAATGCATGTAACTTCTATACTAACTAATGGATTTCATTCAAAATTGGCACAACAATAGATCATATTATTTCAGATTATTTCTGACCAATACATGCATGACATTGTTGCCAACATGATTTTACGCACGCTGTTAGATCCAATGTTTAAGTGCATGTAACGTCCATGCTATCCAGTGGACTTCAACCAAATTTTGTATTTAGTACCGTAAGAGACGGAACTAAGAATATATTCAGTCATCAGGGCTGCCAACTGTAGTGCTCTATTAGGATACATTATGCCAGGTATACAGTATTTCGAACTAATTGGAAATTTCGATATTAGCAACTTAATTTCGTCATTATTCTAGATAGGTTCATATTCTGTAGAATAATCATTGACATGAAAAGTAGGCTGTATAGTTCTTAACGGAACTTCTTGTTTTTAATGATGAGTTTATATGCCGAGTATCACATCCCCCCATGAAACCAATCGGGAGATATTGCTATTCAATTAAATGCAGGTCTACCCCCTTAACACCCCTTTAGAACCTGGATAGCCAAAATTTCTCTCTTAGGGGGCATTTGCGGCCCTTGAGGAAGCTGCATACAGATTTCATTCCAATCCGTTCGGTGGTTTCTGAGATTTCGTGATGAATAAATGAATGAGTGAGTGAGTGAGTGAGTGGTATTTGGCAAATATATAGTAGAAAGAAGATAGTGTCAAGTCTTTGTTATGCTAAAGTCGGTTGACAGTGCTGTGTGAGCAATTGAGTAACTAACGGGATTTCAAGTAAAGATCCTCATTTTCTATACCGGTAGTGCTGAGCGCAATTGGCATCAAGTCGGCCGTGTCTCGACTTGAGCTATGTTGCCATGGAAACTATCTGCCTTGCCATTCCTTTATGAGTATATTTTATGATTTGATTAGCCTGTTTTTGAGTGAAAAAGGGCCGAAATCAGAAGAATGAGAAAGACTATCGAAAATTCATGTAGCCAGCGGTTCCTTCTGGGTCCTAAACTATGTGTATGCAAAATATGGTTGAGATTGGTGGAACGGTGTAGATTTGTATACGGAACCAACATATATACATACATACATACATACATACAGACTTTCACTTTTATATATTAGATTTCTCTAATAAATACAGCCTAGAACTGGAATCCGTGGGCTAAAATGTTTCACGGACAGCAGCTGTTGCAAATGGTGTTGTCTTCACCTTCAATAGGTTCCAAGGTGCCAGCACAGTGAACCCGCAATATGAATACAATAACATCAACAACTGTTCACTACTTAAATAAGATATATTTATATAAGAGGAAATATAGAACCTATGATCACCTGTATATCAAGTTCTGATTTCACTGCCCAGCTTTTATCTTCGTATTTATCACCAGATTCATCCTTCAGATTATAAGAGGGTAACAGGTCAATTGATTCCTAGAAAGTATTATACAAGTATGAGACAACGTAAAACATGCCGACAGAATAATTGTACTAAGTTATGTGTAAAAATAAAATATTAACATCCTATTTGCCTACAATTTGGTAGCAAGTATTAAGTCACTAAGCCTTGCTTGTCATGAACATCACTAAGATTGCTTTGTTACACGATATACATAATAAATACAACTTACAATATTTGGCAATTCATCAGTTAGAGACGGCCATTCTGGCTTCTTCAAAGAGTACAATTGAATGTTGGTTGTATTAGCTTGTTGAATAACAACGTGCTATATTATATATTAATTGATTGATTTATTGATTGATTTATTGATTGATTTATTGATTGGTTGATTGATTGAATCCTCACCTAAAATATGGACTAGCGAACAAACAATAGTCTGCATTTTGACCCAACGGGACGGCATGGCCCAGCACGATACGGCACGGTCGACCTGAACTGTTAGTCACTGCTATGGTATAATAATTCTATTATAAGACGTTAATATCCTATGGATCACCTCCTTGAGGTCAGTTCAAACAACCCTCGGTACGATAAACGGATTTGGTTAGGCTGGGCCTTGTAGAATCGTAAGTAACAGTTAGGCTATAATACTTGCATGATCCATACGTCCACCATCTTGAAACTATTTGGGTGATGACCTTGAAGTTTAGGGAAAGGACATTTCCCACATTAAGGTGCATATTTGTACAATTTGGTAGAGATTGGATGATTAGGTTAGTCGTAATTTGATTTAACCTTTGAATATTTGGGTGGCCGCCAGTACGTTTCCGCCAAGATGGCGGTGATATAAAACTTGGAACTGAGGTGTCCTCTGCTTGTGCTGCCTCTATACCAAATGTCTTTCGATTCGGTTTCATCGTGTTTGAATTGATAGGGGAGGGGGATAGAGATATACAGACTCACACTCACACAGACAGACTGACAACTTTCGGTCCGAAAGTAGGCAAACAGTCTTCCTCCCCCAAACTAATCTATGAAGGTGTAGCTACTATTGCTGTGTTACACTTCAGCAGTAAGCCCTAAAACTACAATGGGCGTGCTGGCGCAGCGATCAAGCTGTTGGCCTCTCACCAAGGTGGACCAAATTCAATTCCCGGTCAATGCATGTGAGATTTTAGAAGTGAAATGTGGTTCGGATTCCATGTAAAAAGGAGGTCCGTGGCTCATGATAGCATGATTAACTATCACGTAAAACTAAAAGCTTCCTTCCTAAAACTACTGTAGAATTGTAAATGATGTATTTATTTATTTATTTATCGTATGGCTTTTAGTACCGGGAGTGTCCGAGGACATGTTCGGCTCGCCAGAGGCTGTAGCTGCTTCAAGCGGACACCCCTAGGGTGAGCTACAAGATCCGTTCAATTTCATAATTATAAATTAATATACGGAAATGAACTACAAGTACTCTGTTGTGACGACTAAAAGCTTTAACTACAACATAACATATTGTTTGTCTACTACTAATGTGTTATATTTCATATATTCTAGTAATTGGAATGATTTTGTGTCGACCTAAGAAAGCTACAATATTAATTATTAATAAGGCAACACTGGAGCCTCCGTGGCTTAGGCGGCAGCACGCCGGCCTCTCACCGCTGGTTCCTTGGTTCAAATCCCGGTCACTCCATGTGAGATTTGTGCTGGACAAAGCGGAGGCAGACAGGTTTCTCTCCGGGTACTCCGGTTTTCCCTGTCAAAAATTTCATTCCAGCAACACTCTCCATTGTCATTTCATTTCATCTGTCATTCATGTATGCATTGCCTCTGGGAGTGCGACAGGCTTCGGCAGCCAGCACAGTTCATATCCTCGCCGCTACATGGGGGGTTCATTCATTCCATTCCCTGACCTGGTCGGTCGACTGGAAGCAGGCTGTGGATTTTCAATAAGGCAACACTGAAAAGAGGATTCAAAGTTATCTTCACTGAAAAATTTCACAGCTGCAATTGTCACTGCCTAAGACAACGGTGATAAAATTAAATGAGGATACAATACGCCCTTTGCCAACGGCGTAGCAGTGATGAAACACCAGATACCATGAGAACTCCGCAGTTAAGCAGCATCGGGCGTGGTCGGAACTTGGATGGTACTTCGCGCTGTTGGCCAACATTGATAGATAGATAGATAGATTTATTTTGTCTGGCAAGAGTAGGGTCACTGGGCCCTCTCTTCCATCTAACCTGATTATACAAATGATAAGTAATGAAAAATACAAATACAACTTAAATCTAACAATATTACAATGTTGATATAATATAAAATACATATAAACTGGATTTGCTTGGTGGTGTAGGCGGTAAATTGTTGCATTGCTAGGGTGAATAACTAAGATACTTAGAAGTAAGTTTAAAATTACAGTAAGGTGAGGCAATACTGGAAAAAGTAGACTAATGTTGGTGATGAAGATTATGATGAAGATGATTAGTCGTTACTGAAGGAGGTTATTTAGATATCTAAATAGAGAGTAAATGAGAAAGTGAGAATTGGAATGTTTGAATATATGTAATACGACGTAAGAATATAGGCATAAGTGTTGAGTTCAACTTTCATTTACTTAGTGAGTATGTACTGCTGGCAACGCTGCTTGAAGCTGGACGGGGTTGCTCCTCTGACAGAGCGAGGCAGATTGTTCCACAGTCGTGCAGTAGCAACAACGAAGGAGTTGGTATAGCGTACTGTGCAGTGTATGGGTATCAGCAAGAGAGTAATTTTTTGACCATGTTCCAAGACTATGCTCGTACGAGAGGCGGGAAGGGGGAGTGGAAAGACCCTGGCCACCCTACCGCACGTAAACTCCGGCTGGGGGTAGCCTCTTTGGAGGCTCGGACCTGCCTTCGGGCTGAATACCAATTAAATTAAATAGGCCCCTTACAGCAATATGCTTGATTTATAACAGAGCAATAAATGTCGATATTTCTAACTGTTAGGAAGAAATGCAATTCCTTGGCTCTGCGTAACAATAATTCTTTCTTACCTTGAAGGAAAATGCTGTTCCGTTTTCAAAATGGGCTGAAGTATAAAACTGAATGAGTTGAGATTTCAATTTTAAGGCTGTAGAAGCAATTTCACTGCTCGTTCACCATTGTCTTCTTAAACGTTACGATTGATGCAATATTCGATTATGTATACAACATTCCAAAGAACCTTTTCCTTGCTCCCTTTCTCTTACCGTTTACGCTATGTGTGTGTATTCTTAAAGAAGGAAATGCAGTGAATAAATGTAATCATCGTTTACGGCCCCTTTTCTCCATTTTACCATTCCCGAATTGTCTACTAAATGTGCTCATACTTGTCTCCTTCTTATTCTTTGTGAATATCCCGAGCTGTTCCATCCCTTAATCTTACTCCCCTCCTCCGAGGATACAGTTTACATTCAGACGAGTGTTCGTAGATCCTCTCTCTTCTGTCCATACATCCCTCTCTGTCTTACTCGCTCATATTCTGTCTCTTTCCCACTCATTCGCGCGTCGTTAGCCATGAGAAATAATGGTTTTAATGTTTCATGGCACAGCAGTAGGAAGATAGAACAAACATGAACGCATGAGGAAAGAATCCAAAGAACGAAGATGGCAGAGAGAGGGACTCTAGCCCATTAAGCGGGATTTCATTGCACTGTAATGTTTCATGTGCTCGCATATCGTAGTCTTGATTATACAGACTATCCCATGAAGTGTGGACTTTCAACTAACACTGCTCCCTCTAGTTGGAACGCCGAAGGTTTAACTGAATTAGCAATTAAAGTCGTGTTCAATTATCATTAAATAATAACGACTGTTTACTTTTAAAATGTGTTTTATGAACCTCTGGGAAAAGAGTGTAATTAATATTTGTGGTTTTTAATTCAAAGTAAGTGCCGAATTTTATGAAGATTATAAAGTGGTCTCTTTGAAAACAAGTGGTTTCTTTTAACGCTCACTGCGGAATGCCTCTAAATGTGCTTTCAGTTTAATTAAACATTTGCTGAGAATCTGAATCATTAATTCACTCGTGATTTTTAATCCACTGCGGGCTCAATTCTTTAGGTCTAGGCATTTTAATTACACTCCTTCTTGGAATACGCACGGAGTTATTAATGGCGAGAACGTACGCCAGCGGAAGGCTTAAGTTTATAGGCAGATGTAAGGATACACAATAGCAGGGCTCAACATAGCATCCATTCTAGTCCCAGCACCTGTTCCAAATGCATCAACCTTTAGATAACGGATGCAGTTTTCTTCCTCGTAAATCTGAATTTCAAAATTAAAAGGGGCCCGTTGAAATGTCCTTGTTCCATACATAGGCCTTTCCCAATAGATTTCCCAATGTTTATCGAAAGACCTATTTTTTCAAATCTCTTAATGGCAATTTCTGCCAGTTCAATCAATGACTTTTGGTCCTTTCCTGTAATTAATACAGCGTGTCCCTAAAGTCCGGTAACACTTTTCTTAATTTATTACACACAAACTACAAATGATACAGCTTTCCTATATATGACATATTAGAGAGGAACTCAAATGGTTTTGTTAGATATTACCGCCAATGTTCGTAGTTCCCACATTCGCCGCAGAGCGTTATTGGCCACATTTGTAAAGATGGCAACTTCTGGCGGAGAGCAGGCTTTCTGTGTGTTGGAATTCCACACGAATAAGAGTGCTACAGATGTGCAACGGAAGTTTAGGACTAAGTACCGTAAAGAGGCACCAAGCAGGGAGTCTATTTATGCCTGGTATGACAGGTGCGTTCTGGTTGCTTGTGTGTTACGAAACGTAGTGGCCGACCAACAGTGAGTGCAGAGACCGTTAACCGTGTGAATGAGGCATTCGTACGAAGTCCGAAAAAATCTGTTCGTAGAGCATCCCGCGAGCTGCAAATACCACGTAAGACAGTTTGGAAGACACTACGTAGGACTGTGCATGAAGCAGTACAAATCACAGCTCTTGCAACAGTTGAAAGGGAATGACAAACAGCGTTATGAGTTTTGTATCCGAATGCAACGACGACGACTTCCTAAATAGCATAATTTTTAGTGACGAAGCGACTTTCCATACAAATGGTAAAGTCAACAGGCATAACTGTCGTGTGTGGGGGACCGTAAATCCTCATGAATTCCTCGAATATCAGCTTGATTCACCTAAAGTGAACGTTTTCTGTGCAGTGTCATCGCGGAAATTTTACGGACCATTCTTCTTCGCCGAAAACACTGTAAATGGGCACTCATACCTGGATATGGTACAGCAGTGGTTGTTCCCACAATTGCAGGAAGATTCCGACAATTTCCTGTTCCAGCAAGACGGGGCCCCACCCCATTACCATTCTGATGTCCATGATTTTATGAACAACAGGTTACCTCGGCGCTGGATTGGACGAGATTTGAAAAATAACTGTTTCTACAAGTGGCCTCCCAGATCTCCAGATCTCACTCCCTGTGATTTCTTCTTATGAGGGTATATCAAATTCTGTGTGTATGTGCCACCTTTATCACAAAATCTCGAGGAACCCAAGCGTAGGATTCAAGACGCTGCCACCATTGTATCGGCTGATATGCTCCAAAAAGTGTGGCAAGAGTTCGATTACCGTGTAGATATTTGCCGAGTTGCACGTGGTGCCCATATCTAGTCGATGTGAAATCAAACAGTGGAAAGAAAACCATTTGAGTTCCTCTTTTAATATCACGAATACTGTTTACGAATTCTGTATAATTTGTAGTTTTTGTGTAAAAGGTTAATAAAGTGTAAAGAAAAGTGCCAGTGTGAAATCAAACTCTGAAAGCAAAACCATTTGAGTTCCCTTTTAATATGACATATATAGGAAAGCTGTATCATTTGCAGTTTTTGTGCAATAAATTAAGAAAAGTGTTACCGGACTTTAGGGACACCCTGTATAATTCTGCAAATTGCTTGCTACGGTGGGTGATTAGTTGTCATGTCGGGCTACCAAACCCAAGCTTGCAGGTCGCTCTTGGTCATGGTAAGTGATTTTTGAAAGGCGACAAAAAATCACGCCGACCCCGTGGTGTTGGGGTAGCGCGCCTGTCTCTCACCCAGAGGCCCCGGGTTCGATCCCCGGCTCCGTCAGGGATTTTAAAACTGACGTGAGGGTTGGAACGGGGTGCACTCAGCGTCGTGAGGACAATTGAGTAGCTGTCTGACAGTGAGACAGAGCCCCGATCACGAAAACCAAGATTAACGGCCGAGGGGACCCGACGCGCTAATCACGCGTCACCCCAATATCTGCAGGCCGAATGGCTGGGCAGCGGTCGCTTGGTCGGCCTTAGCCCGTCATGGGCTGTATAGTGCCAGGGGTTGTTGTTGACAAAAATCACGATACTCATGTCATACGTTGTTGGCATGTAAAAGAACCCATTTGAATTCAGTAGGCCGTGTTCATAATGGCAAAATTAATTTCGGGATTTTCCGCCAACACGAAAGTTCCTCCTTTCTCTACTAGAAAGCGCTACAGTGTCAAGGAGCTTAGATATCTAACCTCCTTGACTTTCATAGCGTTCCAAGGAGCGATAAAATTCGACATGCAAGCAGCCTTCTGGGCGTCAATTAACAAAGCTTGCACCCGGCACCCGAGGCCATACGATGTTGTTATTATTATCTGCAAATTGATATCAATTCTATCTTCATCTGCAAATGTAATTACAATCAAGAGCGACAGAACAGAAACCAGTAGAAAGCCGTAAAGATTAGGCAACTTTTAGGTGTTTCTGTTTGTTTCGCCGAATACAACCCTGGTGAAATAGATGAACCTAACTAATCAAATTGCTTTGACACCTGTTAATACTTAAAATTTAAGTTAACGAAGTTAATACGTGGAATTAACGCATTATCAAATATGGTGAATGTTGTCATAGATGAACCTAACAATATGCTGTAGCCTAATCTTTATTTGCTAATGATTTTATTTGCAACATGACTTTCAGATTTGTTTTAATTTGTCAAATAAATTGATATAACTATTGAAATGCATCAAAACATGAATCTCTTGAGCATATTGGACGCCTGGATTTAAATAAATCCAATGAATTGAACTAACTGATAGAGCATCGATCTTCTTTAATCTCAAAGTAGCAAACAATAAAACTTGCAGATCTGATTTCCAAGATGATTTATATCTTACCTCACCCTCTAGAAATGAATAAATTGGAAGGATGCCAGAGGAGAAATTAATTTTAAAATTTACAATCTACAATGGTATATTCAACGAGAGCAAACAGAAATGTTCATAATGCACAGAATTGCAAATAGCAGAAATAGCCCAGTAATCTCGCCGAAACAATGGTACTCACTCACTTATTCAAAGCATGTGACAGAGAATACAACACAAGCGGTTCGGGCGATGCGTGAAATCAGCTACATCAGAACCCTCAGCCTCAAGACAGCAATGGCACTATTCAGATCTATGTAAAAACATGCCTATACTAACGTATGGGATAGAAATCATATGGCCACACCACGCAGAAGAAATTCTATCCGCACTAGAAAGAGTAACAGCGCTGTTCATAAAAAGAGCGATTGGAGTGTCCAAGACTACAAGATCACGACTCGTCTACCTCCTCGCACGAGAATCATTCCTCATTGAAGACCTTAGAATACGCTTCCCTCTACCCAACACAACAGCCTCCGAAAAACTTCTAACATCACTAAACGAACGAAGAGAAGATATACCTCCAGAGTTCTATGGAACTGGAACCATGATAGACCGAACGTGGACAGCATCCAACTTCGAGATGAGGCACATGCTCACAAGGCTGGCTTTCACCATATGATTTGTACCAACACATCTTACCATGAACCAACAGAGGCGTGTTAATGCCAACTATGTGGGAAACGTGTGAATGCTAGCATTTAGAACTATGCAGCAAAAGAACAAAACCAATTAAGCATTATGGGAACCAAGGCGCAGGTGCGCAATATTAGTGTATTTCACCTTTCATTGAATTGATATTCAGCTGCAATAAAAGTATTATTATTATTCAAAGAGTAATGACATGTTGCCTTTCATCTCACCAGTGAACCGAACTTCAATTATTTTCATGTCCTTATGTTGTGACAGATGAACCCAAGAACTCGCAGGGGAGTATCCATCAATTGTCTGATTCAGATGCCTGCTGTTCCCACTCCATTATGTTCACGTTTGCGACACACAATAATTAGAGTTACGGGAAAATCACGATTGCGATAAATGTGAATGTCACTTTCTTCTCGATTTTTCATCTATTTGTCGACTATTAGGACAATGTATACCCACGATTTGAAAAACTGAAAATGTGACAAAGTGTAACAACTATGGGCTCTTGCAATTTTCTCCCATAAATGCAATAAATTACCAATTTACGTACAACTCACTCCAGATAAATATGAATTTTTTCCGAAAATATGTGTTCAGACAGAAAACTTGTAGTCAGCTAAAGGTGGAAATAATTAATGTAAAAAGCTAATTTTTTGCACAGTGGTTCTATCTGATGTGCTTAACAACATACTGTATTAAAAGTCCCCAACTTTCCTATGCCGGCTTCCTTAAATTCCAGGCCCTGGAGCTCCTGGAGTCCTGTCAAAGCACATGTTCTCACGGGAATTGGTATTTAAATCGAATGGCTGTACCAACATCGACCAGAGATGTCCCAAATTAAATAACATGAATAGAGATACATTTTGAAGTAGTTAATATGCATATCCTATAACATCTGGCGCCACCGCACCGGAAGCGCCAAATGGTGGGAAAGTTTAAAAACGATCGCAATTCCACTTCTATGTTTGTGTTTTTGTTGTCGTGGGCGGTTTAATATGCCAGATATCACAGAAATGTACTGCATAAACCTTTTAGGGAATGAATTTATCTGTCCAATTGTGTATTTATAAATTTTTACGACATATAGGGACTGCACCACGATCGTTTAAGTGGTTGCCTACGCGTCATTTCTAACCCGGATCCCAATTGCCTACATCCTTGAGATCGTTATTATTAGTAGTATTATTATTATAAAACTTCCTGGAAAACGTATGGGCAGAGTTAGTGAATAAGTGCTTAGAGATTGGAACCATCCCAAGTACTTGGCGTAAGTCCATAATCAAACTGCTATACAAGGGTAAAGGCGATGTCAGTAAACCTGAATCATATAGGGGTGTGGCATTGGAATCGGTTGCATGCAAATTGCTTACCAAGCTTCTGACTCGGAGAATAGATGCATGTGTAGACCACCTGCTTCCAGAAGAACAATTTGGATTTCGGAAGGGCAGATCTACTCTATTGGCAGCAGAATGTCTCTTAAAGGACATACAGGACACGCTTGAAGCTCACGGGAAGAAATATGTAATTTTTATCGACTACACCAAAGCCTTCGACACAGTCAATAGAAGGAAACTTTCATAAAATTAGAAAACTTACTAGGACGTTCTGACATGACAAGACTGATATCGAACATTCTGGCGGACAATCAAGTTCAGATCCATGATGGTATCGCACACTCGGACTGGATTGACCAGACAATCGGAGTACTGCAAGGAGACCCGCTAAGTCCATTACTCTTCAATATCATGACCCACGATGTTGTCTTCAAATTAAAGGAGGTAACACAGAAAGTAAATATATATATTTATGCAGATGACATGGCCCTGGCCTCCGATAATATAGAGGAACTACAGAAGGGAATACATCTTGTTGAGAAATGTGCGGAGGAGAATGAACTAAGGATGAATGCTCGGAAGACTGAATTAATGATATTCAGAAATGGAGGAAGGCTGAGGAAGGATGACTACATTGTTTGCGGGGAACACATACTAACACCGAAAAAACAATTTAAGTACCTTGGAATTACTATGCAAGTCACAGGGACTTCCTTTATGGTTCATATAAAGGAGAGACTTGCAGCAGCACTAAGAAATATAAGCGACATTAGACATTTACAAAGAATGTCAGTGAATTCAGCTACGGAACTTTTCAGAGTCAAAGTACTCCCATCACTCACGTACGGGCTAGAGGTCATATGGACTTATCTATCAATCAGACAATTAAAAGACATTGAAAGTTTGAAATCAAGGTATTTAAAAAGGGTATTGTGGGTATCAACATTCGCTCTTTCACGATATGTGTATGCTTTAGCCAGAGAAACATTTCTGGTAGAAGACCTTCGACTGCTAATGCACCTACCATCCACACAGGCATGCGTAGACCTGTTAAGCGAACTTTGCAGGAAGAGAGACTCCATCCGAGAAAGATTCTTCGTAACAGATGCAATGTTATATAAAGAATGGATGCGACCAGAGTATGAGCTGAGGCACCTAGTGACCAGATTTGCGATCCATGGCTTCCACCATCGCATCTGCACTAGGAAGTCCTTCCATCAGCCCAGCCAGGAGTGTGTTTGCCGATTATGCAACAATCAGTGCGATATATATCACGCCATGGACTGCAGTAGAAGACTAGTATCACTCACTCAGTTTTGTTTAGACGAGGACTGATTATGTTGTCTTGATCAAAGTGTAGTGCAGTGGAATGGGTGAACGGACTCTATGAACACAAGTCTCTGGTGTTACCTAGGTATACGATTGATTCATTAGTGTTCACAATATTATAATGTTGTTCCTATCTATGGCCATTGGCCGCAATAAATCATCATCTTCATTTCCCGTTTCCAGCTTCCTGGGTCGGGTTGTGAATTAAGGACCTCCAACGTTTCCTGTCTCTCCACCACTCCTCTCCTGTTTTTAGTACTTCTTCAGGTTTTCCTCCTCTCTTCTCTACACACTCCCACACTGTATCTGCCCATCTCTTTCGGGGCCTTCCTCGTGGTCTCTTCCCTGTCATCTTTTCACAGAAAGTTTTCTTTGGTACTCTCTCCTCTCCCATTCTCATCATATGTCCATACCACTTTAACTTTGTTGTTTCTATCCTGTCCTTCAGCTTCAAGATTCCTGTCCTTTTTCTAATCTCTTCATTTCTAACTCTATCTCTTCTGGTCTTGCCCTCTATACCTCTTAGGAATTTCATCTCCGCGGCTTGTATTCTACTCTCCTCTCTTTTTGTAGTAGTCCACGCTCCAGCTGCATATGTTAGTATGGGTCTGTAGTAGGTTGAATATAATACATTTCTACATTTCTTTGGGACATCTCGGTTCCACAGAATACCCCTTATGCTCTGGTAAAAACTGTTCGCTTGTTGTATTCTCTTTCCAATTTCCTCAGTTATCCTTCCATCTTCTGTGATCACACTTCCCAAGTACTTGAAACGTTTAACCACTTCTAGAATTTTCCCATTCAATTCTATCTTTCCTCTTCCTTCCTTCCTTCCTTCCTCTTGACATTACCATTGTCTTGCTCTTCTCTGTGCTTACTTTCATCCCAAATTTCTCTATTTCTTGATTCCATACATCTAGTTGTTTTTGTACTTCCTTTTCATCCTCGCCCCATATAACTATATCATCTGCAAACAGCATGGTCTTTGTTGCCTCTTGTCCCAATCTCTGTTTAACATTCTTGTGAATTTCATCCATGACTATGATGAATAGTAAGGGGGACAATACACTTCCCTTTTATTTAAATATTTTATTATTATTATTATATATAATATTTGCAAATGGGGGTGATTCCCCGGTGGTAAATTGTACAAATACTGAAAATTACCAACAGTAACATCAAACACAATATACACAATTCGCAATTTAGGAACTATAGTAATTTCATCGTAGTATTTACACAAAAATTCAATCTTCTCTTGAACACATCAATATGTTTAGGGAAAGGCTCTAAGACTGAGGCAGGTAATGAGTTCCAATTATCAATACCAAGGTTAATGAAAGAATATTTCCCATAATTTGCACGCTGTGGTCGCACCTTAACTTTATGTGGATGATCTGCCCTGCTCAGGTAGGTGGGATTTCCCATACGTTTCTTTAGTTCTCCCCATGCTGGCCAATTAGTGTAAGTGTTAAATTTAGTGTATAGTCTGGATTTCGCCCTTCTATCTTCCAGAGATTCCCACCCTAGTGATTCTATCATTCGAGACACACTACTTCTAGAATTAAAATTGTTGAGCACAAACCTAGCAGCCTTCCTTTGTACCATCTCCAGCTCATTGATGAGCCTTGCCTGATATGGGTTCCAAACCGCTGAGCGGTATTCCAAGATTGGTCAAATATCCTAATTATTTTGCGGTAGAGCTACTGCCTTTTAATACCCTCATTACACAATAAAGTGATTTGTACGCTTTGGATACGACACAACTCACATGAGTACTCCATTTCATATCATTCCTTACATGGATGCCCAAGAATTCGCACGAGTCTTCTTCTACAAGCGTTCACTGCTGACTGCACTAAGAATGGGACCACTATGCAAACCATTAGCTTTACATTAATTATTTCCATCTCAGGTCTTAACATTCCTGGACTATTGGTATATTTATGGAGAAATAGAATATATCACTAGTGGTAGGCCAGAGAGTTGACGGAGTTTGTCATGACACTGCGGAAAGTACTGTAGAGAGCGTTCTTGAACAATCCCATCAAGAGACACAGTGCTAAAATTGTTGGCGATACCCCGGAGGAAAGTTGTGCGTACGATGTCCCAGAGGTGTGAACTGCGATAAAAGCAGCAGGTTAAGGCAAGAGGCTGCTTTACGATAGCTGTGGAGCAAGCCAGCCAATCTGCTACACCACTCCCCGTGTTGCTGTAAAGCTGTCAATTGTTGCTTGTTTGGTGGTAGGTCACTGCTTGCATAGGAGAGAGCAGTAAAAACTGAAATTACCGAGCTTTACACCCGACAGGGGAAACAATAAAAACTTTAATCATGACGAGGGAAAATAGACGAGTTGATTAGTCACCATTCCAAAGTGACCACTTTAATTGTCTTGAGGACTGACGTATAAAATGTGTACACATTAGTTGCATGTGGTCTTTTACGTTCTCGAGCCCGAAACATTCCGGGTTCTATTCCAGGCCCTGCTACCAAATACCATGTGCGCTTATGTGTGTCTAATAAATGCTGATTGGTTGGAGCGATTTCAATTAAACTTGGTAAAGGATTTCTACTACCCCGGCCAACCCAAACGATGCCATTTAAATTTAAACAAGTGTCCTCAATCCAACATGACGGCTGCGCGAAGTATTTAACCTGCTCTCAATAATCTTCAAACTATCGCTGTAATCAATCTGAAAATTTGTGTGATAACAGAAGAGTATAACGTAAGTTCATATTTGTTACTTTCAAAAACATTATAAGCATAAAACCAACATGTTATTGTTATCCACCTCGTCAATACTATGAAATTATGTTTAATAATACATTTTAAACGTACACGTTTGGATATAACAAGTAGTACTGTATTCATAGTATTGACAAGGCAGACTACATAATACACATTATATTTTGACAAATGTAATTCAATGTTTCAAAAAGTTCAAGATGGTGACTGTGTGAATTTTTATAAATATATACTTGGTGCAATGAACCACAGAAAGTTATAACTTGAAAAGTAACTGTACAGGAATAAAATAAATTTCATTTTATATTTATAGCACATGAGAAACGTTTATAAATGGATATTTTTTATTATTATTAGCGTATGGCTTTTAGTGCCGGAAGTTTCCGAGGACATGTTCGGCTCGCCAGTTTTGTAGCTGCTTCGAGACGGATACCCAATGGTAGAGCTACAAGTACCGTTGGGGAGGAAAATTGGAATGGAAGGTCGAGGAGTTGGAAGGTAGCGGCTGTGGCCTATAGTTAGGGACCACCCCGGCATTTGCCTGGAAGGAAGATGGGAAACCACAGAAGACCATCTTCAAGGTTGTCGGCAGGGGGATTCGAACCTCCTCGCCTCCCGGATGTGAGCGACTGCCAGCAGTCATGCCGTAACGACCACGGCTAACTCACCCGGTAAATGGATAATGGCAAGTTTATTTTAAACGAAAAATACCTTCCTTTTCAGTTAATTTTTAAGACATGTTTTTCCTGTTTTCAGTTGTAAGGATACCATTAAATATATTTGTATAGGTATAGTTAATTTGAAGACTAGAATTATTATCATTATTATTATTATTATTATTATTATTATTATTATTATTATAAATTAGATTATTTTATGGTTTTTTAACTATTTTTTTCCGATAATTAGTTTACTGTTTGTCATTTACATGCTGAAGATGAATCCATCGAGATTTGAAACATGTTAATTCTTTAATTAGATTTTGTTTGGGCAAAGTAAGTATGGATAAGTAATTGTCATGTTTGAAAAGAGTGTTTGATTAGTTAAATCTAGAAAATCAAATTAACAAATACAACTACGAGATTAATGACTGTTGAATGTATTCACTCTATTCAAGTGTGTTGTGTTTGATCAGTCTTTTTAATGGTTTCATGCAGCTCTCCAAGGCCCCCTGTCCCGAGCTAATCGTTTCATGTCTACATAGCTACCACACCTTACAACCGAGACAATCTGTTTAACATACCGTATTCAAACCATGGTTCCCCCTTACAGTTCTTGTCCTCGACCCTTCCTTCCATTATTAAGTTTGCTATTCCTGGGTGTCTTAGTAGTGTTCTACCAACTTATCTCTTCTCTTCATTAGCAGTCGCCAGAAACATCTCTCCTCTCCCACTAGTCTCAATACATCTTCATTTGTTACTCTAGCTACCCTTCTAATCTTCATCATTCTCCTGTAACACCACATTTCAAATGCTCCTATTCTTGTATTTTCTGCTGCTTCAACAGTCCAAGTTTCACTTCCATAGAGCACCATACTCCTGACAAAGGCATTCAAAAATTACTTTCTAATACCTAAATCGATATTTGATGTCAAGAGATTACATTTCTGTAGAAATGCTTTCCTTGCCTGAGCTAACCTACTTTTTATATCCTCTGCTTCGTCCATCACTGGTTATTTTGCTTCCTAAGTAACAGAAGTCTCCTACTTCCTTCAGCGTTTCACCTGCCAATTTGACGTCCTTAGGGGTTTCTGATTTATTTCGGGTGTATTCCATTATTTTCGTTTTACATGTATTGATTTTCATCATGAATTAATTCCTTGTCGATACCATTTAAATCGCATTCATTTACTGAGATAATAAGAATTGATACTGTATACTTTCAGATCGTCAACACAAGAACAATCCAAATTATTGGGTTATATTACACGTGATTAAAAGTTATTTGCACAAATTACAAGATTATAACTTTACATCGCATGTAATATTTTTCAAGAAGTCTCACATTTTGCAATAATTGTGATTGTATACCTGTTGGCCGACTAAAAAGCTACAACATCATTTGCTAATTAGGCAACACCGAAAACTGGCTTCGAAGCTTTCAAATAAAGAGTTGTTGTTTCATTTTAAGGGCTTGTACTTCGTGGTCATTTAGCCTCGTGTACTTGCATATGTGTAGAATGATTCCGATAACCTGTAGGTTTGTAATTCAGATGAGGATTGGGAAGAAGGTGGCCCTGGCCTTAAGTTAGTAACCAACCCGCTATTTTCCTGGAGCAGAAGTGGGGAAACTAAATAAACCCACTTCCAGGATTGCTGAGGAGCTCTGCCTCACGAGGTTGAGCGTGCCCCGTTCCAAACCTCAAACCAGAATTAAATTTCTTGGTAGAGCTGGTAATCGAGCCCACTTCAGGATTAACAGTTCTTCATAGAAGGAAAGGAAGAAGACTATTAATAGTTATTTTGAAGAAGACGTTTACCAAATGAAGAATATTATTACTATTCAGTGACACCTACATTAAAAATTTTCATAAATATTTTCAAAAGATTATAAAACGATTTTTCAAAGATATTTTCAAAGGATCATGTTTAATGTTTTTTCTTAATTAATTCTTAATTCTTATTGTAAGGATATCGATTTCTTGGTTAAGTCTACTTAGGATAAGTTATATTTATGTGCAGAAGAGGAAACCAAATGAGTTTTGAAACATGTACCCATAGTCTGTAAAATGTAGACAATTAAGTGTTTTTAAGTATTGATTTGGCGAGTATTATAACATAAGAGATTTAATTATTCTATCGTCGCCTCCGTAGCGTAGCGGTCAGCATGGTTAGCTGCCGCCCCAGAGGTCCTGGGTTCGATTCCCGGCTCTACCACGAAATTTGAAAAGTGGTATGAGGACTGGAACGGGGTCTACTCAGCCTCGGGTGGTCCAAATGAGTAGAGGGGGTTCGATTCCCACCTCAGCCAACCTCGACGTGGTTTTCCGTGGTTTCCCACTTCGTCTTCGGGCAAATGCCGGGATGGTACTGTCCCCGATATCAGGATAGTAGGCTGTCAGATATCCGCCCCCTCAATCGGATTGCCAATAATCAATCGCACCGGCACAGCTACATCAATGAAAATGGCACTGACAGATACTATCGAGATTAGAGCACAATAGTTAACAAGAAATTATTGTGGAACACACCAAAATATACGGGGGTTCATACTTACCTTTTACTTACCTTTTAAATTTATCTCGGGGACTGGGTTGTCAACTGGATCACTTAAAAGTATGCCCTCACAATAACCTCCACCATGATATTTAAAATGAACCACGACGAAGACAAGAAACTTTAAACTGCACAATAATTTATTTCACATAAAGAATGAATTTAACAAAAATAAAACAACAAAATACACGTGGCAATCAGAAGCCATTGTCCACTTAACCATGTCCTCCTGTAGGACTTGTATACTCTACATACAATGTTTCAGCTTTCTCAAGCTCAAAGTAACGTAAAAATTATAATGCACTTGGAATGGAAACGGGATTTGGGACGAGACATATGTTTATACACATCACATTTTATTTATAGCCACAAGGCTATTATGGAGACGTCCTTGGCCTCTATCATACAGTTTCCTGGCCAGCTGCGATACACCTGCACCGTCAAGTGAACCTTAGCATATGCGAGTTACATCAGAGCCTGGCTCCCTTTCAAAACACGTTAAATGTCCACTTCTCAACTGAAATATTATCACGCAAATCTTTTAAATGCTCCATTCAAACACCAGTGGATTACTCTAATAATCCCAAATCATGTTTAATTGTTCAAACCACTTGTTTAATTAGCGTTGTTTAGAGTATAATAACAAAACTCTTAATGTTTATAACAAAAGTTCATTAATTATTTATAGCAATAATAAATTGTTTATAACATTGTCAAACGACAATTGAAAATTTTATACACGCCTCTATTAATCCCTTTCATTTCAAATTATTATCAAAGATATTTACAACATTATTTACAATATTTATATTGTTTATATTATTTATACAAGAAATACATTAAACCACACGTTTATCCGGTTGATAATTACTCAAATCATGGTGATATAATCGACCAATGAAGGTTAGTTATATTTAAATGTCAAATTCAGGTTTAATAAGGTTTAATAATTATTATTAATATTTGTGACGGTAACCTCCATTCAACATCTTTATCTCAAATTATTTAACACTCTTGTTAATTTTAACAGTAACTTCATATGAATAACTTTCAAAGAACCAGAACAATACATTCAGCGGAAAAATACTTCGCTCAAAACGCACAAAATTGCACAACAATTGGCCCAGAATTCGTCATATATCTTCATATATATGGCATCAAAATCTTCCACACTACATACAAAAACCTCCACTTATAAATTCAACAACATCATCCATCTTACTGTGGGAACCTCCTTCATTATTTAAGGGCATTATTCATCAGCGACTTTTACACGTCCACTGAACTAACGATTATACATCCATTGTTCCTCTTTAAAAATTCTTATATTCATCAACTGTATTAATGACAGTTATTATTTAACCTTCGTGGGTTCCATTCATGAATCGATATGAAGTAAAAATTTGCCAATCACAAATAAAATTAATAGCAAATACGATTAGACACTCCTCCCTGGTCTATCAAAATTGAGATTATTATCTTCAAAGTAACGCAGTATAAAAATACTATCTTCAATCAAAGTTCATCTAAACTGCATAAATAGTCGAATAGAATACAATTAGATTGTGGAATGCAAACATTATTGTTCCAATCTATAATTGAGAAAATTCCTATTAAATGTTCATTACTATAGTGTATTCAATAAATCGTATTCAAAGTTCATATTTCATAAAATTGTCTATAATGCAATCATGTTCATAAGACGACTAGTATTTCAAAGATCGTCGATAACCTAATAGATTTTAACGCTCTAAAATCATTTAATCATTCTTCTTTCTTGAGGATGACAGAAAATTGGTCAAAGTAATTTACTGAATAGAATTACTTTAATAAAATAACACGCTGTCTGAATTCAAATTTGCCATAGCAAACCGTTAACTTTACAGTCAAATCGTGACTACAAAAATATGCAAATTACTGAAAGAATATAATTATCAGTCTCAACTGATCCAAAATTATTTAAGTATGCCACTGACATAATAATGTCTCAACAAATCGTAGAAAAAGGCATAAATCATCGAAGTGTACTGAGTACAGAAATATCAAGCAAGAAAATGGGGCAAAATATAGGACAGAAAATATGGGAAAAATGGTTGCTCAGATATCGCTACATGACTCAAATAATACAAGAAACGTTCACGACTACCTTATCTGTTGATTGAAGTTCTAGAGGAAAGTTTCCAAAGAAAACTGCTGTTGGTTCCATTTCACCAGCGTGAAGATGTGCTCCGACCTCGAACCTGGAATCAGCGCCCTCGGAGAATCGAACTGCTTCCTCCTCCGGAAATTGCACTGCTCCGTGTATACGAAAGACATCCTTCTGGCAAAACTCTTCTTTGTGAGCCGGGTCCACCCTGGCCTCTCTTGAAAGTTCCCTGAAGTTCTGGTCGCAATTCGCCATGAAGTTTATTGTAGTTATTTCCGCAGAAATATTCATAATCGTGGAGTATGAAAATATTTCCACTGCCATTTGATATAATTCAGCGATGGATTCACGATGCATGAGTGTAGTTGGATGTTCACTACATGCTCGCTTTTGTAGAATGACAATTAACGAAGTTCCATGCTGTTATTTCACTCCATCGATATATGTCCCAATTGCATTAAAGCCTTAGCCTTCCATCTCAACTTCTGTTATAATGATTGAAAGCACTGCCAGATTATAATGTTCCATAGTAGAATGTATCGTTGTAACACCAAACGTATTCTCCAATATCACGGTTGCGATACACGTGTCAGCCGTAGTGTATAATGTGGTAATTTTAAAAGTGCTTCTCAGGTGGCGAGAAAATCACTTTTGTCTGCAGCCTTAAAATGCCAATATCTTTCGAAGTATACTCGTGAAATTGTTCAAATCTTCTACACACCTCAATGTTGTACTGCCCAATTGAATTATAATAAAGGCAGAAGCCAACTCTCGATATATTATCTGGTAGAAACGTTAATGTGAGCGTTTCAACTTCGCCTAGTTTCGAACACCGTAAAATGGAACTGCTCCGTGTTCGTTCGATGCGCCGGGCTTTAACCACACGCTAAAGACGACTTGCTTCACTTATTCACTCGAAAATGACTATACGACATCAGAAATATATATATGCGGTATGAGCGGTATGAGCGGTATGAGAGCTCCTCTATCCTGTGCACGACCTTTTATCAACTTCTTAAGGAGCGTATCCATCCCTTCCATAGCCTGTTGCTCCGTCATTGCTAGAAGTTTTAACTTTGGCTATACTTGACGGATTTTCAAATTTCAAAAACTCAAAATTAATTTCTTCAAAATTCCAAATTAATGCCATAACTGAAAATAGATTTCCACAATTCTGCATGCCAAAAGTAATTAAATATCATAGTTTCAGCAATCTCCGTCTTCCTTCCAAACTATCGTTCATTGGTTCGAGCCTTTCCTCCAATAGCGTAACTTCTTCCTTAGCACAATACCTTGTTTCCTGCGACTGCGTCGTAAATCTCAGATCTTTCTCGAACAAAATCATGACGTCACCAAGAATCTCAGCTCCACCAGCCTACTTGCATGAAGTCTACGTCATCCGTGCCTACGTCATGAATATACACGTCACAACTATGACAGCCATAACTTTATTCATTTATGCCAATACAGCCATCGTGGTCTCAATATAATTCAATTTACGGGGGCAGTACCTACTGTAAGGCCACGGCCGCCTCCTTCCCTCTTCCTAGCCTATCCATCCCAATCTTCCATCCCTTCCCGTCCCTCATGAGGCCCCTGTTCGCTTTGCAGGTGAGGCCGCCTGGGCGAAGTGCTGATCACATCCATCCCGACCAGATGTTCCAAGCTCCAGGACCCTGCCCATAGAGGCGGTAGTGGTGAGTTCCCTCGCTGAGTCCGTGGGAACCACCAACCTAGAGGGTAAATTGACTAAATAAAAAAATAAAATAAAAATAAAAATATTCTATTAATATGGATTTACACAATTTGCTATTATGGCAAATATTTTTGCTTATTAAAACTGTCCCTATACCAAGTTTCATTCAGTTCTTCTTAAGTATTCTGCAATGCTTAGGGTGGGTGGACAAACTCACACCCATAATACGTAATGAATGAACAAATAAACCCACTTTCGAATATTAAATAATATAAGTAGGGCTATAGGGAGCCTCCGTGGCTTAGGCGGCAGCACGCCGGCCTCTCACCGCTGAGTCTGTGGTTCAAATCCCGGTCACTCCATGTGAGATCTGTGCTGGACAAAACAGAGGCAGACAGGTTTTTCTCCGGGTACTCCGGTTTTCCCTGTCAACAATTTCATTCCACTAACACTCTCCACTATCATTTCATTTCATCTGTCATTCATTTAATCATTGCCTCAGAGGAGTGCGACAGGCTTCGGCAGCCTGCACAGTTCATATCCTCGCCGCTAGATCGGGGCTTCATTCATTCCATCCCTGACCCGGTCGGATGACTGGAACAGGCTGTGGATTTTCATTTCATTGTAAGTAGGGCTATAATAGTAATACGGCATATGTGAGAGTATAAAATTCATAACTTTATACTCGTATGATGTCGCAGATATTGCGATGAACTTTCCTAAAGTCATTGCTATGAATCAAATATTAATCCAATTCTTATAAAATTACATCTTCTTCTTCTTCGTCTTATTCTCTAAGCGAAACCTCGTAATTTTAATGGCTGTTATTATTGGCTGTCACCCCGGAGGTCCTGGTTCTATTCCTGGCCCCGCCAAGATATTGAATTCTCTCTGAAGGCAGAAACAGGGTACACTCAGTCTCGTGAGGCAAAACTGAGAAGAAGTGGGTTCAATTCTCACCTCAGCCAACCTGGAAGTGGTTTTTCGTGGTTTCCAACTTCTACTTCAGCCAAATGCCTGGGTGGATCCTAACTAAACACCACAGCCACCTCCTTCTCAATCCTCACTTTGATTTCAAATACACACATAACTACAGACACCACAATAACACAGGTTATCAGACGAATTTAATATATTTATATACATACATACACACTTACACCCAAGTACATGAGGCTGAAAAGACCATCATGTCCTAGTCCTTGAATGAAACAACGTCTTCTCAACAATTTCCTGGCTTGACGTCTTATTGAGTAAGACGCTTGCCTTTTGTCGGAAGGGTCTCCGGATTCGATTCCAAAATTGGACGTGAGATGTGAACTTTGTTCTGTGAATTCCTCTGACTGAGGTTCTGTGTGTTTGTGACGGCTTAATCCTTCATTTTACCTTCATTTGTGTTCATTTCTCTTTGCGTTTGATTGATTGATTGATTGATTGATTGATTGATTGATTGAACATGTGATTGAATGAATGGTTGATTGATTTTTGATTGATTGTACGAGCGACTGAAGTATTGTACTTTTGTTTTCTGTTATCTATATCCTCGTATTGCTTTTTCCCAGTTTCCGAATTTTATATTTTTATCTTTTCTTTCAATTTTTGCCTTTTTCCGTTTACTGTAGATAGTTTGGATTTTTCTGAAATAATTATTTTAATGTTTCCTGTACAAAGGGATTGTATGAATGAATGCTTGAGATAGGATGTTTGAGTTCGTGTCTGTATGGTTGTGGTTGTTGATAGTGTATTTGTATTTTCGTTCGTGTTTGCTGTTTTCTTTTTGTTTATACTTGTAAATTTTATTGTTAATTATCATATTGTCACTAGTGGAGCATATCTGTCTGACAATAAAGAACGCATTTTAAAAACCTGCACTAAGAATAAACATTAAACGAAGCAATCCTCAAATGCGTACAGGAGTGGAAACATCAGAAAATATACGTTTTCGATTGCCATTCAATCGATATGGCAATTCTAAAGTTTAAATTATCAGCTTAGTTGGAGTCAGACAGGCAGACAGACAATCGTGGTCATTATTCGTACAGTGTGCTTGTGTGTGTGCAAAATAATTAAATAGTGAAGTAAAAATAATGAGTAAAAGAATAAATTTCCGTAAAAATGTTGTCCTTCACATCATATATTTCTCTCCAGTGACGTAAAAACAATGAGGGACTGTTTAAACCCGACACTTCCCCTGAATTATTTGCCACTACGGTTGAAGTAGTTTACTACATAAAAAAGAAACTGAACATGTTTTTCAATTGCTCTCCTATTTTCTGACAGAAACATTTAATGGGGGAAAGACCTATCGTGTGTTGAAATTAATGAACTAACCTCGCAAATTGGTTTCATTATCGTTTGGGGGAATGATGTGGTTTTAGAAACATCGCACTTTTTAAGGGGTTGGCATCAAATTCAAATGGCAGTACACCACCACTCAGCTCAGCGCTCGGTTATATTTTCGGCCAGTAATTGCTGGTCCAGTGAATGTGTGAAGTGGGTGTTAAAAGGTGGTGAGTGGGAGGGTGAGGGTGGGGCGTAGGGGGAGTACTTCAATCTCCTGCGCTGTCCAGCGAAGAGAGTGGAGAGCAATAATTTTGATTTTAGCGGAATAATGTGCCAGAGAGTGCGAACAGAGGGTCTATGCAAATCGTTGGTCTATTTTGATACCGATTATTTTTACTCTTGAATAATCCATCATATTTTGTCCACACTCATGAGTTGTACAAGGTGCCTTTAAATTACGTACACTGTGGAGATGAATATCTGTAGACTCCCTCTGTATGTTGTTGTTATGGTATAGTGTATTTTGACCAATACAGTCTTCCTTCCAGGCAAATGCCGGGGTTGGTCCCTAACTATAGGCCACAGCCACTACCTTCCAACTCCCCGTCCTTACATTCAAACTTTCCTCCCACAGACAACACTCCACACGCGGCGGTACTTGTAGCTCACCCATTGGGTGTCCGCCTCGAAGCAGCTACAAAACTGGTGAGCCGAACATGTCCTTGAACATTCCCGGCACTAAAAGCCATACGCTAAAAAGAAAACAATACAGTTAGTGGTAAGTAAGTAAGTGTGTTGGTTAGTTAGTTAGTTAGTGAGTGAGTTAATTAGTTAGTTTGTGAGTGTGTTAGTTAGTTAGTTAGTTAGTTAGTTAGTTAGTTAGTTAGTTAGTTAGTTAGTTAGTTAGTTAGTTAGTTGGTGTTGATTCAAGGGGCTGAAGAGCGAGGTCATCTGCTCCTATTGACCTATATCTATCGTGTTCATTTTTAGCCTACTTATCACATTTTGCAAAAATGAGGAAAAAGTAGACTTATGAGATCGGGCAAATGTGTGTCTGTCTGTCTGTCTGTATGTTTGTCTGTCTGTCTGTCCTCCTGTATGTCTGTCTGTCCTTCTGTCTGTCTGTCTGGCTGGCTGGCTGGCTGTGTGTGTGTCCCCCCTATCAACTCCTAAACGGCTGCAGAAATCGAAACAAAATTTGGTAGGAGTAAAGATCTATACCTGAATATCTCATGGCCATATTTGAAAATGATGTCAGTGCTACCAACTGCTAAAAAATCACAATTGAAATTTGAGCTCAATGTTGGATATCTTGGAAGGTATGAATGGGAGCTATTTCAAAATTGGCACACGTGTAGATAATAATATTGCAGTTTAATTTCCAGGAGTCCATACATGGCAGTGTTGCCAAAATGATTATAAGCCTGCTGATAGGTCCAAATTTTAAATGCATATAACTTCTGCACTATCAATTGGATTTCATCCAAATTTCTTATGTGCTATGTGTACATCAACAGATATGACTGAGCGTAACTTATTCTTAAGAGCCACCGAGGCTGCCAACTGTTAATAAATGCTCTCATTTTTTTAAATCCAAATACCCATATATCAGAAAGAATGCAAGCCGACAGTTTTAAACTATGCACACGTATAGTACCTGGCATACTATATTAATTTGGAGTAACGTATATACGTCAGTGCTACCAACATGATTTTAAGCCTTCTGAGAAGTCCAACTTTAAATACATGTAACTTCTATACTATCATTTGGATTTCTACCAAATTTAGTGTGTGCTATGTGTACCATAACAGATATGACTATGCCGATTCTTAAGAGTAACCACAGCTGTCAACTGTTAATAAATACTGTCTCTATTTTTGTTACCCGAATATCAATATATCAGAAAGTACGCAAGCCAATAGCTCTAAACTTTGCACACGTATAGTACCAGGCATTCTAGATTAATTTGGAGTAACTAATGTAGGTCTACGCCAGTGCTGCCAACATGATTCTAACCCTGCTGATAGGTCCAATTTTAAAATGCAAGTAACTTTTATACTAACTAATGGATTTCGTTCAAAATTGACACAACAATAGATCATATGATTTCAGATTATGTCTGACCAATAGGCTACATGTATGTCATTGTTGCCAACATGATTTTACGCGCGCTGTTAGATCTAATGTAACGTCCATGCTATCCATTGGACTTCAACCAAATTTTGTATTCTGCACCTTACGAGATGGAACTAAGAATTGGCATTCTTCCAACTCATCAATATTGTTGCACGTAAGATAAGTTGAACTTGCAACCAGCGGATTGTCGATTAAAAGTTCAAACCAGAGGAAAACTATGAATTTGGAAAACAAACCATGAGTTATGGAGAAAATCTCGACAAGCAGGAAGCTTGCTGAGCTAGCTATGCTCGCCTCGATGGCTTATTAGAATTAGTTATGAAAACTAAAAAGAGCTTTAAACAAGATTTTTGAAGTTTCCAGTTGAATGCTATAAGTAGCGAAACTTTAATTACTTTTTAAGTAATTTTCATAAAAAGACCATAAGCCAAGGAAGAGCCAGGGAAGACAAGAACCTGCCTGACCGTTATTCTCTAGGAATTAATAAAACGAAAAAATGGAATTTAATTTATTTAACAATACTTGGAGTTGACGTAACAAACTATACAAAGCTGATTAAGATCACAATTAATAACGATGAACAATTTTAACATAAAAAAGTCTGAGACATAATACTAACAAATTGTAAATTTTTCAACGATGTTAAAGGGGATGCAAGTTTAAAACTTGCTTCGAGCACAAATTTGAATAATATTTTAAAAGTTGTGCTAAAATAGCAAACTTTAAAGGTTATAACGAGAATTATAAATAATTAAAGCTGTGAGAGAGAATCAGGTACAATATATGCACTTTGAGAATTCCTATGTGGAAATCTTAAAGTATGAACAAATATTAAATTTGAAATTATAACAAGAAAAGAAATAATTAAGAAGAAGTTTTTATAACTTTTTGTATTGAAGCAGGAATCACGAGAAAAATGGGGCTAGTTACCCTTTCGTGAAACCTGGAAAAAGAGATTTGGAAAACTCACTTGTGAGTAGAAATAATTGAATTCCCTAACAAAAGAGGAAAAACAATGTGATTTAAGGTGTGTACTAGACACAGATTATACAGAAATTAATTCATTAAATGCGAAGCAAAGTTGGGAGGGCGCTTGATAACAAGCGATGCCTCTTAGAAATTGACATAAGTTGTAGTTTAAACAGCTAGGTACATCAGTACTTAAATTTAAAACTTAATTAGATAAAGTTAGTAAGGTGTTTAGGAAAAGGAAATAGGAACTTTAGGAGAAAGTTTATTTCATTAGAAATCCGTAGATTTTAGCTGAACGCAACGGAAAATACCACGAAGGGAGACAAATTATATTGATTAGAGGTTATACAACATGAATTTTTCAATGAGGAAAATGTGTTCCAATATTTAAAGAAATACCAGGCTATTTCACTTGTAGAAAGATAGCTTGATGTAGAAAGTTCTAGAGCAATGATATTGGTTGAATTGGGCAAAACAAGTCCCCCGGCGGAAATCTGAATTCTATAGACAGTGGGTACTTTAAATTATCCCTCGGTGTGAGATAGTATCTCAGATAATCAGTACAAGGAGTACTTTTTCATTTTGAAAAGTTAGCTGAAGTAGCCACATCTAGATCAGGAAGATATTTTGAAGGCAGATATTGCATCACATTTATCAATTTCACACTGTCTATAAAATCAAATGAAATGCTATAAGCAATTTATAACATTTAAAACTTGGTTAAAACCATTGAAGTAGTACTTAGCTCATTTTGAAGAACGATGATGATCTGGATGACGGTTGACGTTAAAATTAAGACATCGCGTCCTGATTTAAAAGTGTCTCGAGTGGACAGGAGACAAGCCTGAAGTAGGCTCCAACTGTATGGTTTGACGACTGACCCAGAAGTGAGAGCTGCTCGACAAAGCACGAAGGTACCAATGAGATTAGATATTAATTTTCTTGATGGAGTGATCTTCAAGGAGAAGCTAGCAGGCGATGATGACGACGTCTGGAGGATTGGAATGATGAAGAAGTCCTCTTGAGCATGGAGATGTTAGCTGGAGATAGCGACGACATATTGTGGCTGGATTGGGAAGGAAGTCCTCTTGAGCATAGAGATGTTGAGGAACTTCAACAGTTAGCTGCTAGATGCCGCCAGGTTGATCATGGAAGTTATATATACAACAAACTTACAAAGAAAGTAAGCAAGGTGCTCAAATAAAAGAACAAGTAAGAAATCACTGTTGGTGCTTGAGAAAAAAAGAGAAGAAATAAGTTAAGCAAAGAGCAGCGAAGGCTAACTCTGTCTTACCGTGTATTCCAAAGAATACACCACTACGGGAAGACTATATATGACGTGTACATTCGTGAATATATATATAAAACCATACACCATTTGTAAAGTAAAGAGAAGCTATTAATGACGTTATTCAACTACAAGAATCTTCCTTTCATTGTATTCATAACGTTTGGATAAATATTAGAATTGTCAACTATTCCACATCGGGCATTTCTTTCATACAAATCACATCGAATTATCCATCCTATACATCAAGGTTATGTTCATGTCGGCATATTAACTGGTTGGCACCTATTCAAAATTTTTATACTCCGTATTGAAGAAAGATTAAGCGTATTCATTCAAGCACTGAACTGAATTAATTATTGATTTTAGATCTTAATTTTCTAAATTATTTTATGTATATTATTTTGATAAAAATGTTATTATATAGCTTAACATGTATTTACAATCACCAGTAATATTTCTCGCTTTTTAACTACATTTTGAAAATTATTGTAAAAGGACCAGTATTATATTTTATTTTATTTTATTTTATTTTATACTGAATTATAAGAATATCCATTTTAGTATTTTATTTCATTTTATTACAATTTTATCATTAACATTTCATTTCTTATTTAGATTTAAGTATATATGACCTATTTTGGTTTAATTCTTAATTGATTTTCATATTTTAGCTGAAGATGGTCTCATTGAAGGTCGAAACATGTCCTATATATAAAATATATATATATGTGTTGAGTATTGATTTGACGTATAATTTTAAACCTTTAATTCTAGTAATTATTCATTCATTAATTTATTTATTTATTTATTTATTTATTTATTTATTTATTTATTTATTTATTCATTCATTTATTTATTTATTTATTTATTTATTTATTTATTTATTTATTTATTTATTTATTCTATGATCTTTTTTGGCACATATGGACCATGGTGCTTGTGTTTTAGTTGTTGTCTGCCACTTCTGGTGTTCCGGGTGGATTGTTTGGCGACTGCTTTGGTGCTGAAATTTTGAACCTTTCTATTGGACCCGTAGTCTTTCATTTTCTGGCTGAACTCTACGTTCCTCAGACCATTTCCTAGACACGTTGTGGTGAGGTTCTGTAATGAATTTGAGGAAAGGTCTGATTTCAATTGTCAGACGGTAGCGACTCCTGTCATTTACAGTGTCTTGCTGAATATTAAGTTCAGCAAGATCCTTCTCAATTTGCATGATCCACAAGGACCCAGTGGCTTTACCCTCCTTGACTACCTTGAAGACCTTATAAGATAGCCTGTGGTGGTCCATTCTGTACAGGTGGCCGCAGAAAGCCAGGCGTCTCCTTCTCATGGTATATGTGAGGTTTTCCTGGTGTTTGTAGAGTTCGCAATTTGGTTTGTACCATCGTCTTCCAACTGGTAAGATCCTTGATCCCTCTATTTTTAGCAAGAATTTCCATTACTTATTTATTTATTTATTTATTTATTTATTTACTAGCAACCCGACCCGGCTTCGCCCGGGAACAGTTATGAATGCATTACGTGATAAGCGCTTTTTTTATGTCAATGAACAACGACCAATATCCGTTTTACGTCTCGGCATGATGGGATAAAATCACTGACTGGACTATTAATAATATTATCATGGAGAAGCATGTGCAACAAATTCTTGTCAGACATAATATAAGAATGGCGAGGTGCATGAAAGACAAATCCCCCTTCCGTCCAATCTTAACTTGACTGTGAATTTTGCGGAACGAAAAGTTCACAGGCGAAATGAAGAAAATCCGAGTTGCACTTCCAGGGAAACTCCAAACACAACCACTCTTCTCTCAAGTTTTTAACTCAACACGACTCGACAGTTTGATACTGGCTGTATCTGGGGCAAAACGTTCGTCCGCTAGCTAAGCTATAACTGGGGTGATAGACTCTCCCCTAGCTAGCTCGTAAACTGTCGCCTCAGTAACTGAATGGAGATTGTTGGAAGAAATGAAAACGTAAAACACTTATAGTAGGCGATGTATTAAAGATAGACATGTGCTCTCCCGGACTTTTTTGTAGAACTTTTCATGCTGAACAATTCTTACACTCGTGATATTTAGATATTGTTAACGGTTTGCCCAGCGTAAGCTTAAAAAGCGCTCGGATGCCAGTTTTTTTTTTCGAATTTTCCACTGAAATCGTTACTGCTCGGCATCCTTTGATCATAAATAAATTATTTTCTACAGAAACCTTCCTCGAGATATCCTTTACAGAATGGTGAAAACCGCATCAAAATCCATTCAGTGGTTCTCGAGATTACCCGTGACATCCAAGAATCGTGGACTATAGTTTATACCAATTAGAAATTATATGTCAATCAGTATAATTTAATATAATATAATCCCTCTTCCGTCCAATCTTAAATTGGCTGTGAATTTTGCGGAACGAACAGTTTACAGGCGAAATGAGAGTTGCACATCCAGGGAATGGCGAGGTGAATGAAACTCAAATCCCCCTTCCATCCAATCTTAACCTGGCTGTGTTTCACTGCTGAAATGAAGAAAACCCGAGTTGCACTTCTAGGGAAACTCCAAACACAACCACCCTTCCCAGAAGTCTTAACTCAACACGACTCAACGGTTTGCTGCTGGCTGTGTCTGGGGCAATAGTTTCGCCCGCTAGCTAGGCTGTAACAGGGATGATAGACACGCCCTTAGCTAGCTCGTAAACTGCCGCCTCAGTAGTTGAATGGACATGGTTGAAAGAAATTAAAACGTAAAAACACTTATAGTAGGCGATGTATTAAAGATAGACATGTGCTCTCGCGGACTTTTTGTAGAACTTTTCATGCTAAACAATTCTTACACTCGTGGTATTTAGATATTTTTAACGGTTTGCCCAGCGTAAGCTTAAAAAGCGCTCGGATGCCAGGTTTTTTTTTTCGAATTTTCCACTGAAATCGTTACTGCTCGGCATCCTTTGTTCATAAATAAATTATTTTCTACAGAAATCATCACGAGATATCCTTTACAGAATGGTGAAAATCGCATCAAAATCCATTCAGTGGTTCTCAAGTTTACCCGTAATATCCAAGAATCGGGGACTTTATTTTATACTAAGTAAAGACTAGCAACCCACCCCGGCTTCGCCCGGAAACTGTTATGAAAGAATTACGTGATAAGCACCTTTATTTTCGATGTCAATGAAGTACGACCTATATCCGATTTACATCTCAGCATGATTGGTTAAAATTACTGACTGGACTATTAATTATATTATCATGGAGATGCATGTGCAACGAATTCTTGTCAGACGTAATTTAAGAATGGCGAGGTGCATGAATCTCAAATACCCCTTCCGTCCAATATAAAAACACTTATAGTAGGCGAAGTATTGAAGATAGAGATATGCCCTCGCGGCATTTTGGTAGAACCTTTCATACTGAACAATTCTTACACTCATTAGTTTCATGATATTTTAACGGTTTGACCAGCGTAAGCTTTAAAAGCGCAGAGACGCCAGGTTTTACTCTCGACATTTTTACTGAAATCGTTACTGATTGACTTCCTTTGATCATAAATAAATTATTGTCAACGAAAACCTTCCTCGAGATATCCTCTACAGAATGGTGAAAACCACATCAAAATCCATCCAGTGGTTTTCGAGATTACCCATGACATCCAAGAATCGGGGACTTTGTTTTATACTAAGTAGAGATTATACGCCAATCAGTATAATTTGATATAATATAATCCCCACTACCGTCCAATCTTAACTTGACTGTGTTTCACATGCGAAATGAAGAAAACACAAGATGCACTTCCAGATAAACTCCAAACACAATCACCCTTCTCAGGAGTATTAACTATACACGACTCAACGGTTTGCTGCTGGCTCTATCTGGGGCAGTAGGTTCGCCCGCTAACTAGGCTGTAACAGGGATAATAATAAAAATAATATCGCATGACCTCGGGTGCCGGGTGCAAACTTTGTTATTTGACACCCAAAGGGTAGCTTGCATGTCGAATTTCGTTGTTCGTTGAAGCACTATGAAAGTCAATGAGGTTAGATATCTAAGCTCCTAGAACACTATAGCGCTTTCTAGTAGAGAAATGAGGAACTTTGTGTTGGCGGAAACTCCCGAGATTAATTTTGTCATTATGAACTCGGCCTTCTGAATTCAAATGGGTTCTTTGACATGCCAACATCGTATGACATGGTGTCGTAATTTTTGCCGCCTTTCAAATGTCACTTACCACGGCCAGGAGCGAACCTGAAAGCTTGGGGGTAAGTAGACCGACACGTTGACCACTCACCTACCGTGGCAAGCGTAACAGGGATGATAGACTCGCCCTTAGCTAGCTCGTAATTTGTCGCCTCAGTAGTTGAATGGACATGGTTGGATGACATTAAGACGTAAAAACACTTTTAGTGGGCGATGTATTGATGATAGACATGCTCTCGCGGACTTTTTATGCTGAACAATTCCTACAATCATAGTATTTAGATATTTTTAACGGTTTGCCCAGCGTAATCTTACAAAGCGCTCGGACGCCGTTTTTTTTTTTTCGACTTTTCCACTGAGATCGTTACTGCTCGGCTTGCTTTGATCATAAGCAAGTTATTTTCTACAGAAATCCTCCTCGAGATATCCTTTACAGAATGGTGAAAACCGCATTAAAATCCATCCAGTGGTTCTCGAGTTAACCCGTAACAACCAAGAACCGGGACTTTGTTTTATAGGCCTACTAAGTAGAGATTTTTAGCCTACTTTTCACATTTTGCAAAAATGAGGAAAAAGTAGTCTTATGAGATCGATCCGGGAAAATGTGTGTCTGTCTGTCTATCTGTCTGTCTGTCTGTCTGTCCTTCTGTCTGTCTGTCTGGCTGTGTGTGTGTCCCTCCCTATCAACTCCTAAACGGCTGCAGCAATCAAAACCAAATTTAGTATGAGTAAAGATGTGCACCGGAATAGCTCACGTCCATATTTGAAAATGATGTCAGTGCTACCAACTGCTGAAAAAACGCACTAGAAATTTGAGCTCCATGTTGGATATCTTGCAAGGTATGCATTCCAAATTCCAAAATTGGCACACATGTAGATTATACTATTTCAGTTTAATTTCCAGGAGGCCAACCATGACAGTGTTGCCAAAATAATTTTAAGCTTTCTGATGTGTCCAATGTTTAAATGCATATAACTTTTACACTATCAACTGGATTTCAACCAAATTTTGTATGTAATATCTGTACATAAACAGATATGACTGAGCGTATTCTTAAGAGCCACCAGGGCTGCCAACTGTTAATAATTGTTCTCTCTATTTTTTTAAATCCAAATACCAATATATCAGAAAGTATACAAGCCACCAGCTTTAAACTATGCACACGTATATTCTGACATTTTAGATTAATTTGGAGTAACTTATATACGTCAGTTCTACCAACATGATTATAAGCCTGCTGATAGTACCAATTTTTAAATACATGTAACTTCTATACTATCAGTTGGATTTCAACCAAATTTCGTATGTGCAATGTGTACCATAACAGATATGACTATAAGTATTTTAAGAGCAATCAGGGCTGCCAACTGTTAATAAATGCTGTCTATATTCTTTTTACCCTAATATCAATATATCAGAAAGTATGCAAGCCAACAGCTCTATACTTTGCACACGTATAGCACCTGACATTCTAGATTAATTTGGAGTAATTAATACAAGGCGGTGCTGCCAACATGATTCTATGCCTGCTGATGTGTCCAATTTTAAAATACATGTAACTTCTATACTAACAAATGGATTTCATCCAAAATTGGCACAACAAGATATCATAATAATTCAGATTATTTCTGACCAGCACACGCATGGTATTGTTGGCAACATGCTTTTACGCGTGCTGATAGATCCAGTGTCTAACTGCATGTAACGTCCATTGGACTTCAACCAAATTTTGTATTCTGTACCTTAAGAGGTGAAACTAAGAATATATTCATTCACCAGGGCTGCCAACTGTAGTGCTCTATTAGGCTAGATTATACCAGGTATATTTTGAACCAATTAGATATTTCGATATTACCAACTTAATTTCGTCATTATTCTAGATAGGTTCATATACTGTAGAATAATCATTGGCATGAAAAGTAGGCTGTATAGTTCTTCACGGAACTTCTTGTTTTTTTATTATTTCGTTAGGGCCATCTATGGACCACGGTGCTTGTGTTTTAGCTGTTTCTTGATGTGATCGTCAGGCTTGCCACGATTGGTGTTCTTAGTGGTGGGTTTGGCAGCTGCTTTCATGTTGGTACCTCGAGCTTTTCTGATGGCCCAGTAGTCCTTCATTTTCCGGCTATATTGAATCTTAAGAGATTTATTTATTTATTTATTTATTTAATAGCATCATACTTCAGAGAGAAGTGGGATATGCGGGTATGCTCTAACTTTAGGGATATCTTGTATCAGACACACAAGCGTACCACTATAAAGTGAGTGCATGCGTGCTAGTGTGGAATGGGTTTAATATATGCATTACTCGTTTGCTATATGGAAATTATAAAACGTCAGCTAATGAAAATCACACGAGTATACGTACTCCATTTCGATTTTACACCGAGATTCATAATACTTTAAAAAAATGCATTACTCAAAATTGCATCCATTTATTCGAAATACATGTTATGAAAATTCAGAAATGGATGTTATTAGAATGGAATAGGTCCATGAGTAAACAAGCAACGCAGATCCGTTATTCAAATTTGGGTCCCGTGATGAATATGGACGTCGCATCGTTAATCTGTACCACTGAGTTGAGAACTCGGCTTCATTTGAGGGGCTTGGGATATCTTGGTCATCAGCCCCATGCAATTCGGTGTGATGAACTTGTCTGATAATAACCTGTATTTGTGTGGTTACTGTAGTAGAGCGTGTAGCTGTATTAGGTTTAGGGATGAGGTAGGTGCCCTGGAACTTGAAGTACAGCAAGATACAACCCCGGCATTTGCATGGAAGCAGTGTTAAAAAAACGGGGAAACCCACACTCATGATAGCCGCTGTTAACGCCGGAATTCGAACCTACGATCTCCGGACTTGCTTCAGCTGCCCAAGAGGCCGTGATGCACGATTTAACGAGCACCAAATAATAATTACACCTATTTATTAATTAATTTTTTGAACTTCCACCTCATCCACCAGGGTAGCCACTGCCGTCAAGATTTATTGAGGAGGCATTGCGTAAAATTTAAGAGGTATCTACATAAAATTCATTGCATTCTTATAAAGCACCTAACAAATTATTTCATTAATTAATTACACACTGTATTTCTTGAGCCAATGCTTCTGAATTCCCACTTTCATCTGCAAGAGGTGCCACTGTGCTATCCGCAGTTTAGTTAATTAAGGATAATACATCATATGCATCATTACTGTACTCAATGTAATAATAAAAACTAACTTAATTTAAATAGGCTTCCTAACTTTCATATCATCTACCAAGGGAGCCACTACGCATAAAAATAACCGTAAATTCCATTATTATGCCCAACATTGTGTACACAGCATTAAAAAACGAGTCTCAATGTATGTTTATGAATGTATGTTGCTTTGCGCTCAGTTTTTAATCATTGAAATACGAAATATAGCCGTATGAGATATATTTTGTCAATGTGTTTGTGTGTGTGTGTGTGTGTGTGTGTGTTCGTCCTCCCAAATAATGTTTGATCGACTGGACTGGGCCCATGTTAATGAATTTTTTTAGTCAATTAGCACCATCTCTATTTCCTGACACCTCAAATATTCAATACACACTAATCTAATATGGCGGCCTCACAAAATATTTTGCTAGTACTCAATATTACCGGAATTACTGCAACAATTAAAATGAAATTTTGAATGGAACGAATATGATTTTATGTACAGTATGTGATTTTTAGAAACTCTAAAACAACATGGTGGCTACGCAAAGTTCAAATATATAAATTGATTTTTCTGGCAATTTATTCAACCGAGCACAATGAAATTTGCCAAAACAAGTCTTTGTTTAAAGCTAATTGTACTGATGTTTAGCATTGTGCAATTGATTTCAAAAATTAAAGAAGGCTACATTGCATAATTTTATGATCATATTGAACCCTTATTGATCTTCGATAAATAAGTATTCATATTTATTATTATTATTACTACGGCCCAGGCAGTACTTGAGGAAGTCGACATGGATATAAGGGAGGCTATCATTTCGTAATATTGCAACAGGAGCTGAGCTGGTAGCTATTCTTGGGGGACGGATAGAATTAGTCGGGTTCAAGGCCAAATTGAGCAACTACTGTACCAAAATTGGAAGCATAAAGGAAGGATCACGGGGCACTTGCAACGAACATACGATTGAATCAGCCAATCACAAGAGACCAAGCCATGACCACGCGGTGGACAGCGTCAGTAGTAAAAAGCCCGCGGAAATGGTTATCTAGAGAACCGCCGAACGGATTAATCTCCGCGCGAGTGAATTGAGACGTTTGATTTATTTGAAGAAGAATGACACTAGTCCCATCTTTGTGAGACAAAAACTCTGGAAGTTTTTATCCGATACCACCCCACTCCTCCGCCCTGTCAGTTTTCTAATAAATAGTTTGGCCTGACGCCACTCTAAGTCATTCTTTGTGGAGCCGTGAGGGGCTTACTTCACGCCAGTTTGTATCGTGATTTTAACGCTCTGAATTTGGTTAAGTCATTTTATTTGGGAGCTCTGAGGAGCTAAAGTTACGGCGATTGCATTATCGAAATTTAAAGCTCGAATACATTTTTTTAATTCTGGAATCAACTTTATTTTGTGAGCTAAATATTTCACGCCAGTGCGTGATAAACTGTAACATTGACTTAAAGACGACGAGTTCAGCTCTAAGGGGGAAGTATTGTAACACCCTAATTAGCGATCACCGGAGCAAAGGTCCACAGTACAGGACGGAAATACCGAGCAAGATAGCGACTGCTAGTGCAGCCAAGATCTTAAACTTGTTAACGAGCCAGTGACGTGGTCTCGAGGTGTATATTTATGTTCATATTGCAGTGTATTTTATATGTGTTTTATTGTGCGTGTGTGCGAGATATTTAGGGCCAGTCTTCGCTATTAATCGCATTAGGACAATTGTGGGTGAACTGAGTAACCTGCAAGCGATTATAGATAGGTAAAATAATTAACATTGAACTTTTCTGCCAAGGAGTCGATACCAAGATGATCAGCACGTGGTTTGGAGTTGGGATGGACTTCAACAGATCAACGCAGACGACTACTATGGAGTGCTAATTTGTCCATAGGGGCAATGGGTTGAGGAGGATGTCCTTAGTTCTACCAGCAGAGCGGTGATGTACAACAATTGGATTATTTCAATTATGTAGTTAGATTTGGCCGGGGAACTTTGTAAATAGTCATGTTTCTTTTCTTGTTGTTTAGAGTTTTTCTTGCACCGATGCTCAATGTTTTAAATGTCCGTTGGCGCGTGGCCAAAGTGTTTGTTAGATATTTGTTTTTCCTTGAGTCATATGTAATGCGCGTGGCGTGCGTGCGTGATTTTTATCCTTGCAAATGCGGAACCCGTTACATTCGATAAATGGTGCTTTATTAACGTTAATATTTGAAATAGGAATGGGAGCAAATTACTGTAAGATATTTGCTGAACAGGTTATTATTCATATTAGGGTTGCCAAGCGCACCAACTTAAAAGTAATTTGTAGAACACCTTCGTTCTAAATTTGATAGATTTTTTGAGTCCTTTTCAGGTTGACTAGTCACGGCATAGAACGGTGGCGCCAGCATGTGGATATTATTTGTGTCTTTTTATTTCAGGGTCTGTCAAAACCCATACGTGTGATTGTGTGTGTTACTGTGTCAAGTGTGTGTTGATTTTACGTGAGGAGGGGGTAGAGGTCCTACCGCTCTCATATTTTTGCTGCTGTTATTTTTTTTTTTTGATGGAAAGACAGGGTGCTCTAGGGAGACCGCTGTTTCTTGTCCATATTTTTTCTGACACACACACGTATTATTGTGCTTTGGGGCACACTTCTTCGAGATTCGACCCCATGTCCTGGGAGGTCGAGATATTTGACACGTGGGTTGACAGACATGCAGAGTTCCACAAATCGCCCGTTTTGCCTTGTGACTTATTTTTGATAGGCAGTCCTATGTGTCCGACTGACCCCTGTAAGCTTTCATATAGCAAACCTGTTCATTGTGATGGTGATTTTTAAGCCATAATTAATTGGGAGTTCGCCATGTGTGTAACGGCTTGTTGTACGTTGTATGGGTAAAATATTGTATTATTAACGTAAATGTTGGCTGTGAGCCTATTGCTTTGTTTATGACTCGATTCATGTAATTTTGTGTGTCACACCCGTGCGGTGTAGTGGTAGAGTATTTGTAAATTTTGACAGCGGTCACTTTGTGTATTTTTATTTGGTCACGTGTTAATGTACTTGTGTTGATTTTGTGTGAGAAGTCCTAAGTTTTTAGGCAGTAAATGTTGCTACGGCAGTTTGATTCCAATTTCACACGGAAATTTTGTGTTTGTTTATATTAGATTTAGGAAGTGTCGGTTTAATTTTATGTATTGTAGTTGTGTTCCCCCGTGTCGGTCTAGCTCTAGAAATGTGGATTCGTTGTCTGAAGGATCATTCTGGATGATGACGAATCACGCATTCATTGTACACATCGTGATGCATGTAGAACGGCATACGCACAAATATGGTCACTTTTGTATTTTATCTTAGGGACACTTGGTCCAGGTAATTAATCTCTCCAGAGATTTTCGCCTAGTTTTTTGGCATTTTTATTAAGTGGGAGTAAGATGGGAGTTTTTGTTGTTTATTTGTTAAGTGTAAATATGGTGATTTGTTATTAAATTCATTTGTTTTAACCCTGGCTTCACTCTTTCCTGCATGTTATTTTGTTATATGTTACCCTGCAAGTTAATGAAGCGCCTTGACAACAACTTACGATATGAACCGTTACACCCCCCGAAACTGAGTCTCATATGCTTCTTTGCAAGGGTTCATAAAACAAAAATGGCTGCCCAAGTGGGGTTGTTGTTGTTGTTGCTTCGCTGACCTCATATTTATTTCGTTGAGAAATGATGCCAGGTCAAGCGGACACGTAAATTCAGTAAATTGAGGCGATGTTGTACCGCCATGTGCATTAGTAAAATCACTGAGTTCCTAAAGTTAGAGATATTGAACAAGGTTAGAATTTGATATTGTATTTGTTATAAACTTGATCTGGCGCCCGGCATTAAAATTATAAATTTGCATTATTATTGAACTCAGTCAAAGCAGGAAGATGTTGCCTTATATTTGACATTTAATTGACTTCGGTTAATTGGTGTTCGTAAATTCTGTTGGTTAGGAATGTAAAAGCAGATCACCAGGGGTTATTTTGTTGTTTGGGAATAAGTGTCATTGTATTCACTAAGTTTTGTTACTGAAATTTTCATTAAATTAGAGCCGGTAATATTTTAATGTGTGACATGTATGTGCGTATATGGCTGAAACCTTGACCCATAACCCCGTTTTCTCTGAATATATTTTGTGTGTGAAATGGCGATTGTTGACGAAATTAAGGAATTGTTGGAACAGATGTCGATCCAAATGTCCGCGAAAACGGAAGAACAATTAGTGCAGATGTCCGTAAAGACGGAGGAACAATTAAATAAACAATTAGAACACATGTCGATCCAAATGTCCGTAAAAACGGAAGAACAATTAGTGCAGATGTCCGTAAAGACGGAAGAACAATTGAAAGAACAATTAGGAGCTCAGCGGGAGCATAATGAAAAACAATTACATGATATGAGCGGTAATATTTCGGTCCAGTTAGAAGTCCAGAAATTAGACACGGACAAACAATTCAATGAACTAAACCACTTATTGTCACAACAGGCGGTAACACAAACCGAACAATTAGGGAAAATCACTAATGACATTAATCAGAGCGTTAAAAAAGTAGAGAAACTGGCAGGCGAGGTCGCGGAGAACAACGTCAAACAGTTAGGCGAAATTAAGAAATTGGAGGCGAAATTTGATAACAAATTAGTACAATTTGACGAGATGGTGGCAGATAAACTCAAGCAGATAGAGGCAGCATGTGTCAGTAACACCGCGGGAATGAAGAAAACCCAAGAGAAACTACAGCAGCAAATTAATTCGGTAGACAGCAACGTGCTGGAATTAATAAAGGAAATTGATAAAGTCGAGGTTAAGGCTGAAACCGAACGGATACACTTGCGGGAGAAATTAGAGGAGCAATTAGGCAAGACACAAGAAATCATAAGAAAAGAGATGGAAGGCCAGCTAATAAAAACACAACAGCAAATACAAGAAGTTGGAGAGCAGCTCGTCAAGACTCGGGATAATCTGGGAGAACAGCTAGTAAAATCACAAGAAATCATAAGAGAGGAGGTTGGAGAACAGATACGTGAAGAGCTAGAGAAAAATCAGGAAAGGAACAAGGAGAAAATTAATAGCTTGAAAAGTAGGATCCGGCGAGATTGGAACCAGCAGGCTCACGCAAATAAAGAAGACCGCTTGACAGTTTTAAAGCGAATGCAGGCATTGGAGGAAAATATAAAGTCAAAATTACAGGAACACTCAGAGTTAATCATCAAAAACGAGATTAGATCTTTAGAGAATGCGACAGTATTTTCGACTGAAAATATACCGGAGAAGCAAACAAGTATTGGAAGTCCTGCAGGTTTGAAGTTGGCTGAGGATACGAGCCGGGGTCAAAGTCCCAGACTAACGAGTAATGCATTCCAGCAATACAGGGGGGAGACTTCAACACCGCAACCGAACTTGGCACCAGCCCAAGTCATCCAAGTCATTCGGGGTAATGATTTTAAGCCCGATAAGTTTAAGGAACATTCAGGAACTACTCCCAAAGCATTTCTACGACAATTAACTGATTACTTTAATGACCAGCACATCGGCCCTGAGAAACAATTAAGACTAGTGGAGAAATTTTTGGAAGGACCTAGCCTAACCTGGTTTTTAAGCTTCAAGTACACGTTCACAGACATGGCTCAATTCCGAGAGGCATTTTTGAAGAAGTTTTGGAGCCCTTCGTTACAGCAGGGGTTGAGAATGGACCTGTACACGCGCAAATATCATAGTACGCATCCAACCCGTTCTTCAGAATTCTTCAGTCAGCAATTGGTAAAATTCAGAGATTTTGACGACCCGCCTAGCGAGCCAAATATGGTTCTAACCATCGGGAAACAACTCCCAATGCACATCCAACAACTATTAGTCGCAGGGAACATTCAAACCGCAGTCCAAGCCGAAGAATTACTCAGACACTTAGACGAAACGAGTATGGTGAGCCCACAGATAGGAAGAAGGAATCTGGAATGTGTCAACACGGCAGAGGTAGTTCAGGGACTCCAAAGTAACCACAGCCAGGGGAACAAAACTAAGACACAGTCCACAGGGACACAATTCACGCCAAGAAGACAAGATTTTGACGGCCGAAACCAGTTCCACAATAACAATCAGAATTATCAGAATAACCGCGGGAGATACAATCAGAACAATCAAAATCAAAACAATCAGTGGACGTACCAGCGGGAGTACACAAATTGGAGGGGAAACCAGAGACAAGGTAGACCTTACCAAAGAAATGGAGATGGTAGATGGAATAACGGCAGGGACTATCGCCAAGAAAATAGGGGAGATTATCGGAACACCTGGGACGAGCGATATATTGAATCACGTAAATACTTGGATCAATTAAGTACTGAAGAAGCGGAGAAAGAGAAGTGGGGGCGTGCCATGGCGAACAGACAGAGCCCAGACTACCATCAAGGAGAGGGGGCGGAGAGTTTATTGAGACAACAGGAGCGACAGAATGACAACCGGCGAAACACGACAAATGGGTCCCGGGATTAAAAAAAACAAATGAACTGAAAGGTGATAGACTGAAAATGGAGGTCGCCAGGGAGCGAGAAGAGATGATAGTGGCCAATATAGAAGAGTGGGTAGCATTCCCGGACGACTGCCTGGAGGAAGTGGTGGAGAACCGTGAAAATGTTATCAGACAGCTACCAATTATTTACGCGCATGTTGGAGGCATAAGGGTGAGATGTTTGATTGATACAGGTAGCCAGGTGAGCTTAGTCACTGAAAATTTGATAAAGGAAATAGGAAGGAAACAGACTGTTCCTATTATGCCGGTACCGCTAATGAAAGTCAGAGGTGTTATTCCTGTTAAAACTATAAATTGTAAACAGCAAGCATTTCTAGATCTGGAAATACTGAACCATACTTTCTCACAAACATTAATTGTTATTCCAAAGATGAACTACAACATAATTTTAGGAGCCAACTTCATCTGCGATTTTCATGCTGTAATTGACTTACATAACAACACTGTAAGCTTCAAACAAGTAGAGGGGTTGAATCATGTGGGTTTAAATATGGAAGAGAGTCCGTTGGAGAGAGAGGCCAATACTTGGGTTGTTGAGGAATGCACTAATGAGGCCGGAGATAAGATCTTGATGGGGGAGCGAGTCAGCCAGACAGCAGTGCTAGAAATTGACAGCCGAGATATTTCACAGGAACTGTGGGTGCATTTGGCAGAAGAAGAAATTAGCGGAATCAAATTTGAAATTCTACTTCAGGAGCGACTTAAGGAGGCCATCGTAGGGGAACCTGATAAAAGAAGACTGGAAGAAATTTTAAGATTACACAAAGGAGCTTTTGACACCGTACCTGGGAAAGTTTTAAATTTTCAATATGCTATGCAGGTAACAGATTGGACCCCATTAAAAAGTAAATTGTACCCGATCCCAGAGAAACATTTTTCTCAGGTGAAGGACATTATTACTAATTTATTAGATTCTGGCATGATAAGGAAAGCGGCAACCCCTTACCTGAACGCAATATTGGCTGTGACCAATCCAAACGGATCAATTAGGCTATGCCTAGACGCGCGAGTTTTGAACAGCAAACTGCTAGTTGAGCATGACCAAGCACCTAGGATTAAAGATGTTTTGAAAGGCTTCCGTGGGAAGAAGATATACTCAGGTGTTGATTTGACGAATAGTTTCCACCATCTTGAACTTGAAGAAAAATCCCAACTGTTGACGGGATTTTTATTCGATAATCAAAGTTATATCTGGTGTCGAATGCCCTTTGGCGTGAAAACTGCGGGTTGTGCACTCATTAGAGCACTCGATAGAAATCTGACTGAGGAGGTCAAGAACTTCACCACGAGATATGTTGACGACATATTAATTGCTTCTGAGACAATGGAGGAACACCTGATAAATTTAAATAAACTGTTGGACAACTTGAGAACCATGAACTTCAAAATCAACCTAAAGAAGTCACATTTTTGCCAGAGCGAGATTTTATATTTGGGGCATATAATTGATGTCGAGGGCGTGCGGCCTAATCCAGCCAAGATTGATGCTATTAAGAAATTTCCCACACCTACCAAAGTCAAACATGTGAGAGCGTTTTTGGGAGTGACAGGCTTCTTCAAAGAAAATTGCCCTGGTTACACAGAAACAGTAGCTCCTATGCAGGAGATGTTGAAGAAGGCAAATCGATGGTCGTGGAACGAGGAGTGCGACAGGTCTTTTAAAGCAACGAAGGATTTATTGGAAAACTGTGTGAAACTTGGATATCCGGATTTTGAGAAGCAATTTATTATTCAAGCAGATGCTTCATTAATTGGAATTGGTGCTATGCTGTACCAAGAGGACGCTGAAGAACCCAAGAAGAAATCCTATTTGGCATTTACGAGTCGTAAATTACGGAAACATGAGAGGAACTACACAGTTACGGAACTTGAGCTACTAGCAATTCTCTATTCTCTTCAACAGTGGCGCAAGATGATCTATGGTTATTCCATCATTGTTAGAACCGACCACCATGCACTGACATTTTTATTCAAGACAACAATGGCAAGTGAGAGAGTTACGCGATGGTCCATCTACATACAGCAGTTTGACATCACGATAGAGCATTGCCCTGGAAGGATGAACGTCATACCGGATGCCTTGAGTAGAAATCCTGAGGACGGAAACGAAGTAACAGCGGAAGTTCACAATATTACATTAACACCTAAGGCTCGTGAGTTTTTGGCAAGATTGAAGGATATTCGGGAGGAGCAAGAAGCAGACCCATGGATGATGATGATGATAAAATTCTATAGGAAGGAATTACAACCAAATTCACCGGAGTACCGAGAAGCCAGTGCTAAACAAGCGAGATTTCACTACTTAAATAACTTGTTACATAAGTACGTGGATGAGCATCATACTAAACTGCGAATCTTAGTTCCAGCATCACTACAGAGGGGATTAACTTGGCATGTTCACGAGAGCCTAGCACATATCGGCACGGATAAGACTGAAGCTACGATAGGGGAGACCTTTACTTGGCCGAAGATGAGATTCACCATTGTTGAAGTAATTAGAACGTGTGACGCATGCCAGCGCACAAAACCGAACAACTTTATTCTGAAACAACCTCCAAGACCACTGTTACCTCAGAAACCATGCGAGATGCTCGCTATTGATTGATTTGGCCCTTTAGTAAAAGGAAAGCGTGGATGCCGACACCTTCTGGTGTGTGTCGACGTATTTTCGAAGATGGTCGTGCTATGTCCTATTCAGAAGACGACATCAAGACAAGTCCTCAGTCGAATTAAGAACAAAGTTATTCCGATGCTTGGGAAGCCGGAATCCATTCAATCAGATCACGGTACCTATTTCACGAGCAATGTTTTTAGGCAAGGTTTGGAGAGCCTAGGAATAAAACACGTATTTTCAAGCATTCGTCATCCTTGTGGAAATCCGAGCGAGAGAACAATTCGCTGTGTTGCTAAGTACTACAGAGTAATGATTCCTAACGAGCACAATAAATGGGTTGATAAAGTAGGGGAAATTGAGATGTGCATGAACACCACTAAGCACGAGTCGACGGGTCAAGTCCCACTGATTGTACACCACAACAGATTGCCAGAAAGAACTTGGGACAAGATCATTCCTTTCCCAAGGGATCCATTATTAGCGCATGATTTGCGAATCCAGCGAACGAGAGAGCACATGAGGAACCAAGCGGACCGAAGGCTGAGACGGTACCGAGGAAAGAAGTTTCACCGAGAGTTACAAGAACAAGAATTAGTGCTGGTTCGTAGACCACCGATATCCGACCCTAAGAACAAAGTCTTCGCCAAATTCTGTCCGAAATTTATTGGCCCGTTCCGGGTAATTAAGAATCTGGGTAACAATGCCTACAGGCTGGAAGAAGTGAGCACTGGTGCAAAATCTGTTTTTAATAGCGCCAATTTAAAACCTTACTACAGGAGGGAACCATTTGATGACTAGGAAAGATGATGTGTGCAGAATCAGTATTGCAAAAAAAATTATTTTGAAAGCCAACACCCAAATCTACGGGGAGCGCCAGAGTACGCACTTTGTTTGTAAACAACGAGCAGCTGAGGCGACAGGCGTGGCAACTACTTGAGGAGAAGGGGGAGACCTAGTGAGGAAGTATGAATGATATTCCAGCGAGAAGGAGAGCACACTAATTGAGTCAGAGGGGCGTACACTCGAGCAGCTGAGTGATATTTAAAGAGATGTGTTGTTACTACAGTGGATTTTGTTTTTGAAATCCAAACCAATAAATTTTTTCGAATTTCAAAACCTTGCTGAGGATAAATGAACCCTTATTGATCTTCGATAAATAATTATTCATATTTATTATTATTATTACTACGGCCCAGGCAGTACTTGAGGAAGTCGACATGGATATAAAGGAGGCTAGCATTTCGTAATATTGCAACAGGAGCTGAGCTGGTAGGTATTCTTGGGGGACGGCTAGAATTAGTCGGGTTCAAGGCCAAATTGAGCAACTACTGTACCAAAATTGGAAGCATAAAGGAAGGATCACGAGGCACTTGCAACGAACATACGATTGAATCAGCCAATCACAAGAGACCAAGCCATGACCACGCGGTGGACAGCGTCAGTAGTAAAAAGCCCGCGGAAATGGATATCTAGAGAACCGCCGAACGGATTAATCTCCGCGCGAGTGAATTGAGACGTTTGATTTATTTGAAGAAGAATGACACTAGTCCCATCTTTGTGAGACAAAAACTCTGGAAGTTTTTATCCGATACCACCCCACTCCTCCGCCCTGTCAGTTTTCTAATAAATAGTTTGGCCTGACGCCACTCTAAGTCATTCTTTGTGGAGCCGTGAGGGGCTTACTTCACGCCAGTTTGTATCGTGATTTTAACGCTCTGAATTTGGTTAAGTCATTTTATTTTGGGAGCTCTGAGGAGCTAAAGTTACGGCGATTGCATTATCGAAATTTAAAGCTCGAATACATTTTTTTTAATTCTGGAATCAACTTTATTTTGTGAGCTAAATATTTCACGCCAGTGCGTGATAAACTGTAACATTGACTTAAAGACGACGAGTTCAGCTCTAAGGGGGAAGTATTGTAACACCCTAATTAGCGATCACCGGAGCAAAGGTCCACAGTACAGGACGGAAATACCGAGCAAGATAGCGACTGCTAGTGCAGCCAAGATCTTAAACTTGTTAACGAGCCAGAGACGTGGTCTCGAGGTGTATATTTATGTACATATTGCAGTGTATTTTATATGTGTTTTATTGTGCGTGTGTGCGAGATATTTAGGGCCAGTCTTCGCTATTAATCGCATTAGGACAATTGTGGGTGAACTGAGTAACCTGCAAGCGATTATAGATAGGTAAAATAATTAACATTGAACTTTTCTGCCAAGGAGTCGATACCAAGATGATCAGCACGTGGTTTGGAGTTGGGATGAACTTCAACAGATCAACGCAGACGACTACTATGGAGTGCTAATTTGTCCATAGGGGCAATGGGTTGAGGAGGATGTCCTTAGTTCTACCAGCAGAGCGGTGATGTACAACAATTGGATTATTTCAATTATGTAGTTAGATTTGGCCGGGGAACTTTGTAAATAGTCATGTTTCTTTTCTTGTTTTTTAGAGTTTTTCTTGCACCGACGCTCAATGTTTTAAATGTCCGTTGGCGCGTGGCCAAAGTGTTTGTTAGATATTTGTTTTTCCTTGAGTCATATGTAATGCGCGCGGCGTGCGTGCGTGATTTTTATCCTTGCAAATGCGGAACCCGTTACATTCGATAAATGGTGCTTTATTAACGTTAATATTTGAAATAGGAATGGGAGGAAATTACTGTAAGATATTTGCTGAACAGGTTATTATTCATATTAGGGTTGCCAAGCGCACCAACTTAAAAGTAATTTGTAGAACACCTTCGTTCTGAATTTGATAGATTTTTTTGAGTCCTTTTCAGGTTGACTAGTCACGGCATAGAACGGTGGTGCCTGCATGTGGATATTATTTGTGTCTTTTTATTTCAGGGTCTGTCAAAACCCATACGTGTGATTGTGTGTGTTACTGTGTCAAGTGTGTGTTGATTTTACGTGAGGAGGGGGTAGAGGTCCTACCGCTCTCATATTTTTGCTGCTGTTATTTTTTTTGATGGAAAGACAAGAATAGGATTCGTCACAGTCACTAACTCTTTCATCGTACCAAATTTCAGCTTAATATCTTGAAAATTGCGACCAGTACTTAGCTAAACGCGAAAATGTCACGCACAATGGATATTTTCAGGGCCTCCAAAAAAGAAAACGGTGAGAGATATCAAAAAATCGTTTTTGAGTAAAAAAAGTTGCATACCGCGGAGATCTTACACCTGTACTTTTAACATTTTTCGATACCACTAACCGTTTCCGAGATATATCGATTCCAAAAAACAGATAGAAATTCAGGGCCCCCCAAAAAGATCTCAAACAACAACTTCGTTGGCAGCAAGGTCTCATGCCTTACATTTCGGGCCTTTGGCGCGATTGTGTGGTATTGTAGGACAATTATAAAATGTTATTCTAGGCAATGCTGACACCATCACGAGGTTATGAAAGCCGGACGTCCTCGGAAATGGAAAATATATTACAGCTGTAAATACATTATCTTTACTTATTGAAAAGGTGAAAACGGGTTATTATAGATAATTTTCCGTAGAATTCAAAGAGACGATCAGTTCAATTTTTACAAATTACTATATACATTTGTGCCCCATTTTTTTCAAAAACCAAAAGCATTTAATAACATTAAAACGGTGAGAGTTATCAAAATATGATCAGGCGTAAAAAAAGTTGCTAATCATTGAGATCTTACTCCTGTGCATTTAAGTTGTTTCGATACGACCAACAGTTTCCGGGATATATCGATTCCAAAAAAAAGGATGATAATCAGGGCCCCAAAAAGGTCCGGCCCTGCACCGATTTTAACGCCCGATAATAGGGTTCCTCACTGGCCCTAACTCTTTCCCCGTACCAATTTCACCTCGATATCTTGAAAATTGCGACCTGTACTTTGATAAACGCAAAAACGTCACGCACATACGTGGATTTAAAAAAAACGGTGAGAGATATCAAAAAATCGTTTTGAGTAAAAAAGTTGCACACCGCGGATATTTTACACCTGCACATTTAAAGTTTTTCGATACGACCAACAGTTTCTGAGATATATCGATTCCAAAAAAAATTTGAAATTCAGGGCCCCAAAAAAAATTTGGCCCAGCACCGATTTTAACGCCCAACAATCGAATTCGTCAGTCACTAACTCTTTCACCGTACCAAATTTCAGCTTCATATCTTGAAAATGGCGACCAGTACTTAGCTAAACGCAAAAATGTCACGCACAATGGACATTTTCAGGGCCCTAAAAAAAGAAAACGGTGAGAGATATCAAAAAATCGTTTGGAGTAAAAAAGTTGCATACCGCGGAGATCTTACACCTATACCTTTAACATTTTTCGATACGATCAACCGTTTCCGAGATATATCGATTCCAAAAAAAAACGTTTGAAATTCAGGGCCCCCAAAAAAGATCCGGCCCTGCACTGATCTTAACGCCCAACAATAGGATTCGTAACAGTCACTAACTCTTTCACCGTACCAAATTTAAGCTTCATATCTTGAAAATTGCGACCAGTACTTAGCTAAACGCAAAAATGTCACGCACAATGGACATTTTCAGGGCCCAAAAAAAGGAAAACGGTGAGAGATATCATAAAATCGTTTTGAGTAAAAAAGTTGCATACCGCGGAGATCTTACACCTGTTCATTTAACATTTTTCGATACGACCAACCGTTTCCGAGATATATCGATTCCAAAAAAAAGTTTGAAATTCAGGGCCCCCAAAAAAGATCCGGCCCTGCACCGATTTTAACGCCCAACAATAGGATTCGTCACAGTCACTAACTCTTTCACCGTACCGAATTTCAGCTTAATATCTTGAAAATTGCAACCAGTACTTAGCTAAACGCAAAAATGTCACGCACAATGGACATTTTCAAGGCCCCAAAAAAAGAAAACGGTGAGAGATATCAAAAAATCATTTGGAATAAAAAAGTTGCATACCGCGGAGATCTTACACCTGTACATTTAACATTTTTCGATACGACCAACCGTTTCCGAGATATATCGATTCCAAAAAACAGTTAGAAATTCAGGGCCCCCAAAAAAGATCCGTCCCTGCACCGGTTTTAACGCCCAACAAATGAGTTCGTCACAGTCACTAACTCTTTCACCGTACCAAATTTCAGCTCGATATCTTGAAAATTGCGACCTGTACTTTGCTAAACGCAAAAACGTCACGCACATACGTACATACATACATACATACATACAGACAGACAGACAGACTTTTTTTGAATTTTTTTTTTCGACTCTGATTCGATTGGTATAGGTTTGAACCGTGGGCGACGCTTAGTTTCCGAGATCTCGAAAAATCCTACCACGGCTATATGAAAGCCTATAGGATCTTTAGATTCGGCTTTCATAACAAGTAGGAGTCCACGCAGCACGACCTGCTTTTGATGAGACGGTGGCGCAGCAGCAAGGGGCCAGCAAGAGGGGTTATAATCTCAAACAACAACTTCGTTGGCGGCAAGACCTGCGGAATTGCATTTCGGACCTTCGACACGATTGCAAGGAAATGTAGGAAAATTACAAAATGTTATTCTAGGCAATGCTGACACCATCACATGGTTATGAAAGCCGGACGTCCTCGGAAGTGGAAAATATCTTACTGATGTAAATACATGATTCAACTTATTGAAATGGTTAAAACGAGTAATTATAGATAATTTTCCGTAGAATTCAATTAGACCATAAGTTGAATTTTTACCAGTTGTTACATACATTTGGGCCCCATTTTTTTTTTCAAAAACCAAATTATTTAATAACATCAAAACGGTGATAGATATCAAAATATGATAAGGGGTAGAAAAGTTGCAAATCACTGAGATCTTACACCTGTATATTTAACTTTTTTCGATAGGATCGACGCTTTCCGAGATATAACGATTCGAAAAAAAGAATGAATTTCACGCCCCCAAAAAAGGAAAATGGTGAGAGATATCAAAAAATCATATGAGTTAAAAAAGTTGCTAATCACTGAGGTCCTATATCTGTAAATTTTACTTTGTTCGATACGTTCAACCGTTTCCCAAATATAACGGTTCGAAAAAGAGGAAGAAATTCAGGGCCGCAGAAAAACAAATCGGTGAGAGATATCAAAAAATCTTAAGGGTTGAAAAAGTTGCTAACCACTGAGATATTACACCTGTAGATTTAACTTTGTTAGATACGGCCAACCGTTTCCCAGATATAACGGTTCGAAAAATAGGAAGACATTCAGGGCCCCAGAAAAGGAAAACGAGGAGAGATATCAAAACATCATCAGGGGTAAAAAAAAGGATGAAATTCAGGGCCCCAAAGAATGGTCCGGCCATGCACCAATTTTAACGCCCGACAAGAGAGTTCCTGATAGGCCCAATTTCTTTCCCCGTGACACATATCAGCTCGATATTTTGAAAATTCTGACCTCTAGTTTGCTAAACGTAAAAACGTCACGCACATACGTACATTTTCAGGGCCCAAAAAAAAAAGACAACGCTGAGAGATATCAAAAAGTCGTTAGGGGTAAGATCGTTGCATACCGCGAAGATTTAACACTTGTGTATTTAACTTTTTTCGATATGACCAACCGTCTCCGAGATATATCGATTCCAAAAGAGTTTCAAATTCAGGGCCCCGAAAAAAGATCCAGCCCTGCACCGATTTTAACGCCGAAAAATAGGGTTCCTCACAGGCTCCAGCTCTTTACCGCTCCAAATTTCAGCTTGATATCTTGAAAATTGAGACCTGTACTTCGCTAAACCAAAAAATAACACGCACAATTGAATTCTTCAGGGCCCAAAAAAAGTAAACGGTGAGAGATATCAAAAAATCGTTTTGAGTAAAAAAGTTGCATACTACGGAGATCTTATACCTTTACATTTAACGTTTTTCGATACGACCAACCGTTTCCGAGATATATCGATTCCAAAAAAAAGTTTGAAATTCAGGGCCCCCAAAAATGATCCGACCCTGCACCGATTTTAACGCCCAACAATAGGATTCGTCACAGTCACTAACTCTTTCACCGTACCAAATTTCAGCCTTATATCTTGAAAAATTGCGACCAGTTCTCGGCTAAACGCAAAAATGTCACGTACAATGGACATTTTCAGGGCCTAAAAAAAGAAAACGGTGAGAGATATCAAAAAATCGTTTTGAGTAAAAAAGTTGCATACCGCGGAGATCTTACACATGTAGATTTTTTTTGATAATATCAACCGTTTCCGAGATATATCGATTCCAAAAAAAATGAAATTCAGGGCCCCAAAAAAAATTCGGCCCAGCACCGATTTTAACGCCCAATAATTGGATTCGTCACAGTAACTAATTCTTTCACCGTACCAGGGTGCTCTAGGGAGACCGCTGTTTCTTGTCCATATTTTTTCTGACACACACACGTATTATTGTGCTTTGGGGCACACTTCTTCGAGATTCGACCCCATGTCCTGGGAGGTCGAGATATTTGACACGTGGGTTGACAGACATGCAGAGTTCCACAAATCGCCCGTTTTGCCTTGTGACTTATTTTTGATAGGCAGTCCTATGTGTCCGACTGACCCCTGTAAGCTTTCATATAGCAAACCTGTTCATTGTGATGGTGATTTTTAAGCCATAATTAATTGGGAGTTCGCCATGTGTGTAACGGCTTGTTGTACGTTGTATGGGTAAAATATTGTATTATTAACGTAAATGTTGGCTGTGAGCCTATTGCTTTGTTTATGACTCGATTCATGTAATTTTGTGTGTCACACCCGTGCGGTGTAGTGGTAGAGTATTTGTAAATTTTGACAGCGGTCACTTTGTGTATTTTTATTTGGTCACGTGTTAATGTACTTGTGTTGATTTTGTGTGAGAAGTCCTAAGTTTTTAGGCAGTAAATGTTGCTACGGCAATTTGATTCCAATTTCACACGGAAATTTTGTGTTTGTTTATATTAGATTTAGGAAGTGTCGGTTTAATTTTATGTATTGTAGTTGTGTTCCCCCGTGTCGGTCTAGCTCTAGAAATGTGGATTCGTTGTCTGAAGGATCATTCTGGATGATGACGAATCACGCATTCATTGTACACATCGTGATGCATGTAGAACGGCATACGCACAAATATGGTCACTTTTGTATTTTATCTTAGGGACACTTGGTCCAGGTAATTAATCTCTCCAGAGATTTTCGCCTAGTTTTTTGGCATTTTTATTAAGTGGGAGTAAGATGGGAGTTTTTGTTGTTTATTTGTTAAGTGTAAATATGGTGATTTGTTATTAAATTCATTTGTTTTAACCCTGGCTTCACTCTTTCCTGCATGTTATTTTGTTTTATGTTACCCTGCAAGTTAATGAAGCGCCTTGACAACAACTTACGATATGAACCGTTACACCCCCCGAAACTGAGTCTCATATGCTTCTTTGCAAGGGTTCAATATATTTCGTTTCAAAAGATGCGACTGAAGTGAAACTGCGCATATTGAAAAAGTACTGTAATATGTATCTACAGATACATAAATTTGGCTTGCGATTAATAATTTATAGATTATGCGCATGTAAACTACCCAATGCAATCAATGTGAAATATGACACAGTTGACCCCTACTACAGTGAGAGTCCCCAACACCCCCCCCCCCCCCCCCCCTTATAGAACGAATCCTCAGATGCACCGTTTGACGGCCGGGACGAAATTAAGTTGGTAATATCGAAATTTCTAATTAGTTCGAAATACTGTATACCTGGCATAATGTAGCCTATTAGAGAACTACGGTTGGCAGACCTGGTGACTGAATATATTCTTAGTTCCATCTCTTAAGATACAGAATACAAAATTTGGTTGGTCCAATGGATAGCATGGACGTTACTTGCAGTTAAACATTGGATCTAACAGCGCGCGTAAAATCATGTATTGGTGTGTCAATTTCGACGGAAATCCATTAGTTAGTATAGAAGTTACATGCATTTTAAAATTGGACCTATCAGCAGGGTTAGAATCATGTTGGCAGCACTGGGGTAGACCTACATTAGTTACTCCAAATTAATCTAGAATGCCAGGTACTATACGTGTGCAAAGTTTAGAGCTATTGGCTTGCGTACTTTCTGAAATATTGATAATCGGGTAACAAAAATAGAGACAGTATTTATTAACAGTTGGCAGCTGTGGTTACTCTTAAGAATCGGCGTAGTCATATCTGTTATGGTACTCATAGCACACACGAAATTTGGTTGAAATCCAAATGATAGTATAGAAGTTACATGTATTTAAATTTGGACTTCTCAGCAGGCTTAAAATCATGTTGGTAGCACTGACGTATATACGTTACTCCAAATTAATATAGTATGCCAGGTACTATACGTGTGCATAGTTTAAAACTGTCGGCTTGCATACTTTCTGATATATGGGTATTTGGATTAAAAAATGAGAGCATTTATTAACAGTTGGCAGCCCTGGTGGCTCTTAAGAATAAGTTACGCTCAGTCATATTTGTTTATGTACACATAGCACATAAGAAATTTGGATGAAATCCAGTTGATAGTGTAGAAGTTATATGCATTTAAAATTTGGACCTATCATCAGGCTTATAATCATTTTGGCAACACTGCCATGTATGGCCTCCTGGAAATTAAACTGCAATATTTTTATCTATACGTGTACCAATTTTGAAATAGCTCCCATTCATACCTTCCAAGATATCCAACATGGAGCTCAAATTTCAATTGCAATTTTTCAGCAGTTGGTAGCGCTGACTTAATTTTCAAATATGGCCGTGAGATATTCAGGTATAGATCTTTACTCCTACCAAATTTTGTTTCGATTGCTGCAGACGTTTAGGAATTGATAGGGTGGGACACACACACAGCCAGCCAGACAGACAGAAGGACAGACAGAAGGATTTTTGCAAAAATGTGAAAAGTAGGCTAAAAAATGATTAACTTTTATGAACGTGTGATGTGAATCAGCACGGACATACCAACCGCATCATTACTTAGGTACTTTCAGGAGAGGAAAACCAAATGGGCCTGGTTCATTGATTTGGTTAGAGATCTCAATGAACTGGAGATTACATCAACTGTCATTCAGGAGAGCATCCCACTGAAGAGGCAACTTCAAGCATGCCAAGGTTTCCAAGAAAAAACCGAGGCTGAAACCGGGAAAGATTTGGACCCAGGAGTGGAAGGAAACCCACCTAGAATGAATGCGCGCGCACTGAGCAAACATCAAAGCCCGAAGAATGAAACGGTTGGAATGATAAGTCCCATAGATGGCCGATAAGATATGAACAATAACAATGAATCTGTGATAATTGATACTCAACCTTCAAACAGCCTATGACAAAAGATGAACAAATAGTCCTACACAGAACTGGCCAGAGAAATAAAACAAATTTGGAACAGGTGAGCTACGAAAAAGTACATGGCTAATCTGAATTTTATTTTTTATTTCAAACTGTAATTAAATTATTTGAACTGATAAGGTTTCACGTTGCAATATAGTTTGTTTCTACATAGATTAGTTTATATTTCACACAAAAATTGACATTTATTTTTGTTAGTTTAAACGCAATTTTCTAATCGAATAAAACCGAGGGGGTCTTAATGTCATTCCCTCTGGATCTATTGGCCTATGTGTTTGCCTGATTATGATATGATAACCATGCTCGCCACATTCACTCCATGCTAGAGTAGCCATTAATTTTAACATTTATCAGGTATTATTTTTGCTTAACTTTCCCTAGTCTACCAAGTGCAAGGAACTGATGACCAAGACGATCCAGTCCCTAAATGGAGTGTTAAAAACAACACAGCAAATGGTGAGAAGCATACGCACAGTTAAGGAAGAGTTTAGGGCTCAACCCTCCTCCCTGAAATTTACGAGATTTCTTTGTAATTGTTGTCTTAATTACTGACTCATCTACAGTCTCCAAGGTTGCGTGATCTAATTCTTTCACTGACGACCGGCATTCGAGGTCTCTTAAAAGGGAAGACCCATGTCGGCACAAATACTCGCACATCAAATGAGTCTAAAGTATTTCAGCCCCGATATTATTTAGGTTTTTATTTATTTATGTATTTATGTATTCTATTTATTTATTTGTTTTATTATTTATGTTTAATTTATTGATTTATTATTTATTTATTTATGTATTTGTTTATTTATGTATTTATTTATTAATGTATTCGTTTGTTTATTATTTATTTACTTATTTATTTATTTATGTATTTATTTATTTTTATGTATTTATTTACTTATTTATTTATTTGTTTATTTATGTATTCGTTTGTTTATTTATTTACTTATTTATTTATTTATTTATTTATTTATTTATTTATTTATGTATTTATCTACTCATTTATTTATTTATTTATTTATTCATTTATTTACTTATTTCCTTGCAAACTGGCCAAAACTAAGAGCCACGCAAAAACCACTTCAAGTTCTCATCGTTCTTTCTTCCTTCTCCTTCCACCACATTTCCTTCATTCTTTCAGCATGTTGCGCCTTTCTCTCTTCTGTCCATCCTCCTCCCTTGCGCTCTCTCGTTTCTCCCACAAGAACTTTTATGTTAGAAAGTATTTCCCTGAATTGTTTTCTGTCTTGACAGTCTTCATCTGTGATTCCTAGCCTCCTCAGTTCTTCCTTCATCTGGTTGGAGTAGTCCCCCTGGTTATTCAGATTATATATTTTATCAAAAATGTGTTTATTCATCCTTGCTGGATCCATTCTGACCAAGTGTCCATAGAAACTCAGTCGTCATTTCCTGATCGTTGCTTCCAGGTCTTCAAACATTTCGTATATCCCATAGTTTGAACTTAGTCTATAGTTTCCCTGTACCACTCGTGGGCCGTAAATCCTTCTCAGTATTCTCCTTTCAAGTTTCGGGAGCTTTTACAGGCTCGTCAGGATGGCCGTTTCCACACCATATAGGATCACCGGTTTTACCACAGCATTGTAGTGCTTAATCTTTGCGTTAATGGATAGGTTATTTTTGTTCTATATAGCTTTAGTGGCGAAGTTTAGTGTTACTAGTTCAAGTCTTCTGTTTTATATCGCGTCTTTGTCCATTCCATTGTTGTTAACGATCTCTCCGAAGTATTTAAACTGTTTCGTGACCTTTACCCGCCCATAGTTCGTCTCCACTGTTTTCTTCAAGTAGTTATTCATTTACTTATTTATTTATTTATTTACACACTCAAGTACACAGGTTAAAAAGACCACGACGTCCAAGCCCCTCTAATGAAACAACAACAAAAATAAATCTCTTGGCAAAACTGCACTAAATTGTAAACATTGAACAAGAATTCAAAATCTCTACTGAAAACTCTCCGTTTTCCTTTTTAGAAATCCTTCCCAATTTGATTGCTGTTTGTCCTTCTACTGTCAATGACTCGTATTTGGTTATTGTTCACATAAAAAAGGAAGGACACTTTGTACATTAGGCAAAAATTAACTTTTATAGATTTCTATACTTAAGCGATGGCCCCTGATTTGAACGTTTTTATTATATTATGCCCCTTAATCAATTAATCGATTATTCAATTAGTCGATTAATCGATAGAGTGGGCAGTAAATTATTCGATTAATCGTTTTCAATTAGTTTCAAATTATCTGCTTCCAAACATCGCTTATTACTAACTCTACATGGGTTTGCTTTATTAATCGTAGTACAAAACTTACTTGAGAATTAGGTTAAAAGGAACTGTTCGGTAAGGTAACCAATCTTAATTCTTCAGAACATTAATTTTTGTGTTCGTTAGTAGCAGCAGAGTAGGTCAAGCCAAAGGATTAAAAGTGTAGCGAGGCTAATGATGTGTGGAAGAAGCGGTCTGGCAGTTAATAGCCCGGCCAGGATAATGGTCACATGGCATTAGACTTGCGGTTCAGATCCAATTATTGGGGTTGGGAGACTTATGGTTTGAGTTATTACTGTTTATACACAACCACCACAGGGTCATACATCTCCGACTATGAGCTTCAAAGCCGAGAATACACTGAATCTCAAACACAACGTGGACTATTGCCTGCCTCCCTCACTCCACATATGTACACTAGCTATAACAGTGTATATCGTGTTTGACTATACAGTATTACACAGCAGGCCAAGTTCCTCTGACATAGCGTTGCCACGTCGGAAAAGAAGCACTGTCAATGTCATGTTAAGTTGATGATCATCATAATCATGCAGAAATATGGTCTGAACACAGAGGCTAACGAAGAGTCTCAAAATTACAGAATGCTTACAGACTTAGCTGGTCCCACTACAAAAAAAAAGATGCATTTCCACGGCTGCGAAATTACGACATTATAAAACGGTAGTCTTGCCGGAAGCCTTATATGAATCAGAAACGACAATCAGCAAGGGAATAGCCAAAATTAGAGACATTGAAACACAAGAAAGGAAAATTATGAGGAACATTTACGGGGTTGTTTTCAGAGATAATTTCTGGCAAAAAAAGACCCACAGAAAAATTATACATAAATACTGAATCTATCACGACACTCATCAGAAAACGCAGAGTGAAGTTCTGTACACATATCGCCGGAATGTACGACACCAGGCGGACTAAAAGAATATTCAACATAATTTCTACCTCGAAATTGGGTACTTCTTGGTACAAACTATGGAAGATTTATAACAATGACATATCACCATTGAAGACATTCACGACCGCAGCCTTCGTAGACAAAAAAATCAAAAACCAGCTATTTGAATTTAGATCACCACCCAAAAGCAATAGGCGTAAATGGACAGATGAAGAGAAGAAGGCACACAGTGAACGGATGGAAGGTTTTCGGGGGGAGAAAAGAGGAAAAGAGCCAACAAAAGCTAGATTTTTGTGTTTTTAGCGCTCTCCTTAAAGGAGAATGTAAGCAAATAATAATAATAATAATAATAATAATAATCATAATAATAATAATAATAATATAATTTCATAGGAGAAGACTAAATATACAGAAGGAACTAAATCACAATTCAACAATCAATCTTTAACCCATTTAAAATAAGCTATTATGAGTGGTTATGATAAAATAAATGCCACGCCAAGGTAAATGGAGTTACAAATGTTGATACAAATTATCTCCTCTTAAGATAAAATATGCTAAATGCTAAATAATTATAACGTTGTTTCATTGGTTCATTACGAAACTTTTACAGTTTATTAAAATTTATACTAGCGGAGCCGTGCAAGAACTCCCGCTTAATGGGTTGTGTGCACCACATGTGTACAGACTACCCGCCCAGCTCTAGAGCTATTTGAGTTGTATGCGACACAGTTCTGCCAAGGGCTATCTGGGTTGTTTGCGGCCCATGTGTACAGACTACCCACCCAGTTCTAGAGCTATTTGAGTTGTATGCGACACAGTTCTGCCAAGGGCTATCTGGGTTGTTTGCGGCCCATGTGTACAGACTACCCGCCCAGCACTAGAGCTATTTGAGTTGTATGCGAGACAGTTCTGCCAAGGGCTATCTGGGTTGTTTGCGGCCCATGTGTACAGACTACCCGCCCGGCACTAGTGGTATGTGGGCTGTATATGACACAGTTCTACCAGGGGTATCGTCTTGTTTATTTGATTAAAAGCACTTTATAAACATATCAATATACTATCAGAAGTACGCGCTCTTCGGACGGTCTTCGGTATTAATAACCAGACGCTATCAATTGAGCTACTGTTGCAATAGTTAGGGGCTTGTCATTCCTTCATAAGTTTATCAGAACGAAGTTAGTTTTCTCGGTATATCACAGACACTGTTATTTTAAGGGCCTTAAAATGTGGTTTTCGGAGACCCATTGTAGACTCCCTAGTTTTGTGTCACACATTGAGAAGCGCAACATATGCTGTGGTCGTCTTTCTAGGATAATTTTTAATTTTCGCCTATTTTAGCATGTATTTTGAAAAGTTTTTCCCTATACCAACCCCTCTATGAGAAGTACGGTGAAGACTTTTATAAATGATTGGTGTATTGACTCTAATGGTTACCATACCTAATTTTACGATGCTCCAAGCACCCGAACACGAGTTATCGGCGTACATAAACATAAAGATCAATCAACCACACAGTGTCAAACAAAATCATCTTTACGATAAGCCCGTTTGTCGACAGTAATATGATTAGTTAAAATGTCCTCTCAAACTAAATTCACCTACCGTGTACTTCCTGACGTGAAAATAATATTGAAAACCTTGTTGACGTAACGCAATATATGTCAAATGGAAACTGACTCTCACCGTTGTGGAAAGTCCCCATCCCCAGGAAGACTCCTTTACTAAATTATAAAGGTTTGTGGTGCATGAAAATTCAGGATTTTTAGCCTCCAATGGCCCAAATTCCTAAAAGCTGCAAAAAACACTAATTCAATTCAGGAATTTTCGAAAATAATGTTGCTGTTTGGTGATATAATAGACCTTCTGTACAACATATCGCACGTGAAAGTTGCGTTTAAAAATTCTAGGGTACCCCATGACCCCCTTAAGCGCATTGATGAATTTTACAGTCTATGTTTGTTTCCATGATAACCTTATAGCCATTTGCAAACTTTTACAGAAAATTAATAAAGAGAATGGCTTTGCTTCTTACAGAAATAGATGGAAAGTGGGAGGTCACCTCTTGAGATACTGTTGTCATGTTTACCGGCTTGCATTCCTTCATTAGTTTCTTCTTGTTCTTCTTCTTCTTTCGGATGGGCCAGCTAAGGACCACGACGTTCAACTTTTCAGCTTGGCGAGGGACTTGATGGTTGCCCAATATTTGCGCATTCTCTGGCTATGTTTCTCCTTTCTCTCTTCTGTCCAGATAATGCCGGTTTTCTTACAGGGTGGTCTGTTCTGAAAACTCTTCTGTGTAAGTATCTTTCTGAGATGTGTTCGGCTTCTAATATCACTTTCCATTATCTTCAGCTCTTGGCCTTGTTAACGTATGTTAACAAAGGTGTCACGCTCTTTCTATTCTCCCAGTAGTTGAGAAGCCGGTTGGTTAGTCTTGTTGGGTTCATCCTTGAGACATGTCCGTAGAAAGCCAGACGTCTCTTCCTGGTGACATCTGTGATTTTCTCAGTATATCTATATAGCTCCTGATATGGTCTTCTTCGGTACTCGTTTTTATTAGTTTATTAAATGAAATTAGTTTTCTGGGAATATCTCAGAAATGTGATTTTAGAGCTTTAAAACATAGTAGCCTCCGAGCCACCGAAGGGCTGAAAATGATTTTTGTCTCGTACATGTATGCCATAATATAATAATAATTTAATAATATAGGGATAGCGATATAATAGACCTTTAGTACCACACCCGCCCGTGTAAATCACGTGAAAAAATTCAAGAGTACCCCTTGACACCCTTAAGCGCATTATATACGTATTGATGAATTTTACAGCTTAAGTTGGTTCCGTGATAAACTTATAGCCGTTTGCGAACGTTCACAGTGATGTAACAAGTAGTTCCGTGAAGAACAATGCAGCCTATTTTCATATATCTTAACTTACTTAGGTTAATTGCCTCTATCAAGATCCAAAATTTCAGTTTGATTGCTGTAATAGATTCGTAGATATTGAGAACCGACTAAATATTTCGGATGGTCGCCATGTTGGATTTTATATATGTAGGTCCTAGAGTTATGTACTGTTACATGAAGATTATTGTGTACGTGTAGCATTCAAACTTCAATCGCATGATTAGGACACAAGAAGTAACAAGGTGATTTTAAAATTTCGCACAGCTGCCATCTTGTGGTTACGGAAACAATTGAAATAAATTAGATGCCAGTGGATTAACATTCGCATAAAGATTTACTGTACCATGTTTCACTGCACTCGGATGGTTCAATTGCGAGAAACGTCCATGTGAATATTCATACTTCGCGACACCGCCATGTTAGATTTGTGATCACCAGGTTATTTAAAGTCCTATAGGTGAACTAAAGTTCATAGCCCCTATGAACCTTAAAAAATTCAGTTTGATTGCTATAATACATTCGTAGATATTCAGAGCCGTCTAAATATTTCGGATGGTCGCCATGTTGGATTGTTAAATGTATAGGCCATAGAGTCATGTACCATTAAAGAAAAATTATTGCGTAGGTTCATTATTCAAACTTTCACTTCGATCGCATGATTACGACACAAGAAATAAAAACTTAATTTTAAAATTCGCACAGCCGCCTTCTTGAGGTTATGTAAGCAATTGAACTAAATTAGATACTAGTGCACTACAATGTGTATAAACATTTCCTGTACCAGATTTCATTGCGTTTGGAACATTAAATCACGAGAAAAGTCTATTTAAAATTTTCAAATTCGTTTGGCCGCCATGTCCGTTTTGTAGTTAACCGTTTTTTGAAAGTCTTATAGATGAACTTCCAGTAGTGCTCTTTATCTCGGTACAACATTTCAGGGTGATACCGCTAATAGTTTCAGATATATAGAATGCTGGTGAAATATTTCATACTGCCGCCATCTTGAGGTTATGTAAACAATTGAACGACGTTAGATGTCTGTGCGTTACAATGTGTATAAACATATACTGTGCCCGTTTAGACCGGAGTCCGCACGACCACATATGCATTTTACCAATAATCAGTCAGCACGAGAATCAAAATATCCCGGAGCGCCAGATGGGTTAAAGCAAATCGCAAAAACGACATCAAATTTAAAAAAATGCTTTACTGATTTTTGGCTCAATGCAACAATAAGGATAGAAGGAGATTTAATTGGGAGAAACACATCTGGTAAAATTATCTCAGTTTATTTTAAAGTTAAAATCTGACTGCAAAGATGCTCAAAGCAGCATCATCCACGTGTGGCGATCCACACTCTTATTTACACACAATATACAGAAATTTTCCAAACACATTTGACAATCTTTTTGGAAACACAAGTCCGATTAATAGTCCTGTGGACTGTGTTCCAAAATTATTAATATTTAATTCCAGTTCAAAGTTAATTGTCCATACTGGAAATAACGTAGATCACTGTTTGAATATTTACATGATATTAACACTCGTAGAATAAATGTTCATAGAATTTTTAAACTTTCACTTGTTTTCCAGTTTCAAAAATATATCGTCGAAAATATTATCATCATCGAAGCAACACAAATTATTTACATATATTAATAACATCTGAAAAGTATTTGACCTTGAGCATAGCATCGAAGAACTTGTGCGAAGCACAACAACAATTAATTGTTCTTCTGACATTAAATATTCGAGAAGTGACTCGATTATGAACTTCAAGTTCCAAACAAAATACATGATTTCTGAATCATCAACTTGATCAATAAATGGTTGAACCATTCAACTATTCAATTTTCCACTTGGAATCAATATTATAAAATATTTATATTTATGGCCATTTCTAGTAACTTTCACAACTTGCAATTCTTCGACAGAATGCGGAAATTAGAATTGTAGTTTCATAATGAATTCATTTAGTTCATGGCACTAGGATTGAAAATATCCTTCAAATTATTCGTGGTTAAAGAATTATTTTTAACTGGCAGTGGCCCATTCTATTATTTGTGTAAGAACACAATATTACAACAACAACGGCAAAGGTCTTCCTCTGAAGAAGAATAAACTACTATCATGACAAATCCGGGGTCTAGCAAAATCAAAGTCTAAATGGAATTCGAAAACAAGGTTGAAATAAGAACTGATGGTTTCAAGAAATAACCTTCGGGTCATTCATACGACGAAATGTGTAGTTCCAATACTCCTACTATAAACCTGAGCCATCGAACCTGCTATTTGATTGATGCTCGAAAAAACCTTCATTCCTGCGACTTAAACATGCGCACCTGGGAATGGCATTCAACTACTCCACACACATAAATTATCTTCCCAAAATGTATACAATAAATCAAGCCTCTGCTTGTTATCAACACTGGAAGATTAATAAACTTACAAGTTTATTTTATTTTACCATTCAGTTCAACCCGTGAATTTACCATACTTATGAAAAGCTTTATTTCACTTTCGAGTGTATTTTACGTCATGATTTTATATAAATACAAAAATATCCTATTTGATACAAATATCAATTGCTTCCCGTTTCATGCCTCTCCGTGTTATCTGAAACATATACTTTGCTCAATGCAAATATCAACTGTTCAACCAGAACTGAAATGTTGGTTGAATGCGGGCTTGCGCTAACCACTCTCCTTCGGAAAATCTCCTGTTCCAGACTAGAAATGATTAAACTACTTCATAGGCTCACTCTCAATACATGTGATTATTATAAAATATAATATCCAAGAATTATTTAGAAAAATTATGAAAATTATTATTATTATTATTAGTGGATTTTTATTATTATTATTAATTATATTATTTTAAATATGTTTAATTATCATCTCATTATGTGAGAATCCACATGTTCGAACCTTCGAATATGGAAACAATATCCATTCCTTAACAAAAATAAATTTAACTTTTACAGTTACATCGGGGTTTTCCGTGTTTTCCTTAAAATATGAAAAATTCAAATAAATGCTCGAAATGCTCGGTCATCGATCCTAAACTGTTCTGAGTGCTGAAAATGATCAGAATAACTCTAACAAGTCTTGCGTAAATCATTGCAAGCTTTAAATACGACTAAAAAATGTGTTGGTCATCTGCAGAAAAATAGTTCGTTCCAATTAGCTAGGCATAAAATAATTCAAATGTGGCTTACATTTCTTGATGGTCTTGAAGTGAAGTAAACCTGGTCTGTACCAGATTTATCCATAGACATGCCCTAACGGACAAGCACGTATAATCCTTGTATCGGCCGCCATCATATACCCACAAATCGTCTAGTCAGACATAGTGGTAGTATCTTTAGACGTTTGAATAAACTGTGGTTCCATTTTAATATGGGCTTCTATCAAAGCCATAACAGTTTGTTGAAATAGGGTCAGATCTAAGTGATCTCTTCTTAAATATGTCAGTTGTAACATAAATCACTGTAATCTCATCAGTACAAGAAAAACATTGACAGTCTAAGCAATTAACGGCTGTTCTGAAGATCGTTCCCTGGGCATGGTTTATTAATATCACCATCTACCATGCGCTAAGCAACCTGCAGTTTCCCTTGCGTAGACTAATGAACGCCACCGTTATAGACTAGTCTTCAGTGTACTGACAGATCGAAGTGGTTAACTAGTTACAAATATGAAAAACTGACTGAATGGATTGAAACATCCAAGTATTAAGTTACTACTGGACTGTGACAAAATACTAATTTCTAGACAGAGTCTAGCATATGTCCTTGTAGAAATATAAATATTTCCACCAATGTCTGTAGAAATACAATCACCTCAGTGATTCTCCTCACCAGAAACTTACTAAGTCCAACTCGTAGCGCAGCACTTTTCGTGACTATCACGACTTGAAAAGAACTTCTGCGTAGATTCGGCAACCATGTGCTTTGGCTCAGCGTAGACGCAACTTGCTCGCCAAGTGCTTGTGTTAGAATGAGCTAACCATGCCTTCTCCAGCTGGCTTTTATTCAAAACGGTCAGGGTCACGCGTCATCACCTGATATCTAGAAATCCTCATATCACTTGAATCCCTGGTCCGATTTACTTGATACTAATTGCATTCTCTTTCATTTGGCCGTGCCAGTAATCTGATCCCAGTCTCAAGTCTCTACTCCATAGTTAACTATTTAATCAATAAATAGCCTCCACCTCTGCTATTACTCGCTACGTCACTTGACATCCAACTATCGGTAAATTCTTTCTAAATGCTTCTCGAAGCAATGTAGCGCGATATTCAAATATCTGAACTTTCAAAAGCGGCTACAGCCTTTCCCTTGATATCTAGGTGTCTGAAACTTGGAATACCCATTCCTAGAGTTGGGCACAATACTGTACCAAGTTTTATTGCGTTTGGTTGGTTAAGTCACGAGAAACGTCTATTTAAATGTTGCAAATTCGTGTGGCCGCCATGTTGGTTTTGTAGTTACCAGTTTTTCAAAAGTCACATAGGTGAACTTCTATTAGTTCCTTTTTTCGCCGTAAAAATCCCAGGGTGATATCGGGAATAGTTTCGGAGATATTGAATGCTGGTGAAATATTTCGCACAGCCGCCATGTTGGATTGGAGAGACGTAACAAAATTTGAAGGGCACGGCGGGGACGTCCGGAATAGCACTATAAACTTACTGTGGTTCATTGAAATCGCTCCAGCCGTTTAGAAGTTATTAGGGGGACACACACACCCCTCTCTCTCTCTCTCTCACACACACACACACGGGCAAAAGGTGATCTCATAAGCCTATGTTTTCAAAATTGAAAATAGGCTAATAAATGGAATGGCATTGAGTCTTACAGAAAAAGATGGACTTCAGAGATTGTGTTGCCATGGTTACCGGCTTGCATTCTTTCAATAGCTTATTAAATAAAATGAGTTTTTTTGGGAATATCTCAAAAGCTGTTGTTGGTTTTAGGACCTTAAAATGTGGTTTTCGGGGCCCGTAGGGCCTCCGAGTTCTGTATCTCACATTGAGACGCTGTAAATGAGCTTTGTCTCGTCTTTCTACGCCCATTTCTGCATGCATTTTAAGGGGGTAGGCCCTCTTTTATGAGAGGTATGGAGAAGAGTTACATCAATGATTACTTTCGTGCCTCTGATGGACATCTATACCAAATCTTTCGTTGATCCACTCAGCCGTTCCCGAGTGATGCGCGTGCATAGTTGTACACAGACAAACAGACAGACAAAAATTTTGTTTTAGCGCGCAACCGTCATAAACCAGTCTGAAACGCATTAATAACTCAAATTTCCGTGGAAATTCAGAAAAAAAACAGACAAACTTTCATTTTTATGTATAGTGAGAAGAGATTTTTGTTGACTTATCAAGAAATGCAGGATATTTCCTGTACTATTGAGACGATTTGGAGGATTTTGGTACAAACCACAACTTCTAACTCCCTCTGGTTTAGAAGCTTGAGTTTTGTGAAGCATACACCTTAGCGTATAATACAATACAGTAAGATTGTGTATGTGTATCTCTACTTAGTATAAAATAAAGTGCCCTATTCTTGGATGTAACGGGTAATCTCAAAAACCACTGGATGCGGTTTTCACCATTCTGTAAAGGATTTCTCGAGGAAGGTTTCTGTAGAAAAACATTCATTTATGACCAAAGGAAGCTGAGCAGTAACGATTTCAGTGAATTGAGTCGAAGATAAACCTGCCTCCTGTGCGGCTTTAAAGCTTACGCTGGGTAAACCGTTAAAGATATCTATATACTATGAGTGTACGAATTGTCAGCATGAAAAGTTCTACAAAAAACGTCCACGACTGAATATCTCTATCTTTAAAACATCGCCCACTATGAGTGTTTTTACGTTTTCATTCCTTCCAACAATCTCCATTCAGTTGAAATTTAAATTACTAGCTTCGGAGCAAGTTTACGAGGTTGCGAGCGAACCAATCACCCCAGCTTCGGCCAGTGTCAAACTGACGAGTCGTGTCGAGTTAAGACTTCAGAGAAGACTGCCGGGTAGGCCTATAGCCTATGTGTTTGGAGTTTCGCTGTTCACCTCGGCTTTTCGGAATTGTGTCTGGGAGCTGCCGTCCGTGTGCCTTTTAAGCTTACGCTGGGTAAACCTTTAAAGGTACCGGGCGAAGCTAGTTTTGATATAATTTGTACAGCCTACACAAACCAAATAGCATTTTTTAAACCCTATCACCACATAACTTTTAGCTCCGAACAAAAGCTTGAAAGACTTCAAAACATAACACGTGCGGTTAGTCAGCTGACTGCAGCTTGTTCAAAGAATACACGAGATATAATCTACTGTTTGGCTGAGATCGCCCCACCAGATATTAGAAGAAAGTTGCAGCCATGACTGAGAGAACAAAAGCAATTACTTCATGCGCACAACCATTGTACGGATATGAACCCAGCCATCGACGACTGAGGTCTAGGGGGAGTTTCCTGAATACAACAGAAGATCTACACGAATCTGCTAAGTCCAAAAGGTTACGATTATGGAGATCTAGAAATATTCAACCTGATGGCTGGATGTTACCAATTGAACATCTCCCTCCAGGACATGAGGAACACTGGTCCACGTGGTAGTCATTGAACAGGCTTCGCACTGGTGTTGGTAGATCAAGAACCAATAATTATGATAAAGTGGGGTTTTCCTGGCACATCCAAGCTATGTGATTGTGGTGATGTGTCCTTTAAGTTGCACTATGGACGACTTGATGGCTGCGACACCTAATTCCCGTGACTTGGCAAAATTTTGGACAGACACTATTTGATATGTGTGTTATTAAATACCATTTTTTTAAATAGGAATAAATAATAAATAAATTCAGTTATTCACAGAACATAAGCACAGTGATATATCCAGAGAGAAAATGATTCCCGCGTTGTTTTGGTTACAACACTGATAGCACTACGTGGCTGAAAATAATAACAATTTTATTTTTGACATAGCAATAGCTCCCTCGACCGATATATTGGTCCCCTGGCACTTTTAGGGTTAAATCATCAAATTAAGATATATATGTGAAGGAGATAAATTCAAGTATTTAAGGGAAATTATTCAACCAGCAGGGTTTAGCCAAGAAGCGAATAAGCAAAGAATTGCAAAGTTACAAAAACCACTTAAAATTACCTGAAACAGATATTAGCTAATAAATAAGACTAGCACTACCCGTCGCGGCTTCGCCCACGAATATTCTAGTTGTAAAGAGTACACTTAGCAAAATCTCAATCATGAATGCTATGACTGATTTATCCTTGGTATGAATAATCAGACTTCCTCAATTCAGCTACTGGTGCAGTGGTTAGGGGTTTGTCTAGGTATATCAAAGCGAAGTTAGTTTTCTGGGAATATCACAGACACTGTTAATTTAAGGGCCTTTAAATGTGGTTTTCGGAGACCCTTTATAGTCGGGTGAAAAAGACCTTTCGTACCACACTCACACATGAAAATTGCGTGAAAAAATTCTAGAGTGCCTCTTGAACCCCTTAAGTGCATTATACTGTATGTATTGATGAATTGTACAGCTTAATTTGGTTCAGTGATAACCTCATAACCGTCTGGAAACTTTCACAGTAATGTAATAATTGGAATTGCATTGCGTCTTACAGAAATAGATGGACCTGTGAGATTATGTTACCATGGTTACCGTGTTGCATTCTTTCATTATTCCATTGTAAATATACATGTTTTAAGGTATTTATTTAATTGTGAGGCATTTAAATAGTAATTGAGTGCGTTTCGCTTACGCATTGGGTTATGCTGAACCTGTAGGTACCCCATATGTGTAGGTTGGTGTTAATGGGACCTTATTTTCGGTACAAAACTGGAATGGGACCTTAGCAGAATAATATGGGGAGGGATGTTCATTAAAGAACATATAGCCTACTTTCCCTTAAATGCATGGGTATAGTCTTAACTCATAGTCTTCTTCAAAGAGTACAATTGAATGTTGGTTGTATTAGCTTGTTGAATAACAACGTGCTATATTATATATTGATTGATTGATTGAATCTTCACCTAAAATATGGACTAGCGAGAAAGCAATTGTCTGCATTTTGACCCAACGGGACGGCACGGCCCAGCACGATACGGCATGGTCACCTGAACTGATAGTCACTGCTATGGTATAATAATTCTATTATAAGACGTTAATATCCTACGGGTCAACTCCTGGAAGACAGTTTAAACCACCCTCTGTACGATAAACGGATCTGGTGAGACCGGGCTTTGTTGAATTGTAAGTAACGGTTAGGCTATAATACTTGCACGATTCATACGTCCACCATCTTAAAACTATTTGGATGATGACCGTGTAGTTTAGGCAAAGGACATTTCCCACATAAGGTGCATTTTTTGTAAACTTTGGTAGAGATTGGATGATTAAGTAAGTCGTAATTTGATTTAACCTTTGAAAATTTGGGTGACCGCCAGTAAGTTTCCGCCAATATGGCGGCGATATAAAACATGGTACTGAGGTGACCTTTTTTAGTGCTGCCTCTATACCAAATTTCGTTCAATTCGGTTTTGTCGTGTTTGAATTGATGGGGAGGGACAGATATACACACAGTCACACACGTGATTTGCACAAATACACGGCCGCCATCTTCAAACTATTTGGCTGATGACCTTGTAATTTGGTCGACAGACGCTTCCCACATGAAGGTACTGTATGTTGTTGCAAAATGTGGTAGAGAACAAATGATTAGGTTAGTCGTAATTTTATTTAAGCTTTGATCATTTGGGTGGCCACCGTTACGTTTCTGTCAAGATGGCGGCGATATAAAACATGACACTGAGGTGTTTTTGCTAGTGCTACCTCTGTACAAAATTTCGTTCAATTCGGTTTCATCGTGTTTGAATTGATAGGGAGGACAGAGATATACACACACTCACACAGATAGACAACAGTCTTCCTCCCCCAAACTAATCTATGAAGGTGTAGCTGCTATTGCTGTGATACACTTAAGCAGTAAGCCCTAAAACTACAAGGGGCGTGGTGGCGCAGCGATCAAGTTGTTGGCCTCTCACCAAGGTGGATCGGATTTGATTCCCGGCCAATGCATGTGAGATTTTAGAAGTGAAATGTCATGACCTGTGGTTCGGATTCCATGTGGCTCATGATCGCATGATTAATGGTCACGAAAAACTAAAAGCTTCCTTCCTTTCCTTCCTAAAACTACTGTAGAATTGTAAATTATTTATTTATTTAAGGCGAATCGTGTGTTCTTTAGTCTGAACTATATCTTCAAATCTCGTCTGATATCTCAGAAGAGCAAAGTCCATCTGTACACAGCACTGGTGGGGCCAGCACTTTTATACGGTTGTGAAACTTGGGCGACATCAGCAAAGATAGAAGATTCTATATGTGATTTTGAAAGAAAGGTACTTCGAAAGATATATGGGCCCGTCTACTATAACATGCAAGGCAAATGGGAGAGAAGAAAGAAGGAAGACCTGTACCAGAGATTTAGGAAGCCACACATTGGACGAATATTGGGACAGAGGAAACTACAATAGTTTGGACACATCTTATGAGCGGATGGATCCCTTCCTAAGAGAGTCCTCCAATCTCAGCCCACGGGAAAACGCCCGAGAGGACGCCCAAGAACACGATGGCAATATCGAGTGACGACGATCCTTCAAGAAGTGGAACCGATAGCCGTGGAGGATGATGCTAGAGACCGGAAAAGATGGAGTGCCATCTGCAACAAATACCTCCTCTTATGATTGACTGACTCTTTTCCTATTGTCCTTCTGCTGTAGGCCTCAAAGGCCCGTTTAATGCAATAAATGACGATGATGATGATTTATTTATTTATTTATCGTATGGCTATTAGTGCCGGGAGTGTCTGAGGACATGTTCGGCTCGCCAGAGGCTGTAGCTGCTTCAAGCGGACACCCGTGGGGTGAGCTACAAGTTCCGTTCCATTTCATAATTGTAAATTAATATACAGAAATGAACTACAAGTACTCTGTTGTGATGATTAAAGGCTCTAACTACAACATAAATATTGTTTGTGTACAACTAATGTGTTATATTTCACATATTCTAGTAAATGGAATGAGTTTGTGTCAACCGACTGAAAGCTACAATATTAATTGTTAATAAGGCAACACTGGAGCCTCCATGGCTTAGGCGGCAGCACGCCGGCCTCTCACAGGCTTCGGCAGCCAGCACAGTTCATATCCTCGCCGCTACATGAGGGGTTCATTCATTCCATTCCCTGACCTGGTCGGACGACTGGAAGCAAGCTGTGGATTTTCAATAAGGCAACACTGAAAAATGGATTCAACGCTATCTTCACTGAAAAATTTCACAGCTGCAGTTGTCACTGCCTAAGACAACGGTGATAAAATTAAATGAGGATACAATACGCCCTTTGCCAACGGCGTAGCAGTGTTGAAACACCAGATACCATGAGAACTCCGCAGTTAAGCAGCATCGGGCGTGGTCGGAACTTGGATGGTACTTCGCGCTGTTGGCTAACATAGATAGATAGATAGATTTATTTTGTCTGGCAAGAGTAGGGTCATTGGGCCCTGTCTTCCATCTAACCTGATTATACAAATGATAAGTAATTAAAAATACAAATACAACTTAAATCTAACAATTTTACAATGTTGATATAATATAAAATACATATAAACTGGATTAGCTTGGTGGTGTAGGCTGTAAATTGTTGCATTGTTAGGGTGAATAACTAAGATACTTAGGAGTAAGTTTAAAATTACAGTAAGGTAAAGGAAATAGGCTACTGAAAAAAGTAGACTAATGATGGTGATGAAGATGATGATGAAGATAATTAGTCGTTACTGAAGGAGGTTATTTAGATATCTAAATAGAGAGTAAATGAGAAAGTGAGAATTGGAAAGTTTGAATATATGTAATACGACGTAAGAATATAAGCATAAATGTTGAGTTCAACTTTCATTTACTTAGTGAGTATGTGCTGCTGGCAACGCTGCTTGAAGCTGGACGGGGTTGCTCCTCTGACAGAGCAAGGCAGATTGTTCCACAGTCGTGCAGTAGCAACAACGAAGGAGTTGGTATAGCGTACTGTGCGGTGTATGGGTATCAGCAAGAGTGTGTCGTTTTTTGACCGTGTTCCAAGACTATGCTCGTACGAGAGGCGGGAAGGGGGAGTGGAAAGGCTCTGGCCACCCTACCGCACGTAAACTCCGGCTGGGGGTAGCCTCTTCGGAGGCTTGGACCAGCCTTCGGGCAGAATACCAATTAAATTAAATAGGCCCCTTACAGCAATATGCTTGATTTATAACAGAGCAATGAATGTCGATATTCCTAACTGTTAGGAAGAAAAGCAATTCCTTGGCTCTGCGTAACAATAATTCTTTCTTACCTTGAAGGAAAATACTGTTCCGTTTTCAAAATGGGCTGAAGTATAAAACTGAATGAGTTGAGATTTCAATTTTAAGGCTGTAGAAGCAATTTCACTGCTCGTTCACCATTGTCTTCTTAAACGTTACGATTGATGCAATATTCGATTATGTATACAACATTCCAAAGAACCTTTTCCTTGCTCCCTTTCTCTTACCGTTTACGCTATGTGTGTGTATTCTTAAAGAAGGAAATTCAGTGAAGAAATGTAATCATCGTTTACGGCCCCTTTTCTCCATTTTACCATTCCCGAATTGTCTACTAAATGTGCTCATACTTGTCTCCTTCTTATTCTTTGTGAATATCCCGAGCTGTTCCATCCCTTAATCTTACTCCCCTCCTCCGAGGATACAGTTTACATTCAGACGAGTGTTCGTAGATCCTCTCTCTTCTGTCCATACATCCCTCTCTGTCTTTCTCGCTCATATTCTGTCTCTTTCCCACTCATTCGCGCGTCGTTAGCCATGAGAAATAATGGTTTTAATGTTTCATGGCACAGCAGTAGGAAGATAGAACAAACATGAACGCGTGAGGAAAGAATCCAAAGAACGAAGATGGCAGAGAGAGGGACTCTAGCCCATTAAGCGGGATTTCATTGCACTGTAATGTTTCATGTGCTCGCATATCGTAGTCTTGATTATACAGACTATCCCATGAAGTGTGGACTTTCAACTAACACTGCTCCCTCTAGTTGGAACGCCGAAGGTTTAACTGAATTAGCAATTAAAGTCGTGTTCAATTATCATTAAATAATAACGACTGTTTACTTTTAAAATGTGTTTTATGAACCTCTGGGAAAAGAGTGTAATTAATATTTGTGGTTTTTAATTCAAAGTAAGTGCCGAATTTTATGAAGATTATAAAGTGGTCTCTTTGAAAACAAGTGGTTTCTTTTAACGCTCACTGCGAAATGCCTCTAAATGTGCTTTCAGTTTAATTAAACATTTGCTGAGAATCTGTATCATTAATTCACTCGTGATTTTTTATCCACTGCGGGCTCAATTCTTTAGGTCTAGGCATTTTAATTACACTCCTTCTTGGAATACGCACGGAGTTATTAATGGCGAGAACGTACGCCAGCGGAAGGCTTTACTTTATAGGCAGATGTAAGGATACACAATAGCAGGGCACTATTCAACATAGCATCCATTCTAGTCCCAGCACCTGTTCCAAATGCATCAACCTTTAGATAACGGATGCAGTTTCCTTCCTTTTAAATCTGAATTTCAAAATTAAAAGGGGCCCGTTGAAATGTCCTTGTTCCATATATAGGCCTTTCCCAATAGATTTCCCAAGGTTTATCGAAAGACCTATTTCTTCAAATCTCTTAATGGCAATTTCTGCCAGTTCAATCAATGACTTTTGGTCCTTTCCTGTATATATTCTGCAAATTGCTTGCTACGGTGGGTGATTAGTTGTCATGTCGGGTTACCAAACCCAAGCTTGCAGGTTCGCTCTTGGTCATGGTAAGTGATTTTTGAAAGGCGACAAAAAATCACGCCGGCCCCGTGGTGTTGGGGTAGCACGCCTGTCTCTCACCCAGAGGCCCCGGGTTCGATCCCCGGCTCCGTCAGCGATTTTAAAACTGACGTGAGGGTTGGAACGGGGTGCACTCAGCGTCGTGAGGACAATTGAGTAGCTGTCTGACAGTGAGACAGAGCCCCGATCACGAAAACCAAGATTAACGGCCGAGGGGACCCGACGCGCTGATCAGGCGTCACCCCAATATCTGCAGGCCGAATGGCTGGGCAGCGGTCGCTTGGTCGGCCTTAGCCCGTCATGGGCTGTATAGTGCCAGGGGTTGTTGTTGACAAAAATCACGATACTCATGTCATACGTTGTTGGCATGTAAAATAACCCATTTGAATTCAGTAGGCCATGTTCATAATGGCAAAATTAATTTCGGGATTTTCCGCCAACACAAAAGTTCCTCCTTTCTCTACTAGAAAGCGCTATAGTGTCAAGGAGCTTAGATATCTAACCTCCTTGACTTTCATAGCGTTCCAAGGAGCGATAAAATTCGACATGCAAGCAGCCTTCTGGGCGTCAATTAACAAAGCTTGCACCCGGCATCCCAGGCCATACGATGTTATTATTATCTGCAAATTGATATCAATTCTATCTTCATCTGCAAATATAATTATAATCAAGAGCGACAGAACAGAAACCAGTAGAAAGCCGTAAAGATTAGGCAACTTTTAGGTGTTTCTGTTAGTTTCGCCGAATACAACCCTGGTGAAATAGATGAACCTAACTAATCGAATTGCTTTGACACCTTTTAATACTTAAAATTTAAGTTAACGAAGTTAATACGTGGAATTAACGCATTATCAAATATGGTGAATGTTGTCATAGATGAACCTAACAATATGCTGTAATCTTTATTTGCTAATGATGTTATTTGCAACATGACTTTCAGATTTGTTTTAATTTATCAAATAAATTGAAATGCATCAAAACATGAATCTCTTGAGCATATTGGACGCCTGGATTTAAATAAATCCAATGAATTGAACTAACTGATAGAGCATCGATCTTCTTTAATCTCAAAGTAGCAGACAATAAAACTTGCATATCTGATTTCCAAGATGATTTATATCTTACCTCACCCTCTAGAAATGAATAAATTGGAAGGATGCCAGAGGAGAAATTAATTTTAAAATTCACAATCTACAATGGTATATTCAACGAGAGCAAACAGAAATGTTCATAATGTACATAATTGCAAATAGCAGAAATAGCCCAGTAATCTCGCCGAAACAATGGTACTCACTCACTTATTCAAAGCATGTGACAGAGAAAACAACACAAGCGGTACGGGCGATGCGTGAAATCAGCTACATCAGAACCCTCAGCCTCAAGACAGCAATGGCACTATTCAGATCTATGTAAAAACATGCCTATACTAACGTATGGGATAGAAATCATATGGCCACACCACGCAGAAGAAATTCTATCCGCACTAGAAAGAGTAACAGCGCTGTTCATAAAAAGAGCGATTGGAGTGTCCAAGACTACAAGATCACGACTCGTCTACCTCCTCGCACGAGAATCATTCCTCATTGAAGACCTTAGAATACGCTTCCCTCTACCCAACACAACAGCCTCCGAAAAACTTCTAACATCACTAAACGAACGAAGAGAAGATATACCTCCAGAGTTCTATGGAACTGGAACCATGATAGACCGAACGTGGACAGCATCCAACTTCGAGATGAGGCACATGCTCACAAGGCTGGCTTTCACCATATGATTTGTACCAACACATCTTACCATGAACCAACAGAGGCGTGTTAATGCCAACTATGTGGGAAACGTGTGAATGCTAGCATTTAGAACTATGCAGCAAAAGAACAAAACCAATTAAGCATTATGGGAACCAAGGCGCAGGTGCGCAATATTAGTGTATTTCACCTTTCATTGAATTGATATTCAGCTGCAATAAAAGTATTATTATTATTCAAAGAGTAATGACATGTTGCCTTTCATCTCACCAGTGAACCGAACTTCAATTATTTTCATGTCCTTATGTTGTGACAGATGAACCCAAGAACTCGCAGGGGAGTATCCATCAATTGTCTGATTCAGATGCCTGCTGTTCCCACTCCATTATGTTCACGTTTGCGACACACAATAATTAGAGTTACGGGAAAATCACGATTGCGATAAATGTGAATGTCACTTTCTTCTCGATTTTTCATCTATTTGTCGACTATTAGGACAATGTATACCCACGATTTGAAAAACTGAAAATGTGACAAAGTGTAACAACTATGGGCTCTTGCAATTTTCTCCCATAAATGCGATAAATTACCAATTTACGTACAACTCACTCCAGATAAATATGAATTTTTTCCGAAAATATGTGTTCAGACAGAACACTTGTAGTCAGCTAAAGGTGGAAATAATTAATGTAAAAAGCTAATTTTTTGCACAGTGGTTCTATCTGATGTGCTTAACAACATACTGTATTAAAAGTCCCCAACTTTCCTATGCCGGCTTCCTTAAATTCCAGGCCCTGGAGCTCCTGGAGTCCTGTCAAAGCACATGTTCTCACGGGAATTGGTATTTAAATCGAATGGCTGTACCAACATCGACCAGAGATGTCCCAAATTAAATAACATGAATAGAGATACATTTTGAAGTAGTTAATATGCATATCCTATAACATCTGGCGCCACCGCACCGGAAGCGCCAAATGGTGGGAAAGTTTAAAAACGATCGCAATTCCACATCTATGTTTGTGTTTTTGTTGTCGTGGGCGGTTTAATATGCCAGATATCACAGAAATGTACTGCATAAACCTTTTAGGGAATGAATTTATCTGTCCAATTGTGTATTTATAAATTTTTACGACATATAGGGACTGCACCACGATCGTTTAAGTGGTTGCCTACGCGTCATTTCTAACCCGGATCCCAATTGCCTACATCCTTGAGATCGTTATTATTAGTAGTATTATTATTATAAAACTTCCTGGAAAACGTATGGGCAGAGTTAGTGAATAAGTGCTTAGAGATTGGAACCATCCCAAGTACTTGGCGTAAGTCCATAATCAAACTGCTATACAAGGGTAAAGGCGATGTCAGTAAACCTGAATCATATAGGGGTGTGGCATTGGAATCGGTTGCATGCAAATTGCTTACCAAGCTTCTGACTCGGAGAATAGATGCATGTGTAGACCACCTGCTTCCAGAAGAACAATTTGGATTTCGGAAGGGCAGATCTACTCTATTGGCAGCAGAATGTCTCTTAAAGGACATACAGGACACGCTTGAAGCTCACGGGAAGAAATATGTAATTTTTATCGACTACACCAAAGCCTTCGACACAGTCAATAGAAGGAAACTTTCATAAAATTAGAAAACTTACTAGGACGTTCTGACATGACAAGACTGATATCGAACATTCTGGCGGACAATCAAGTTCAGATCCATGATGGTATCGCACACTCGGACTGGATTGACCAGACAATCGGAGTACTGCAAGGAGACCCGCTAAGTCCATTACTCTTCAATATCATGACCCACGATGTTGTCTTCAAATTAAAGGAGGTAACACAGAAAGTAAATATATATATTTATGCAGATGACATGGCCCTGGCCTCCGATAATATAGAGGAACTACAGAAGGGAATACATCTTGTTGAGAAATGTGCGGAGGAGAATGAACTAAGGATGAATGCTCGGAAGACTGAATTAATGATATTCAGAAATGGAGGAAGGCTGAGGAAGGATGACTACATTGTTTGCGGGGAACACATACTAACACCGAAAAAACAATTTAAGTACCTTGGAATTACTATGCAAGTCACAGGGACTTCCTTTATGGTTCATATAAAGGAGAGACTTGCAGCAGCACTAAGAAATATAAGCGACATTAGACATTTACAAAGAATGTCAGTGAATTCAGCTACGGAACTTTTCAGAGTCAAAGTACTCCCATCACTCACGTACGGGCTAGAGGTCATATGGACTTATCTATCAATCAGACAATTAAAAGACATTGAAAGTTTGAAATCAAGGTATTTAAAAAGGGTATTGGGGGTATCAACATTCGCTCTTTCACGATATGTGTATGCTTTAGCCAGAGAAACATTTCTGGTAGAAGACCTTCGACTGCTAATGCACCTACCATCCACACAGGCATGCGTAGACCTGTTAAGCGAACTTTGCAGGAAGAGAGACTCCATCCGAGAAAGATTCTTCGTAACAGATGCAATGTTATATAAAGAATGGATGCGACCAGAGTATGAGCTGATGCACCTAGTGACCAGATTTGCGATCCATGTCTTCCACCATCGCATCTGCACTAGGAAGTCCTTCCATCAGCCCAGCCAGGAGTGTGTTTGCCGATTATGCAACAATCAGTGCGATATATATCACGCCATGGAATGCAGTAGAAGACTAGTATCACTCACTCAGTTTTGTTTAGACGAGGACTGATTATGTTGTCTTGATCAAAGTGTAGTGCAGTGGAATGGGTGAACGGACTCTATGAACACAAGTCTCTGGTGTTACCTAGGTATACGATTGATTCATTATTGTTCACAATATTATAATGTTGTTCCTATCTATGGCCATTGGCCGCAATAAATCATCATCTTCATTTCCCATTTCCAGCTTCCTGGGTCGGGTTGTGAATTAAGGACCTCCAACGTTTCCTGTCTCTCCACCACTCCTCTCCTGTTTTTAGTACTTCTTCAGGTTTTCCTCCTCTCTTCTCTACACACTCCCACACTGTATCTGCCCATCTCTTTCGGGGCCTTCCTCGTGGTCTCTTCCCTGTCATCTTTTCACAGAAAGTTTTCTTTGGTACTCTCTCCTCTCCCATTCTCATCATATGTCCATACCACTTTAACTTTGTTGTTTCTATCCTGTCCTTCAGCTTCAAGATTCCTGTCCTTTTTCTAATCTCTTCATTTCTAACTCTATCTCTTCTGGTCTTGCCCTCTATACCTCTTAGGAATTTCATCTCCGCGGCTTGTATTCTACTCTCCTCTCTTTTTGTAGTAGTCCACGCTCCAGCTGCATATGTTAGTATGGGTCTGTAGTAGGTTGAATATAATACATTTCTACATTTCTTTGGGACATCTCGGTTCCACAGAATACCCCTTATGCTCTGGTAAAAACTGTTCGCTTGTTGTATTCTCTTTCCAATTTCCTCAGTTATCCTTCCATCTTCTGTGATCACACTTCCCAAGTACTTGAAACGTTTAACCACTTCTAGAATTTTCCCATTCAATTCTATCTTTCCTCTTCCTTCCTTCCTTCCTTCCTCTTGACATTACCATTGTCTTGCTCTTCTCTGTGCTTACTTTCATCCCAAATTTCTCTATTTCTTGATTCCATACATCTAGTTGTTTTTGTACTTCCTTTTCATCCTCGCCCCATATAACTATATCATCTGCAAACAGCATGGCCTTTGTTGCCTCTTGTCCCAATCTCTGTTTAACATTCTTGTGAATTTCATCCATGACTATGATGAATAGTAAGGGGGACAATACACTTCCCTTTTATTTAAATATTTTATTATTATTATTATTATTATTATTATATATAATATTTGCAAATGGGGGTGATTCCCCGGTGGTAAATTGTACAAATACTGAAAATTACCAACAGTAACATCAAACACAATATACACAATTCGCAATTTAGGAACTATAGTAATTTCATCGTAGTATTTACACAAAAATTCAATCTTCTCTTGAACACATCAATATGTTTAGGGAAAGGCTCTAGGACTGAGGCAGGTAATGAGTTCCAATTATCAATACCAAGGTTAATGAAAGAATATTTCCCATAATTTGCACGCTGTGGTCGCACCTTAACTTTATGTGGATGATCTGCCCTGCTCAGGTAGGTGGGATTTCCCATACGTTTCTTTAGTTCTCCCAATGCTGGCCAATTAGTGTAAGTGTTAAATTTAGTGTATAGTCTGGATTTCGCCCTTCTATCTTCCAGAGATTCCCACCCTAGTGATTCTATCATTCGAGACACACTACTTCTAGAATTAAAATTGTTGAGCACAAACCTAGCAGCCTTCCTTTGTACCATCTCCAGCTCATTGATGAGCCTTGCCTGATATGGGTTCCAAACCGCTGAGCGGTATTCCAAGATTGGTCAAATATTCTAATTATTTTGCGGTAGAGCTACTGCCTTTTAATACCCTCATTACACAATAAAGTGATTTGTACGCTTTGGATACGACACAACTCACATGAGTACTCCATTTCATATCATTCCTTACATGGATGCCCAAGTATTCGCACGAGTCTTCTTCTACAAGCGTTCACTGCTGACTGCACTAAGAATGGGACCACTATGCAAACCATTAGCTTTACATTAATTATTTCCATCTCAGGTCTTAACATTCCTGGACTATTGGTATATTTATGGAGAAATAGAATATATCACTAGTGGTAGGCCAGAGAGTTGACGGAGTTTGTCATGACACTGCGGAAAGTACTGTAGAGAGCGTTCTTGAACAATCCCATCAAGAGACACAGTGCTAAAATTGTTGGCGATACCCCGGAGAAAAGTTGTGCGTACGATGTCCCAGAGGTGTGAACTGCGATAAAAGCAGCAGGTTAAGGCAAGAGGCTGCTTTACGATAGCTGTGGAGCAAGCCAGCCAATCTGCTACACCACTCCCCGTGTTGCTGTAAAGCTGTCAATTGTTGCGTGTTTGGTGGTAGGTCACTGCTTGCATAGGAGAGAGCAGTAAAAACTGAAATTACCGAGCTTTACACCCGACAGGGGAAACAATAAAAACTTTAATCATGACGAGGGAAAATAGACGAGTTGATTAGTCACCATTCCAAAGTGACCACTTTAATTGTCTTGAGGACTGACGTATAAAATGTGTACACATTAGTTGCATGTGGTCTTTTACGTTCTCGAGCCCGAAACATTCCGGGTTCTATTCCAGGCCCTGCTACCAAATACCATGTGCGCTTATGTGTGTCTAATAAATGCTGATTGGTTGGAGCGATTTCAATTAAACTTGGTAAAGGATTTCTACTACCCCGGCCAACCCAAACGATGCCATTTAAATTTAAACAAGTGTCCTCAATCCAACATGACGGCTGCGCGAAGTATTTAACCTGCTCTCAATAATCTTCAAACTATCGCTGTAATCAATCTAAAAATTTGTGTGATAACAGAAGAGTATAACGTAAGTTCATATTTGTTACTTTCAAAAACATTATAAGCATAAAACCAACATGTTATTGTTATCCACCTCGTCAATACTATGAAATTATGTTTAATAATACATTTTAAACGTACACGTTTGGATATAACAAGTAGTACTGTATTCATAGTATTGACAAGGCAGACTACATAATACACATTATATTTTGACAAATGTAATTCAATGTTTCAAAAAGTTCAAGATGGTGACTGTGTGAATTTTTATAAATATATACTTGGTGCAATGAACCACAGAAAGTTATAATTTGAAAAGTAACTGTACAGGAATAAAATAAATTTCATTTTATATTTATAACACATGAGAAACGTTTATAAATGGATATTTCTTATTATTATTAGCGTATGGCTTTTAGTGCCGGAAGTTTCCGAGGACATGTTCGGCTCGCCAGTTTTGTAGCTGCTTCGAGACGGATACCCAATGGTAGAGCTACAAGTACCGTTGGGGAGGAAAATTGGAATGGAAGGTCGAGGAGTTGGAAGGTAGCGGCTGTGGCCTATAGTTAGGGACCACCCCGGCATTTGCCTGGAAGGAAGATGGGAAACCACAGAAGACCATCTTCAAGGTTGTCGGCAGGGGGATTCGAACCTCCTCGCCTCCCGGATGTGAGCGACTGCCAGCAGTCATGCCGTAACGACCACGGCTAACTCACCCGGTAAATGGATAATGGCAAGTTTATTTTAACGAAAAATACCTTCCTTTTCAGTTAATTTTTAAGACATGTTTTTCCTGTTTTCAGTTGTAAGGATACCATTAAATATATTTGTATAGGTATAGTTAATTTGAAGACTAGAATTATTATCATTATTATTATTATTATTATTATTATTCTTCTTTAATCGTATCGGCCAACTAAGGACCACGTTATTTCAACTGGCTTCTCTGGGCTTTGATGTTTGCCCAGTGTTCCTTCATACGTTGCCGGTGTTGCTCTTTTCTTTCTTCCGTCCACATCTTTCCCGTCTTCAACTTCGGTTTTTCTTGAAAACCCTGGTGGTCGTGTAGTTTCTTCCTGAGGGGATTGCGTTCTTGAATATCCTCACAGGTAATTTCCATCTCTTGCAGGTCACTTTCCACCTCTTCGAACCAGGCTGGCTTGGTCTTCTTATTTTTAAAATAGTTAAAGATCCGGTTTGTCAATCGTGTGGGTTTCATTCTAAGCAAGTGGCCATAAAATGCAATCCTCCTTTTCCTCATTACATCAGAGATCTTCTGGACATGAATATACAGCTCATAGTTATGCCGTCGTCTATATTCACCGTTGTCTTTAATCGGGCCAAGAATTTTCCTCAAGATCTTTCTTTCCTTGATCTCCAATTTTTCTACCAGGCCTTTCTTGTTCATGGTGAGGCATTCCGCTGCGTACAGAGCCTCTGGTCGTATGACAGTGCAATAATGCCTAAGTTTTGCGTTCAGGGATATTGACTTTTTGTTGTAAACGTCCTTGGTGAGTTGGTACGCCATTTCCATTTTGTTCATGCGCGAAGTGAAGGTTTCTTTCTCACATACGTTGGGTTCTATCCACTCGCCAAGATATTTAAACTTATCTGTCCGTTTGATTTTCCCCTGGTTTACTTTTAGCTCCCTTGGTGCTGGCTTGATGTTAGTTATGAAGTGTGTTTTCTCCAAAGAGATCTGAAGACCAACTTTTGTTGCCTGTACCTGCAGCTGGTTAATTTGTTTTGTGGCCATGTTATTATTATTATTATTATTATTATTATTATTATTATTATTATTATAAATTAGATTATTTTATGGTTTTTTAACTATTTTTTTCCGATAATTAGTTTACTGTTTGTCATTTACATGCTGAAGATGAATCCATCGAGATTTGAAACATGTTAATTCTTTAATTAGATTTTGTTTGGGCAAAGTAAGTATGGATAAGTAATTGTCATGTTTGAAAAGAGTGTTTGATTAGTTAAATCTAGAAAATCAAATTAACAAATACAACTACGAGATTAATGACTGTTGAATGTATTCACTCTATTCAAGTGTGTTGTGTTTGATCAGTCTTTTTACTGGTTTCATGCAGCTCTCCAAGGCCCCCTGTCCCGAGCTAATCGTTTCATGTCTACATAGCTACCACACCTTACAACCGAGACAATCTGTTTAACATACCGTATTCAAACCATGGTTCCCCCTTACAGTTCTTGTCCTCGACCCTTCCTTCCATTATTAAGTTTGCTATTCCTGGGTGTCTTAGTAGTGTTCTACCAACTTATCTCTTCTCTTCATTAGCAGTCGCCAGAAACATCTCTCCTCTCTCACTAGTCTCAATACATCTTCATTTGTTACTCTATCTACCGTACCCTTCTAATCTTCACCATTCTCCTGTAACACCACATTTCAAATGCTCCTATTCTTGTATTTTCTGCTGCTTCAACAGTCCAAGTTTCACTTCCATAGAGCACCATACTCCTGACAAGGGCATTCAAAAATTACTTTCTAATACCTATATCGATATTTGATGTCAAGAGATTACATTTCTGTAGAAATGCTTTCCTTGCCTGAGCTAACCTACTTTTTATATCCTCTGCTTCGTCCATCACTGGTTATTTTGCTTCCTAAGTAACAGAAGTCTCCTACTTCCTTCAGCGTTTCACCTGCCAATTTGACGTCCTTAGGGGTTTCTGATTTATTTCGGGTGTATTCCATTATTTTCGTTTTACATGTATTGATTTTCATCATGAATTAATTCCTTGTCGATACCATTTAAATCGCATTCATTTACTGAGATAATAAGAATTGATACTGTATACTTTCAGATCGTCAACACAAGAACAATCCAAATTATTGGGTTATATTACACGTGATTAAAAGTTATTTGCACAAATTACAAGATTATAACTTTACATCGCATGTAATATTTTTCAAGAAGTCTCACATTTTGCAATAATTGTGATTGTATACCTGTTGGCCGACTAAAAAGCTACAACATCATTTTCTAATTAGGCAACACCGAAAACTGGCTTCGAAGCTTTCAAATAAAGAGTTGTTGTTTCATTTTAAGGGCTTGTACTTCGTGGTCATTTAGCCTCGTGTACTTGAATATGTGTAGAATGATTCCGATAACCTGTAGGTTTGTAATTCAGATGAGGATTGGGAAGAAGGTGGCCCTGGCCTTAAGTTAGTAACCAACCCGCTATTTTCCTGGAGCAGAAGTGGGGAAACTAAATAAACCCACTTCCAGGATTGCTGAGGAGCTCTGCCTCACGAGGTTGAGCGTGCCCCGTTCCAAACCTCAAACCAGAATTAAATTTCTTGGTAGAGCTGGTAATCGAGCCCACTTCAGGATTAACAGTTCTTCATAGAAGGAAAGGAAGAAGACTATTAATAGTTATTTTGAAGAAGACGTTTACCAAATGAAGAATATTATTACTATTCAGTGACACCTACATTAAAAATTTTCATAAATATTTTCAAAAGATTATAAAACGATTTTTCAAAGATATTTTCAAAGGATCATGTTTAATGTTTTTTCTTAATTAATTCTTAATTCTTATTGTAAGGATATCGATTTCTTGGTTAAGTCTACTTAGGATAAGTTATATTTATGTGCAGAAGAGGAAACCAAATGAGTTTTGAAACATGTACCCATAGTCTGTAAAATGTAGACAATTAAGTGTTTTTAAGTATTGATTTGGCGAGTATTATAACATAAGAGATTTAATTATTCTATCGTCGCCTCCGTAGCGTAGCGGTCAGCATGGTTAGCTGCCGCCCCGGAGGTCCTGGGTTCGATTCCCGGCTCTACCACGAAATTTGAAAAGTGGTATGAGGACTGGAACGGGGTCTACTCAGCCTCGGGTGGTCCAAATGAGTAGAGGGGGTTCGATTCCCACCTCAGCCAACCTCGACGTGGTTTTCCGTGGCTTCCCACTTCGTCTTCGGGCAAATGCCGGGATGGTACTGTCCCCGATATCAGGATAGTAGGCTGTCAGGTATCCGCCCCCTCAATCGGATTGCCAATAATCAATCGCACCGGCACAGCTACATCAATGAAAATGGCACTGACAGATACTATCGAGATTAGAGCACAATAGTTAACAAGAAATTATTGTGGAACACACCAAAATATACGGGGGTTCATACTTACCTTTTACTTACCTTTTAAATTTATCTCGGGGACTGGGTTGTCAACTGGATCACTTAAAAGTATGCCCTCACAATAACCTCCACCATGATATTTAAAATGAACCACGACGAAGACAAGAAACTTTAAACTGCACAATAATTTATTTCACATAAAGAATGAATTTAACAAAAATAAAACAACAAAATACACGTGGCAATCAGAAGCCATTGTCCACTTAACCATGTCCTCCTGTAGGACTTGTATACTCTACATACAATGTTTCAGCTTTCTCAAGCTCAAAGTAACGTAAAAATTATAATGCACTTGGAATGGAAACGGGATTTGGGACGAGACATATGTTTATACACATCACATTTTATTTATAGCCACAAGGCTATTATGGAGACGTCCTTGGCCTCTATCATACAGTTTCCTGGCCAGCTGCGATACACCTGCACCGTCAAGTGAACCTTAGCATATGCGAGTTACATCAGAGCCTGGCTCCCTTTCAAAACACGTTAAATGTCCACTTCTCAACTGAAATATTATCACGCAAATCTTTTAAATGCTCCATTTAAACACCAGTGGATTACTCTAATAATCCCAAATCATGTTTAATTGTTCAAACCACTTGTTTAATTAGCGTTGTTTAGAGTATAATAACAAAACTCTTAATGTTTATAACAAAAGTTCATTAATTATTTATAGCAATAATAAATTGTTTATAACATTGTCAAACGACAATTGAAAATTTTATACACGCCTCTATTAATCCCTTTCATTTCAAATTATTATCAAAGATATTTACAACATTATTTACAATATTTATATTGTTTATATTATTTATACAAGAAATACATTAAACCACACGTTTATCCGGTTGATAATTACTCAAATCATGGTGATATAATCGACCAATGAAGGTTAGTTATATTTAAATGTCAAATTCAGGTTTAATAAGGTTTAATAATTATTATTAATATTTGTGACGGTAACCTCCATTCAACATCTTTATCTCAAATTATTTAACACTCTTGTTAATTTTAACAGTAACTTCATATGAATAACTTTCAAAGAACCAGAACAATACATTCAGCGGAAAAATACTTCGCTCAAAACGCACAAAATTGCACAACAATTGGCCCAGAATTCGTCATATATCTTCATATATATGGCATCAAAATCTTCCACACTACATACAAAAACCTCCACTTATAAATTCAACAACATCATCCATCTTACTGTGGGAACCTCCTTCATTATTTAAGGGCATTATTCATCAGCGACTTTTACACGTCCACTGAACTAACGATTATACATCCATTGTTCCTCTTTAAAAATTCTTATATTCATCAACTGTATTAATGACAGTTATTATTTAACCTTCGTGGGTTCCATTCATGAATCGATATGAAGTAAAAATTTGCCAATCACAAATAAATTTAATAGCAAATACGATTAGACACTCCTCCCTGGTCTATCAAAATTGAGATTATTATCTTCAAAGTAACGCAGTATAAAAATACTATCTTCAATCAAAGTTCATCTAAACTGCATAAATAGTCGAATAGAATACAATTAGATTGTGGAATGCAAACATTATTGTTCCAATCTATAATTGAGAAAATTCCTATTAAATGTTCATTACTATAGTGTATTCAATAAATCGTATTCAAAGTTCATATTTCATAAAATTGTCTATAATGCAATCATGTTCATAAGACGACTAGTATTTCAAAGATCGTCGATAACCTAATAGATTTTAACGCTCTAAAATCATTTAATCATTCTTCTTTCTTGAGGATGACAGAAAATTGGTCAAAGTAATTTACTGAATAGAATTACTTTAATAAAATAACACGCTGTCTGAATTCAAATTTGCCATAGCAAACCGTTAACTTTACAGTCAAATCGTGACTACAAAAATATGCAAATTACTGAAAGAATATAATTATCAGTCTCAACTGATCCAAAATTATTTAAGTATGCCACTGACATAATAATGTCTCAACAAATCGTAGAAAAAGGCATAAATCATCGAAGTGTACTGAGTACAGAAATATCAAGCAAGAAAATGGGGCAAAATATAGGACAGAAAATATGGGGAAAATGGTTGCTCAGATATCGCTACATGACTCAAATAATACAAGAAACGTTCACGACTACCTTATCTGTTGATTGAAGTTCTAGAGGAAAGTTTCCAAAGAAAACTGCTGTTGGTTCCATTTCACCAGCGTGAAGATGTGTTCCGACCTCGAACCTGGAATCAGCGCCCTCGGAGAATCGAACTGCTTCCTCCTCCGGAAATTGCACTGCTCCGTGTATACGAAAGACATCCTTCTGGCAAAACTCTTCTTTGTGAGCCGGGTCCACCCTGGCCTCTCTTGAAAGTTCCCTGAAGTTCTGGTCGCAATTCGCCATGAAGTTTATTGTAGTTATTTCCGCAGAAATATTCATAATCGTGGAGTATGAAAATATTTCCACTGCCATTTGATATAATTCAGCGATGGATTCACGATGCATGAGTGTAGTTGGATGTTCACTACATGCTCGCTTTTGTAGAATGACAATTAACGAAGTTCCATGCTGTTATTTCACTCCATCGATATATGTCCCAATTGCATTAAAGCCTTAGCCTTCCATCTCAACTTCTGTTATAATGATTGAAAGCACTGCCAGATTATAATGTTCCATAGTAGAATGTATCGTTGTAACACCAAACGTATTCTCCAATATCACGGTTGCGATACACGTGTCAGCCGTAGTGTATAATGTGGTAATTTTAAAAGTGCTTCTCAGGTGGCGAGAAAATCACTTTTGTCTGCAGCCTTAAAATGCCAATATCTTTCGAAGTATACTCGTGAAATTGTTCAAATCTTCTACACACCTCAATGTTGTACTGCCCAATTGAATTATAATAAAGGCAGAAGCCAACTCTCGATATATTATCTGGTAGAAACGTTAATGTGAGCGTTTCAACTTCGCCTAGTTTCGAACACCGTAAAATGGAACTGCTCCGTGTTCGTTCGATGCGCCGGGCTTTAACCACACGCTAAAGACGACTTGCTTCACTTATTCACTCGAAAATGACTATACGACATCAGAAATATATATATGCGGTATGAGCGGTATGAGCGGTATGAGAGCTCCTCTATCCTGTGCACGACCTTTTATCAACTTCTTAAGGAGCGTATCCATCCCTTCCATAGCCTGTTGCTCCGTCATTGCTAGAAGTTTTAACTTTGGCTATACTTGACGGATTTTCAAATTTCAAAAACTCAAAATTAATTTCTTCAAAATTCCAAATCAATGCCATAACTGAAAATAGATTTCCACAATTCTGCATGCCAAAAGTAATTAAATATCATAGTTTCAGCAATCTCCGTCTTCCTTCCAAACTATCTTTCATTGGTTCGAGCCTTTCCTCCAATAGCGTAACTTCTTCCTTAGCACAATACCTTTTTTCCTGCGACTGCGTCGTAAATCTCAGATCTTTCTCGAACAAAATCATGACGTCACCAAGAATCTCAGCTCCACCAGCCTACTTGCATGAAGTCTACGTCATCCGTGCCTACGTCATGAATATACACGTCACAACTATGACAGCCATAACTTTATTCATTTATGCCAATACAGCCATCGTGGTCTCAATATAATTCAATTTACGGGGGCAGTACCTACTGTAAGGCCACGGCCGCCTCCTTCCCTCTTCCTAGCCTATCCATCCCAATCTTCCATCCCTTCCCGTCCCTCATGAGGCCCCTGTTCGCTTTGCAGGTGAGGCCGCCTGGGCGAAGTGCTGATCACATCCATCCCGACCAGATGTTCCAAGCTCCAGGACCCTGCCCATAGAGGCGGTAGTGGTGAGTTCCCTCGCTGAGTCCGTGGGAACCACCAACCTAGAGGGTAAATTGACTAAATAAAAAAATAAAATAAAAATAAAAATATTCTATCAATATGGATTTACACAATTTGCTATTATGGCAAATATTTTTGCTTATTAAAACTGTCCCTATACCAAGTTTCATTCAGTTCTTCTTAAGTATTCTGCAATGCTTAGGGTGGGTGGACAAACTCACACCCATAATACGTAATGAATGAACAAATAAACCCACTTTCGAATATTAAATAATATAAGTAGGGCTATAGGGAGCCTCCGTGGCTTAGGCGGCAGCACGCCGGCCTCTCACCGCTGAGTCTGTGGTTCAAATCCCGGTCACTCCATGTGAGATCTGTGCTGGACAAAACAGAGGCAGACAGGTTTTTCTCCGGGTACTCCGGTTTTCCCTGTCAACAATTTCATTCCACTAACACTCTCCACTATCATTTCATTTCATCTGTCATTCATTTAATCATTGCCTCAGAGGAGTGCGACAGGCTTCGGCAGCCTGCACAGTTCATATCCTCGCCGCTAGATCGGGGCTTCATTCATTCCATCCCTGACCCGGTCGGATGACTGGAACAGGCTGTGGATTTTCATTTCATTGTAAGTAGGGCTATAATAGTAATACGGCATATGTGAGAGTATAAAATTCATAACTTTATACTCGTATGATGTCGCAGATATTGCGATGAACTTTCCTAAAGTCATTGCTATGAATCAAATATTAATCCAATTCTTATAAAATTACATCTTCTTCTTCTTCGTCTTATTCTCTAAGCGAAACCTCGTAATTTTAATGGCTGTTATTATTGGCTGTCACCCCGGAGGTCCTGGTTCTATTCCTGGCCCCGCCAAGATATTGAATTCTCTCTGAAGGCAGAAACAGGGTACACTCAGTCTCGTGAGGCAAAACTGAGAAGAAGTGGGTTCAATTCTCACCTCAGCCAACCTGGAAGTGGTTTTTCGTGGTTTCCAACTTCTACTTCAGCCAAATGCCTGGGTGGATCCTAACTAAACACCACAGCCACCTCCTTCTCAATCCTCACTTTGATTTCAAATACACACATAACTACAGACACCACAATAACACAGGTTATCAGACGAATTTAATATATTTATATACATACATACACACTTACACCCAAGTACATGAGGCTGAAAAGACCATCATGTCCTAGTCCTTGAATGAAACAACGTCTTCTCAACAATTTCCTGGCTTGACGTCTTATTGAGTAAGACGCTTGCCTTTTGTCGGAAGGGTCTCCGGATTCGATTCCAAAATTGGACGTGAGATGTGAACTTTGTTCTGTGAATTCCTCTGACTGAGGTTCTGTGTGTTTGTGACGGCTTAATCCTTCATTTTACCTTCATTTGTGTTCATTTCTCTTTGCGTGATTGATTGATTGATTGATTGATTGATTGATTGAACATGTGATTGAATGAATGGTTGATTGATTTTTGATTGATTGTACGAGCGACTGAAGTATTGTACTTTTGTTTTCTGTTATCTATATCCTCGTATTGCTTTTTCCCAGTTTCCGAATTTTATATTTTTATCTTTTCTTTCAATTTTTGCCTTTTTCCGTTTACTGTAGATAGTTTGGATTTTTCTGAAATAATTATTTTAATGTTTCCTGTACAAAGGGATTGTATGAATGAATGCTTGAGATAGGATGTTTGAGTTCGTGTCTGTATGGTTGTGGTTGTTGATAGTGTATTTGTATTTTCGTTCGTGTTTGCTGTTTTCTTTTTGTTTATACTTGTAAATTTTATTGTTAATTATCATATTGTCACTAGTGGAGCATATCTGTCTGACAATAAAGAACGCATTTTAAAAACCTGCACTAAGAATAAACATTAAACGAAGCAATCCTCAAATGCGTACAGGAGTGGAAACATCAGAAAATATACGTTTTCGATTGCCATTCAATCGATATGGCAATTCTAAAGTTTAAATTATCAGCTTAGTTGGAGTCAGACAGGCAGACAGACAATCGTGGTCATTATTCGTACAGTGTGCTTGTGTGTGTGCAAAATAATTAAATAGTGAAGTAAAAATAATGAGTAAAAGAATAAATTTCCGTAAAAATGTTGTCCTTCACATCATATATTTCTCTCCAGTGACGTAAAAACAATGAGGGACTGTTTAAACCCGACACTTCCCCTGAATTATTTGCCACTACGGTTGAAGTTGTTTACTACATAAAAAAGAAACTGAACATGTTTTTCAATTGCTCTCCTATTTTCTGACAGAAACATTTAATGGGGGAAAGACCTATCGTGTGTTGAAATTAATGAACTAACCTCGCAAATTGGTTTCATTATCGTTTGGGGGAATGATGTGGTTTTAGAAACATCGCACTTTTTAAGGGGTTGGCATCAAATTCAAATGGCAGTACACCACCACTCAGCTCAGCGCTCGGTTATATTTTCGGCCAGTAATTGCTGGTCCAGTGAATGTGTGAAGTGGGTGTTAAAAGGTGGTGAGTGGGAGGGTGAGGGTGGGGCGTAGGGGGAGTACTTCAATCTCCTGCGCTGTCCAGCGAAGAGAGTGGAGAGCAATAATTTTGATTTTAGCGGAATAATGTGCCAGAGAGTGCGAACAGAGGGTCTATGCAAATCGTTGGTCTATTTTGATACCGATTATTTTTACTCTTGAATAATCCATCATATTTTGTCCACACTCATGAGTTGTACAAGGTGCCTTTAAATTACGTACACTGTGGAGATGAATATCTGTAGACTCCCTCTGTATGTTGTTGTTATGGTATAGTGTATTTTGACCAATACAGTCTTCCTTCCAGGCAAATGCCGGGGTTGGTCCCTAACTATAGGCCACAGCCACTACCTTCCAACTCCCCGTCCTTACATTCAAACTTTCCTCCCACAGACAACACTCCACACGCGGCGGTACTTGTAGCTCACCCATTGGGTGTCCGCCTCGAAGCAGCTACAAAACTGGTGAGCCGAACATGTCCTTGAACATTCCCGGCACTAAAAGCCATACGCTAAAAAGAAAACAATACAGTTAGTGGTAAGTAAGTAAGTGTGTTGGTTAGTTAGTTAGTTAGTGAGTGAGTTAATTAGTTAGTTTGTGAGTGTGTTAGTTAGTTAGTTAGTTAGTTAGTTAGTTAGTTAGTTAGTTAGTTAGTTAGTTAGTTAGTTAGTTAGTTAGTTAGTTGGTGTTGATTCAAGGGGCTGAAGAGCGAGGTCATCTGCTCCTATTGACCTATATCTATCGTGTTCATTTTTAGCCTACTTATCACATTTTGCAAAAATGAGGAAAAAGTAGACTTATGAGATCGGGCAAATGTGTGTCTGTCTGTCTGTATGTATGTATGTCTGTCTGTCTGTCTGTCCTCCTGTATGTCTGTCTGTCCTTCTGTCTGTCTGTCTGGCTGGCTGGCTGGCTGTGTGTGTGTCCCCCCTATCAACTCCTAAACGGCTGCAGAAATCGAAACAAAATTTGGTAGGAGTAAAGATCTATACCTGAATATCTCATGGCCATATTTTGAAAATGATGTCAGTGCTACCAACTGCTAAAAAATCACAATTGAAATTTGAGCTCAATGTTGGATATCTTGGAAGGTATGAATGGGAGCTATTTCAAAATTGGCACACGTTTAGATAATAATATTGCAGTTTAATTTCCAGGAGTCCATACATGGCAGTGTTGCCAAAATGATTATAAGCCTGCTGATAGGTCCAAATTTTAAATGCATATAACTTCTGCACTATCAATTGGATTTCATCCAAATTTCTTATGTGCTATGTGTACATGAACAGATATGACTGAGCGTAACTTATTCTTAAGAGCCACCGAGGCTGCCAACTGTTAATAAATGCTCTCATTTTTTTAAATCCAAATACCCATATATCAGAAAGAATGCAAGCCGACAGTTTTAAACTATGCACACGTATAGTACCTGGCATACTATATTAATTTGGAGTAACGTATATACGTCAGTGCTACCAACATGATTTTAAGCCTGCTGAGAAGTCCAACTTTAAATACATGTAACTTCTATACTATCATTTGGATTTCTACCAAATTTCGTGTGTGCTATGTGTACCATAACAGATATGACTATGCCGATTCTTAAGAGTAACCACAGCTGTCAACTGTTAATAAATACTGTCTCTATTTTTGTTACCCGAATATCAATATATCAGAAAGTAAGCAAGCCAATAGCTCTAAACTTTGCACACGTATAGTACCAGGCATTCTAGATTAATTTGGAGTAACTAATGTAGGTCTACGCCAGTGCTGCCAACATGATTCTAACCCTGCTGATAGGTCCAATTTTAAAATGCAAGTAACTTTTATACTAACTAATGGATTTCGTTCAAAATTGACACAACAATAGATCATATGATTTCAGATTATGTCTGACCAATAGGCTACATGTATGTCATTGTTGCCAACATGATTTTACGCGCGCTGTTAGATCTAATGTAACGTCCATGCTATCCATTGGACTTCAACCAAATTTTGTATTCTGCACCTTACGAGATGGAACTAAGAATTGGCATTCTTCCAACTCATCAATATTGTTGCACGTAAGATAAGTTGAACTTGCAACCAGCGGAGTGTCGATTAAAAGTTCAAACCAGAGGAAAACTATGAATTTGGAAAACAAACCATGAGTTATAGAGAAAATCTCGACAAGCAGGAAGCTTGCTGAGCTAGCTATGCTCGCCTCGATGGCTTATTAGAATTAGTTATGAAAACTAAAAAGAGCTTTAAACAAGATTTTTGAAGTTTCCAGTTGAATGCTATAAGTAGCGAAACTTTAATTACTTTTTAAGTAATTTTCATAAAAAGACCATAAGCCAAGGAAGAGCCAGGGAAGACAAGAACCTGCCTGACCGTTATTCTCTAGGAATTTATAAAACGAAAAAATGGAATTTAATTTATTTAACAATACTTGGAGTTGACGTAACAAACTATACAAAGCTGATTAAGATTACAATTAATAACGATGAGCAATTTTAACATACAAAAGTCTGAGACATAATACTAACAAATTGTAAATTTTTCAACGATGTTAAAGGGGATGCAAGTTTAAAACTTGCTTCGAGCACAAATTTGAATAATATTTTAAAAGTTGTGCTAAAATAGCAAACTTTAAAGGTTATAACGAGAATTATAAATAATTAAAGCTGTGAGAGAGAATCAGGTACAATATATGCACTTTGAGAATTCCTATGTGGAAATCTTAAAGTATGAACAAATATTAAATTTGAAATTATAACAAGAAAAGAAATAATTAAGAAGAAGTTTTTATAACTTTTTGTATTGAAGCAGGAATCACGAGAAAAATGGGGCCAGTTACCCTTTCGTGAAACCTGGAAAAAGAGATTTGGAAAACTCACTTGTGAGTAGAAATAATTGAATTCCCTAACAAATGAGGAAAAACAATGTGATTTAAGGTGTGTACTAGACACAGATTATACAGAAATTAATTCATTAAATGCGAAGCAAAGTTGGGAGGGCGCTTGATAACAAGCGATGCCTCTTAGAAATTGACATAAGTTGTAGTTTAAACAGCTAGGTACATCAGTACTTAAATTTAAAACTTAATTAGATAAAGTTAGTAAGGTGTTTAGGAAAAGGAAATAGGAACTTTAGGAGAAAGTTTATTTCATTAGAAATCCGTAGATTTTAGCTGAACGCAACGGAAAATACCACGAAGGGAGACAAATTATATTGATTAGAGGTTATACAACATGAATTTTTCAATGAGGAAAATGTGTTCCAATATTTAAAGAAATACCAGGCTATTTCACTTGTAGAAAGATAGCTTGATGTAGAAAGTTCTAGAGCAATGATATTGGTTGAATTGGGCAAAACAAGTCCCCCGGCGGAAATCTGAATTCTATAGACAGTGGGTACTTTAAATTATCCCTCGGTGTGAGATAGTATCTCAGATAATCAGTACAAGGAGTACTTTTTCATTTTGAAAAGTTAGCTGAAGTAGCCACATCTAGATCAGGAAGATATTTTGAAGGCAGATATTGCATCACATTTATCAATTTCACACTGTCTATAAAATCAAATGAAATGCTATAAGCAATTTATAACATTTAAAACTTGGTGAAAACCATTGAAGTAGTACTTAGCTCATTTTGAAGAACGATGATGATCTGGATGACGGTTGACGTTAAAATTAAGACATGGCGTCCTGATTTAAAAGTGTCTCGAGTGGACAGGAGACAAGCCTGAAGTAGGCTCCAACTGTATGGTTTGACGACTGACCCAGAAGTGAGAGCTGCTCGACAAAGCACGAAGGTACCAATGAGGGAGGAGGGTGGGGGAAACAGACAAAGGAACATACATAAAAATTACCAACCTAACAATGATACATTGCTTTCTTAGATATTAATTTTCTTGATGGAGTGATCTTCAAGGAGAAGCTAGCAGGCGATGATGACGACGTCTGGAGGATTGGAATGATGAAAAAGTCCTCTTGAGCATGGAGATGTTAGCTGGAGATAGCGACGACATATTGTGGCTGGATTGGGAAGGAAGTCCTCTTGAGCATAGAGATGTTGAGGAACTTCAACAGTTAGCTGCTAGATGCCGCCAGGTTGATCATGGAAGTTATATATACAACAAACTTACAAAGAAAGTAAGCAAGGTGCTCAAATAAAAGAACAAGTAAGAAATCACTGTTGGTGCTTGAGAAAAAAAGAGAAGAAATAAGTTAAGCAAAGAGCAGCGAAGGCTAACTCTGTCTTACCGTGTATTCCAAAGAATACACCACTACGGGAAGACTATATATGACGTGTACATTCGTGAATATATATATAAAACCATACACCATTTGTAAAGTAAAGAGAAGCTATTAATGACGTTATTCAACTACAAGAATCTTCCTTTCATTGTATTCATAACGTTTGGATAAATATTAGAATTGTCAACTATTCCACATCGGGCATTTCTTTCATACAAATCACATCGAATTATCCATCCTATACATCAAGGTTATGTTCATGTCGGCATATTAACTGGTTGGCACCTATTCAAAATTTTTATACTCCGTATTGAAGAAAGATTAAGCGTATTCATTCAAGCACTGAACTGAATTAATTATTGATTTTAGATCTTAATTTTCTAAATTATTTTATGTATATTAGTTTGATAAAATTTTTATTATATAGCTTAACATGTATTTACAATCACCAGTAATATTTCTCGCTTTTTAACTACATTTTGAAAATTATTGTAAAAGGACCAGTATTATATTTTATTTTATTTTATTTTATTTAATACTGAATTATAAGAATATCCATTTTAGTATTTTATTTCATTTTATTACAATTTTATCATTAACATTTCATTTCTTATTTAGATTTAAGTACATATGACCTATTTTGGTTTAATTCTTAATTGATTTTCATATTTTAGCTGAAGATGGTCTCATTGAAGGTCGAAACATGTCCTATATATAAAATATATATATGTGTTGAGTATTGATTTGACGTATAATTTTAAACCTTTAATTCTAGTAATTATTCATTCATTTATTTATTTATTTATTTATTTATTTATTTATTTATTTATTTATTTATTTATTTATTTATTCTATGATCTTTTTTGGCACATATGGACCATGGTGCTTGTGTTTTAGTTGTTGTCTGCCACATCTGGTGTTCCGGGTGGATTGTTTGGCGGCTGCTTTCGTGCTGAAATTTTGAACCTTTCTATTGGACCCGTAGTCTTTCATTTTCTGGCTGAACTCTACGTTCCTCAGACCATTTCCTAGACACGTTGTGGTGAGGTTCTGTAATGAATTTGAGGAAAGGTCTGATTTCAATTGTCAGACGGTAGCGACTCCTGTCATTTACAGTGTCTTGCTGAATATTAAGTTCAGCAAGATCCTTCTCAATTTGCATGATCCACAAGGACCCAGTGGCTTTACCCTCCTTGACTACCTTGAAGACCTTATAAGATAGCCTGTGGTGGTCCATTCTGTACAGGTGGCCGCAGAAAGCCAGGCGTCTCCTTCTCATGGTATATGTGAGGTTTTCCTGGTGTTTGTAGAGTTCGCAATTTGGTTTGTACCATCGTCTTCCAACTGGTAAGATCCTTGGTCCCTCTATTTTTAGCAAGAATTTCCATTACTTATTTATTTATTTATTTATTTACTAGCAACCCGACCCGGCTTCGCCCGGGAACAGTTATGAATGCATTACTTGATAAGCGCTTTTTTTTATGTCAATGAACAACGACCAATATCCGTTTTACGTCTCGGCATGATGGGATAAAATCACTGACTGGACTATTAATAATATTATCATGGAGAAGCATGTGCAACAAATTCTTGTCAGACATAATATAAGAATGGCGAGGTGCATGAAAGACAAATCCCCCTTCCGTCCAATCTTAACTTGACTGTGAATTTTGCGGAACGAAAAGTTCACAGGCGAAATGTAGAAAATCCGAGTTGCACTTCCAGGGAAACTCCAAACACAACCAATCTTCTCTCAAGTTTTTAACTCAACACGACTCGACAGTTTGATACTGGCTGTATCTGGGGCAAAACGTTCGTCCGCTAGCTAAGCTATAACTGGGGTGATAGACTCGCCCCTAGCTAGCTCGTAAACTGTCGCCTCAGTAACTGAATGGAGATTGTTGGAAGAAATGAAAACGTAAAACACTTATAGTAGGCGATGTATTAAAGATAGACATGTGCTCTCGCGGACTTTTTTGTAGAACTTTTCATGCTGAACAATTCTTACACTCGTGATATTTAGATATTGTTAACGGTTTGCCCAGCGTAAGCTTAAAAAGCGCTCGGATGCCAGTTTTTTTTCGAATTTTCCACTGAAATCGTTACTGCTCGGCATCCTTTGATCATAAATAAATTATTTTCTACAGAAACCTTCCTCGAGATATCCTTTACAGAATGGTGAAAACCGCATCAAAATCCATTCAGTGGTTCTCGAGATTACCCGTGACATCCAAGAATCGTGGACTATAGTTTATACCAATTAGAAATTATATGTCAATCAGTATAATTTAATATAATATAATCCCTCTTCCGTCCAATCTTAAATTGGCTGTGAATTTTGCGGAACGAACAGTTTACAGGCGAAATGAGAGTTGCACATCCAGGGAATGGCGAGGTGAATGAAACTCAAATCCCCCTTCCATCCAATCTTAACCTGGCTGTGTTTCACTGCTGAAATGAAGAAAACCCGAGTTGCACTTCTAGGGAAACTCCAAACACAACCACCCTTCCCAGAAGTCTTAACTCAACACGACTCAACGGTTTGCTGCTGGCTGTGTCTGGGGCAATAGTTTCACCCGCTAGCTAGGCTGTAACAGGGATGATAGACACGCCCTTAGCTAGCTCGTAAACTGCCGCCTCAGTAGTTGAATGGACATGGTTGAAAGAAATTAAAACGTAAAAACACTTATAGTAGGCGATGTATTAAAGATAGACATGTGCTCTCGCGGACTTTTTTGTAGAACTTTTCATGCTGAACAATTCTTACACTCGTGGTATTTAGATATTTTTAACGGTTTGCCCAGCGTAAGCTTAAAAAGCGCTCAGATGCCAGTTTTTTTTTTCGAATTTTCCACTGAAATCGTTACTGCTCGGCAACCTTTGTTCATAAATAAATTATTTTCTACAGAAATCATCACGAGATATCCTTTACAGAATGGTGAAAATCGCATCAAAATCCATTCAGTGGTTCTCAAGTTTACCCGTAATATCCAAGAATCGGGGACTTTATTTTATACTAAGTAAAGACTAGCAACCCACCCCGGCTTCGCCCGGAAACTGTTATGAAAGAATTACGTGATAAGCACCTTTATTTTCGATGTCAATGAAGTACGACCTATATCCGATTTACATCTCAGCATGATTGGTTAAAATTACTGACTGGACTATTAATTATATTATCATGGAGATGCATGTGCAACGAATTCTTGTCAGACGTAATTTAAGAATGGCGAGGTGCATGAATCTCAAATACCTCTTCCGTCCAATATAAAAACACTTATAGTAGGCGAAGTATTGAAGATAGAGATATGCCCTCGCGGCATTTTGGTAGAACTTTTCATACTGAACAATTCTTACACTCATTAGTTTCATGATATTTTAACGGTTTGACCAGCGTAAGCTTTAAAAGCGCAGAGACGCCAGGTTTTACTCTCGACATTTTTACTGAAATCGTTACTGATTGACTTCCTTTGATCATAAATAAATTATTGTCAACGAAAACCTTCCTCGAGATATCCTTTACAGAATGGTGAAAACCACATCAAAATCCATCCAGTGGTTCTCGAGATTACCCATGACATCCAAGAATCGGGGACTTTGTTTTATACTAAGTAGAGATTATACGCCAATCAGTATAATTTGATATAATATAATCCCCACTACCGTCCAATCTTAACTTGACTGTGTTTCACATGCGAAATGAAGAAAACACAAGATGCACTTCCAGAGAAACTCCAAACACAATCACCCTTCTCAGGAGTATTAACTATACACGACTCAACGGTTTGCTGCTGGCTGTATCTGGGGCAGTAGGATCGCCCGCTAACTAGGCTGTAACAGGGATAATAATAATAATAATATCGCATGACCTCGGGTGCCGGGTGCAAACTTTGTTATTTGACACCCAAAGGGTAGCTTGCATGTCGAATTTCGTTGTTCGTTGAAGCACTATGAAAGTCAATGAGGTTAGATATCTAAGCTCCTAGAACACTATAGCGCTTTCTAGTAGAGAAATGAGGAACTTTGTGTTGGCGGAAACTCCCGAGATTAATTTTGTCATTATGAACTCGGCCTTCTGAATTCAAATGGGTTCTTTGACATGCCAACATCGTATGACATGGTGTCGTAATTTTTGCCGCCTTTCAAAAGTCACTTACCACGGCCAGGAGCGAACCTGAAAGCTTGGGGGTAAGTAGACCGACACGTTGACCACTCACCTACCGTGGCAAGCGTAACAGGGATGATAGACTCGCCCTTAGCTAGCTCGTAATTTGTCGCCTCAGTAGTTGAATGGACATGGTTGGAAGACATTAAGACGTAAAAACACTTTTAGTGGGCGATGTATTGATGATAGACATGCTCTCGCGGACTTTTTATGCTGAACAATTCCTACAATCATAGTATTTAGATAGTTTTAACGGTTTGCCCAGCGTAATCTTACAAAGCGCTCGGACGCCGTTTTTTTTTTCGACTTTTCCACTGAGATCGTTACTGCTCGGCTTGCTTTGATCATAAGCAAGTTATTTTCTACAGAAATCCTCCTCGAGATATCCTTTACAGAATGGTGAAAACCGCATTAAAATCCATCCAGTGGTTCTCGAGTTAACCCGTAACATCCAAGAACCGGGACTTTGTTTTATAGGCCTACTAAGTAGAGATTTTTAGCCTACTTTTCACATTTTGCAAAAATGAGGAAAAAGTAGTCTTATGAGATCGATCCGGGAAAATGTGTGTCTGTCTGTCTATCTGTCTGTCTGTCTGTCTGTCTGGCTGTGTGTGTGTCCCTCCCTATCAACTCCTAAACGGCTGCAGCAATCAAAACCAAATTTAGTATGAGTAAAGATGTGCACCGGAATAGCTCACGTCCATATTTGAAAATGATGTCAGTGCTACCAACTGCTGAAAAAACGCACTAGAAATTTGAGCTCCATGTTGGATATCTTGCAAGGTATGCATTCCAAATTCCAAAATTGGCACACATGTAGATTATACTATTTCAGTTTAATTTCCAGGAGGCCAACCATGACAGTGTTGCCAAAATAATTTTAAGCTTTCTGATGTGTCCAATGTTTAAATGCATATAACTTTTACACTATCAACTGGATTTCAACCAAATTTTGTATGTAATATCTGTACATAAACAGATATGACTGAGCGTATTCTTAAGAGCCACCAGGGCTGCCAACTGTTAATAATTGTTCTCTCTATTTTTTTAAATCCAAATACCAATATATCAGAAAGTATGCAAGCCACCAGCTTTAAACTATGCACACGTATATTCTGACATTTTAGATTAATTTGGAGTAACTTATATACGTCAGTTCTACCAACATGATTATAAGCCTGCTGATAGTACCAATTTTTAAATACATGTAACTTCTATACTATCAGTTGGATTTCAACCAAATTTCGTATGTGCAATGTGTACCATAACAGATATGACTATAAGTATTTTAAGAGCAATCAGGGCTGCCAACTGTTAATAAATGCTGTCTATATTCTTTTTACCCTAATATCAATATATCAGAAAGTATGCAAGCCAACAGCTCTATACTTTGCACACGTATAGCACCTGACATTCTAGATTAATTTGGAGTAATTAATACAAGGCAGTGCTGCCAACATGATTCTATGCCTGCTGATGTGTCCAATTTTAAAATACATGTAACTTCTATACTAACAAATGGATTTCATCCAAAATTGGCACAACAAGATATCATAACAATTCAGATTATTTCTGACCAGCACACGCATGGTATTGTTGGCAACATGCTTTTACGCGTGCTGATAGATCCAGTGTCTAACTGCATGTAACGTCCATTGGACTTCAACCAAATTTTGTATTCTGTACCTTAAGAGGTGAAACTAAGAATATATTCATTCACCAGGGCTGCCAACTGTAGTGCTCTATTAGGCTAGATTATACCAGGTATATTTTGAACCAATTAGATATTTCGATATTACCAACTTAATTTCGTCATTATTCTAGATAGGTTCATATACTGTAGAATAATCATTGGCATGAAAAGTAGGCTGTATAGTTCTTCACGGAACTTCTTGTTTTTTTATTATTTCGTTAGGGCCATCTATGGACCACGGTGCTTGTGTTTTAGCTGTTTCTTGATGTCATCGTCAGGCTTGCCACGATTGGTGTTCTTAGTGGTGGGTTTGGCAGCTGCTTTCATGTTGGTACCTCGAGCTTTTCTGATGGCCCAGTAGTCCTTCATTTTCGGCTATATTTAATCTTAAGAGATGTATTTATTTATTTATTTATTTATTTATTTATTTATTTAATAGCATCATACTTCAGAGAGAAGTGGGATATGCGGGTATGCTCTAACTTTAGGGATATCTTGTATCAGACACACTAGCGTACCACTGTAAAGTGAGTGCATGCGTGCTAGTGTGGAATGGGTTTAATATATGCATTACTCGTTTGCTATATGGAAATTATAAAACGTCAGCTAATGAAAATCACACGAGTATACGTACTCCATTTCGATTTTACACCGAGATTCATAATACTTTAAAAAAAATGCATTACTCAAAATTGCATCCATTTATTCGAAATACATATTATGAAAATTCAGAAATGGATGTTATTAGAATGGAATAGGTCCATGAGTAAACACGCAACGCAGATCCGTTATTCAAATTTGGGTCCCGTGATGAATATGGACGTCCAATCGTTAATCTGTACCACTGAGTTGAGAACTCGGCTTCATTTGAGGGGCTTGGGATATCTTGGTCATCAGCCCCATGCAATTCGGTGTGATGAACTTGTCTGATAATAACCTGTATTTGTGTGGTTACTGTAGTAGTGCGTGTAGCTGTATTAGGTTTAGGGATGAGGTAGGTGCCCTGGAACTTGAAGTACAGCAAGGTACAACCCCGGCATTTGCATGGAAGCAGTGTTGAAAAAACGGGGAAAACCACACTCATGATAGCCGCTGTTAACGCCGGAATTCGAACCTACGATCTCCGGACTTGCTTCAGCTGCCCAAGAGGCCGTGATGCACGATTTAACGAGCACCAAATAATAATTACACCTATTCATTAATTAATTTTTTGAACTTCCACCTCATCCACCAGGGTAGCCACTGCTGTCAAGTTTTATTGAGGAAGCATTGCGTAAAATTTAAGAGGTATCTACATAAAATTCATTGCATTCTTATAAAGCACCTAACAAATTATTTCATTAATTAATTACACACTGTATTTCTTGAGCCAATGCTTCTGAATTCCCACTTTCATCTGCAAGAGGTGCCACTGTGCTATCCGCAGTTTAGTTAATTAAGGAAAATACATCATATGCATCATTACTGTACTCAATGTTGTGGTGTTTGAAGCCATATTTTCAGTGTTGCCTTAGTAAACAAGAGTTTAGTGCTTTTCAGTCGGTCAACACGAATGTACCCAAAAGAGATGGGTTATGCCCTAATCCTGAAATAAATTACATGAGATTAATAAAACACTAGGATGACCAGTTTCGATCGTCAAGCGATCATCATCAGATCCAATACACTTAGGCTATAAAATCTATGTTTGAAATACAGGTGAAAATATTTACAATATGTACAATTATTTAGTTGCAGTATTGGTACTGCAACTGTCAGTGTATGCTAAATGCAGTATATATGTTAGGTGAAATGCTAAATGGTGATGGCTATCCGGAGATTGTACTTTAGAGAGATTATATGGTTGTAAACTATGGTTAAACTATACAATTTTAGGCTAACTACTTATCTGATTGTCTTCCGTACTACAGCTATTCGCAGTTTCCGTGCTCACTTGAACTCGCTGTGCGGCCGACTGCGGTGGTTATCTTAACGACTGGTTTTTCCCTGCCTTCCCCCCCTGTCCCTACGTGCTGTGGGGAGTGATCGCGATGTGTTTATGTGAGGTGTTGCCAACCTAGATAAGATGTATGTTATTGAATGAGGTGGATCTACAACTATTAAAGACCGTGGATTAGTCCTCGCCACGCGTGGAGCATAACCCATTCGAACTAAGCGTTGACGGTCTTATGAGGACGTCCCGGCACCTTTAATACTGCCTCTAATATGGGCCTTGGTTTATTGCAGAAGAAAAAGTACATCGTACACCTGATCCAGATAACATTTACCTATTAAAAACCCCCTAATTTCCCCCCTTTTTTATCTAGCTTGGCTGTGTCGCTAAATTGAGTTTTGTTTCCGACAGGGTGTGTTTTTTAGTAGCGTGAAGAGGGGTGAGCTCTCCATGAACGTGTGTTCATTTAGATTGTTGGGATTGTTTCGTTTGGCTAGGTGTATCTCGATTGCTTCCTTTATGTCAAGAGCTCTGCCTTTCGATTCGTGATGGATTATTTTAAGGTCCGACTCTATGTTGGTAAAGCTATGCCCTGCGTCACACATATGTTCGCACACGGCTGAATGTGTTCCGTATCTTATCGCATTTCTATGTTCATTATAACGTGTGTCTACTCGCCTTCCACTCTGCCCGATGTAATTAGCTTGACAATCGGTGTCTTGGCACGTTATAGAATATACCCCTGACCTTGAATACGGGTCACGTTTATTTAGATTACTATTTAGGAGGTACCTAGCGGTTGTGTTTTTCGTTGTGAAAGCTATCTTTATGCCTTGCTTTTTGAATAGGTTAGTGATTTTATATGTATTCGCATTCACATAGTTGAAACGCGCAAAGATACGTAGATGATGTAATTTGCATCTACGATACTGAACTAACTAGCGAAGAAACAATTCTCCAATCCATTAATAGCCTTCACCATTCTATCAAATTCACTAAGGAATCCGAAATAGACCGGAAAATAAATTATCTCGATATAACTATTGAACGTAAAGACAACGACCTTTCATATTCCATATTCCGGAAAGCAACACAAACCTCGCATGCAATCGACAATCAGTCTAATCACCCCAGTACGCACAAACTAGCGGGTTTCAATTCAATGGTGCACAGGGCTTTAAACATACCCATGTCAAAAGACAACTATAATAAGGAAATAAGAACTATTATGCAAATAGCAAGGGAAAACAACTTCTCGCCAAGCAAAATAAATCAAATTATAGCCAAACATAAAAATAAAGATAAAACGATTCCCAAACCGGACAGTAATGAGAAAAAATTTGCGCGTTTCAACTATGTGAATGCGAATACATATAAAATCACTAACCTATTCAAAAAGCAAGGCATAAAGATAGCTTTCACAACGAAAAACACAACCGCTAGGTACCTCCTAAATAGTAATCTAAATAAACGTGACCCGTATTCAAGGTCAGGGGTATATTCTATAACGTGCCAAGACACCGATTGTCAAGCTAATTACATCGGGCAGAGTGGAAGGCGAGTAGACACACGTTATAATGAACATAGAAATGCGATAAGATACGGAACACATTCAGCCGTGTGCGAACATATGTGTGACGCAGGGCATAGCTTTACCAACATAGAGTCGGACCTTAAAATAATCCATCACGAATCGAAAGGCAGAGCTCTTGACATAAAGGAAGCAATCGAGATACACCTAGCCAAACGAAACAATCCCAACAATCTAAATGAACACACGTTCATGGAGAGCTCACCCCTCTTCACGCTACTAAAAAACACACCCTGTCGGAAACAAAACTCAATTTAGCGACACAGCCAAGCTAGATAAAAAAGGGGGGAAATTAGGGGGTTTTTAATAGGTAAATGTTATCTGGATCAGGTGTACGATGTACTTTTTCTTCTGCAATAAACCAAGGCCCATATTAGAGGCAGTATTAAAGGTGCCGGGACGTCCTCATAAGACCGTCAACGCTTAGTTCGAATGGGTTATGCTCCACGCGTGGCGAGGACTAATCCACGGTCTTTAATAGTTGTAGATCCACCTCATTCAATAACATACATCTTATCTAGGTTGGCAACACCTCACATAAACACATCGCGATCACTCCCCACAGCACGTAGGGACAGGGGGGGAAGGCAGGGAAAAACCAGTCGTTAAGATAACCACCGCAGTCGGCCGCACAGCGAGTTCAAGTGAGCACGGAAACTGCGAATAGCTGTAGTACGGAAGACAATCAGATAAGTAGTTAGCCTAAAATTGTATAGTTTAACCATAGTTTACAACCATATAATCTCTCTAAAGTACAATCTCCGGATAGCCATCACCATTTAGCATTTCACCTAACATATATACTGCATTTAGCATACACTGACAGTTGCAGTACCAATACTGCAACTAAATAATTGTACATATTGTAAATATTTTCACCTGTATTTCAAACATAGATTTTATAGCCTAAGTGTATTGGATCTGATGATGATCGCTTGACGATCGAAACTGGTCATCCTAGTGTTTTATTAATCTCATGTAATTTATTTCAGGATTAGGGCATAACCCATCTCTTTTGGGTACATTCGTGTTGACCGACTGAAAAGCACTAAACTCTTGTACTCAATGTAATAATAAAAACTAACTTAATTTAAATAGGCTTCCTAACTTTCATATCATCTACCAAGGGAGCCACTACGCATAAAAAATAACCGTAGATTCCATTATTATGCCCAACATTGTGTACACAGCATTAAAAAACGAGTCTCAATGTATGTTTATGAATGTATGTTGCTTTGCGCTCAGTTTTTAATCATTGAAATACGAAATATAGCCGTATGAGATATATTTTGTCAATGTGTGTGTGTGTGTGTGTGTGTGTGTGTGTGTGAGTGTTCGTCCTCCCAAATAATGTTTGATCGACTGGAGTGGGCCCATGTTAATGACATTTTTTAGTCAATTAGCACCATCTCTATTTCCTGACACCTCAAATATTCAATACACACTAATCTAATATGGCGGCCTCACAAAATATTTTGCTAGTACTCAATATTACCGGAATTACTGCAACAATTAAAATGAAATTTTGAATGGAACGAATATGATTTTATGTACAGTATGTGATTTTTAGAAACTCTAAAACAACATGGTGGCTACGCAAAGTTCAAATATATAAATTGATTTTTCTGGCAATTTAGTCAACCGAGCACAATGAAATTTGCCAAAACAAGTCTTTGTTTAAAGCTAATTGTACTGATGTTTAGCATTGTGCAATTGATTTCAAAAATTAAAGAAGGCTACATTGCATAATTTTATGAACATATATTTCGTTTCAAAAGATGCGACTGAAGTGGAACTGGTCATATTGAAAAAGTACTGTAATATGTATCTACAGATACATACATTTGGCTTGCGATTAATAATGTATAGATGATGCGCATGTAAACTACCCAATGCAATCAATGTGAAATATGACACAGTTGACCCCTACTACAGTGAGAGTCCCCAACACCCCCACCCCCCTTATAGAACGAAGCCTCAGATGCACCGTTTGACGGCCGGGACACTCTGGGTAGCCGCCTGTCGAGCAAGGCACTGGTGCTAGCAGCATCGTAGCGCCCAACTAGTTCAAATATTTGAATTGTTCAATTTATTTTAATGTTCGACTATTCAATATATCCGAGTACTTAGAATGTTCGAAAGATTCAAATACAGACATATTAGGACATCCACATTGTTCGAACGTTCAAATTGTTTGAACATTTGAATATTTTAATACTTTGAGCATTCAAATAATTAATTCGACTTAGTCAATATTTGAAGAAATCGAACTAATCACATATTTGAATTATATGTACAGCCCTTATATGAATTCCTCTAAATCGACAAGGAATGATCCGATTTCAGTGGAAGTTGGTATAGTGGACAGTTACTGGACTCTTCGCTATAGAATCTATATCATACTTTCCGTGAATCACAGATGACGTGCTTGCAAATTCCTCAAACATAAATGCACCTAATTCGTCAATGAACTATCGAATCACTGTAAAAAATTATCTAGTGGTTGTGAAGTTGAAAACACAGCACAGAATGATTAGATCCGTATGAAGTGAATAAACATTTTATGAAGTAATCCAAACGACTACGACGAGAATAGGCCGGCAATTGTGGATTTACTTTGGAAGATGTCGAGAGTGGAATTCTCAATTCCATCTGTCAGTTTTTTCAACTTCACAGCCATCCATGGCGGCTCCATTGACCAGCTTGGAAACAGCAACTCCAGAGTGTTTTAGAAAATTATATTTAAACCAGTGGACCCGTGCAAGAATTCTCGCATAATGGGTTGTGTGCGCCCCATGTGTACGGACTACCCGCCCGGGTTCTAGTGCTATACGGGCAGAATGCGACACAATTCTACCAGGGGCTATCGTCTTGTTTATTTGTTTAAAACACTTTATAAACAAATAAATATATTTTCGTTAACTTTTCAAGAAATGCAAGATTTTTCCTGTACTCTTGAGACGATTTGGAAGATTTTGGTACAAACCACACCTTTCAACTCCCTCTGGTTTAGGAGCTTGAGTTTTGTGAATCATACACCTTAGCGTACTATACAGGTGTTTCAGGACGAATAGTAAATATTTTAGGAGGTGGTAGAATAGATGAATTGCAATAAAAAAAATCCATATAACATGTGTCCTATTTGTGTTGCGTACCGAGATACAGATGTTGGTATGTAACCAGGGCAGTTGTCGTTTCATGTGTTGGTACACCGGTAACTATGGGCGTATTTAACGATTATCAACAGTCGTGTGTTGTTGTTCACTTTGTGAAATTGTGCTTTAGTGTCCATTGAATGTGTTCACGTGTCAGTGTGCTTTGTTGACCAAGTTGTCTGTACAGTATCGTTTAAACATGCCAAATGTTTTTACACATGCTGAGTATGCCTATATGGTATTTGTGTGTGAGTTTTGTAATGGAAACGCTGCTGCTGCTTGTAGAGAATACGGAATATGATTTCCTAACCGCAGACGACCAGATTCAAGACTGTTTACAACACACTGCGTGACTCCGGTGCAGTACCCAGCTGTCGATATGATGATACAATATCTAAACCTAGCATTCCGCGGAAGATGGATCGGGAGATATGTACACGTTTCTTGGCCACCAAGGTCCCCGGACCTTACCTCTTTGGACTTTTGCCTGTGGGGATGGTTGAAAGGCGAAGTCTACAAGGAGAAAGTTAACGCAAGAGCCGAGTTGGTGGTTTGGATTATGCATAGTGCAGCCGTCATCAAAAAACGCCAAGACGCCCTCCGAAGAGCTACACGGGGTGACATCAAGAGAAGTGCAAAATGCATTGAAATTGGTGGCGAAAGTTTTGAAAATCAACTTTGAACGTCCTCATAAGCCTTGGCTTTACATTTGTTTGGGTTCAATACCAACATCTGTATCTCGGTACGCAATACAATTGGGACACATATTATATGGAATTTTTATTGCAATTCATGTGTATTACCACCTCCTAAAATATTAACCATTCCTCCTGAAACACTCTGTATAATAAGATATTTAGAACTTTTATTTAATCAAATCGGGAAGGAGGAAGATGGACTGCAAACAGAAAAGGACTTAACATGGAAAGAAGTGGACGATGCAGTGAGGAACATGAAAGGAGGGAAGGTGTGGATGAGTTGAGTGTGGAGATGGTGAGAGCAGCAGGAGAGGTGGGGATACAATGGTTGTACCGAGTGATGAGGACAGCATGGAAGGAAAGGAAGACCCCAGAGGACTGTAAAAAGGGATTAATTGTCCCGATCTTCAAGAAAGTTAGTAGAACAGAATGCAGAAACTATCGGGGAATAACACTGATGAGTCATTGTGCAAAGATGTTTGAGAAAGTTTTGCAAAGGAGAATTAGGACAAGGATAGAAGGAGGGATGAGGGAAGAACAACATGGCTTCAGAGCAGGAAGGTCCACAGTGGATTTGATTTTTGCTGTAAAGCAGTTACAAGAACAGCACTATGAGTATGGAACAGATCTACTGATGGCCTTCCTGGACATTGAGAAAGCATATGACAGTGTATGCAGAAACAAAGTATGGAAGTTCCTGGAGGATAGAGGAGTAGAAAAATGGACTATAATGAGGATAAAGGAGATGTACAAGGGAAGCGTGAGCTGTGTGAAAGTGGGGGGAGAGAGATCGGACTGGTTGGAACAGAAAAACGGCCTGAAACAAGGAAGTGAACTGTCACCGTTACTTTTCATTGTGGTGATGGATGACATAATGACCCGAGTGGCACAAGTAATTGGGGAAGGAAAGATGAAAGCAATGGTGTTTGCAGATGACTTGATGATTTGGGGAAACAAGGAGGAGGAGGTACAGGAACAGTTGGACGTGTGGGAAGGAGTAATACAAGGATATGGGATGAAATTTAGCATAAATAAGAGTGAGATGGTGATCACAACAAGGAAGAAGTAAAGAACCACAACGGGAATAACAATTGGTGGGGAACAGCTAAAGAAAGTGGAAAGTTTCAAGTATCTGGGAAGTCTGATACAAGATAATGGAAGAAACGATAGAGAAATAAATGAGCGGGGGAGACAGGCAGAAGCATTCCGGAGGAGTGTGAGAAGCATGTTATGGAGCAAGGATGTCCCTCAGAACAGCAAAAAGATCATATATCGGACGTACTATGTCCCTATCCTGACGTATGCCTCGGAGACCTGGGTTATGAAAGGAAGGGAGAAGAGCAAAATACAGGCCAGTGAGATGAGGTTCTTGAGAAGCAGTATTGGAGCTACAAAGATGGACAGAATAGGAAATGAGAGGACCAGAGAATTAATGAAGGAGGAACCATTACAGGATGGTATAGAGAAATCTAGACTTAGATGGTATGGACATGAAAAACGAATGGAGGAGAAGATGATACCCAGGAGGGTACACGAGACGAAGTGGGATGGAAAGAGACCGAGAGGAAGACCGAGAGACAGGTGGCTGAAGGGGGTGGAAGAAAGAGTGAAGAAGAGAGGAGAAGACTGGACAAGGGTGGAGGCTGAGAGATGGTGGGAAGACAGAAGACGTTGGAGAGGCTTGTGTTCCAAACAGACCCGTCCAGTGGCTGGAAACTGTGCAAGATCATGATGATTTAATCAAATTATTTGTAAGGCTATCCATCTTATATTATTTTAATATTCTATAAACGCTGAATTCTGGATTTTCGAACACTCTACACTGCACACTCTCACCTTTATCCAGTTTATTAATGATCTCCACCTTCTTCTCAATCCATAAAATATTGCGATTTCGTTTTTCCTATTTGCCACTCAAAGAAGCCATTTTACAACGTAATACAGTACAGTACGCACACTCACATGCTGTAACACGTTGAAACATTATTGACGTCCAGACAAACGCCGTTCTGCTCTATTCAAGTTTAGTATATTAGGTAGATTTCTTTAGAAAGCTAACTATTGCAATGGGTCCCATGTTTCGACTTCCGGAAAATTTCGACATATCTTCGCGTTTCACATCCCCCAGACCCCAAAACCACCGTCAGTTCAAAAGTTTATATATAATTTATGTATATATGTATATATGTATCTATATATATATATATATATATATATATATATATATATATATCAGTTTCTTGTGGACACGATAACAGCCGTAATTTTGCACCAATCACTTTGAATTTTTTACATAATATGTATCCCTATAAAATCTCGGTTGAGTTCGTTAATGGGAAAAATCGGTCAAAGGGGGTAAAAATGGGGGGCTTTTTTCGAAAAAGTGAAATATCGCTATAACTCTCTTCACACATGAAATATCGAATCCCTTCAAAGTTCATAATATGTGTCGGATAAGTGCCAAAAATTTATGTCAAATAAGATTTTTGATAGCACCAACCATTGACCAAAGGGGTGGGAAAAAGTGGGTTTTTCGGGAAACATTAATCATATCTCTGTTAATAGGCACAATATCAAAACCGCACAAAATAGACAATATTCCTCCAATAATTACCTAAAACTTTTGTCTGAAAGAATTTTTGATATGACCCACCATTACGCCACGGGGTGAACAAAATGATTTAAATTATAAGAAAATGCCAAGTGCCAAGAGAGGTTGCCATGACAACTTTACTTTTAATCGATAAGGGATGACCATCAGCAGTTGCTATGACAACGCCACTGCACGAGATCACATTCAGTTTTCATATGTCAGTGGGAAGCGACTTCGGTATCGGAACTGGTAGCATGCTGAACTTCTATGCCCAAGGTCGCGGGTTCAAACCCGGCTGAAGTCGTCGGATTTACTAAGAGCGCTAAAAAACCTGAGTTTGCTTTCCTTCGGAACGGAAGTTCCAACGTTCGTTGCGAGTTGCTGATTTAGGTGGCATCTAGTAGCCAAGTTCACAGCTAGGTGTCGTTGACGGCAGTATTTTAGGTAGATTTCGTTAGAAAGCTAACTATTGCAATGGGTACCATGTTTCGATTTCCGGAAAATTTCGACATATCTTCGCGTTTCACATCCCCCAGACCCCAAAACCACCGTCAGTTCAAAAGTTTATATATAATTTATGTAATATATGTATATATATGTATATCAGTTTCTTGTGGACACGATAACTGCCGTAATTTTGCACCAATCACTTGGAATTTTTTACCGAATATGTATACCCATAAAATCTCGGACGAGTTCGTTACTGGGCTATATCGGTCGAAGGGGATGAAAATGGGGGACTTTTTTTCCGAAAAAAAATGAAATATTGCTATAACTCTCTTAATATGTGAAATATCGAATCCGTTCAAAGTTCATACTATGTGTCGGATAAAGCTCAGAAATTTATGTTTGAAACGTTTTTTTGATAGCACCAACCATTGACCAAAGGGGTGAGAAAAAGTGTTTTTTTCGGGAAACATTAATCATATCTCTGTTAATAGGCACAATATCAAAACCGTACAAAATGGACAATATTCCCCTAATGAAAATCCACAGCCTGCTTCCAGTCTCCGACCGGGTCAGGAATGGAATGAATGAAGCCCCCATCTAGCGGCGAGGATATGAACTGTGCCGGCTGCCGAGGCCTGACGCACTCCTCTGGGGCAATGATTAAATGAATGACAGATGAAATGAAATGATAGTGGAGAGTGTTGCTGGAATGAAATTATGACAGGGAAAACCGGAGTACCCGGAGAAAAACCTGTCTGCCTCCGTTCTGTCCAGCACAGATCTCACATGGAGTGACCGGGATTTGAACCACGGACCCAGCGGTGAGAGGCTGGCATGCTGCCGCCTAAGCCACGGAGGCTTCTAATATTCCCCTAATAATTACCTAAAACGTTTGTCTGAAAGAATTTTTAATATGAGCCACCATTGCGCCAAGGGATGAGAAAAATGATTTCGGAATTATAAGAAAATGCCAAGAGCTATCAGTGGTTGACATGGCAACACTACTAAATTGATGAGGGATGAGCCATCAGACGTTGCCATGACAACGCACTTGCGCGAGATCAGATTCAGATTTCCATCTGACTAAGTGTGAAGCGGCTTCGGTGACGTAACTGGTAGCATGCTGAACTTCTATGCCCAAGGTCGCGGGTTCAAAGCCGGCCAAAGTCGTCGATTTTTCTAAGAGCGCTAAAAATCCCTCAGTAAGCTTTCCTTTGGAGGGGAAGTTCCAACGTTCGTTGCGAGTTGCTGATTGAGGTGGCATCTAGTAGCCAAGTTCACAGCTGGGTGGCGTTGACGTTAGTATCTGGTAGCAACATTAGGAACTACTGCTTGAAATTTAGCGTCTGCATTCCTTACCTGAATTACAGACTAATACCGCCATCACAATTCACACCGTTTATCAGACAGATTCTACACTCACCCAAAGTACACGGGGTTATATGACCGCGTTGTCGCAGCCCCTAAACTGAGGAACCAACCAACATCTCTGCGGGAGATATAATTTTGCGTGAAGAAGTAACAGACCGTTACATAGTAACACATCAGTGTCGAAACCTTGCATAAGGACAGTGTGACCACAAGTATAACAAGTAGTTCCGTGAAGAACTGTACAGCCTATTTTCATATGTCCTGCTCATGTTAATTGCCTCTATCAACATACAAAATTTCAGTTCAATTGCTGTATCAGATTCGTAGATATTGAGAACCGTCTAAATATTTCAGATGGTCGCCAGGTTGGATTTTTATTTTTGTACTATTATATTAAGATTATTGTGTAAGTGTGGTATTCAAACTTCAATCGCATGATTAGAACACAAGAAGTAAAAACGAGATTTTAAAATTACGCACAGCAGCCATCTTGTGATTATGCAAACAATTGAAATAAATTAGATGCCAGTGGATCAACATTTGTGTAAGCATTTAAAACGTGCAACGTTTCACGGCACTCGGATAGTAAATTCGCGAGAAACGTCCATTTAAATATTTATACTTCGCGTCGCCGCCATGTTGGATTCGTGCTCACCAGGTTACTGAAAGTCCTATAGATGAACATATGTTCATAGTCTCTATGAACATAAAAATTTCAGTTTGGTTGCTGTAAAAGATTCATATATATTGAGAACCGTCTAAATATTACGGAAGCTTGCCATTTAGGATTGTTATATGTATAGGCCATAGAGTTATGTACCATTCAAGGTCACTTATTGCCTAGGTTCATTATTCAAACTTTCACTTCGATCGCATGATTACGACACAAGAAATAAAAACTTAATTTTAAAATTTCGCACAGCCGCCATTTTGAGGTTATGTAAACAATTGAATTAAATTAGATGGCAGTACATTACAATCTGCAAAATCATTTACTGTACCACATTTCACTGCGCTCAGAGAGTTAACTCACGTGAAAAGTCTATTAAAATATTTCAAATTCGCTTGGTCGCCATGTTCGTTTTGTACTTTACAGGTTTATGAATTATACATAGGTAAACTTGTATCAGTACCCTTTATCACCGTACAAAATTGCAGGGTGATATGTGTAATAGTTTCGGGGATATAGAATGTCAGTGAAATATTTCGCACAGCCGCCATTTTGAGGTTATGTAAACAATAGGGATGCAGCGGGAGAAAGTTCGCGCCAGATAGCGCTCGTGTAGTACTGGGTAAGCGCAAGGCGATCGTCTTATGTTTCTCCCAGTCAGCTGCGACGAAAGTGTAAATTGTGACCGAGTTTTCTAAGCTAAAGTAAATTATATCTTCTCTAATTTTACTCCAAGACTATATTAATTAATTCTATAGGTATATCTCCTAATATATGATAAACGATTTTCAGCGTTTAAGCGTTCAACAGCTGCAAAATGAGCTACGGACTAGAGGCATTAAAACCAACGGGAGGAAGGAAGAATTAATAGCCTACAGCGGTAATAACAAAATTCTAACACGCTTTATTATTCAAATAATGAATATGAGACAGCATGCTTTCTCCTAAAGATTACAATTACTAGAGTATTGTAGGCCTATATTGATAAATATATCTCCAAAAGACTTAAATCATAAATTGAGATTTAAATATTCACTTGCTCCCCCTGCTTACAGACTTCGATTCATGTATTTTTTTTTAGGTTGATAGCTTACATGAAACTGTCGTGTTTTAAGGTAAACATAATCAAAGAAAGTTGATACCTGTAATTAAATGCATCGCAACGTTTGGTTCTTATGTAATTTTGTCAATTTCGCAATAAGAATCGTTCCCTTACCCCTGGGAAAGGACTTGAGGTTACCATTTTTTTTAAGTTTGAGAATCCCTGCTTTAGGGCCACGAGCTGTTTCCATTCATCTGACTATGTCTCAAGAATGTAGAAGTCAGTCGCTACCACATTCTCCGTCAGGCAGATGGAAGTTGACGATTAATTCCGATTTCAAGAAACCAACCATAATACGTTTGTGACTGTTAATGTTGCGACATTTATTCTTTAAGTATTTGACCCAGTAGCCTATTGATGTCTTTGAAAATGGGAGTCAGAAATGTTACTTGCATTTCTTCGTGTATATTGACGATTTCTTCCCGTACTTCAATGGAGATGATTTCTGCAGATTCCGATATTGAGGGTTATCGTGATAATCCGGAAATTTTCTTGTGTATGGCCTCTTCCTAAATAATTACTTTTGTTGTGTTCGTGGTCCACGGAAAAAGCGGTAGAACAGCGCCCGGTTTTTATCTTGCTCTCTCACCTTCAAATAGGCCTACAAACGCATAAATTCAGTGGATGTTATCGAAATGTCTAATCAGTTTATAGGTACAAAATGGGAATTATTTTCCATTGTAAGTCACACTTATCCAACACAGTTTTCGTGAAGTCATCGGGTTGTAATGGAAACACACTTTAATATATTCGGTCAGATTTTTCTCACCGAAATGTTTACTAAAAGCATGTGACCTTTTCTTCCTCATTTCTTTATTTTGTGGAAATTGGTGAAACGAAAACGGACTTCCCTGATTTTTACAAAGTGGAACACTGCAATAGCTCGGCATAGTTACGAAAATAACAATTTAAACAACTTAAATTCGTGGATATTAGCGGCATGAGAACATAGGAGACAAATGAAGAGCGCCTTGCGCTTACCCAGTACAACAGCAGTGCGCTCTATCGGTGCTAGTTCTATACATCCCTATTGAACTAAATTAGACTCCAGTGCATTGCAATGTGTATAAATATTTGCTGTACCAAGTTTCATTACGTTTGGATAGTTAAATCGCGAGAAAAGTCTATTTAAAAGTCTCCACTTCGCTTGGCCGCCATGTTGGTTATGTAGTAACCAGGTTTTTGAAAGTTTCATAGGTGAACTTCTAGTAGTACCCTTTATCACCGTACACAATTTCAGGGCGATATCCGTTATAGTTTCGGAGATACTGAATGCTAGTGAAATATTTCGCACAGCCGCCATGTTGGATTGGTGAGACGTAACAAAATTCGATGGGCACGGTCGACGTCTCCGGGAATAGTGCTATGAACTTACCGAGTTTCACTGAAATCGCTCCAGCCGTTTAGATTTTATTAGGGGGGGGGGCACACACACACACCTCACACACACACACACACACACACACACGGACAAAAGGTGATCTCATAAGCCTATTTTTTCAAAATTGAAAATAGGCTAAAAATGGACTCCAAATGACAAGAAGGTTACCGTCCCCGTAAGACAATAAAATGTTTAAAATATGTTTAAAATGAAGAAAAACAAAGTTAATTAATCTCCAATTATAAAATACTTTCACGCGATAAATGAGGTCTGATCCTTCTACGAAAACCTGCATATTCTGCCTATTTTCGCCTATCTCCAAGTTTGTCCGGTGAAATCTACCTCCGCCTTCCGGCGTGCCGAGAGGACTTTTTTTTTATATTAATTGAATAAATGTATTATTAAAAATAAAGGACAGCAAGACAGAAAACCTCATGAGAGGGATAAATGTCAAGAAAATGCCTTTTGGCTATAATAAGCCACATTTTAAACAGCAAGAGAGAAAGTCTGTAGGATTGCTCTGTGGCTGCTCAAGTCTCATTGCGAGAACTCGGGGTGAATTTAAAGTTACTCCTTACTTTGATGTTGTGCCAAGAAACTGAGATGAGCAAGCAACTTAAAGGAGATGCTCTCATCAGCAGTCACCACTTCACAGCACTGCTCCCCAGATTACAAGAAATTGGCTTATAACTTATCTTCGTGATGCCTTGAATGATGTGGCTTAATTTGCCGTCAGGTTCCCTGATGCTCTGAACTGAGCCATAGTTCTGCTGCCGGCGTGGGTGTTTGTGATGTTTAAGTTAGATCCTAAGTGTAGGCCTACGTATGATTTCAAACAAAATATCAAAATTTGAATCTTTTCAGTCGATCAATACGATTGTACCCGAACTGTAATGGATGTTTCGCTGTCACTTAAACTTGTCTCATTCCAAGGTTACCGATTACTGTAGCTGAGTCGATAGAATCTCATGTTGGCCCAAACCACTGGAGGCACTGATAGTCTCGCCCATTAACTTATCCGTTTTCGTAAATTTGGTAAATACCGTAAGTCGAATTTTATTGTTGTTTTTATTACATTATATATTTTCTTTATTTGTTTGTTTAGTACAGTATTTTCTTATGTACAATAGTTACTCTCTTACTTCTAATACGGCAGAAATGTAGGTCATGTTCCCCAACAGTTCAGCGGAGATTCCGCCATTTTGGCTAATAGTATTACCATCACTTCAAAGCGAAAAGTTTTTTGTTTTTTTTTTCATGTGGCCTCGTCAGAGGCCGAGTGCAGGTCTTTCTATTCGACGCCCGTGGGCGACCTGCGCGTCGGGATGAGAGATGGAATGGATGAAGGTGAATGAATGAAACTGGGCAAGGATGTGGAAGGAATCGGCCGTGGCCTATCAGAAGGTACCGTCCCAGCATTTGCCTGGTGTTGAAAATGGGGAAACCACGGAAAACCATTTCAAGGACGGCCGACGGTGGGGCTCGAACCCACGCGTCTACCGAGTCAGCAGAGAGCTCTGTCCCATGACTTAACGCTGCGCTTTAGCCAGCTGAGCCACTACTGTCGGTAGCGAAAAGTTGCAAATGGTTGAGTTGAGTGGAGTTCACGGCACTTTCTTTCTATTGTTGCCGCTTCCTGATTTAACCGCCAGTTTCATTACAGAGCACATTCTCGCGTCAGTTTACGACAGCACACAGTATTTTACGACCAGTATATCACAAACGTTACATTTTTCCTATGTATCTCCTTAACACGAATTTTCGATAGGTTGAATTTAATTTCAAATCCCCTAACGATTCGATATTACGATATTCGAATGTACTTCGAAACAGATTTCTTGAAATTCCCGGTGTTTGGAAACTCTTATACGAGGGCGGATTGGAAAGTTTTTGCCCCGATTTCTTTAGCCAAAAGTAAATACATACAGGTAATTGCAAATAAACGTGCTGTTCTAGGTACTATTTTTTCACATTTGTTTCACATAGTGAGATGCCCCTGAGATAGAATTCAGCTGGCTGACTGTGGAACCATCGTCGTACTGCTATCTTGGTGTCATCGTTGCACGTGAAACGCTGTTAAAAATGAAAATCCACATCCTGATTCCAGTCGACCGACCGGGTCAGGGATGGAATGAATGAAGCCCCCATCTAGTGGCGAGGATATGAACTGTGCCGGCTGCCGAAGCATGTCGTACTCCTCCTTGGCGATGATTACATGAATGACAGATGAAATGAAATGATGGTGGAGTGTGTTGCTGGAATGAAATTTTGACAGGGAAAACCGGAGTACCTGGAGAAAAACCTATCTGTCTCCGTTTTGTCCAGCACAGATCTCACATGGAGTGACCGGTATTTGAACCATGGACCCAGCGGTGAGAGGTCGGTGCGCTGCCGCCTTAGCCATGGAGACGTAAATCGCTGTTCTGCCAGGAAATTCTTCAGCGGACCATGACAATGTGAGACCACATGTGGCAACCAGAACCGCCAACAAGCTTCAGTCATTTCACTGAGAGAGTTTGGAACACCCGCCATCAGTCCGGACCTCGCCACTAGTGATTTCCATGTTTTCCTACATTTTCATTTGAGACTCATTTGCCTTTCAGCGCCCAGTCTAGACTGCAAGCCTCTGTTTGTGAAATAGTCACCTCCATGATCCACTATTAGTAGTTAGCGACCGGGTGAGTTAGCCGTGGTCGTTACGGCGTGGCTGCAGGTAGTCGCTCACATCCAGTAGTTGAGGAGGTTCGCATCCCCCCGCCAGCAACCTTGAAGATGGTCATCTGTGGTTTTCCATCTTCCTTCCAGGCAAATGCCGGGGTTGGTCCCAAACTATAGACCACAGACGATATCTTCCGATTCCTCGTCCTTACATTCACACTTTTCTCCCCAGACAACACTCCACACGCGACGGTACTTGTAGCTCACCCCATGGGTGTCCGCATAGAATCAGCTACAAACTCTGGCGAGCCGAACATGGCCTCGGACACTCCCGGAACTAAAAGCCATACGCAAAAAAAACAAGATGTTCAGTAAAGAACATATAGCCTACTTTCTCCTAAATGCATGGGTATTGTTATAACTCTTTGTCCTTTTCAAGGAGTATAATTGAATGTTGGTTGTAGTAGCTTGTTGAAATACAACGTGCTATAGGGATATTAAACATAAATATGAGGTGCCCTTTGCTAGTGCTACCTCTGTACCAAATTTCGTTCAATTCGGTTTCACCGTGTTTGAATTGATAGGGGGAATCGATTTGCACACATACTTGGCCACCATCTGCAAACTATTGGGCTGATGTTCTTGCAGTTTGGTCTGAATATGTTTCCCACATAAAGATATGGTGTTGCAAAATTTGGTAGAGACTAGATTATTAGGTTGGTCATAATTACATTTTAGCTTTTAACATTTGGGTGGCCGCGATTACGTTTCCGTCAAGATAGCGGTGATATAAAACATGACACTGAGGTGCCCTTTGCTATTGCTACCTCTGTACCAAATTTCATTCCATTCGGTTTCACCGTGTTCGAATTGATAAGGGGAATCGATTTTCACACAAAGATGGCCGCCATCCGCAAAATATTAGGCTGATGACCTATTAGTTTGGTCAAAGGATGCTCCCTCCATAAAGGTATGTTGTTGCTAAATTTGCTAGAGATCGATGATTAGGCTAATCGTAATTTGATTTAAGCTTTGAACATTTGTGTGGCCGCCATTACGTTTCTGTCAATATGGCGGCGATATAAAACATGACACTGAGATGCCCTTTGCTGGTGCTACCTCTGTACCAAATTTCGTTCTATTCGGTTTCACCGTGTTTGAATTAATAGGGGAATTGATTTTCACACAAAGATGGCCGCCATCCGCAAACTATTAGGCTAATGACCTAGTCATTTGGTCAAAGGATGCTTCCTCTATAAAGGTATGTTGTTGCAAAATTTGGTAGAGATCGGATCATTAGGTTAATCGTAATTTGATTTAAGCTTTGAGCATTTGTGTGGCCGCCATTACGTTTCCGTCAAGATGGCGGCGATATAAAACATGACTCTGAGGTGCCTTTTGTTAGTACTACCTCTGTACCAAATTTCGTTCCATTCGGTTGCACCGTGTTCGAATTAATAGGGGGAATCGATTTTCACACAAAGATGGCCGCCATCCGCAAACTATTACGCTGATGAAACATTAGTTTGGTCAAAGGATGCTCCCCCCATAAAGGTATGTTGTTGCATTATTTTGGTAGAGATCGGATGATTAGGTTAGTCGTAATTTGATTTAAGCTTTGAACATTTGTGTGGCCGCCATTACGTTTCCGTCAAAATGGCGGAGATATAAAACATGACACTGAGATGCCCTTTGCTAGTGCTACCTCTGTACCAAATTTCGTTCCATTCGGCTTCATCGTGTTTGAATTAATAGGGGGAATTGATTTTCCCACAAAGATGGCCGCCATCCGCAAACTATTAGGCTAATGACCTATTCATTAGGTCAAAGGATGCTTCCTCTATAAAGGTATGTTGTTGCAAAATTTGGTAGAGATCGGATGATTAGGTTAATCGTAATTTGATTTAAGCTTTGAACATTTGTGTGGCCGCCATTACGTTTCCGTCAAGATGGCGGCGATATAAAACATGACACTCAGGTGCCTTTTGTTAGTACTACCTCTGTACCAAATTTCGTTCCATTCGGTTGCACCGTGTTTGAATTAATAGGGGGAATCAATTTTCACACAAAGATGGCCGCCATCCGCAAACTATTACGCTGATAACCTATTAATTTGGTCAAAGGATGCTCCCCCCATAAAGGTATGTTGTTGCAAAATTTGGTAGAGATCAGATGATTAGGTTAGTCGTAATTTGATTTAAGCTTTGAACATTTGTGTGGCCGCCATTACGTTTCCGTCAAGATGGCGGCGATATAAAACATGACACTGAGGTGCCTTTTGTTAGTACTACCGCTGTACCAAATTTCGTTCCATTCGGTTGCACCGTGTTCGAATTAATAGGGGGAATCGATTTTCACACAAAGATGGCCGCCATCCGCAAACTATTACGCTGATGGCCTATTGGTTTGGTCAAAGGATGCTCCCCCCCATAAAGGTATGTTGTTGCAAAATTTGGTAGAGATCGGATGATTAGGTTAGTCGTAATTTGATTTAAGCTTTGAACATTTGTGTTGCCGCCATTACGTTTTCGTCAAGATGGCGGCGATATAAAACATGACACTGAGGTGTCCTTTGCTAGTGCTACCTTTGTACCAAATTTCGTTCAATTCGCATTCACCGTGTTCGAATTGATAGGGGGGGACAGACATTCAGAGTACACACACTCACACACACACAGACACACACACACACACACACACACAGACTCACACACACACATACACACACACACACAGACTCACACACACACATACACACACACAGACAGACACACTTTTTTCGCCCTGTGTTGATCTCATAAGTCTACTTTCATTTTTTGCAAAAATCGAAAGTAGGCTAAAAATGACAGTTAGCATTGTGGCCTCCTCTGAGTCTACACCTGTTACTTTAAAATCGTTAAACACTGAATCTAACCGTCGCATCCTAGGTTTACCTCTACTTCTCTTACCATTTTTTAAAATCTACGGTGAAGATAATTGGGCATCCCTGTTTTATGAGTAACACAAAAGATGCTGATTCCACTTGACTGTCCACACTTAAATGCATATTCCCTGCATAAGTCAAGCAAGCAGTTGCGACATGCCTGGTGAGTGATGAATCCCTAGCTATTTCAGCAATTCAGAGGGAGAGAGAGATAGGAAAAGGAAAGAGAGGCGCGAGCTTGTTGCATTATTATTTTTATTATTATTATTATTATTATTAATATTCTTATTGTTTCGTTTCGGCCAGACAAGGACCACGTCATTTCAACTGTTTACTTCTACCCCCGTGGCACTACAGCCCGTGATGGCCTAGGCCTACCAAGAGACTGCTGCCCAGCCATTTGGCCTGCAGATTATGGGGTTACGCGTGGTAAGGCGTCGGGTCCCCTCGACCGTTAATCTTGGTCTTGGTGACTGGGACGCTGCCGCACTGTCAGACAGTTACTCAATTGTCCTCAGGGGGCTGAGAGTACCCTGTTCCTGCCCTTAGGTAAATTTATAAAATTCCTGATGGAGCCGGGAATCAAACCATGGGACCCGCTGTTCACTTCTAGCTTTAAAATTATTAATATTATTATCAATATTATTATTTGAATCTAATGGTACTCGAGTACATGGTATGGCATGAGGGCGGTGCTTTAAAAAATCTTAAAAAGATTGACAAGGCCTGTTCTACTGAGTGGTATAACTCAAAATCAGGATGTTTTTTGCTAGTGGCAGTCTTCTTGCAGGGGTGCGATATATTCATGCGTTTCAGCTCTCGTGTGTGTGGATGCAAATCAATGTGGACCTATTTAAAACAAGCTCGTATCGTGAGTTTTAAACAACTCACATACAGGTCTACACACAAATTCATTAAAATACGGGAGAGGAAGTATGAACCTGCAGTTTTTCAGGTCGTACTTATTGTTGATTATTTTCGAGCGTCCACTACCGGTACAATATTTTAAAAACTGTATGTGCATCGCTATTAGAGGTCTTACTTTTATTTTCCAATCATTCTGTTTACAGTTGGAAAAGCAATTTAATATAATTGCTCGGTCCTTGGGGAATAAATGCAGGAGTTGGTAAATTTCATGCAAGAGACAGTTGATTAAATAATTGTAATTCTGTACTTTAGTTAATTGTCATGAGGTACTAACCCTGCAGCCGAAATATATCAGAAACCTCTATGGATGTCAAATTGGCAGATTACGGACTAAAGGAAATAGGAGACATATGTTACTTAGGAAACAAAATAACCAGTGATGGACGAGGCAATGAGGATATAAGAAGTAGGTTATCACAGGCAATTAAAGCATTTCTGCAGAAAAGGAATATGTTGATATCGAATAAAGATTTAGGTATTAGAAGTCATTTTTGAAAGCCTTTGTCTGGAGCGTGGCACTCTATGGAAGTTAAACTTGGACTGTTGGTGCAGCAGAAAGAGGAGAATTGAAGCTTTTGAAATGTGGTTTTACAGGAGAATTATGAAGATCAGATGGGTAGATAGGGTTACAAATGAAGAGGTATTAGGACTAGTGGGAGAGGAGAGATGTTTCTGGTGACTGCTAATGAAGAGAAGAAAAGGAAAAGGAAGGAAGCTTGTAGTTTAACGTGACCGTTAATCTCTAGATCATGAGCCACGGGACCTCCTTTTTACGTGGAATCCGAACCACAGGACATGGCATTTCACTTCGAAAATCTCACATGCATTGACCGGGAATCGAACCCGGACCGCCTTGGTGAGAGGCATTCAGCTAGACCGCTGAGCCACCACGCCCCCATGAAGAGAAGAGATAGGTTGGTAGGACACATACCTAGACACCCAGGAATAGCAAACTTAGTTATGGAAGGAAGGGTCGAGGATAAGGGGTAGACCAAGGTTAGAATATGTTAAACAGATTGCCTCGGATGTAGGGTGTGGTAGCTACGTAGAGATTAAACGATTAGCTCAGTACAGGGAGACATAGAGAGATACATCAAACCAGTCAAAAGACTAAAGGATCAAACAACAACTTAAACCCTGGAAACCTAACCGTCATTCACCACACATCGTAGTTAATTTGTCGTAAAGTTGACTAGGTACTCCAATTAAACTAGCATAATTAGTCAAGATTTGTGATTTTTTGTTGAGTTAGAGGCGATTTACCTTATTAATTAATACTGCAACTAAATACGTGTATATATTGTAAATATCATAACTCATACTTGTGTAGATTTAATAGCCTAAGTGTAAAGGGTCGGATGATGATCGCTTGACGAACGAAACTGGTCATCCATGTTAATTTATTTTCAGGATTGGGTAAAATCGTGTTGACCGACTGAAAAATATTACATTTTGATTACTAAATCAACACTGAAAAGTGGCTTCCAATACAATATTACCAAACTTCTAAAACATTGGAATAGGTGATAAATTGATTGATTATTATTAAGATTAACATCAGTGCTTTTAATATGAATGATACGGAATTTCATAACATACACTTGTCTAGAATATAACCAAATAAAATAGAAATGAGACCACTAATATACTGGAAACAAGATGTTCAGCAAAGAACATATAGCCTACTTTCTCCTAATTGTATGGGTATACTTAACTCTTCGTCCTCATTTCTAAAACAATCACCTCTACCACCATGTATTGTTTATTTTCTTTTATATTGATAATTAGCCAGTAAGTGTCAAAAACAATATTATATACTTTATGATGATTGACTAACAAAACTACTAACTTATTGTAATGCATTCACAACCGTTAATATCGATATTAAGCCTTCAAATTTAAGAATCCTTCGTTTCGGGTATATTCCCCTTTAAAAAACCGCGGATCACAGTAGGTTGGTGCTGCAACCTAGCAGTGAATTAATATTTAGCTTGTACGCCTCTGACTGTTCAATGAGCAGGTAATTTAAAGTAGCCAGGAGGGAGGCGATCCAGCTGGCAGTGTTTAAAGGAAATCGGAGCGCGGTCGTGGCTAAAACCTGAACTACCGGTATTACAAAATTGCCATACTTCAGGAGCCCAGGTAATGTTTGGAACAATATTACCCATGTAACCCTCAAGAGTACAGCATCGTACAGAGGCATTGAGAAGGCTGTGGTTGATGACAATGTGTATCTAGTTCTTCTATTCTCCTTTTCCTAATGTCTTCTTTATATGTGCGATGCTGCGGCTGTGATTTTATGAATAAACTAGTGTATACATTAGCCTCTCCTTTGAACAAAATGGCATTTTATTCAGTATCTGTGTAAAAGAATCGTGCATATTATTTGTAAAAGAATTCAAGAAATAAAAGTTAACTGTAGTAGTATTCGATCCACAGACAACCGCGTGAGAGACTAACATGCTAGCCAAGAGCTAACCATGTCCTTAAGAGCCGGCCGGAGTGGGAACGGATTTCGCCTTTCATTTCAAAAGCTCGCCACTAGGTTCGCTGTTGCTGTCGACTGCAGCTAGCTCCACTGGTAGTTTCATCGAGGGTGCCTAGAGGGCAGTGAGGGAGGCTCAAGGCCGTTCGATTCGATCCTATCCTCTCCTCCAGTCATGACGAATAGAAATATTATTTCTATTATTCTTCATGCTCCAGTGTCTGTGTCACGCCAAAGTACCTTCAGAACATTGCGACCAGAATGTTCGTAGTGAAAGTCTGTATACAATCAACTGAACAGTCAAGGTATCCCCGGATTCAGTGAGTGAGTGGGTTCGAACCCCTCTGTCGGTCGTCCTTCAAAAGGTTTTGAGTGATTTCCTATTTTCAACCCCATTATTATGCATATTATATATTACTTTCAAAGAACGATAGTGTGTAAAGTATTGTTCATAGTAGTTTTAAATGACGACTGGGAGAAGAAATAAGGATAACATATTAATATAAACACAACTTATAGCCACAATTTGTTTATTTATTTTAAATAGACACTGAATTAGTAATCAGATCTACATACATACATACATTTTCCTAAGCTGGTCAGCTGAATTTAGTCTAACTTATAGTCGTCGACAGACTGTGTGTACGCGGGTAAATGTGATGAAACGATATAGGCTATAAAACTCATTTTGACATTTTTGAAAGACTTAAAATATCAATTTTCGTAATTGGGGAACCCCGAAATCATCTCCCCGGTCAAAATTAGCCGCGCCTGGTTTCCGAACTATTTCTCATGAGTAGGGCTAGGATTTTTATGTAAATGCATATTGTTTCCCTTTCCTTATACACAACTAAAAATGATAAATGTCCATGAATTAGAACCTTAGCTATCATATAATTATATGTTGTTATATATTTTACATATTTGATCATTTTCTTTTTTGTCGTGTGGCCTGATGAGCGGCCGAGTGCAGGTCTTTCCAGTCGACGCCCGTGGGTCACCTGCGTGTCGGAATGAAAGATGAGATGAATGGATGAAAGTGGGTAAGGATGAGGAAGGAAGCGGCCAAGGCCTGTAGAAAGTACCGTCCCAGCATTTGTGGAGTTGAAAATGGGGAAACACGGAAAACCATTCAAGGACGGCCGACGGTGGGGCTCGAACCCACGTCTACCAAGTCAGCAGAGAGCTTGGCCCCACAGCCTAACGCTGCGCTTTAGCGAGCGTAGCCGTGGTGGCTATATACGTGTTGGTATATTTTATCATAATGGCATTTTTTACTTTTTATGTAAAATTACATATACCGTCTCTTACTGTGATTGAAAAAAAGTATTTTTTCGCAAATGAAATAAACGGTAATTCAAAACAGTTAGGTATAACAATATTTGTCCACTAGAAACTCAGGTACATGAAACGGATTTTCCAAGCTATTCATAACCTGCCGAGAAAGGGCAAGGGAAGAATTCCAAGTAAGATATTAGTGAAGATAAGGGGATGGGAATTCGCATCACACATTGCCGGAGACTCATCGGCGGGATTTGGTTCATTTCAATTGTCCAGTGAATGCCTGAGACTCAACTTTTCAACGTTGATCATAAAGGCTACTAGCCTATATTTCCTCCCACCCCGCAAACAAAAAGTGACTCTGACAATACTTATTGTGGAGTTCGAACGCATTTTCTCATACATAATCATGGAATTTATTTAAATTTGCTATAATATGAACATGCTTAATTAATTAGTGTACCACCCTTTATTTTGCAAAAAAAAAAGAATAAAATGAAGAATCTACAAGCAATATCATGTGCAATGTATATGATTTATATAAAAATTAAATCAATATTACATACCGGTATTTCAAATTTTTAATGTAATATTACATAGAAGAAATGGAAGAACGCAGATGCCCCATGTGGAACCATCTGTCATCACTGCGGCAAATAGTGTGCCTCCCGCATTGGGCTGTATAGTCACCTCCGATCTCACCAATGAGACATTCCGGATTGAAAGGCCAATCTACTCGATACGAATGTTTGCTATGATGATGATAGATATTACATTAAAATCCTAGCCTTACTCATCAGTATATTGCCAAAATGGATCCAACTATGACATTTTAACGCATGATAACCTAGAAAGTCATCTCGAAATTGACATCTTAATTATTATGAGGTAACCCGTAGTGACATTCTCACTCCGATACTTACGATGAATATATGGGACACAAGAGGGTAGCAGATCCTGACGTTATTCTTCCATATTTGATAAAAAGATCCGGGAAAAAATAGCTTATCCTCTTGATATAAAATTTAATTTATCGATCAAGTCTTCGATATTTCCAGAGAAATGGAAACTTACTAAAGTCAGTCACAAGTCGGGTAAGATCTCACTAATTCTTACCTAACGAACAGTACCGGTAGTTAATATGTTTGCCCCAAACAAACTTTACGAGCAAACACTTCATGAACACATAATTATTCAGGCATACATGCCATTTTATTCACGATTCATAACACGGATTCATCCCTCGATGATCAACAATAACCAATTTTCACGAATCAGAAGTCATCTGGTTTAGATTAAAGGATAACAAGCCGATGTAATATATACAGATTATTGGCAGAGTTAACCATCACGTAGCCTACAACTTACGAAAATGTCATATTACGGATCATACTTACAGTATGTAAGAGGCAACACTTTGTATCATAGAGAAACGATCCATTCACCCTCTGGTGTTACCCTGGGATCGAATCTTGTGCCTCTGTAATTTTTATCTTAATTAACCATCTCCGGGATGCCAATATATTATTATTATTATTATTATTATTATTATTATTATTATTATTTGCTATTGACGTGTAATCGTTTAAATACATTTATTCGTTATGGGATTGTATGCTGCTCCAAAAGATGAAGAAAAAATAAATTGGAACAAAACAAATTATTTAGATTTATAAGTGTCATCCGATTGCATTTACACGAAAACACGCAAATTTTGATAGAAAACACCACCATTTCCTATGTATTTCCTATCTCAAGTCATCTAGGTTTATGGTAGGTTATACTTTGATTTAAAAAAGTTATCCTTTTCTCACCGTATTGATCGAATTTTTGAGATATATTCAAAATGCTGGGATATATAAGAAGATGCACATTTTATTTTAGGAACCTGTACATTGCTAAAGAATATATAATGCATTCGTATGAAGTAGACTTGAATTTGGCTCAATAGTTTGGAACCCAAGATGTGCGAATGCTGACGATAGACTTGAATCGATAAAAAATAAATTCCCTATATTCTTGGAATACAAAAGAACAAATGTATATCCTAAATATGCTAAGCGGGAATGTGGTGGACCAGTGGTGTGGTCAAGCTGTTGGCCTCTCACCACAGCGGACCGGGTTCGGTTCCCGGTCAATGCATGTGAGATTTTCAAAGTAAAACGCCATGTCCAGTCGTTCGGATTCCACGTAAAAAAGGAGGTGCCGTGGCAATTGATCGCGAGATCGATGGTAACATAAACTACACAATTCTTTTAAAAACGCTAAGCATAATTTCCTACTGGAACTTTTTCTTTAAAGACTTTAGAGAAAAGTAGGCAGGTTATTACATTTAAATAATTTGATAACATCTTTGATAGACCTTATTTGTCATCTGAATTTGAACTATATGTTCCTTCGCGGTCAATAAGACCGAAACGTATAACATCCCACTGGCCAAGAACCAATAGAGAGTAACATAAACATTCGCCTGTATCCAACACATTCAATATCTACCAAAAAAAAAAAACATGCACACATTTCAATATATCAGACAGCACCTTTTGTTCATTTGTATTGTAGAGAAATCACTTAATATCATACACTCCTTATCAGTGACTTGTAACATAATTTCAAGTACGATACTTACTAGAATAATATTTAGTCATACGTATTATAAGTAACATTTTATATTAGTGTAAGAAAAATATTAAAAATATTAAGTGTAATTCATATTGTTATTTCTCATAATTAGGTTGTAACCTGTTAGAAGAACTACAAATAAACAAACAAATAATTATAAATAAATAAATAAACAAATTAGTTTAATGAAATTCAGGCCCACTTTAGTGATGGTTACTAACTAGTGATTGCTTGCTACTCATATAATAATTACTGTAACTTGAAAAGAACAGTAGTCGCTACATCATATTTAGACTGACAAAGCAACATTTTATTTACAATCCACCTCGTGCCGTAGTGGCTAGTCTTCTTAGCTGTCAACGCATAGGTCCAGGTTTGGGAGCTGAGGGCTGGAATGGGATACACTGAGGCTTGTGAGGCAGAACTGGGAAGAGAAGGGTTACATTCTTACTTCAGCCATCCTGGAAGTTGTTTCATCACTTATGCTTCAGGCAAATGCTGGGATGGTATCTAAGGCCTCGGCCGCCGCATATACAAAACCCGACCCAAATACAAATACACACCCTAATACAACCATCACAATAACACAGGTTATTAGACACATTATATACACACACCCAAGTGCACGCGGCTACATGACCACCATGTCCCAAAGCTCCTAAACGAATCACCACCTCCAACAACAACAACAACAACAACAGCAACAACTCTATTTACAGTACAACAATGGCATAATCTTGAAAGTAGCCTATACTATATTACAGACATGTTATAAAGAACTAAAAAGCTCATAATCAACACTGGAACTACAAAAGACCTGTAGGCCATACACCATAATATGATGATCTAGAATGCAGCCGATTGTAATCAGGGGCGGATCTAGGGGAGGGTGAGGAGGGCGACCGCCCAGGTCCCCGCGATCCGGGGGGGGGGGGGGGCTGCGTCATGGATTGTTTTAAATTTCATTGATTAATTATTTATTCGTTAATTCCCCATAAAGAGAGCGTTATAACACAATCAATTTTCATGTTTAATTCTGCCCTTTCTTCTTTTTTTCCCAAAAACCTCTCATACACACACTATGCTTCCTCTGTCTCTCCTCCCTCCACTTCTTTCCCGGTTGTCTCTCGTTGGGAGTCTGCTCAAACATCTGTTGTCTAAGTCTAATTGATTAATTAATTATACTTTTCAAACTAATTTATAATTCATATTCTTTTTTCAGTGCAGCTATGACCTCCCGTGACCGTTTAGCAAGTATAGATTTCAGTGAAATGATGGAAGACTTCATCCGAGAAAAAGAGTCGCAAACTAATATTTTAATATTTCATAGTTTACATAATCTTCTTCAAGAGGACTTACGGGTTTCTTTCGTATTATTAAAAGAATGTACCGTAGTGTATTCAAAATATTGTAACTATTCTTTATTTTATTATTATTACAAAACTATTTTCCATTTGATTTGATATTTTTTATATTTTCTATTGTTGAGGGCCCGACCGTATCATATCGCCCAGGGCCCCGCAAGGCCTGGATCCGGCACTGATTGTAATGAAGCGACTGACAGCACCTGGACATGAGCTGATTTCATCACTTCCTGGCATGAGATTACCATCTCTCGGAAGCCGGCTCTGTCTTCTTTCACCCTGTTTCAAGGACACGACTTTACGACGATGCGGTATCTGACGGTAACTGACTGAACTACCAGCACCTCGACACGGCTAGCATTAGCAACTCAATATGCTTACATTTTCTAAAATCACGATTAAACATATACGGAGTTCTTAATTTGAAAATATGTTTCAGTAGCACAATAGAGAAAACTATAAGCTGTCTTGCAGTTGAGTTTGTTTCTGTTTTCAACATCATCTGAAGGCATTGAAGAGGTTAAGAAAATTGCAGTTCAGAACTCTATTTTATATGGAGAATTGTGATTTTAACTACACTTTTTATAACTATCATTCTATTCCTGTTCGATATGCTTTTGCACTGATGAAAAGTGTATAAAATACTACAGCGTGCTGTAGAATCAAAATAATTTTACCTTGTCCCGTTTCTTTATAAATCGTTTCACAAACTTTTGTCCCATGTTACAACAAGAGCTGGGCTGGCGGCCGGCCGTCCCAACTCCGGCCGGCTCTTAACACCAGAACGTTATTAACTGAGATATTAGATAAAACGTGTTAGCAAATAATGTCTTGAAATAAAGGATTTCTTCACTGCAGTACATCTTCATTATAAATCATTTCATACAACGTTTATATTATTTGTATCAGTAGGGTATATCACATACAACATACTGAAACTACTGAAATATAAGACAGGCACAAGAGGACAAAATTATAATAAATAAAGGATCATGACCTTCAGGATAGCTTAAACCACCCTTGGCTCGATAATCGGAATTGGTGGGTCTTAAGCTATTGATTATAATGGTTGCATAATTCACACGGCCACCGTCCTGTCATGGCATGGCTGATGACCTTGTAGTTGGGGTGAAAGACGCGTCCTATATAAATGTAAGTTGTTACCAAATTTGGTAGTGATCGGATGATTAGTTTAGTCGTAATTTGATATTACGATTTGAACGTTTCAGTGGCCGCCATTCAGTTTTGGTAAAGATGGTGGCGATATAAAATATGATAGTGAGGTGCCCTTTGCTAGTGCTACCTCTGTACCAAATTTCGTTCAATTCGGTTTCACGGTGTTTGAATTGATAGGAGGGACAGACATTCAGAGTACACACACTCACACACACACAGACAGACAGACAAACAATTTTTCGCCCTCTGTAGATGTCATAAGTCTACTTTCGTTTTTGTTTTTTTTTTTTGCAAAAATCGAAAGTAAGCTAAAAATAGTAATATCTCTGATTTGTGTTATATACCGTATTGCATGTCCATCCTGTGTTCTAGTCACGAGAGGTGTAAGAGGCCCCATGTCAACAATTGTATCAAAAAGAATCATCAGTCAAGCTAATACCTTCCCACCGATTAGTTCATTGACTGATATTTCTAGTTTCTATCGTAGAAATTCTTTCGACATATTTTAGATACCGCTACTGGAAATGATTGCTACTCTCTCAGTCTGCGGTGAGCACGCCACTTAACTCTCCATTTTCCGCTCCATCTACTCAGTGTGGTCAAGTGAATTCCAGACCTACATCACACGAAATTATGTTGTAAATAGATTAAAGACGTGTATTTGAGACAAGCTGAATTGCGCAATAACGTTATCCAACAATGATAGTGATAATGGTGGTTGTTTGAAGGGGCTCCAGAATGCGCAAAATCTACAAACATTTCAAAATGTTATGTAGTTTAAGCTTTTCACGGCCCGGAATACTATTAAAACCTCGCCTCCTTTTTCAATAGAATTAAAACAATGTAGCCAAAGAATGTGTGTCAATGAGCTTACAAAAACTAGAGAAATTCCCCTGTTCGTCAGCAGAGAGCAGTCTGAAACTACTGTATGGACCTTAAGAGATTAGTGGTACAAATTCTAACTCAGGGGCAACTGAATAGGCCACCCGCAATACATGTTGTATAAAATCTTATATATAAAAGTGAAAGTCTGTATGTATGTATGTATGTATGTGGATCTGTTCCGTATACAAATCTACACCGTTCCACCAATCTCAACCAAATTTTGTATACACATAGTTTAGGACCCAGAAGGAACCGCTGGCTACATGAATTTTCGACAGTCTTTCTCATTCTTCTGATTTCGGCCCTTTTGCACTCAAGCACAGGCTAATCAAATCATAAAATATACTCATGAAGGAATGGCAAGGCAGATAGTTTCCATGGCAACATAGCTCAAGTCGAGACACGGCCGTCTGGATGCCAGTTGCGCTCTGCACTACCGGTATAGAAAATGAGCATCTTTACTTGAATTCCCGTTAGTTACTCACCTACTCACATAGCACTGTCAACCGAGTTTAGCATAACAAAGACTTGACACTATCTTCTACTATATATTTGTCAAATACCACTCACTCACTCACTCACTCATTCATTCATCACGAAATCTCAGAAACCACCGAACGGATTGGAATGAAATTTGGTATGCTGCTTCCCCAAGGGCCGCAAATGCCCACTAAGAGAGAATTTTTGTATATTCATGTTCTAAAGGGGTGTTAAGGGGGTAGACCTGCATTTCATTGAATAGCAATATCTCCCGAATGGTTTCATTGGGGGATGTGATACTCGGCACATAAGCTCATCATTAAAAATAAGAAGACACGAGTCTGAGGGTTTTTCGATGTGGCGTATATTATGAGGTGAAAGGGGTGAAAAGTGGGGATTGAAAGATTCCTAACGGAGCGTGTATCTCTTAAACGACATAGGCGAGGAGTTTGAAACTCAGCGGGAAAAAATCAGAATAAAAATAAATAAATATGTGTTTGACCGATTTTTTCATAAATCCAATATAAGGGGCCCATGGGGAGGGGTGAAATTCTGGGGGGGGGGGGGACAGGAAAGAAAGTGTCCTAACTGATTGACTGACTGACTCACTCATCAAACTCAGGGGGAAAAACTGCTTTAAAGTAAGTAAATAGCTGTTCGACAGTTTTTTTTTCATAAATCAAATTTAAGGGGTTCATGGGGAGGGATGAAATTCTGAAAAAAGAAAATTGAAAGAAAATGTCCTGACTAACTCACTCACTCACTCACTCACTCACTCACTCATCATCGCCCAGCCAAAATTATTGAAGTTAGAAACATGACAGTTTGGAGATATGTTCATCGTATGTCAAAACCATCTACTAAGGGAGGATTTTCGGATATTCAGGTTCTAAAGGAGTCTTAAGGGGTCTTAAGGGGGTTAAACTTGCATTTCATTGAATAACAATATCTCCCGATTGGTTTCATTAGAGGATGTGATACACGGCATATAAACTCATCATTAAAAAGTAAGAAGACACGTTTCTGAGGGTTTTACGATGTGGTGTATATTATGAGGTGAAAGGGGTGAAAATTAGGGATTGAAAGATTCCTAACGGAGCGTGTATCTCTTAAACGACATAGGCGTGGAGTTTGAAACTCAGCGGAAAAAATCAGCATAAAAAATAAGTTAATATGTGTTTGACCGTTTTTTCATAAATCCAATTTAAGGGGCCCATGGGGAGGGGTGAAATTCTGGGGGGGGGACAGGAAAGAAAGTGTCCTAACTCATTGACTGACTCACTCACTCATCAAACTCAGGGGGAAAAACTGCTTTAAAGTAAGTAAATAACTATTCGACAGTTATTTGGATCAATCAAATTGAAGAGGTTCATCGGGAGGGGAGAAATTCTGAAGAAAAACAAATGAAAGAAAATGTCCTGACTCATTCACTCACTCATCATCGCCCAGCCAATAATTTTGAAGTTGGAAAAATGAAATTTTGGGAATATGTTCGCTGTATGTCGAAAACGTCAACCAAGGAATGATTTTTGTTTATTCGGGTTTTAAAGAGATGTTAAGGGGGTAAACGTGCATTTCATTGAATAACGATATCTCATGAGTTGTTTCTTTGGGGATGTGATATTCGGTATATAAACTAATCATTAAAAATAATCAGACATATATCTAAGGGTTTATCGATGTGGTGTATATTATGAGGTGAAAGGGGGTGAAAATTGGGGGTCGAGGGATTCTTAACGTAGCGTGTATCTCTTTAACGACATAGGCGAGAAGTTTGAAATTCGGCGGGAAAAAACAGCTTAAAACACAAGTACATAGGTGTTCGACTGTTTTTTCATAAATCCAATTTAAGGGGCCCTTGGAGAGGGGTGAAATTCTGGGGGGAAAAACAGGAATGAAAGTGTCCTAACTGATTGACTCACTTACTCACTCATTAAACTCAGGGCGAAAACAGCTTTAAATAAGTAAATAGGTGTTCAACAGTTTGTTTCATAAATCCAATTTAAGGGGTTCATGGGGAGGGGTGAAATTATCGAAAATAAATGAAAGAAAATGTCCTGAATCACCCACTCACTCATCATCGCCAAGCCAAAATTATTGAAGTTAGAAACATGAAATTTTGGGGATTTGTTCGTTGTATGTCGAAAACGTCCACTAAGGAAAGAGTTTTGAATATTCAGGTTCTAATTAGGTGTTAAGGGGGTAAACGTACATTTCATTGAATAACAATATCTCACGAGTGGTTTCATTTGGGGATGTGATACTTGGCATATATACTAATCATTAAAAATAAGCTGACACATGTCTAATGGTTTTTCGATGTAGTGTATATTATGAGGTGAAAGGGATGAAAAGTGGGGGTTGAAAGATTCTTAACGGAGCGTGTATCTCTTAAACGACATAGGCGAGGAGTTTGAAACTCGGAGGAAATCAATCAGCTTAAAAATAAATAAATAAATAAATAAATAAATAAATAAATAGGTGTTCGACCGTTTTTTCATAAATCCAATTTAAGGGGCCTATGGGAAGGGGTGAAATTCTGGAAGAAAAACGACCACTAAGGAAGGATTTTTGGATGTTCACTCTCATCGACCAACCCAAACTATTAATGTTAGCAGAATTATATTTTGGGGATATGTTTGTTGTGTGTCGAAAACGTCTACTAAGGAGGGATTTTTGGATATTCAGGTTCTTAAGGGGTGTTAACGGAGTTAAACCTGCATTTCATTGAATAAAAATATGACACGACTATGACGCGAGCGAAGCGAGGCTAAAAATGAGATGGTGTGTGTCTGTGTATTACTCAATCACGCAAGTAGCACTGGTCCGATTTACATGAATTTTACATGGAAGTAGCTGATTTACCTGGTTAACATATAGGTTATTTTGATTTCAATGCTTTGCACTATTTAAAGATGGCGATCATTTTAGTGACGTCACTACACCCTTTGGTTTCAAACGTTCATATTTCCATTTCAAATGAAAAGTGAACGCTAAGAAATAGGTAACTTTTGATGGCATATACGAGGTTTAAAATTACCTTTTTATATCCGAAAGGTATCTCCAACCGTTAGCGAGTAAAACCTAAATTTGTGCTATAAAACACGGTCAACGCCGAGCGGTATAGTTGGACAAAATGTTCCATCCTTAATCTCCCTCTGTGCAGCAAGTCGCCTATCCCCTGTTTTAACTGTCACCTTCACATTTTATTTTATTTATGACGCGTAGCGAAGCACGGGTACTTCAGCTAGTAATTAATATAATTGGATATCAACATGTGACATGTTGTAGGACTTGGGGTAACGCCCCCTTTTCTATAGACAACTTGTTATATTTAAAAAAGCAATTGAACATTTTTGTTTTTGAAAGTAGGCTATATTTACAAAACAAATGATCCTAAAAAGTTTCTGGCTGCTCTTTAGTAACGAACAGAGGAATTTCTCTAGTTTTTGTAAGCTCATTGACACATATTCTTTGGCCACATTGTTTTAATTCTATTGAAAAGGAGGCGAGATTCCTTTCGAAACGTTTAGAATTTTTAATTTTATTTTCACATGGCAATATCTCAAAAACATGAATAATTCTAATAGTATTTTGAAATTTTATTTATGCATCGTTTTAATTTACAGACTTATAGATTTCTGACGAAAGCTACCTCCTGAGGCTACTTTCGTAATACTTTCCCACTATTGTGCGTCCTGTTAATAAACCCACTAAAGTACGGTACATTTATTTATTTATTTATTTATTTATTTATTTATTTATTCATTTATTCATTTATTCATGTATTCATTTATTCATTAATTTATTTATTTATTTATTTATTTATTTATTTATTTATTTATTTATTTATTTATTTATTATTTATATTCGACTATAGACACAAATATCCACAGTTCTAGCCCTTCAAGCAAGCAACTCAATGTTTAAACCATCCTTTAATGCCATAGAATAGAACCCGGTTCATCACTGAATCTTATAGTTGGTGCATTTGTAATTAATGTTCATTGTTGTTTTCTCCACTTTATCAAACGTGAAGGACACACTAAACGTTTCTTACAAGGTGCCAGCATGATGACACGCGGTGGACTGATGATTGGTCACCGGAAACTTAACCATATCTGTTCGATTAAATTATCAGTTTGCCTTTTCTACCACTATGAGCGCTATTGTGAGTCAATGAAGCTCAACCATATCTGAACGATTAGATAATCAGTTTGCCTTTTTTACCACTATGAGCGCTAGGACGAGTCAATGCATAGTTTCAGTTAAGGCCTTACAACTACTTCCAGCGTGAAGATTTGTCAAAAAATCAAAAAATGTCTGAGGATATTGTACCAAGGAACACATTAAAGAAAGAATTATATAAATAAGTTCATTCGGCTAGGATTTGAATCATAAGAGTATTGTGTTTTGGTGTGTTCTATATCCTCCACCTCCACATTCCTCCACACAAGATGGCGTCCGTAGCTTAACTTAGCCTAGCCTAACCAAACAAGATGGCGGCTATAGGTTAAATTAACCTAGCCTAACCTAACAAGATGGCGGCAGTAGGTTAACTTAACCTAGTCTAACCTAACAAAATGGCGGCCGTAGCTTAACTTAAGGGCCTAACTACACTTTTGTTGATATTTCCTGAACCCCTAATGGGATTTTTACAAATGAGGTGTCAAATGACTCGGGCAGACACCCCCTTCCCTATGGACAACCTATTTCCATCCCAAAGTAAAATCTACCCCTACTAGGGGATGAAATAATAATTTTTAGGTAACAGTCGCTTTCCATGTGCAACATGTGGGAGTTTCTATGCCAATATGAAACTAACTCGTTCCACATAAAGTGCATGTACACAACTGAATGCCGCTATGATTGGTCATTTTTGTATTTTGATTTACGCATGCGCAATTGGGGTTTTTGTAAGAGGGCAGGCTTTTTGAATAATGATTTATAGATAAATTATTTTTAAACAAATTAACCAAAAGATCCAAAATTAATAGGTCATTCGCTTTTTAATAGCCCATGAACCAAGAAGGCTTGGGACTTGTATGAGGGGTCGTTGGACTTGAGGTGACGCGCTGTTTTTGAATGTATTATTCATTTTTGTCAAAAGGGCCTAACAGCACTTTCGTTAATATCTCGCTAACTAATAATCAGAGAGGGTTAAGTGAGGTGTCATATGACTTAGAATGATCAACCCTTTCCCATGACCAATGAATTTACCCCCCAAAGACCCAAAACAGCAAGCTCATTGACCTAAGATTTTATAAACTAATAATCAGAGATGGACAAGTGAGGTGTCACAAGACTCAGAATGGCCAACCCTTTTTCATAGCCAACGAATTTCCCCCAAAAGATCTAAAACAGCAAGGTGATTGACCTAAGATTTTATAAACTTATCATCAGAGAGGGTCAAGTGAGGTGTCATAGGACTTAGAATGGTTAACCCTTTCCCATGACCAATGAATTTACCCCAAAAATCCAAAACAGCAAGGTCATTGACCTGAGATTTTATAAACAATAAATCGGATACGAACATGTGAGATGTTTACCATGAGTGATGAAACATAGCTAGGTAGAGAAAGAATTAGTGTAGGCTACATGTATGGTGACTGACAAGTCTTTTACCATTGGAACTTGTTTTCAGATCAAACTGCAGTACAGAGAGAGTATAGGTTGCAGGTATGGGTTAATAAATGACAAACGGTGTACACAAACTCTGATTTATCGATTCAAGAAATAAGAGTAGACAATTTTTAAGTGATTGGTTAAAGACGATAGATAAAACACAAAATACCGACTACATCGAACTAAACTGGTCCAAGCTGAATCAAACCCATCTAAACCGAACTAAACCGAACCAAACCTAATCAAAAACAAGCCAAGGGTTTAAGTGTAAAACTTGTGGGTGGATGTGGTCATTGGTGGTGTCAGAAAGGAAAAAGATAACGCTCTACCTATAGAGGGTAAGGTAAAGCTAGTGCATGGTGCTAATGCACACACACAAGTACATGAACCACACACAACTAACCTATACTGTTTTTATGGGTTGACTGTTAAAACATGCTCAGTGGTTACTGGGGTAAGATGGTCGCTATACACAACAAGCTTTAAATACTTGAGGTTAATAATCTAAACACACACACACTCGCTTTTTCTAACCTAAACTGTCTTGCTGGCAGTGCTCACACTGTAGGCAGAGGACAGAAATGCTTGGCTAACAGAAATACAATCATTTCCGGTTGTCTAATGTTACCAGCTAACCATTTTGTGCTGCAGTGGCGAGCACATGTTCCTCATGCAATAGAGATTTTAATTTGATTTCCAGCTCTAAGGCCTAGAACGAATCAAACTAAGAAAGAAGGGCATGGTGGCGCAGTGGTTAAACTGTTTGCCTTTCACTAAAGTGGACTAGGATTTGATTTCAGGTAAATACGCATGTCATAAACATATAAAAAAGTAGAGATAATGTTTTAAACCGATTACACTTGTCTCTTATCAAATTATTACTTGGATTACAAATACAAAGGTGGACTGGGTTTAATATACAGTTAATGCTGCCTATCGCACACTAAACTGTAAGGAAGCCATATGTAGAGCTATATGTAGAGAACTACCTAGAGATTTCATGAACTGGCAAAGCTACGTCGCATAAACGGTGCAGGATACAATCCAGCAACCATAATTCGTATCTTGTGGAAATGCACTTTTACTTTGATGGATAACAAATGTGTGCAGACGAATGACTACGCATTAGCCTACCAAGGGGTTATAACCACGAGGAGGAGGTATGATTTCTATATTTTATTGTTTAGAGACATGGCTTTTGTAACCAGTAGATTTAATTGATTTAGTATTTTGTAAATATTTATTTTTGTAATTGTAAATAGTTATTTTTTTAAATAGTGGAAACCATTTATTTTTGTGATGGTAAATGTTAAATGTATAATTAAAGTTCTTGGGGATGAGTATGCATGTCAATGATGTGTTTGGGGATAAATAGAGTGGTTGTGTTGGTTCTCAAAGACAAGCATGGTTGTGTGGATGTATGACTACACAGAAAGAGAGAGAGTGTAAAACAGCCTTACCTGCAGCAGCAGTAGTAGTAGTAGTAGTAGTAGTAGTAGTAGTAGTAGCAGTAGTAGTAGTAGTAGTAGTAGTAGTAGTAGTAGACCTCTATGTTTTGCATACACATCGACAGACTGTACCATTGCCATGGCCAAGCACTCACTTTAACACCATTTACAAAAACTTAAAATGAAAAAATCACGTTTCACAAATCTGAACTTTTGACATAAACAAAATAAAAATAAAATGTGTAAACAACAAATTGGAAAATCCATGTTTCCATATCATTAAATTCAAAAACTTTAAACTGACATTTAAAAGAAATGCAAATGGAAAATTGACAAATTGCAATGTGTGACATGTGAAAATGAACAAATGGCTATCATTATTTTAAAAAATAAAAAAATAAAAAACTGTATGGTTGAGGTGTGAATCAAACCCTCTCTACTTATTTTGGACCACCCGAGACTGAGTATACTTGTTTTCGTCCTCATACCACTTTTAAAATGTTGTGTTAAAGCTAGGAATTGAACCCAAGAGCTTGTAGGGGGAGACCAAGTTTAGAATATGTTAAACAGATAGTCTTGATTGTAGGGTGTGGTAGCTATAGAGAGATGAAACGATTAGCTCGGGACATGGGGCATTGAGATCTGCAGCAAACCAATCAAAAGACTAAAGACTCGAACAACAACATGTAAGCTCACCAAAATAATGTTGTGTAACGGTAAATGTTAGTCAACGAACAGTAATTCATTACTAAAACCCATGACACGATACCTAAGAGCTTTTCTAAAATTATTTTAAAATGCCTTTAACCCTATATTAAACACCCAGTTCACAATACTCATAACTGCAATGTTATGGTAAAACAAAACAAAATCCATATTTCAAAACAAGCAAGTGGTTTAGTCAATGTATACTGGGAAAAGCTCTGTAAACACTCAAGTTCACAAGACTAATTAAATTAGTAACTGTCAGGTTGGCCGAGTGGTTAAGGTGTTCGACTTAAGATGAAATTTCCTGTACAAGGAAGCAAGGGTTCGAATCCCTTACCTGACATAACTATTGCCTTAACATGGCTTGTCCATACAGAATTATTATGATACTCGCTACACAAACCATAGACAGAGTGTATTGTTTAAGGCACTCTCTTTATGAACATTGTTAGAGACTGTTGATGGTTAACAATTGCATTAATAGTGGGACATGGGGATAGCAAATAAGGAAAACAGCCAATACCCATACAATAGTTTTATTCATTAAGTGTTTTTTTACAATAGTTACACACTGAATACAACTTTTTATATCATTATCATTGTTTGATATAGATTTTAAACATAACGCTTGTTGTAGATCCTTTTATTACTTTCTCCAGGTACGCTTGTTCTTAAAAACTGTGGAAGCCGCAATGGTTTTATAGACATTAAACCCTCATTCTCTTCTTTTTCATTATTATGATTATCATTATAAATTTTATCATTATAATTATTATAGTCATTGTCACCATCATCATCATCACCCTCATCATTATCATCCTCAAAATTACTAGAACTATCCAATTCCTTTTTTTTTACTTTTCAAAAGGGACCTCTTGAAGAGTCTGTGTTGCTTTTGATAGTGTTAAGGGTTTTTTGAACGTTGACAACTGTCCTAACATGACTTTTTGAGGAGATGATAATTGCTTTTCAACAAACAATGCACTAACTTGAGCAGCAATATCATTTTCTTGAACTAAATTTTTAGCATTTTCATGATATTTTGTTGACAGCAACAGTGTTTTATCTGGTACACTACATTGATGATTACCCACACTCAAGACCTTACCATTCTTACTTTTTTAGATGACCTAAACATTTTGTTGTCCATTGTTTTGAGCACTGCCAAAATATGATACCATTCGCATTTTGCCGCTTATAGTTATAAGAGTAGCCATGATACAGTGCATGTGGTTTGCCTTTATTGGTTATGGTATATTCCACAGTAGTAACTGACTTGTAAAGTTGATCTACCTACTACAAAAGTCAGAACAATTCTGGTGAAAGTGTTATGTTGTTGGATTATGTTGATGGCTTATCTTGATGGCTTAGCCTAACCTAACAAGATGGCGGCCGTAGCCTAACTTAACCTAGCCTAACCTAACAAATGGTGGCCTAGAATTGACAAAAACACTAGGGGTGGAGGTAATAAGAAATAAAAGAGTATTGATTATTATTTAGCATGAAAGTTTTAACTTTCAAATCATAATCATAACATAACAAATAAGATTTAGGTTGGATGGAGTTAGGTTAGGTTAAATGATGTTAGGTTAGATGGGGTTAGGTTAGGTTATGATTTGTTACATTAGGTTAGGTGAGATAAGTGTGACGTGATAGCAAGTCTTAGAGCAAGTCTAAACTTGTAGAACATATCACGTGATAGAAACCAGCGGCTGCCAGTTAGGTGAGCTAAGTGTGCGTCATAGCCAGTCTTAAAGCAATTCTAAACTTGTAGAACATGTCACGTGATAAGGTTAAGTTAGGTGAGCTGAGGTTAAGTCTTTAAATATTTCCTTTCTTTGAGATACTTTCCAAGGCCAAGAAAAACAAGAAGTTCCGTGAAGAACTATACAGCCTACTTTTCGTGCCAATGATTATTGTACAGAATTTGAACCTATCTAGAATAATGACGAAATTAAGTTGCTAATATCGAAATTTCCAATTAGTTCGAAATACTGTATACCTGACATAATGTATCCTAATAGAGCACTACAGTTGGCAGCCCTGATGACTGAATATATTCTTAGTTCCGTCTCTTAAGGTACAAAATACAAAATTTGGTTGAAGTCCAATGAATAGCATGGACGTTACATGCAGTTAAACATTGGATCTAACAGCGCGCGTAAAATCATGTTGGCAACAATGTCATGCATGTATTGGTCAGAAATAATCTGAAATAATATGATCTATTGTTGTGCCAATTTTGAATGAAATCCATTAGTTAGTATAGAAGTTACATGCATTTTAAAATTGGACCTATCAGCAGGCTTAGAATCATGTTGGCAGCACTGACGTATATTAGTTACTCCAAATTCGTCTAGAATGCCATGTACTATACGTGTGCAAAGTTTAGACCTATTGGCTTGCATACTTTCTGATATATTGATATTAGGGTAACAAAAATAGGGACAGCACATATTAACAGTTGGCAGCACTGGTTGCTCTTTAGAATACGCATAGTCATATCTGTTATGGTACACATAGCACATACGAAATTTGGTTGAAATCCAAATGATAGTATGGAAGTTACATGTATTTAAAGTTGGACCTGTCAGCAGGCTTAGAATCATGTTGGTAGCACTGACGTATATAAGTTACTCCAAATTAATATAGAATGTCAGGTACTATACGTGTGCATAGTTTAAAGCTGTCGGCTTGCATACATTCTGATATATTGGCATTTGGATAAAATAAATTAGGAGCATTTATTAACAGTTGGCAGCCCTGGTAGGTCTTAAGAATACGCTCAGTCATATCTGGTTATGTACACATACAACATACGAAATTTGGTTGAATTCCAATTGATAGTATGGAAGTTATATGCATTTAAAAATTGGACCTATCAGGAGGCTTATAATCATTTTGGCAACACTGCCATGTTTAGCCTCCTGGAAATTAAACTGAAATATTATGATCTGTACGAGTGCCAATTTTGAAATAGCTCCCATTCATACTTTCCAAGATATCCAACATGGAGCTCAAATTTCAATTGCGATTTTTTAGCAGTTGGTAGCACTGACATCATTTTCAAATATGGCCGTGAGATATTCAGGTATAGATCTTTACTCCTACCAAATTTTGTTTCGATTGCTGCAGCTGTTTAGGAGTTGATAGGGGGGGACACACACACAGCCAGACAGACAGACAGAAGGACAGACAGACAGACAGACAGACAGACACACATTTGCCCGATCTCATAAGTCTACTTTTTCCTCATTTTTGCAAAATGTGAAAAGTAGGCTAAAAATCCACTAAATACATTGACAAAAATAACTTCTTGTCTGTATGCGACATACGTGCCCCAGATGAAACATCAGGGGATAAATGAAAATGTCGAATTAACTCTAACCTAACTAACCCCGTGGCACTACAGCCCTTGAAGGGCCTAGGCCTACCAAGCGACCGCTGCCCAGCCAATTGGCCTGCAGATTTTGGGGTGACGCGTGGTCAGCGCGTCGGGTCCCCTCGGCCGTTAATCTTGGTTTTCGTGACCGGGGCACTGTCTCACTGTCAGACAGCTACTCAATTGTCCTCACGAGGCTGAGTGCACCCCGTTCCAACCCTCACGTCAGTTTTAAAATCCCTGACGGAGCCGGGGATCGAACCCGGGGCCTCCGGGTGAGAGGCAGGCGCGCTACCCCAACACCACGGGGCCGGCTTCGAATTAACTCTAGTGGACTGTATTTACAAAAATGTACATGATACAAAAGACACAACACTTGATATGCGAAGGAGCTGATGCTCCGAAACACAAACACATTCAGCCATGATGGCTACTTCACTCTCTGTGTCTAGGTCACTGCTGCCAACCTAAACATAAATAAATGTATCTGTTACCAACTGTGGAAATATAACAATTATATAATTCTCCCTGAGAGCAAACATACTCCCCACCTTGAAATACAAGGATTTCAATAATCTGAAATGGAAACACTGAAATGTTCCAATGACAAGGACATGAAACACTAAAATATTCACTAACTTAAAACACTGATATATTAACAGTCAAAATTATGTGTCTGCTCAATTGGTAGCGGAGCTACCTTGGAAACTGGTCGTTTAAAATTACCACTGTTGCACTTCACTGAAACCACTCTTACCACATTGTCTTTACCACCATGCTCTTCTGTGATAACACCAAGGGGCCACTGGAGTGGGGAAACATTGTCTTCCCGTATCAGCACCACAGTACCTGGTAATACGTTGCAGGAGGAGGTCGTCCATTTGCTGCGCTGTTGCAGATGAATGAGGTAATCTGATGACCATCTCTTCCAAAAGGATTGGAGTCTTTGTTGAAGAACCTTATATCTAGTAATCAAAGGCCGTTTACATAATGTTAAATCGGGTTCGGGAAGAGTAGTGAGGGGTTCGCCTATAAGGAAGTGACCTGGTGTCAAGGTAGATGCATCAGAAGGATCATTTGACAGGGTTAGAAGGGGATGTGAGTTTAAGCAAGCCTCATTTTGCGCAGTTAATGTAGCCAATTCTTCATATGTGAAATGAAGTGTTCCGAGAACTCTTCTTAGATGATGTTTGAGCGATTTTACTCCGGCCTCCCAACGCCCTCCAAAATTAGGGGCATGAGGAGGTATGAAATGCCACTTAACTCCACAACTACTGGCGAAGTTACTTATCTCCTCTCTAGTCCGTTCCTGAGTGAACAATTTATTGAGCTCCTTGAGCTCTCTACTAGCACCTTGGAAATTTGTACCATTGTCGGAGTACATGTTACTGCATAATCCTCTTCTTGCGATGAATCTCCTGAGTGCTGCGAGGAAAGCTTGAGTGGTTAGGTCGGAAACGATTTCTAAATGAATGGCCTTGGTGCACATACATATGAAAATGCATATGTAACCCTTGACAATGGTCTTGTTACGTGGATTGCCGATCTTCAAATAGAAAGGGCCCGTGAAGTCTGTGCCGGTGTTGCGGAATGGTCTTGCTTGAGACACACGAACTGAGGGCAACTGTCCCATTACTTGCTGTGTAGTTTTGGCTTTGAACCTGAAGCATTTTGTACAAGTGTTAATAACTCTTCGAACCACCGACTTTCCATTGATGATCCAGTAGCACTGTCTGATGGATGCTAAAGTCAACTGGTTTCCTGAATGTAGGAGTCTTTCATGTTCCCTCTTGATTATTAAATCAGTAAACTGATGTTTAGCGGGCAAAATCATCTGATGTTTGAAATCGTAGTCTTGAATGGAGTTCTCTAGTCTTCCTCCAACAATCAGGATTTGATCCTTGTCTAAAAATGGTACTAAACTTTGAAGAGTGCTACGTCTTGACACTGCATTGTGTTTCAAAAGATCAGCTATTTCCTCGGGAATGCTATTGACTGGACTAGTCTAACACATGTCATGTTAGTTTGCTGCAACTCTTCTATTGTTAATGGACCATGTTTCCGTTCTGAAGGGTTGTGTTTAGTGTTGTGCACGAATCTTAAACAGTATGCTAACACTCTTTGTAGCTTGAGATGGGAAGAAAATCTTGTGAGCACGTCTGCAGGATTAGAGTGACTGAACAACTAAGCACTATCTTGCGTTGCTCAGGAATCTCTGATTCAGGTTGTTCACTGGAAGTGGGCCAGTTCCGTTCCGAACACTGTAGCCATTCAGGGCCATGCCACCAAAGATGATTATTTAAAAGGTTTGTAGGATCAGTTTCTCGAGATATTAGATCTGCAGGATTGTCTGCTGATGCTACGTGCTTCCAATCCTTGACCGAAGTATTGCCTTGCATTTCAGCCACACGGTGCGCAACAAAAGTTTTCCATTTTGACGGTTCTCCTGCTAGCCATGCGAGAACAACATTTGAGTCTGTCCACAGATGAATACAATGGAATTCAATATTGAGAACATGACACATCTTTTTAACCACTTGTGACAATAGTACTGCTGCACACAACTCTAGTCTGGGTAGCGTGATCTGTTTCAGTGGAGCCACTCTGGACTTGGAGCACAGGAAATGTGTTATTACGTGACCTTGATCTGTTGACGAGCGTAGGAATAAACATGCACCGTAGCCCTTCAAGGATGCATCAGCGAAGCCATGCAACTGCACCTGAGTACAATTTTCTTGAAGCACAAATCTGTTAATATATATATTGTCAATCAAGGGTATTTGAGAATGCAGAGTACGCCATCTTGTAAGACGTTTCGTTGGAAGTTCATCATCCCATCCTATCTTCTCTTGCCATAGTTGCTGCAGAAACATCTTGAATGCGATGACAATAGGACTGATTAGCCCAATAGGGTCATAAATTGACGACACAATCGATAACACCTTGCGTTTGGTAACTGGAGATCCACTTCCTTGTTCTTTCTGCACACCACTGGATATCTGTAGTTTGTCTGTCGCTGGTTGCCAAAGTAGACCTAAAGTCTGTATATTTTCTCCAGAATCAATCTGAAGGGGAAGCTGCGTCTCTCTGCAGTCCTTTGGAACCGCCTCTAACAATGCTGGATGGTTAGAGCACCACTTGCGGAGCTTGAAGCCTCCCTTGGATAACAATTGTATCAGTTCACGTTGTGGGAGTAATGCATCGTCAACCTTACTTGTTCCTGAAATACAGTCGTCTACATAAAAATCACGAAGAAGTACAGATGCTGCCTGCGGATACTGTTGTCCCTCATCCTATGCCAATTGCCTTAAACATCTTATTGCTAGAAATGGAGCTGATGATGTACCATATGTGACCGTCTGAAGTTGGTACTGCTTGATAGGCTCATTAGGAGAAGCTCTCCAAAGGATGCGTTGAAGGCTTCTGTCTCTGGAATCAACCTCAACTTGTCTGTACATCTTCTCGATGTCAGCTGTAAAGCCTATGGCATGAGTTCTAAATCTAGCAACAATTGAACATAAGTCTTGTTGAATAGTAGGACCCGTCATTAAAATATCATTAAGTGACTTTCCTGACCTCGATTTACAAGAAGCGCCGAAGACAGCTCTAGTTTTTGTAGTAGTGCTGGATTTCTTGAATACCGGATGGTGCGGCATGTAGTATGCTACCGATGTTGCCATACTAGAATTAACAATATCCATGTGACCTAGTTCCTGGTATTCAGTGAGAAACTGGTCATAATCTACCTTCAGTTGCGTATCATTGTTAAGCCTACGCTCAAGGTATTGAAATCTGCTAGTTGCTGTTTGTAAAGAATTGCCTAATATACTTGGATCCTGCTTAAATGGTGGTCTGACTATGTATTTCCCAGATGCATCTCGTGTCACATGATCAGAAAAATGCTGTTCACGTTCAATCTCTTCTTGCGACTTGACTGGCTCGTGAAGTTCTTCGATCTCCCAAAATCGTCGTACTTGGTTATGAAGGTGAACATCATTACGAAGGAAAAACGTTCCTGCTGTATTGTTTCTCTTTCTCGAGGTGGATTCATATGAACCTGACACAATCCATCCAAAATCTGTGTTTTGTAGGACTGGAAACTTCCCTGGTCTCGTCCTGTGTCCCCTCTGTAGAATTCTAAAGAATACATCAGCACTGAGAAGCATGTCTATCTTGGCTGGGGCATAAAACCTCGGATCTGCTAACTGAATATCATTAGGGAGCTCCCACTCTTCATAGGGTACCTGCTGACTAGGCATGTCGCTTGTAATTTTGGATAGGACCAGACATTCAACATTGTGGCGTGTGTTGCTTATGGAAGATTGCACTTCAACGCTCACACTATACTTGGCTTCAGACATGGACTGAGAAATACCTTCGATGGGTGTGAGATTCTTGGCCTTTCTTAAGCCCAAATGTTGAACCAAACTCTCGGTTACAAATTTGCTTTGACTGCCACTGTCCAATAAGCAACGAGCTAAGTGTAGCCTACCAGCACTATCCTTTACCTTTACTATTGCTGTAGAAAGTAGAACTTGAGTTTGTGGTTTGAGTTTCATAGTGCAATAACTGGAGGAGTTACCACGAACTTGAGCATTGTGAGCCTGGTTGGACTCGGGGTTTGAGCATCTGCTGATAGTTCCTTGCTGAGACTGTTTAGACGAGTTGGCATTGAATTGCTGATTCCCAGAATCAAAATGCAACAGTGAGTTGTGACGACCGTTGCAAGTTTTGCATGTTGACTTCGAAGGACAAGAACTTATAGCGTGTGATTCATGCAAACAGTTGTAGCAAAGCTTATGCTGCTTAACTAGGTTGTATCTACGATTAACATCATAACCCAAAAATTTATCACATCTGAAGATTGGATGTTGTCCCATACAGGCTTCACAATTATTGTTAATTGCAATGTATGAACTACTTGTAAATGGTTGTTTCTCATGCTTGAAACCATGCTTAGAAGTTTTATCTTGATACAATCTGCTGATCTTATCACTGTGACCCTTAGTAGGTGAAAAATCAATTAATTCAAGGGTTTGAGCCCGCCTTTCAAGATATTCTAACAACTCCGTAAGTGTAGATAGTTCCTTGTTGCTCATTTCCCATTGCTTACGAGTGGCTTCAGGTAACTTGTCAAGTATGATTTGACCTATTATGATTTCATGTAGGGGAATATTAAAATTCAAAGACTCAACAGCCTTTAAATTGGACTGTACTTGATTCAAAAGTGTGCGTAGACTTTGGACGATATCTGTAGATAACAGTAATTTGATATGTGCATTTACTATTACCTTTGAATTGCGGTATCGCTTGCAGACCGTTTCCCAAGCTAGCTCAAAGTTATCTGCAGTAAGAGGAATGTTTTGAATGAGTTGATGAGCATTGCCACGCAGTGCTGACATTAAGTAATGGAACCTTTCAACATTACCCAAAGACTGATTCTTCAGTATTAATGAATCAAACAGGTCATGGAAATGCATGAATTGTGTAACATCACCTGAAAATTCTGGTAACCGAATCTTTGGCAAACTGTACGAACCTGTATTACTACTTGTAGATTCTCTACCGTTGCTAGAGACAGATGAGGCATGTGTGCAATGGGTATTTAGTAACTGTTGTAGCTTAGCCCTAAGTTCATCATAATCATCTTCGAATTCACACCGGACCTGCTCATGAGAATTCTTTTCATCCAAATCCTCCAATTTGCTTTGAATTTCATTAAATTCTGGTAATAGAGCTAATAAACGTTCATTCTTCACATTTAATACTTCAGCAGGAGTCTCATTATTAAATTCATTAATTTGGGTATGGATTCTCGTGAGGGATACTCGGAGAACACCTCTGCGCTTGGTCAGTGACTTTATCTCACGTTCAGTAGGCATGCTTAAAATGGTTCATGCACAGGAAGGATTGCTGGGTATGGGAAGGAATTGCTATGAAATGCCTTTGTTAACTTATCTGGTGTAGAGGTTCTTTCAGTCTGCGTCGTCACCCAACGGTTGGATATCGAAGTCAGGACGTCTGAATGGAACTGCGTCTGTCAGGAATCGAAGGCTGCACCGCTGAATGGAACTGCGTCCGTCAGGAGTCGAAGGCTGCACTGCTGAATGGAACTACGTCCGTCAGGAATCGAAGGCTGCACTGCTAAATGGAACTGTGTCCGTCAGGAATCGAAGGCTGCACTACTGAATGGAATTGTGTCCGTCAGGAATCGAAGGCTGCACTGCTGAATGGAACTGTGTCCGTCAGGAATCGAAGGCTGCACTACTGAATGGAACTGTGTCCGTCAGGAATCGAAGGCTGCACTGCTGATTGGAAGTCGCGAGAACTTACGCATGGCCTCAAACATGCGTCCATTGATGTTTTCAACTGCACACCGAAACGTTCACAATACTGGATATGCTTTTACGAATATACAATTCATCATGATTAATTTTGCAAGTCCCGCTGCATGAATTAACTTATTCAAATAGTAAATTTGTAATACAACAGCTGCGTTGTAAACATGAATCAAGCAGGCTGGCGAGCGCTGCCTGCTGGCGCTGCCATCAAGCACGTGTATCGAAGCTTACCGATGCTAGCCGAGGAGACACGAAGCCAAAGCACAATGGTGGCTTTGTTTCGCAGCCACTATGCTCACTTTTCAAAATAAGTTAGATCGAACTCACAAACATTGATAAATAAATTGCAATTGCGCCTGCATTGTTCACAATAATGTACTAGTATTGTCTCTACATACGTATTTCGCACTGGTTCACTTAAATACAGCAGTTTTACCGTTTGCCGGGACCACATGGCCTCAGTTGATATAGCGGGAATCCTGCCCGTGTAGGACCAAAACACATGTCTGTTTGCGACATACGTGCCCCAGATGAAACATCAGGGGATAAATGAAAATGTCGAATTAACTCTAGTGGACTGTATTTACAAAAATGTACATGATACAAAACACACAACACTTGATATGCGAAGGAGCTGATGCTCCGAAAAACAAACACATTCAGTCATTATGGCTACTTCCCCCTCTGTCCCTAGGTCACTGCTGCCAACCTAAACATAAATAAATGTATCTGTTACCAACTGTGGAAATAAAACAATTATATAATTCTCCCTGAGAGCAAACAGAAAGTTTATCTATAAAAACATTTAAGAGGAAAACAAAAGACTTCCTATTAAGGAATGAATAGCCCTTATCCAATAGCCTTAAGCAATGCAATGTATCATACCGAATCATCTCTGTCAAGTTAGTCACTAGCAATCTAATATAAGTTACTATTAAACTAAACAATATGAAATGAAAATCCACAGCCTGCTTCCAGTCTCCGACCGGGTCAGGAATGGAATGAATGAAGCCCCCATCTAGCGGCGAGGATATGGACTGTGCCGGCTGCCGAGGCCTGACGCACTCCTCTGGGGCAATGATTAAATGAATGACAGATGAAATGAAACGATAGTGGAGAGTGTTGCTGGAATGAAATGTTGACAGGGAAAACCGGAGTACCCGGAGAAAAACCTGTCTGCCTCCGTTTTGTCCAGCACAGATCTCACATGGAGTGACCGGGATTTGAACCACGGACCCAGCGGTGAGAGGCCGGCGTGCTGCCGCCTAAGCCACGGAGGCTTTTATTAAACTAAATAATATAATGTTACAAAAATTATATATATGCCATGCTGTAATTATGTTACTTGGTTGTCCCTAACACGAGGTCAGGCTCATTGGGACGTATGTAAATAAATAAATAGCCTAAATAAATCATCATCATCATCATCATCATCATTTATTGCATGTGATAGGCCATTAAGACCCATAGCAGAAAAACAAGGATATACAATTCTTGATTACAATATAAATAGCAAGCATAACATAATATATAACATTGTACTTCATAACAGAAAGAATGATTTCAGCTTCTCAAATAATGGTTGCATATATTAGACCAACGATTTCTATCCCTGGCATCTTCCATACTTCCATCTGGATCTACCTGGTTCAGTGCCAACATAACTCGATCTTTCCAACTCGTTCTTGGTCGACCTCTTGGACGTTTTCCCGTTGGCTGAAAATTGAACACACGGTTCGGGAGAGTACCTTCAGCTCTGATAAATAAATAAATAAATAAAACAATGTAGCCAAAGAATGTGTGTCAATGAGCTGACAAAAACTAGAGAAATTCCCCTGTTCGTCAGCAGAGAGCAGTCAGAAACTACTGTATGGACCTTAGTAGATGAGTGGTACAAATTCTAACTCAGGGGCAACTGAATAGGCCACCCGCAATACATGTAGTATAAAATAATTAATATCCCACGAACCAATATAATTGGATATCAACATGTGACATGTTGTAGGACTTGGGGTAACGCCCCCTTTTCTGTAGACAACTTGTTATATTTAAAAAAACAATTGAACATTTTTGTTTTTGAATGTAGGCTATATTTCCAAAACTAATGATCCTAAAAAGTTTCTGGCTGCTCTTTAGTAACGAACAGAGGAATTTCTCCAGTTTTGTAAGCTCATTGACACACATTCTTTGGGCTCATTGTTTTAATTCTATTGAAAAGGAGGCGAGATCCCTTTCGAAACGTTTAGAATTCTAAAATTTTATTTTCACATGGCAATATCTCAAAAGCATGAATAATTTTATTAGTAATTTGAAATTTTGTTTATGCACTGTATTAATTTACGGACTTATAGATTGCTGGCGAAAGCTACCTCCTGAGGCTATTTTCGTTAAACATTCCCACTATAGTGCATCCTGTTAGTAAACCCACTGAAGTACATTATTTTTTTTATTCGACTATAGACACAAATATCCACAGTTCTAGCCCTTCAAGCAAGCAACTCAATGTTTAAACCATCCTTTATTAATGCCATAGAATAGAACCCGGTTCATCACTGAATTTTATAGTTGGTGCATTTGTAATTAATGTTCATTGTTGTTTTCTCCACTTTATCAAACGTGAAGGACACACTAAACGTTTCTTACAAGGTGCTGGACTCATGATTGTTCACCGGAAACTTAACCATATCCGTTCGATTAAATTATCAGTTTGCTTTTCTACCACTAAGAGCACTAGTGTGAGTCACTGAAACTCAACCATATCCGTTCGATTAAATTATCAGTTTGCCTTTTCTACCACTATGAGCGCTATTGTGAGTCAATGAAGCTCAACCATATCTGGTCGATTAGATAATCAGTTTGCCTTTTTTTACCACTACGTGCGCTAGGGCGAGTCAATGCATAGTTTCAGTTAAGGCCTTACAACTACTTCCAGCGTGAAGATTTGTCAAAAAATTCAAAAATGCCTGAGGATATTGAACCAAGGAACACATTAAAGAAAGAATTATGTAAATAAGTTCATTTGGCTAGGATTTGAATCATAAGAAAACAAGCGATTATATGTTGTTTTTCCGGAAGTGATTTTTGAAAGACTCACAATTCGAACCTCTTCCGGGCACTTAAGCTAGTCAACGTTTGGGACATTTGAGGAAATTTCTTAATTTTACGTTTTTACTGAGATGGGGACTCCTACTTTAGCTACTAAGAAAAGTATTCAACATTCAAAGAAAAGAAAAGAAAAGAAAAGAAAAGAAAGAGGCTGCTTTAAAGCCAACGGCAAAGGGACATGGAACAACACCAAAAGGATGCTAGTGCTTTGAATGGAAGAAAAGGGATCCTATAGTAATGGCTTGTTCTAAAAGCCTGAAAAAACTTTGATTCCAATTTCACGCTAATTTTGTTTTTCTAGATGTAAAGTTTTCCTTCTTTTAGGAACTTTTCAAGATATACAGCTGACATTTTTAAATGTAATTCCTCCTTATTGTGTGTTGTATTATAACACGTATGTCTTTTCAAAATTTACCTTAGTATAATTTTGCCTTATGGAAATGTTAATGAAAGTGCTGTTAAAGTGTGTACAAATTTAAAAAAAATCATTTGAGACTGTTTTGCCTTTCGGCACATAGTCTAGTCTGCAAGCCTCTGTTTGAGAGCAAGTCGCCTCCATCCAAGGCTGGTTCATGGTCTTTTTTTTTGGCACAAGCGAGATCAGGGTTTGGCACCCCTCTCCTAAACACGTATTCGTCTTTTAATTAATGAGATGTAATAATTGTATTGTTTATTACAAATTAAAATAAATAATTGTGTTTTCTATTTACATTAAATGAAGAATTGACTAATAGAATAACAAGTACTGTGTCATAAAATACTTCTTATGAACAAACTTTTGAAAACATACTTTTCTTACTTTAAGCTTGCCAAAGTATTTCAAAATTTAATCAGTATCAATAGTGTTTAAAATTTGGTTTTCAATTGCCAATGTTGCCATTCCAATACTCCAAATGATATTGAGATTTAATATCCCAATAAAATGTCGAGATTTATTACTTAATGTTTTTACATATGCAGGGGTGCCAACGTTTATATTTCAGTTGTATAGCGCCACAAAATCAAAATACCAACTACGCCACCGAAGCCGCCATATTTGGTGTAAATACCGCATATCGTTGTGATAACATATATATTTGCTGAAATATTTCGTGGATATCGTTAAAACCAAAAACTCGGGTCTTGATCCATTACTTCTCAAGTGGAGGAATGAGGTAATGCATCATTGCAACGATTGTTTGTCGACTGAGCTACAGTTGACTGGTGATACAATTCAATCTTCTCTCCAAAATGTTCTGTCAGTCTTAAAATTGCTTAATTACATGGCTTAAACCAGAACGAATATCAAGTCAAAATCCATCGATATGTGCAATATGAATGTCTAGTGTGCATCTCCACCATTAGTAGATTTGAAGCTCCCAGATTGATCAAGGTCATCTCGTGATGTACAGTAAAGATTAGAATTCATGGCTGAAATCCCTGAGGTCCCTGATTTGATTCCGGATTCTGCCAAGAAATTTAATTCTGGCCTGGTCCACTCAGGATAATTGAGTAATGTCGTTGTTGTTGCTTATTCCAGGGGCTGTGACGTCGTGGAAATATAGCTCCGTGTAATTGGGTGTGTGTGGAATTTGTGTGATAACCAGTGTTATGCTGATGGCTGTATTAGTGTGTGTATTTGTAAATTGGGGATAGGATTGGGAAGAAGGGAGTCGTGGCCTTTTAGTTAGGAACCATCACAGCATTTTCCTGTTAGAAGTGAGAGGAAATCACGAAACACCACTCCCAGGATGTCTGAGGTGAGATCAAACCATCCTTTTCTAAGTTTTGCCTCACGAGGCTGAGTGTATCCCGTTCCTACCTTCACACCACACCTCAAATTTATTGTCAGAACTGAGAATCGAACCCGGATTTCTGGGAAGACACCCTCTGCTAGCCGCTAAGCCACGAGGTAGTCTATTGAGTAGTGTGTTGATTCGATTCCCCGGTCGTGGAAACAAAGATTAATCGTCGAGGGGACCCGACGCGCTAACTGCACGTCAACCCTCAATTTTCAGGCCGAATGGCTGGGTAGCGGTCGCTTGGTTGGCCAAGGTCATTTATGGGCTGTGGTGTCACCTCAGTCACCCTCAAAGTGTTTTACGTGGTTTACCACTTCAATTATTAGCAAATATCGAGATATTTCCTAACTTGATGACATGGTCGTCCCTTTCCTATCTTAGCTTCAATTACAAGTTCTCAAACCACTGTAGGGACAGCAACAATAACACAGTTTATCAGACAAATTACACACACACGTACCCCTCAATGATATAACCAGAAAAATCACTGATCACAGAGACGAAGCCAGGGATTATCGCTAGTACATTGATACATTACCTTTACTGAAAACAATTTCAATAGCATCCCACGAGAAGGAATGCTGCATGCTCCGGGGACACACACAATAGCATTATTTGTGTTAGTAACTCATTTACGTAACATGAGGCTGAATAAATTTGTCATTCCATGAAAATAGTAGCCTACAGTATATTTCGGAGGGATGATTGACGTCGATGCCAGCAGAATTATCCATTGTTAGCCTAATTACTTGATTGTGCGCTTATTACAATGTAGCAAAACTGAAGCCTCGTGTGTTGTTATTATTAGCAGAGTTGGATTTTGAAAATAATTGTTCTGGAATTAGAGTAGACTAGCAGTGCTGAATGGAAATGTAAAACAAAGCTCACAAGTCTACAATCCACTTCACCCACACGGCTGATCGGATCCCGGTAAAACTAGCTGCAGATGTAACTAACTTTTCGTATGTTTCTTGCTTTCTTCTAATTGTATTACTTCACGTGTTTGTTAGTTTGTTTGTTTGTTTGTATATGTGTGTGTTTGTTAAATTGTTAGTTTGTTTGTTCTATTGTTTGTTTGGGGTTTGTATTATGTGTGTGTGTGTTTGATAGTTTGTTTGTTTGTTTGTTTGTTTGTATGTTTGTTTTGGTGTTAGTATATTTGGGTGTTTGCTAGTTTGTTCGTTCGTTTGTTTGGGTGTTTGTTTGTGTAATTGTGTGCTTGTTAGTTTGTTTGTTTTAGCCTACTTTCGATTTTTGCAAAAAATGAAAGTAGACTTATGAGATCACTACAGGGCCAAAAATTGTGTGTCTGTCTGTGTGTGTGTATGTGTGTGTGTGAGTGTGTGTACTCTGAATGTCTGTCCCCCCTATCAATTCGAACACGGTGAAACCGAATTGAACGAAATTTGGTACAGAGGTAGAACAAGCAAAGGGAACCTCAGTGTCATGTTTTATATCGCCGCCATCTTTACCAAAACTGAATGGCGGCCACTCAAACGTTCAAAACGTAAAATCAAATAGCGACTAACCAAATTATCCGATCTCTACCAAATTTGGTAATAACATACCTTCATATAGGACGCGTCTTGTGACCAAACTACAAGGTCATCCGCCGTACCATTTCAGGATGGCGGCCGTGCGAATTATGCAAACTTTATAATCCACATCATGGGACCCACCAGTTCCGATTATCGAGCCGAGAATCGATTTAACTGTTCTAAAGGAAGAGGCACGTTCGAAATTAAAAGTTTATTTTGTAATACTATAGTGCAGAAGTGATTTTAAAAAGCTGAGCCGTCTCGGTAAGAAGACAAGATGGCAGCGGATATCTTGTGCCTGACTTATATTTCACTAATTTGAGTATTGCATGCAATATAGCGTACTGATACAAAATAAATATACTTTGTATGAAATGCTTTATAAATAAATAATATACTCCACTGATGAAATCGTTTAGTCTAAATCATTATTTGCTAACAAGTTATATGTAAGTCATGTTATATAGAACGATGTCCGTTGGCACAAATGGCTCCGTGGTAAAGCGTTGGCCTATCACTCATATCCCTATGGTTCAAACCCCATCAGAGTTTTTTTTGCTTGAAATTTTATATATTTATTGTTTTGTAATGATTCAAACGTTTTAAAATTAAGCGTTATATTTTGCATATTACGGTGGAAAATATATATTTAATTAAAACATATTTCACCAGCAGATTTGCTCGAGACATCTAGCAGCCAAAATGGTAACTGCACGCCGGCCTACTTATTAACTTCAAGATTTCATTGAAAAGTTTCTTCTTATGGCCACTAAATGCACTCGCCCTGTTAGGGTTATATTGTTCGATACTTCTTCACTAGATGTCACGACTGGTCTACGTGGGACTCCATTGGCTAGTACCGTATACCATTGGCATTCTATGCGCATGGAACTTGAAGAATGGCAAGATGATACTACGATAAATTTTTACTTTTTATTTTAAAGGGTTTGTAACAGCCTATTGTGCGTTATTTGAAAATGTTATTTGAAGTAAAGAACAAAACGATTTCACATAGTAACTGAATTCTAGCCGTTGGTGCTATTTCAGGTTATTAATTAATACTTTTATTTCAGGCAAATAGCAATCGAAAATATCCACATAGTTTGTATACACACGTCTCTGTAGGGTCATGGAAAGATTTGTTAATTCAATTAGGGTTGTGAAAGCCATGCACAACCAGGCGTGTAAAGACATGCCTCAACTCAAAGTTGGATGTTGCCCACGGCAGGTCGATTTTGTAATAATAACAAAAATAATAATGTTATTTGTTTTACGTGCCTTTTAACTACTGCTGCATTTAGATACGCCGGGGTGCCGGAATTTTGGCCCGAAGGGGATCTTTAACGTGCCAGTAAATCTACTGACACGGCTCCCTCGCATTTGTACACCCTCAAATGCCAGCTGACTGCGCCAGGATACGAACCTGCAACCTAGGGCCCAGCAAGCGAGAACGTTACCGCTGAGCCACGCAGCCAGTCTGGTCAATTATGTCTCCAGATCCATAACATTCTTGAGATACTTCTTATCTATCTTTCTTCAATGATGGTAGTAGTTTTTTTTCTAGGTTGTGGCGTTTGGTAGAGGTAAATAGTTCCTAAGTTCTTCAACCAAGAAATGATTCTATTATAGTCTTTGATAACGAGTTATAACCACTCTCATAGTTAGGAGAAAGTAGGCTATATGTTCTTTACTGAACATCTTGTTTATTTGGGTATTTGTATAATGTGTGTGCTAATTAGTTTGTTTGTTTGTTTATTTGGGTGTTATTTGATATATGTGTGTGCTTGTTAGTTTGTTGGTTTATTTGTGTGTTTGTTTGTATATCTGTGTGCTTGTTAGTTTGTTTGTTTATTTGGGTGTTGTTTGTATATGTGTGTGCTTGTTAGTTAGTTAGTTTGTTTGTTCGTTTGTTTGGGTGTTTGTATATTTGTGTGCTTGTTAGTTTGTTTGTTTATTTGGGTGTTTGTATATTTCTGTGTACGTTAATTTGTAATTTGTGTTTTTTTTGTTTACTTAAATGCGTTATATATTCTTTGTTTTTGTTTTTCTTTAATTGTTTGTTTTTGTTATATTTCTTTGCTTGTTTTTTTTTTGTTGGTTCATGTGTTGCTTCTTTTGTTTGTTTGTGTTATTTCGGATGTTTGTTTGTTTATTTGTTTGTTTGTTTGTTTGTTTCGCCATCACAGAGAAACAACTCAGCATATTCTGGTCACTTCATATAGAGTCCATCCGGTAGTAATTTTTATAGCACTGCCCAAGTTTTCACTGTCACTCAACGGGCTGGGGTTCATAGTAAGGTCAAACATAACATGAGAACTGTCCTTGCATTATATCTCTGCCGCTGAGCGATCGTTGTGTTTCTGTGAAATCAAGCCGTCAACTCCTCTGCTCCTATTCACGTGACATTGCCCCACGTGGTGGGGCTCGGGAGTTCTGACAGCCGATGTAGCCTACTCGGCACACCCATTAGTGCTTGCCACACTGACACTTCCACACACTGCCCAAAATACTGACAATTCCCCACAGCCCATGGACGTGGCTACCTGTTTAATGACTCAGAAATAATCTCGACTGACAGTTCCACACACATCCTCCCCCCCCCCCCCCCCCCCCCCAAGGTTATAGGCTTCAGCGATCATCGTTACAGCCGCACCAGTGACAATGCACCTTAACATAATACTCCTTTGGAGGGAAGAAAAGCGCTCGGTCTATGTACTTCATTACTAACACGGTCTCGAAAATATCATTGTGATGTAGTGTAATTTCCATCAAAATCAAATAAATGCAGAGTCTGATTTCCATCACACTTTATCCAGGCTGTGGACTGTCTACATTATAACAAAACCGGTCATTTTGGTGTTGTTATCATTTTGGCGTGTTTAAAATCAGCTTTCTAGGCTTCCTCAGTTGTTTTGTATTTTTATTTTGTTCAACAGTAATATTAACCTACTCCATTTTCTGTGAATAGGCAACTGCCTCCAGAAAACTTTTCATTTTTTTTTGTCATTTTCGAACTTTTTCTGAATGTTCTCAATTCGTCCGTCCAGTTTGACATATTGCCGTCTTCTTTTTCTTCCTTCCATGTTGAGCTCGGCCTTTACAAGTGCGCAGTTTGTCTTCTCAGCTTCCCTCTTCAACACTTTGACAACCTCTTTTAATTTGGGGTGAGGTCTCCCGACAAGATTGTTGAGTCGGTTGTTCCAGCCCTCAACAGGATTCGTTGTCCTGTGTCGTGCTTGGTGGCAGTTCCACATCTCGATTGGAATGTCTTAATTATCTAGCCAGTTTTCAACGAAGTAGTCAAAACACTGGCTAAGTTTGGGACTTTCTGGAGCTTGAGAGTGTATTTCCACCCATCCATAGAGCACATCTTCAGGCTTTAAAAACGGAAGTGCTGCGCATTTTGTCATGTGAAAATGACAGCCATGTATTTTTGTTGTTGGATATACGTCTTTCAGAGAATAAATTACAGCAGCTTCAAAATCCACATTTATGTCCTCAACTTGGTCGTTTTCATAGTAGCCTCGGTGGTGGGGGGAAGATGTGCGTGGAAATGTCAGTTGAGATTATTTCTGAGTCATTATACAGGTAGCCACGTCCAAGGGCTGTGGGGAAGTGTCACTGTGGGGAACTGTCCGGACACCGTACAGTCGATACACCTTTCCTGGAAGTAGTGACGTAGCTCACTGGCGCACTTATAACGTGGACACTGTACATTCGCTGTAATATCGATCCAATTAAACTGAAGTAGTGAGAAGGCGTGATGGCGCAGCAGTCAAGCTGCTTGCCTCCCACCAATTTTGAGGTCAGTTGTCATGTTTTGTGGTTCGGATTCCATGGTTTATGATTGGGAGATTAACGATCACGTAAAACAAAATACTTTTTTTTTACGCTTATCCTCACAGCTCGACTTCGCCCACGAATACTGCGTGGGATCATTCCTCTACCTTCGCAAGGAGATAAGCACCCTTTAACAGCAGATACAACTGGGAATGGTCTAGTTAAGAAAGGGTCATAGAAGAGAGTTATGGGAGGATGTTGGTCGTGGAGCTGTTGAAAGGTACCATACTATGACACCCTGGAATAGCAAGCTTAGTTATGGAAGGAAGGGTCGAGGACAAGAACAGTAGGTGTAGACCAAGATTAGAATATGTTAAACAGATTGCCTCGGATGTAAGGTGTGGTAGCTATGTAGAGATGAAACGATTAGCTCAGGACAGGGAGGCATGGAGAGCTGCATAAACCAGTCCAAAGACTGAAGACTCAAAATCAACAATATTAATGTTATTGGTTTTACGTCCCTTTTCACTACTGCGACTATTAGAGACGCCGGGGTACCGGAATTTTGCCCCGAGGGGATCTCTAACGTGCCAGAAAATCTACTGACACGGCTTCCTCGCATTGTGCACCCTCAAATGCCAGCTGACTGCGCCAGGATTTGATCCTGCAACCTTGGGCCCAGCAAGCGAGAACGTTACCGCTGAGCAACGCACTCAGATTTGGAAGAAACCTTTCCAGCATTTTCGTGGTGTTCAAAGTGGGGAAACCACGAAAACCATTTTCAGGAAAGCCGATGTGGGATTCGGACCCACGATCTCCCGATGCCAGATAGGCACGAGGTAGCGAGTTAACGCTCTTGGCCATGTGACCGATAATGGTACAAACTTCTTCCTTTAATATATTTCTTAATATGTTGTTATGTACAGAATCCCAAAAAACCTTTTGACTTCGGTTGGTTGGTTCCTCAGTTTAGGGGCTCCGACAACGCGGTCATGTAGCCCCGTGTACTTTGGGTGTGTGTAGAAACTGTCTGATAACCGCTGTTAATTTTGATGGCTGAATTACAGTAGTGTGTGTTATCTGTTTATAATTCAAGTAAGGGCTGCATACATTGGATTTTCAAGTAGTTCCAAATTTTGCTACCAAAATCAACCGTCAACGACTAACTAGTTCTGCACTTTGTTACTAGATGCCACCGCAGTCGGCTCCTGGTGACGAAGGTTGGATCCTAAGAGCGTTACTCAAAGATAACCTATAATTTAGCTTCACACAGGTGTAATTAGTGGAAGGTCCTTTTTAATGCCGGGGCATGGTGGCGCAGCGGTCCAGCTGTTGACCTCTCACCACGGCGGACCTGGTTCGATTCCCGGTCAATGCATGTGAGATTTTCAAAGTGAAATGCCATGTCCTGTGGTTCGGATTCCACGTAAAAAGGAGGTCCCGTGGCTCATGATCTCGAGATTAACGGTCACGTAAAACTGCAATCTTCCTTTTTATGCCATAAATCTATTACATGGGACCGCCGGCTTTACTTCCCCTCCGAAGGAAGGCATACTAAGGGATTTTTACGCTCTTAAAAAAATCCGACGACTTCGGCCAGGTATGGACCCGCGATCTTTGGCATACAAGCTCAGCATACTACCAACTACCTTTTTGACTTTATCGTGAACAAATAAACTCTGGCACGTTCTTACGAAATTGGAGTTGACGTATGGATGCGAGACTGATTCTGAGGGAAGCGTTACGAATGTCTTTAAGTTCGCAAGTCTAGCGTGAGGAATAAATGCACAGCGGAGCAGTATATTGGTCCTACTTAAGGTGGGGCTAACTTAGGTTTCGGTGGAAAACAAGAAGTTCCGTGACGAACTAAAAAGCCTACTTTTCTTAAAATTTAAGATTCTTGCCAATGATTAATCTCTATGGACAGAATAATGACGAAATAAAGTTGGTAATATCGAAATTTCTAATTAGTTCGAAATATACCTGATATAATGTAGCCTAATAGAGCACTGCAGTTGGCAGCCCTGGTGACTGAATATATTCTTAGTTCCATCTCTTAAAGTACAGACTACAAACTTTGGTTGAAGTCCATTGGATAGCATGGACGTTACATGCAGTTAGACATTGGATCTATCAGCGTGCATAAAATAATGTTGGCAACAATGTCATGCATGTGTTGTTGAGAAATAATATGAAATATTATGATCTCTTGTTGTGCCAATTTGGGATGAACTCCAATTGTTAGTATAGAAGTTACATGTATTTTAAAATTGGACATATCAGCAGGCATAGAATCATGTTGGCAGCACCGACTTATATTAGTTACTCCAAATTAATCAAGAATGTCAGGTACTATACCTGTGCAAAGTTTAGAGCTGTTGGCTTGCATACTTTCTGATATATTGATATTAGGATAAGGAAATAAAGACAGCATTTATTAACAATTGGCAGCCCTGGTTGTTCTTAAGAATACGCATAGTCATATCCATTGTGGTACACATAGAACATACGAAATTTGGTTGAGTTCCAATTGATAGTATAGAAGTTACATGCATTTAAAAAGTGGTCCTATCAGCAGGCTTAGAATCATGTTGGTAGCACTGACGTATATTAGTCACTCTAAAATGATCTAGAATATAAGGTACTATACTTGTGCATAGTTTAATGTTGTCGGCTTGCGTACATTGTGATATATTGGTATTTGGATATAAAAATAGAGAGTGCATTTATTAACAGTTGGCAGCTCTGGTGGCTCTTACGAATACGCTCAGTTATATCTGGTTATGAACACATAGTACATACGAAATTTGGTTGAAATCTAATTGATAGTTTATAAGTTATATGCATTTGAAAATGTGACCTATCAGCAGGCTTAGAATCATGTTGGCTACTCTGATATGTATGGACTCCTGGAAATTAAACTTAAATATTATCATCTATATGTGTGCCAATTTTGGAATAGCTTCCATGCATACCTTCCAAGATATCCAACATGGAGCTGAGATTTCAATTGCGGATTTTCAGCAGTTGGTAGCCTGACATCATTTTCAAGTATGGGATTGAGATATTCAGGTATAGGTCTTTACTCATATCAAATTTGGTTTCGATTGCTGCAGCCGTTTAGGAGTTGATAGGGACGGACACACACAGCCAGATAGACAGACACACATTTTCCCGGATCGATCTCATAAGTCTACTTTTTCCTCATTTTTGCAAAATGTGAAAAGTAGGCTAAAAATCAATTGTAACTTTTCAGATGTTTTGAGTTCTTGAAATATTGAAGTATCATGGTAAGTGTGCTTGGAGCAAAAATGTTAATGTGTTTCCTAGATTAGGGTTTTTGAAGTTTGTCAACTTAGGGAAACATCTACCAAGTGTTTATTCGTCTACCTTGGCAAACTTTTCTGTGACGGCCATTTCTTACAACTTTAATTTTCATGCATATTTGGTACATTATCTCTTAAATGACTGCACCGATCTACTTGAAATTTTCACAGTATCCTTATGTGTGTCGCCTCCGTAGCGTAGCGGTCAGCATGGTTAGCTGCCGCCCCGGAGGTTCTGGGTTCGATTCCCGGCTCTGCCACGAAATTTTAAAATTGGTATGAGGACTTGAACGGGGTCTACTTAGCCTCGGGTGGTCCAAATCCTCAGCCATCCTCGATGTGGTTTTCCGTGGTTCCCCACTTCGTCTTCGGGAAAATGCCGGGATGGTCGCTACTGTAATGCCACGGCCGCCTCCTTCCCTCTTCCTTGCCTATCCATCCTAACCATCCAATCCCCTCCCTCGTGAGGCCCCTGTTCGCTATGCAGGTGAGGCCACCTGGGCGAGATGCTGATCACACCTCACCAGTTGTATCCACTCCGACCAGATGTTCCTAGCTCTAGGACACTGCCTGAAAAAGGGGGTAGGGGTGAGTTCCCTAGCTGAGTCCGTGGGAGCCACCACCGTGGAGGGTAAACTCGATTTTTTTAAATCGTTATGTGTATTAATCTGACCTAGAGTAATGGCTGCAGTATTTATGTAAATTGAGGGGGAAAATATTGCTTGAAAACTTTTTAAAGTTAGTAGTGTATTTGCAGGGGTTCTAATACCACCACCACCGCTCCACCGCTGGAATACTAAAATGGCAATATCTCGCGAACTAATCAGGCTAGAGACTTGTACGAGGTGTCATTGAACTCGGGCTAACACCCCCTTTCCAATGGACAACATATTTCAACCCCAAAAATAAAATCTATCCTACTAGGGGGTGAAAATGTAATTTTTTAGAGAATCTCTCTTTCCAATTGCAACATGTGAGAGTTTGAATGCCGATATGGATTTAAACGTTGTTCTACATAAAGTGCGTGTGTTCGGTGGATAGCCACTATGAATTAACATGCTTGTTTTGTTTTGTTTTTTATGAATGCCCACTCATGGCTTTTGTAAGAGGGTGGGGGAGTGGATCCTTGTGGATGGGTTATTGTTGACAGGTCATTGTTGACAGGCCCTTGTGGACGAGTCCTTGTTGACAGGTCCCTGTGGACGAGTCCTTGTCCCTTTGGACTGATCCCTTTGAACGGGTCCCTTTGGCCTGGTCCCTACGGACTAGCCCATGCATTTATTTAAATTATGTCAAAGGGCCTAACTACATTTGTGTGTTGAACTGACGTTGTTCACCACTACTATAATGGAATAACGATATGAAAGGAAAGTGATGAAATACATGTGAACATACAAGGGATCTAACTTGGTGGATGGATGTGTTCTAACGAGTCATTTGTAGTTGAAAGAGAATAATACATGTTCTTAATATGTTAAAACTGTGGAGATGGCACGTGCAGTAAGACGTCTTGTTATATTTTCTGTGTCATATTACAGACATGGCAGAGAGCACGCAGATCTGTTGCTATGACTAATACTGCAGTAATTTGAAACCGCAAGTGTTCATGAAGACAATGGGTGATGATCATGCAAAGTTAGCAGTTATTGGATATTACACAGGTGTTCCTTCCGGTGTCATGTTGCTGACATGCCAGAGAGCGCACACTGCGGTTGCTATGACTGACGCTGCAGTAATTTGAAACCTCAGGTGTTGATCAAGAGAATGGGTGATGATCATGTAAAGTCAGCAGTCATTGGATACCACACAGGTGTTCCTAGTGTAATTTGGACTCTCAGCTGTATTGGGAAAGGAATTGCAATGATCTGCAAAAAACTGCTGACATGAGTGATGATAGTTTATATAAGAGATGTGTCATATATTTCCCTACTGTCAGTCTTTATTACTCGCTTTGAGTGAACAGTGCTCTATTACTGCTCAAGGGTTGAAAAAAGGCTTTTTGGTAGAAAATCATTAAATTATTTTGCATGGTAAGTACTTATTATTAATGGATTGTAGCATGGCCGGCTCTACGGAAGGCCGCGGCGAGCGAAAATTGGCAACCTCGCCGTGAATGGCCAGTCTGCTCTGCCTAGCCCACTGAGTTACATGGAAAATGTGTCACGCGCTCGTGTTTTCTTCAAAATACTCTATGTAAATGAAATTATACCATTGATTATTACTGTCTAGTGGCTAGCTACAATGCCAAAGACTTGTGTTGTGCCGAATTGCAAGTCTAATTATCGTTCATCGATAAAAACTGAAGGATTTGTGACAGTGTTTGGGTTTCCTAAAAATCCACAATTGAAAGCCATATGGGAACGTGCTATTCCTCGAGCCAATTGGGTACCTACGAAATATTCCTTCGTATGTATTAAACACTTTCTTCCTGAAGACGTAAGTTATGTTGAAAAATACAAGGATGGTGATGGGAATAATAAGGAATTTACACGGAAGAAGCCTGTATTGTTACCTCGTGCGGTTCCAAAGGTATTCCCAAACTTACCATCGTATTTGAGTAAGTGCTCCTCCAAGAAAAGGAAATCTCCAGAAGAAAGAAGAGAAGAAGAAAAAGAACGGAAAAGGTCTGCAGAGGAATGTGAGAAGACCCTTGCTGAGGAAGCCAACAAAATTACGACTTTCGAGTCCTTTGTTTGTGATATACAAAATAAATTGGTGGAGCATAAAACAGACTGGTCTGTAAGTACTAGTGAAAATTATTGTATTTTGTATAAATTAGATGTGTCAAACATACCTAAAATAAGGTCAAGTATAAGGATAAACAATGATTTTACGGTCGAAATTCATATCAATGGAGGCGTAATTCCTAACGCTGTTGTTCTTCATTCTGGCTCTGTAATATTTCGAAATTCATTATTAAGTAAGTGGAGTCAGTTGTTCCAAGCAATAGAATTTTGCCACGACTTTTTCTTACCTGGAAGTTCTGTAAGTTCACTAGTCGTCCAGATTAATAGTTTAATAGATAACCTAAAAACTGACCATGAAAACCAGGGAGACGAAACTTCAGAGATTCTGTTAAAAAAGTTAATGTTTCTGCAAGATCAGTTTACACTTACTTTTTTAAAGAAACCTAGATATAACGTCACTACAACTCTAAATGCATTCCTCACTTACATGCAGTCTACAAAGTGTTATAACGCAATTAGATTTAACCATATTTTATCCGTACCTCATCCCCGAGTTTTACAAAAATTAACAAATTACATCGCCATATCCCCGAAAGCTGATGAAGAGAACAGTAACATTCTAAGTCACATTGTGAAAGATTTATCAAATTTAGAAAGGGTTGTAAATTTACAGATTGATGAAATACATGTCAAACAAACTTTAGATTTAAAAAATGGGCAATTATTTGGTGTTGCTACAAATGAATCTGTCGATTTAGCTAAGACAGTTCTGGCCTTTCTCGTTAGTTCTGCTTTTGGAAATTTGAAAGAGGTTGTTAAATTAGTTCCAGTGAAACAATTAACGGGTTTGCAACTAGTTGATATTGCAAAAGGTGTTATCAGGCAAATACAGGATTGTGGCCTAAATATTCTGTCTATCATAGCTGATAATAATGGTGTGAATCGTGCTATGTTCAAAGAACTAACCAAACATTCTGATAGTAATTACTGGTTCCATATTGATGGAAACCCCCTAAAACCTTTGTTTTTATATGACAGTGTCCATGTATTAAAATATACGAAATAATTGGCTGAATTTTAGTGGCATAGATAAGTCATTTATTATTCCTGTATGGGAAGATTTCGACTCATTTTCAAAGGTTTTAAGTTCAGATGACTGTAACCCTGATTTTAAAGAGGTAACTCAAGCATCATTTAGTGACATAAGAGCGATCTACAAAAAGTAATCCGATTTACTGATTAAGTCTGCACCAAAGTTAACATTTAAAAGTGTTTATCCAAATTCACTTGAACGCCAAAGGGTTTCTTTGGTTACAAACGTGTTTCACGAATCTACAGTTTCTGCTCCAAACAAGTATTGTTATAAAGGTACTGCTTTTTTGTCAGAGTAATCCTAATGTGGTGGTCCATTGTTAATATTAAGCGGCCTCTCACCCATGTTGTTAAACGTAATAGTCTTCAAATGCCTTTCAAAAAACCCGAAGACAAAAGGTTGGCTTTCCTAAAGACATTCCTCCAATGGTTGTCCACGTGGAAAAAGAACGATGAAAATGATTCCTCAAAAAGAGTTGTTTAACCAATGAAACTTACTACGCTTTGTATGTAACAACCTATGTATTACGTGAGATTATTATTTATGCTCTACAGAATGTGAACCCCTCTTATATGTTAACTGGCAAATTTCAGAGTGACCAATTAGAATCTAGGTTTGGGCAGTACCGCCAACTAACAGGCGGCAACTATAATATAACAGTTACTCAGGTAATGGAGGCCGAATTGAAAATAAGGTTGAAAAGCGTACTTGGCCTTCATTCAGCCAGGTATGGAGCAGTTACTTTTTCGAAAGAAATGATAATGTCATCTTCCGATACAAATTCAGGAGAAAGTACAACAAGCAGCCTTTCGTCAGCTACTGTTGACGATACCTTTTACAGTATTTTAGAAGACAAGTACACTGAAAACATACAATTCGATGAGTCGGGTTTTATATATGCCTGTGGTTACATATCGTTCAAGCAATGTTCAAGAATAAAATGTGAAGAATGTTTGGCTTTGCTTAGAAATAAAGAAAATATAAATGACAGCTACTTCAATGAAATAAATAGGGGCGGACTTTCAGTTCCTGCAGATTTTATTTTATCAGTGTGTAAACATGTTGTTGGAATTACGCAGGCACTAATTTCTGATAAGTTTGAGGAACAATTTTTAAAATGTAAATGTAACAATCAACGCCAAGTAATTCAAAATCTTAGTCTACTCGGTATTTTATCAGATATTGAATTGTCAGAAACTGCCGAGAAAACTTGTACCTGTGGATGTAATGTTATGACAATAGTCACAAGTATTGTCTTAACAATGAGTAACATTTTGTTAAATAATTACAGGAAGTTGAGGAATGAACGGGTAACTTGCCATAGTAATCACAGAAAACTTGCTATTCTTTGTTAGAGGCCAACCTGTTGTATATTATGTAAATGTCAAATAAATATTGAAAGCAAACAGAAAACTTGCTATTCTTTGTTAGAGGCCAACCTGTTGTATATTTTGTAAATGTCAAATAAATATTGAAAACAAATTGGTTTTGTTACTCCAAGTAAGCCCTACTCACTCTTGACAATCCTTTAACTTTAATGTTGAAAATAACAAATATTATTTCGTTATTTCAATTTGTTTTCGTGGCGAAGCACACGCATCAACAGCTGACCGGCTGCTATGGCCATCCCAGTTCAGAGAAGTGCAGCGTTGCAAGGTCGAACGCCGCGGCCTTCCGTAGAGCCGGCCATGATTGTAGTCTTTTATTACTAATTGATGTTGAAGTTATTGATTGGAATGTATTTATTGATTGATTGATTGATTTGTTTACAGATAATTGGGTACCTGTAGGTTACTAGATTCCTACAATCTGTTAATTCAGTGACAGCAGTTGATCAATTATAAAAAGGTAAGTGCCCCTCTAATAACTTTTAAACAGTTAGAGTGATATTTTCCAATGTTCACCACTACATGTTAGTGAAAATGGTATATTTGGCAGTCAAAAGTTGGAACTACTTGACCATGGTGTGTAAAGCTAATTTTGTAATTTTTGTAGGTTAGATTTTGATTACCACTCTATTAAGTCTGAATGTTCATTGCTAGGTGTCAGTGAAAGAGGGAATATTTAAAGACTTAACTTCAGTTCACCTAACATAACCTAACTTTACCTAACTTAACCTTATCACGTGACATGTTTTACAAGTTTAAACTTGTTTTAAGACTGGCTATGACATCACACTTAGCTCACTTAACTGGTGGCTGCTGGTTTCTATCACGTGACATGTTCTACAAGTTTAGACTTGTTTTAAGACTGGCTATGACGTCACACTTAGCTCACTTAACTAGCGATCGCTAGTTTCTATCACGTGACATGTTCTACAAGTTTAGACTTGCTTTAAGACTAGCTATAACGTCACACTTAGCTCACTTAACTGGTGACCGCTGGTTTCTACCACTCTATCTACCGCTAGGTGTCAGTGACAGTGGTATATAGTAACCCCCAGTTAGAACTACATGAAGTTGGACTTGCTAGGAGTTCACAGATCGATTTAAATACCCTGCTATAACCATTGACTGGAATATAATTAAACTATTTATATTGTACTTTGTTTTATTTTTTATTAACATTTATGATTTCTTTCTTTTATAGATAAGTCGGAAAGTAATCATTATGTTCAAGTGTGGTGACTGTAAGAAACAGATCTCAAGACCTGACTGTCTCCCACAAATCCAACCCCTCGTCCTCGTCGTGGGAGATGGGCAACGTAATTATGTAGGGGATTGCCTGTAGGGGTGAAGTACAGTGGGGACTTTGTGTGCCTCAAGACCGCTACGGTAGCTGTGAAGGCCCTACAGGAAAGTAGTGGGAGAAGGTGGATCCGAACACAGTCCTTATATGGTCATGTCAAGGTCATCCACTTTTTTGCACCTGTGGCGACAGGTGCGGGGACGGGGGCGGGGGAGGGGGAGTGGGGAGTTGGAGGGGGAGCGGGGATGGGCATGGCGGAGAGCTCCGCACAGGCTGACGACTGTCAGCCAACTATGCTCTTGATGGGAGCAGTCTCTGTGTATATGCAAGAGGCTGGTAGCCTGCGGGCTTGAGCCGAGCAGTAGCGAGACCAGTCGAGGTCAGCCGAAGCTGGTATAGCTCGAGGCAGTATGACGCACTGAGTGGTGGGAAGCTGGCTGGACTGGCGCGCTCAACTTGTGTGTGTAAATGAGATTTGTTGTCAGCCTGAGGGGGTTAACTGGCGCGTGCCAGCCTTGGCAGACAGGAGAAAGCGGAACCTTATTTTCTTGTTTGGAGCTGAGTGGGAGTGAAGGGAGGTGAGTGAAGCCAAGTGGCTGTTTGTTCCCCTTGAGCCAACTCTTTAAGGAAGAGTGATTAATTCTAGGTCACGTACCAACCATGCACTCAGTAAAGATCAATAGCAATGCATTGGTGTCAGTAAGCTTATGTAACCTGTATTGAGGTAGACCATGGTTAATGTACAGTCTGCACAAATGTGACTTCTTTTTATTTAATACCACCTTGCAATTATGAGTATAGAAGAAGAAGAATCATACAAATGAAAACGTTCCTATGATTTTTCAGACAAATGTTGGATTATTATTTCTTACACACCCATGCTAGTCTCTTTTCCAATCCATATGAGAACTGGTGCTGAAAAAATGGATTTGAATTTCATCTCAGCGAACTTTAAAAATAAATAGTTAAGTGGAAGTAAAAGCTTTTGTGCCTCTCCTTTTTTTCTGGGCTGGAGACCAGCTCTAGGACTTAAGCCTAGAGGCAAAGTTAACACGCACACGCACATACATACACACACATATACATAAGCTTATAGGGAAATTAATTTCACATCAAAAGCTTTTTTTTTTCATTCACATGAAGGCTTACGGAGATGTTAATCTCATGCCATAGGCCTTCTTATTTACACACAGGTTTATAGAAATATTAATGATGGGTAAAGACATTCCTTCTCGACGATCCTTGGTTTGTCGGGAAGAGAGAATATCTTGCATGAGAGGATATATGTGTATGATATAGGAAATCAGTGCTGTTTGGAATAATTATATCCGTTCTATTCCCATCATCAGCTAGACATCTCGTTAAAAACTTTGCTCTGGCACACTGAGAACACCAGTACATCGCTTCTTTGTCAAGGTCATGCAATAAGGATCTATAATTATCATGTCTAACATAAAATGTTATATTATGTGTTCCGTTAGATGTAGGAGGGGGGTCATCTGAAGCATCACTGCAACTAGTATCTTCATCCAATGACAATGATAAACCTCTTTGAAAAATAAAACATTTCAGACACATAATATAACAGTGATCAACGTTTCCGTCTTCAAATATGTCTGATGTAGGCCTACCTGGTATATGATAGTCATGAATATATGTCACACACGGGAATTTTTGAAATTGACGAGGAAAGACAATGATATCGCCTTTGTTGTCTCCCATTGTGTAGTGCAGTCTATAGTCATATCGAGTTGTGTCAGGCGTTATAAAATATTGTAGCGGCCATTCCCTAATAACACTGTTTAAGTAATTTGTATAAATACTAGTACGTCGAAATGTGGTGTAGTCTCTATTATAATATATAGTTCGATGTCCATGACTAGTTGGATAAGCCCAGGTGTCAGGCGACAACAAATATTGTTTCATCTGTTGGTTTGTGGAAGTCATTGTTGCAGAGTTAGAAAGATGAATAGTAAGATGGATAAAACGAGATATAATTACCGTACAGTAGATTTGCTGTGTCTATCTCACAAGAATATAGAATTATAATGGATAAAGAAAAGTTTGCACAATGATATATTATATAGCGTAATATATAAAATCTACAAGATATTGTTTCAAATCTTTTTCAGTATTCCATCTTCTTCATCTGAAAAAGAGCAGAAAAAACGTGTTGTACTCTATGATGCGACAACACTAGACGATTTCACGAAACTTATGGAATCACACACCCACTCTATTTTGTATCCACCATTATCAACGAATGGATTGACTTCACTGAAGAAAGGTGTCCTCTTTGATGAATTAATTAATGAACTCTCATACTGCGAACCATGCGCTGAATCGATGGGTATAAAGAAATCGAGAGTAGTAGTAACCTATAATATGACATTTGAAAAAGTGTTTGAGGTTGTGTTGACTGAACGTCAAACATACTGGTGTAATGGTTGTGGAAAAAATTTGTGGTGGTGTACATGGGAAAATTCACCGGACTGTTTCATTGACTTTCCGGCCAAGCGGTTACCATATACCGAATTGGAATATGTGTCTATCGAATTGGAATCGCAGCCACTTAATGATGAAGACGAAAAAAAATATAATACGATGTGTAAAAACTTTAAAATTTTAAAACTTAACAGAAACTAAAGTATGATATTCTTTTTAACAAAATTGGAAATTTAAAGAGGTAGAATGATCTTGTACTATTCTTCATCTTGCTTGTAAATAATGCTTGTAACGTTGCTAACACTAAAAATAATAAACGCTTTTTTTGTTTGTTTGTATTTATTTATTTATTTTAATTATAAAACATAATACATCCTGTTTATCTTTTTAGTTTTTGTAATCGTCCACCACTGATTGTGAGCTTTCCCTTCATAGCTCCTGCAACAATAAGAGCTGCCATTTTTTCTGCGACAGATGCTGAAGGTGATGACACACGTTCCATGGCCTTTCTCAAAAGAATCTGATCGGCAACACGTCTTAGTTCAGAAATGTTCTTTTCATGTTTAGAAGCTCTGTATGCCAGATCATGCTGCTTACACGCAGCGTCCAGAATGTTAATTCCAGAATCACCACGTGCAAGTCGTACGTCCAAATTAGTGCCAGGTCCACAATATTGATAACCAGGTAGATGCAGCTCGAAGGGTAGAAGATCTATGACTTTGTCAACGAGACCATGACCAGTACAGGTCTGGCATATCTTTTTCAGTCGATGACGTACACTTTTCTTCCTTTTCTGCTGCTGCTGTGGATGATGCTTCTTTCTTGCCATCACATCCGTGGAATGAGGAAACATAGTCTTTACATGAGGTTTTATGTCCATTATACAGTTTAATTAACTGACATGTTCTACATGTGTGAACCGATGGCATTTTGGAAACGGCCACTTGTTGATGATGATCATAATCAGTGCATGGTTGAAGTTCACACAGCACAGGATCTTGAGTCCAATGACTAGGTACGCTATCCCAAATCTCCTTCACAGCATTTGACGCAACATAAAACAAAAACGCTTTGGGTAGAGCATTTAATTCTTCTTCTGTAAAAGCATGCAGTTTCTTCTTACAAGCGAAAAACTTAACAATTGCCCGTTCAATAGGGTTAGAATTTAAACTTTCAATGGTAGCCATTCTACACGTCTGCACAACACAAAAGTCTCTAACTCACTGTGGTGGTCAACATTCATGCATCATATTTTTACAATTGTCTTCCACGTACCGACATGCATTGCGACTTAGCCAATCAAAGAGCTTTATCCATCTTACTATTCATCTTTCTAACTCTGCAACAATGACTTCCACAAACCAACAGATGAAACAATATTTGTTGTCGGCTGACACCTGGGCTTATCCAACTAGTCATGGACATCGAACTATATATTATAATAGAGACTACGCCACATTTCGACGTACTAGTACTTATACAAATTACTTAAACAGTGTTATTAGGGAATGGCCGCTACAATATTTTATAACGCCTGACACAACTCGATATGACTATAGACTGCACTACACAATGGGAGACAACAAAGGCGATATCATTGTCTTTCCTCGTCAATTTCAAAAATTCCCGTGTGTGACATATATTCATGACTATCATATACCAGGTAGGCCTACATCAGACATATTTGAAGACGGAAACGTTGATCACTGTTATATTATGTGTCTGAAATGTTTTATTTTACAAAGAGGTTTATCATTGTCATTGGATGAAGATACTAGTAGCAGTGATGCTTCAGATGACCCCCCTCCTACATCTAACGGAACACATAATATAACATTTTATGTTAGACATGATAATTATAGATCCTTATTGCATGACCTTGACAAAGAAGTGATGTACTGGTGTTCTCAGTGTGCCAGAGCAAAGTTTTTAACGAGATGTCTAGCTGATGATGGGAATAGAACGGTTATAATTATTCCAAACAGCACTGATTTCCTATATCATACACATATATCCTCTCATGCAAGATATTCTCTCTTCCCGACAAACCAAGGATCGTCGAGAAGGAATGTCTTTACCCATCATTAATATTTCTATAAACCTGTGTGTAAATAAGAAGGCCTATGGCATGAGATTAACATCTCTGTAAGCCTTCGTGAGTGAAGCCAAGTGGCTGTTTGTTCCCCTTGAGCCAACTCTTTAAGGAAGAGTGATTAATTCTAGGTCACGTACCAACCATGCACTCAGTCAAGATCAATAGCAATGCATTGGTGTCAGTAAGCTTATGTAACCTGTATTGAGGTAGACCATGGTTAATGTACAGTCTGCACAAATGTGACTTCTTTTTATTTAATACCACCTTGCAATTATGAGTATAGAAGAAGAAGAAGAATCATACAAATGAAAACGTTCCTATGATTTTTCAGACAAATGTTGGATTATTATTTCTTACACACCCATGCTAGTCTCTTTTCCAATCCATATGAGAACTGGTGCTGAAAAAATGGATTTGAATTTCATCTCAGCGAACTTTAAAAATAAATAGTTAAGTGGAAGTAAAAGCTTTTGTGCCTCTCTTTTTTTTCTGGGCTCTAGGACTTAAGCCTAGAGGCAAAGTTAACACGCACACGCACATACATACACACACATATACATAAGCTTATAGAGAAATTAATTTCACATCAAAAGCTTTTTTTTTTTTCATTCACATGAAGGCTTACAGAGATGTTAATCTCATGCCATAGGCCTTCTTATTTACACACAGGTTTATAGAAATATTAATGATGGGTAAAGACATTCCTTCTCGACGATCCTTGGTTTGTCGGGAAGAGAGAATATCTTGCATGAGAGGATATATGTGTATGATATAGGAAATCAGTGCTGTTTGGAATAATTATATCCGTTCTATTCCCATCATCAGCTAGACATCTCGTTAAAAACTTTGCTCTGGCACACTGAGAACACCAGTACATCGCTTCTTTGTCAAGGTCATGCAATAAGGATCTATAATTATCATGTCTAACATAAAATGTTATATTATGTGTTCCGTTAGATGTAGGAGGGGGGTCATCTGAAGCATCACTGCTACTAGTATCTTCATCCAATGACAATGATAAACCTCTTTGTAAAATAAAACATTTCAGACACATAATATAACAGTGATCAACGTTTCCGTCTTCAAATATGTCTGATGTAGGCCTACCTGGTATATGATAGTCATGAATATATGTCACACACGGGAATTTTTGAAATTGACGAGGAAAGACAATGATATCGCCTTTGTTGTCTCCCATTGTGTAGTGCAGTCTATAGTCATATCGAGTTGTGTCAGGCGTTATAAAATATTGTAGCGGCCATTCCCTAATAACACTGTTTAAGTAATTTGTATAAGTACTAGTACGTCGAAATGTGGCGTAGTCTCTATTATAATATATAGTTCGATGTCCATGACTAGTTGGATAAGCCCAGGTGTCAGGCGACAACAAATATTGTTTCATCTGTTGGTTTGTGGAAGTCATTGTTGCAGAGTTAGAAAGATGAATAGTAAGATGGATAAAACGAGATATAATTACCGTACAGTAGATTTGCTGATTCGTACACGTTTGTTTCCTCCAAGTGCACACCACTGGATGACAGTACCTATTGGGGTGTTCACTCTCTTTTATACCCTAAACCAAGGATAACTGAAGTGAAGATGGAAGGATGTCTGCTATGTATATAAAGGGAAGACAATGAGTTTGAAAACATTAGCATCGTCAACAGTACTAGCAAGTGGACAAGCAAGCATTATTTACAAGCGAGATGGACAGCAGTACATTAGACGGATGGATGGAATGTACACCATCATCGTCAAGAGCAAACAACTGGTGAGTTACATTTTGTTCCATAGACACTTTTAAAGTGTAAAAATTTGTAACAATTAAACATATCAATGTGCAAAAGAATTGAAAATATATCAGCTAAGAAGTTCAAGTTTTCACAAACATTCAAGTACTGTAATTGAAATAAGCAGTAGTTTCCCTTTCAAAGTTAGTTAATGGTGTTCTGTAACACAAGTACACTAAAAAATAAATTCAAAAATAGCATAGTATTGAGATCAGTGAAATTAAACGTACATGATTGTTTTGAATAAATCAATGTTTATGTCAGATTTAAATTAATGTTCTATTTCAATGTTAAACAAATTGGTATGTATAATGTCATTTGCTGTGATTGATTTGTCTATCTCACAAGAATATAGAATTATAATGGATAAAGAAAAGTTTGCACAATGATATATTATATAGCGTAATATATAAAATCTACAAGATATTGTTTCAAATCTTTTTCAGTATTCCATCTTCTTCATCTGAAAAAGAGCAGAAAAAACGTGTTGTACTCTATGATGCGACAACACTAGACGATTTCACGAAACTTATGGAATCACACACCCACTCCATTTTGTATCCACCATTATCAACGAATGGATTGACTTCACTGAAGAAAGGTGTCCTCTTTGATGAATTAATTAATGAACTCTCATACTGCGAACCATGCGCTGAATTGATGGGTATAAAGAAATCGAGAGTAGTAGTAACCTATAATATGACATTTGAAAAAGTGTTTGAGGTTGTGTTGACTGAACGTCAAACATACTGGTGTAATGGTTGTGGAAAAAATTTGTGGTGGTGTACATGGGAAAATTCACCGGACTGTTTCATTGACTTTCCGGCCAAGCGGTTACCATATACCGAATTGGAATATGTGTCTATCGAATTGGAATCGCAGCCACTTAATGATGAAGACGAAAAAAAATATAATACGATGTGTAAAAACTTTAAAATTTTAAAACTTAACAGAAACTAAAGTATGATATTCTTTTTAACAAAATTGGAAATTTAAAGAGGTAGAATGATCTTGTACTATTCTTCATCTTGCTTGTAAATAATGCTTGTAACGTTGCTAACACTAAAAATAATAAACGCTTTTTTTGTTTGTTTGTATTTATTTATTTATTTTAATTATAAAACATAATACATCCTGTTTATCTTTTTAGTTTTTGTAATCGTCCACCACTGATTGTGAGCTTTCCCTTCATAGCTCCTGCAACAATAAGAGCTGCCATTTTTTCTGCGACAGATGCTGAAGGTGATGACACACGTTCCATGGCTTTTCTCAAAAGAATCTGATCGGCAACACGTCTTAGTTCAGAAATGTTCTTTTCATGTTTAGAAGCTCTGTATGCCAGATCATGCTGCTTACACGCAGCGTCCAGAATGTTAATTCCAGAATCACCACGTGCAAGTCGTACGTCCAAATTAGTGCCAGGTCCACAATATTGATAACCAGGTAGATGCAGCTCGAAGGGTAGAAGATCTATGACTTTGTCAACGAGACCATGACCAGTACAGGTCTGGCATATCTTTTTCAGTCGATGACGTACACTTTTCTTCCTTTTCTGCTGCTGCTGTGGATGATGCTTCTTTCTTGCCATCACATCCGTGGAATGAGGAAACATAGTCTTTACATGAGGTTTTATGTCCATTATACAGTTTAATTAACTGACATGTTCTACATGTGTGAACCGATGGCATTTTGGAAACGGCCACTTGTTGATGATGATCATAATCAGTGCATGGTTGAAGTTCACACAGCACAGGATCTTGAGTCCAATGACTAGGTACGCTATCCCAAACCTCCTTCACAGCATTTGACGCAACATAAAACAAAAACGCTTTGGGTAGAGCATTTAATTCTTCTTCTGTAAAAGCATGCAGTTTCTTCTTACAAGCGAAAAACTTAACAATTGCCCGTTCAATAGGGTTAGAATTTAAACTTTCAATGGTAGCCATTCTACACGTCTGCACAACACAAAAGTCTCTAACTCACTGTGGTGGTCAACATTCATGCATCATATTTTTACAATTGTCTTCCACGTACCGACATGCATTGCGACTTAGCCAATCAAAGAGCTTCATTACATGTAGAAGTGTCTTCTTTTGTACACGTTCAGCAGGCTCGCACAAGGTATGTAGTGCAGGACATCCCATCTCGTGAAGATCGATGAGTTGGCAAGATGGTGGAACATGGTGACGTAACCATTCCCTTTTTTCACCTCCCTTTACAAAAACATGGTTGGCAGCGAATAAATAGGGTTTTAAAACAAACGATAGATAATGATAAGGAATGTCTCCTTGATTCCAGTTTAATCCTAAATTATGTCGTAGCCACTCGGTTTGTTTTCTATCTTCGTCCGACTGCATGTGCAATGGAAATGGTGGTTCAAAAGTGAAAGCACTTACTCTAGGCGCCAACATGTTTGTACAGTCTATAATGGCAACCTCTTTGAAGACAAACTTGTTTCCATTGACTTTGAAGCCCTGAATATCAACAATCAGTGTTCTAGACATGATTACTGCTTGATGACACACCTTTCTTCGCCGCCGACTTCTGTCAACTAACCAAGTTCTACCTATAGTCCTGCTAGTTAAAGGGGTAAAAAGATGAAACAAAAAGGGAGTGGTTTAAATAAAAATTAAAATAATGAGATAAATTACACTACTTTATTTGTAAAGAGATCTGAACATTGTTTACAATTCTTTATCATAGGATTAGGGCCATCCCAATCAGTGTGGGAATCCCCTCGATGCATGAAATGTCTACGGCAGCTGCGGCAGGCTGCAACATCCGCTGACATACGGAGGTGTGATGGTAGTTTATCCCAGTTGAAATCAATATCGTGTGCACCATACGTGGACAGAAATCCAGCTGGTAAATAGGGGATCAGATGCTGCGGCATTTTATGAAGCAATTCTACTTTATGGTAGGCGGTGATGGCTGAACTTATCAGGCTACGATAAATTTTAAATACCGCATCGGCGTCTCGACTTGTTGAGCAACGATCACATTTACAGTTTAACCCATCCGCCCGCTCTCCATCATGACATGATGCTTTGGCGACATCATCTTTCTTCTTTTTTGAGCAATGCTTTTTGTACCCCCTATCGTGAATGCCGAACGTTGACATAAATCCATCTGGTAAATAGGAAACCAGATGCGGTGGAATTCTATGCACAGTATGAGTCTTGTGATAGGCAGTAATAGCTTCACTCACTAGAGAACGATAGATGATAAACCTCGTATCCTCATCTTCACTATGTGAGTCACTTTCACATTTACAGTCTGTTGCTCCCCTTGGAGGAGGGGTGTTGACTTCATCGTAGCTTTCCATGACTGAGCAGGGGAATACAAGCAGACATGCTATTTATACTCTGGTCACGATGTTGGACAGCGGCTGATAATACACCTGTGCCTCGTGAACAATAAGGCAATAGGCTGTTGTTTTTTCTGGAATAACGGCAGATGTTTCAAATTCTAGTCTGATATCAATAGTTGTTTCCTTCATCGACTCCTCCAAATACGAACAGTCCATCACAATCAGAGGTGCTTTGGTCTTAAAGTCTTGTGGTGATAATAGCGGACATGGTTCTTTCTGATAATAGGATGACTGAAAATTTGTAAACATGTCATAGAGCTTTCCATATTTGTTCTTGGTAAAGTTTAAGTCCATTCCCTCATAGGGGAAAGTAACACCGTTCAGGAAGAGTCGCATATTTCGCAATTGGATGTGATCAAATTGTGATGCATCTTTATTCTGTTGATATTTACGATCTGTTTGAAATCCAACAATGACGTAGAGAGGTCGCTCTGTGTACCGTGAGGTTTTTATAGACCATGTATGCGTATCGGTGAGTGGTAATACCGGATATTCATGCAGCTCCCAGCTTCTAAATTGTATGGGTAAAGGTGTATCCTTCTCCACAATCTTGAGTAGACTCAATTTTTTCTGATCGGACAGAGTAACGTGCGGTACTTTCCATAGAATTCGTTGCAATAAAATTTTTGAATCTATTGCGGCACCATCAACACCCTTCAGTGCATTATAATCACTCCTGTCTCGCACAAGAATCAGATCCTGTTTTACGTTCACAACGATGCGCTTATGATCCTCTGCAAAGCCTAGTATTAATTTTAAAGGTAAATGACCGGTAAATGAACCATCAGTGTTAATCATCCAGTCATTGCTTGTGTCGGGACACCAGCCAGCCATACGAAAAGCTTTACTTTCTTCAGTTCCATACGCAGGATAAAGTTTCATAGCGCTTGTTATGCCAACATTTCGAGTTGTATCCACTTCGATTCCGTTGATGACATAGCGAACTTCAGAAAACAGAAAGGCAAGAGCATTGTTGGCCAACTTTGACGTTGTCGGGATGGTACCATCTGATTTGATGAGTTGACCTTCAATCAGGATGTAACTTTCATGTGGTAGGGTGTAGATATCTTGTTGATTAATGGTAATGCGGATCTCATCATTATTATTTAATCCTTGAGTATACGGTTGGTAGGAATGCTGTTCAATTTTTACAATACCCTCCTGCACTTCAACTGGGTTTGTCACGTCGAGGATTGAATTCATGATGTAAGGTGTAACCCAGTTGTTGTAAGATCTGCTTGTTGACACGTGTTAACCTGTACACGTGTTGCAAACAACTAACACCCAGCCTGGATGGTGTTGGTGCTTTATACACTTGTTTCATGCTGACTTCAGATACAATTTGTAGGTTACAGGTGTATGACGGTCTAACTGGATGAGACGTTGGTTTCTATTCACCAGTCTTAAGGTAATATTCCTAATATTGGTTACACTCACAGGATGATAGAGCACTACTGATGGGTTTTCATGGATGATATAGCCACTGGGTGAAGTGACAATAAAATCGTAGAGTGAATGCGATGGTTCCTGATTGGTGTAAACGTCGGTGATTATGTTACACGTGACAGATATGTGATGGTCTTCAATAATTTTTTCAGGTTGGTCAGACTTGTGCAACACATTTGGTTCTAAAACTCGTGCTGAAAAACCAAGCAATGGACCAATTGAGTCTGGTTGTGATTTAAAATCAATCCTAAAGGAAGAAAGAATACTGCAACGATGTGTTACGTTGTTGGCTATGAGTTCAAACTTGTATGTCCCGTCAAGAAATGCTTTTAGAGTAAATTCTCTGATGAGAGTTGTGTAGATGTGATCGTAAATATCATCTACCGTGTAGCTGCCAGGTGGTAGAGTTAACTCATAGTCATCGTAGTAGAACTTATCGTTGATGTCTTCATGTACGTTGTAGATTCTATTATAACCTTCGAACGAAATAAGTCCCAGCACGTAGGGTCGTTGTCCCAATTCAATGGGAGGATAAAAGTCAACAGTTACTTCAGCTCCTTGTCCGTGCACTGTAAACGTTCTACTTTCTGCCATTATACTGCTCACGTTACCTCATGTGCTGAGTCTTATATAGAAAGGTCAGACAGAGGCGACCACAGTGTTGAGTGTTAAAATTTTGTACTCGTTTCACATTATAGTTTATTATTGCACTGCTTCCGAAATAGCGAATAAGCTCTGTCGGAGGAGGAAGGTTTCCAAAACTGTCAAAGTACCACACAGTAGATCCTTGTTTTATGTAGGCCACGTAATGTGTACCTGGTCCATGACTCTCATCCAAATTAACAACAGCACTTTCACGCATCCAAGGTCGAGGTGGTAATTGATTACGCATAAACACACCTCGAAAGCGTGATATCTTCAACCGTTTTGCATATCTCATAACTTCCTCATGCGTCATAGCTCGCCGCGGCAGTGCGTCTATTAAATGTTTTTTGGCGACATGTAAATGCCAAGTCCTTTCCTGTAAGGTGCCAGCTTCATGTTCACACCTTTACCGCGCAGTGCAATGGCTTCCATTGTTTTATTATGTCTTTCACTTTCCTTCAACTGTTGCTTCGCCTCCTCAACAGCTTTCACTGTTCGTGCTACCGCACTTGCTCCACCAAGAAGTGAACCCAGAGCTGCTAGTCCAGCAAATAGTGCGGGTAAAAATCCGCCACGTTTCGGTACAGGAATAACACGCGCTCGTTTTCTAAAACGTAGTTTACTTTTGGGATTTGCATGCAATCGTGCTGCTCGGAGAGCTTTTTTAATGGCCAAATCGCTATTTTTTTCTCCACGTGAAGCTTGACGTGCCGCATGAAGAATTGCTTTAAAGCCTCCCTTTCTCGATGACGTCTTCTTCATCTTCTTCCCCACATATCTTCGATTCACCATCGCGAGCGAGAAACGAGACAACCTCACGCTGTAAAGTATGGAACACAACTAACGCTTCTTGGGAGGAGAACGAGCAATTATTTAATTAATGGTGGCGGTATATTCAAGTTCTACATACAGCGGAAAATCGTTCATTGTTTTCCCCGCCTCTTTTTCTTCAGACGACAATTTCAGTTGAAAGGATAATTTGTCCTCGGCTTTCACCGCCAGATCGATGAGTGATGATGATATAACACTACCGTTTAATAGTAAGTCTAAATGTTTAAAATCTGGTGTATACTCGATAACACGAATGGCACCATCATACAGTAAACGGTAATTGCTATAACCCGAACGTAGTATATAGGTGAGTTCATTGGGGTCTTTTACCGGTTGTTGGTTTACAATGTGCAGAAAAATTATGGAGGGTATTGATTTAATGAAAAGCGATAACCGTTGTTCCAAAAAACGTTTGGTCGCTACATCGTGAGGTTGTACAGGATCAGCAACTTCAGCTATTCGTCTTCGTTTCATCTGTAGTGCATTCTCCTTAATTTCCCACACCTTTCTCATTTCAGAGGTCAAAAACCGTTTTGTACACACATCTTGATCATCCTCAGGATCGGCCACATGCACAAGACGTGCATTATTCGCTGTATAACCTTTTTCAGTTAGGGAAGGCACAATGCTGAGAAGTTGTTTCACCTTGTTATCCACATAGTCCTTTCTAGCAGCGTCCGTGTTATTTGTTGGAAGAGCCAGCTGAGTGATTCGACGATGGTGTACATCATAGTCCTTTGCTTCTGTTAACACCACAGCATTGGTTAACATGTAGATTTTGGTGCACACATCTTGATTGTTCACAGGGTCTGCAACACTCATGATACGTTTATTCTGTGCGTCATAATCTCCCTTGATACGGCGTAAGCGATAGTAATCTACATACTTTTTCGAACATGCGTCTGAAGGTAATAGAGGTTCTGTTATATTGGTTAATCGCTTTCCATTAAAGTTGTAATGATCATCCGTTGTGCGTGGCAGTGCATTGGCATCAACATATCGTTTATTAGCCGGATCTGTACCATGTTTTGGATCGTTTATTGAGACAGATGATGCATTTGTTTTCTTTGTCTTATGTGTTCTTCCATAGGCATCCATGGTTACACTAGATCTGAAACAGACACTTGCTTCATGTATATAGAGACCACCTCTATCCTTTTCACGTTTAGTTAATATGCAGATTATTAAGCAGCAACATTCACTTCCGGTGGGAGATTTGGTTTCTAACCTCTTCTCGACAACGTCTGAACAACGTCACGGCTCGCTCTTCCCGTCATCCATTCGCTGTCTCATCACCGGACCATCAGGATGTGGAAAAACAAATCTTCTGCTTACCCTAATCACGTCGTTAAACGGGGTGCGCTTTCAAAATATTTACATTTTTGCCAAGTCCCTCTATCAACCTCTTTATGTGTTCTTGGAACAGGTCATGTCAGGTCTTCGCAACAATAACATGAGGTACTTTACATTCCCTGCACACGAAGATGTCATCTCTCCAGATCATGTTCGCCCCAATTCACTTATGATTTTTGATGATGTGTCCACAGAACGGCAGGCTATCATTCAAGCCTATTTCAGCATGGGACGACACAAACATATTGACTGCTTCTATCTATGTCAAACCTATTCACGAATACCGAAACAATTAATTCGTGACAATGCAAACGTGATTGTTCTCTTCCGGCAGGATGAACGTAACATGCGTCACGTCTATGATGATCACGTGAACCCAGACATGACCTTTCAAACCTTTACACAGTTGTGCGCCACATGCTGGAACGCTCATCACCACGGCTGTCTTGTTATCGATAAGCAGAGTGACATTACCAACGGCCGCTACCGTAAGGGATTTGATCATTTCATACGTATTTAAGGTGCTGCGTGGCTTTTTCATTCGTCATTTCTTTAGCTATCATGGCAACAGCAGGAAGTCAATTAAAGAAACACATTATCCGTGCACGAAATAATATTCGACGCAAGTTCCGCGAACTGAAACGCACACATGCCGATAGTGAGCTGTTGATCGCAAAACATTTGAAATCACCTCTGGAAGCTGTGTTAAAAGGAACATCAAAGTCCAATAAGCCAAATACAGTATCAAAAGGAACGCAAACCATTGTGGAGGAAGAACAAGAAGAAGACAATGAAGAAGCTGAAGATGTTTTTACTTCTGAAACAGAATCACCGCTTCCAGAGTTTCTAAAAACTACAGTCATTGCTCAAACGCCGTCTAGCTCTAGAGAAAAAAAACCTACACTGTCAGAAATCTTGACTACACCTGAAAAGTATGTGCAGCTGAAAAGTATTCTGGTAGAGCATTTTGGCCCATTGGTAACACCCTACCTAGAAGACCTTTTTACTAGAAAAACTGATACGACCTACGGCGTTCGCTATGAAAATAAACGTTTTCGAATTGGTGACTCGGAGATCAAAATAAAAGATAATGTTATGATTGTTAAAACGGTTCGATATCAACTGACGTCAGGTCTTTTAGAACTTTTATTTGCACGTGTTCCTTCTAAGGATGGGTATGACGAAGACGATCTTCAAAAGTATAAGGATATATTGATGGCTACAAATGGTTTTAGACGTAATTATAAACGTTCTGAACCAATCAATGCAAATAAGAGTTTCAAATATAAGACCATCATATCCAAATTGTTTCCCACCTATGCAAGTGTCCGTCATACAAGCTCAGCGTCCGGCGTCACGTTTAAAACTTTGAAACCTTTTGTCGATTTCGCCTATTGGAATGATCCTAATAAGTTGGTCAAACGTCTACACCTCCTGCACGCCTCCCAACAGGCTGGACATACCGGTCATGAAGGTGAAATTGTAGAAATAGAAGAGCTTCGTCATGCTGGCATTATTGTGTGATGGATCCACGTGGCAACACCCCTTCACCTATAAAAACAGCAATTGCTCGCGAGTTGCATAAACCAGCTCGCCGTATCTATCCACGGCGTCATGTTGTTTCAAAAGGAATTGATGAGCTTTGGCAAGCCGATCTCGTTGAAATGATTCCCTATGCCAATACCAACAATGGTATCAAATATCTGCTCACAGTCATTGACGTCTATTCCAAAATGGCGTTTGTTGAACCTGTGCAAAATAAAACAGGTAACCTAGTTACTGCAGCCTTTAAACAGATTATTCAAAGAGCTAAACGACAACCTCGCCTCCTCCAGACCGATCAAGGAAAGGAGTTTTTCAACAAGGAGTTTTCTACGTATATGCAAGAACTTGGCGTTCATCATTATTCCACCTATAGTAATTTAAAGGCAAGTGTTGTTGAACGTTTCAACCGAACGTTAAAAACATACATGTGGCGGGAATTTACAGCAAGAGGATCTTACCGCTGGGTAAACCTAGTGCAGAATCTAGTATCACGTTACAACAATACCAAACATAGAACTATTGGAGTAAAGCCGTGTTTGGTAATAAAAAACACTCCACGGCTGAATCGCATTCATCATAGCATCAAAACAGCTGACCCACAACGTCATCGTTTTCACGTAGGTGACTATGTACGCGTCAGTAAACATAAATCACTCTTCTCAAAAGGGTACACACCAAACTGGAGCACAGAAATATTCACCATTCGCCAAGTGAAACGTACCCATCCAGTCACTTATCTACTTCAGGACAGTAACAATCAGCCCATCAAAGGAGGATTCTACGTACAGGAACTTCAAAAGACACTATATCCTAAGCATTATCTTGTTGAAAAAGTGATTAAAAGAAATGGCAATAAACTTTATGTCAAATGGTTAGGATTTAATTCCTCTTTTAATTCTTGGATTAATGAATCCGATCTTGTATAATTATTCTTGTTTATTTTATTTTAACCTCTCTAATCCTCTCCTTGTCGGGTTGGGCGAGTGGTCTAAGGCGTTCGACTTAAGTTCGAATTTTCTACATAGAAAACGAGGGTTCAAATCCCTCACCCGACACAACTTTTTATCTCAACATTGGTTGGCAACACTGCCTTGTAAAACACTAAACAAATCAATACCTTTTTGACATCAATTTGTTTCTCTTCAAGTAAGCTCGACTTGGCTCGAGGGAATAATGAAACAAACACCCACTCGGCTTCACTCGGCTCTCTTCACTACTGCTCGGCTCAAAACACAAAAACAAGGTTCCCCTTCCTCTCACCGGGCAAGTTGAGCGCGCCAGTCCAGCATGTAGATCAAGAGAGAAAACACATCCCAGCTTCCCACCACTCAGTACGTCATACTGCCTCGAGCTATACCAGCTTCGGCTGACCTCGACTGGTCTCGCTACTGCTCGGCTCAAGCCCGCAGGCTACCAGCCTCTTGCATATACACAGAGACTGCTCCCATCAAGAGCATAGTTGGCTGACAGTCGTCAGCCTGTGCGGAGCTCTCCGCCATGCCCATCCCCGCTCCCCCTCCACCTCCCCACTCCCCCTCCCCCGCCCACTCCCCACTCCCCCGCCCACACACCTGTGGCCACAGGTGCAAAAAAAGTGGATGACCTTGACATGACCATATAAGGACTGTGTTCGGATCCACCTTCTCCCACTACTCAGGAACCCTGAAGAAATTACGGCTAACGGGGCTCTGGTGAAACAACTGCTGCCTTGTAGTTTGGAGTTGGTTCTTCAAAGGCTAAGGGAAGAAACTCTGACAGAAAATCAGCCTGGTGCCTCAGGCTTAAGGTGGCAGCCCCTCCAAGGCACTCGGAGGCAGTGGGTTAATCACTCGCTCCTCTTAAATAAACTGATTACGGAAACTGAAGCGAAATTACAAAACCGGACGGATAACCTGATGACGACTTTTGGCATGAAGAGGACTACGAAAATCGGTTTCTGGAATGTGAGGACCTTGATGGAGAAAACCAGACTGAAACAAGTGTCAACGGGAGATGAAGAACTATGGGCTGGATATCCTAGGATTGAGTGAAGTGAGGTGGCCAGGATTTGGTGAAATACAGACAACAGATGGAATTACATTTCTCTATTCTGGGGGCGATGATGAAGAACACAGGGATGGAGTGGGGTTGCTGCTCAACAGAAATGCAAAGAGAAGCCTTATGGAGTGGAAGCCAATTTCCAGTAGGCTCATGTTTGCTAGGTTCAAGACAATGATCAGGAATGTGATCATCATCCAATGCTATGCGCCTACAGAACAATCGGAGCCAGAGAAGAAGGAAGAATTCTACCAAATGCTGAGAGATGTCACAAGACAAACAAGTAAGAAGGACATTCTCATTGTTATGGGAGACTTCAACGTGAAGGTGGGCTCAAACAATGAGGGGTTGGAGCAGATCATGGGTAAACATGGCCTTGGTGAGATGAATGACAATGGGGAGAAATTTACGGAATATTGCGCCAGTCAGGATTTGGTGATGGGTGGCACGGTATTTCCTCATATGCGGTGCCACAAGGTCACCTGGGTGTCTCCTGATCAAGTCACAGAAAATCAAATTGATCACATCGCGGTGAGCAGGAGGTTCAGAAGAAGCTTGGAAGATGTTAGGAACAAGAGAGGAGCGGACGTTGGTAGTGACCATCATCTTGTGGTTGCCAACTTCCGCATGAAGATTGTCGCAGTCCGCCGAAAGTTTAACACTCGGCACAACAAGTTTGATGTGGGCAAGCTTAAGAACCAGCAGAGATTGGACCAATTTAAACTGGAGCTCAGAAATAAATTCCAGGTGTTGGACTCAGAGACAGAGAAGGACGTGGAGACTGTGTGGAGCGAGGTAAAGAATATCTTCGTGGAAACTAGTGAGATGCAGCTCGGGTACAAGAACTACCTGCGGAAAGAATGGATATCCGATCAGACCTGGGACAAGATAAATTATAGGAAGGAGATTAAGGCCAAGCTCAACACCTGCAAGACTAGGCAGCAGAAGGCTCTCACACAAGCAAAGTATTCAACTGCAAACAGAGAGGTAAAGAGGAGTGTACGGAAGGATCATAGGAGGTGGATTGATGAGCAGGCGGAGAAAGCAGAAGAAGCGGCAAGAAGGGGGGACGTTAAGGAGCTCTATGGCATCACAAAGATGCTTTCGAAGAAAGGTTTTAATAAAACTAGGCCTGTGAAGAGCAAGACGGGCGAGATCCTCACGACGTGTGAACAGCAGCTGACAAGATGGAGAGAACACTTTGCGGAGGTTCTTAATAGAGATACAGGACCAGAAAGTAAGCAGCGAGGAGAAGATGAAGAGGAAGCAGAAAGTGACCCAAGCATCAGCCTCGACTCCCCAACTCGGGGCGAAATACGGACAGCGTTGAAGTAGATGAAATGTGGGAAGGCACCAGGTCTGGATAATATCCCAGCGGAAGTACTGAAAGCAGACCTGGATATTACGATCGATCTGCTGCACCCGCTGTTGGAGAAGATCTGGAAGGAGGAGAAAATACCAACCGACTGGAAGAAGGGGTTGATAGTCAAGTTGCCGAAGAAAGGGGACACCACAAACTGTAACAACTGGAGGGGTATCACCTTGCTGTCCATTCCAAGCAAAGTGCTGGCGAGAGTCATCCTGAATCGTATAAAAGACTGCATAGAAAAAAGGCTTCGGAAGGAACAGGCTGGATTTCGACAACATCGCAGCTGTGTGGATCTCATCAACACCCTCCGAATCATCCTGGAGCAGAGTGTGGAGTGGCGGAATACCCTTTACCTCACATTTGTTGACTTCGAGAAAGCCTTCGACTCCGTAAATCAAAGAATTATGTGGAAGACCCTCGAGGAATATAAAATTCCAACAAAGATCATCAGAATCATGGAAGAGATGTACGAAGGGTATGAGTGCCAGGTTCTTCATGAAGGCAAATTAACAGAAAAGATAAAGGTCAGTTCCGGAGTGATACAGGGGTGTGTCCTTTCCCCCACTCTGTTCCTGTTGGTCCTGGATAGCGTGATGAAGAAGGTAATGGGAGGACGGAAGAGGGGTATTCAATGGGGTATAAATGACAGGCTTGAAGATCTGGATTTCGCAGACGACATTTGTCTTATGGCACAACGGTACCGAGACATAGAAGATAAGCTGGGGAGGTTGCAGAGAGAAGCAGAACGTGCAGGACTGATGATCAACACCAACAAGACCAAAGAGATGAGGATAAATTCTGACATCACGACTAGTTTGACAGTCAACGGAAAGGACATTGAGCGAGTTGAGTCCTTCCTCTACCTTGGAAGTATAGTCACAAATGATGGGGGAGCAGAGGAAGATGTTCGAAGCCGTATCAGGAAGGCAAATGGTGCCTTTGTCCAGCTCTACCCCATCTGGAGAAATAGAAACATTTCCAGGAAGACCAAGCTCCGCCTTTTCAATAGCAACGTAAAGTCGATTCTTCTCTACGACTGTGAAACATGGAAAGTCACAAAACCGATCAACAACCAGCTACAGGTGTTCATTAACAGATGTCTGCGTCGCATCATGAATGTGAGGTGGCCGGACATAATCTCAAATGAAGATCTTTGGACCATCACCAATCAACAACCGATTAGCATCCAGATCAAGGAGAGGAAATGGCGCTGGATTGGTCACACACTAAGGAAGCCGGACGGAGCTATTGAGAGGGCGGCGCTAGACTGGAATCCTCAAGGCGCCAGGAAGCGAGGTCGACCTAAGAAGACCTGGAAGAGGACGATCGAAAATGAAATTGCAGAGGTGGACAAGAACTGGAGTCAAGTGAAGAGAATGGCCAGGAACCGTACTGCGTGGAGAAATTTCGCCAAGGCCCTATGCTCCGGAAGGAGCGGCAGGAATTAAGTAAGTAAAAGTAAGTATGATTTCTTTCTTTTATAGATAAGTTGGAAAGTAATCATTATGTTCAAGTGTGGTGACTGTAAGAAACAGTTCTCAAGACCTGACAGCCTTCAACGTCATGCAAGTACAAAACATAATCAGAAAATGTTTGTATGCAGTCATTGTGCTTCAACATTTAACAGACAGGATAGTCTTGGACGGCATGTAAATCTAAAGCATGTCAGTTCAGCACCATTTTCGTGTTCAGTTTGCGATCTTCGATTTTCTGCTGTAAAGCGATATCAATCCCACATGGTTGAAGTGCATGGAGAACAACAGGAATTGAAATCTGTAAAACCATTAACTAGCACGGAACCTTTAAATGAATGTGATGCTCAAAAGCGTAAACGTTCTCAAGATTGTGAAAATAGTTGTGCAAAAAAAGAAAGAAGAATGGTGAACCTTCAATAACACATTGTGATGTGTGTAATATTGATATAACTTCTTCAATCATTCATGGACATTTACGCAGTATTCAACATAAAAATAACACTTGCCATGAAAGAAATTCTGGAAATGTTCAACAAATTGGTAGTGCATTTAAAAGTCGAATTGCTAGTTATAGACTTTATAGTAAAGAAAAAACTCAAAGTATTGAATCATTTTTAAAAAATGTTCAACTTACTGTGTTTGGCTTGGTAGTGTCCCCGTTTACCCGGATAGTAGGCTGTCAGATATCCGCCCCCTCAATCGGATTGCCAACAATCAATCGCACCAGCTCAGCTACATCAATGAAAATGGCACTGACAGATACTACCGAGGTTTGAACACAGAAGTTACCAAGAAAAAATTATTGTGGAACACACCAAAATAGACGGGGTTTCATACATACTTTTACTTACCTCTTATAAATATCTCGGGGATTGGGTTGACAACAGGATCATTAAAGTATGCTCTCACAATAACCTTCACCATGACATTTAAAAATGAACCAGACCGAAGACGAGAACTTTGAACTGTACAAAAGCTTTATTTTCAAATAAAGAGTATGATTTTCACAACTCAACAAAATAAACGTGGCTATCAGTAGCCTATGTCAATCTGACTACGTCCTCCTAAAGGACTTGCAAATTTATCAAACAATATGTTAGCTCCCATGAGCTCAAAATAACGTAACATTTTAAAACACATTTGGATTGGATGAGGAAGTCAGGGTACGACATATATAGAGCATTTGGTTTATTTTAATAAACATAACACTTTTATTAATAGGCACAAGGCCTGAGTATCGACCTACATCACCCGCTGATAACCAGATGTCTGGCCGGCTGGTCTACTCTTTAACCTGGCTCACACCTGTCAAATGGGGCTCACTCGTCTCCCCACACTGCGTAAGAATTCAGCTCCTTTTAAAGCTTTAAATGTCTACAAGACAACTCATACATGTTGACGCAAATCTTTCAAATGCTTAACTCACATCCCACTGGATTATTTTAACATTCCCTAAACTTGTTAAGTTATCATCCAAATGTTTAAAAAGCATAGTTTAGAGTATGAAACACACTCTTAAATGTTTATAACAAAATCACATAAATTATTTATAACAATTAGAAATTGTTTATAATATTGTCGAAGATAATTACAAATTTTTTTTAACACGCCTTTAACATTACTTTCGTTCCACATTATTGTCAAAGATATTTACATTTATTATTTACAATATCAACATTTAAATTATTTAAATTATTAATTTAAGAAATACATTGAACCACATGTTTTATCCGGTTGGTAAATTCATAATCGTGTTTAATATAATCGACCAATGAAGGTTAGTTATACATGTACATGTCACAATCTGGTTTAATAAAGGTTGTAATAATTTTAATTATTTGTGACGGTAATCTTCATTCAAAATCTTATCTCAAATTCTTTCAAAACTCTTGTTAATTATAACAGTAAATTCACTTGATTAATTTTCAACGAACTATGACAATACACTCTAGCGGAAAATACTTCGCTTACAAAATAATGCACAAACTGCATTCAAAATAGCCCAAAATTCATCATATATTAATCTATATGGCATCAAATCTTCCACAGCATTTACAAAAAACCTCCCCTAACACAATCTTTATCATTATTAATTACTGTGGGAATCTCCTTCATTTATTTGAGGGCATTATACATCAGCGACTTTCAACATGTCCGCTGCACTATCGATTATACATTCATAGTTCCACTTAAAAATTCTTATATCAATAATTGTTTCAAAACTGTTGTCATTTAAACTTCGTGGATTTCATTCATGAATCGAAATGAAATAAAAATTTGCCAATCACAAACAAATTTAATAGTGAATACGCTTATATACGCCTGTCTGGTCTATCAAAATTTAAGATTAACATCTTCAAAGAATTGTAGTATAAAAATACTATCATCAAACAAAGTGCGACTAACTGCAAAATAGTCGAATAGAATCCAATTAGACTGGGGAATGCAAACATCATTATATAAATCTCTATATGAGAAAAAACCTAACACAAGTTTCACGAATTTAATGCATTCAATAATTCATAATTAATGTTCATCTTTCACAAAATTGCCTAAGATGCAATGGTCGTTCATAATCGACGATAAATGTCTGTGTTGCAATCAATTCAAATACCGACTAGTATTTCCAAGATCGTCGACAACGTACTGGATTTTAACGCTCTAAAATCATTTACATGTTCTTCCTTCTTGATGATGACAGAAAATTGGTCAAAGTAATTAAACTGGGGTAGAATTACTTTAATAAAGAGACACGCTGTCTGAATTTAAATCTGCCATAAAAATCATTAACTTACAGTCAAATCGAGACTACAAAAATAAGCAAATTACTGAAAAATCTAAATATCAGTCTCAACTGATTCAAAATCATTTAACTATGCCCATGACATAACAATGTCTTAATAAAACGTCGAAAAAGGCATTACTCATCAAGGTGTACTGAGAATAGGAATCTCAAACAAGAATATCGGGCAAAATACAAGAAGACAAAAATATGGGAAAAATGGTTGCTCAAATATTGCTAAGAAACTCAAATACAATAAACGTTCACGACTACCTTATCTGCCGATTGACGTTCCAGAGGAAAATTCCCCAAAGAAGACTGTTGATGGATCCATTTCACCAAGTTAAAGCTGAGCTCCATCCTCGAAACCAGAAACAGCACCATCGGAGAATCGAACTGCTTCACGAAGACGAACGACATCCTTCCGGCAATAATCTTCTTTGTGAGTCGGGACAACCCTGACCTCTCTTGAAAAATCCCTGAAGTTCCAGTTGAAAATCGCCATGAAGTTTTTGTATAAATTTCCGAAGAAATATTCATATTCAGAAAGTATGAAATCATTTCTATTGCTGTTTGATAGTATTCAGCCTTTAATCACGAAACATGGGTGTAGATGGTTATTTACCACATGTTCGCTTGTATGGAATAGCAATTAGCGAAGTTCCATGCTGCTATCTTACTCCGTTGAAATATGTCCCAATTGCATTAAGTCTTTTAGCCTTCCATATGCTCTTCGGTTGTAGTATTAGAAGAACAAACTGCCTTATTAAATTGCTCCATTATACTGCAGTGTTGTGTCACAAAAGCAATCTGAAGTCTCCCTATTTCACTAGCCCTGTCAGCCGTAGCGTAGAGTCTGGCTATACAAAGTGTTTCTCCTGTGGCGAGAAAATCACTTTTGTCAGTCGTCTAATATTGTCAATAACTTCCAAAATACTTCCTCGAAATTGTTCAGCTTTTCTACAGTCCTTACTGTAGCAATGCACAAGAGAATTAGCTTATAGGCGACCGCTAACTGTTCACAGCTAATCTTGTAGAAGCGTTAAAAGTGTCGTTTCAACTTCACCTAGATTTACTTCACAGTAAACCTGCACTGCTTGTAAGTTCGACTCTCGTTTAAGGCAATGGCTTGGCCACGCGTTACAAAGACGACCTTTTCACTACTTAATCTCACTCGACGTTTCACTGAAATGACTATTTGAAATCTGACGATTGAATTATAATCTGAGAATGAGGCTCCTCTCTTCTGCGCAAGGCCTTTTATGAACTTCATGAGGGGCGTATCTATCCCTTCCATCGCGTGTTACTGCGTCATCGCTAGAAGTTCCAACTTCGTCAATACATGACGGATTTTCATAATTCAAAAACTGAAAATAAATTTCACCAAAATTCCAGATCAATGCCTCTACTGCAAATGGATTTCCACAATTCTGCATTCCAAAAAGTAATAAAAATACCATAGTTTCAGCAATCTCCGTCTTCCTTCAGACTATCGTTCATTGGTTTAAGTCTCCCCTCCAATAGCATAATTTCTTCCTCAGCAGAATTCCACGTTTCCTGCGACTGCGTCGTACATCTCGGATCCTTCTCGAATAAATACTGACGTCACTGAGAATCTCAGCTCAAGTAGCCTGCTGGCATAACGTCTGCGTCATCCGTGCTTACGTCATGACTACCCACGTCATAACTATGACAGCCATAACTTTCGCTATAATTTCCAAAATAGCCACCGTGGTCTCTATATAATTCAATTACGGGGGCAGTAGGTAATGTTTTATTAGAGCATAAAACAATTAAAATGAATTTTGAACTTTTTGGACTCAATGTAAAAACTGGGAGCGAAGGTGAAATTACAGATATCAAATCTTTTAATACAAAAACATAATTGTTAGCGAATCAACTAATATTAGTGATATATATCAAAATATTTCAAGTGCTATTATTGTGAAGAGTGAAGAGTTCCAGGAAAGGGAGTCAGGCTGGGCATTGGTTGAAGTACTTTATTTAGAAACCAACATGAATAAATATAATCCCCTTCGAGCATCATCATACATTGATTTGCCAGAATGGATAGAACGTAAAAAAGCTGTTGTGAACGTTATGAATAATGATGACGCATGTTTTGCGTGGGCTGTAACCTCAGCTCTCTATCCAGCAGTGAGGGCTGTGGCGAGAACATCATCTTATCCTCACTATTCTTCAGTGTTAGATTTAAAAGAAATGGAATTTCCTATGGCGATAAAAGACATTCAACGTTTTGAAGAGCTGAACAATGTAAGTATTAATGTTTATGAAATTGAAAATAAGAGTATAGTAGGCCCTCTATATTATACTCAGGAAAAAAGGATGCTCATGTAAATTTACTATACATAACCGAAGGTGAAAATGCTCACTATTGCTGGATAAAACATTTAAGTAGACTAGTTGGTAGTCAGCTATCAAAATATAAGACTAAAATGTGGTTGTGTGATGGCTGTTTGCTATATTTCAGAAAAGAGGACCAACTAACTCAACATCAAAAATGGGGGTATAATCATGTGTGTACGGTATTACCGACTCCTAAAAATAACATTCTAAAATTTAAGGATTATGAGAAACAGCTTCGAGTACCATTTGTTATATATGCTGACTTTGAGGCTTTGCTAAAACCATTTAATACATGTTCATCGAATCCAGCCCAACCTTTTACCAACACTACTCACATTCATGAACCTTTTAGCTTTGCATATTATATTAAATGTAGTTACGATGACTCTTTAAATAAGTTTGAGCTCTATAGAGGACCTGATGCACCTAAAGTTCTTATGGAAAGGCTTGAGAAAGATGCCATCCGTATATCCTGTATTTTAAATACGATCATTCCAATGGAGCCACTAACTTCATTAGAGCAAATGAATTTTGAAACTGAAACTAATTGTTTTATATGTGGTGAATGTTTATATGCAGACAGGATTCGCGATCATGACCATTTAACAGGAAAATATCGTGGTGCTGCTCACCAAGAATGTAATTTAAATTATAGAGTAAGTAAATTCATTCCGGTCATTCTACACAACGGTAGCAAATACGATAACCACTTTATCGTTAAAGAATTTGGAGCTTCAGATGTGAAAATTGAAGTTATTGCAAATAATAAGGAACAATACATATCGTTCACAAAATACATCAAAACTAGCAATAAAAAACCATTAAACTGCGATTTTTAGATTCATTCCGCTTTATGTCGAGTAGTCTTGATAAGCTGGCTAGTAATTTAAGATCAGATCAGTTTCTTGAAATTCAACGTGTCTTTCCTAAAGAAGATGATTTTAATTTGATTCGTCAAAAGGGCATATTCCCTTATGAATATATTAACTGTGTGGAACGTCTTGAGGAGTGTTCTTTACCACCGAAATATGCATTCTACAGTTCCTTAAACACAAGTCATATCAGTGATCAGGAATATTTCCATGCACAACGTGTATGGACACAGTTCCACATTCAAACTTTAGGAGAATTTTCAGACATATATTTGAAGACAGATGTGTTATTATTAGCAAATGTTTTTGAAAATTTTCGGAATGTTTGTATGAAAACTTATGACCTTGATCCTTGTCAGTATTTCACAGCTCCTGGGTTAAGTTTCAGTTCAATGTTGAAAAAAACGAAAGTAAATTTAGAATTATTGACTGATATAGACATGATCAATTTTATAAAATCATCAATTCGAGGTGGATTAAGCCAATGTAGTGGACGGTACTCTAATGCGAATAATAAATACATGCCAAGCTACAACCCTTGTGAAGAGTCAAAGTATATTGTCTACCTCGATGCAAATAACCAATATGGTTGGGCTATGAGTCAATATCTACCACTGAAAGATTTTCGCTGGCTGACACAACCTGAAATTGATGTCTTACATGTTGACACTCTTATTGATAACGATGATAAAGGATATATTTTAGAGGTAAATCTTGAGTACCCTAAAGAGTTACATAATGATCATAATGATTTACCATTTTGTCTTGAGAATATGAAATCTCCATACATCACATCACGAACAAAAATGTTAATTGCTAATGTAAATGATAAATGTAAATATGTAATACATTATCAAAACTTGAAACAGTGTCTACAGCATGGATTGAAATTAACTAAAATTCATCGCGTATTGCAATTTTATCAGTCAGCATGGCTCAAACCGTATATTGATCTAAACAATAATTTAAGAACACAGTCAACAAACGCGTTTGAAAAAGATTTTTATAAACTCATGAATAATAGTGTTTTTGGAAAGACTATGGAGAATGTTGATAAACGAGTTGATGTAAAGCTGATAACAAAGTGGGAGAATGATGGTAAAAGGTATGGTGCGAGCCACTTAATAAGCAAGCCTAACTTTCATAGCTGTTCAATTGTTCATGAGGATTTAGTTGTAATACAAATGAATCGTCTTAAAGTAACTTACAACAAACCCATATATGTGGGTTACACCATTCTGGAATTATCAAAAACACTTATGTATGAATTTCACTATGATTATGTAAAGAAGAACTATCTTGATAATGCTAAATTACTCTACACAGACACAGATTCTTTTATTTATGAGTTTAAAACTAATGATTTTTACGAGGATATCAAAACTGAGCTAAATAGGTTTGATACAAGTGACTATCCCGAGGATAATATTTACCATTTACCTCTAGTAAACAAAAAGGTTCTTGGGAAATTTAAGGATGAATGTGCTGGTGTTATTATAGACACCTTTGTAGGCACAAAATCTAAATCATACAGCTATATGACAATTGATGATGTAGTAGTAAAAAAATTAAAAGGAGTGAAAAAGAATGTTGTTAGTAAAGAGTTAGATATAAGTGATTATAAAAACTGTATAGTTAGTAACCCACCTGTATTATATAAGAAAATGAGTGTATTTAGAAGTAAAAATCATCAACTACATACCAATTTGCTGAACAAAGTTGCTTTAAGTAATGAAGACAACAAACGATTCATTATACCCAACACATTTGATACTTTTGCTTGGGGAAACAGTCGCATTGACGACTATTACTTTACTTAAGTCTAATGATCACTATATTGTAATATTTGTAGTGTGTTTTATATTGTAATATTTTTTTGTAATAAACTGTAAGTAGAATGTATAATGTTAGGCTACTTTAGTTTAGTAAAAATAAGATAAGTAATACATTTTAGTGTAAAATGTTTGCTTTTGTATATTACGAAAAAGATTTTTAAACAAGATGTTCAGCAAAGAACATATAGCCTACTTTCTCCTAAATGTATGGGTATCTTTATGACTCTTTGTCCTCATCCCTAACACAATCACCCCTACCACAATGTATTGTTTGTTTTCTTTTATATTGATAATAAGCCAGTAAGTGTCAAAATCAATATTATATACTTTATGATGATTGAATAACAAAACTACTAACTTATTGTAATGCATTCACGTCCGTTAATCTCTATATTAAGCCAGCCTGCAAAATTAAGGATCTTCCGCCCCAATCACAGTAGGTGGTGCTGCGACCTATCAGTGAATTAATCTTTATCTTGTACGCCTATGCACAGCCATCGTAATGTACTACGATGGCAGTGGCCTAAGGGTGTTGAATGAGTAGGCAGTTTAAAGTAGCCAAGAGGGAGGCGATCCAGCTGGCAGTGTTTAAAGGTATTCGGAGCGCGATCGTGGCTAATAGTTGAACTACCAGTATTACAAAATTGCCATACTTCAGGAGGCCAGCTCAGGCATTTACACAGCGTTATGTTTGGAACAATATTACCCACATAACCCACAAGAGGACAGCACCGTACAGAGGCATTAAGAAGGCTGTGGTTGGGTAGTTCTTCTATTCTCCTTTTCCTAATGGCTTCTGTTTATGTGCGATGCTGGGACTGTGATTTTATTAATATACGAGTGTATACTTTATCCTCTCCTTTGAGCTAAATGACATTTTATTCAGTATCTGTGGAAAAAGCTCGTGCACATCATTTGTAAAAGAATTTAAGAAAAAAAAACCTAACTGTAGCAGTACTCGATCCCCAGTCAACTGCGTGTCAGACTAACATGCTAGCCCAGAGCTAACCGTGTCCATGACGTCAGATGTTCTTAACTGACATATTAGATACAAACTGTTGGCAAATAATGACTTTAAATAAACGATTTCTTCACTGCAGTACATCTTCATTAAAGATCATTTCATACAAAGTTTATATTATTGTATCAGTACGGTATATCACATACAACATACTAAAACTACTGAAATATAAGACAGGCACATGAGGACAGCTGCCATCTTGTCGTGTGACACAAACGACTCAGCTCTTTTAAGCCACTCATACTGTATAATATTATAATATTAAATTATAATAAATAACGGATCACGACCTTCAGGATAGCTTAAACCCCCCTAGGCTCGATAATCGGAATTGGTGGGTCTTAAGCTATTTATTAAAATGGTTGCATAATTCACACGGCCGCCATCCTGAAATGGCATGGCCGATGACCTTGAATTTTGGATGAAAGACGCGCCCTATATAAAGGTATGTTGTCACCGAATTTGGTAGAGATCTGATGATTAGTTTAGCCGTAATTTGATTTTACGTTTTGAACATTTGAGTGGCCGCCATTCTGTTTTGGTAAAGATGGCGGCGATATAAAGTATGACACTGAGGTGTCCTTTACTAGTGCTACGTCTGTACCAAATTTCGTTCAATTCGGTTTCACCGTGTTCGAATTGATAGGGGGGGGGACAGACATTCAGAGTACACACACTCACACACACACAGACACACACACACACACACACACAGAGACTCACACACACACACATACACACACACACACACACAGACTCACACACACACATACACACACACAGACAGACACACTTTTTTCGCCCTGTGTTGATCTCATAAGTCTACTTTCATTTTTTGCAAAAATCGAAAGTAGGCTAAAAATGTACAGAATGTGTGAACTAAACAAGGGAAATGTAAAAAATGTAAAGTGGAAATTGTAAATATCCATGTGTGAAAAAGTGAAATAGTTATCACCATTTTAAAATTAAAAGATATTGTGATCTTGTAAACCTTGTTTTTATTTCACAAAATATATGGCTTTACAAAATAGAATACAAAGAAATACAATTTCCTCAATCCTTTTCAATGTTCATGTCCACTCATCATTAACTTCCCTTTTATAGCAGTAATCACAATGAGGGCTGCCAACCTCTCCCCCTCTGAGCCATTATAGGATGTCAAACGTTGCTTAGCTTTTCAACGATACTTTATCCACCACACGTATTAAAGCATAATGACTATGACGATAAGAAAGGTCGTGTTCTTTACATGTTTAATCCAAAGAAATAATAGGTATTTACTTAACACAGGGTCTTGAGTCCATGAGTTTGGTTCATGTTGCCAGATTTCTTTCACGGCATTGACTGTCACATAATAAATGAACAACTTGGAGAGCACCAATAATTCTTCTTTGGTAAAACTATCTGCATATCGATGACAGATAACCTTTTAGTTCCACCCTTAAAACAACAACACTACCTCTTGCATAATCTGCGATGTTGATGGCTCTTGAGACGTGAAAGATGGATTAAACATAACTTTTACATCAACAGGAGTTAGACTTTGCTCAGTAAACAATGCACTGTCATGAGCCACAGTATTTTTTAGCCTATTTTCAATTTTGAAAAAAATAGGCTTATGAGATCACCTTTTGTCCGTGTGTGTGTGCGTGTGTGTGTGTGTGATTCGTGTGTGTGTCTCCCCCTAATAAAATCTAAACGGCTGGAGCGATTTCAATGAAACTCGGTATGTTCATAGCACTATTCCCGGCGACCTCGACCGTGCCCTTTAAATTTGGTTACGTCTCACCAATGCAAAATGGCGGCTGTGCGAAATATTTCACTAGCATTCAATATCTCCGAAACTATTACCGATATCGCCCTGAAATTGTGTACGGTGAAAAAGGGTACTACTAGAAGTTCACCTATGAGACTTTCAAAAAACCTGGTGACTACAAAACCAACATGGCGGTCAAGCGAAGTTGAGACTTTTAAATAGACTTTTCTCGCGATTTAACTATCCACACGTAATGAAACTTGGTACAGCAAATGTTTATACACATTGTAATGCACTGGAGTCTAATTTAGTTCAATTGTTTACATAACTTCAAAATGGCGGCTGTGCGAAATATTTCACTGACATTCTATATCTCCGAAACTATTACAGATATCAGCCTGCAATTTAGTAGGGTGATAAAGGGTACTGATACAAGTTTACCTATGCATATTTCGTAAACTTGTAAAGTAGAAAACGAACATGGCGACCAAGCGAAGTTGAGACTTTTAAATAGACTTTTCTCACGATTTAACCATCCAAACGTAATGAAACTAGGTACAGCAAGTGTTTATACACATAGTAATGCACTGGAGTCTAATTTAGTTCAATTGTTTACATAACCTCAAAATGGCGGCTGTGCGAAATATTTCACTGACATTCTATATCTCCGAAACTATTACAGATATTACCCTGCAATTTTGTGCGGTGATAAAGGGTACTGGTACAAGTTTATCTATGTATATTTCATAAACTTGTAAAGTAAAAAACGGACATGGCGACCAAGCGAATTTGAAATATTTTAATAGACTTTTCTCGTGATTTAACTCTCTGAGCGCAGTGAAATGTGGTACAGTAAATGATTTTGCAGATTGTAATGCACTGCCATCTAATTTAATTCAATTGTTTACATAACCTCAAGATGGCGGCTGTGCGAAATTTTAAAATTAAGTTTTCATTCTTGTGTCGTAATCATGCGATCGAAGTGAAAGTTTGAATAATGAACCTACGCAATAATTTTCCTTTAATGGTACATAACTCTATGGCCTATACATATAACAATCCTAAATGGCGAGCTTCCGAAATATTTAGACGGTTCTCAATATCTCTGAATCTTTTACAGCAACCAAACTGATTTTTTAATGTTCATAGAGACTATGAACATATGTTCACCTATAGGACTTTCATTAACCTGGTGAGCACAAATCCAACATGGCGGCGACGCGAAGTATAAATATTTAAATGGACGATTCTCGCGAATTAACTATCCGAGTGCTGTGAAACGTTGCACGTTAAATGCTTATACAAATGTTGATCCACTGGCATCTAATTTATTTCAATTGTTTGCATAATCACAAGATGGCTGCTGTGCGTAATTTTAAAATCTCGTTTTTACTTCTTGTTGTCTAATCAAGCGATTGAAGTTTGAATACCACACGTACACAATAATCTTAATGTAATAGTACAAAAATAAAAATCCAACCTGGCGACCATCTGAAATATTTAGACGGTTCTCAATATCTACGAATCTGTTATAGCAATTAAACTGAAATTTTGTATGTTGATTGTGGCAGTTAACATAAGTAGGATATATGAAAATAGGCTGTATAGTTCTTCATGGAACTACTTGTTGATGTTGAGTTAGTTGGTCCTCTTTTCTGAAATATAGCAAACAGCCATCACACAACCACTTTTTAGTCTTATATTTTGATAGCTGACTACCAACAACTCTACTTAAATATTTTATCCAGCAATAGTGAGCATTTTCACCTTCGGTTATGTATAGTAAATTTACATGAGCATCCTTTTTTTCCTGAGTATAATATAGAGGGCCTACTATACTCTTATTTTCAATTTCATAAACATTAATACTTACATTGTTCAGCTCTTCAAAACGTTGAATGTCTTTTATCGCCATAGGAAATTCCATTTCTTTTAAATCTAACACTGAAGAATAGTGAGGATAAGATGATGTTCTCGCCACAGCCCTCACTGCTGGATAGAGAGCTGAGGTTACAGCCCACGCAAAACATGCGTCATCATTATTCATAACGTTCACAACAGCTTTCTTACGTTTGATCCATCCTGGGAAATCAATGTATGATGATGCTCGAAGGGGATTATATTTATTCATGTTGGTTTCTAAATAAAGTACTTCAACCAATGCCCAGCCTGACTCTCTTTCCAGGAACTCTTCACTCTTCACAATGATAGCACTTGAAATATTTTGATATATATCACTAATATTAGTTGATTTGCTAACAATTATGTTTTTGTATTAAAAGATTTGATATCTGTAATTTCACCTTCGCTCCCAGTTTTTACATTGAGTCCAAAAAGTTCAAAATTCATTTTAATTGTTTTATGCTCTAATAAAACACTACCTACCAAGCCAAACACAGTAGGTTGAACATTTTTTTAAAAATGATTCAATACTTTGAGTTTTTTCTTTACTATAAAGTCTATAACTAGCAATTCGACTTTTAATTGCACTACCAATTTGTTGAACATTTCCAGAATTTCTTTCATGGCAAGTGTTATTTTTATGTTGAATACTGCGTAAATGTCCATGAATTATTGAAGAAGGTATATCAATATTACATACATCACGATGTGTTATTGAAGGTTCACCATTCTTCTTTCTTTTTGTTGCACAACTATTTTCATAATCTTGAGATCGTTTACGCTTTTGAGCATCACATTCATTTAAAGGTTCCGTGCTAGTTAATGGTTTTACAGATTTCAATTCCTGTTGTTTCTCCATGCACTTCAACCATGTGGGATTGATATCGCTTTACAGCAGAAAATCCAAGATCGCAAACTGAACACGAAAATGGTGCTGAACTGACATGCTTTAGATTTACATGCCGTCCAAGACTATCCTGTCTGTTAAATGTTGAAGCACAATGACTGCATACAAACATTTTCTGATTATGTTTTGTACTTGCATGACGTTGAAGGCTGTCAGGTCTTGAGATCTGTTTCTTACAGTCACCACACTTGAACATAATGATTACTTTCCAACTTATCTATAAAAGAAAGAAATCATAAATGTTAATAAAAAATAAAACAAAGGACAATATAAATAGTTTAATTATATTCCAGTCAATGGTTATAGCAGGGTATTTAAATCGATCTGTGAACTCCTAGCAAGTCTGACTTCATGTAGTTCTAACTGGGGGTTACTATATACCACTGTCACTGACACCTAGCGGTGAACATTGGAACTTGATAGAGTGGTAGAAACCAGCGGTCACCAGTTAAGTGAGCTAAGTGTGACGTTATAGCTAGTCTTAAAGCAAGTCTAAACTTGTAGAACATGTCACGTGATAGAAACTAGCGATCGCTAGTTAAGTGAGCTAAGTGTGACGTCATAGCCAGTCTTAAAACAAGTCTAAACTTGTAGAACATGTCACGTGATAGAAACCAGCAGCCACCAGTTAAGTGAGCTAAGTGTGATGTCATAGCCAGTCTTAAAACAAGTTTAAACTTGTAAAACATGTCACGTGATATGGTTAAGTTAGGTAAAGTTAGGTTATGTTAGGTGAACTGAAGTTAAGTCTTTGAATATTCCCTCTGTCACTGACACCTAGCAATGAACATTCAGACTTAATAGAGTGGTAATCAAAATCTAACCTACAAAAATTACAAAATTAGCTTTACACACCATGGTCAAGTAGTTCCAACTTTTGACTGCCAAATATACCATTATCACTAACATGTAGTGGTGAACATTGGAAAATATCACTCTAACTGTTTAAAAGTTATTAGAGGGGCACTTACCTTTTTATAATTGATCAACTGCTGTCAATGAATTAACAGATTGTAGGAATCTAGTAACCTACAGGTACCCAATTATCTGTAAACAAATCAATCAATCAATCAATCAATCAATACATTCCAATCAATAACTTCAACATCAATTAGTAATAAAAGACTACAATCCATTAATAATAAGTACTTATCATGCAAAATAATTTAATGATTTTCTTCCAAAAAGCCTTTTTTTTTCAACCCTTGAGCAGTAATACAGTACTGTTCACACAAAGCGAGTAATAAAGACTGACAGTAGGGAAATATATGACACCTCTCTTATATAAACTCTCTTCGCTCGTGTTAGCAGTTTTTTGCAGATCATTGCAATTCCTTTCCCAATACAGCTGAGAGTCCAAAGTACACTAGGAACACCTGTGTGGTATCCAATGACTGCTGACTTTACATGATCATCACCCATTGTCTTGATCAACACCTGAGGTTTCATATTACTGCAGAGTCAGTCATAGCAACCGCAGTGTGCGCTCTCTGGCATGTCAGCAACATGACACCGGAAGGAACACCTGTGTAATATCCAATAACTGCTAACTTTGCATGATCATCACCCATTGTCTTCATGAACACTTGCGGTTTCAAATTACTGCAGTGTTAGTCATAGCAACAGATCTGCGCGCTCTCTGCCATGTCTGTAATATGACACCGAAAATATAACAAGACGTCTTACTGCACGTGCCATCTCCACAGTTTTAACATATTAAGAACATGTATTATTCTCTTTCAACTACAAATGACTCGTTAGAACACATTCATCCACCAAGTTAGATCCCTTGTATGTTCACATGTATTTCATCACTTTCCTTTCATATCGTTATTCCATTATAGTAGTGGTGAACAACGTCAGTTCAACACACAAATGTAGTTAGGCCCTTTGACATAATTTAAATAAATGCATGGGCTAGTCCGTAGGGACCAGGCCAAAGGGACCCGTCCAAAGGGATCAGTCCAAAGGGACAAGGACTCGTCCACAGGGACCTGTCAACAAGGACCTGTCCACAAGGACCTGTCCACAAGGACTCGTCCACAAGGACCTGTCAACAATGACCTGTTAACAATAACCCATCCACAGGGATCCACTCCCCCACCCTCTTACAAAAGCCATGAGTGGGCATGCATAAAAAACAAAACAAAACAAGCATGTTAATTCATAGTGGCTATCCACCGAACACATGCACTTTATGTAGAACAACGTTTAAATCCATATCGGCATTCAAACTCTCACATGTTGCAATTGGAAAGAGAGATTCTCTAAAAAATTACAATTTCACCCCCTAGTAGGGTAGATTTTATTTTTGGGGTTGAAATATGTTGTCCGTTGGAAAGGGGGTGTTAGCCTGAGTTCAATGACCCCTCGTACAAGTCTCTAGCCTGATTGGTTTGCGAGATATTGCCATTTTAGTATTCCAGCGGTGAAGCGGTGGCGGTGGTATTAGAACTCCTGCAAATAACTACTAAAGTTATCAAAGAAAAATCTATAATAATTTTGGATTGCAAGTCATGAAATCTTCTTCAAATTCATGTAGTTTCAACTCTCTAACTTCAATAGTTAATAACCCCTGGCACTACAGCCCTTGAAGGACCTAGGCCTACCAAGCGACTGCTGCCAGCTATTTGACCTGCAGATATTAGGGTGACGCATGATCAACGCAACGGGTCCCTTGGCCGTTAATCTTGGTTTTCGTGTTCGGGGCGCTACCTCACTGTCAGACAGCTACTCAATTGTCCTCACAAAACTGAGTGCACCCCGTTGCAGCCCTCGCGTCAGTTTCTAAAATCCCTGACGGAGCCGGAAATTGAACCCGGGGTCTCCGGGTAAGAGGCAGGCGCTTTACCCCAACACCACGGGGCCGGCAATTTCTATAGTTAGGTCATAAATTTATCGTTTGCTTATTATTTTGTTTTAAAAAGCATTAATTATAATGTTGGTATCAGTGTATGATGATGACTCTTCAGTAACTTAACTATTTTATCTTATAAAGGAAATTTTTGATAAATTTTCGTAACATTTGATTCAGTAGGAGCATGTTAAGTAACTGAACTGTGTTATTCAACTAATCTGTTAGTGCCACCTATTTACCGCCAACCGGCAAGGGAAATACCACTCCGGCCAGGGGTATTTTGCGGTGACAATCCCAATTTTCCAGGATAGTCACCCCCCCCCCCCCAAATTTTTTTTCTATATACGCCCCTGACTCCGGCTTAGAAGCTGATGAAAGGAGGGGTGTTTTATTTTACCGAAAATAACACCCGTCAAACACGAGATATCGTTACAGTGAATTTATTAAATTAAGGAGACAATAATAGAACACATTAAAGGTTGAAGAAACAAATTTAATAGAAAACTAGCATAAAATCAATTTATTTTTGAAATCAAAAACGGTTTTCAGAAATCGCTTAATTAGGAAACGATTTGTAAAAACTGTTTTGTCGTTTAATAAAAAACATTTAAAAGTTATTCAAGGTAACATTTTTTTAATTAAACGTTTTGCAAAACGCGATTAGTCCGGTGTTGATCCTTTAGGGTGGGTCGTATATTCCCATGTTCTTGGGTGTGTCTAGAAGTTGAGTTGTCTGATAACCTTTGTCACTGTGATTGTATTGGTGTGTGTAGTTGTAATCGAGGTAGGATTTGAGTAGGAAGCGGTCGTGGTATTACGTTGGGTACCATCCCATCATTTGCCTAGGATAGAAGAGGGGAAACCACGGAAAACTACTTCCACGATAGCTGAGGTTGGAATCGAACCCATCACTTCTTAGTTTTACCTCACGAGGCTGGGTGAACCCCGTTTCAGCCCTCAGATCAGAATTAAACTTCTATACAGAGCCAGGAACCGACAGCGGTAGTTACGCTCGCTAAAGCGCAGAGCTTGACGTTAGACGTGGGATCGAGCCCCACCGTCAGCGGTCCTTGAAATGAATTTCCGTGGTTTCCCATATTCAAGTCAAGGCAAATGCTGGGGCGGTACCATCTGACGGACCTCGGCCGCTTCCTTCCACATCCTTCCCCATTTTCATTCATCTTCATTCATTTTATCTCTCATTAACTCCTGTAGTGAGGTTGGCGTAAAAACCATCCGCCACGTAGAATGTCATCGCATCTCATCCTTGACCCCGTTGGAAACGAGAATAATACAGTATAAGGCCGGGAATCGAATTCGCGCCTCAGCGGTTGACTGCCATGAATGCTAGCCACTACGCAACCGGTTAGTAAGAAACGTTGGTTGGTTGGTTGGTTCATCAGTTTAGGGGCTGCGACAACGCGGTCATGTGGCCCCGTGTACTTTGGTTGTGTGTACAATCGGTCTGATAACCGGTGTTAATTGTGATGACTGTATTAGTGTGTGTTATCTGTTTTCAATTCAAGTAAGGACTGCAAACATTGATTTTTTTTCAGGTAGTTCCTTCCAAACGCAACCATCAACGACTACTAGTTCAGAACTGGTTACCAGAAGCCATCGCAGTCGGCTCCTGGCGACGAACGTCGTAACTTAAGAGCGTTTGTCAAATGTTTAACCTAACCTATAATTTAGCTTCACACAGTTGTAATTAGTGGAAGGTTCTTTAACATGTCATAAATCTATGACATGGGACCACCGCGCCGGCTTTACTTTCCCTCCGAAGGAAGGCATACTGAGGGATTTATAACGCTCTTAAAAAATCCGATAACTTCGGCCGGGTCTGAACCCGCGATCTTGGGCATAGAAGCTCAGCATGCTACCAACTACGCCACCGAAGCCACCAAAGTAAGGAAAGTTCAACAGGGAGCTCTAGTAACTTATAAATGTATGAGGGATAAGGAACTTTCCACACCTGAATTAAATACAAATTGCTGCTATTTAATAACCGCCAGGTTACAGGATTGCAGGTGAAACTCGGCAAATGCAATGACTTTCTAAATTGAACTAGCACAGTTTAATTGATTTTAAATTGGACTAATTACTTTATATGATTGGCAAAGCAATTCGAAATCCATTTAAATCCCACATTATTAACAAATTCAATCAAAATGATTCATTGTGTAACTCTGTTATCGTCATATCGTTAATTTTTATTGTTAAATACTCTCTTTCAGAGAAACGATATTAGGTTATTCATTTACTAGCATTACCCGTCGCGGCTTTGCCCACGAATATTCTAGTTGTAAAGAGTATACTTAGCAAAATCGCAATCATGAATGCTATGACTGATTTATCCTTGGTATGAATAATCAGACTTTATCAATTCAGCTACTGGTGCAGTGGTTAGGGGTTTGTCATTCCTTCATAGGTATATCAGAGCGAAGTTAGTTTTCTGGGAATATCACAGACACTGTTAATTTAAGGGCCCTTAAATGTGGTTCGGAGACCCTTTATAGTCGGGTGAAAAAGACATTTCGTACCACACTCACACGTGAAAATTGCGTGAAAAAATTCTAGAGTGCCCCTTGACCCCCTTAAGCGCATTATACAGTATGTATTGATGAATTTTACAGCTTAATTTGGTTCAGTGATAACCTTATAACCGTCTGGAAACTTTCACAGTAATGTAATAATTGGAATTGCATTGCGTCTTACTGAAATAGATGGACCTGTGAGATTCTGTTACCATGGTTACCGTGTTGCATTCTTTCATTATTTCGTTGTAAATATACATATTTTAAGGTATTTATTTAATTGTGAGACATTTAAAGAGTAAGTGAGTGCGTTTCGCTTACGCATTGGGTTATGGTGAACCTGTAGGTACCCCATATGTGTAGGTTGGTGTTAATGGGACCTTATTTTCGGTACAAAACTGGAATGGGACCTTAGCAGAATAATATAGGGAGGGATACCAGATGAATCAGCTGCCCCTAATAATATTGTTGTATGCAGCCCAACTAGCGTTGTTGTAAGGAAGGTTGATATTTCTCGGCCTGTATCCCGTATGGTAGTCTAATACACTGCAAGCATATCCTGCCAAGGATGACACAGTTACTTTTCCCTGGATGAGACTACAGACAAATGCGAGGGGAAAATAATAGTGTTCAGTATCGTTTGGGGGATATGCTTGCAGTGCATTAGTACCATACGGGATGCAGGTAGAGAAATATCGACCTTCCTGACAACACGCGTTAATTGGGCTGCATAAAAATATTATTAGGGGCAACTGCTTCACCTGGTATAATAGAATTGCAGATGCAAGCAGTAGTACATGCGTTGCTCGGGATGAATGCCCTGCGTTAAAGAGGTGATTGTTGTTGTTACAATTAAGGAGGCTTTAAAATCGTTATAATTAGACCTTTGTCCTTCGGTGAGTGTGGAAATTGTCTGATAACCTGTTATTGTGATGTCTGTATCAATGTGTATTTGTAATTCAGGTGATTATTAGGAAGGAGGCGTCCTTGGTCTTAAGTTAGGAACAATCCCAGCATATTCCTGGAGTAGAAGTGGGGAGGGGGAGGGGACGGGGATGATGGGAAACCAATTCCAGGTTGGCTGAAGTCGGATTCGTACCCGCCTCTTCTCAGATCATCAAATTAAATCCCGCATTTAAAAAAGTGTATGTACTATATGTCTACCCCTTATTATTCCCCTTTTCATCGGGGTTGGAGATGACATGCGATGAAAGACTATGTGGCGGATAGTTTCTACGTCCGGAGGCCGTTCCTGACGCCAACCTCACGAATGAGAGATGGAATGAAGGAAGATTAATGAAACTGGGCAAGGATATGGAAGGAAGCGGCCGTGGTTTATCAGAGGGTACCGTGCCAGCATTTGTCTGGAGTTAAAAATGGGAAACCTCGGAAAACCATTTAAAGGATGAGCCATGGTGGGGCTCTAACCCACGCCTACTGAGTCCGCAGCGCTGCGCGTTAGTGAGCGTAGCTACCGCTGTCGATAAATAAGGAAAGTGTAGGTATTCCATGTTATTATATCCAGGTTAGTGTGATAAATAATTGTTATTCGCCAGCCTTAATTGAATAGGGTACATTAATGAAAGCGATTCTTTTATAGATTACGAAGGCATCACTCATGAAACGGCTTCTAAACTTACAAATTCAGCGTTACGTTTTTAACCACAACTTAGGTGCTGAACTATGGCCAGATATAAGTAATATCAAGATGTATCACATTCCATATTATTCCCGTTCCTTCAACCGACCAATGGTAGCAGCGTGCACAATAACGCAAGGGCTGTAGGGTATCTTCGGACTCGGAGTGCGAGTGAACTCCTACCTCACCGTCAACCGTCATTGACATTAATTTCCCTGGTTTCCCATTTTCAACTCCGGGCAAATGTTGTGAAGGCACTGGATTGAGTCTGGTCCCAAGGTCTTGTGCGTTAGTGCACTGGGCTAACCTGGTCGTTACATGAATAAAATTCATGATAATTATGATGGAAAATGTCAGAATGGATATTTCACATAGATACACCTTGCCTGCATGCCTGTGATAGAAACCAGTATCAGATGATTTTCTTGGGAGGAAAACATTTGACAGAATTTACTGTCATTTTCCCTGCTATTTGCTGGCTATATTAAACAACTCTGGACTAGGTTGGTTGCATTGACTCAAAATAAGAACAACGAAAACATCAGAAATCAACAGTAACAGATCCACTAATTTATTCGTACGATTTAGTAGATAATAACAACAACGATAATCTATAACAGTTACCAAACTTTTGAGGGTTGTATGGTAAATCTCATGATGATAATGAATATAATTTGTACTCGAATTGTTGAAGCAGGAACTCGACTCATCAGGAGGTGATTCCTACCATAAGATGTGATGATCCACGGTGGTGGTTTGCTGGTGAGTTTAGTAGTATTCTCCTTCGCCTCCTGAAGTGTAATGTCCACCCTCTCCGCCTTCGCCGCCTGATGAGTAGTGTCCAAAGTGGCCACCGCCTCCCTCCCCTCCAGAGGAATAGCTGTGATGACCACCTTCCCCACCGCCGCCTCCACCAGAAGAGTAGTGTTCGTAGTGTTCACCCTCACCAGAGTTTCCTCCGCCACCACCACCATAATGCTCGTGGTGCTCTGTACCAGCTCCATCGTGATCCCCATAGCTTCCACCATGGCTTCCACCTCGGCTTCCTTCACTGCTGTAATGTCCTCCACTGCTTCCACCACCTCCAGTGCTCCCACCATCAGCTTTACCGAATGAGGAATGAGTCTCGTAACCGTAGGAATCACCATCCTTTTTGTGGAAGCTGTCGAATTTCTGGTAGCCCTCATCTCCTTTGCCATCCTTAGTTCTCAAGTATCCAACTTCTCCATGGTTTCCTCCACCATAAGAGCCATGATGACCGTCAGTTGCAGCAGCTACTAAATCAGAACTCTCAGGGTAGACTCTGACTTCGCTGATAATCGACTCGACCTGCTCAGAGTCAGCAGGCAAGCAAGAGATGCCGCCCACCAGAAACGCAAATGCCGCCAAGTACCAAGTTCTCATCTCGACTGCCAGAACTCAAATGATGCTTAAACAATAGGCAAACACACGTTTTATAAACGGCTTCCCTTCCTCCGACTGCCGCAAGAGGAAGGGAAGATAGGTGGAGTCAGTTACAACGAATCTACTCCGGTTAGCGTGTCTCAGGCTGAATTCCATTTTTTCTCACACACTTGTTACATTACAACTTGACTTAATCAGATTTCTGATTCGATTTTACTTCTCAGCACCCACGAATGACTGCTCCGTTGTTTTGTTTTTTACGTTTATTTGAATAATGTAGAGCCCAATACATCAAAGGAAATGAGGCAATATTCATGGTTTCGAAGCAAGAGAGAAGCAAAAAGACTCACACGGAAAGTGAGGCCAATCAACTCTGCAAGAAAGTGAGGAATTCCACGGCTCACTCACTTCGACAATACTTTTCCTTTCAGTGGAGGAGAAGGAACATTGTCATGCCCTAGTGACACAGTGTGCGATCCCATCAGGCGTGAACTCTAATGAACCGTGCAATCCGTTTTGTCGTAGCTAGTGCCGTTGTCACTGTTTTTAGGAACTTTTCAATCAAGTAAAATAGGCGTTGAAGTCCATCGGTTTCTTGTATGCAACATCCGATGATGTAATTTACATAACACGCGTATTGAAACACAAACAGCCTGAATACAGAAATGTTTTCAAATGGGGAAACATGTTCTTAAGAACAGAGTGTTGCGTGAATGTGTAAGCATATTGTTTTGTCTGGCTTTTATTATCATGATCACAAATCACGAAGCCTCATTTATATGTGAAACCCGAACTACCGCACGTGATCTTTCATCTCGAAAATCCCCGGAAATCAATCCCAGTCCGCCTCGGAAAGAGACAAGCAGTTTGACCACTGTGCCATCACACTCTAAGGTGTAATGAGGGTTAGTAAGTATTGGGTGTCGTGCTATGGTTGGAAAATATATTTGTAAGGCTAATCTGATACACAATCCATTATTTATTTATTTATTTTTATTTATTTATTTTATTTTATTTTTTTTTTATTTTTTTTGAACGACTGTGTTGTCCAGCGATAAGGCTCTTGTCTGTTGTGTCAAGTGTTGTGTCAAGGTTGTGAGGTTGCATAATGGCGTAACCTGCTGGGATTTGAAAGCAAATAAATGCAATAGACTTGTACCGCTAGATTTTGTCACAGAGAACCCTTCCAAATAATATTCCAGAACGATTTCTTGAAATATAATTCGTCCACCCAGAGAGTTGTTGCTGCATTTAAGGGCTTGGGCATCGTGGTCATTTTTCGCCGTGTAGTTGGGTGAGTGTAAAATCTTCGCCTGATATCCTGTGTTATTGTGATGTCTGTATTAGTCTGTGCATTTGTAATTCAGGAGGGGAATGAGAAATAACTAGCTGTCGTCTTAAGTTAGGGACCATACCAGCATTTCCCTGGAGTAGAACTGCGGAAACCACAGAAAACCACTTCTAGGACGGATAAGGTGGGAATCGAACTCACCTATTCTCAGTTTTGCCTCACGATGCTGAGTGAACCCAGTACCAGTGCTCAGACCAGAATTAAATTTCTTGGCGGAGCCGGGAATAGAACCCAGGACCATTGGGGATGCGCAGTGACAATACGTGCCACAGAAGGCGGCTTTTCAAGAGTGGAGCTATACCCAGTTTCCCTCAAAAACAAGAGTTTGTAGGCAGACAACTGTTGGTTCGACGAAATCCTCCTCTAACTGAATGTAGAGGTAGAATGCAATTTATGTGGAAAGAAAATGTTTATGATTCTCCGAGTCTCGGACTGAAATATATATTTTTATGCCAATAAAATGGTACGATGTGCCATATTATTGCTGTGAAAAGTATGTTTATTCGAGCTCAGCATAATGGGAGATTCACCAGCGGTAAAGAGACCTTCTTTTAAAGGTATTTCTGGCTCGAAAAATCGTCAAATAAACTCTGGTTCGTTAAGTTAATCACCTAATATAGCGCAAAAGTCCTTGAAATTACATATCACCTAAACCAAACATTACCATGACAATAACCAAATTATGTGAGCATTACCGTGTTGCAAAGCATTTTTAGCCTACTTTTCACATTTTGCAAAAATGAGGAAAAAGTAGACTTATGAGATCGATCCGGGAAAATATGTGTCTGTCTGTCTGCTGTCTGTCCTTCTATCTGTCTGTCTGGCAGTGTGTGTGTGTGTGTGTGTGTGTGTGTGTGTGTGTGTGCAACACACTCTCAACTCCTAAACGGCTGCAGCAATCGAAACCAAATTTAGTATGAGTAAAGATGTATACCGGAATATCTAAAGCCCATATTTCAAAATGATGCCAGTGCTACCAAATGCAGGAAAAACGCACTAGAAATTTGAGCTCCATGTTGGATATCCTGGAAGGTATGCATGGGAGCTATTCCAAAATTGGCACACATGTAGATAATACTATTTCAGTTTAATTTTCAGGAGACCATACATTACAGTGTTGCCAAAATAATTTAATAGGTCCAATTTTTAAATGCATATAACATCATTGGATTTCAACCAAATTTTGTATATAATATGTGTACATAAACAGATATGACTGAGCCAATCTTAAGAGCCACCAGGGCTGCCAACTGTTAATAATTGCTCTCTCTATTTTTAGCCTACTTTCGATTTTTGCAAAAAATGAAAGTAGACTTATGAGATCAACACAGGGCGAAAAAAGTGTGTCTGTCTGTGTGTGTGTATGTGTGTGTGTGAGTCTGTGTGTGTGTGTGTGTGTATGTGTGTGTGTGAGTCTCTGTGTGTGTGTGTGTGTGTGTGTGTGTGTGTGTGTCTGTGTGTGTGTGAGTGTGTGTACTCTGAATGTCTGTCCCCCCCTATCAATTCGAACACGGTGAATGCGAATTGAACGAAATTTGGTACAAAGGTAGCACTAGCAAAGGACACCTCAGTGTCATGTTTTATATCGCCGCCATCTTGACGGAAACGTAATGGCGGCCACACAAATGTTCAAAGCTTAAATCAAATTACGACTAACCTAATCATCCGATTTCTACCAAATTTTGCAACAACATACCTTTATGGGGGGAGCATCCTTTGACCAAACATATAGGCCATCAGCGTAATAGTTTGCGGATGGCGGCCATCTTTGTGTGAGAATCGATTCCCCTATTAATTCGAACACGGTGCAACCGAATGGAACGAAATTTGGTACAGAGGTAGTATTAACATAAGGCACCTCAGTGTCATGTTTTATATCGCCGCCATTTTGACGGAAACGTAATGGCGGCCACACAAATGTTCAAAGCTTAAATCAAATTCCGATTAACCTAATCATCCGATCTCTACCAAATTTTGCAACAACATACCTTTATGGAGGGAGCATCCTTTGACCAATCTAATAGGTTATTAGCCTAATAGTTTGCGGGTGGCGGCCATCTTTATGTCAAAATTGATTCCCCCTATTAATTCGAACACGGTGGAGCCGATTGGAACGAAATTTGGTACAGAGGTAGCACTAGCAAAGGGCACCTCAGTGTCATGTCTTATATCGCCGCCATCTTGACAGAAACGTAATGGCGGCCACACAAATGTTCAAAGCTTAAGTTAAATTACGACTAACATAACCATCCGATCTTTACCAAACTTTGCAACTACATTCCTTTATGGAGGGAGCATCCTTTGACCAATCTAATAGGTTATTAGCCTAATAGTTTGCGGGTGGCGGCCATCTTTATGTCAAAATTGATTCCCCCTATTAATTCGAACACGGTGGAGCCGATTGGAACGAAATTTGGTACAGAGGTAGCACTAGCAAAGGGCACCTCAGTGTCATGTCTTATATCGCCGCCGTATTGACAGAAACGTAATGGCGGCCACACAAATGTTCAAAGCTTAAATCAAATTACGACTAACCTAATCATCCGATTTCTACCAAATTTTGCAACAACATACCTTTATGGGGGGAGCATTCTTTGACCAAACATATAGGCCATCAGCGTAATAGTTTGCGGATGGCGGCCATCTTTGTGTGAGAATCGATTCCCCTATTAATTCGAAGACGGTGCAACCGAATGGAACGACATTTGGTACAGAGGTAGTATTAACAAAAGGCACCTCAGTGTCATGTTTTATATCGCCGCCATCTTGACGGAAACGTAATGGCGGCCACACAAATGTTCAAAGCTTAAATTAAATTCCGATTAACCTAATCATCCGATCTCTACCAAATTTTGCAACAACATACCTTTATGGAGGGAGCATCCTTTGACCAATCTAATAGGTTATTAGCCTAATAGTTTGCGGGTGGCGGCCATCTTTATGTCAAAATTGATTCCCCTATTAATTCGAACACGGTGGAACCGATTGGAACGAAATTTGGTACAGAGGTAGCACTAGCAAAGGGCACCTCAGTGTCATGTCTTATATCGCCGCCATCTTGACAGAAACGTAATGGCGGCCACACAAATGTTCAAAGCTTAAGTTAAATTACGACTAACATAACCATCCGATCTCTACCAAACTTTGCAACAACATTCCTTTATGGAGGGAGCATCCTTTGACCAATCTAATAGGTTATTAGCCTAATGGTTTGCGGGTGGCGGCCATCTTTATGTCAAAATTGATTCCCCCTATTAATTCGAACACGATGGAACCGATTGGAACGAAATTTGGTACAGAGGTAGCACTAGCAAAGGGCACCTCAGTGTCGTGTTTTATATCGCCGCCATCTTGACTGAAACGTAATGGCGGCCGCACGAATGTTCAAAGCTTAAATCAAATTACGATTAACCTAATCATCCGATCTCTACCAAATTTTGCAACTACATACCTTTATGGAGGGAGCATCCTTTGACCTATCTAATAGGTCATTCGCCTAATAGTTTGTGGATGGCGGCCATCTTTGTGTCAAAATCGAATGCCCCTATTAATTCAAACACGGTGAAACTGAATGGAACGAAATTTGGTACAGAGATAGCACTAGCAAAGGGCATCTCAGTGTCATGATTTATATCGCCGCCATATTGACAGAAACGTAATGGCGCCCACACAAATGTTTAAAGCTTAAATCAAATTACGACTAACATAACCATCCGATCTCTACCAAACTTTACAACAACATACCTTTATGGAGGGAGCATCCTTTGACCAATCTAATAGGCCATTAGCCTAATAGTTTGCGGATGGCGGCCATCTTCATGTCAAAATTGATTCCCCCTATTAATTAGAATACGGTGGAACCGAATGAACGAAATTTGGTACAGATGTAGCACTAGCAAAGGGCACCTCAGTGTCATGTTTTATATCGCCGCCATCTTGACGGAAACGTAATGGCGGCCACACAAATGTTCAAAGCTTAAGTTAAATTACGACTAACATAACCATCCGATCTCTACCAAACTTTGCAACAACATTCCTTTATGGAGGGAGCATCCTTTGACCAATCTAATAGGTTATTAGCCTAATGGTTTGCGGGTGGCGGCCATCTTTATGTCAAAATTGATTCCCCCTATTAATTCGAACACGATGGAACCGATTGGAACGAAATTTGGTACAGAGGTAGCACTAGCAAAGGGCACCTCAGTGTCGTGTTTTATATCGCCGCCATCTTGACTGAAACGTAATGGCGGCCGCACGAATGTTCAAAGCTTAAATCAAATTACGATTAACCTAATCATCCGATCTCTACCAAATTTTGCAACTACATACCTTTATGGAGGGAGCATCCTTTGACCTATCTAATAGGTCATTTGCCTAATAGTTTGCGGATGGCGGCCATCTTTGTGTCAAAATTGATTCCCCCTATTAATTCAAACACGGTGAAACCGAATGGAACGAAATTTGGTACAGAGATAGCACTAGCAAAGGGCATCTCAGTGTCATGATTTATATCGCCCCCATATTTACAGAAACGTAATGGCGGCCACACAAATGTATAAAGCTTAAATCAAATTACGACTAACATAACCATCCGATCTCTACCAAACTTTGCAACAACATACCTTTATGGAGGAAGCATCCTTTGACCAATCTAATAGGCCATTAGCCTAATAGTTTGTGGATGGCGGCCATCTTTATGTCAAAATTGATTCCCCCTATTAATTCGAACACGGTGGAACCGAATGGAACGAAATTTGGTACAGAGGTAGCACTAGCAAAGGGCACCTCAGTGTCATGTTTTATATCGCCGCCATCTTGACGGAAACGTAATGGCGGCCACACAAATGTTCAAAGCTTAAATCAAATTACGATTAGCCTATTCATCCGATCTCTAGCAAATTTAGCAACAACATATCTTTATGGAGGGAGCATCCTTGACCAAACTAATAGGTCATCAGCCTAATATTTTGCGGATGGCGGCCATCTTTGTGTGAAAATCGATTCCCCTTATCAATTCGAACACGGTGAAACCGAATGGAACGAAATTTGGTACAGAGGTAGCACTAGCAAAGGGCACCTCAGTGTCATGTTTTATATCACCGCCATCTTGACGGAATCGTAATCGCGGCCACCCAAATGTTAAAAGTTAAAATGTAATTACGACCAACCTAATAATCTAGTCTCTACCAAATTTTGCAACACCATAACTTTATGTGGGAAACATATTCAGACCAAACTGCAAGAACATCAGCCCAATAGTTTGCAGGTGGTGGCCAATTATGTGTGCAAATCGATTCCCCCTATCAATTCAAACACGGTGAAACCGAATTGAACGAAATTTTGGCAGAGAGGTAGCACTAGCAAAGGGCACCTCATATTCATGTTTAATATCCCTATAGCACCGGGTGAGTTAGCCGTGGTGGTTACGGCATGACTAATGGCAGTCGCTCACATCCGGGAGGCGAGGAGGTTCGAATCCCCCCGCCGGCAACCTTGAAGATGGTCTTCTGTGGTTTCCCATCTTCCTTCCAGGCAAATGCCGGGGTTGGTCCCTCCCTATAGGCCACAGCCGCTACCTTCCAACTCCTCACCCTTCCCTTCCAACTTCCCTCCCCAACGGTACTTGTAGCTCACCCATTGGGTGTCCGTCTCGAAGCAGCTACAAAACTGGCGAGCCGAACATGTCCTCGGACACTCCCGGCACTAAAAGCCATACGCTAAAAAAAAAAAAATAATCCCTATAGCACGTTGTATTTCAACAAGCTACTACAACCAATATTCAATCATACTTCTTGAAAAGGACAAAGAGTTATAACAATACCCATGCATTTAGGAGAAAGTAGGCTATATGTTCTTTACTGAACATCTTGTTTTTATCCAAATACCAATATATCAGAAAGTATGCAAGCCGACAGCTTTAAACTATGCACACGTATAGTACCTGTTATTTTATATTAATTTTGAGTAACTTATATACGTCAGTTCTACCAACATGATTATAAGTCTCTGATAGGTCCAATTTTAAAATACATCTAACTTCTATACTATCAGTTGGATTTCAACCAAATTTCGTATGTACTATGTGTAACATAACAGATATGACTACAAGTATTCTTAAGAGCAATCAGGGCTGCCAACTGTTAATAAATGCTGTCTATTTTTTACCCTAATACCAATATATCAGAAAGTATGCAAGCCAACAGCTCTATACTTTGCACACGTATAGCACCTGACATTCTAGATTAATTTGGAGTTAATATAAGTCATTAATGCATGTAACTTCTATACTAACAAATGGATTTCGTCCAAAATTGGCACAACAAGATATCATAATATTTCAGATTATTTCTGACCAGCACACGCATGACATTGTTGCCAACATGCTTTTACGCGTGCTGATAGATCCAATGTCTAACTGCATGTAACGCCCATTGGATTTCAACTAAATTTTGTATTCTGTACCTTAAGAGATGGAACTAAGAATATATTCAGTCATCATGGCTGCCAACTGTAGTGCTCTATTAGGCTACATTATACCAGGTATATTTCGAACTAATTAGACATTTCAATTTTACCAACTTAATTTCGTCAATTTTCTAGATAGGTTCATATACAGTAGATTAATCATTGGCATGAATCTTAATTTTAAGAAAGGTGGGCTCTTTAGTTCGGTTCGTCACGGAACTTCTTGTTCAGATTTGCCTTAGTACTCGAAATTCAATGTTTTCCAGTCGGTCAATAAGATTGTATACAATTGTAATGGGTGTTTCCCTAATCCTGAAAAGGATTTATTTGATATTAATAAATACATACCGATCATCTCCTGATGATCACTTGACGATCGAAATTGATCTTCCAAATAAATATATTAATGTCATGTAATTTTTTCAGGATTAGGGAGCCAATCGTGTAGACCGGCTTAAAACCATTAAAATTCGAACCTAATTAGGGCCGAACATGTTCTCAACTTACGAATACCGTAGCTATTTACACTTCGGAAGCGTACAAACGAAATTCAGTGCAACAGTGCGTTTTATTCTACTTTTATAAAAATAAGGCAATCCATTTATTCCATTTTTTCTCCTTTTAACCATTGCAATTATTATTTTTGAAATATTCACTTTATAGCCGTCAAAATAATATTCTTTTCTGCAAAATATGTCATGAAAAATGGAATATTCGCCCGTAATTAAAATTAAAAAGAATATTGTTTTGTGAATTTCCACGTCCACCTTGATGTATTGCCTATTATCATCCCAAATTTCAAGTGTATGTGATATCACTAGCTTCATAATTATAGATAAAGTGAAAATGCAAAGGAATCCTAGTTAGTAAAATTACATAAAAGCCAAATTAATACATATAATTATGGAATCATTCATTATATCCAAATAATAAATATAATATCAACTTCCAAATTAAGTATTCAATCAATACTCAATAAACGTAAAATTGGGTGATAAGTTACGTTTTACAAAATAAAGAATTACATAAAGGAAAATGGCCAATATTTCTAAATTATTGCAATGACACACCCTAAATCAGCGTTTTAAAAGAATACCGCGAAAACGGGTTATTCCTCCCCCTTTCCATAATTGGGATCAATTAATTTATGGCGATTTATAATGTTTCTCGTTAACCTTGATTCATTATTACTATGCCAAATTTCAAGTTCCTAGAGACACTAGAACTAAGCTTGATTTAACTAAGTGATTACAACATTTTGGTACGGTTTTTCTTTTCTTGGAACGCGTTTCTTACATATGCGTATCTACGTCAATAAGATAAAGTGGTACTCTCAACAAGAAGTATGTGAGCCTGTAACTAAAACAAGAAGCAGAAAACAGGGGAAAATATCGGGGTTGATGGAAGGCGGATAAATCATGAGCTGATCGTAACTTAACCATCCATAACGTGATGTGTCGTGTACAATAGCCTATTTCACGCTCAATTGCACACCTATTTATTCCCGCCATGGACTGTGTGAGTGTGTGGCTGCAGATAATTGGCTGGCACGAACCAGTGAGCACATACCAAACTCCGTCATTCATTACAGTCGGGGAAAAGTTGCTAACTTGTCTCTTATCAGACCAAGTGGTGCTCTCTCGACAGAATGGTCAGTTGGAATCTCATCGTCACACATTTATGTGCTCTAATGGGCTCTCGGGACAAAAATTCCAAATGAACTTAAAGGGAACCGAGAAGTGTGAAGCGACAGAGATAAGTAGCATCCTATATTTGACAGTGTATAGTATATCACTAAGTATTTCATATATTTACTTAACTTACCTGAATTGTTTATAACACTTCTGCAACTATATATAGGGGTTTCAGTTTGTTGTAGCTTGTGGTTGTCAAATAAACAGTACCATAGTATTTTTTATAGAAAGTCTTAAATATTCCTTTGAAATAATTCTTATTTTCAGGTACCATTTTCTCAAAGCGTTTTAGGTCAATCTACATGAAACTTGGTATGATCCCTTAAAGCTTTGCTGTGTATGTGTGGTAGTAAAAGTATTCAGATTTTCTTCATAGGTTGTTGAGGAACAGACTACTAATAATTTAACTGACAATTAAAGAATTAAATTATGATTCAAAAAATATTGTGTGATAAATTATGACAACAGATGCATCTCAGAAATTTAAAAAATAATATTGTCGGCGAAGAAAGCCTTTCAAAACAAGACGTATTTGCTGCTCAATGAGCACCGCAGCTTGAAAATAAGGAAGTCATTTCTTAAGACATTTGTTTGTAGTGTGTTGACATATGGTTGTGAAACATGGTCACTTGGGAAAAGAGAAGAAACAAAACTTAAGGCAGCTGAAATGTGGTTTTGGAGACGGATGACCCGAACAAGCTGGATAGAAAGAAAGACAAATGAGTTTCTGAACCAAATTCAGGAGAATCGATGCCTGTTGAACGCGATCAAGAAAAGGAAAGCAAAATTCATGGGACACATACTCAGGCATGACGCTCTCCTCCAGGTAATCTTTGAAGAAAACATTTTGGGAAAAAGACCACGGAGATGACCAAGACAATCGTATCTCAAGAGCATTGTCAGGGAAATGGAATGTGACTCGTACGAAGACAACTGCTGAAGATCGTAATAATTGGCTGCAACGACAAGGCTTTTAGTCTTTAGAAACTGATGATGACGACAGTTCTAAACATAACAGGGCAACAGTTTTAATACAGAGTTTCAATATTTGGTGCAACAATGTGTGTGTGTAAAATCTCTTGAATGAGAAAATGGTACATGAAGATAAGAATTATTTTTAAAAACATATGTATGCCTTTCTATGAAAATTCCTACTGTTGTTTTGACAACCATAAGCTATAGTAAACTAAAATCCTCTACCATATAATTACAGAAGTGGCATTTACATTTCAGGATTTGTACACTGTCAAATACTTTTCTGTCGCTTCATACTTCCCGGTTCCCTTCAGGGACTCCAGAATTTCGAATATTGCCCAGGCTAATTTCCAGCTTTATATTTACCTATCTCTCAGGAACTATTAACAAGAGCTACTCGATTTCTTTAAGGGATGTTCTTCAGGACTCTCTTCTTACTTCGACACGCACCTTTTAAAATAAATGTATAAATTCATAATTTAACAGCACTTTCATGAACCTTTCCATCTGACAATATTAAACTGAAGAAATGTTTGAAAAACAGACCTGTTACAATATAACATAGGGGATACTCAGCTAAATCCACAATATTAAGGGGTTGTTGCTAAACACGATAATTATGGTGATTGAAGCCATTTTCAGTGTTGCCTTAGTAGACGAAAGTTTGATGCTTTTCAGTCCTAATTCAATTAGTTTTATCATTTTAAATCATACAGTCGACTTCATCGTTACGTTACGTCACGAAATGTATCGAGAATGCACTGAGGTGTGTGACGTCATAGTACGATGTAGCAGCCGGGTACCAAGAAGGCAGTGCGAGAACAATCAAGTAGGCAGTGAAAAAACAAAATAGAACCTTGTAACTCTGTTCTCGCACTGCCTTCTTGTTACTCGGCCGCTAGCATATAAAATGATATAAAGTCCAGTCTTTCAGATTGACTGTCTCTTTTAATATATTTAGAAGATGGCCACAATTTGGCCTAAACTGGTATAATATTTTCTATTTTCATCATTTATTGGCTAAGGAGGATTAAATTTAATAAATACTTACGGAGTTCTACTTCTGATGATAAGTTAAGGAAAAGAATTTCAAAAACAAGACGTTCAGTAAAGAACATATAGCCTACTTTCTCCTAAATGCATGGGTATTGTTATAACTCTTTGTCCTTTTCAAGGAGTATAATTGAATGTTGGTTGTAATAGCTTGTTGAAATACAACGTGCTATAGGGATATTAAACATGAATATGAGGTGCCCTTTGCTAGTGCTACCTCTGTAAAAAAAATCATTCAATTCGGTTTCACCGTGTTTGAATTGATCTGGGGAATGGATTTGCACACATACATGGCCGCTATTTGCAAACTATTGGACTGATGACCTTGTAGTCAGTCATAAGATGCTTTCCACAAAAAGACATGTTGTTGCAAAATCCGGTAGAGATCAAATCATTAGGATGGTCGTAATTTGATTTAAGCTTTTAATATTTGGGTGGCCGTCATTCCGTTTACGTCAAGATGGCGGCGATATAAAACATGACACTGAGGTGCCTTTTGCTAGTGCTACCACTGTACCAAATTTCGTTCAATTCGGTTTCACCGTGTTTGAATTGATAGGGGGAATCGATTTGCACACATACTTGGCCACCATCTGCAAACTATTGGGCTGATGAACTAGCAGTTCGGTCAGAATATGCTTCCTACATAAAGATTTGTTGTTGCAAAATTTGGTAGAGACTAGATTATTAGGTTGGTCGTAATTACATTTTAGCCTTTAACATTTGGGTTGCCGCGATTACGTTTCCTTCAAGATGGCGGCGATATAAAACATGACACTGGGGTGCCCTTTGCTAGTGCTACCTCTGTACCAAATTTCATTCCATTCGGTTTCACCGTGTACGAATTAATAGGGGAAATCGATTTTGACACAAAGATGGCCGCCATCCGCAAACTATTACGCTAATGACCTATTAGATTTGTCAAAGGATGCTCCCTTCATAAAGGTATGTTGTTGCAAAATTTGGTAGAGATCGGATGATTAGGTTAGTCGTAATTTGATTTAAGCTTTGAACATTTGGGTGGCCGCCATTACGTTTCCGTCAAGATGGCGGCGATATAAAACATGACACTGGGGTGCCCTTTGCTAGTGCTACCTCTGTACCAAATTTCATTCCATTCGGTTTCACCGTGTTCGAATTAATAGGGGTATTCGATTTTGACACAAAGATGGCCGCCATCCGCAAACTATTAGGCTAATGACCTATTAGATTTGTCAAAGGATGCTCCCTCCATAAAGGTATGTTGTTGCAAAATTTGGTAGAGATAGGATGATTAGGTTAGTCGTAATTTGATTTAAGCTTTGAACATTTGTGTGGCCGCCATTACGTTTCTGTCAAGATGGCGGCGATATAAAACATGACACTGGGGTGCCCTTTGCTAGTACTACCTCTGTACCAAATTTCGTTCCATTCGGTTTCACCGTGTTCGAATTAAAAGGGGCAATCGATTTTCACACAAAGATGGCCGCCATCCGCAAACTGTTAGGCTGATGACCTATTAGTTTGGTCAAAGGATGCTTCCCCCATAAAGGTATGTTGTTGCAAAATTTGGTAGAGATCGGATGATTAGGCAGTTCGGTCAGAATATGCTTCCCACATAAAGATTTGTTGTTGCAAAATTTGGTAGAGACTAGATTATTAGGTTGGTCGTAATTACATTTTAGCCTTTAACGTTTGGGTGGCCGCGATTACGTTTCCGTCAAGATGGCGGCGATATAAAACATGACACTGAGGTGTCCTTTGCTAGTGCTACCTTTGTACCAAATTTCGTTCAATTTGCGCTCACCGTGTTCGAATTGATAGGGGGGGACAGACATTCAGAGTACACACACTCACACACACACACACACAGACTCACACACACACATACACACACACACAGACAGACACACTTTTTTCGCCCTGTAGTGATCTCATAAGTCTACTTTCATTTTTTGCAAAAATCGATTGTAGGCTAATATCAATATAGAAATTGACGTAAATTCACTTCTTAAAATGTATTCTGGCATCAGTTGTCTAAATCAAATAATAACACTTTAAAAGAAATTTGAATTTAGTATTTCTCTTTTTGTTGATAGTAGTGGTATATGGGCTAAATCCACGATACCTTGTCTAAATCTACTATATGATTTAATAATATGCTTCATTACTAACACTACGGCATCACCGAAATACTTCGCAAACAAAATGCAACACAAGTTTTCCACGATTTTACCACCAGGTGGTAGCATTGTCGTTTCAAAATTCAGAGCCAAGGGAAATTAAATAATTGACTCATCACAACTGGTGAGATAAACTCGCCTCTTGTACTGGGATATCTCTGCAGAAAAAGTATATTTCAAGTACTGCGGATTTATTAACGTCTCCTCTATATTGAGCCCGTATCCGCTCATGCTGGTGAGTATTTTTATATGCCAAAGTTGGTAACACGAGAGAAAGAATCTCTGAATGCAGCCAGAGAGATGCAGTTGTACTTTTGACTTCGTTGGAAAACTGTCAATATTTATTTTACCATGATTAGAGAAGGTATTCTTTAATGTGCACCTTTGAATTTACCACATCAAGTATTTCTGTATAATTTGCCAAGGAGAAGTGGCCTAACATTATCTATTTAGTACTCGAGACTAAGGAATGACACTGCGGAAATGCAGGAATAATGTCTAGAGACGTTCAACGACTCGACTAGTCTCAAAGCCAGTACAACCCGCTTCCGGGAGAAAAGCACTCGTTGATTTTCGAAGTTCAGCACCGCATGTGTGCGACACGCAGTTGTAATAGTCCGGTCAAGTGGCCGATGAGACGTCAGTAAGTGAAGGAATAAATCCGTTGGAAACTTAAGCCAGTTTATATGATAACGCACGAGATGTGTGCAGCGGAAAACTCCGTGAAAGTGTTGCGTTGTAAGCATTCGAAATCAGTGAAATATTACGGTGATTTAACCGAAAGCATGGCCGATGTGTGTGCCATTCAGAAGTGTGAGTAACTGTGATTTCGAAAGTGCCAGTGTCATATTTCACACCAGTGAGAATTTCATAAAATAATCCACGTTGTGTGAAACTTATTTGAGGCTATGTTATTTTTCTCACATCTTGTGAAGGTTTATGCCGTGTGTTTGTGCACGATGAAGGGGTGGTTTCCCATAGTTTTTGAGGTTGCCAGCCTTGTTTCAAAGCTCATGTGCTTGACAGACCGAGGTTGAAGAAGTGATCCAGCAGGACACTCTGTAACTTTAGGATGGTTTTTTGAGCTTTTTAATAGCTCGGAGTTTGCTTGTTCGCGTGTACTTGGGTGTACACCAGTGGTTTTATCCACCTGTTAGGAAGCCGTGCAGATGGTCAATCCGTATAATTAACAAATATTAAAACAAAGACAACTAATAATCACTCATTAAATAAAATTATGTAATGAATTTAAACGAAAGCAATAATTATCGTTAATCACTAAACGCCTGTTTAACTTTGATCATGGTTTATAACTCGCTGACCATTGCACTGAGCTGTCGTTTTATTTCATCGTTAGCTTAAAGTTTAGACAGCTGACACATGCGACTGGCAGGGATTTGGTCTACCCCAGAGTTTTCAACTCGTGGGTCGTGAACCATGTAACTTATTGTTCTACTGTTAACGAACAGTACTATGATTTCCTAGCGTACACATGATAGATGACCGATGGAAACAAACAGTAACCATCATGTGGTAGGAAGGATTAATAAGAATACTCTTGTGTGTGATACTTATTTATTAATTGTTGTGTAAACCCATATTCCCATCTTTCTTCTGCTACTTGTAGATATTTTATTGTACAGTTGATTGTAAACTTGATTTGTGTTGTAAAGGATGACTGTAAATCACTTTAGATTTTTGTTTAGTTGTTTTTACTACGGATGCTTCTCACCGTAGATGAGTTTAACTTAGGATGAGTTTAGATTAATTAAAAATTAAATGTAAATGCGGAATGGTCACAGCTTACTTTGTTGTTTTTCCTGTCATGTTTGACATTTTGCCATCATGTCGTTTCGCTTGGAACGTCATGTCTTGTTAATTATAATTACAATTTAAAATCTTTGAACCATTTCCCTAGCTTTGCTATTTTCTCTGATTATATTTAGGACCAATCGAGGGGTGATTTTTACATAGAAAGTAATAGTTAATTTTTATTTCTTTACCTGTGTTTAGTTAACGGATTAGCCGACTGATAATAGTTTTTAAGGGGGTGCATTTCCTTGCGGGGTCTATGACTATGCTATGATGGGAACCTGATCGCTAGGATGACGAGGAGTCTTGTGCCGGAATAGCCCACAAGGAGTGTACTCCAATCCTCTTAGGCCACATGTGTTCAAGGATGTGGTTACCTGGAAAGCTACACACGATCGGTAGTGGACCAGATCACCACCTCTAACGGGCACAATATAAACAGGATTCCATCTAAAAGTTTTGGTTTTATATGTTGAAAGCGTTCCGAAAAGAAGGGAAATTTTATATCTAGAAAATTGTTTTAGCGAGAAATTGGAATCAAAGGTATTTCCGGGTTTTAGAACATGCCATTACCATAAGATCTCTCTCACTCCTTTTGAAGCACTAGCATCCATTTTGCTGTTATTCCATATCCCTTTGCCTTTACTCTTAACACTGTCTCTTACTTTTTAAAAAAATTGAATCTATCGTCTAGATATAAAAAGGAAAGTGTACTTTGGTGGGTTTACAAATAGGACGCACGATTGTGGGAAAGTTGTGTATAAGGAAAGTAGCATCAGGAATGAGACAGGAATAAAGTACCGCTAGAAATCTAAAAGTTCATAGATTAACCCTTTGTAGGGCAAAACTATATTTTACTTTTATGTGTTTCTACATTTTAATTTATTTTAATAATTATAGTTATATATAATGTTATTCTTTGATTCTCTAATTTTAATGTTTATATATTTATTTTTAATATTCAATATACTGTATGGTCTTAAAGATTGAATTTTGATATTTTTTCTGAATTAATGAAAATGAAAATCCACAGCCTGCTTCCAGTCTCCGACCGGGTCAGGAATGGAATGAATGAAGCCCCCATCTAGCGGCGAGGATATGAACTGTGCCGGCTGCCGAGGCCTGAAGCACTCCTCTGGGGCAATGATTAAATGAATGACAGATGAAATGAAATGATAGTGGAGAGTGTTGCTGGAATGAAATTTTGACAGGGAAAACCGGAGTACCCGGAGAAAAACCTGTCTGCCTCCGTTTTGTCCAGCACAGATCTCACATGGAGTGACCGGGATTTGAACCACGGACCCAGCGGTGAGAGGCCGGCATGCTGCCGCCTAAGCCACGGAGGCTTTTCTGAATTAATAAATTAACTAATTTCGAATAACTTTTTACAATTATTTTCATAATTTTTATAGTAATGTTTATTATTTTAATTTTTGTATTTCTTTATTAATTTATTTATTTAATCGATTGTTCCCCTTTAGGAGAGCGATTGAACTTGAATACATGATTTCATCTCCTGACGTTTTCCCGCTTCTCTTCCCAAAATCTCTTCATCCTCTCAGAATGCTCCTTCTTCCACTCAGCTGTCCATTTTCTTCCTGGCTGTCGTGACGGTCTCTGATCAAACTTAACATTTTTGATTTTATTCCTGCACTCGGTGCGGTCCTCAAGATTTTCAATGTTGACCTGTTTTAGATCCCTCTGAACCTCTGTCAGCCACTCCGTGCCACACTTAATCCGTGTTATAACGATGAGCAATTTCTTCGCCGTTCTGAAATTTTCCATCTTGTAAATGTGTCTATAAAACTGTACTCAGCGTTTTCTGATTACTTCCGTTATCGTGTGGATATTTTGGTCGAGTTCGCTTTGAGGTATATTCATCCAAATACAGTTATTATTAACTGCCCCGTAAATCTTTCTGAGATTATTTTTTTCCTGGAATTCTTTCTTTATTATTGTATTTTATTTTTATGATTCTTATTTCTATATTTATATTTTATGTTTACACTTTAATTGTTAATGTTTTTAGTTTTACATTTTTAAAATTTTATCCAACACATTACTTCAAGTAGGTACTGTAGACACGTATATATTATTTGATTTTTAGAAATACTAGAACTTCGACATGAAAATTCTCCGAAATTTAGCTGAAAGATTCAACTACCAGCATCTTTGAAAGCATAAACTGTCCTTACGACAGGTGGTTAATACAATATAGAGACCACTATCCCATACAGGGTTATTCCACAAAAACAAAATTTTGAACCTTTTGAAGATTTCGGGCCTTCCGGAGTCCCTTAAGGTTACCTATGAATGAATATTTTGAAACATATTATTAAAACATTGTTTTACGTTAAGAAATGAGCCATTTTTCTGTGTTTAAAACCTGCTTTCTGGAATAATCTTTAGGTCACTACGGCATTTTTAAATATTCCTCAGAAGTTAAAACTCTCTGTACGCCACTGTGTCATGGCTTTGAAATACATTTTACTGCTGAAAAAAGAAGCAACAAAAGAAGGGTCAGGTGTAGGGAAGATGAGCAGAGGAATTGAAGACCCCACGTATGAACCGGGAGATTGGAAATTAATTTAATCTGAATTGATGTATCCATTTTTTGACTGTTGATTTCTCGCTCTTGTATTTCTCTTCTGTTTTTCTTTCGATAAAATGCTCCTCATGATTGACAAATCTCTGTTCACAAATTCATATACTATAAGTACCAGACTGATTTCAAAATAATAATTTGAATTGATGCATCCAATTTTTCACTGTTAATTTGTCGCTTTTAATATTTCTTTCTATGAAATTAAATTTGTGAAGTAGTTATTATGATACTTAGTTATTGTTGTTTTAAGGGACGGATCAATTAGGTCATCTACCCCTAGATATTGTGCTAGATAAAACTTTGTGCTGAAATTCATATTAGTACCAGATAGATTTCAAAATGAATTTGATGTGAATTTATGCATCCAATTTTTCATTTTTGACTGTCATTCTTTCTTTTCTTTCTATAAAATTTGCGGAGATGTTATTTTCATAGTTCGTTATTGTTGTTTTTAAGGGGCGGGCCAGCGGGGTTATCTTCCCCTGGGTATTATGATAGATTGATAAAACTCTGTATTGAAATTCATACAAGTACGGTTGCACTGGATTTAATATTGTGAGTAGAAATTTTTAACTATGAATATAGTATTTTAGTTGTTGTTGATTCATTTACAGGCTTTGTGTCATCGTAGTAATTTAGTCCCATGTACTTGGGTGTGTGTGATACCTTCCTGAGGTATCACATCGAACGTATCTCTTCTCATTTCTACCTCAAAACGCTAAATGTATTTTTATACCTCGTTCCAGCCCTCAGACCGGAAATATTTTTTGGCAGAGTTTGGAATCGAACCCAAACCTCTGTGGTGTCCGCCAATAATGCTAGTCAGTACGCCATGAGGTGTACGAGGAGCAATCTTCACCATTACTTTAGACTCTCTCCCAATTTAATGCAATGATTACCAAGCGCCTTAATGTAAAAACAACTGAGGAACAATTCCTTTTGTCGAGGAAACAATGAGGTGTGCCACAAAAGAAGAATTAGAGTCAGGACGAGTTGGAAGAGAGAAAGACAAAATGTGGGTGTTGTAGCTTTCACATAATGAACTCTTTGAATCCAGACTGGATATAGCGTCAATGCCGCATCCAAAGAATAACAGGAAGCAGACAATGGTGATAGCTCAATCGCTCTTCATCTGATTACATTCGAAGGACGGTTTGAATTCTCATGTCTACAAACCTACAAAGACATAGGAAAAGTCTTTTAACTTTGTTACAGAAAGAGTTCCCGTCATTTACTGAGATGATGAGATAACAAGGACCTAGGTTTACTCATACAATCGAATCTTACCTAGCCCTATACGCGGTTCAATAAGTTGACATGATGACAACCATCATAATTTCTTTATGATCCGTATTGACTGATTACAATGTCAATTAATTCAAAATTAATAAAATATCAACATTTTCCTCCTCGTGAATACTCTGTTTTAGAAAATTACACTACATATTTCAGCCCTAATTGGGCTCTTCTTCAGTAAATATGTACCTATTATTTTGCATCCAATTAAAAAGTACTTTCACTTAAAATACCATTATCGTGTTGGAAGCCATTTTACAGTGTAGTCTTAGTAAATGAAATGTAAATGCTTCTCAGTTGGCCAACATGATTGTAGCTAAATTTTAATGGCTGTTATTCCCTAAACCGGAATAAATTAAGTGATGTTAATTAATAAGAGGTTATTAATTAATCTAGTAAACAAAACTAGTCACCCAAGGGTATTAATTAATCTAGTAAACAAAACTAGTCATCCAAGGGTATTAATTAATCTAGTTATCGGAACTAGTCATCGAAGTGTATTAATTAAACTAGTTATCGGAACTAGTCATTGAAGAGAATTAATTAATCTAGTTATCGAAACTATTCATCCAAGTGTATTGATTAACCTAGTCCTCCAAAGATATTAATTAATCTAGTTTTCGAAACTATTCATCCAACGATATTAATTAATCTAGTTATCGAAACTAGTCATCCAACGGCATTAATTAAGCTAGTTATCGAAACTATTCATCCAATGGTATTAATTAATCTAGTCATCAAAACAATTCATTCAAGTGTATTAATTAATCTAGTTATCGAAACTATGCATCCAAGTGTATTAATTAAACTAGTTATCGGAACTAGTCATCGAAGAGTATTCATTAATCAAGTTATCGAAACTAGTCAACCAAAGATATTAATTAATCTAGTTAACGAAACTACTCATCCAAAAACATTAATTAATCTAGTTAACAAAACGACTCATGCAGGGATATTAAATGATCCATTTATTAAAACTACTCATCCGAGGGTATTAACTAATCGAGTTATCAAAACTAGTCATCCAAAGATATTAATTCATCTAGTTAACGAAACTACTCTTCTAAAGATATTAATTAATCTAGTTAACAAAACTACTTATCCAAGGATATTAAGTAATCTACTTATTGAAACTAGTCATCCAAGGATATAAATTAATCTAGTTATTGAAACTAGGCATCCAATGATATTAATTAGTCTAGTTATTGAAACTAGTCTTCCAAGGGTATTAATTAATCTCGTTATTGAAACTAGGTATCCAATGATATTAATTAATCTTGTTATTGAAACTAGTCTTCCAAGGGTATTAATTAACCTAGTTATTGAAACTAGGCACCCAATGATATTAATTAGTCTAGTTATTGAAACTAGTCTTCCAAGGGTATTAATTAATCTAGTTATTGAAACTAGGCATCCAATGATATTAATTAGTCTAGTTATTGAAACTAGCCTTCCAGGGGTATTAATTAATCTAGTTATTGAAACTAGGCATCCAATGATATTAATTAGTCTAGTTATTGAAACTAGCCTTCCAAGGGTATTAATTAATCTAGTTATTGAAACTAGGCATCCAATGATATTAATTAATCTAGTTATTGAAACTAGGCACCCTATGATATTAATTAATCTAGTTATTGAAACTAGGCACCCAGTGATATTAATTAATCTCGTTATTGAAACTAGGCATCCAATGATATTAATTAATCTTGTTATTGAAACTAGTCTTCCAAGGGTATAAATTAATCTAGTTATTGAAACTAGGCACCCAATTATATTAATTAGTCTAGTTATTGAAACTAGTCTTCCAAGGATATTAATTAATCTAGTTATTGAAACTAGGCATCCAATGATATTAATTAATCTAGTTATTGAAACTAGTCTTCCAAGGGTATTAATAAATCTAGTTATTGAAACTAGGCACCCAATGATATTAATTAATCTTGTTATTGAAACTAGGCACCCAATGATATTAATTAATCTAGTTATTGAAACTAGGCACCCAATGATATTAATTAATCTAGTTATTGAAACTAGGCACCCAATGATATTAATTAATCTTGTTATTGAAACTAGGCACCCAATGATATTAATTAATCTTGTTATTGAAACTAGGCACCCAATGCTATTAATTAATCTTGTTATTGAAACTAGGCACCCAATGATATTAATTAATCTTGTTATTGAAACTAGTCTTCCGAGGGTATTAATTTATCTAGTTATTGAAACTAGGCACCCAATGATATTAATTAATCTAGTTATTGAAACTAGGCACCCAATGATATTAAATAATCTAGTTATTGAAACTAGGCACCCAATGATATTAATTAATCTAGTTATTGAAACTAGGCACCCAATGATATTAATTAATCTTGTTATTGAAACTACTCTCCGGAGGGTATTAATTAATCTAGTTATTGATACTAGGTACCCAATGATATTAATAAATCTTGTTATTGAAACTAGGCACCCAATGATATTAATTAATCTAGTTATTGAAACTAGGCACCCAATGATATTAATTAATCTAGTTATTGAAACTAGTCTTCCAAGGGTATTAATTAGTCTAGTTATTGAAACTGGTCTTCCGAGGGTATTAATTAATCTAATTATTGAAACTTGTCTTCCAGGGGTATAAATTAATCTAGTTATTGAAACTTGTCTTCCGGGGGTATTAATTAATCTAGTTATTGAAACTTGTCTTCCGAGGGTATTAATTAGTCTAGTTATTGAAACTAGTCTTCCAAGGGTATTAATTAATCTAATTATTGAAACTTGTCTTCTGAGGGTATTAATTAATCTTGTTATTGAAACTAGGCACCCAATGATATTAATTAATCTTGTTATTGAAACTAGGCACCCCCAATGATATTAATTAATCTAGTTGTAGAAACTAGGCACCTAATGATATTAATTAATCTAGTTATTGAAACTAGGCACCCAATGATATCAATTAATCTTGTTATTGAAACTAGGCACCCAATGATATTAATTAATCTTGTTATTGAAACTAGTCTTCCGAGGGTATTAATTAATCTAGTTATTGAAACTAGGCACCCAATGATATTAATTAATCTAGTTATTGAAACTAGGCACCCAATGTTATTAATTAGTCTAGTTATTGAAACTAGTCTTCCAAGGGTATTAATTAATCTAGTTATTGAAACTAGGCATCCAATGATATTAATTAGTCTAGTTATTGAAACTAGTCTTCCAGGGGTATTAATTAATCTAGTTATTGAAACTAGGCATCCAATGATATTAATTAATATTGTTATTGAAACTAGTCTTCCAAGGGTATTAATTAATCTAGTTATTGAAACTAGGCACCCAATGATATTAATTAGTCTAGTTATTGAAACTAGTCTTCCAAGGGTATTAATTAATCTAGTTATTGAAACTAGGCATCCAATGATATTAATTAGTCTAGTTATTGAAACTAGTCTTCCAGGGGTATTAATTAATCTAGTTATTGAAACTAGCCATCCAATGATATTAATTAATCTTGTTATTGAAACTAGTCTTCCAAGGGTATTAATTAATCTAGATATTGAAACTAGGCACCCAATGATATTAATTAGTCTAGTTATTGAAACTAGTCTTCCAAGGGTATTAATTAATCTAGTTATTGAAACTAGGCATCCAATGATATTAATTAATCTAGTTATTGAAACTAGGCACCCAATGATATTAATTAATCTAGTTATTGAAACTAGGAACCCAATGATATTAATTAATCTCGTTATTGAAACTAGGCATCCAATGATGTTAATTAATCTTGTTATTGAAACTAGTCTTCTAAGGGTATTAATTAATCTAGTTATTGAAACTAGGCACCCAGTTATATTAATTAGTCTAGTTATTGAAACTAGTCTTCCAAGGGTATTAATTAATCTAGTTATTGAAACTAGGCATCCAATGATATTAATTAATCTAGTTATTGAAACTAGTCTTCCAAGGGTATTAATTAATCTAGTTATTGAAACTAGGCACCCAATGATATTAATTAATCTTGTTATTGAAACTAGGCACCCAATGATATTAATTAATCTAGTTATTGAAACTAGGCACCCAATGATATTAATTAATCTAGTTATTGAAACTAGGCACCCAATGATATTAATTAATCTTGTTATTGAAACTAGGCACCCAATGATATTAATTAATCTTGTTATTGAAACTAGGCACCCAATGTTATTAATTAATCTAGTTATTGAAACTAGGCACCCAATGATAGTAATTAATCTAGTTATTGAAACTAGGCACCCACTGATATTAATTAATCTTGTTATTGAAACTAGGCACCCAATGATATTAATTAATCTTGTTATTGAAACTAGGCACCCAATGATATTAATTAATCTTGTTATTGAAACTAGGCATCCAATGATATTAATTAATCTAGTTATTGAAACTAGTCTTCCAAGGGTATTAATTAATCTAGTTATTGAAACTAGGTACCCAATGATATTAATTAATCTAGTTATTGAAACTAGGCACCCAATGATATTAATTAATCTTGTTATTGAAACTAGGCACCCAATGATTTTAATTAATCTAGTTACTGAAACTAGGCACCCAATGATATTAATTAATCTAGTTATTGAAACTAGGCACCCAATGATTTTAATTAATCTTGTTATTGAAACTAGGCACCCAATGATATTAATTAATCTTGTTATTGAAACTAGTCTTCCGAGGGTATTAATTAATCTAGTTATTGAAACTAGGCACCCAATGATATTAATTAATCTAGTTATTGAAACTAGGCACCCAATGATATTAAATAATCTAGTTATTGAAACTAGGCACCCAATGATATTAATTAAGCTAGTTATTGAAACTAGGCACCCAATGATATTAATTAATCTTGTTATTGAAACTGGTTTTCCGAGGGTATTAATTAATCTAGTTATTGAAACTAGGCACCCAATGATATTAATTAATCTTGTTATTGAAACTAGGCACCCAATGATATTAATTAATCTAGTTATTGAAACTAGGCACCCAATGATATTAATTAATCTAGTTATTGAAACTAGTCTTCCAAGGGTATTAATTAGTCTATTTATTGAAACTGGTCTTCCGAGGGTATTAATTAATCTAATTATTGAAACTTGTCTTCCAGGGGTATTAATTAATCTAGTTATTGAAACTTGTCTTCCGGGGGTATTAATTAATCTAGTTATTGAAACTTGTCTTCCGAGGGTATTAATTAGTCTAGTTATTGAATCTAGTCTTCCAAGGGTATTAATTAATCTAATTATTGAAACTTGTCTTCCGAGGGTATTAATTAATCTAGTTATTGAAACTAGGCACCCAATGATATTAATTAATCTTGTTATTGAAACTAGGCACACCCAATGATATTAATTAATCTAGTTGTAGAAACTAGGCACCTAATGATATTAATTAATCTAGTTATTGAAACTATGCACCCAATGATATTAATTAGTCTAGTTATTGAAACTAGTCTTCCAGGGGTATTAATTAATCTAGTTATTGAAACTAGCCATCCAATGATATTAATTAATCTTGTTATTGAAACTAGTCTTCCAAGGGTATTAATTAATCTAGATATTGAAACTAGGCACCCAATGATATTAATTAGTCTAGTTATTGAAACTAGTCTTCCAAGGGTATTAATTAATCTAGTTATTGAAACTAGGCATCCAATGATATTAATTGATCTAGTTATTGAAACTAGGCACCCAATGATATTAATTAATCTAGTTATTGAAACTAGGCACCCAATGATATTAATTAATCTCGTTATTGAAACTAGGCATCCAATGATATTAATTAATCTTGTTATTGAAACTAGTCTTCTAAGGGTATTAATTAATCTAGTTATTGAAACTAGGCACCCAGTTATATTAATTAGTCTAGTTATTGAAACTAGTCTTCCAAGGGTATTAATTAATCTAGTTATTGAAACTAGGCATCCAATGATATTAATTAATCTAGTTATTGAAACTAGTCTTCCAAGGGTATTAATTAATCTAGTTATTGAAACTAGGCACCCAATGATATTAATTAATCTTGTTATTGAAACTAGGCACCCAATGATATTAATTAATCTATTTATTGAAACTAGGCACCCAATGATATTAATTAATCTAGTTATTGAAACTAGGCACCCAATGATATTAATTAATCTTGTTATTGAAACTAGGCACCCAATGATATTAATTAATCTTGTAATTGAAACTAGGCACCCAATGTTATTAATTAATCTACTTATTGAAACTAGGCACCCAATGATAGTAATTAATCTAGTTATTGAAACTAGGCACCCACTGATATTAATTAATCTTGTTATTGAAACTAGGCACCCAATGATATTAATTAATCTTGTTATTGAAACTAGGCACCCAATGATATTAATTAATCTTGTTATTGAAACTAGGCATCCAATGATATTAATTAATCTAGTTATTGAAACTAGTCTTCCAAGGGTATTAATTAATCTAGTTATTGAAACTAGGTACCCAATGATATTAATTAATCTAGTTATTGAAACTAGGCACCCAATGATATTAATTAATCTTGTTATTGAAACTAGGCACCCAATGATTTTAATTAATCTAGTTATTGAAACTAGGCACCCAATGATTTTAATTAATCTTGTTATTGAAACTAGGCACCCAATGATATTAATTAATCTTGTTATTGAAACTAGTCTTCCGAGGGTATTAATTAATCTAGTTATTGAAACTAGGCACCCAATGATATTAATTAATCTAGTTATTGAAACTAGGCACCCAATGATATTAAATAATCTAGTTATTGAAACTAGGCACCCAATGATATTAATTAAGCTAGTTATTGAAACTAGGCACCCAATGATATTAATTAATCTTGTTATTGAAACTAGTTTTCCGAGGGTATTAATTAATCTAGTTATTGAAACTAGGCACCCAATGATATTAATTAATCTTGTTATTGAAACTAGGCACCCAATGATATTAATTAATCTAGTTATTGAAACTAGGCACCCAATGATATTAATTAATCTAGTTATTGAAACTAGTCTTCCAAGGGTATTAATTAGTCTATTTATTGAAACTGGTCTTCCGAGGGTATTAATTAATCTAATTATTGAAACTTGTCTTCCAGGGGTATTAATTAATCTAGTTATTGAAACTTGTCTTCCGGGGGTATTAATTAATCTAGTTATTGAAACTTGTCTTCCGAGGGTATTAATTAGTCTAGTTATTGAATCTAGCCTTCCAAGGGTATTAATTAATCTAATTATTGAAACTTGTCTTCCGAGGGTATTAATTAATCTAGTTATTGAAACTAGGCACCCAATGATATTAATTAATCTTGTTATTTAAACTAGGCACACCCAATGATATTAATTAATCTAGTTGTAGAAACTAGGCACCTAATGATATTAATTAATCTAGTTATTGAAACTATGCACCCAATGATATTAATTAATCTAGTTGTAGAAACTAGGCACCCAATGATATTAATTAATCTAGTTATTGAATCTAGGCACCCAATGATATTAATTAATCTTGTTATTGAAACTAGGCACCCAATGATATTAATTAATCTAGTTAATGAAACTAGGCACCCAATGATATTAATTAGTCTAGTTATTGAAACTGGTCTTCCGAGGCTATTAATTAATCTAGTTATTGAAACTAGTCTTCCAAGGGTATTAATTAGTCTAGTTATTGAAACTGGTCTTCCGATGGTATTAATTAATCTAATTATTGAAACTTGTCTTCCAGGGGTATTAATTAATCTAGTTATTGAAACTAGGCATCCAATGATATTAATTAATCTGGTTATTGAAACTAGTCTTCCAAGGGTATTAATTAGTCTAGTTATTGAAACTGGTCTTCCGAGGGTATTAATTAATCTAATTATTGAAACTTGTCTTCAAGGGGTATTAATTAATCTAGTTATTGAAACTAGTCGTCCAAGGATATTAATTAACCTAGTTATTGAAACTAGTCTTCCGAGGTTATTAATTAATCTAGTTGTAGAAACTAGGCATCCAAGGATATTAATTATCTAATTACTGAAACTAGACTTCAAAGGGTATTAATTAATCTAGTTATTGAAACTAGGCATCCAAGGATATTAATTAATCAGGTTATTGAAACTAGTCATCCATGGATATTAATTAACCTAGTTATTGAAACTAGTCATCCAAGGGTATTAATTAATCTAGTTATTGAAACTAAACATCCAAGGATATTAATTTTCCTAGTTAACGAAACTAGTCATCCAAGGATATTAATTAATTTATTTATCGAAACTAGTCTTTCATTAATCTCATGTAACTTTTTTCAGGTCAAGGGAATAACACCCATGACAATTTGTTTGCGATCGGGTTGACCGACTGTAAAGCAATTAATTTTCACTTATAATAAGTACGTCGGAATCCCGTTGTACCTCTTGTTTGGAATGTCTATAGAATGGTTGGAAACTTTACACAGACCTGTTTAGATTAAAAACATTAGTTTTTGTTTGTTTTTTTATATTCACGTATTTTACAGTCAAAATATCAGATGCAATGAGTTGTCGGAAAACTGCAGGATAAAGCCAAGATCTTTTTGTTCCGGCTGAACGCGAGCTCAGCATGCATCTGAGGTATGTCAGGAGCAGCACTGTTTTTCTTGTTGTTGTTTTTGTTAATTCTTTTCAGGGGCTTAGGATGTGATGGTCATCAGCCCCACACCTTTCATGTGAAATTCAAGGGTGGTACATTTAAGGACTCCCATTCCGATGTACGATATAAGCATATCCTCGTATGCAATTTGTTCGAGTTTTTAACCGAGCGTTTCTCAAGGCCACGAAGAATACCTAAAATCTCTAAATTGCCCCACGAATCCTTGTTTGTACAACTATCGGGCCGGTAAATTAAGCAACGCGGAAAGCATAAAAGAATAATTGACGCTGACTTCACCATCGATCTCGTTCATATCGCGACAGAATCAAACTATATGGCAGTAGTAGTCTTGTTACGAGTGCTTTAGACCACCTCAACATAGCCTTGTTTTTATGGTTTTTGACTAATTGATGTTTCGCTCTGAAGACCAGAAATTTTGGAAATATTGGAAATTTGAGGACTTAGTGGCCTAGAAGACGTTATCTCCTTTGGAGTTGGTCCATGGAGGTCGGACAGGAAAGGTAAAGGTAAAGAAGCTAAACAAGTGGAAACGCCACATGTTGAGGATGACTTGAGGGGTTGAATGGCTTTTACTAAGATGGAAACCATCCTTTGACGATTAAATATTAACTTTCTGCCTGTTTTGAGATCTTTTTGCAATTTATTTGTGAATTTCTGTTCATACAAGGTTTCTTTTGATGGTTTTGGAATGTTCGGACGAGGTTGCTTTGAGTAGTTCCACCATTTCTGTGAAAAATTGACGTAAAAGTAAGGAAAATGTGCACATTAAACTTGTATAAAAAATTTGCATTAATTTGAATGAAATTATCACTTTAAGAAGCAAGACATACTCAATCACTAATAACCACCTATAAGTTGCTCTGAGAGATTTACGGGGCAACCACCTTGGAGTGTAGTGGCTGTCACCCAAGAGATTCGGGTTCGAATCCCGGTCCTGCCAAGAAATTTAATTTTGGTCTGTGGGCTGGAACGAGTTACAACTCAGGCTCGTAAGACAAACTGAGAAGAGGTGGGTTCGATTCCCACCTCAGTCATCATGGACGTGGTTTTCCGTGGTTTTCCACTTCTACTCCAGACAAATGCCGAAATGGTTCCTGAGAGACTTAATCTGCAACATAACCCGAGAGCGAAACTGAACTTGAGATATACATGGAAACAAATAAACACATAAAGTATTTCGAGAATTTAAACTGAATACTTCCCTTAAGTCTCGGTAGATGCTACTGCTACCCCTGGTACATCATGGTTGCCTCTGTCGGAAATATTTTAATTACACTTCAAGAGTTACCATTTGAGTAGTTAATAATGAATATCACTTATTAGCCTATTTTCAATTTTGAAAAAATAGGCTTATGAGATCACTTTTTGTCCGTGTGTGTGTGCGTGTGTGTGTGTGTGTGATTCGTGTGTGTGTCCCACCCCACCCCACCCCCTAATAAAATCTAAACGGCTGGAGCGATTTCAATGAAACTCGGAAAGTTCATAGCACTATTCCCGGCGACCTCGACCGTGCCCTTCAAATTTTGTTACGACTCACCAATCCAACATGGCGGCTGTGCGAAATATTTCACCAGCATTCAATATCTCCGAAACTATTACCGATATTACCCTGACATTTTCTATGGTGATAGAGGGAACTACGATAAGTTAACTTATGTGACTTTTGAAAACTTGGTAACTACAAAAACCAACATGGCGGCCAAGCGAATTTGAGACTTTTAAATAGACGTTTCTCGCGATTTGACCAACCAAACGCAATGAAACGTGGTACAGTATATGTTTATATACATTGTAATGCACCGACATCTAACTTCGTTCAATTATTTACATAATCACAAGATGGCGGATGTGCGAAATATTTCACCGGCATTCTATATCTCTGAAACTATTAGCGGTATCACCCTGAAATTTTGTACGGAGATAAAGGGCACTACTGGAAGTCCATCTATAAGACTTTCAAAAACCGGTTAACTACAAAACGAACATGGCGGCCAAGCGAATTTGAAAATTTTAAATAGACCTTTCTCGCGATTTAATGTTCCAAGCGCACTGAAACCTGGCACAGGAAATATTTATACACATTGTAATCCACTGGTATCTAATTTAGTTCAATTGTTTACATAACCTCGAGATGGCGGCAGTGCGAATTTTAATTTTAAGATTTTATTTATTGTGATGTAGTCATGCGATCGAAGTGAAAGTTTGAATAATTAACCTACGCATTAATTTTCCTTTAATGGTACATGACTCTATGGCCTATACATTTAACAATCCAACATGGAGACCAACCGAAATATTTAGACGATACTGAATATCTACGAATCTACTTTAGCAATCAAACTGCATTTTTTAATGTTCATAGGGGCTATGAACTTAAGTTCACCTATAGGACTTTAAATAACCTGGTGATCACAAATCCAACATGGCGGTGACGCGAATTATAAATATTCACATGGACGTTTCTCGCAATTTAACCATCCGCGTGCAGTGAAACTTGGTACAGTAAATCCTTATACGAATGTTAATCCACTGGCATCTAATTTACTTCAATTGTTTCCATAACCTCAAGATGGCAGCTGTGAAAAAAAAATCTCCTTGTTTTTTCTTGTGTCCTAATTATGCGATTGAAGTTTGAATACTACACGTTCACAATAACATGCATGTAACAGTACATAACTCTAGGACCTACATATATAAAATCCAACATGGCGACCATCCGAAATATTTAGTCGGTTCTCAATATCTACGAATCTATTACAGCAATCAAACTGAAATTGTGTATGTTGATAGTGGCAATTAACATAAGTAGGATATATGAAAATAGGCTGTATAGTTCTTCACGGAACTACTTGTTTTTCTTCTAAGATTGTTTCTGGTAACTTATGGTCTTTCGGAGAGTGAAAGAGCAAAAATAGAAGGCTTCATGAGGGTGGGTTAACCTCCTTGAACAACTTTGAATGAATTCTATCAAATAAAAAAATTATATCGGTGTTGGCAGGCCTTTCTTAGGCTCAGGTCGTCTGTGCCTTGAGAGTATCACTGGAAATGAATGGGATTTTCTAAAACACGCCTCCCATCCCTGATACATGGGAAGTAATGAGAAATTTAAGGGTCCGCCCAATAGTGCTGCTACCCATCTGAAAAACATATTTTATCAACAGTTCCAAATATATTGACTGTTGTGGCTCAATGGGCTGATTGTGAGTGAAATTTGAACATGCTTCTAATTAATTTAAATTATAAATCCTTTTATAAAGGGGTATAGTTATATAATCTTTCAAAAGAGGTTACACCTGAGAGCCTTCAATCACCAGCCACGCCTACTTTAGGGAATATCTTCCTCTGGAGCAGAATGACTCTTGACTAAGAATTATAAGTGTGGGCGTATTTGGGATTCGAAAATAGAACTATGGGAATCGATTTCCAGGTACGGTATTATTTTGAAGTCTGCCGTCATGCCCTAAACAAGGGGAGTCATTCTCTTAAGTAATTTCTATGATACAATAGTCTATATCGCTATTTAGTATGACACAGTAGTCTTACAATAGTATGTTATGTTTCAGCAAAGTCCAGTGCACCCTCCAGTGTATGCAAACCAGCATACTGCGAGCTCTGTGTGGTCACTTCTCTAGTAGTAAAACTATTGGTAAGTGCCCCCAGCGACAAGTTGAAGTTACAGTAGCCTGTTTGTTAGACCACCGCCGAGTGTGAGCAGCTATTGATTCAAGGAACTCTCTGCAAATAGCATTTCTTACGGTCGCCGTCACTCTAATAAAGTTTCAGATCTGAGTTACTTGGGAACAGAGGGAAATGAACTCACAAAGCAGGAAGGTTTCCGCGTGGTAAACCACAAGGTATTGACAAAGATGAAGACCAGTTATAAAGTAGAATGGAACAGATGATTGTGTTGACCAAGGAGGCTTTCAGCAAGCATTGTACAAAAAGTACAAGCCATATAGATGGGAGGTACAGAAGATAATTAAAATGCAGTAGTCAAACCGGTATTGTTCTACAAACTGAGGTTAATGTGGGAGACTTTTAATTCTTATAACCAGGGCAAGGATTTTGATGACATGTCATCTCTTAATTGGCTCACCACAGACATCGCTAACTTATACGGAAATCCTGATCGTAGTTCCCACATTGTAGATAAATTAATTTATTACGTCATTTTTTGTCATTTTTGTGGTTTTTATTTTTATGTCATTTTCAAAAATATTCCAAAGTTTTTCTATACTACACTTAGCAAATAAACATCAAGAATGTTATAACCTAACTGATTCATCAAACAGTACATATTTTTACGTACACATTTCCTCATTTCTACGCTGTCTATCAAGATAATTTTTAATGCTTAATTTACAAAATGTATTGTAACAGATCTGTTTCTCTTTTGGAAAATTTCCCTTGTGAACTTTTGGTATGGTACTACTCAGTTACTCATCATATACCATCTGAAGATAGTCACAATGTGACCGAAACCTACACAGTTTCAATGATATAAATACTGACTTTAGGTAAAAATAAATAGTTTATATTTTATAATTTTTAAGTAATTTTCTCATGCTTTAAGGGTTTTGATGCATTTTAATGTTGAAACGTTTCTTAGCAGACACAGTACTGGTCCCCATCTTAACAAAATCGTAAAATTAAGCAATTGTGCCAAACGTTGAAGGGCTAAAAGGCTCGGAAAGGTTTCAAATTGTGAGTCTTGGAGAGCTAAAAGCAATCACATTTCAAAAACAAAAATTACTTCCAGCCAAAATGCAGTTCCGAATAATCAGCCTAAAATCGCTTCTTTCTTTACTCGCTTTCTTTTTTATCAAATCATAGCCAAATTAACTTATTTGCATAATTATTTATGTAAGATGTTCCTTGGTTCAATACCCTCAGGTGTATTTTAGCCTATTTTCATTTATGAAAAAAAATAGGCTTATGAGGTCACCTTTCGTCCGTGTGTCTGTGTGTGTGTGTGTGTGGATTTTTGTGTGCCCCCCCCCTAATGACATTAAAACGGCTCGAGCGATTTCAATGAAACTCGGTAAGTTCATAGTACTATTCCGGGCGACCCAGATCGTGCCCTTCAAATTTTGTTACGTCTCACCAATCCAACATGGCGGCTGTGTGAAATATTTCACCAGCATTCAATATCTCCGAAACTAATACCGATATCACCCTGGAATTTTGTACGGTGATAAAGGGAACTACTAGAAGTTCACCAATGTGACTTTTGAAAACCTGGTAACTACAAAACCAACATGGTGGCCAAGTGAAATCGCGACTTTAAATAGACGTTTCTCACGATTTAACCAACCAAACGCAATGAAACTTGATACAGTATATGTTTATACACATTGTAATGCACCGACATCTAACTTCGTTCAATTGTTTAAATAACCTCAAGATGGCGGTTGTGCGAAATATTTCACCGGCATTCTATATCTCTGAAACTATTACAGGTATCACCATCAAATTTTTTACGGAGATAAAGGGCACTACTGGAAGTTCATCTATGAGACTTAAAAAAACGGTTAACTACAAAACGAGCATGGTGGCCAAGCGAATTTGAAAGTTTTAAATAGACTTTCCTCGCGATTTAATAATCCAAACGCAATGAAACTTGGTACAACAAATGTTTATACACATTGTAATGCACTGGTATCTAATTAAGTTCAATTGTTTATATAACCTCAAGATGGCGGCTGTGTGAATTTCGAAAATAAAGCTTTTATTTCTTGTGTTCTAATCATGCGATCGGAATCAACGTTTGCATAATGAACGAACACAATAATCAACATCTAATAGTACATAACTCGATGGCCTACATATATTAAAATCCAACATGGCGAACATTCGAAATATTTTGACGGTTCTCAATATCTATTAATCTACTACAGCAATCAAACTGAAATTTTGTAAGTGTATAGAGGCTATTCGCGAACTCAAGCGACGGTGCTGCCGCTTAGCTGGAACTAGAGGAATGGTGATAGAAATATTAACAAACAGCTGTTTAACCTGCGATTTTTGTTGACGTGTGTGATCCTCTCTCATTTTTTTCAGCTTTTGCATAATAACTGAGGCTGAAAAATGAGTAGTAGATATTGTTCAGATCCACGGTGCTCTTCAAAGGCAACAAGAGGCATATCAATGCATTATTTTCCTAAAGAGAAAGGTTTAAAGAAGGAATGGAGTCGAGTACTTCGCATCGCAAAGCCGATTTCTAAATATATGATTGTATGCGGTTTGCATTTCACAAAGGAGGATTATTTTTATCCAGGTTAGTAAACATTCCTTTGTACGTGTACTGTAGATGGCCTGTTTATTTCTTTCATACATATTAATTACGTCCCAGTTGTGGAAAGATAACCTTCATACACTGGATTAGGCTACATTATTTATACCTATTCTTCTTAAAGTGGACTACACAAGCTACTTCCAGTGGGGTAGGATTATCAATAAGCATAAGATTGTTATAATATTGCAGTAGAATTATAAATATATTTTACTTTCAGATGTGAGAGCATGTAAAAGATACCTGAAGAAGGGCACCATCCCCTCTCAGAAATTGCCACTGAGATCATTGGATAAGAAGATATCTTCTCCCCTGAAACTACAGGCAGAGGCCAGGGATGCACGTGTGCAACATAGACATGAAGCTGTGGCACCACCATCTCCAACTGAAGACAGTGAAGTGGTAACTGAAGACACAGAGACTGTGGCAGAGGAGATGTTTGCAGCTCTGGTCGAAGATCCCACTCTAAGGAAATGTGTAGAAGATAAAGGGATACAAGTAACGCCAAGTGTAATTGATGATTGTAGAAAAATAACTTTAGAGGACATGATGAAAACAAATAGAGAAATTAATGCATTTACTGGTGTCCCATCGGTTACATTATTAGATAATATACGTGTTGCTGCAGGAAAATTAGAAAGACAGAGTGCCAAACCACTAACCTTGTCATTAAGACAGCGTATCATTTTAGTGTTCGTGAAATTGAAAATTAATCTTTCTTTTAGGTGTTTAGCTGTTCTATTTGGGGTCACAGCTAATTGGCCTACATGTAAGAACTATTTCCATGTAACAGTAGAGTTATTACCTGAGACACTTAAAACAGCTGTTCCATGGCTGGAGAAAGATCTGATTAAGAAGAGGATGCCTATATGTTTTCAACATTTTCAGAATACTAGAGTTATTTTGGATTGTACAGAAATTCCCGTGGAGAAAAATAAGTGTTTAAAGTGTCGTGTGATGTCCTACTCTCATTACAAAGGCGATTACACATTGAAAGTACTTGTTGGTGTTGCACCATCAGGTTTAGTAACTTTTGTAAGTCAAGTGTATGGTGGAAGGGTTACAGACAAAGAAATATTTTTGCAATCCAATTTATTAGGCATGTTATTACCATATCAATATGCTGTAATGGACGATAAAGGATTTTTGATAGAGAGTGAGTGCATTGAAAGGAATATACAATTGATCAGGCCACACTTTCTTGGTAAGAATCAGCAATTGTCAACAGAGGATGCACTCAGAACTGCTGACATAGCTGCAGCTAGAGTGCATGTAGAAAGAACAATTCAGAGGATGAAAATATTTTAAGTATTTTTTTAGCGTATGGCTTTTAGTGCCGGGAGTGTCCGAGGACATGTTCGGCTCGCCAGTTTTGTAGCTGCTTCGAGACGGACACCCAATGGGTGAGCTACAAGTACCGTTGGGGAGGTAAGGAGGGAAGTTGGATTAAAAGGACGAGGAGTTGGAAGGTAGCGGCTGTGGCCTATAGTTAGGGACCAACCCAGGCATTTGCCTGGAAGGAAGATGGGAAACCACAGAAGACCATCTTCAAGGTTGCCGGCGGGGGGATTCGAACCTCCTAGCCTCCCGGATGTGAGCGACTGCCATCAGTCATGCCGTAACCACCACGGCTAGCTCACCCGGTTATTTTAAGTATTAAAAGGGAGAGTCAATTTATGTATGGTTCCATACATGGATTCTGTAATGACTATTATTTCAGGAGTAGTGAACCTTTCAGCTCCTATTCTTTGTGTTGATAAGTATGACTAAGGAGACTTTTGCTACTGGTACTGAACCCTTATTCTTTATTGCATTAGAATAATTGTTCATATATTTATTTTATATACTGCATTGTGGCCGCAGTCAGTTGAAGCAGAGTGCAAGCTAGATGTCGCAAGGAAGAGGGCAGTTGAGCGCGCCTGACAGAATTAAACTTTTTCCTGGAAGAGAGGCAAATGGCCGTGACCTTGAAGCTCTAGCCTTTGTTAGCCGGGTCGAGCATTGAGTAAAGAAAGAGAAGGGTGCTGGCGACCGGGAGGAACGACCTACTGTACTCAACAATTTTACGTTTGGATGGACGAATCCGGTGCGACCACGCCAAACTAGGCATCATCGTGGCGTACCCTCTGAAAAGCCCACGAATGCGGTATCTAATTAATCATCGATGCGATTTTATTCCGCGAGGAATCGTTTGACCTTCAGAAGAAATGCTGAAGTTTGACACTAGCCGCAAGTTTCTACGATGTTTGGTTCAAATTTAAAAAACAATATGTCCCCTCTACCACACCTCTGGCCAGATTGTATAAATAAGATGTCTGTGTTAGCGACCATGTTCATACTTTGACGTAGCGGTGCGCAACAACCACGTTCTTATTTTAAAGTAGCCAAGTACCACGAACAATTTTAAACACTTGTCTTCGATCTCTATTGAGAGATGTTTCAAGTTTGTGGACTCTGTTTGAGAGCCGTGTGTAAATATCATAGTAAAAATGTATAAAATGTTTGCGTGTGAAATTAGCAAATGCTTATTCTAGGGACAGTATCGACGTCTTTATAATTGCGCAGGACAAAGAGTGATTGTGTAGCTCTATTGCAATTATAGTAGGAATAGGAGATAATTAATTTTGAACTTAGTTTTTCACCATCGACATCAGCAGCAAGATGACGAACTTTGGGTCGACTGTTGGAGTGATGTTCCTGCAACCAACGAAGACGTGTGAGATGGCCGGTTAAGATCCATAGTGGGCCATGGCGGGGGTTATCCGCTGACGTGACGAGTAATTTGGAGGAGTACAAATATCCAATTTATTCATTATAGATATTTTGGCATGGGAACTATTGTTGTAAATAATTTAATTTCGTGATTTGTTTTTGTATTTATTGTGATTTTTTTGAGTAACGTAGGGCACCGACACTCAAATATGTAAATGCGTGGGGAAGCGTGACCATTGTTGACTATTGTATTGTATATTTTAATTGTGTACTCGAGTACGCACATATTTGGTTTGGCGTAAGCATGGATGCGGCGTCGGCAGATAAGTAGTGCTTTTGTAATTACAGTTAAAAACAAGGTGTTCAGTAAAGAACATAATTATAGCCTACTTTCTCCTAAATGCATGGGTATTGTTATAATTCTTTGTCCTTTTCAAGGAGTATAGTTGAATGTTGGTTGTAGTAGCTTGTTGAAATACAACGTGCTATAGGGATATTAAACATGAATATGAGGTGCCCTTTGCTAGTGCTACCGCTGTAAAAAAAACATTCAATTCGGTTTCACCGTGTTTGAATTGATCTGGGGAATGGATTTTCACACATACATGGCCGCTATTTGCAAACTATTGGGCTGATGACCTTGTAGACAGTCATAAGATGCTTTCCACAAAAAGGCATGTTGTTGCAAAACCGGTCGAGATCAAATTATTAAGATGGTCGAAATTTGATTTAAGCTTTTAACATTTGGGTGGCCGTCATTCCGTTTCCGTCAAGATGGTGGCGATATAAAACATGACACTGAGGTGCCTTTTGCTGGTGCTACCTCTGTACCAATTATCGTTCATTTCGGTGTCATCGGGTTTGAATTGATAGGGGGAATCGATTTAAACACATACTTGGCCACCATCTGCAAACTATTGGGCTGATGATCTAGCAGTTTGGTCAGAATATGCTTCCCACATCAAGATTTGTTGTTGCAAAATTTGGTAGAGACTAGATTATTAGGTTGGTCGTAATTACATTTTAGCCTTTAACATTTGGGTGGCCGCGATTACGTTTCCGTCAAAATGGCGGTGATATAAAACATGACACTGAGGTGGCCTTTTCTAGTGCTACCTCTGTACCAAATTTTGTTCCATTCGGTTTCACCGTGTTCGAATTAATAGGGGAATCGATTTTCACACAAAGATGGCCGCCATCCGCAAAATATTAAGCTAATGACCTATTAGTTTGGTCAAAGGATGCTCCCTCCATAATGGTATGTTGATGCAAAATTTGGTAGAGATCGGATGATTAGGTTAATCGTAATTTGATTTAAGCTTTGAATATTTGTGGGCCGCCATTACGTTTCTGTCAAGATGGCGGCGATATAAAACATGACACTGAGGTGCCCCTTGCTAGTGCTACCTCTGTACCAAATTTCATTCCATTCGGATTCACCGTGTTCGAATTAATAGGGGTAATCGATTTTGACACAAAGATGGCCGCCATCCGCAAAATATTAGGCTAATGACCTATTAGATTTGTCAAAGGATGCTTCCTCCATAAAGGTATGTTGTTGCACAATTTGGTAGAGATCGGATGATTAGGTTAGTCGTAATTTGATTTAAGCTTTGAACATTTGTGTGGCCGCCATTACGTTTCCGTCAAGAAGGCGGTGATATAAAACATGACACTGAGGTGCCCTTTGCTAATGATACCTCTGTACCAAATTTCACTTCATTCGGTTTTACCGTGTTCGAATTAATAGGGGTAATCGATTTTGACACAAAGATGGCCACTATCCGCAAACTATTAGGCTAATGACCTATTAGATTTGTCAAAGGATGCTTCCTCTATAATGGTATGTTGTTGCAAAATTTGGTAGAGATCGGAAGATTAGGTTAGTCGTAATTTGATTTAAGCTTTGAACATTTGTGTGGCCGCCATTACGTTTCCGTCAAGATGGCGGTGATATAAAACATGACACTGAGTTGCCCTTCGCTAGTGCTACCTCTGTACCAAATTTCATTCCATTGGGTTTCACCGTGTTCGAATTAATAGGGGTAATCGATTTTGACACAAAGATGGCCGCCATCCGCAAACTATTAGGCTAATGACCTATTAGATTTGTCAAAGGATGCTCCGTTGATAACGGTCTGCTGTTGCAAAATTTGGTAGAGATCGGATGATTAGGTTAGTCGTAATTTGATTTAAGCTTTGAACATTTGGGTGGCCGCCATTACGTTTCCGTCAAGATGGCGGCGATATAAAACATGACACTGGGGTGCCCTTTGCTAGTGCTACCTCTGTACCAAATTTCATTCCATTCGGTTTCACCGTGTTCGAATTAATAGGGGTAATCGATTTTGACACAAAGATGGCCGCCATCCGCAAACTATTAGGCTAATGACCTATTAGATTTGTCAAAGGATGCTCCCTTCATAAAGGTATGTTTTGCAAAATTTGGTAGAGATCGGATGATTAGGTTAGTCGTAATTTGATTTAAGCTTTGAACATTTGGGTGGCCGCCATTACGTTACCGTGAGGATGGCGGCGATATAAAACATGACACTGGGGTGCCCTTTGCTAGTACTACCTCTGTACCAAATTTCATTCCATTCGGTTTCACCGTGTTCGAATTAATAGGGGAAATCGATTTTGACACAAAGAAGGCCGCCATCCGCAAACTATTAGGCTAATGACCTATTAGATTTGTCAAAGGATGCTCCCTTCATATCGGTATGTTGTTGCAAAATTTGGTAGAGATCGGATGATTTGGTTAGTCGTAATTTGATTTAAGCTTTGAACATTTGGGGGGCCGCCATTACGTTTCCGTCAAGATGGCGGCGATATAAAACAAGACACTGGGGTGCCCTTTGCTAGTGCTACCTCTGTACCAAATTTCATTCCATTCGGTTTCACCGTGTTCGAATTAATAGGGGCAATCGATTTTCACACAAAGATGGCCGCCATCCGCAAACTATTAGGCTGATGACCTATTAATTTGGTCATAGGATGCTGCCCCCATAAAGGTATGTTGTTGCAAAATTTGGTAGAGATCGAATGATTAGGTTAGTCGTAATTTGATTTAAGCTTTGAACATTTGTGTGGCCGCCATTACTTTTCCGTCAAGATGGCGGCGATATAAAACATGACACTGAGGTGTCTTTTGCTAGTGCTACCTTTGTACCAAATTTCGTTCATTTTGCGCTCACCGTGTTCGAATTGATAGGGAGGGACAGACATTCAGAGTACACTCTCACACACACACACACACAGACTCACACACACACATACACACACACAGACAGACACACTTTTTTTCGCCCTGTAGTGATCTCATAAGTCAACTTTCATTTTTTGCAAAAATCGAAAGTAGGCTAATAGCAGAGGGGGAAAAAGGTGTATTTGATTAGGACTTTGGAAGAACAAGTCTTTATTTGAATCGTCATGTCGCAGTATTTTGATAGTTGTGAAGAACCGTCTGTTCTTTTATGTCATATTTTATAGTTGCCTATGAGATTAAATTATTGGTCAGAATACCAGATCAGGCGCAGTGAGTGTGGAAAATATTTGTGTACTTTATTTCAGGTGTAATCAACCCTAGCGCGTGATTCTTGTGTGTGTCTATTGTGTCTATGTGTCTACGTGTATCACGTGGTGAGATTATTCTGCGCGGGAGGATTGCTCTAGGCAAGCCTCTGAATGCTGCAAGGTTGTTTTTAAGGACGGAGAGTGATGCCTGCGGGACCTCTGCCAGTCAAATATGGATCTTACAATTCCAGGTGGAATTGATGAGATACTGTATACGACACACACACAGTTGAGCTGCGGTGACAGCTATGTATTCTTCGTGGATCTCGGGAACCAGGCGATTAGCGCTGGCCCTGGGATATTGTGCACGCTGGGTTGATTATGACAGAAGATAACAGTTCCACTTTGAGCGCTGATCTATGGTATCGTCTGGACACCTGTGTGGGGGTAGGGGAGCGGCTAGGCCATGACCTACTTTTAAAGAGATGGCTTACTTGTTCTGTTTAAAGAGCGATATAACATTAAGGGGATCAGTTCGCTACGCCGAAGCGGTTTTACCATGCTGACGTCCAGATGAAATGTTTCTTGTATAGCATTGTCGTGCTTTATGCATATGTTTATTTAATCATTTAATAGTGTAATTTTCTTGTGACACCTTGTTGTGTTGTTCAGAGTAAATGACATGCGGTCATTCCTTGTTGTTGTTTCGTGGTCACGTTACTCACTCCTGTGTTTCTTTGAAAAGTCCTTGTTGAGGCAGTAGTTGTGTGCTGTAGCTCGCTGGTCTAGATTTCGGCGGAAATCTTCATTGTTGTAATTACTGAAGGTTAGCGACTGTCGGGTGTGTGTATTGATATTATCTGTAGTGTTAAGTTCCCATCGCTAATTTATCCGAGGTGCGGATTTGTAGCCTGACGGCAGTCGCAGGATGGCAACAAATCTAGCACCCAGTACTCTTCCACATTGCATGCTCGTCATATTACACGCACACATTATTTTAGATGAGACAGGCCATATTTCAGGACCTGTAATTTTATTTTGACATCATTCTGAGATGAGTCTTTGCTTCACACTGTAAATTTGGGTGTAGATTTAAGAGGGTGTTCCCTCGTGGTGTTTGTTGTGTTTTGTTATATTTATCTTTTTTCTGAAATTAAATTTGTTATTGTATATTTTGGCTTCACTGTTGTTCTTTCTGTCATACATTTGGACTATGTTACCTTGCACCTTGTAGAAGCGTAAATTTTGCAACGACGTTATGGACCGTACACAACCCGAAAAAAAGAGTCTCATAAAAAGCTTCTCGCAAGGGTTCATAGATCTAAAATGTCTGCCCAACGTGGTGCTTGTTGTTGCTTTTGCTTACCTCGTAGTATTTTGTGGAAAAATAACACCAGGCTTGGCATAGTAATTGGTAGAATCAGTAAATTAGGTGAAGTCTTTCCACCATGTGCATAAGTAAAATCAATGAGTTCATTTAAGGTTAGAAATACGGAACACGGTAGATTTGACATTGTATTGAGTTACGACGTGTTCCTGGCGCCCATTTAAAAAATTAAAATAGTGATTGTTTTGATTCAATGAACTCAGAAATATTTAAATGATAGGAAGGTGTTGCCTTGAAATTTTAATTAACACTGGTTAATTAAAAGCTGTTATATGTACATTCAGTCAGATTAGGAATTTACGATCAGAATAATGAAAGGAAATATTAAATTAAAAGTAAATTCAAATACTCATGATCCTTTGATTGAGGGGTGTGTTTTAACGTAAAATTAAATGAGTGAGTATGAATAATTATTAAATGTCAAAACATGTGTGTGAGTACGGTGGAGGTTCCAATGTGCATGGCCCTTTATTCTCCAAGTGATATATATTTTGTTGTGATGGCAACGATTGCTGAAATCAGTGAATTGTTGGAGAGGTCGGCAGCGAAGATACAAGAGAGTAATGAACAATTAATGACACTTGAAAGTAGAATGCAGGAGCGTAGTAACGAACAATTGCTTACGTTAAAGAACGAGATTACGCAGAGTAGTAGCAAACAAATACAGACATTAGAAACTAAAATGCGGGAAAACAATAATGAACAATTATTGACACTTGAAGGTAGAATAAAAGAACGTAGTGAGGAACAGGCGATAGCACAGACTGAAAACTTAAGTAAAATCACACTTGAGATAAATCAGAATATGAAAGTACAATTGGATAATCTGGCAAATGAAATGGAGGGTAATAACACTAAACAATTGGGACAAATTAAAGCAATAGAAGCTAAATTTGGATCGAAAATGACGGAGTTGGACAACATGATCACCACGAAGCTAGAACAAAGAGAGCGAGCATGTATGACTAATACAACGGGAATAAAGATAACGCAGGAGAAATTACAGGGAGAATTTAAGAAAATTGAGTCCAAAACAGAGAACATACAAGAGCAAATAAGAGCAGTAGACGATAACGTACTGGGGTTAACTAAAGAACTCGATCGGTTGGAAATTAAATCTACGGAGAGATGGACACACTTAGAAGCTGATCAGCAGCAGATAAAGAAGCACATTGAAATAAATAGGATGCAATTGGACGAGCGTTTGGAAAAAATTGAGATAGGGCAAGATAAGAGTCAAGAACAAATGGAGCAGGTAGAATAATGGATAGATAAAAATCTAGTGCAGCTCGAAGACAAGATAGATAAAAATCTAGTGCGGCTCGAAGACAAGATAGATAAGAATCAGGAGCAGATGGAGGAACGTTTCGTAGAAGGTTGGAAGACGATGAAAGAGAAGATCCGAAAAGATTGGAAGCAGCAGGTGGAAGAAAATAAAGGAGATAGGATTGTCTATTTTAAAGAGATTAGGAGATAACAATTCTGGGATGCAAGCGCTGGAGGACTGTATAAAAACTAAATTTCAAGAGCACTCGGATCTAATTATCAAAAATGAGATACGATCACTAGAGAACGCAACGTTTATTACGGCAGAACCGACAGCAGAAAATCTTGTTAGTAGGGGAAGCCCGGAGGCATTTAAATCTACAGGGAGCACGAGCCATGAAAATAGCGTTAAAGCAGGGGTCGACACGGAAGCGTTTCGTAATTACCGAGGTGAGACATCCACTCCGCAACCTAACGTAATGACACCGCAAGTTATTCAGGTGATTCGAGGAAATGATTTCAAACCATCGAAATTCATAGACGGGCAAGGAATTACGCCTAAAACTTTTCTCCGCGAATTAGACGATTATTACAATGATAATCAAATAAGCCCAATAAAACAGCTAAGAATGGTAGAGAAGTTTCTTCAGGGATCAAGTCTCGTCTGGTATCAAAGTTTCAAATACACCTTTGAAAACATGACGCAACTTAAAGAGGCGTTTTTGAGAAAATTTTGGAGTCCCGCATTGCAGCTAGGATTAAAAATGGACTTGTATGCTAGAAAGTACCATAGTACGCACCCAACGAAATTTTCAGAATCCTTCTCGCAACAGATGATTAGGCTGAAAGATCTGGACGAGCCGACAAAGGAGGAAAATTTAGTATTGACAATAGGCAAGCAGTTACCTATGAATATCCAAAAATTTTGGTAACGGCAAACGTAAAAACCGCGATAGAAGCAGAAGAGATCCTTCGCCATTTGCATGAAACAAGCATGGTTTCAGCACAAACTCGCCAAAGAAATATTGAATGCGTTAATGCAGCAGAAGTAGTCCAGAGCAATAATAATAATAATAACAATCAGAATTCCAGTACGAGAACACAGGCAACGAATACCCAATTCACGCCTAGGAGACAAGATCAGTATGATAACAGAGATCGGTATGAGAATAATAATAATAATAATAATAATAATAATAATAATAATAAAAACTACAATCGCTATGAGAATAATAATAACTTTAATCGGCATGAGAATAACAATAACTACAACCAGTACCGGAAAAACAATAATAGAAGATCGTACCAGTGAGGATACTCTAATTGGAGAGGGAATATGCAGCAGGATATGCCTTATCAGAGAAGGGGTGACACGCACCAATGGAAGAACAGTCGGGATAACGTGCAAGAGGATCCAAGGGAGTACCGGAACAACTGGGATGAACGCTACAGGGAATCACAGAAATACTTGGAGGAATTACACGCTAAGGAAGAAAAGGAGAAAGAGAAGTGGGGACGAGCCATGAAAAACAGAAGAAATCCCGACAATCACAGTAACGAGGATGCATGAAAGGTGACAAGACAGGAGGATACGCGAAAGAAATAGCAGAAGAAATTCGCGGGACGAAGTTTCAGGCAAGGGTCTGGAAATATGGTGGAGAAGACGGCAGCAGAAGAAGAAGATGAGAGCAGAAGAAGAAGAAGAGAGCCGTGGGAGCAGGCAGAAAATGAAGCAGTTGCAAATCATGGTGCAAACTAAGAAACGTTCAAATGTACGTGGCTACTGGACGGAAGAACTTATGAGAGAGCATTGTTCACAAACATGGTGACAAGTCAGGGAGGTCTACAACTTGTAATGACACAGAGAGAGGGAGGCTGGAATGTGACAGGGGGTGACGGCTCAGCGAGGCCAAGGTACACTTAGTCATCAATGGAGAAGCAATTAGTGAGCTGAGAGATGCCAGATACTCAGACTGCGCTGGAAAATTAAAAGAGCTGGTGAGGTTCAGACTCAATTGGGAAAATTACTATGTTGATGAATAAAAATTCAAATCTTGACTTTTCGAATTTTTAAATTCAGCTGGCGGAAAATGAACCCTTATTCATTCTTGCATTCGAATAATTGTTCATATATTTATTTTATATACTGCATTGTGGCCGCAGACAGTTGAAGCAGAGTGCAAGCTAGATGTTGCAAGGAAGAGGGCAGTTGAGCGTGCCTGACAGAATTAAACTTTTTCCTGGAAGAGAGGTGAATGGCCGTGACCTTGAAGCTCTAGCCTTTGTTAGCCAGGTCGAGCACTGAGTAAAGAAAGAAAAGGGTGCTGGCGACCGGGGGAAACGACCTACTGTACTCAACGATTTTACGTTTGGATGGACGAATCCGGTGCAACCACGCCAAACTAGGTATCATCGTGGCGTACCCTCTGAAAAGCCCGCGAATGCGGTATCTAATTAATCATCGATGCGATTTTATTCCGCGAGGCATCATTTTGACCTTCAGAAGAAATGCTGAAGTTTGACACTAGCCGCAAGTTTCTACGATGTTTGGTTCAAATTTAAAAAACAATATGTCCCCTCTACCACACCTCTGGTCAGATTGTATAAATAAGATGTCTGTGTTAGCGACCATGTTCATACTTTGACGTAGCGGTGCGCTACAACCACGTTCTTATTTTAAAGTAGCCAAGTACCACGAACAATTTTAAACACTTGTCTTCGATCTCTATTGAGAGATGTTTCAAGTTTGTGGACTCTGTTTGAGAGCCGTGTGTAAATATCATTGTAAAAATGTATAAAATGTTTGCGTGTGAAATTAGCAAATGCTTAATAATTGCGCAGGACAAAGAGTGATTGCGTAGCTCTATTGCAATTATAGTAGGAATAGGAGAGATAATTAATTTTGAACTTTGTTTTTCACCACCGACATCAGCAGCAAGATGACGAAATTTGGGTCGACTGTTGGAGTGATGTTCCTGCAACCAACGAAGACGTGTGAGATGGCCGGTTAAGATCCATAGTGGGCCATGGCGGGGGATATCCGCTGACGTGACGAGTAATTTGGATGAGTACAAATATTGAATTTATTCATTATGGATATTTTGGCATGGGAACTATTGTTGTAAATAATTTAATTTCGTGATTTGTTTTTGTATTTCTTGTGATTTTTTGAGTAACGTAGGGCACCGACACTCAAATATGTAAATGCGTGGGGAAGCGTGACCATTGTTGATTATTGTATTGTATATTTTAATTGTGTACTCGTGTACGCACATATTTGGTTTGGCGAAAGCATGGATGCGGCGTCGGCAGATAAGTAGTGCTTTTGTAATTACAGTTAAAAATAGCAGAGGGGGGAAAGGTGTATTAGATTAGGACTTTGGAAGAACAAGTCTTTATTTGAATCGTCATGTCGCAGTATTTTGATAGTTGTAATGAACCGTCTGTTCTTTTATGTCATATTTTATAGTTGCCTTTGTGATTAAATTATTGGTCAGAATACTAGATCAGGCGCAGTGAGTGTGGAAATTATTTCTGTACTTTATTTCAGGTGTAATCAACCCTAGCGCGTGATTCTTGTGTGTGTCTATTGTGTCTATGTGTCTACGTGTATCACGTGGTGTGATTATTCTGCGCGGGAGGATTGCTCTAGGCAAGCCCTCTGACTGCTGCAAGGTTTTTTTTAAGGACGGAGAGTGATGCCTGCGGGACCTCTGCCAGTCCAATATGGGTCTTACAATTCCAGGTGGAATTGATGAGATATTGTATACAACACACACACAGTTGAGCTGCGGTGACAGCTATGTATTCTTCGTGGATCTCGGGAACCAGGCGATTAGCGCTGGCCCTGGGATATTGTGCACGCTGGGTTGATTATGACAGAAGATAACAGTTCCACTTTGAGCGCTGATCTATGGTATCGTCTGGACACCTGTGTGGGGGTAGGGGAGCTTCTAGGCCATGACCTACTTTTAAAGAGATGGCTTACTTGTTCTGTTTTAAAGAGCGATATGACATTAAGGGGATCAGTTCGCTACGCCGAAGCGGTTTTACCATGCTGACGTCCAGATGAAATGTTTCTTGTATAGCATTGTCGTGCTTTTAGGCATATGTTTATTTAATCATTTAATAGTGTAATTTTCTTGTGACACCTTGTTGTGTTGTTCAGAGTAAATGACATGCGGTCATTCCTTGTTGTTGTTTCGTGGTCACGTTACTCACTCCTGTGTTTCTTTCAAAAGTCTTTGTTGAGGCAGTAGTTGGGTGCTGTAGCTCGCTGGTCTAGAATTCGGCGGAAATCTTCATTGTTGTAATTACTGAAGGTTAGCGACTGTCGGGTGTGTGTATTGATATTATCTGTAGTGTTAAGTTCCCATCGCTAATTTATCCGAGGTGCGGATTTGTAGCCTGACGGCAGTCGCAGGATGGCAACAAATCTAGCACCCAGTACTCTTCCAGATTGCATGCTCGTCATATTACACGCACACATTATTTTAGATGAGACAGGCCATATTTCAGAACCTGTAATTTTATTTTGACATCATTCTGAGATGAGTCTTTGCTTCACACTGTAAATTTGGGTGTAGATTTAAGAGGGTGTTCCCTCGTGGTGTTTGTTGTGTTTTGTTATATTTATCTTTTTTCTGAAATTAAATTTGTTATTGTTTATTTTGGCTTCACTGTTGTTCTTTCTGTCATACATTTGGACTATGTTACCTTGCACCTTGTAGAAGCGTAAATTTTGCAACGACGTTATGGACCGTACACAACCCGAAAAAAAGAGTCTCATAAAAAGCTTCTCGCAAGGGTTCATAGATCTAAAATGTCTGCCCAACGTGGTGCTTGTTGTTGCTTTTGCTTACCTCGTAGTATTTTGTGGAAGAATAACACCAGGCTTGGCATAGTAATTGGTAGAATCAGTAAATTAAGTGAAGTCTTTCCACCATGTGCATAGATAAAATCAATGAGTTCATTTAAGGTTAGAAATACGGAACACGGTAGATTTGACATTGTATTGAGTTACGACGTGTTCCTGGCGCCCATTTAAAAAATTAAAATAGTGATTGTTTTGATTCAATGAACTCAGAAATATTTAAATGACAGGAAGGTGCTGCCTGGAAATTTTAATTAACACTGGTTAATTAAAAGCTGTTATATGTAAATTCAGTCAGATTAGGAATTTACGATCAGAATAATGAAAGGAAATATTAAATTAAAAGTAAATTCAAATACTCATGATCCTTTGATTGAGGGGTGTGTTTTAACGTAAAATTAAATGAGTGGGTATGAATAATTATTAAATGTCAAAAAACATGTGTGTGAGTACGGTGGAGGTTCCAATGTGCATGGCCCTTTATTCTCCAAGTGATATATATTTTGTTGTGATGGCAACGATTGCTGAAATCAGTGAATTGTTGGAGAGGTCGGCAGCGAAGATACAAGAGAGTAATGAACAATTAATGACACTTGAAAGTAGAATGCAGGAGCGTAGTAACGAACAATTGCTTACGTTAAAGAACGAGATTACGCAGAGTAGTAGCAAACAAATACAGACATTAGAAACTAAAATGCGGGAAAACAATAATGAACAATTATTGACACTTGAAGGTAGAATAAAAGAACGTAGTGAGGAACAGGCGATAGCACAGACTGAAAACTTAAGTAAAATCACACTTGAGATAAATCAGAATATGAAAGTACAATTGGATAATCTGGCAAATGAAATGGAGGGTAAAAACACTAAACAATTGGGACAAATTAAAGCAATAGAAGCTAAATTTGGATCGAAAATGACGGAGTTGGACAACATGATCACCACGAAGCTAGAACAAAGAGAGCGAGCATGTATGACTAATACAACGGGAATAAAGATAACGCAGGAGAAATTACAGGGAGAATTTAAGAAAATTGAGTCCAAAACAGAGAACATACAAGAGCAAATAAGAGCAGTAGACGATAACGTACTGGGGTTAACTAAAGAACTCGATCGGTTGGAAATTAAATCTACGGAGAGATGGACACACTTAGAAGCTGATCAGCAGCAGATAAAGAAGCACATTGAAATAAATAGGATGCAATTGGACGAGCGTTTGGAAAAAATTGAGATAGGGCAAGATAAGAGTCAAGAACAAATGGAGCAGGTAGAATAATGGATAGATAAAAATCTAGTGCAGCTCGAAGACAAGATAGATAAAAATCTAGTGCGGCTCGAAGACAAGATAGATAAGAATCAGGAGCAGATGGAGGAACGTTTCGTAGAAGGTTGGAAGACGATGAAAGAGAAGATCCGAAAAGATTGGAAGCAGCAGGTAGAAGAAAATAAAGGAGATAGGATTGTCTATTTTAAAGAGATTAGGAGATAACAATTCTCGGATGCAAGCACTGGAGGACTGTATAAAAACTAAATTTCAAGAGCACTCGGATCTAATTATCAAAAATGAGATACGATCACTAGAGAACGCAACGTTTATTACGGCAGAACCGACAGCAGAAAATCTTGTTAGTAGGGGAAGCCCGGAGGCATTTAAATCTACAGGGAGCACGAGCTATGAAAATAGCGTTAAAGCAGGGGTCGACACGGAAGCGTTTCGTAATTACCGAGGCGAGACATCCACTCCGCAACCTAACGTAATGACACCGCAAGTTATTCAGGTGATTCGAGGAAATGATTTCAAACCATCGAAATTCATAGACGGGCAAGGAATTACGCCTAAAGCTTTTCTCCGCGAATTAGACGATTATTACAATGATAATCAAATAAGCCCAATAAAACAGCTAAGAATGGTAGAGAAGTTTCTTCAGGGATCAAGTCTCGTCTGGTATCAAAGTTTCAAATACACCTTTGAAAACATGACGCAAATTAAAGAGGCGTTTTTGAGAAAAATTTGGAGTCCCGCATTGCAGCTAGGATTAAAAATGGACTTGTATAATAGAAAGTACCATAGTACGCACCCAACGAAATTTTCAGAATTCTTCTCGCAACAGATGATTAGGCTGAAAGATCTGGACGAGCCGACATAGGAGGAAAATTTAGTATTGACAATAGGCAAGCAGTTACCTATGAATATCCAAAAATTTTGGTAACGGCAAACGTAAAAACCGCGATAGAAGCAGAAGAGATCCTTCGCCATTTGGATGAAACAAGCATGGTTTCTGCACAAACTCGCCAAAGAAATATTGAATGCGTTAATGCAGCAGAAGTAGTCCAGAGCAATAATAATAATAACAATCAGAATTCCAGTATGAGAACACAGGCAACGAATACCCAATTCACGCCTAGGAGACAAGATCAGTATGATAACAGAGATCGGTATGAGAATAATAATAATAATAATAATAATAATAATAACTACAATCGCTATGAGAATAATAATAACTTTAATTGGCATGAGAATAACAATAACTACAACCAGTACCGGAATAACAATAATAGAAGACCGTACCAGTGAGGATACTCTAATTGGAGAGGGAATATGCAGCAGGATAGGCCTTATCAGAGAAGGGGTGACACGCACCAATGGAAGAACAGACGGGATATCGTGCAAGAGGATCCAAGGGAGTACCGGAACAACTGGGATGAACGCTACAGGGAATCACAGAAATACTTGGAGGAATTACACGCTAAGGAAGAAACGGAGAAAGAGAAGTGGGGACGAGCCATGAAAAACAGAAGAAATCCCGACAATCACAGTAACGAGGATGCATGAAAGGTGACAAGACAGGAGGAGACGCGAAAGAAATAGCAGAAGAAATTCACGGGACGAAGTTTCAGGCAAGGGTCTGGAAATATGGTGGAGAAGACGGTAGCAGAAGAAGAAGATGAGAGCAGAAGAAGAAGAGAGCCGTGGGAGCAGGCAGAAAATGAAGCAGTTGCAAATTATGGTGCAAACTAAGAAACGTTCAAATGTACGTGGCTACTGGACGGAAGAACTTATGAGAGAGCATTGTTCACAAACATGGTGACAAGTCAGGGAGGTCTACAACTTGTTATGACACAGAGAGAGGGAGGCCGGAATGTGACAGGGGGTGGCGGCTCAGCGAGGCCAAGGTACACTTAGTCATCAATGGAGAAGCAATTAGTGAGCTGAGAGATGCCAGATACTCAGACTGCGCTGGAAAATTAAAAGAGCTGGTGAGGTTCAGACTCAATTGGGAAAATGACTACGTTGATGATTAAAAATTCAAATCTTGACTTTTCGAATTTTTAAACTCAGCTGGCGGAAAATGAACCCTTATTCTTTATTGCATTCGAATAATTGTTCATATATTTATTTTATATACTGCATTGTGGCCGCAGACAGTTGAAGCAGAGTGCAAGCTAGATGTCGCAGGGAAGAGGGCAGTTGAGCGTGCCTGACAGAATTACACTTTTTCCTGGAAGAGAGATGAATGGCCGTGACCTTGAAGCTCTAGCCTTTGTTAGCCAGGTCGAGCACTGAGTAAAGAAAGAGAAGGGTGCTGGCGACCGGGGGAAACGACCTACTGTACTCAACGATTTTACGTTTGGATGGACGAATCCGGTGCAACCACGCCAAACTAGGTATCATCGTGGCGTACCCTCTGAAAAGCCCGCGAATGCGGTATCTAATTAATCATAGATGCGATTTTATTCCGCGAGGCATCATTTTGACCTTCAGAAGAAATGCTGAAGTTTGACACTAGCCGCAAGTTTCTACGATGTTTGGTTCAAATTTAAAAAACAATATGTCCCCTCTACCACACCTCTGGCCAGATTGTATAAATAAGATGTCTGTGTTAGCGACCATGTTCATACTTTGACGTAGCGGTGCGCTACAACCACGTTCTTATTTTAAAGTAGCCAAGTACCACGAACAATTTTAAACACTTGTCTTCGATCTCTATTGAGAGATGTTTCAAGTTTGTGGACTCTGTTTGAGAGCCGTGTGTAAATATCATTGTAAAAATGTATAAAATGTTTGCGTGTGAAATTAGCAAATGCTTAATAATTGCGCAGGACAAAGAGTGATTGCGTAGCTCTATTGCAATTATAGTAGGAATAGGAGAGATAATTAATTTTGAACTTTGTTTTTCACCACCGACATCAGCAGCAAGATGACGAACTTTGGGTCGACTGTTGGAGTGATGTTCCTGCAACCAACGAAGACGTGTGAGATGGCCGGTTAAGATCCATAGTGGGCCATGGCGGGGGATATCCGCTGACGTGACGAGTAATTTGGATGAGTACAAATATTGAATTTATTCATTATGGATATTTTGGCATGGGAACTATTGTTGTAAATAATTTAATTTCGTGATTTGTTTTTGTATTTCTTGTGATTTTTTGAGTAACGTAGGGCACCGACACTCAAATATGTAAATGCGTGGGGAAGCGTGACCATTGTTGATTATTGTATTGTATATTTTAATTGTGTACTCGTGTACGCACATATTTGGTTTGGCGAAAGCATGGATGCGGCGTCGGCAGATAAGTAGTGCTTTTGTAATTTCAGTTAAAAATAGCAGAGGGGGGGAAATGGTGTATTTGATTAGGACTTTGGAAGAACAAGTCTTTATTTGAATCGTCATGTCGCAGTATTTTGATAGTTGTAAAGAACCGTCTGTTCTTTTATGTCATATTTTATAGTTGCCTATGAGATTAAATTATTGGTCAGAATACCAGATCAGGCGCAGTGAGTGTGGAAAATATTTGTGTACTTTATTTCAGGTGTAATCAACCCTAGCTCGTGATTCTTGTGTGTGTCTATTGTGTCTATGTGTCTACGTGTATCACGTGGTGTGATTATTCTGCGCGGGAGGATTGCTCTAGGCAAGCCCTCTGACTGCTGCAAGGTTGTTTTTAAGGACGGAGAGTGATGCCTGCGGGACCTCTGCCAGTCCAATATGGGTCTTACAATTCCAGGTGGAATTGATGAGATATTGTATACGACACACACACAGTTGAGCTGCGGTGACAGCTATGTATTCTTCGTGGATCTCGGGAACCAGGCGATTAGCGCTGGCCCTGGGATATTGTGCACGCTGGGTTGATTATGACAGAAGATAACAGTTCCATTTTGAGCGCTGATCTATGGTATCGTCTGGACACCTGTGTGGGGGTAGGGGAGCGGCTAGGCCATGACCTACTTTTAAAGAGATGGCTTACTTGTTCTGTTTTAAAGAGCGATATGACATTAAGGGGATCAGTTCGCTACGCCGAAGCGGTTTTACCATGCTGACGTCCAGATGAAATGTTTCTTGTATAGCATTGTCGTGCTTTAGGCATATGTTTATTTAATCATTTAATAGTGTAATTTTCCTGTGACACCTTGTTGTGTTGTTCAGAGTAAATGACATGCGGTCATTCATTGTTGTTGTTTCGTGGTCACGTTACTCACTCCTGTGTTTCTTTGAAAAGTCTTTGTAGAGGCAGTAGTTGTGTGCTGTAGCTCGCTGGTCTAGATTTCGGCGGAAATCTTCATTGTTGTAATTACTGAAGGTTAGCGACTGTCGGGTGTGTGTATTGATATTATCTGTAGTGTTAAGTTCCCATCGCTAATTTATCCGAGGTGCGGATTTGTAGCCTGACGGCAGTCGCAGGATGGCAACAAATCTAGCACCCAGTACTCTTCCAGATTGCATGCTCGTCATATTACACGCACACATTATTTTAGATGAGACAGGCCATATTTCAGGACCTGTAATTTTATTTTGACATCATTCTGAGATGAGTCTTTGCTTCACACTGTAAATTTGGGTGTAGATTTAAGAGGGTGTTCCCTCGTGGTGTTTGTTGTGTTTTGTTATATTTATCTTTTTTCTGAAATTAAATTTGTTATTGTTTATTTTGGCTTCACTGTTGTTCTTTCTGTCATACATTTGGACTATGTTACCTTGCACCTTGTAGAAGCGTAAATTTTGCAACGACGTTATGGACCGTACACAACCCGAAAAAAGAGTCTCATAAAAAGCTTCTCGCAAGGGTTCAGTACCTAGTACCCAGCTTGTGGGTGTGTTTTTTCTAAAGCAGAATTTGAGCGCTGTTTCAGCAGCGAAGTAAAGCTCTACATATAAACTAGCTGTAAATAGAAACGGATAGATGGCACGGAATGACAGTCGTTTAAACGTGTTTCGTTCATTATTTCAAAATAAATTTAATACAACTTAATATAACAATGGATCCACTGGGAGACTAAACTGATGATGAATGCATAGTGGTGTCGCTTAATGAACAACTTTGTTAATTTCACGTTGCTTGTAATTTTTAGGTTTTCCGCCTCTTAAAACCTCAATAACTAACTAATTTTTAGGTTAGGCCTAGGACATTCGAGTTACCTTCTACGAATTGATGCCCCTGCTTTCATTTTTAGGATTTTTATATTTCACTATAGCTTACCTGCTGCATCACTCAAAAAATTAAGCAAATGCATGTATCCTTGTTGCAGATCAGGTCCATGCCCTTGTTCCTCCCTGGGCCTAGACTGTGCCAATTGCAGAAATTAGACCAAAAGAACCAAATCACTAGTAAAACAATGTATAGTAAAGGAAGGAAGCTTGTAGCTTTACGTGATCATTAATCTCACAATTATGAGCCACGGGACCTTCTTTTTACATTGAATCCGAACCACAGGACACGGCATTGCACTTAAAAATATCTTGCATGCATTGACCAGGAATCGAACCTGGTCCACCTTGGTGAGAGGCTAACAGCTTGATCGCTGCGCCACCACGCCCCCAAGTATACAGTAGATTATAATCAACAAGTTCTCTCTAACATACATTAGCCTACTAGTTCATATACAGTATACAATTTGCGTACCTAGTTAGAATACACCCGAGTGAAAGAAAATAGGCTGGTACCCGTAGCCTATTATTTTTCATGAGAAACCTAATAGAATTTTCTGTGACTCTGCCAAGTACAGATATGTTACCATGCTGGGGTATGTACACCAACAAAATTATAGTAATGTTTGTAGACCTAAGAAAAGAATGTGGTATTTCGTTCATAACTACGTACTATATGTAAATTATTTTCACAAATCTGAGTCTTCTTATGGAGAATGGGTTTTCCACCATAGTCCATAACCAAAGAAATTTAATCATCAATTGAATACTCGTATGATTATGAACTTCAAAGCAATGCTACGCCTTTCTAGGCTTGATCCTACTTATCTTCCTGGATGGCTCTCGTGTAGCATCCGTTGCCCGTTTCGAAAGAGCGTTATTTTACTTAGTAGCGCTCTGAAAATGGTTTGTAATTACTCTGCCACATTATTAAAGCCATTTGCCATTGACAAACGCCGCATAAACACTTCCAAAATAAGGAAATTGTCAACATTAACTTCCAAGTAATAAACTTATCAAAAAGCAAGTCGTCATGTTTGCTGCCAACTTACTGATTGTGCTGCTAGGCAAACCATTGGCCTGGATAAAGAGTATTGATGCATGACTACCCCCACTGTGCGTAACAAAAATCAGGGGTGTTTATATTAGCCTAACGCGCAGGGCCGCGCTACCTAACCTTTATTGGCCTAGGCGAAAACCATTGGTCTGGAAACAATGTTGGCACTCTGAAAAAATACAGTAACACTCTCTACCGATAAAATATTCAACTCCTGTATATTAGTAACATTGGCCATTTCTATAGTAAATTTTTCGGATTTTAATGGCGCCGGGCAACGTATACTACACGAGTTCCTAATTGATATTCAGTCGTACACAACAACGCCTTCAAGAAAATTCAGATGAAAACAAGAGTTTATCTTGTTATGACTGCAGCCATTTTTCAATGTATCAAACGTGCAGCGAAGTGAAACCACGCTGCATGATGACTAATCTTAAGCTAAAATGTTGGGGGATGGGGATGCTCTGTGGTATGACCTACATGATGATATTATTACATTCACATTGTACTTCTATGATAAATAAAGCATTTGAAACAATATCACTTTTTTATTATTTTATAAATTAGCCTATTTATGGATACAATGTAGCAATAATTACTCTAAGTTACTTTTTACATCAACTATCCTGTAAGAAAAGCAAGTAAAATGCTATTTACAAGAAAAAAACATCAATTGTTATTGGCAACTCCAGCTATCTGATTATGACATCTAGCGGTAATAATGCGAAACTTACCAAGTACGGCAAGTAGGGTACATTTGTCACGTGGTGACTGTATTATGGTTCCTTGTATCGTGGTAAATTCTTCGTGTCTTTATACATAAGTAATAAGTTTTACTCGTTGATAGAGTGCAAAATGAGTAAAAGCAAAGTATATTGCTCAGTTCACGGCTGTAAGTCGATGTATAATAGGGCTGCGGATATAGGTCTTCATCACTTTCCAAAAGATGCAAATAGCAATAGCCGAAAGGGGACGATACCAAATAAATGCGGTGAACAGGAGCAGGTTGGACCACTCACCACTACACACACTGACGACAGGACGGGTTGTTCAGTGTTACGCCGAGCCAAGCCGCACCTAGACAGCCAAGTACAGTCTCGCCGAACCAAGCCGTACCACGACAGCCAAGCTTCATCAGTCAGGTGTCCTTCCCCGCTCCCTAGTTCATTTCCCTACCAACCACCATCACCTCGCTCTGCGATATCCGAGCCATTCCACTACGAGTCATATAGGCCTAATTTGACTTCGCAGGGTAAATATCTACTCTGCAAGAACCTGCTACCAGTCCGATATTCAACACCAAACCTACCTGCTAACCATCCAACAAATCAAGCAATTCCTCTCCCCCCCAGAGTTTTAATACAAGTTAAACTCATCCCTTCGCCCTACCAAGCAGCAAATAATTTCTAGAGTCTATGGTACAGTGAGCAAACTCAAATATAGCTTTTAAACGTAACAGCGCCATGACTCGAACTGCTCAAAAACAAATACCAGCAGACAACCGATGCTTGATAATATGCAATTGACACATAAAATCTAGTGGAACACACAAATTAGATCACGTGTATCGCACAGTTATACATATATACAATTAAAAATAACACTGTCATTATTTTAGGGTCCACATTTACCGATTATAACCGCAAAATAAAAAGTGTTCCATATCAAACGCGTGTTATTGAGTATTTTTTACCCTACTTATCCAGACCGACCGCAGCGCAGCTGGCCACCACGTGTGTACTTCCACTCTCCCACTCCTTTCCTCGTGGTTTTCAAAAATCTTAAACAAAGCAATGCTTAAAGCTGTTCGGTGCACACTGTAAAATAAAATAATAGCCCGTCAAATTGAGGAGAGGCATAAAATATTGTAATGAATAGCAATAGTAATATTACGAACACGTATCATAAAGCAAAAATGTTCAAAGCGAAACGACAACACGTGATTGTTTCCGTGATATTTATCTATTTATATTTCCTGTAGAGTAAGTTTCAAGGCACAAGAAACACAATCCCTTCGACAATAAGTTTTTCAACCTATGTCAAATTGAATGTTTTACTGTTAGAAGCAACGTATTGCTTAACTTGAGCCCAGCGCGTGACTGAATAGAATTAATGGTTCGACTGATGCTCTGTTGTTTTCACCCTCCCTTTCAAAAAATCCTGTGTGGTGATGATCATTTTCTTTCCATAGCTTCGAATAGGTACACCTCGACCAAGTCTTAACAATATCCAAACTGGATGTATCCTCAGTCTACCTCTACGAGAAGTCATCCTTTAAAACGTCACCACTCGCAAGCAAAAAGAAAGCTAACATTAATCTAATTCACTCTAGCCTATGAACACGAACCTAAGCTTAAACTGATGCTGACACTGCTACATAAATAAATAACGGACACTAATGAATTAGAAGTATAAATACTACAAGTAAAAGTAATTAACTTAAACCAAAACAATTATAACTCATAAAAACAACAGATTATGAAACGCAGCAAGGCGAGTGTGCACTGGAGGCAACCAAACAAGCCAACGGTCGGCGACAATAACGTGGCCAAATAGCATCCTTCAAATTGGTAGCGCTGTATGGTTTCGATGCCAACAAGCCTTGCAGGCGATCTAGTCGTTAACTGTTTTTGCCCAGTGGAGCCGAACTGTCAGATTCCAACTCTGGAAAATACACCTATAGTCATGGTCTAACCTACAATTTGGGGCCGATAACCTAGATGTTAGGCCCCTTAAAACGACAATTATCATCATCATCTAACCTACAATTTACATAGTACAGGCAATATATTCTTAAAGTACACATATCCAATAGTTATTATCATTACCTCTGTAAAATCAGCATCAAATGGTATGTTGATTACAACTAATGAATTGTCATAGGATGAGAAAATGACAAAATGACAAGCTTCCAATCCACTTAGCAACATTTGCAGCTGCACCTGGCCATAATATTGATGATTTGTCTTTAAGGATAAAGTATTTTCCTCAATCGACCCATTTAAATATTTTAGGCCCTGCACTACATCAATTGCAGTCTGCGTTTTACCTGCTAGAGGGCACTTAACCTCTACACAACAGAGTGAACTAACCACACCATCCAGACTTACACCTAACCATGGGGCACTTGGAGGAACAATAATGCCCACCGGTTCCACTTTATTTTTCAAAGCAATTTCATAAGCTTCTAAGGCTACTAGTTCAAATTTTTCCCATGCACATTTGCCATGTTTCCCTTGAAATCAGTTTTGAACAGCCTACTCACTTTTAAATTCCAGCCGGGGCTTTTATTTTTGCTGTAAGTAAAAACACTGTAACAAGTAGTACCAGTTAATCTTACTTTTCTTGCATTCTTCCAAATTTATCCAGATTGGGTAAGAGTTGTCAAACATAATTTTACACTGTCTTCATATGAGAGAGCTACCTTCTCATTAAAAAATTGAGCAATGTCACCTTGAAGTTCTGCATCAAAATCAACCATAGCACTAAATTGTGGCAGCAAGTTGTTGTTGCCTAAAAGTTTATGGCATAGGGATAATTGTACGGCTTCGGTGGCATAGTCGGTAGCATGCTGAACTGCTATGCCCAAGATAGCGGGTTCAAACCCGGCCGAAGTCGTCGGATTTTTAAGAGCGTTAAAAATCCTTCAGTATGCCTTCCTTCGGAGGGGAAGTGAAGCCGGCGGTCCCATGTCATCGATTTATGGCATGTAAAAGATCCTTTCACAGACTAAACTTGTGGAAAGCAAAATTTGTTAGGTTAGATTTCGTCAGAACGCTCTATCAAAGTTCCAACGTTCACCACTAGGTATCATTGATATCTGGTGGCGAAAGTTGGAACTACTTGAAATTGAACGGAACTTGTAGCTCACCCTTTAGGGTATCCGCTGGAAGCAGCTACAGACTCAGGCGAGCCGAACATGTCCTCGGACACTCCCGGCACTAAAAGCCATACGATAAATAAATAAATAAATAAATAAATAAATAAATAAATAAATAATCACCACTCTAGACTTGAATAGTAGTAGCAGTAGTCTCCCTTAAGCGCAAAGTAAGATCCAGCTCGGATCCCTGTGCCCCAGAAAGTAGAATATCCAGTATATTATTCTCGCCTTCACTACCGACTAGGCGACTTTGGAGGGTCGATTTGACAGTTGATCTTCCCATGTGGCAGAATTTATTTATAGGAATCGCTTTGTCGTACATGTAGTTGTCTTTCTTTAACTTGCCCCACTGCTGCTTCAAATCTGTGGAGCTCAGGTCTTCCAAGTTTAATTGTGTGCCTATTACGAAAAGAAGAAAAAACAAATACAGTCAACTTGTATACTCTTCGATTTATCGGCTTCAACAGTATTATATCTTCTAAATTTAAATGCATCTACTTACCGAAATATGTAAAGCAATGTACCGACTACTTGCTTACACTTTCCTGAACTTCCAGCCCTACAGGTACACGAACAAATTAACTTTTTCTCGGCAACTGGTGATCGAATCTCAATTTTAATCTGGTGAGGAACTCCCTTCAAATTACTGGTTTGTAAGCATAAAGCTTCAAGTCTCACTAAATCTTTTGTTTCGGCTACTCTCCCACACTTAATTATGCGTTTGGCATCTAAAATTGCCTGTCCTTCAACGAGAGGCCGCCTAGAATCCCCAACAACATTCAATACATCAATCAAGTCTATCACCATTGCGTCCACCATTTTGTCGCGACCGACCTGCCACCTACATTCGATTGAGTTCGCGAATAAGCATAAGTTCACCTATGGGACGTTCAATAATGTGGCGAGCACAAATCCAACATGGCGGCGACGCGAAATTTAAATATTCAGATGGAAGTTTCCTGCGTTTTAACCATCCGAGTGCAGTGAAACTTGATACGATATATGCTTACACAAATTTAAATCGACTGGCATCTAATTTATTTAAAATATTTTCATAACCACAACATGGCGGCTGAGCGAAATTTTAAAATCCCGCTTTTATTTCTTGTGCCCTAATCATGCGATTGAAGTTTGAATAGAACAACTACACAATAATCGTCATGTAATAGTACATAAATCTAAGGCCTATAATATAAAAATCCAACATGGTGACCATCGAAAATATTTAGACGGTTCTCAATATCTCCGAATCTATAACAGCAATCAAACAGACAATTTGTATGTTGATAGCGGCAATTGTTATTAGTAGGATATATGAAAATTGGCTATTTAGTTCTTCACGGAACTACTTGATTATCTTTTGAAAATTCTTCACACCAAAAATAGGGGTTAAGTGAAACTCTGCATTGACTTACACTAGCGCTCGTAGTGGAAGAAAAGTCACACGGCTAATGTAATCGACCAGATATGGTTGAGTTTCATTGACTCACACTAGCTCTTGTAGGGTTGGAAGAGGCAAACTGCTAATCTAATCGACCGGATATTGTTGAGTTTCCGGTGAACGATTATCATTCTACCGCGTGTCATCATCCCGGCACATCGTAAGAAATTTTAGTGTGTCCTTTAGATTTGAAAAAGTGGAGAAAACAACGAAAATTAATTACAAATGCACCAACAATAAGATTCATTGGTGAACCGGGATTGAGTCTATGACATTAAAGGTTTAAACATTGAGTTGCTTCCAGAATGGCTAGAACTGTGGCTGTTTGCGTGCGTTGTTAGATTTTATCGGAATTTAAAGTGAAGATGAATTCAGGGGCATAAGAATCGTCACTACTCATTGCCACTCTGAAGACTTAAGTAATTAGTTCGGTCTTACTTCTTGGAAATATCCATTTCTACTCCAGGCAAATGCCGGTATGGTTCCTAACTTAAGGTCAAGGTCGTTTCCTTCCCAATCCTCATCCGAATTAAATATAGACTGGCTGTGTGCGCAGTGGTAACGTTCTCACCTGCTGTACCCAAGGTTGCAGGATCGAATCCTGGTGCAGACAGTAGGCATTTGAGGATGCAAAAATGCGTGTGAACCTCAGCACATCAGCTTCTCTAAAAGCCGCAATAGTTAGTTAGTTATTGTTGTTTTAAGGAGCGGAACTACGAGGTCATCTGCCCCTCCGCGGTAGTTAAGAGGAACGTAAAACCATTATTATTATTATTATTATTATTATTATTATTATTATTATAATTATTATCATTGTTATTATTATTATTATTATTATTATTATTATTATTATTATTATTATTATTATTATAATTATTGGCTTAAAAATACACACACTAATACAGTCATCACAATAAGACAGGTCATCAGACGAATTCCACACACTCAAGTGCACGGAGCTACATGACCACGAGGTCACAAACCCCCGAAATAAATCAACAACTAATTATCCTGCCCCGGAGGACTCGATGCCGTAATAAACATAACAGGATGAGCGTATCGTATGCAACCCAGCCACCAGTAAAATGGATTCCTACTGAGGCAGCAACCAATGAGCGCAAGGTTACAGCGTAGGTACGGGCCTACAGGTCATTGAACCCACGATTCTCTGTCTCTAGATTAATAATTGATTGGAAATGAAGCATTCTTTCCATCAAGTTACAAAGCGTCCCAGCCTTTGCCTTGAGTAGATGAGGTAAATTACGGATAGGTACTTACAGGATAGCTGAGGTGAGATTAGAGCCGACCTCTTCTCGATTTTACCATCAGGATGACTGTACCTTATTCCAAGACACTCAGACCAACGTTACGCTTCATGGCAGATCTGGTAATCAAACTCGAGCCTCAGGGGTGACATTAAATAATGCTAACCAATACACCATGAGATGGTAGATCCTGTTTCATGTAAGGCTAATTTCCTCGTGAATAAATAAATTTGAAAGGAAAAAAATACATGCTCGAAAAGCAAACATGAGAGAAACCTACGACTACAATAACTCAGCCGAGGATAAACATGGGAGATGTAATTGTCTTGTTTTTAATTGGATGTAGCTAAAGGACAAAATATGGTTTCCGTAATTCAAATAAATATCAAAGAAATAATAACATCAATTATTTCTCCGGGGACCAATTTGGTTATAAAATTGTTTTTTTTAATTCCAATCCTCGAATGCATCATATTTATTCTAATGAACGCTTTGCACTGAAGCCCTCCAGAGATATTTTGGAGTAGCACAAACGCTGAAGAGAGCAGAGGTGTAAAGATACTGTAAAGATACTCGGGACAAAATGTTGATTTATACTGAGCCTGCTGACCTCATGCTCAGTGATATTTTTCTTTGGAACATATTTGTCTTAGAACGCACCCGGAGACCAGTACATGGTCGGATATGATGAAGGAAGTGATCTTGACTTCGAAGAAATCTCCGAATTATTTATCTGAGTACTTATTAATATGTTTCTACTCTTCACAAGGCTCAGATTATATCATCAAGTAATTCTGCATTTTTTTATCATTCTAGTGAATGTATGTTATATTAAGGTAAAGGTATTTAACGTCGCAGATGTGAGAAGCGGAAAGGGTTAGTTGCTCAACGACTCAAGTATGTACTGCAACCAGCAGGCAAGAGCAACTCATACACACCCGAGTTTGGATCCGTCCACATTGGACGCGTGTTACAGTCCGTCTTGAAAGACGAGGAATAGTCCGCCCACGAGGTGAGGAAGTATAATTATCAGTGTGCATCGCCATTTATTTGAGCACCTAATTGAATTCAAATATTGAATATTTAACGCCAGTGATAACGTAGCAGACATTATTGAGAAAATTGTGAAAGTTGTATATCACTTTACCAGATTTTCGTCGTCGTGGAACACCACATTTCTGACCACGAAGCCGATAAAATCTATGTCCGCAAGGGACGTAAAAATATCCGAAGTTTGTGAACTGAAATCGTCTTATGTGGTTTATTTCAACCCCACTACTTCCGAAAACATTATCGATTGTAACGCGAATATTTTTCGAATGGATTACCAAGATTCCATGTGATTTGTACAGTTATCAATTCTGTGAGAATACGCCAAGTGGGCGCTTTAGAAGCTATAACAAGCAGACAGTGAATGGCCAATTTGATATAGAGTCTGCACCACTGTGTAACGTCAGTGAATCTTTCAATATCCACTATTTGTGCAAACTTAAAAGCTGTGATTTCCACGTGTGTAACATGCATATTTCAACTGACCACGTGAGTGAAATAATTCAACGCGTATCTACCATGGGAGTTATGGAGTAGACCCCCATAATGTGAAGGAGCCGTTCAGAGGAGGAATTACAGCATGACGGATGAACCAGCCGACCACGAGGAGAGGATGAACGTGTTCGTGCCTAGAAAAGAGCCGCTGTCATGAAGAAGAACCACGACCACGAGGACGCATCAAGTACCTGGTAATGAATAAGGCTTGGATTGAAGCCTAGTTTGGATTACCCATATCTCAAATCCAGAGGATATGTTACCCCTCAGTTCCGGAGCGAATGAGGTGAAGAAGATGTAGTCTGTGAGTCTTTTCCTTCTCCAATGTACGGGTCTTATTGTGGTAGAGTAGTTACTTAATTCAACCGAACTCATCTTGACAGCCAAATAGGTAGGGATTTTGTAGTTTAGCACTCATGCTTTGTCATTAATTTCAGTGATAGTTAGCCACCCTTTTGATTGGACATGGTTCAATCGGTGCATTCTATTGAACGTCGTGAGACGTCAGATCTATTGCTACCTAAACGTGACTGTAGCTGCTGAGCTACTTTGGTCAACCCTAGTATGGGATTTTGTACTTTTCTTCGAGATGATGGACATCCATCATTTTAATGGTTTTTTTGTGACGCCCCAATTTTGGTAATTTCACGTCACACCACTGACTTGCTTAGACAGGTCGTATCGGCTGATGGCCGACAGAAGCCATCAGTTTTGTAATTATACTGTAACTTTTCATTATAGTGAGCTTTGACGCCACTCAAGTTCTTGGTGAAGAACAAAAGTCAAGGATTATCTAGTATGCTACTAGAGTATCGAACCCTGGACTAATAACGTATCATTAGCAAACTCATCAGATGTGAGATTTAGCCCATTTATTGTATAATTTGTGTCCAGTGATTTTAGACACAGGATTTTTTTATTTGAAAGTGTAAATATTACTTGAAGTGACATATCTGTCAAGCCAAAGCACTCCAAGGGAGTGACATCTCTTTCTTTTACTACTGTTTGTTATTGAAGACATGAGGTCTCTTTGTACAGCGTATTTTCACATAGTAAATGTGTTGTTACTTATTGTTACATGGGGACAAGCCACAGGCCAGTTCATATTAGGACTTTCTTTTGAGAGAACTGCTGCCTACAATGACCAAGTGTTTGTTATAAATTGTCAGACGCATTGAATGTAGTGTGCGTGAGCTCAGTGACAGAAGAGGTGTGAACTTACCCAGAAGCCACCAGCGCACGAAATTGAGACAGACTAAATGTAGACCCATGACTAATGCTTCAGCATCGAGTTACTGTTGTGATTTGCTCTCCATTATTTGGGTCCAGGTTGGAAGCCATTTTGTTAAATCAGATGTTTATGTTCTTGTAATGGATGACCACCAGAGTCATATGTTTTGATCGCTCTGCATAGCGACTATGTTTGACACTGTTTTGAAAGTGTTTTAAATTTATATGAGGTTTATTTTCTGTTATTGACTAGTGTATGACACCCTGTATTTTCGGTATTTTGTGCTAGTAGAGCACTGATGTCCAGACTCAGTTCTGAGTCCTTGTTGTTGCCGGGAGGTAACTGATGTGTTTCCCAGGCCTACCCGAAGGTTATTTAGATGTGCCGAACGCCACTAACAACGTGTGTTATTGTATTATCCGAGCATTAGGAGCTCGTGGAAGGTATTCCGACTTCTATGTCGATGTTATAGCAAGTAAATGATCTCGCAGGAGACGCTACTGCTTATCCCAGGTGTCAAGGATCGTCAGCACTATCGTCATAAACCTACAATAACACTTTAAACCTACGATTTAATAATCACTAGAGTAATTATTCTAAATGGATCTGATAATTAATTAATTGGTTTTCTATAATATTTGATTTACATTTTGAGCTTGCTGACCGACGCCTTTGATGTGAATCATTTCCTGGCGGGAATGACATAGAACAGAACACACTATTTTGAGACGACGGAGTGCGCTTAACAATTAGTGCGTACTAGGTGGAGTACGACACTCAAATAATGTAAGTCGTGTTTATAACTACGCAATTACCAACCTAACAAACACGCACGTAGATGACTTTGGGTACAAACAGTATTCCAAAACATGTAGGCAGGGTTTAATAATATGAAACAGTGGTCTAGTGTGTTGTTTATTTCTTATGTGTGTAATCCCGTGTGTACCTTTCTCTGTGTTGATGAACACATAGTTGCAAGAGTGTCATTAATGGTTTTTTTTTTCTTGGCTGTCTTGTAGACTTGACTTAATGTTTTTGCTTACGGACGTCACCGCCGTAAGTTTTGTATTCATTGTTAGGACTTAGCTAAATTGATTAAGAATAAATGTAAATAAGGAAATTGTACCATCCTAACTTAGTTTTGCTTTGCTACCCTGTTAAATGTAAATTCTGTTATTAACTTGATCTTTTGTAACTTGAGTAGGGTTTCTGTACGTGACATTTTCCTAGCTTTGTTTTTGTTGCTTAACCTTTTGTATTTAGGTATTAAAATTTACTGACGTGTGTTTCCTACATAAAATTATAAATGGTTGCACAAAATCTTACATGCTACTGACCTATTTCCCGCTCCATGTTCCCTCCCGCTCAACACTTCAGCCCAATTTACACCACATACCTTGCCCGCGTCTTGAAGCACAGAAGCGCTCTATTTTCCGCCGTCTACGTACCCTTAGCAACTCCCTTCCGAACATTGGCATATTTTCTCCCTATATAACATTCAAATATAACATTAGAAGATCCCTTTCATCCTCAATTCCTAGCCCGTCCGCCTCCTGATTACCCACTACCCCCAATCCTTCCCTGAGGCTTTTACGAGATTTGTCCCTTGCTGTCATCACTGCCATTTGTTATCTGTTATTGTTGTTGTTTTTGTTAATCATACTAATATATAAAAATGAGATGGTGTTTGTCTGTCTGTCTCTCGTCCTGTTACTCAATCACGCAAGAACAACTGGTCCGATTGAAATTAAATTTTGCATGAATGTAGCTGATTTACCAGGTTTACACATAGGCTACTTTTGACTTCGATATTTTGCATTATTTAAAAATATCGACCATTTTAGTGACGTCACTACACCCTTTGGTTTCAACATTTCATATTTCCATTTCAAATAAAAAGAGAACGCTAAGAAATAGCAAACCTTTGATGGCATATACGAGCTTTAAAATTTAGTTTTCTATCCGAAAGGTGCTTACCACTTTTCGTGTATCTCCAACAGTTAGCGAGTAAAACCTAAATATGTGCTTTAAAACACGGTCAACGCCGAGCGATGTTAGTCTATGTTAGTCTCTACATGAACTGTTTTATTTATAGAGGTAGTCTGTGGGATCCGAAACGAGACGTGATTTTGAGTCTGATTTTATACTCATTGTGCCGGTTATTGTATTTGAGTATTTGGATCTTTACGATGTTTCACAATGTTATAGTGCTTTCTGCTTTGCAAGGTATGCTCTCATCCTTTTTATCGATTTGTTTTTTGTTAACTGAATATTTCTGTTGGCCAATATTTATCCGCTTTTTGTCGTTTTTTACCACGATCAGAAACCCCAATTCACAGACGAATGTGTCGAAGACCACCGACTGTAACATTAGTTTATTTAGTGTTCATATTAATCTTACTGCAGAACTTGGCAAATTTATTTCAATACAGTTGGTATTTTGCCTTTCACTGCCAATTAAAAAAACGCACAAAACACGGCGTAAACCTAGAAAAGTTGCTGAGTTTTAATTGCTTGGCCCTGAAATTGAATACATAATAATTTTGGAAGCCTTTATAGAGAGGTGAAAGACTGTTTTAGCGTTTAACTCTCGCAGTAAAGTAGCGGAGGTGTTCTAAATAAGAATTGAGGTATCGCGCAGTTTGCTACTCCTTTTGTAGTCCTCAAATAGACCACAAAAGCCCGCTGATGAACCTTCTCGGAGTTACTAGGCGTAATCTTGCACAAGACACGGCATAAACTTAGAAAAATTGTCTGTGATTAATTTGTTTCTGTTATTATACCATTACTTGGGATGATTGAAGTTTGTTCCTTCACTATTACTCTTTATCATGACATGGTACGTAGTTTCCGCAATATTAGTTATTGCTGATATGATAATTGCTATCAAGTTTGATGTATTTTTAGCATAATGTTTATATGTTTAAATATAGTATGAAGACGTTAAACGATAGGTGTTCAATATTTATTGAAATAAATTTGCTCAGTTCTGCAGTAAGATTAATATTAACACTAAATATTCAATATTTATTTTACTTTTACTACATAGAAGCTGATATTTATTTCATATATATATATAAACGCATGTTCTCACCTACAAAGCGGAGGCAGACAGACTTTTCTCCAGGTACTCCGGTATTCCCTGTCACAATTTTATTCCAGCAACAATCTCCACTGTCATTTCATTTCATCTGTCATTCATTTAATCATTGCTCCAGGGGAGTACGACAGGCTTCGGCAGCCGGCACAGTTCACATCCTTGCTGCTAGATGTGGGTTACATTCATTCCATTCCCTGACCCGGTCGGTCGACTGAAAGCGAGCTGAGGATTTTCACTTTCCTACCTCTGATTAATAATTAGGTGAGTGAAAATGCACGTAGTCTACACATTGTGCCCAATGAGGCCACGGCAGACTGGCATCGAACTCGGGTCTTATCTGAGAAGACCATGCACATGATTCTAACTAGAATCGAACCATTGATCTCTGAAGGGGAACAGTTATAGGGAACCCGAAGAGCAATGCGTTAAATAATGACATATAATAATATAGCATGATTTCACGGCCAGTATGTGAATATCATAGCAGTTTAAGGTGAAGAATTGTAAGCAAATGCAAGCAAATATACGTTTTCGAAGCATACAAGAACGAAAGCAGGCCAGTTTGACATTTTACTAATTGCACCCGACGAATGGGAGGAGACCCATGGAGCCGGAAGGACTATTTCCGTCTGGACCGAGGAGACAGCTCGAAATTAATGACTCGGGTATTCACCGCTTGACAACGATGGAGACTGTAGTGGGGATGATTGCCCACGGAAATTAATTGATTACAGCCAAGTGGAGCATTGAAATGGAGTGAAATGTACACCCAGGTGAATATATTCTGGGAGAGATAATTTAGGAGTGGTTTTACACCTAAATTAAAGCCTATATCTCCAAATGAGCGTGTTAACACCGAGCCTACGCTCGAGAGGAGTGATTTGGTGACCAGCCAGAGGGGAATCACCATGGTGGCGTCCTAACGCTCTGGAATAAGGCAATTAATTGTAATTAATTGGCCGAAGCGATCGCCGGCACGCGAACGTTTATGAAACCTCCACGCCTAAATAAACAAGGTGTATATGTCATTTCGGCTGAAAATGTATTATTTCAAGAAAAGAGTCGCACCCGTATGTCCCGTGGACTACTTTTTACGAGAAACCTTTAAAAGGGGGAGCAAAGCAGACCAAGTCAGTCTTTTCTCCAGTTTTTCTCCAGTCTACACGTAACTAATACGCTGCCAGTAAGCGCGCGAAATGTTACAGTATCGACGCTCAGCAGTTGAAGAACAATGGAAGCACATCATACAGCTTCATAAGTATAATCATGAAGTGCGTCAGAGTTAATCTAATACAGATATTTATCCATTATCTGACGCAAATATAAATTCGCTACAGCGAAAGAGTAGTTTATAATGTTTTTGGACATTACATATACCAGGAGGTATTGTCAGAGTTGTATATGACATTATCATCAGGATCACTACAATTATGGGGGCCTGGGAGGCATCGCCAATTAATCTTGACAGTGAACTGAACCGTATTGAAGGGAACGAGAATCGAACGCACGTACACGCAGATAGACTTTCACGGAGACCAGCGGATGTCGTAGCTTCATCGCATCTCTGAGGTCAGGCGTTAGGAGGAGTCCGATTAAGGATCAACCTGTGAAATAGTGAAAAAGTGTACATAAATTTTATTATAGTGATTTCAAAAGTGTTTATGTGTATTGTGATTAATATGTATTGTGTAAAAGTGAGAGAAGCCACTGATAAGAGTATGATTATCATGTGGGAAATATGTGAAATCAGGTGTCGTGTGAGATATAGCATGATGGCTTAAATCAAGCGTCATGGTAGGCCCGGAGCTGGGATGCTGGTATCATCCAGCGAAAATGAAAAAGTGAGTACCAATTTACAATGTTATTCTAACTAAATAGTTCACCATACAACGATGCATCACTTTGAGACTAAGATGTAACAGTCATTTATGAACGAGTTTTCACCACTCGTCTTGAATAGAATATGGCTTGGAAGGTGATTTGTTTATGGCCATTCAGGCCTAAAATTGTGATGAATGTAACGGTAACGTTAAATGATAAATAATAATAATAATCTGGGGTCGGTAACCGTAAAGTAAAGTAATGGGCATTTTTGGCCTAAATAACGTTCAAAGTGTGTCATGTCTAATATAAAGATACTGTATTTTGGTAAACAGTAAGAAAGTAACGTGAAATATAGCGAGATACGAGAGTTTTTCAGTGTCAATGAAGTGTTGAATGAATATTTGATATGGTCAATTCTTAGGATTGTTTTTGAGAACCATTAAAGTGAGGTAAGCCAGTAAATTTATACTTGTCTTTAGGAGCTATTTAAAGCTTTGGCTTAAGAATAAGTACAGAGAGGACATGAGTGCTTTACTAATTGAGTCATCTATGCCATGAATTGTTTGAGCCGCATATAGCGTGCAGAAGTAACGTAGAATCCAGTGATTTACGTAAATAAAGTTGCGGGGACCAAACTAGCATAGCTTGCACGTAAGGTGAAAAGTTGGCTAATCTACGAGTTAGTATCGCCGTTGTGCATACTTTTATTATTCGCAGCGAATTGGACAGAGCCTGTCTGTATCCATCGCTTGCAGGAATATTGCCACGAGGGAAGCTCTTCGAGACTCCGTGAGCACATGTATAAAATGATCTGCCCTGAGAGGTAAGAATCAAAGTTCGTCGTTTAGGAAACGCAGATTTCCTTTTTATGTTATTATTGAGACAGCTGCTGGTGAGAATCTAGTATTCTCATTATGATGCGCGTCCAAAGCCACTAGTATTCACCATAGAACGGCAAGGCTATTACAGAATCCATCCCCAGCCATGAATGTTAATAGGAGCCGAGTTGAGCCCAATACACTATAAATATAGGTGTTAAATAATTAGAATGACTCAATTACTTGAGAACAACAGCGTAACTCCATTGTACTGCAATTGTAAACAAAGTTGACCTTGCTAGCAGATGAGAGGAAGTGGGAGTAGCCCACTGAGACGAGCGGCCATCTTGCGCGCCAGCTGGAACTAATTTTATTGCCTGCTAGGGGAAGAGAAGGTCGGTCGGCCAGTCCTTTTAAATTAGAGTCATAGTGGGACACTGAAGAATCTCGATATTTCGATATGTAATTAAGATATGATTGTTATGATGATGCCAATTGAATTAAATGATGTGTTTCAACACACATACACTGTCGGATTAGTGAAATCGGATAATATTTGGCCCAGTTATTCTCTGAGGAGGAACACTGAACCAAATAAATTGTTAGGCATCTTTTTAAAGTGCATTTTTGCCCAATTCACGCTAATTTATGCAGACGGGTATGGGATTTCTAAGAACATGACACGTTTGTAACGATAATAATTTCGACAGGACCCAGAAAATCGTTGTATGGTGAAACTATAAACATTTCTATCCATGTGTATTTTGGAAGGGAAACGTACCACTTTTTAAGCGTTTCATATTGATGGGAAGGAGGAAGATGATTCACACGACACAACAACAATATTTGTTAATTAAGGCATAGAATAATGAATTTATGCTAATGAAAGTAAATGCCCGTAAGAAACGGAGTAATGTTTTATTATTACAGAATTAATGTCATTTGGATGTGATATGTGACTTTTGTGTTGTGATACTCCAGTTATGTAAAATTGTGTCACATGATGAACACTATGGAGACTCGTAGAAGTCTGAAAGTATCAACGATAGGATGCTAGAAATAGATTTGAGTGCAGTGTAGCACTAATTAAGAAGAGACTCACAAAATAACCCTGATTTTAATTGTGGGAATTAAATGTAAATTATCCTTTGTTTGTATTTGTTGTATAGCCATGATTTCATATCAGTAAATGTTTTATTTTAGGAATATGTTGTTTCTTTCATGTAGAGTAGTTACCTGGTAGACTCGAATCCTGAGCATGTGGTCGTATGGTGGGCAGGAACGTCCCGTACCTCGACAGACCGTGAGTTAGCTGGGATACGAACACTTGTTCCACATGATGACAATTGGGTACATGGAGGAGATGTCTCTGTACTAGGATTGAGTCACAGGTAATACTAAAAGTCGGCCAAGATATTAATGCTAGAAGCAAGTACAGCAGAGAAATTAGGATATATTAGGAAAAGGCCGCGTCCCATTTGTTAATAAGCCTTCACGTCAAAATAAATGTTGATAATCCTCCATAAGACATGCTTAAATGTAAATGTAACTTGTCACCACTTTACACCTAACCCTTTTAATTATCATGTCAAACCCAGGACCAATACATAAACTTTATCTTATCGCTGATACGTGGGGCCAGTTTAAAATACAGGTCACCACCATGCTCTTAAGTGTGTCCACTACCCTTTTTTGTTTATCGTGGCCCAAGCAACGTGGGACGGTATTAATTCATTATGGAACCGCCTGCATTAGTGCAATATGAGCGATCTTGGCATTGCGCAGACTGGCCATGGATAACCCCTTTACACATACTCATTATTCATTATCATGGCGCCCAGAGACGTGGAAGGCTTATGGGATTCAGAAAACCCCATAATAATAGTATTTTCCCTCAAACTATGTTTGAGCGATTGTGAGTCTTTCTAGATGATAGTCAGACATTAGACACTGTTGTCAGGTGGGTACGTGGGTCTATACCCATTCCATAGGTGGTTTCGGCACTTTGTAATATGTTGTTGTGGTCGCGACATCGGAATCCTTTTCTTTCCAATAGAACGCGCCAGCATGTCCAGCTGCGGCCTACCTGAATCTCAAATTACGAAATACAGGATGGCTGGAACTGAGGAGGTACCCAGGTGTATTGCTGAGTTAAGAGAACATTTTGATGATACTAATGCTAAGAGTAAGGAAGAAGCTAAAGCATTTAAGGATGAAATAGCAGATAGATTGGCTACAGTCAATACTCAATTGGATGCCAATCAAACTAAGGTAAGCCAGATGTAGGCTACAGTAAATATTAAATTAGAGAATAATCGAGCTGAAGTAAACACTAGATTGGATGCCAATCAAACAGAAATAAACGCTAGGTTAGAGGCCAATCAAACTGAGGTCAACACTAGATTAGAGGCTAATCAGTTAGAGGTCAATAGAAAAATGGATGACGTTAAAGAGTCCATTAAGCAAGAAGTAACTAAGAATATTGTTAGCGTGGTCTCAGAGATGCAAGCTGATAACGATAAACGCTTTGAGTCTATAGAGCTAAAACTAGAGAATAATCTGCAAGCGTGCAGAGAGTCACTGCGTGAGATTAATGATAGATTAAGCAGTATGTCCATGGAGCTTAAAGACATTCAAAGTCAAAATGAAGCGAATTCTAAGCGTCAGCTAGAGCAATTTAATACGTTCACTCAGACCGTGGATCAAAGGCTCGAAGGCAGCGACGTAAAATGGAATACGCGAATGGCAGGCTACGCAAAGGCGGTAGACGAAGCCTTAAGGAAGCAGGATCAGAATATCCTTGACCAATGCAAGGAAATCCATGAAATAAAAACTTCTGATCAAGAGAATAAGGAAATAATGTCAAATATGAAGAGGCAGGTCGGGAAGGTGCAGAAAGAGTTAGAACAAACTCAGAGCGACCTAGCAGTTATTCATAAATGGCAGGATGAGGACCAGGGAGAAATCACGAAAATAAGGACTGAAATCTCTCATATGCAGGGTCACATACAAAAAGAATTTACCGGCTTACGAGAAGAATTAGAAATTCGAGAAGGCTTGAAGACTGAAGCCAGCGATAAAACTCTTGCCGAGGTAAGAGAAAGTCTAGCGGGGGAAATTACCCACCTGAAGGAAAACCTTAAGGATGACAAGGAAAGGGTATTTTCTATGGCAGAGAAAAACCGAGATCGCCTAGAGAAAATAGAACTAGAGGTATTAGCTCGTTTGGAAAGGGCAGAAAATAGGCACGGCCAAATAGAAACTAGAATGATCGCACAGGAGGAATCCATGTTGCGGAATCCTAGGTCTAGCGAAGGAAGTATAGACGAGAATAGGAGAAATAAATGGGCAGAGATAGAGATACAGCCCACTCCAATGAATGCAGCCATGCCAAGTGACAGCCCGTATACCACACCTGGTATGCCAATTGCCATGTCAACACCGCATGAAAATGCTGTTCAAAATCAAATAGTCACTGTTGTAAGGGCTAGTGACGAGTAACCGAAGAAATATTCTGGGAGTAATTCTAATATGACACCCAAGTACTGGCTTAAAGAAGTTTCTGAGTACTTGAATGACGCGAAGGTACCGCCAGAGCGAAGGTTGAGAGCGATTGAAAAACTGACTGAGGGCGAGTGTGCCTTATGGTTTAGGAGTTTTCGGTACACGTTCGACACCGTTGACGAATTTCGCCAGGCATTTTTAAGCAGGTACTGGAACGCAAGTATACAACAGAACCTCAGATTGGACTTGTATTCCAGGCGTTATAGTACTAATAATCCGACGAAGTACGCAGAGTTCTTTGTGGGTCAATTGTGCCGTTCCCGCGAACTTGATGAAGGAATTAGAGAGTCAGATTTGTGTATAGCGATAGCCAAGCAGCTACCGTATGAAGTACAACGTCTATTAATCTCAGCAAACGCCAAGACTGCGATCGATATGGAGGAGGTGCTGAGAGAACTCGATCTCACCACAACGCAGCACACAAGGCAAAGTCGGAACATGGAACAAGTCAACATGACGACTACACCGACTGAACCGACTAAGGGGCAGACAAAAAGTAAGTCTACGAGCACCAAAACGGAGAAAACAGACTGGCAACGTGAAGGACGGGAAAACCAGAATTGGAGGCCGGTATATCGAGGAGGATCGAACCGTGGAACCGAGGAAGGAAAGCCTGGAATCAGCGCGGTACAAGAGACCAGCAGCCTGATAACAGAAGGAATTACGGCCGAAATGGGAACAACCAAGGATGGAGATCCCAAGAACAGAGTCGCGGGTTCGATGAAGAGGCGGAAGATCGCTATCACGCATCTTTAAGATACATGGAAGGGCGTGGAGACGACCATAGACAATCGCAAGTTCACTGGGATGAAGCGATTAAGAATCGAAGGTCACCCGACATCTACGAGGCACGTCCAGAAAGTAAGCTCCGTTTGGTAATTAAATTAAATTGTGTACAGATACAGAAAAAATATTTATTGCACAACATTCTACACCTCTTAAACTACCTTTTCACATAACTGCCGAACTTTTGCAGGCATTTGTCATAGCGTGGCACAAGTTTTTGGATACCTTCTTCATAGAAGTTTGCCGCCGACCCGTAAACGAGAGTGAAGACTCCCCTTAAGATATCCTACTGTTTGGCCATCACTGTTAGGCAAATTGCGTATGTGGTCAGGAGAACTCCTAAACATACGCAGTTCTCCTGGTAAGCACGCAATTTGCCTAACAGTAGTGACCAAACAGTAGGATATCTTAAGGGGAGTCTTCACTCTCGTTTACGGGTCGGCGGCAAACTTCTATGAAGAGGTATCCAAAAACTTGTGCCACGCTATGACAAATGCCTGCAAAAGTTCGGCAGTTATGTGAAAAGGTAGTTTAAGAGGTGTAGAATGTTGTGCAATAAATATTTTTTCTGTATCTGTACACAATTTAATTTAATTACCAAACGGAGCTTACTTTCTGGACGTGCCTCGTATAACAAGTAGTTCCGTGAAGAACTATACAGCCTATTTTCATATATATCCTACTTATGTTAATTGCCACTATCAACATACACAATTTCAGTTTGATTGCTGTAATAGATTCGTAGATATTGACAACCGACTAAATATTTCGGATGGTCGCCATGTTGGATTTTATATATGAAGGTCCTAGAGTTATGTACTGTTACATGCAGATTATTGTGAACGTGTAGTATTCAAACTTCAATCGCATAATTAGGACACAAGAAAAAACAAGGAGATTTTAAAAATTTTCACAGCTGCCATCTTGAGGTTATGGAAACAATTGAAATAAATTAGATGGCAGTGGATTAACATTCGTATAAGGATTTACTGTACCAAGTTTCACTGCACGCGGATGGTTAAATTGCGAGAAACGTCCATGTGAATATTTATAATTCGCGTCACCGCCATGTTGGATTTGTGATCACCAGGTTATTTAAAGTCCTATAGGTGAACTTAAGTTCATAGCCCCTATGAACATTAAAAAATGCTGTTTGATTGCTAAAATAGATTCGTAGATATTCAGTATCGTCTAAATATTTCGGATGGTCGCCATGTTGGATTGTTAAATGTATAGGCCATAGAGTCATGTACCATTAAAGGAAAATTATTGCGTAGGTTCATTATTCTAACTTTCACTTCGTTCGCATGACTACATCACAATAAATAAAATCTTAATTTTAAAATTCGCACTGCCGCCATCTTGAGGTTATGTAAACAATTGAACTAAATTAGATACCAGTGGATTACAATGTGTATAAATATTTCTTGTGCCAGGTTTCAGTGCGCTTGGAACATTAAATCGCGAGAAAGGTCTATTTAAAATTTTCAAATTCGCTTGGCCGCCATGTTCGTTTTGTAGTTAACCGGTTTTTGAAAAGCTTATAGATGGACTTCCAGTAGTACCCTTTATCTCCGTACAAAATTTCAGGGTTTTACCGCTAATAGTTTCAGAGATATAGAATGCCGGTGAAATATTTCGCACATCCGCCATCTTGTGATTATGTAAACAATTGAACGAAGTTAGATGTCGGTGCATTACAATGTATATAAACATATACTGTACCAAGTTTCATTGCGTTTGGTTGGTCAGATCGCGAGAAACGTCTATTTAAAAGTCGCAAATTCGCTTAGCCGCCATGTTGGTTTTGTAGTTACCACGTTTTCAAAAGTCACATAAGTGAACTTATAGTAGTTCCCTCTATCACCATAGAAAATTTCAGGGTAATATCGGTAATAGTTTCGGAGATATTGAATGCTGGTGAAATATTTCGCACAGCCGCCATGTTGGATTGGTGAGTCGTAACAAAATTTGTAGGGCACGGTCGAGGTCGCCGGGAATAGTGCTATGAATTTTCTGAGTTTCATTGAAATCGCTCCAGCAGTTTAGATTTTATTAGGGGGAACACACACACGAATCACACACACACACACACGCATACACACACGGACAAAAGGTGATCTCATAAGCCTATTTTTTCAAAATTGAAAATAGGCTAAAAATGATGACGGTGCCAAAAGTCTGGAACTTCAGCAGTATGAAGACAGACAGAAGAACTCCACAAAGAATGGAGCAATGGAAAAAAAAACACCAAAATTAAATGACCAAAGAGAGATAAATGCAGGATGGAATACAGTGAATGTAGTTAACTGAATTGCCAAACCTGAGGAGCTTATTGAAGACCTAGATGAAGGGACGGTCAATGTGAAAAGGGAACTACCCATTATTATTGTCAACATCGCAGGCATGAAGATAAGAAGTCTCATAGATACAGGTTCAACGGTATGTTTGATAACCCAGGCATTATATAATGAAATCCAAAGTAAAATCCACGTATTGAAAATACCTATTTCAAGCGTGAAAATAAAAGGTGTGATACCAGATAAAGTTATGATATGCAGATACCAAGTATTTTTAGATTTGCAGATAGGGAACTCTACATTCTCACAGAGCTTCCTACTTGTGAATAAACTGCATTTTAACATTATTGTCGGCATGGATTTCATAAGAGAATATAAGGTCATTATAGATCTCTCGCAAGACATTGTAATGTTTCGCGCAAGTGAGGGAAAGGAAGAGTTAGAGCTCTTATTAAAGCACAATGAAGCGAGACCAGAAGAGTACGTATGGCATACATACGAGGATATGACTGGGGATGCAGTATTGACAACAGAAGACATCGAGGAAGAGTTGGCAACACTGGCCGCAGACATTGAAAAGGACCTCGAACCAAAATTTGAAGAATGCCTGGAAGAAAAGATAGAGGAAGCTAAAATTGGTCCAGAGCATAAGCAAATGCTAAGGGAACTGCTATTTGAGTACAAAGGAGTCTTCGATTCGAGACCTGGCCGGATCAAGAATTTCCAATATGCGTTCCAAGTCAGCGACTGGACACCATTCAGACAGAAGCCGTATCCTGTAGCCGAGAAACATTATTTAAAGGTCAAAGAAGCAATACAGGAAATGCTAGAGGCAGGCGTCATTGTGAAGACGGCCACACCTTATGTCAGCCCACTGGTAGTTGTACCTAAACAGGACGGAAGTGGACCTACGAAATTTGAATTCCAAGGTCATACCAGAATTTGACCAAGTGCCGCCCATTAAGGAGGTCCTCAGGAGGTTCAAAGGAAAGACGGTTTTCTCAAATCTTGACCTGACGGCAAGTTTTCACCATCTTGCTCTGGAGGAGAAAACAAGCTTATTAACTGGGTTTTTATTCGACCAGCATACATATTCTTACGTGCGTCTCCCATTTGGACTGAAAACAACAGGTTCAGCGTTGATACGAGCGCTAGATCGGAACCTGTCTGAAGAAGTAAAAGCAACAACCATATGCTACGTAGATGATATACTACTGACATCTGAAACAATCGAAGAACACGTCAGAGATCTACGCAAGCTGTTGTATGACCTAAGTCAGGCTAACTTTAAGGTCAATATAAAGAAATCTAACTTTGGTCAGAGAGAAGTTAAATTCCTAGGCCACGTAATAGATGCACAAGGAGTTAGGCCTAATCTGGAAAAATTGGAAGTTATTAAACATTTACTGAGACCAACGAAGGTAAAGAACGTCAGGCAATACCTAGGCGTTATTGGATTCTTTTCAAGCCATTGCCCAAGTATACCGAGACCGTAGCTCCACTCCAAAACTTACTGAAGAAAGGAGGAAGGTGGCGCTGGACGGAAAAATGCGAGGAAGCCTTCGTGAAATCTAAACAGATGCTTTTAGATTATGTAAAATTGGGATATCCAGACTACACTCAGAAATTCATTATCCAGACTGACGCATCATTCATAGGCATTGGAGCGATGTTATACCAGGAAAATGTGGACAGGCCAGTGGAGAAAACTTACATTGCATTCATAAGTAGAAGGTTGAAACCTAATGAAAAGAATTATACGGTCACGGAGATCGAATTACTCGCAATACTGTATGCCTTACAGTATTGGAGAAAGCTAATTTATGGTTTTAGAATTATATTGAGAACAGACCATAAAGCCCTAACATTCCTGTTGAAAACTGACTTGTCGAGTCAAAGACTGAAGAGGTGGTCCCTGTACATACAGCAATTTCAAGTGGAAATCGAGTATTGCCCGGGGAAGGACAATATCATACCTGACTTGCTAAGCAGATACCCGACAGCTGATGAAGAGGAAGCTCTAGCTATCGACATAGAAGATAGAGACCAGAAGACCTTAGATGATCTGAGGAACATCACCGTTTTTCAACGTGAAGATCCCTGGATACGGTTGATGATTACTTACTTCGAGGGAAAGCTGGTCAGAGGAACCCCGATGTATGTTGAAGCCGAAGCACTATCAACGGAGTATCTATGGTTTAACCAGATGCTACATAAATGGAGCGACTCAGACCACACTCGACCCAGGATTGTTGTACCACCAGCATTGCAGAGAAGGCTAGTATGGTTAGCACACCGAGCTTTTGGTCACCCTGGCGTACACAAGTCTGTTGCCCTGCTTAAAGAAGCATTTATTTGGCCAAAACTTAGAGATACAGTCAGGAATACAATCAGGACATGTGATATTTGGCAACGAGTAAAGCCTAACTCGTACTTAATGAGGCAAAAACCTATACCACTCTTACCAGAGAAGCCATGTCAGCTTCTGGCATTGGACAATTTTGGGCCGCTTCCTAGAGCTAGAAGAGGAAATAGACACATCCTAGTTGCACTAGACGTGTTTTCTAAAATGGTAGTCCTCTGTCCAATTCAGAAAACCAGTACAAAACAGGTACTTAAGAGGCTGAAGGAAAGAATCATTCCTATATTAGGGCAGCCGGAGAACATATTATCTGATCATGGGAGCTGTTTTACCAGCGTGGAATTTCGCAGGGAGTTGGAAAATCTGGGTATAAGACAGATTTTGTCCACAGTTCGACACCCTGAGTCGAATTCCGCTGAGAGAGTGATGAGGGAACTGCAAAAGTACATGAAGATATACTGCTCTACGGAGAATTGGAAATGGATCGATGTACTAGAGATTATTGAATACTGTATCAACAATACCGTGCATGAAGCGACAGGAGAAGTGCCAGTGAGCCTACATCTTGATAGAAGACCAGAGAGGCCATGGAATAATGTCATTCGGACACCCGTCGATCCACAGCCTGGACGTGAGTTGAGGATCCAGAGAACATTCGAGTATCTCAAGAAACAAGCAGACAGACGACAGCGGAGAAACAGGAGGAAACGCTACCATAGACCACTACTCGTGGGGGAGTACGTCTTATTGAAAAAACCCGCTAGTTCAGATCCAGAAAGCAGGAAATATAAAAAATGTCAGCATAGCTATCACGGACCCTACCTGATTAAAAGCGACTTGCAAAATAATGCATACCGAATCAAAGACGAAGCAACAGGTAGAGAAGTTGTTGTAAACGCAGCTAATTTGAAGTTATATAGTCCACCAGAGGATTATGATACGAGGGAAGAGCAAGCAATGCACACCCAAATGGACGGGGAGTCATTACGTATGCAAGCAGAGAGTCTTGAGAAAAGCTTACAGACCCAGGAAGAAACGGAGCGAGGCGACCGGCTCGCAGACCCAAGGGAAACGAGGGGTGAATGCAGCTGTCAACTGAAAGAACTATACGACCAGTTGAGGGAGGACGCTGCAGAAATAGAGGAGATGAATGAACAACTGAGAAAGCAGAACAAGGGTATACGAGACGGCAGACAGAGTGGAATGGGGGAACAAGACATCCCATTGCCGAGAGCACTGACCGCTTAAAGTAAATACATTGGGAGTCAATGCCATCTGAAGGCGCGAAAAATTCACTTGTGAAATGAATTTTCCGAGCTTAGCAAGGGAAAGATGTGCCCAATGAGGACACGGCAGACTGGCATCGAACTCGGGTCTTATCTGAGAAGACCATGCACATGATTCTAACTAGAATCGAACCATTGATCTCTGAGGGGGAACAGTTATAGGGAACCCGAAGAGCAATGCGTTAAATAATGACATATAATAATATAGCTTGATTTCACGGCCAGTATGTGAATATCATAGCAGTTTAAGGTGAAGAATTGTAAGCAAATGCAAGCAAATATACGTTTTCGAAGCATACAAGAACGAAAGCAGGCCAGTTTGACATTTTACTAATTGCACCCGGCGAATGGGAGGAGACCCATGGAGCCGGAAGGACTATTTCCGTCTGGACCGAGGAGACAGCTCGAAATTAATGACTCGGGTATTCACCGCTTGACAACGATGGAGGCTGTAGTGGGGATAACTGCCCACGGAAATTAATTGATTACAGCCAAGTGGAGCATTGAAATGGAGTGAAATGTACACCCAGGTGAATATATTCTGGGAGAGATAATTTAGGAGTGGTTTTACACCTAAATTAAAGCCTATATCTCCAAATGAGCGTGTTAACACCGAGCCTACGCTCGAGAGGAGTGATTTGGTGACCAGCCAGAGGGGAATCACCATGGTGGCGTCCTAACGCTATGGAATAAGGCAATTAATTGTAATTAATTGGCCGAAGTGATCGCCAACACGCGAACGTTTATGAAACCTCCACGCCTAAATAAACAAGGTGTATATGTCATTTCGGCTGAAAATGTATTATTTCAAGAAAAGAGTCGCACCCGTATGTCCCGTGGACTACTTTTTACGAGAAACCTTTAAAAGGGGGAGCAAAGCAGACCAAGTCAGTCTTTTCTCCAGTTTTTCTCCAGTCTACACGTAACTAATACGCTGCCAGTAAGCGCGCGAAATGTTACAGTATCGACGCTCAGCAGTTGAAGAACAATGGAAGCACATCATACAGCTTCATAAGTATAATCATGAAGTGCGTCAGAGTTAATCTAATACAGATATTTATCCATTATCTGACGCAAATATAAATTCGCTACAGCGGAAGAGTAATTTATAATGTTTTTGGACATTACATATACCAGGAGGTATTGTCAGAGTTGTATATGACATTATCATCAGGATCACTACAATTATGGGGGCCTGGGAGGCATCGCCAATTAATCTTGACAGTGAACTGAACCGTATTGAAGGGAACGAGAATCGAACGCACGTACACGCAGATAGACTTTCACGGAGACCAGCGGATGTCGTAGCTTCATCGCATCTCTGAGGTCAGGCGTTAGGAGGAGTCCGATTAAGGATCAACCTGTGAAATAGTGAAAAAGTGTACATAAATTTTATTATAGTGATTTCAAAAGTGTTTATGTGTATTGTGATTAATATGTATTGTGTAAAAGTGAGAGAAGCCACTGATAAGAGTATGATTATCATGTGGGAAATATGTGAAATCAGGTGTCGTGTGAGATATAGCATGATGGCTTAAATCAAGCGTCATGGTAGGCCCGGAGCTGGGATGCTGGTATCATCCAGCGAAAATGAAAAAGTGAGTACCAATTTACAATGTTATTCTAACTAAATAGTTCACCATACAACGATGCATCACTTTGAGACTAAGATGTAACAGTCATTTATGAACGAGTTTTCACCACTCGTCTTGAATAGAATATGGCTTGGAAGGTGATTTGTTTATGGCCATTCAGGCCTAAAATTGTGATGAATGTAACGGTAACGTTAAATGATAAATAATAATAATAATCTGGGGTCGGTAACCGTAAAGTAAAGTAATGGGCATTTTTGGCCTAAATAACGTTCAAAGTGTGTCATGTCTAATATAAAGATACTGTATTTTGGTAAACAGTAAGAAAGTAACGTGAAATATAGCGAGATACGAGAGTTTTTCAGTGTCAATGAAGTGTTGAATGAATATTTGATATGGTCAATTCTTAGGATTGTTTTTGAGAACCATTAAAGTGAGGTAAGCCAGTAAATTTATACTTGTCTTTAGGAGCTATTTAAAGCTTTGGCTTAAGAATAAGTACAGAGAGGACATGAGTGCTTTACTAATTGAGTCATCTATGCCATGAATTGTTTGAGCCGCATATAGCGTGCAGAAGTAACGTAGAATCCAGTGATTTACGTAAATAAAGTTGCGGGGACCAAACTAGCATAGCTTGCACGTAAGGTGAAAAGTTGGCTAATCTACGAGTTAGTATCGCCGTTGTGCATACTTTTATTATTCGCAGCGAATTGGACAGAGCCTGTCTGTATCCATCGCTTGCAGGAATATTGCCACGAGGGAAGCTCTTCGAGACTCCGTGAGCACATGTATAAAATGATCTGCCCTGAGAGGTAAGAATCAAAGTTCGTCGTTTAGGAAACGCAGATTTCCTTTTTATGTTATTATTGAGACAGCTGCTGGTGAGAATCTAGTATTCTCATTATGATGCGCGTCCAAAGCCACTAGTATTCACCATAGAACGGCAAGGCTATTACAGAATCCATCCCCAGCCATGAATGTTAATAGGAGCCGAGTTGAGCCCAATACACTATAAATATAGGTGTTAAATAATTAGAATGACTCAATTACTTGAGAACAACAGCGTAACTCCATTGTACTGCAATTGTAAACAAAGTTGACCTTGCTAGCAGATGAGAGGGAGTGGGAGTAGCCCACTGAGACGAGCGGCCATCTTGCGCGCCAGCTGGAACTAATTTTATTGCCTGCTAGGGGAAGGGAAGGTCGGTCGGCCAGTTCTTTTAAATTAGAGTCATAGTGGGAAACTGAAGAATCTCGATATTTCGATATGTAATTAAGATATGATTGTTATGATGATGCCAATTGAATTAAATGATGTGTTTCAACACACATACACTGTCGGATTAGTGAAATCGGATAATATTTGGCCCAGTTATTCTCTGAGGAGGAACACTGAACCAAATAAATTGTTAGGCATCTTTTTAAAGTGCATTTTTGCCCAATTCACGCTAATTTATGCAGACGGGTATGTGATTTCTAAGAACATGACACGTTTGTAACGATAATAATTTCGACAGGACCCAGAAAATCGTTGTATGGTGAAACTATAAACATTTCTATCCATGTGTATTTTGGAAGGGAAACGTACCACTTTTTAAGCGTTTCATATTGATGGGAAGGAGGAAGATGATTCACACGACACAACAACAATATTTGTTAATTAAGGCATAGAATAATGAATTTATGCTAATGAAAGTAAATGCCCGTAAGAAACAGAGTTATGTTTTATTATTACAGAATTAATGTCATTTAGATGTGATATGTGACTTTTGTGTTGTGATACTCCAGTTATGTAAAATTGTGTCACATGATGAACACTATGGAGACTCGTAGAAGTCTGAAAGTATCAATGATAGGATGCTAGAAATAGATTTGAGTGCAGTGTAGCACTAATTAAGAAGAGACTCACAAAATAACCCTGATTTTAATTGTGGGAATTAAATGTAAATTATCCTTTGTTTGTATTTGTTGTATAGCCATGATTTCATATCAGTAAATGTTTTATTTTAGGAATATGTTGTTTCTTTCATGTAGAGTAGTTACCTGGTAGACACGAATCCTGAGCATGTGGTCGTATGGTGGGCAGGAACGTCCCGTACCTCGAAAGACCGTGAGTTAGCTGGGATACGAACACATGTTCCACATGATGACAATTGGGTACAACATGTAGTTGGTAACATGGAAATAACATAACTACATTACGAATGTGTGATTATATATATCAATGATTTAGGCCAGCAAGTCAGCTAGTATAATTTAAAATTGTTAAATTATTAGAGTAAAATGACCCTTTCATGGTTGTATCTAATATTTATTAAATAAATAAATAAATAAATAAATAAATAGATTTACAGATAAAGTTTGAAACGGTAGTATTTTACTCCGGAATCGTAGAATCGAGCCTCTGCTTTGTTTTGCAATAGTTTGGGTTTAGTGACCCTTACCGCCTCCTATCCCTGTGGTTTCCTTTGATCTTAAGATGCTTTCAGTTGACTAACAAGTTCTCCAGCAAGTGTCATCTGTTGTTTTAAGGGGGGGGGGGGACATAAGCCTACAGCTTATAACAGCAGAGTTATAATATAAAAATCGTTATTGTTTTGGCTCCATGATTCCCCTTAAGGGGCGAAACAGCGTGGTCTTCTGCCCATCAAGCTTACAACTAACTTGTGTACTAGAAGAAGAAAAAACAAAAAGATAATAAGGAAATAAATACATAGAAAGTAAATACCCTCAACCCTCGAAGAATGAGTACTGAGGGACTTGGAATGAAGTAGTGAGCCCGCTGAGCTTAGGCTCATGTGATATTTTTCACTGCAACGCATTTTTGATGTATCATCTTAGAACGCACCCACGGACCAGCCATGCTGCTGCTGCATGCTGTCATACTTTGGAATTATTAATGGTTACACTTTTTACTTTGGGGAAAGCCATTATATTTTATCTGAGACCTTATTATCATATTTCAACTTTCCACAAGGCTCAGATCTTCACATTTCGTCATTCTGTATCATCGAAACATTTTGGAGAATGTTACTTATATTTTTTTGGTAAGGTATTATCATCGCAGACACGCGAACCGGAACCAATCAGTCGCTACACGACTAGAGTATTTGCTAGATCCAGCAACGAAGGACCGAGCTTCTTGCACTCATGTATGGTTATCCATCCTAGTTGGATGTGTTCTTAAGTCCGTCTTCAAAGACGATGGAAATAGTCCGCCCGTAGGCGAAGAAAGTGATCGATTTACATCGTGCATTAATTAGCACCGAACAGTGAAGTAATCGAGTGGAAATTAAAGCCAGTGTAGGCTTGTGCTATAATTATTGTGAATTTATCGAAAAGTGATAATATTTCCATAACGTGGAACACCACATGTTCAGCCACGTGCTTGTGTAAAACCTGTCTTCGTGTGAAACGAAAGATATTAGTAACAGTGAATAAATGTTTAATGAAGTGAATTATTTAAACGCTAATGATCATAAAAGTTACTATAATCGCAAGAGCGAGTGAATTTTTATGTGGATCACATCGATGCCACGAGATTTAATAAGCCTAGAATCTGTGATAGTGAAAGCAGATAAATGCATGGCCAATTTTATCATCATCTGCGCCGTGTAACTTCAATGAGCTTGTTACCACAGTTAGAACTAGCTTCAGTGAAAGCAGTGCTATAAAATTCTGTATTTTCCAGTGGTTATTTTTCTTCAAAATGATTTACTTTAATAACCACGTGTTCGACGCATTTCACCGTACATTAATCGTGGGAATTATGAGAAAAACCCCCATGATGTGAAGGAGCGTTCTTAAGAACTTCAGCATGACAGAAGACCCAGGAACATAGCACGAGAGTAGGAGATGAACGTGCCAAACCAAGGAATATGACAACCACTATGATGGGAAGGAGTCAGATGACATCACGACGTCAACGTCGAGGACGAATTAAGGCCATGGTAATGGATAGAGCCTATGTGGAGGCCCAGTTTGAGCAACCCTTGTCTGGAGACCAGTGGCCCATTTGTACCTCAATTCGTTGGAATAAGCGAGATGTAGACGTCCTGATCTTGTGAGTTTGTTCATGTCTTTCCACGTAAGGTTGTTTTGTGGTATAGTTTAGATTAGAGTAGATTGTAGAAGCAACCGAACTTCTTGACAAGCCGATAGGTAGGGTTTGTAATGTTAGAACTAATCTTTGTCAATCACTTCCAGTGATTGTTAGCCACCCTGTGATTAAACTCTGTTTAATCATAGTGCATTCTGATGGACATCGCTCAGATGTTAATTCTACCCCTACTAAACGTGACTGTAATCTTTGTTAGTACTTTGTTCAACCCTTATGCGGGTAATTTTGTGTACAGTTTACTTTGATATGACGAATGGACGTCATAGTCAGTGTTATTTTATAACACCCCTTTTAGTTAAATGTTTGTCACGCCACTGATTTCGTTAGAACAGTTTGTATCGCTTGATAGTCGACAGAAACTATCATTATTGTAATTGTGATGTTATATTTCATTAAGATGAGCTATGAAGCCATCCTGTTCGAGTGTAGAACATAGTCAGGGAAATAGTATTTTGAATGCAACTTAGCATCGAACCCTGTACTCATCGTATCATTGGCAAACTCAGCGAATGTGAGATTTTTCGCCTTTATCATGTTTATTTGTGTCAGGTAATTCGACACATATTTGTTTGGTTATTAAATACAGAGCAGTTATTAAGGGACATATCTGCCGATTGCAAAGACTTTCAGAAGAAGTGTTATCACTGTCTTTTACTTTTCTTTGATTTGAAAGACAAACTACATCTTTGTGTATAGTTTTATGGCGTACTTTTAAACCTAATGTTTATTATATTTGAATGTTATACTGGGACCAATAACAAGGACAGTATTCTAATGGACTTTCTTTGGAGAGAACTGCCTGCATTCAGTCTATTATGTCATTACAACCGTCCGCGAGGTGACTGTAAGTTCAGAGTCTAGCTCAAGTCACGGACAGGTGATACTAGTCCCCAGCTTGCAACGAGAGCACACTCATATTGTGAGACAGATTTATCGGACCTTTTGACAAATGCCTGGAGCATTATTTACCGTTAGCTTGTGTATTTCATTAGTAGGTCAAGGTCTAGGCTGCCATTTTGTAATAATCACATGTTTTTTTTTGTTATGATGAATTGATTGGCAAACGCCATACGCTTGCATCGCTACTTGGGCGAATACTTTTCAACTCTATTTGAGAGTGTAATTAACTGTTATGTCGAGGTTTATTTGTTGTGTTAGAGGCTAGTGAGAGACGCCTGTGTTAGAGGCTATTCATGTATTTAGTGCATATTGCACTGTGTCCAGAATTCGTTCTGTAGACTAGGTATTTATGGGAGGTAACTGAAGTGTTTACCAGGCCTACTCGAGGTAATTTAAGTGGGCTGTGAGCCACTAATAACCTGTGTTATTGTTTGTCCGAGCCTGGAGAGCTCGATGAAGGTGTTAATAACAGAGATTTGATCTCGCACGAGACGCTACTGCTAAGCCAAGGTATTAGGAATGTCAGCACTATTCCCCATAAACCAACGATAAATTAAACCGTCAGCTTAATAATCAAGCGCATAATTATTATAAACAAATAATAACTAATTGTTTATTGCTTCTAAACTTGATCCATTTGCATATTGGACCAGCTGACCGACGCCTTGCTGTTGTTTACACTTCTTAGTGGAAGTAATCTAGGACAGATGACACTATTTTTGATTGACTGAGTGTTTGCTTAACTTATAGTTCGTAGCTGGTGGAGCTTGAACCTCATGCGACATAAGTCGTGGTTTTCACTACGCAATCGCCAACATAAATGACATGCATTTAGATGACACTGGTTTACAAAGAGTAATCCAAGGCGCAGGCAGGAATATAACAGATCATTGTCATGTTGTTTTATTCATTATTACTGTATAAATCCCAATGTCTACCTTGCTGTGCTGATGAGCACTTAGTTCATAAGAGAGATTTAATGTTTTTTATGGCTTGTCATGTAGCTTTTGTTGTAAATGTTTTGTCTTAAGGACGTCATCGCCGTAAATTTTGTATTAAATGTCAGGAATTAGCTAAATTTTTTAACACTAAATATAAATGAGGAAATGGTATCATCCTAACTTAGGTTTGTTCTTGCTACCCTGTTAAATGTAAATTCCTATATTAGCTTGATCTTTTGTAACTTGACTTAGGGTTTATTGCCGTACCATATTCCTAGCGTTGCTGTTGTTGCTTAACTTTATAAAATAGATCTTTCGCGAAGGTTTACCGTAGTTTACAGGTAGGGTCCCGATCTTTATTTTTATTAGCCTACTTTTCACATTTTGCAAAAATGAGGAAAAAGTAGTCTTATGAGATCGATCCGGGAAAATGTGTGTCTGTCTGTCTGTCTGTCTGTCTGTCCTTCTGTCTGTCTGTCTGGCTGTGTGTGTGTGTCCCCCTATCAATTCCTAAACGGCTGGAGCAATCGAAATAAAATTTGGTAGGAGTAAAGATCCATACCTGAATATCTCACGGCCATATTTGAAAATGATGTCAGTGCTACCAACTGCTGAAAAATCGCAATTGAAATTTGAGCTCCATGTTGGATATCTTGGAAGGTATGAATGGGAGCTATTTCAAAATCGGCACACATATAGATAATAATATTGCAGTTTAATTTCCGAAAGGCCATAAATGGCAGTGTTGCCAAAATGATTATAAGCCTACTGATAGGTCCAATATTTAAATGCATATAAATTCTACACTATCAATTGGAATTCAACCAAATTTCGTATGTTGTATGTGTACATAACCAGATATGACTGAACGTATTCTTATGAACCACCAGTACTGCCAACTGTTAAAAAATGCTCTTAATTTATTTTATCCAAATACCAATATATATGAGAAAGTATGCAAGCCGACAGCTTTAAACTATGCACACGTATAGTACATGACATTCTATATTAATTTGGAGTAACTTATATACGTCAGTGCTACCAACATGATTCTAAGCCTGCTGAGAGGTCCAACTTTAAATACATGTAACTTCCATACTCATTTGGATTTCAACCAAATTTCGTATGTGCTATGTGTACCACAGCAGCTATGACTATGCGTATTCTTAAGAGCAACCAGGGCTGCCAACTGTTAATAAATGCTGTCTCTGTTTTTGTTACCCTAATATCAATATATCAGAACGAATGCAAGCCAATAGCTCTAAACTTTTCACACGTATAGTACCTGGCATTCTAGATTACTTTGGAGTAACTAATATACGTCAGTGCTGCCAACATGATTCTTAGCCTGCTGATAGGTCCAATTTTAAAATGCATGTAACTTCTATACTAACTAATGGATTTCTTTCAAAATTGGTACAACAATTGATCATATTATTTCAGATTATTTCTGAGCAATACATGCATGACACTGTTGCCAACATGATTTTACGCGCGCTGTTAGATCCAATGTTTAACTGCATGTAACGTCCATGCTATCCCTTGGAATTCAACCAAATTTTGTATTCTGTACCTTAAGAGATGGAACTAAGAATATATTCAGTCACCAGGGCTGCCAACTGTAGTGCTCTATTAGGCTACATTATGCCAGGTATACAGTATTTCGAACTAATTAGAAATTTCGATATTACCAACTTAATTTCGTCATTATTCTAGATAGATCCATATCGATTAATCATTGGCATGAATCTTAAATTTTAAGAAAAGTAGGCTCTTTAGTTCGTCACGGAACTTCTTGTTATTTATAAGTTTGCGGATTAGCCGTTAAAAACCCTCCGAACTAGGATAGGTGCTTGCATATTTTAAATAAATATTTTTACAAGTTTTACATAAGTCTGGATGTTTCTTTTCTCAGTCTAGCTTCTTAAGGTGTATTTTCTTAGGCCGTCTATGACCTTAGCTACCATGTTACCACGGATCCCTTGGATCATGGATTCTCGTGCCGCTTTGGTCTATAAGAAATTCACCTGATCCTCTAGGCACATGGGTCCGGCAGGTGAGGTGTTTAGGATGTCATTTCGGTTGTTGGCAACCCTGACAGCTCCTCTGACGGGTACAGTTGAGCCATGAAAGGCAGATAGGTTCCGCCCCAAAGACAGTGGAAAAAGGGGAGAAAGGGCCCAGCTCAGGAATCCATCGAGGTCGTCAACTCCAAAACTCACCAACCGTGAGCCCTTGAAGGTGTAGCACTATCTAGATTAAGGCTACAAACACCCTGACTCCTTTAGGGCCTTGGGCTGAAGGATGGAGAAACCATGAAAACAAAAGAGGAAGTTTGACCCCTCGAAGAATGAGGGAATCAGAAAATATGAGACAAGGGCCAATTAAGACGGGAAAGTGAAAGACACTCTAGATCTCGGATACCCTAATACCGTCGGAGTCGGAAGAGGACAAGAGTTGACCAAGTGAGGTTGACAGGATAGATGGCAGAGAGAACCCGGTACAAGTAAGCGGAAACAATGCCGGACTCAGCTAGGGTCCCGAGGTCGCCATCCCACGTCCCTTTAGTCATGAACCCATAGGGAAATATACCCGACCCAATATACACGGGAATAATATGGGATGGAAACGCATTATAAATTACGAATGTGAATTGTTAGGGAAGTAATTCCACATTATATCAATGTAAACAGTTAAATATCTTAAATATACAACTTCCCAACTCATTATCATATCATGAACTAGAATGAGTGATTGGATCTAGATAAGACAGGACACATACAATAGCGCAGATAAACATCAGCTCGTTTACACAAAACGCTTGGCTACCTTTAATTGGTGCATGAGGAATTACTGGGGTCATTTAGACACGCTTGCTGCATTTTCATTTATTCAATGAGGCGTTCAGCAACATTTACCCGCCATTTGATAGTACCAATAAACAGGGGCGATTTATTACAGGTGGCCTATCTGTAAATACACTGCATCTCGATGTGCTAACAATGGCCAACAGGGGCGGTTGACAATAGTAAAACCTATTCAAAAAATGTGCAGTAAAATAAATATTAGGATAAGGAATCAGCAAACAATCGGAGGATGGCACTGAGTTATCATACATCCAACGTTACAGTGTTTGAACACAGCTTAGGGAATTATGTATCTACTCACACCATTCTATTACAATATTATGAAATCCAACAACACCAACTGGAGTAGCTATGCGTGTTAAAGCATAGCATGATTTTCCTTTCTTTGACATGACATAACTAGGGACCCTGCACAACAAACCACTAGAAGTAGTGCCGAAATTCAAGTATCTCGGAGTCACCCTCCAAACTACTCTAAACATCTTACAATATCCACGTTAAAGAAAGAGCGGCCGCAGCAATAAAAGCCATCTGCCACATCGAACAACCTCAACAAATATCATTGGGTACAGCAATGCTACTGTTCAGAACAGCCATATCACCAATAGCAACCTATGGGATTAGCATTACCTGGGAAAAACTCACACTCAGCGACCTGATGATAATAGAAAAAGTCAAGGCCCGATATCTTAAGAGGATTTTAGGCATAGGAAAGCCTGCCCCTTCAAGGTTGACATATGTATTAAGCAAAGAGGGCTACTTCATCGACGACATCAAAATGCAGTTTTACCTACCAAACACCAAAGCTTATGAGAATGCACGCCGAACCTTAAATGAGAAACGAAATCCCATTTGGTCCGACTTTTACTCCACAGATGCCATAATGACGGAAGAGCGGAAACAAGCTAATTATTTGCTACGACACGTAATTACACGTTACGCCACCCATGGATTTCACTATAGATTCTGCAGAACCATGATTTTCCACCAACCGAATGAAGACTGTGTATGTGACCTGTGCAACGAACATTGTGAAAGGTACCACGCACAAAACTGCAAAATGAGGACAACCTCAATAATAAGACTGGCATTAGCATAATTGATCATATGTACAAATATGTCTTTGCACATTGTGCGCTTTTCTTTTAATAAATAAGTAGGAACCGGATTTTTTGAAACGGCATATGTGCATATGTGAATGCATATTTTGTGGGTTGATTGAAATTATTGCGTATTCTGAACATAACAGCATATTTTAACATATACAGTTGAAATTAAGAAGTCTATAATTTTAAACATCTTGAACAAAATTGGTTTCACCTCCGTGTTGGACATCCCTTGTAAGCAACTTTATGTTCGACCCTAACTATTATGTGTCAGAAAACTGTATCATAATGAGGCTCATTATAACACTATTTTTCATTATGAAACAGTTTCTCCCACCAATCAGAGCTCAAGAAACCGTGGCGTGACCAATTAGATAAGGATACCTTCGCGCATGCGCTCAAAATCCAACATGTCTATATAAATTACCGAAAGTGCACCGTCCATATGTTCGCGTAAATAAACTGGTGAATATGAGATAAGAAATAGCACTGTACCTTAATATCCTCAAATCCAATTTCTACACAGCGCGTTGTATTAAAACGACTTCGGTGACAGTTTTACTGAATACTGATGCACAATCTGAACATATGGTATTGAAGCACACAGAGCGCATGCGTCGGTTGTCCAGAGAGCTTGGAAAAAAGAGATATTCTACTCACCGCAGCACCCGATCACAACATTCTAGTGACTGAACAGATATTTATGAATATTTATGTTAAAACATATAATAAAGTTATAATTATCGTCGAACATTAACAGTCGTATGCAACTCGCCTATAATGGTAATTAAGACACTCGTATGGAAATTATAAAACTCGCATATGCTCGTTTTATAAAAATACTCGTGTCTTAATTATAGCCATTATAGGCTCGTTGCATAATGTACTATTCTAAGAAACATATAACGAGATGACAGTACTCGTGCTTGACGCAATGCTGCCTGGCTATTTGAAGAAGGGAATGGAGTGAGACATCCCTTTCACCATCTCGACAGCCAGTAGCCCGGGTTAGTTTTGTGAGTAGTTTCTTCAGTTAATGTGTTACTTTATTCTTAGTCTGCATATCCTTAACTCAAAATGCATAAAGAGAATAGCTGTAGAAAGTATTTATTGAAACAGTGGGTGTCAGATAATAGTGATTCTTCAACTGATCGAGTTGTCGTCTATTGTCAAGTATGTTTGAAGGAAGGGAAATGTGAAAAGAAATTTCAACTTAAACGACATGCAAAAACAACTGCACATATTACGACAAATGAGTGAATAAGGTTGGATTATTTCTAAGTGCATATTTTTCAATTTTCAATGCATATTTTCTAAATTTTTACTGCATAATTGCATGCATATTTAAATTGTTTTTCGTGCATAAATAGCCGGTCCCTAGGCATAACATTAACCTTAGTTGAGCCTTTCAGCCCTAATGCCTTTAGGACACTATGTACTTTATCAGGCATCATTCTACTAAGCATTCTTTCGTTCTGTGGTGAGGCATCGGCTAGGAGTCTTGTAACGTGCAAACAATAGCTCATTCTGATAACCATATTATGATATTTTGCGGTTAGGAAATCTGGAAAATTGATGCAAATTACAGTATAACGAAAGAAGATTCAGAAATACAGTAACATTAGTTTATTCAGGAACATTTATATCGGTTATTAGTTAGTTAGTTAGTTAGTTGGTTAGTTAGTTAGTTATTGAGGTTTTAAGTGGCAGAACTACGAGGTCATCTGCCCCTCTTAACACAGATTAAAATATAAAAAACTGGAAGATGACCTCGTAGTTCCGCCCCTTTAAACTGCAATAACTAACTAACTAACTAACTAAAGTATACAAATTTAGAATGAAATAAATAATTTAGAGGTGGACGGGACATCTAAATATAAGCAAGAAGTTCCGTAACGAACTAAAGAGGCTACTTTTCTTAAAATTTAAGATTCATGCCAATGATTAATCTATAAGGATCTATCTAGATTAATGACGAAATTAAGTTGGTAATATCGACATTTCTAATTAATTCGAAATACGGTATACCTGGCATAGTGTAAACTAATAGAGCACTACAGTTGGCAGCCCTGGTGACTGAATATATTCTTAGTTCCATCTCTTAAGGAACAGAATACAAAATTTGATTGAAGTCCAATGGATAGCATGGACGTTACATACAGTTAAACATTGGATTTAACAGTGCGCGTAAAATCATGTTGGCAAAAATGTCATGCATGTATTGGTCAGAAACAATCTGAAAGAATATGATCTATTGTCGTGCCAGTTTTCAATGAAACCAATTAGTTAGTATAGAAGTTACATGCATTTTAAAAATTGGACATTTCAACAGGCTTAGAATCACGTTGGCAGCACAGACGTATATTAGTTACTCCGAATTAATCTTGAATGCCAGGTGCAAAGTTTAAAGCTGTCGACTTGCATACTTTCTGATATATTGGTATTTGGATAAAAGAAATTGAGAGTATTTATTAACAATTGGTAGCCCTGGTGGCTCTTAATAATACGCTTAGTCATATCTGTTTATGTAGGCCTGCACATAGCACACACGAAATGTGGTTGAATTCTAATTGATAGTGTAGAAGTTATATGCATTTAAAAATTTGACTTATCAGCAGGCTTATAATCATTTTGGCAACACTGCGATGTATTGCATCCTGGAAATTGAACTGAAATATTATTATCTATACGTGTGCCAATTTTGAAATGGCTCCCATTCATACCTTCCAAGATATCTAACATGGAGCTCAAATTTCAATTGCGATTTTTCAGGAGTTGGTAGCACTGACATCATTTTCAAATACGGCATTGAGATATTCAGGTATATATTTTTACTCCTACCAAATTTTGTTTCGATTGCTGCAGCCGTTTAGAAGTTGATACCGGGACACACACACACTGCCAGCCAGATAGACAGACAGACACACATTTGCCCGGCTCGATCTCATAAGTTTACTTTTTCCTCATTTTTGCAAAATGTGAATAGTAGGCTAAAAAATCGAAAATTAATAAATCAAAAAATTAAATAAAACTAATAATTATAATAATAAACAAAAATTACGGAAAAAACAAAAAATTCCGAATTCAAAAAAGAACAAGTCTTTGAGTCAATGTACACTGGAAAATTTAGATTGCTGGCCCTAACCCACTCTAACTTACAAAGCAGATGACGAGGTCAGCCACCGCGTCATCAGCTAATATAAGTGTGAGTGTCATCTGCAAACCAAGGTTTCTTCGTAAGTCAGCAAGATCCACACTCTCGGTTAAAATGTGGGCCACGGTGAAAACAGCTCCACTAGACCTTGAGAAAGCCACATGGCACTACGGGATCCTTTTCACCCTTCACGAGTGGGGACTCGTGGTAATTTACCCATCTTTATTGCGAACTTTATGTCAGTGTAAGAGTCGGTAGGACATTATCGCAAAATTACGCTCAAGAGAATGGAGTTCCTGAGGGTTTTGTGGATTGCCATAAACGGCATCGTTGCCGCCGTCGCTGTATGTGGACGATTTAGCTCTGAATTACAGCTCTGGAAATATGGCAATCGTGGAACGGCAATTGCAGCTAGCTATTAATATATAATCTATTACAAAATCATTTAAAAATAAAGAAGTTGGTTGGGATATTACTTTTCAAATTCTCTTCCAATATTGGTTGGTTGGATCCTTAGTTTAGGGGATGAGACAACGCAGTCATGTAGCCCGGTGTCCTTTGGGTGTGTGTAGAATCTGTCTGATGACCGGTGTAAATTGTGATGGCTGCATTAGTGTGTGTTATCTGTTTTTAATTCAAGTAAGGACTACAGACATTTAATTTTCAAGTATTTCCTACTTTTGCTACCAAACGGCACCGTCAACGATCAACTATATCTGAACATGGTTACTAGATTCCACCGCAGTCGGCTCCTGGCGACGAACGTTGCAACCTAAGAACGTTAGTCAAGTCTAACCTATAATTTACCTTCACTTAAGTGTAATTAGTGGAAGGTTCTTTTACTTGCCATAAATCTATTACATGGGCCCGCCGGCTTTACTTCCCCTCCGATGGAAGGTATTCTGAGAGATTTTAACACTCTTAAAATATCCGACGACTTCGGCTGGGTTTAAACCCGCGACCTTGGGCATAGGAGCTCAGCATGCTACTGTACCCGTTCGTCCTGGGGATGCGATGACCCATCTGCTATTACATCGCATTCCTGGAGTTCCAGGACAGAGCGGAGTTAAATGAACCTCTAGTCAAATAAGGAATGTGTCGGAAATTCAGCTGAGTTATCGAAAAAGCAGTGGGTAACACGAGACAAAGTATCTCTAGGGTCGTTACGGGCTTAAGTTTAATAAAAATAATGCAAATATAAATGGGCGCCATCAACTGAACTCCTAGCAAACCACCTCCTTTCCGGTTAAGCCTTACTCAAGACAAGGAAAGAAAAAGGAAAATCACACCATCATCAGATCACAACTAAGATAAAAACAAATTTATTTCACTCTGAGAGTCAGACAGACATTTTAAATAATCATCCTACCTGAGAGTATGGTCGAATGCCAACGTTAAATTGTCATTGTCCAAAAATCGAACCATCTCTTTTCTAATCAAAAATATTTCATCCACATAGAACAAGAAAAATCTCTAAAGTTCTCTTGGGTTCTCAGGATCACTGTAGCACTATGTCTTTCGTCACTGACATTTGTGATACCTGAGACCTAATTTCTCTTTAATTTAACATCATAAATGTGGATTTGAAAAAGTTATTAATCTGTCTAAACATACACATATTATAATCACATATTTGAAATATCACGTAATTTATGGCTTGCATGGCATAATTTAAATGTTGAACACGTTAGTAAAATGCTCCTAAACATCGAATAATTAATTTACACTATTTACATTATCATTGATAATTACTTGTTTGTGAATTACAGAAAATCCACTGCTCATTGGTCATCATGATCATCATCATCAAAGTTAAATATATCTCACATTAATTCTCATCTCAAAATTCAACATATTCCTATCAGAATCATCAACTCATCACTATTAAATCATTTAAATGAAAATTATTATCATTACTTCATTATACTTTCTAATTATTCACACACTCTTATTTTATCATCTACTTTAGATTAAATCATCTTAAATCATCAATATAAATCGTTTAATTCCTCAACTCAAGTTGCAATTCCTCAAATTATATCTCAATTAAATGTATTTAATTCCATATAAATTCATTAATCATCAGCTTCTTTAATTAATTATCACCTTCTAATTCAGTTATTCATCATCTATCCAATCATCTATTAATTTATTCAAATCAGTTTATTTATCCACTCTTTAATTCATCCATTTATTTAATTCATTGATTTATTCCAATATCCAATTTATCAATTTATTTAAATTTTATTCTTCTGGTTATTTAGATTTTTATTATTTCATCTAGTCATTCTGATTTTTATTTCATTAGGTCAGATCATTAATATGCTTAAATTTCAGATTATTATTTCATTAATTATTATTATCAGAAAATCTTGTATTATCAACTTTATTTATTTGTTTAATTTCCTAACAAATTGTTTAATATGGGTTATAGAACGTTGTCTTACAGTTTTATTACTTCCAAGTTATATCTCGTATTTAATTTTCATGCCAAAAAATATTATTGCCTTCACGACATCACGTTGGATCTGACTATCAACAACTACATTATATATCCTCAATTCTTCAAATATCACATTTGAATACCACAATTATTCCACAAAACTCCATAAATATTCAGCATACAGCCTGAATCTCAACAATTACGCTAGACTGGGTTCGACAACCTCATGTCTGCCTCAAAATACATTAGCAATATTGCAACTATCACTTGGCAACTTCCACAAAATGCCTATCACAAACTTCACTTAACCATGTTGCATGATCTACAAAAAATATATAACTGGCTTCAAATTATCAACGCACACAATCTCCAATAACTGTAATTACTCTGATCACATCTAGACAACTTCTTAAACAATTGGAAAAAATATTACCTTAGTAATTCAAGATCTGCTTTCAAATAGCGTAAATTCTCTTACAATTCTCATAATTCACATCACAGAAAAACACCAATGTGCTATAATCTCTCATATCAAAATCTGCAATACTGATCTGCCTTAAAATAAATCTGACCATTAATGATTCATCTTACAAGATTCAATTACTTTAAATCCTCCTCAAAGGTATCCAACACAATTATAAAAATCATCAAAAGCATCAGCTGTACCAGCTGTTAAACTGAAAGTACTCTCAAAAGAGTATAGCAACAAAATGTTGGATTGGCAAACAAGAATTACAAATGTAACCCTGTTGACATTTATCTTTACTTTATTTAACAAAAATTCGGCTGATATGTGACTAGTAGTTCCTTGTTTGATTCTCTTACAATCTTATGTACACTCGGATGATAAAAATGAGTCCCTCAATGGCAAGTAAGATGAGTAACCACCGTACAATCGTATAAATACGAAAGACCTCGCCCCGTCGACTAACATGATAGTGCCCTGAACGATGGGTAAGATGAGTAACCACCATACAATCGTATAAATACGAAAGACCCCATCTCGAAGACTAAATGAGTGAATGTACCAGATCGGAATCAACAAGTCTCTAGTTGTCATATAAAAGCGATATTCATTCACTAAAGTGAATAACTTCTTAATATCTCCAAACAATCCAATGGAAAAAATCCCTACTGATGAATAATACACACCCGCTAGTATGCAATGAACTGACGAAGTAATATAGATAATCAATTGCAGATCACGAGTTCGAAATACTCGTTACACAAAAAAACTATTCTTGAAAACTATCCTTGCTGGAAAAATGTCTAAAAGACCAAACATCTGCTTAATAAAGCCAACCAATGGTGAGAATTTCGTATAATGATGCCTACCATATCATATGGTCACGCCATATTCTAGCAAATTCGAAGCATATAAAGTCAAAGCCATGTCTAAATAATCGTATCACTCCTATTAGAAAAATATACATGTGTGCCCAGTATTCATGAAATAATCATATCAGGAAGTTATAACTCTTACAGTACCTTCTCATAATCAGCGGTTATTGAATTTCAAAGATCGTCGATTTTCCTTATGTAATGAATTTCTCGAAAGATCGGCGTGAATATCATTCCACCCACGCAATGACGATTGCCTTCGAAATCCCAAGTGAATCAGCTGGTGGACCTCCTCCTCGTCAGGAATCGAATCCATCGCTCTGTGGTGTCATCGCGTCGCTGTCTGCGTTTACTCCGACATGATGAACTGCTGGTTATCCATAGCGGATATTGTCCAAATCCTCACGAAAAAGTTCATAGAAACAGCGGACCCCCTATTCCTCTTCTACGTTACGCCACTGTTCCATACAATGTTCGGTTTGAGTGTTGAAAGTTCAATCTCCAATAACTGCTAAGTCTCAGTTTCATAAAATAAAATTTATTATGAGAGTGTCTAAGTTTATGAAACACCCTGTAGCTTTGTTCATACTCGGTAATTTATAACACTTCATAAGAAAAAGTTGCATTAATGCACGAGCTAATGTTCATAAGTGCATATGCTTGTAACATATCATTTTGTTTGCCTACAATCGTTAATGTTATTAGGAACGCGCTATGAAATGCATAGTCGTAATGTCATTGAAAAACTATGTTCAGCTGAAGTTCCCAGTTGCAGTATCTCGTAACTATTTGCCTGTACAATTCAAATGCTGAATAAACGTTCCAACTCAAAATTGTAATGAAGTTCAGCTTCTGTCATAATGCTTGCGTATAAAATTGGAAATAACCCTACTGCAATGCTAGAATAATCTCAACCTAAAGCTGGCCTCGCCATGCCGCTCTGCTATGCTGTTCTGCGTTTCCAAACTGCAGCTTGAAATGAGTTCTCCAACTCGTTTTACCGTACTGTTCTAAACACCGGCCTTCTATGCTTGCTCGGCCTGGACAGCTGGTTCTATAACCAGTCTCCACGATACCTACTGCGGTTGTCCGCCCGGCTCAATGACCTACTTTCGTTCGCTGCTTGGTGAAGTTAAACTTGTCGCTTTCACTTTCCGTGACAAAAGCTGTTCGCTGCGCGACCTTTGCCATGCGCTCGGCATGTCCTACTCAGCTCGCTGTCTGACCTCGACTGCCGTGCTAATTGTACTTGACTACTCTGCTTACAGAGCTCGACTGCTTGGCTCACTGAGCTCGACTGACTGTCTCTGGACTGCAATGACCTGTACCTCCCTGGTGCAGTCACGTGACGTTCTCCCCACCTCTGTGCTCTTGCGTCACATATATAATCTCGAACCCCGATCATCTCGGCTATTAAGTTATAAAATAACTTAAGGGTTATCTGACTTCCTTAAAATTATTACCACATATAATGCATGTTATATCTCCTCTTCTGAGATGTTTAAATACCATGTTCCATATAGATCTTAATAAAGCTTCATATTTCCATCCATAATTCCATCTGCTTAACTGGTGTCAGTGCCTTCTTAATCCTAGACCTTCTACGTCATCCTGACATTCCTCTTGACTCGATCTGAGCGCTATCTTTTCTTAACTCTTCCCAAAATCTCAACTACGGCTTAATGTCTGCTGGCGTTGCCGATAGCCTCAACTAGGTATCGGGTACACTACCAACTACGCCCCTGTGTACTTTGGGTGTGTATAGAATCTGTCTGATAACCGGTGTTATTGTGATGACAGTATTAGTGTGTGTTATCTGCTTCAAATTCAAGTAAGGACTGCAGACGATGATTCCAAATAGTTCCTACTTTCGCCACCAAATGCTACCGGCCACGACACAGAGCTATGAACTTGGCTACTACTAGATGCCATCGCAACCAGCGCCCGGTGACGAACGTTGGAACTTAAGAGCATTAATCAAGCCGAACGTACAAAGTTTGCTTCACACAAGTTTAGTTAGTGGAAGGTTCTTTTACATGCCACAAATCTATGACATGGGCCCGTCGGCTTTACTTCTCCTCCGAAGGAAGGCATACTGAGGGATTTTTAACGCTCTTAAAAAATCCGACGACTTCGACTGGGTTTGAACCCGTGACCTAGGGCATAGAAGCTCAGCATGCTACCAACTACGCCACCGAAGCCACCCTCTCCCAATATTAATGAACCAAATAGGTTAACATTCTGAAGTTAGCTATTATCAGCGTGAGAAAAAATTAGATAGTATTTGGTTGAAAAACTACTCAGATAAGTGTCCCTGAATAAATTAATGTTTCTGTTTTTCTGAATATTCTTTTGTTATAGTGTGTATTCATTTTCTAGATTTTCTAATCTCAAAATAGTATCATATGGTTATCATCCAGTTCAGAATAAGATTGTTAGCTTATTTTCATTTATGAAAAAATATGCTTATGAGATCACCTTTTGTCCGTGTGCGTGTCAGTGTGTGTGTTCTCCCCCTCCCCCAAATAAAATTTAAACGGCTGGAGAGATTTCAATAAAGCTCGGTAAGGACATACCACTATTTTGTCCAACACCGAACGTGCCCTTCAAATTTTATTACGTCTCATCAATCCAACATGGCAGCTGTGCGAAATATTTCATCGGCATTCTATATCTCCGAAACAATTACTGATATCACCCTGAAATTTTATACGGTGATACAGGGAACTACTAGACGTTCACCTATGTGACTTTCATAAACCTCTTAAGTACAAAACGAATATGGCGGCCAAGCGAAGTAAAAACATATAAATAGACCTTTCTCGCGATTTAACCTTCCTGAACGTAGTGAAACTTGGTACAGCAAATGTTTATACACATTGTAATGCACTGACATTTAATTTACTTCAATTGTTTTCATTACCTCATAACGGCAGCTGTGCGAAATTTTAAAATTAAGTTTTTATTTTTGAGTCCTAATCATGCCATCAAAGTCAAGGTTTGAATAATGAACCTACGCAATAATCGTCATCTAATAGTGCATAAATCTATGGCCTACATATTTTAAAATCCAACATTCCGACCATCCGAAATATTTAGATGGTTCTCAATATCAACTAATCTAAGACAGCAATCAAACTGACATTTTGTATATTGATAAAGGCTATGAACGTAAGTTCACATAAGGGATTTTCAATAACCAGGTGGGCACAAATCCAACATGGCGGCGACGCAAATTTTGAATATTTCTTTGAGTGATCACTTTTGCCAGTGCAATTTTTAAGCCAAGCTTTTTTTTACTTTTAAACTGTTTAGAAAGACATCTAAAAAGAGGAAAAATTGTACAAAATAAGAACCTGTTTAGGGAAACCATGGAATTTACATCGTGAAAAGCAGGCATACCTTGAAATACTACACTTGTATCTGAATGGTCAATGCTCTTATCTCCATCTATTTCACTGTCTCCCTCAATCTCTTCAACACTTTCCTTAAATTGTATTCACTGTCGGATTCACCCAAATACCTTCAAATCGTAGCCACATATGCATCGTACAAGCCATAACCCCCCTCTCAATTTCGCTGTTTATATCGTACATCAGCTGATACTGCCAAACTCAAGTAGGCCTATTTATCTTACCAATCCTGAAAAAAAAAGTAGATGAAATTATTCACGTAGTCATTTCTGGTTCCAGTTGAGTTCGTTCCTATCACCTATCGTATGATAGCCTGTGGAATATTTCGTATGTGCGAGAATTTCATTGAGGAATATATCGTAAAAGACATGCAAGGCAAATATATTATCGCGGAATATTCCTGAAAAGGCACGGTAAAGTAAAACAGAGGAAGATATACCTTGGCGGTAGGCAGGGGATTGTGACACGGACGAGTGGAGCGTGGAAGGGGTGGTCAAGTGGTGGTATGATAACAGGAGTGTGGATGGCCCACGGCCGGAGCCATGGGCCCTGAAAGTGATTCTGGGTGTTTTTTCTTGATTTCCCAGGCCTGATCTAAAGGCTGCATTATAAAACTGTTGTCTCATACATCGACCCTGCGTAATGCAGTAAAACCCCTCTCGACGACTCTCGGCTATTCCGTCGCTCCGGTTGATCCGACCTTTCCCCGACTCATAGCGGTGACTCATTACCCGTCGCGCCATTGTTGTTTACAGGCACTTGTTATCGCTTGTCCGTTTTAGAGCTCCGTCATCTCTCCTATCGTTTCTGTCGTCCGTGCTTTGTACAGTACGTACTGCACTGTCAAGTTTTTAGTGCTTACTGTTCGTTGGTTTAAGACATTGTTCTTCTGTGTTCGTTACAGTACTGTACAGTAATTTGTTTTATGTACATTGTGTGTACTGTACAGCTGTGTGAGTTTTCCCAACATGCCAGGAGTGAAACTTTAACACGTTACTCTTTCATTAAATGAAAAATTAGCAACCCAACGAAGACTGGACGAAGGGAAATCACTCCAAAAAATTGCCAAGGAAATCAATGTAGGCGTTACGACAGAAAAATATTGGAACAGAAATCGGAAAGGCCATGCATCACGTACAGTGATGATACATGGTGAAAACTTGAACTTCTTGACAACGCAATGTGGATATGGTTCTACCAAGAAAGAATGAAATGAACCCCGATATCTTGAGTTCAGAGATTGTTTATTTTAATGTAAATCCGTATTTTCTCTACTTCCTGACAATCCGACCCTTTTTGCGTATTGACCAAAGGATTACAGGGGTTGTACTGTACTCTTAGCTATCGAGATCTTGTTACCTCGATGTTTAAGCTATCTCGTACCAGCATCTTGATTGTTACAAAGCCGTCAACGACAGGCATACACCCGCACTGGATGGATTGATCACGATACTTGTTCACCCATCAAGTTGCATTCAAACAATACATATCACACTTGTCAAAAGAACAGTATACGAGCTGTTATCTTATACGAAAAGTTTCATTTCGATATTTCACGTAGAATTTTTGTGCGCCCAGTTTATCTTCATTTGCAAGTCCGGCAGCTCGATCGCTCTTGATCAAGCTTGACTATACCATATATCACGTGTTCAAGGTTCAATCTATCTCGTAATTCCCTGCCGATTCCAAACTGATGGCTACACTGGAAATTACTCGCTACAATATATCATAGAGTTGACAGATTCCTGCTAGCTCGCAGAAAATATTATACACTGCGCTGTGCTGTTCGTCTTAAAGCCATGGATGCTGACGGTAGTGTTATTAAAAATTCCGATATTCATTTTCGATTTTTGTTCTGTGTGGTTTCATGAGTTCAGCATTCATGTATTTTGTTTCATAAATGAATTGAGACCACTATCGATAGTAAAAACTTCTCGTTGTTACTGATGTTAATCAGATTTAAAATAGCTTCATTTTCATCACACGTATTACAGTATTTGGTATTTCATAAAATATTTTGGAATTAGTAATAACCTTCCGATTCTTACAGCCATTCTCATTTTATTTTTTATTTTCACCTCGTGGTGTAGTGGCTAGCACACTTGGCTGTCGTCCTAGAGGTCTGGGTTCAATACCCGGCTCTGCCAAGAAATTCAGTTCTGGTCCGTGTCCTGGAAAGGGCTTCACTCAGCCACGCGAGGCAAAACTGAGAAGGTGAGGGTGCGATTAGGCTACCATCTCAACCATCCTGGAAGTGCCTCCCCACTTACACTCCAGGCAAATGCCGTCTTCTTCCCAATCCTCACCTGATTTACGGATATACACACTACTATACACACCACAATAATACTGGTTACCAGACAAACTCTTTACACGCACACTCAAGTACACGGGGTTAAATGACCTCTATGTCCAAACCCCTAAAATGAAACAACATTTTTTTTATTATTATTTTTATTGAATGAGTTGTGTTCTTGTTACTTCTACAATTTGTAGGAAGGTAGTGTGTTGAAGATGAAGATCTATCTGGACGCCTCTCCACGTTTACGACCTGTAGATGAAATGATAGTGACGAAGCTATAGAGGAAGGTGAGGATGACAACGAAAAGGAAAATGACCAACAGTTTGACATTGAATAAAGATATATTGCAATTGTTTTCGTCCCAAGTTTGTATTATTTTGTAAATAAACATCTACAGTAATAAGACCAAAATTTGATTTTCATTAGATCACATTGCAAAAAAAGAAGCTTACAATGTAAACCGGTTATTTAGTGCAAATATTCCTATGTGTGACCCTCTAATTGCTTATAGCTTGTTGTGGCTTCGATGGCGTAGTTGGTAGCATTCTGAGCTTCTATGCCCAAGCTCACGGGTTCAAACCCGGCCGAAGTCGTTGGATTTTTTTAAGAGCGTTAAAAATCCCTCAGTATGCCTTCCTTCGGAGGGGAAGTAAAGCCGGGGGGCGTGTCACAGATTTATGGCATGTAAAAGAACATTCCACCAACTACAATTGTGTGAAGCTAAATTTGTAGGTTAGATTTGATGAACGCTCTTCACGTTCCAACGTTCGTCACCAGGTGCTGGTTTAGGTGGCCTCTAGTGGCCTAGTTCACAGCTAGATGTCGCTGAAGTTGGCATTTAGTAGCAAAAGAAGGAACTACTTGAAATTGATCGTCTGCAGTCCTTACCTCACCTGAATTACAAATGACACACACTAATATAGCCGTCACAATTAACACCGGTCATCAGACAGATTCTACACACACCCAAAGTACACAGGACTACATGACCGCGTTGTCGCAGCCCCTAAACTGAGGACACAACCAACTTATATGCCCAGCTTCAAAAATAATCGGATAATGTCTGTTTCGAATTAAAACGTCTTAAGAAGAGTAAAATATCTGTATAGACGGATATTATAATAATTATGTAGTATTAACTTTGAATATTGCTGCTGTATTTCTATTTTGCCTTGCGCTTTTAAGTCAATAAGAAGATTACTCAGCGTGTTTTAATGAAGAGAGGTCAATGAAACGTCGACAAGGTTTTACTCCTTTTCATAAATTTTAACGAACTTCTTTGACCGCGCATTGTTTGACGGCTTATGGCCCCTCGTGTAGCGTTACCCTTAGTAGTGGCAAGTGCTCCTTGAACCTTAAGTTACAGGTGACAGACTCTTGTCATTTCAATACAAAATTATAGAATTTCCCAAAACAGAGCAAATAGGAAACACACGTTCTAAGGATGGATGACGACAGAATCTCGAAGCTTGCTCTTGAATACCATCTTATTGGAAGAAGAAATATTGGTCGGCGCATAAGAGATGACAAGAAAATTGAGCTCGAAACAGGCTAATAGCCTAGTCCATGAGGAGGAAGCAAGCAAGTAAGTACTTACTTTCGTCTATATTTTGTTGTTTTAATTTTCATTGGGAGTTGGAGACTTCGTGGTCACGGAGGATTCGATTTAACATCGAAGCTAATACAAGGATTACACAGGATTTCTACAGTACTAAGTGGTGTTTGTACTACCAGCCGTATAAAATTGTGATGCCAACTCTATGAGTCTTAGAAGGCTAATTTAATTGTGAACAAGAATTGCACGAAGGGTTCTCATTTCTTTTGACTGATGCTATTAATACTGACAGTCGTAAATAAATCTCGAAGGCTATCTACAAGGGCACTATACATGAGAGAGTTCTAAATAAACTCATCAGCAAATTTGAATCGCTTGACTAAGACAGCCATCTTGGATGCACAGGGCTGGCAACGTGATGACTTTATACAGGGATCTCCCACGGGTTAGCCAATAAGATAGGGAGATCCCCTCGCCCATTTTACTCCCTTCCTCACCCCCCTGGGAAGCCCCAACCTGTCCCTGTGATCATTTGGGGTATTTCCCTAGCCTATATTTTGTCAACGTCTGTAGTGTCAGCCAACTCACGATATTACGACAATGACTCCTGACTGAAGCTTCGAATTGAACAGGAGTTCCTCGTATGCTTTCGCTCCCTTCCGGGGCTTTAGAATAGGAGATTTAAAACCATTCTGAAAAAGTAGAGATGTTTTAATGAGTATATAATTATACATCGAGGGATTTAATCTGGACTGAAAGAAGAAAACTGGTTGAAAGATGAACATAGCCTCCTTTTGGGAGGCGATCATTATTTTATTTTATTTTGGTGTATTGATTTTTGTGCGTCTACTTAGAAAACGTTAGCAACGTGGTCACGTGGTTACAATATTAGTTTCATGCACGGAATTTGTTGTTTCTAACTAGGAAAGGAGATTGAAACTGAGGTGTTACGGTTCTTTACATTAATACAAAAAGAGACCAAACCCGGAGCTTACGCTCCAGACCTTTTATTTGTAATGTAAACAGCAATTACACTATCCTCGAAAATCTAACCCAGTAGCAACCAATTTTTTCATCCTGACAATGGCACTAGAAAAGAGGGGTGTTTTGAGTTGTAAGGTGGAGATTTAGAAGTATGATTCACGGTATTTTTACAAATCATGAGAATTGTCCCTTTCACATCGTGATATAATTGTACTATAAAATACTATGACTACAACTGACATTTCGTAATTCATTTTAGAAGCGAGGGACTTCTTGGTCACCACCTCCGTGTACTATGATATTTATTGAATTTGCCTGAAGACCAATATGCCCCAAACCCATAAAATGAAGATATCCTGGCCGATTTATTTATTTATTTATTTATTTATTTATTTACTTATTTAATTATGTATTCTTCTTTCTTCGTCTCGGCCTGCTGTGGACCACATTATTTCAACCGTTTGCGCCCTAGAGTTTTAACTCTTCCCCAATATTCTCGCATTCGCGTTCTGTGAGCCTCCTTTCTTTCATCAGTCCACTTGTTGCCAGTTTCCAATTTTGGCTTTTCTAGGAAGCTCTTGTATGCTCTAAGTCTTCTCTGGAGAAGTGCACGTTCCTGGATGTCTTCAAGTGTGATTCCTACTTCTCGAAGATCTTTTTCAAATTCGATGAACCAGGCTCTCTTGGTTTTCTTGTTAAGAAAGTAGGAAAATATCTTGTTGGTCTGTCTCTGCAAGTTCAAGCGTGTTATGTGGCCATAAAATTGATCCTCCTTTTCCGGATTGTGTTTGTCATCCTCTCATTGTTATGCCGTCTCCTGTGCTCGTCATTTTCTCTGATTGGTCCAAGGATCTTCCTCGGGATCTTCCATTCTTAGGCTTCTAACTTTTCAATGAGACCTTTCTATTCATTGACAGGCATTACGCTGTGTACAGGGCTTCTGGGCGAATTACTGAACAATAATTTTTAAGCTTGGCGTTGATGGACACTGATCTTTTGTTGTAGACATAGTTAGCTGGTACGCCACTTTTATTTATTGTTTATTTATTTATGCTTTCACTCATTTATTTATTTATTTATTTATTTATTTATTTATTTATTTGTTTATTTATTTATTTATTTATTCATATATTCGTTTATTCAGTCATTCCTTTAGTTAGTTAGTAAGTTAGTAAATAAGAAAGTTAGTTAGTAAGCAAGTAATTTAGTTACCGGTAGTTATTTTGTTAGTAAGTAAGTTAGTTAGTTAGTTAGTAAGTTAGCTAGTTAGTTACTTAGTACGTTAACTATTTAGTTAGTTAGTTAGGTTGTTAGTTAGTAAGTTGTTAGTTCGTTACTGTTAGCTGGCTAGTTAGTTAGTAAGTTAGTTACTAAGTTAGCTAGTTAGTCAGCAAGTTAGTTAGTTAGTACCGGGTGAGTTAGCCGTGGTGGTTACGGCATGACTAATGGCAGTCGCTCACATCCGGGAGGCGAGGAGGTTCGAATCCCCCCGCCGGCAACCTTGAAGATGGTCTTCTGTGGTTTCCCATCTTCCTTCCAGGCAAATGCCGGGGTTGGTCCCTCACTATGGGCCACAGCCGCTACCTTCCAACTCCTCGCCCTTCCCTTCCAACTTTCCTCCCCAACGGTACTTGTAGCTCACCCATTGGGTGTCCGTCTCGAAGCAGCTACAAAACTGGCGAGCCGAACATGTCCTCGGACACTCCCGGCAATAAAAGCCATACGCTTAAAAAAAAAAAAAGTTAGTTAGTTCGTTCGTTAGTTATTTAGTCAGTTAGTTAGTTTAGTTAGTTAGTTGTAGTTGTTTTAAGGGGCAGAACTATGAGATCATCTGCCCCCTAGTTAGTTAGTTCGTGCCTTCATTGTGGATCAGGTATTTTTGCAATGTATCCCAACGCTATAGCTCTGGGAAATGGAATTATCGAACGTGATGGCCTGACAAAGGTAAATCAGATTAATGTTCATAATGAAAGAGATTTGTAATTCCAGCCTTTCAACCGCCCCATCACGTGATAATGATAGGTACACGCGCATTGCAACTGTCTGCATCATGAATATTGCCCTGGGGTGAAACATGTCATTTACAAACTGTTTGTCATGACAAGTTATAAGAATAAAGTGTTAAAATCTATTAAATTATTCACAGAATTGGATTTGCACCATCACGTTGATCATCAAGGATGATTTAGGAGGCTTTCACTACAAGTCATATAAATGGAAGGTCATCATCATCATCTAAATCTAAAGGCTACTCCTTGTCGCTGAACAACATTTGTCTCTCACTTGCTGAATGTTTTAAGGCAGCATACTGTTTAAATTGAAGTCCATTCATCACAGAATCCAGAGGAGCCTTCCGTGGTCTTCCTCTTCCTTTCTTCCCCAGAACTTTCCCTTCCAGTATGGTGGTTAGGAACTCGTTATGACGTAGAGTGTGGCCAACGAATTTTGCTTTCCTCTTTTCTATAGTAGTGATCAGTCTTCTTGTTTCGTCTACTTCCTTGGGGACCCATTCGTTAGTCTTTTTCTCCGTCCAGCTTAATTTCAGCATCCTTCTCCACATCCACATTTCCGCTGCTTCCAGGCGTTGTATGTCCTGTTTCCTTAGAATCCAAGTTTCGCATCCGTATAACAAAACACTCCTGACAAATGTTTTGATAAACGATTTTCTAGTTTTAATGCTAATGTGCCTGCTTGTCAGAAACTGTCTCTTATTGGATTGCTGAAGGCCTGTTTAGCGAGGGCAATTCTTTTGATTTCTGTGGTGCACCTATTATTGTCAGTGACAATGCTTCCTAAGTAGCAGAACTGACTGCACTGTTGAATGGTAGGTAAGGAATTAAAATGACTGACGACATGGAGATGTATTCATACCCTTGGACAAAATCGAAATGATAGAAGTCATTTTTCAGTGGTGCTTAGTTCTATTAAATAAAGCTTTCCTGTCGCTCAACTCGATTTGTGCTCAATTACATTAGTCGGGAAAACAAGTATTTACATACCCTACAAACTACCACGCTTTTATGTACATAATGTAATAATAATGTAATATGCATTACGTCCCTTTTAACATCTGCTGTTTTAGAGACGCTGGGGTGCCGGAATTTTGCCCAAAGGGGATCTTTGACGTGCCAGTAAATCTACTGACACGGCTCCCTCTCATTTGCGCACCCTGAAATGCCAGCTGACTGCGCCAGGATTCGATCCCGCAACCTTTGGGAACAGCAGGCGAGAACGTTAACGCTGAGCCACGCAGCCAGCCGCTTTCATGTACAAATACCTACTTAATTGGATGACATGTCAATTGTTCATCTTCAGATCCTGTTCACTTAGGCTTAATTAGTTTACGATGAAGATGAACGCTCGACGTTCGAAACATATCATCCAATTAAGTAGGTATTTGTACAGAAAAGCGTGTTAGTTAGTGGGGGTATATAAATACTTGTTTCCCACCTAATGTAATTGGGCACAATTTGTGTTGACCGACTGAAAAACTTGGGCAAAATGGAGAGGAGGCGGGTGTGAACCTCGTCTCATCCATCCTAGTAGTTGTTTTCTATTGCAATTTCTTCCAGGAAAAGATATTGGAATGCAGCCGAAATAAATCAGAAACCTCTATGGACAAAAATTGGCAGGTGAAAAGCTAATGGAAGTAGGAGACTTCTGTTACTTAGGAAGCAAAATAACCAGTGATGGACGAAGCAAAGAGGATACAAAAAGTAGGTTGGCTTAGGCAAGGAAAGCATTTCTACAGAAAAGGAACCTGTTGACATCGAATATAGATTTAGATATTAGGAAGTCATTTTTGAAAGCCTTTGTCTGGAGAGTGGCGCTCTATGGAAATGAAACTTGGACTATTGGTGCACAAAAAAAGAGGAGAATTGAAGCGTTTGAAATGTGGTGTTACAGGAGAATGATGAAGATCAAATGGGTAGCTAAGGTTACAAATGAAGAGGTATTACGACGAATGGCAGAGGAGAAATGTTTCTTGCGACTGCTAATGAAGAGAAGAGATAGGTTGGTAGGACACATACTGAGACACCCAGGAATAGCAAGCTTCGTTATGGAAGGAACGGTCGAGGACAAGAACTATAGGGGTAGACAAAAGTTAGAATATCTTAAACAGATTGCCTCGGATGTATGGTGTAGTAGCTATGTAGAGGTGCAACGATTAGCCCAGGACAGGGAGGCATGGAGAGCTGCATAAAACCAGTCAAAAGACAGTAGACTCAAACAACAACAATCTACAGAATTCTACGGCTCTCTGCATCCCAATCCTATCATCAATTATAAGTCCATACGTTAGTACAGTTACCAAATGACAGAGGTTATCGATCAGAATCCATGCAACCAGTAAATGCGCCAGCCAGGTGACCACCTTGTCCTTGTTGTGTTGTGGTTTATTGTTTTTGTGTATTCAAGATCTTTCGACATATTTTGAGGAAGCCGATTGAAAGGTTGTTGAAATACTGTCTTCATTTTTAGTAAAACAAAATTTGTGGTATTTAACAGAGGGAGCCGTGAAGATCCAAACACCGGAATACTAAGATGTTCCAGAAGAATAAATGTAGGTCTACAATTTTCTACATAAATCATGAGAATTTCGTATATTTTTTACTCGAAAACTTCATAATATGACTATGTTTGGCATATACCGTAGGTTTCATACTTCCTCGGTCTTTTCTTCTCATAAATCATCTATCTACTAATTATAATATCGCTTTCGAATGTAATAATAATATAATATCGTATGGCCACGGGTGCCAGGTGCAAGCATTGTTATTAGACGCCCAGGGGGCAGCTTGCATGTCGAATTTTGTAGTTCCTTGGAGCGCTATGAAAGTCAAGGAGGTTAGATATATAAGCTCCTTGACTCTATGGCACTTTCTAGTAGAGAACGGAGGAACTTTGTGCTGGCGGAAAATCCCGAGATTAATTATGCCATTATGAACACGGTCTACTGAATTCAAATGGGTTCTTTAACATGCCAACAACGTATGACATGTGTTCCGTGATTTTTGCCGCCTTTCAAAAATCACTTACCACGGGCAGGAGCAAACCTGCAAGCTTGGGGGTTAGTAGACCGACACGATAACCACCCATCCACCGTGGCAAGCTTTTCGAATATAAACTTCTGCTAAGTAGTTAAGAAATCCAGAAAGTGAATAAGAAGCATGTAGAACAGCGTTTAGTTAGGATGAGCATGTTCGTCGGTAGTACATTTTGAAACCTATAGGGGATCGATTCTATCCAAATAGTTCCATTGATGAGAGCTTGCCCATTAAGTTGGTAGTTGGCTTAATGGGCCCCAGTCATGAGCTTTGTCATGGACAAGTACTGCACAGGGAATAGTAAGGCACTACTGCAGCCTTTACTGTGATATCTGGCGTGGTCTTTGTTGCCATAATTTGATGATCCTAAAAACGGAACGAAAGTTAGACATACCTAAATTATTTAAGGAATATACAGTAATAAGTTTTGGATGAGAAAGTTATATAAAATATCAAAGTTTCTCTGTATGTTAAAATTAGTGGCGTATCAATTCATGTTGTTGTTTGAGTCTTCAGTCTTTTGACTGGTTTGATGCAGCAATCCATGCCTCCCTGTCCTGAGCTAATCATTTCATCTCTACATAGCTACCACACCCTACATCCGAGGCAATCTGTTTAACATATTCTAACCTTGGCATACCCCTACAGTTCTTGTCCTCGACCATTCCTTCCATAACTAAGCTTGCTATTCCTGGGTGTCTTAGTATGTGCCCTACCAACCTATCTCTTCTCTTCATTAACAGTCGCCAGAAAAATCTCTCCTCTCCCACTTGCCTGAGCCAACCTACTTTTAATATCCTCTTTGCTTCGTCCATCAATGCTTATTTTGCTTCCAATGTAACAGAAGTCTCCTACTTCCTTTAGTCTTTCATCTTCCAATTTGATGTCCATAGAGGTTTCTGATTTATTTCGGCTGCATTCCAATATTTTTGTTTTACATTTATTAATTTTCATCATGAATTCTTTCCTCAAGACTGAGTCCATACCATTCAAATCCTCAGGCATGTTGGCCAAGATGTCGATGTCATCGGCAAATCTCAGAGTTGAAATTATTTCTCCTTGAATCTTCACTCCCACTTTAAATTTTTCTCCAATTTCCTTCATTGCTTGTTCAAGGTAATGGTTGAAAAGTATGGGTTATAAGTTGCAGCCTTGTCTTACACCTTTCTGAATACCAGCTTCTCTCCCATGTTCTTCAGCTCGAATGACTGCTGTCTGTTTTATGTATAGATTGTAGATCACCCTCCTATCCCTGTACTTTATTCCAATCATTTTCAAAATTTCAAACAACTTACTCCAATCAACGTTATCAAAAGCCTTTTCTAAGTCTACAAATGCCATGAGCGTTATCTTATCTTCCCTCATTTTACCTTCCAAAATCAGCCTAAGACTTAGTACAGCTTCCCTTGTTCCTACATTTCTCCTAAAACCAAACTGGTCTTCACCCAACTCTGCTTCTATCTGGCTTTCCATCCTCTTGTAAATCATTCTGGACAGGATCATTGAAGCATGAGTAATCAAGCTGATTTTACGGTAACCTTCACATCTGTCAGCTCCTACTTTCTTTGGTATAGGGATGATAACATTCTACTTGAAATCAGAGGGTACCTCACCTGTCTCATAAATCCTACACACCAACTGAAATAACCTGATCAGCCCATCATCACCTATGCAGCGTAGCAACTCAATCGGTATATCATCTATGCCTGGTGCTTTGTTCCTGCTTAAGTCTTCCAATGCTCTGTCAAATTATGATCTCAATATAAATCTCCTTTTGCATCCTCATCGATCTCCTCCTCCCTTTCCATTACATGATTTCCCTTATACAAACACTCTATGTAAGCTTTCCATCTCTCAACCTTAATTAATACGATAATATATGCGGATGGCACAGTAATTTTGGAGGGCAGATTACAAGATCATCAGGTCCTGCTAAACAAAAATAGTGTGGTTGGAGAACAACTGGGTCATCAATATATGTAAGTGAAACTAAATTTGTGGTATTCAATAAGAGACCATGAAGATCCAAGCACTGCTACTAAATGGATAACAAATTCAACGCGTGCCCGGATTCCAATATCTTGATACATAATCACACATGATCTGGATCCAGATCTCGAAATTAAATCAAGAATAGGAAAAGCAATATCTTCAAGTTGAGTAGAATAACAAGTCTCATCACGCATTTTGAGTTAAACCCCCGTCGGGCGCACCTAATCTGTGAGATTAAGAGGAAATACATTTTCCCTCCCAGTCTTTGGGTTTTCCATAAACGGTGTGTGCGTCACAATAGCTTCCGCTCTTCCCGCCAGTTGCGTGAGGGTGATCGCTTCTTTGTTTCAGTGCCCTTCAATACTCCGTGGTGAGTCGATTTATCCAAGAGATTAAGAGCACCCAATTGCGTAAGTATTAGCTAGTTATGATTTTGTTTACGTATGTGTATCTATTTCTTTTTCTAATATCGATGAAAACATTCTCTTATTAGCCTATTTTCATTTAGCCTATTTTTGTATCGTCTCACAAATCCAACATGGCGGCTGTGCTAAATGTTTCACCAGCATTCAATATCTCCGAAACTGTTACCGATAACACACTGGAATTTTGTACGGTGATAAAGGGAACTACTAGAAGTTCATCTATGTGACTTTTGAAAACCTCCTAACTACAAAACTGACATGGCGGCCAAGCCAAATTGCGACATTTAAATAGACGTTTCTTGTGATTTAACCAACCAAACGCAATGAAACTAGGTACAGTATATGTTTATACACATTGTAATGCTCCGACATCTTACTTACTTACTTAATTCCTGCCGCTCCTTCCGGAGCATAGGGTCTTGGCGAAATTTCTCCACGCAGTACGGTTCCTGGCCATTCTCTTCACTTGACTCCAGTTCTTGTCCACCTCTGCAATTTCATTTTCGATCGTCCTCTTCCAGGTCTTCTTAGGTCGACCTCGTTTCCTGGCGCCTTGAGGATTCCAGTCTAGCGCCGCCCTCTCAATAGCTCCGTCCGGCTTCCTTAGTGTGTGACCAATCCAGCGCCATTTCCTCTCCTTGATTTGGATGCTAATCGGTTGTTGATTGGTGATGGTCCAAAGATCTTCATTTGAGATTATGTCCGGCCACCTCACTTTCATGATGCGACGCAGACATCTGTTAATAAACACCTGTAGCTGGTTGTTGATCGGTTTTGTGACTTTCCATGTTTCACAGTCGTAGAGAAGAATCGACTTTACGTTGCTATTGAAAAGGCGGAGCTTGGTCTTCCTGGAAATGTTTCTATTTCTCCAGATGGGGTAGAGCTGGACAAAGGCACCATTTGCCTTCCTGATACGGCTTCGAACATCGTCCTCCGCTCCCCCATCATTTGTGACTATACTTCCAAGGTAGAGGAAGGACTCAACTCGCTCAATGTCCTTTCCGTTGACTGTCAAACAAGTCGTGATGTCAGAATTTATCCTCATCTCTTTGGTCTTGTTGGTGTTGATCATCAGTCCTGCACGTTCTGCTTCTCTCTGCAACCTCCCCAGCTTATCTTCTATGTCTCGGTATCGTTGTGCCATCAGAAAAATGTCGTCTGCGAAATCCAGATCTTCAAGCCTGTCATTTATACCACATTGAATACCCCTCTTCCGTCCTCCCATTACCTTCTTCATCACACTATCCAGGACCAACAGGAACAGAGTGGGGGAAAGGACACACCCCTGTCTCACTCCGGAACTGACCTTTATCTTTTCTGTTAATTTGCCTTCGTGAAGAACCTGGCACTCATACCCTTCGTACATCTCTTCCATGATTCTGATGATCTTTCTTGGAATTTTATATTCCTCGAGGGTATTCCACATGATTCTTTGATTTACCGTACGGAGTCGAAGGCTTTCTCGAAGTCAACAAATGTGAGGTAAGGGTATTCCGCCACTCCACACTCTGCTCCAGGATGATCCGACATCTAATTTCGTTCAATTGTTTACATAACCTCAATATGGCGGCTGTGCGAAATATTTCACCAGCATTTAATATCTCTGAAACTATTAGTGGTATCACCCTGAAATTTTGTACGAAAATATAGTGTACTACCGAACGTTCATCTATGAGACTTTCAGAAACCAGTTAACTACTAAACGAACATGGTGGCCATGCGAATTTGAAAGTTTTAAATAGACTTTTCTCGCGATTTAATGATCTAAACGCAATGAAACTTGGTACAGAAAATGTTTATAAACATTGTAATGCACTGGTATATAATACAGCTCAATTGTTTACATAATCTGAAGATGGCGGCTGTGCGAATTTTAAAATTAAGACTTTTTTCTTGTGTCGTAATCATACGTTCGAAGTGAAAGTTTTTATAATGAATCTACGCAATAATTGTCCTTTAATGGTACATGACTCTATGGCCTGTACATATAACAATCCAACATGGCAACCATCCGAAATATGTAGACGGTTCTCAATATCTACCAATCTATTACAGAAATCAAACTGAATTGTTGTATGTTCATAGGGGCTGTGAACATAAGTTCACCAATAGGACTTTCAATAACCTGGTATTCACAAATCCAACATGGCGGAGACGCGAAGTATAAATATTCACATGGACGTTTCTCGCCATTTAACCATCCAAGTGCAGTGAAACTTCGTACAGTAAATCTTTATACAAATATTAATCCACTGGCATCTATTTTTTTTTTGTTTCCATAACCACAAGATGGCAGCTGTACGAAATTTTAAAATCTCGTTTTTACTTCTTGTGTCCTAATCATTCGATTGAAGTTTGAATACTACACGTACAAAATAATATTCATGCAACAATAGTCTACATAACCCTAAGACCTACTTATATAAAATCCAACATGGCGACCATCCGAAATATTTAGTCGTTTCACAATATCTACGAATCTATTACATCAATCAAACTGAAATTTTGTATGTTGATAGTGGCAATTAACATAAGTAGGATATATGAAAATAGGCTTTAGTTCTTCACGGAACTACTTGTTTTAGTTAATTCAATCAGTGGACATTGTGGTGTTTGAAGCCATATTTTCAGTGTTGCCTTTGTAAACAAGAGTTTAGTGCTTTTCAGTCGGTCAACACGCGTTGACGTGTTGACCGACTGAAAAGCACTAAACTCTTGTTCAATCAGTGGCTTGTTTAAATCTCAGTAGGGAAGCTTGAGTTTAATATGATTGGTGAATTTGAATCTGTTCGTTGCATGTAATAATGTTTTGATCATAGTTAAAAATGAGAATTTTATAATTTTTTCATTTCAACTGGATATTTTCGTTTCTTCCAGTTTCTTCAAGTTAAAACAAGATGTTCAGTAAAGAACATATAGCCTACTATCTCCTAAATACATGGGTATTGTTATAACTCTTTGTCCTTTTCAAGGAGTATAATTGAATGTTGGTTGTAGTAGCTTGTTGAAATACAACGTGCTAGATGGATATTAAACATGAATATGAGGTGCCCTTTCCTAGTGCTACCTCTGTAAAAAATTTCATTCAATTCGGTTTCACCGTGTTTGAATTGATATGGGGAATGGATTTGCACACATACATGGCCGCTATTTGCAAACTATTGGGATGATGACCTTGTAGTCAGTCATAAGATGCTTTCCACAAAAAGGCATGTTGTTGTAAAATTTGGTAGAGATCAAATTATTAGGATGGTCGTAATTTGATTTAAGCTTTTAACATTTGGGTGGCCGTCTTTCCGTTTCCGTCAAGATGGCGGTGATATAAAACATGACACTGAAGTGCCCTTTGCTAGTGCTACCTCTGTACCAAATTCCGTTCAATTCGGTTTCACCGTATTTGAATTGATAGGGGGAATCGATTTGCATACATACTTGGCCACCATCTGCAAACTATTAGGCTGATGATCTTGCAGTTTGGTCAGAATATGCTTCCCACATAAAGATATGTTGTTGCAAAATTTGGTAGAGACTAGATTATTAGGTTGGTCGTAATTACATTTTAGCTTTCAACATTTGGGTGGCCGCGATTACGTTTCCATCAAGATGGCGGCGATATAAAACATGACACTGAGGTGTCCTTTGCTAGTGCTACCTTTGTACCAAATTTCGTTCAATTCGCGTTCACCGTGTTCGAATTGATAGGGGGGGACAGACATTCAGAGTACATACACTCACATACACACACAGACTCACACACACACACACAGACACACTTTTTTACGCCCTGTGTTGATCTCATAAGTCTACTTTCATTTTTTGCAAAGGTAGGAAGGAAAGGAAGCTTGTAGTTTAACGTGACCGTTAATCTCTGGATCATGAGCCACGGGACCTCCTTTTTACGTGGAATCCGAACCACAGGACATGGCATTTCATTTCGAAAATCTCACATGCATTGACCGGGAATCGAACCCGGACCGCCTTGGTGAGAGGCATACAGCTAGACCGCTGAGCCACCACGCCCCTTTGCAAAAAGTAGGCTAATACAACAGTTAAATGAGATGTCAAATTGTAGTTCTGTTTCTAGGCGATATAATGTAAATAAACATATATTTCAATAGTTAACCTGACTAGTTGCGCCTGACAGTGTTGTAATTTAGGTTGCGCCTGACGGAGGGTTAAATTTGAAACATCGAGAGTACATACATATTGTCAACTTCATTGTATGGGGTACAGGCATGAACATTCAATGTAATCATAATGGAGATGTTGGAAGCTATAGAGGAATGCAATTTATAAATAAGTAAACACACTCCTGGAAAAAATACATGTATTAGTTAGTTATCACACTGAAATGGGCAATTTAGGATTACGCGTTTCGACACTCAAGTGGCCATCATCAGATCTGATCACTGTACCCCGCCCAATTCATTGGGCACAATCGTGTTGACCGACTGAAAAGCAGTAAAAGACATTTTTTATAGGCAACACTGAAAAAAGAATGGCTTCATATTTCCACATTTCAAATGACCAAATCTTGCTACGAGCAAACTGCACTATGGACTATCCCCCAATGCAGAAAAGTGACATACTTCAGTCATGCTCTACGAGGACATAAATACAGTCAACTCCAGCAGATTTATAATGAATACCTGACTAATTAGCATGCACGCCATCTATAATAATGGAAGCAATAGATATATGTACCTGTAGGTTTAGATTACATGTTGTTGTTTGAGTCTTCAGTCTTTTGACTGGTTTGATGCAGCTCTCCATGCCTCCCTGTCCTGAGCTAATCGTTTCATCTCTACATAGCTATCACACCCTACATCCGAGGCAATCTGTTTAACATATTCTAACCTTGGTCTACCCCTACAGTTCTTGTCCTCGACCCTTCCCTCCATAACTAAGCTTGCTATTCCTGGGTGTCTTAGTATGTGTCCTACCAACCTATCTCTTCTCTTCGTTAGCAGTCGCCAGAAACATCTCTCCTCTCCCACTCGTCTTAATACCTCTTCGTTTGTAACCCTATCTACCCATCTGATCTTCATCATTCTCCTGTAACACCACATTTCAAATGCTTCAATTCTCCTCTTTTCTGCTGCACCAATAGTCCAAGTTTCACTTCCATAGAGCGCCACGCTCCAGACAAAGGCTTACAAAAATGACTTCCTAATACCTAAATCTATATTCGATGTCAGCAGATTCCTTTTTTGTAGAAATGCTTTCTTTGCCTGAGCCAACCTACTTTTTATATCCTCTTTGCTTCGTCCATCACTGGTTATTCTGCTTCCTAAGTAACAGAAGTATCCTACTTCCTTCAGCTTTTCACCTGCCAATTTGATCTCCATAGAGGTTTCTGATTTATTTCGGCTGCATTCCAGTATTAGCCTACTTTCGATTTTTGCAAAAAATGAAAGTAGACTTATGAGATCAACACAGGGCGAAAAAAGTGTGTCTGTCTGTGTGTGTGTATGTGTGTGTGTGAGTCTGTGTGTGTGTGTATGTGTGTGCGTGAGTCTGTGTGTGTGTGTGTGTGTGTGTGTGTCTGTGTGTGTGTGAGTGTGTGTACTCTGAATGTCTGTCCCCCCCTATCAATTCGAACACGGTGAATGCAAATTGAACGAAATTTGGTACAAAGGTAGCACTAGCAAAGGACACCTCAGTGTCATGTTTTATATCGCCGCCATCTTTACTAAAACTGAATGGCGGCCACTCAAACGTTCAAAACGTAAAATCAAATAACGACTAACCATATCATCCGATCTCTACCAAATTTGGTAACAACATACCTTCGTATAGGATGCGTCTTGTGACCAAATTACAAGGTCGTCCGCCATACCATTTCAGGATGGCGGCCGTGCGAATTATGCAAACTTTATAATCCATATCATGGGACCCACCAGTTCCGATTATCGAGCCGAGAATCGTTTTAACTGTTCTAAAGGAAGAGGCACGTTCGAAATTAAAAGTTTATTTTGTAATACTATAGTGCAGACGTGATTTTAAAAAGCTGAACTGATTCAGTAATAAGACAAGATGGCAGCGGATATCTTGTGCCGGACTTATATTTCACTAATTTGAGTATTGCATGCAATATAGCGTACTGATAAAAAATAAATAAACTTTGTATGAAATGCTTTATATATAAATAATATACTCCAGTGATGAAATCGTTTAGTATAAATCATTATTTGCTAACAAGTTCTATGTAAGTCATTTTAAATAGAACGATATTCGTTGACACAATTAGCTCAGTGGTAGAGCGTTAGCCTATCGCTCAAATGCCTATGGTTCAAACCCGATCAGAGCTAGGTTTTTTGCTTGAAATGTTATATGTTTATTGTTTTGTAATGACTCAGATGTTTTAAAATTAAGCGTTATATTGTACACATTATGGTGTAAAATATATATTTAATTAAAACATAATTCGCCAGCAGATTTACTCGGGACATCTAGCTGCCAAAAAGGTAACTTCCAGATTTTATTGAAAAGTTTCTTCTTCTGGCCGCTAGAATGCACTCGCTCTGTTAGGATTATATTGTTCGATATTTCACCAATAGATGTCAAGACTAGTCTACGTGGGGATCCATTGATTACTATACCATTATCATTCTATGCGCATCGAATTTGAAGAATGACAAGATGATACTACGATACATTTTAACTTTTTATTTTAAAGGGTTTGTAACAGCCTATTTTGCGTTACTTGAAAATGTTATTAAGCGTTATATTGTGCACATTATGGTGTAAAATATATATTTATTTAAACATAATTCGCCAGCAGATTTACTCGAGACATCTAGCTGCCAGAAAGGTAACTTCCAGATTTTATTGAAAAGTTTCTTCTTCTGGCCGCTAGAATGCTCTCGCTCTGTTAGGATTATATTATCGAAAATATCCACATAGTTTGTATACACACGTCTCTGTAGGGTCATGGAAAGATGTGTTAATTCAATTAGGGTTGTGAAAGTCATGCACAACCAGACGTGTAAAGAAATGCCTCAACTCAAAGTTGGATGTTGCCCACGGCAGGTCGTAATAATAATAATAATAATAATGTTATTGGTTTTACATCCCTTTTAACTACTGCTGATTTTAGAGACACCGGGGTGCCGGAATTTTGGCCCGAAGGGGATCTTTAACGTGCCAGTAAATGTACTGACACGGCTCCCTCGCATTTGTGCACCCTCAAATGCCAGCTGACTGCGCCAGGATACGAACCTGCAACCTAGGGCCCAGCAAGCGAGAACGTTACCGCTGAGCCACGCCGCCAGTCCGGTCGATTATGTCTCCAGATCCATAACATTCTTGATATACTTCTTATCTTTCTTTCTTCAATGATGGTAGCAGTTTTTATCTAGGTTGTGGCGTTTGGTAGAGGTAAATCGTTTCTAAGGTCTTCAACAAAGAATAGTTCTATTATACTCTTTGATAATAACAACGAGTTATAACTATACTCATACATTTAGGAGAAAGTAGGCTATATGTTCTTTACTGAACATCTTGTTTTTGTTTTACATTTATTAATTTTCATCACGAATTCTTTCCGTAAGACGGAGTCCATACCATTCAAAAACTCATTCAAATCCTCAGGCTTGTCGGCCAAGATGACGATGTTATCAGCAAATCGCAGAGTTGAAATTATTTCTCCTTGAATCTTCACTCCCACTTTAAATTTTTCTCTAATTTCCTTCATTGCTTGTTCAATGTAAAGATTGAAAAGTATGGGTGATAAGTTGCAGCCTTGCCTTACACCTTTCTGAATACCAGCTTTTCTCTCATGTCCTTCAACTCGAATGACTGCAGTCTGGTTTCTGTATAGATTGTAGTTCACCCTCCTATCCCTGTACTTTATTCCAATCGATTTCAAAATGTCAAACAATTTAGTCCAATCAACGTTATCAAAAGCCTTTTCTAAGTCTACAAAAGCCATGAACGTTCTCTTATCTTTCCTTATTCTACCTTCCAAAATCAGCCTGAGACTTAGTACAGCTTCTCTTGTTCTTACATTTCTCCTGAAACCAAACTGGTCTTCACCCAACTCTGTTTCTATCTGGCTTTCAATCCTCTTGTAAATTATTCTAGACAGGATCTTTGAAGCATGAGTAATCAAGCTGATTGTACGGTAATCTTCACATCTGTCAGCTCCCACTTTCTTTGGTATAGGGATGATTACATTCTTCTTGAAATCAGGGGATACCTCACCTGTCTCATAAATCCTACACATAAAGTGAAATAACCTGATCAGACCTTCATTTCCTATGCAGCGTAGCAACTCAATCTGTAAATCATCTATGCCTGGTGCTTTGTTCCTGCTTAAGTCTTCCAAAGCTTTATCAAATTCTGATCTCAATATTAAATCTCCTTTCGCATCCGCATCAATTTCCTCCTCCCTTTCCATTACATGATTCTCAATCTCCTTTCCCTTATACAAACTCTCTATGTAAGCTTTCCATTTCTCAACATTTTCCTCCCTATCTGTTAGAGGCTTTCCATTTGTGTCCTTAATATTACAGCACTTAGTCTTCTTTTCCCCAAAAGTATTCTTAATCCTTCGATAAGCTGTGTCTACTTTTCCTAATTTCAGACAATTTTCTATACCTGCACATTTCTCTTTCAATCATTCTTCTTTCGCTTCCTTGCACTTCTTGTTAACCTCATTTCTCAGACGTTTGTATTCTGCTTTCCCCTTTCATTTCTTACATTCTTGTGTTTCCGTCTTTCATCCATCAATTCTAGTATATCCTGAGTGATCCACGGTTTTCTACCCATTCTTTCTTTCCTACCAATGTGTTCTTCTGCGGATTTTGTTATTTCATTCTTCAAAAGTGCCCATTTGTCTGCAATTGAAGTTTGTTTAGGGTTTTTCATTAGTCCTCCCTTTATACTCTTCATGAATCTTTCGTTTACATCTTTCTCTTTCAGTCTGTCTATTGCCCACCGTTTTGGCTTTTGACTTTTCTTCAGTTTCTTCAACTTTAATCTGCATTTCATTACAACCAGATTGTGGTCAGAGTTTATGTCAGCACCAGGATATGTTTTACAATCCAAAATCTGGTTTCGAAACCTCTTCTTGACCATAATAAAGTCGATTTGGTAACGCCCTGTATCTCCTGGTCTCATCCATGTGTATATTCTTCTATTGTGGTTATTGAATAAGGTGTTAGCTATGACCAGCTCATGTTTGGTGCAGAATTCTACCAGCCTGCTTCCTCGATCATTCCTTTCACCTAATCCAAAATCTCCTACTATCTTCCCTTCTCTCCCTTTTCCTACCACAGCATTCCATTCTCCCATTACTATAACATTTTCATCACCCTTGATATACCTCAGAATTTCGTCTATTTCTTCGTAGACCTTTTCAACATCCTCATCATCAGCTTGACTGGTAGGCATATAGACTTGTACCACTGTGGTGCAGGTAGGTTTAGTATTGATTTTTGCTACAATAATCCGTTCACTATATTGTTCATAATATTCCACCCGCTGTCCAAGTTTCCTACTCAATATGAGGCCAACCCCTGCTTGGCCATTGTTTGATTTAGTGCTAATGACCCTATAGTCTCCTGACCAAAAGTCCTGTTCTTCCTGCCAGCGCATTTCACTAATCCCAACCAAATCTAACCTCAACCTATCCATTTCCCTTTCTAAGTTTTCTAACCTTCCACTTCCTAGCAGACTTCTAACATTCCACGCTCCGATCCGCAGAATGTCAGATTTCCTCTTTGTCACTTCTGTGATGTTAACCCCCTCTCGAGTAGTCCCCACCCGGAGATCCGAACGGGGGACTAGTTTACCTCCGGATTGAAATTTTACAAGGGAGGAGGCCATCATCACATGTAATTATGCATAGAGAGGTGCATATCCTCGGGAATAGCATACGGCTGTAGTTTCCCGTTGCTTTCAGCCGTGCAGCAGGACGCAGTGTAGCCATTATTTGGCTTATATTATCAATATCTTAACCGTCTATAAGACTAGTAAAGAATTGACTTATTCTGAAAGGCTGCTACTCCCTTTCAGAATAAGTAACGAGCAATTCTACTAACAAAAATACTAACCTTCTACCGTACTAACAATTAAATACCAAATTTCTACTAACGAAAAAATACTTAAGTTCCACCAACAACAAATACTACCACTAAAACAGTCTGTCACCAGGCACACTCTCATGCACCCTTACACATCACAGTCTACTGAAACAATGAACTATCACTAATAAACAATGCAACTGCTACCAGACACACTCACACACCACAGTCTAATAGAACAATGACATATATCTAATAGACAAACTAACTACCTACTTACAACTAAAACTAACTACATACTTACTGTACTGTTATTTGAATTGACAATATTTACAAAATGCAATTTAGATAGAAAATACTTACAAAATGTAATTTAGATTCAAAACAGTCACAAAATGCAATTGAGAATAAAAATAAGATGTGGTGGGGCTACATACACCCTGCCTTGAGCACAAGGCAGGAGGGAAAAGTAAAAGAACAAGAAGGCTGACCCCACGCAGAAGGAGGGTATCAGAAAAGATGAGACAAGGGCCAATGAAGGCGGGAAAGGAAGAGACTCCCTAGGCCTCGGATACCATAATACCGTCGGGTTCGGAAGAGAACAAGAGTTGACCAAGTGAGGTCGACAGGAAAGAAGACGGAGAGAAGCCCGGCACAAGTAAGTGGAAGCAATGCCGGACTTGTGAGCTTGTTTCTCAACTTAGAGACCTTGGCTGCCACATACCTCTCCCCACATTAACTCTGCCTCTAGGCTTAAGCCCTAGTGCCGGTCTCAAGCCCGCGGAAAGGAGGAGAGGCACAATTGATTTCTTTGTTCGAAACGTATTCTCCACGTTTACCCGTCTTGTATTTATTTGGCCAGAGCTGCCCCCAGCTGGTAATTTATTTTATTTATTTGTTCTTTTATTGAAAGCTCCTGTAGGTCTCGTTTTGAATCGAACTTCGGTTCTCAAATTTAAGAACTGCTATAAGGGGCTGGCTACTCCTCAGGGAGGTGATTATTCTCGGAATTTAATCGTTATTAATTTCCACATCTCGTAATCGACGGGACTCGTGTCGACTGCTTTAGAAATCGAATAACTAGGCGTTGGTTGTTTTACGAAATCGTAGAATTCATGTTGGCTGCTATCCGCTTCAGTTTGTCGTACTTAAAGAATAATACAAAATCGAAGAGGCCATGGTATTCTCTGAGTCCCCTGCTTTAACTTCCACAGGCCCCTAATTAGAGATCTATTTTCCTATTTCTTAAAAGGGATCTGATAATTTAATAAGGAATTAGATGAATCCTCGTTTGAATAATTGACATGTAAGCCTACTGAAGCTAGTATTATAGTGTTATCCTCTTGGCGGCTTCGGTGACGTAGTTGGTAGCATGCTCAACTGCTGTGCCCAAGATAGCGGGTTCAAACCCAAAGTCGTCGGATTTTTAAAGCGTTAAAATCCCTCAGTATGCCTTCCTTCGGAGGGGAAGTAATGCCGGCGCGGCGGTCCCATGTCATAGATTTATGGCATGTTAAAGAACCTTCCACTAATTACACCTGTGTGAAGCTAAATTAATTATAGGTTAAACAACGCTCTTAGGATCCTACGTCCATCGCCAGGAGTTGACTGCGGTGACGTCAAGTGGCCAAGTTCCGAACTAGTAGTCGTTGACGTTGGCGTTTGGCGGCAAAAGCAGGAACTACTTGAAATTCAATGTATGCAGTCCTTACTTGAATTATAAACAGATAACACACACTAATACAGACATCACAATTAACACCGGTTATCAGACAGATTCTACACACGCCCAAAGTACACGGAGCTACATGACCTCGTTGTCGCAGCCCCTAAACTAAGGAACCAACCAACCAACCTATAATTCATGAAAAGTAGAATTGGACCATAGTAGGTGTCACTATGTACCAAGTTTCATAGAGATCGGATCGTTCCGTAACGAGTTAGAATAATTCGTTCCTGTCAATTGGCGAGCCAGTGTACAGGCCCGGGGGGCTGTACCACCTGGGAGCCACCCCCCATCTTTTACCAAAACCACCCCAACTGGCAACACCATAAGACCAGAACATTATCCATACACAGCAAGAGGCGGCCACCCAGCTCGGGAGGTTAGCCAACTACTTGCAACACATACATAAACATCTACATCAACAGCTATCTGGGGCAGCTACAGTGACGTAATGCTGACCATGCAGCACCTAAAAGTATAAGAGGAGGAGTCCTAACTGGAGCCATTATCTGTTATACAGTGTGCGTCGCCAACGGCCCTAGCCGACGTCTGTTCCAGTTTCATCATCAGGTGAGAGTCAGTAGTGCTCAGAATCCTTTATTTTGTGAACACCTACCCCTAATTTGTACACACCAATTGTATACTTGTCTACATTCCCCAAGAGGGACTTACTAACTTACATCCAGTGACCAAATAAACACATGGTCAGTAAACTACACTTGCATTTACTAATTACACTCCTCTTCACGTCCTAATACCCCGCCTGACCTTCGTCACGATTGTCCGTGACCGTAGTAGCCAGTAATTGCTTGGTCAGATTCCATTGTGCTTCCCGCACGCGACTCGACTGCCTAGCATCGAGCCGCTGACAGTGCACGTTTATTGTTCCACCCAGCTGGCAGGCCAGTACAGTAGCCTGTATTTAGAGATCCATCCCCCAATAAACACTTGCATCTTTGCAGGAACATCCCCTAGAGAGTAAACACTAAACAACACACTACACTAGTAAGCTTTTCCAGCTACGGGAAGCTACTCTCATTTAGGAACAATCTTCCAAATTAGTACAGTAACACAAAGTGTGTTTTATCCCAAACTACCCCCCAACCAAGGGATTAAAACACCAGTTGTATTTAAAAGTCACTTATGTGAGCTTACTATATGGTCGCCTATCACCTTACAAAATTTTAAGTTCATTGCTGCTTCAGTTTCAGAGATATTTGGGTACTGGTGAAATAGTTCGTGCAGAGCGGCAGATGACCTCGTAGTTCCACCCCTTAAAACAACAATAAATAACTACTAACTATTTCGCGCAGCTGCCATATTGAATTGGTGATGATAATGGAAATTTTAAACTACATTAGAGGTGTACGGAGATGTAGATAACTTACTACCTAATTTCATTACCATCGGTTCAGTCCACCAAAAGTTATTTGTTGGGACAGATACACACATACACGGACAAAAGTCAATCTCATAAGCCTGTATTTCATATCATAGAATAGACAACATAGAAGGGCATCCAGAAACAGGTAAACTGTAGATGTACTGGCTGATTAATATAAAAGACGTCCAGGGCATCCAAATGGTCGTGCTGCAATGCTCCATAGCAGAGAATAGGAAGACGTTAGCCATAGTGATCACCAGCGGTCGGGAGACCGGGCAAGGCGCATGAAGAAGAAGGATATGATAATGATGAACCGATAATTACCTTACTTGTGACTTGAATTGATTATTTACATTTTTAATAATTTTTCTTTCCTGACACAATGTATTTAATCTGGTTAAATCATGTTCCAATAATGCTACTAATCGTTAAAAATCCCTCAGTATGCCTTCCTTCGGAGGGGAAGTAAAGCCGGCGGTCCCATGTGATAGATTTATGGCATGTTAAAGAACCTTCCACTAATTACACCTGTGTGAAGCTAAATTGGATAGGTTAAGAATGTAAACAACGCTCCTAGCGTTCTACGTTCGTTGCCAAGAGCCGACTGCGGTGGCGTCTAGTAGCTAAGTTCTGAACTTGGCCTAGTAGTCGTTGACGGTGGCGCTTGGCGGCAAAAGTAGGAACTATTTGAAAAATTCTAAGTTGCAGTCTGTACTTAAATTAAAAATGGATAACACACACCAATACAGTCATCACAATTAACACCGGTTATCAGACAGATTCTACACACACCCTAAATACACGGGGCTACATGACCGCGTTGTCGCAGCCCCTAAACATAAGAACCAACCAACCAATGTTACTAATCCTGAATGAGAGGAAAATATAATCAGATTTGTGCGTGTGTCATAGTATTGACTCCATATTGCACAGATAGATTGTTGGAATTAAAAAAACAAGATGTTCAGTAAAGAACATATAGCCTACTTTCTCCTAAATGTATGAGTATAGTTATAACTCGTTGTTACTATCAAAGAGTATAATAGAACTATTCTTTGTTGAAGACCTTAGAAACGATTTACCTCTACCAAACGCCACAACCTAGATAAAAACTGCTACCATCATTGAAGAAAGAAGGATAAGAAGTATCTAAAGAATGTTATGGATCTGCAGACATAATCGACCGGACTGGCGACGTGGCTCAGCGGTAACGTTCTCGCTTGCTGGACCGTATGTTTCAGGTTCGTATCCTGGCGCAGTCAGCTGGCATTTGAGGGTGCACAAATGCGAGGGAGCCGTGTTAGTAGATTTACTGGCACGTTAAAGATCCCCTTCGGGACAAAATTCTGGCACCCCGGCGTCTCTAAAAGCAACAGTAGTTAAAAGGGACATAAAACCAATAACATTATTATTATTATTATTATTATTATTATTATTATTATTATTATTATTATTATTATTATTATTATTATTATTACATAATCGGCCTGACGCGGGCAACACCCAACTTTGAGTTGAGGTATGTCTTTACACGTCTGGCTGCGTATAACTTTCACAACCCTAATTGAATTAACAAATCTTTCCATGACCCTACAGAGACGTGTGTATACCAACTATGTGGATATTTTCGATTGCTATTTGGCTGAAATAAAAGTATTAATTAATATCCTGAACTAGCACCAACGGTAGAGTTCAGATACTATGTGAAATCGTTTTGTTCTTTACTTCAATTAACATTTTCAAATAACGCACAATAGGCTGTTACAAACCCTTTAAAATAAAAAGTAAAAATGTATCGTAGTATCATCTTGTCATTCTTCAAATTCGATGCGCATAGAATGCCAATGGTATAGTAATCAATGGAGCCCCACGTAGACTAGTCGTGACATCTAGTGGTGAAATATCGAACAATATAATCCTAACAGAGCGGGTGCATTCTAGCGGCCAGACGAAGAAACTTTTCAATAAAATCTGGAAGTTAATAAGTAGCGGCGTGCAGTTACCTTTTTGGCAGCTAGATGTCTCGAGTAAATCTGCTGGCGAATTATGTTTTAATTAAATATATATTTTACACCATAATATGCACAATATAACGCTTAATTTTAAAACATCTGAGTCATTACAAAACAATAAACATATAACATTTCAAGCAAAAAAAAATAGCTCTGATCGGGTTTGAACCATAGGCATTTGAGCGATAGGCTAACGCTCTACCACTGAGCTAATTGTGTCAACGAATATCGTTCTATATAAAATGACTTACATAGAACTTGTTAGCAAATAATTATTTATACTAAACGATTTCATCACTGGAGTATATTATTTATATATAAAGCATTTCATATAAAGTTTATTTATTTTGTATCAGTACGCTATATTGCATGCAATACTCAAATTAGTGAAATATAACTCAGGCACAAGATATCCACTGCCATCTTGTCTTATTACTGAATCGGCTCAGCTTTTTAAAATCACGTCTGCACTATAGTATTACAAAATAAACTTTTAATTTCGAACGTGCCTCTTCCTTTAGAACAGTTAAAACGATTCTCGGCTCGATAATCGGAACTGGTGGGTCCCATGATATGGATTATAAAGTTTGCATAATTCGCACGGCCGCCATCCTGAAATTGTATAGCGGACGACCTTGTAGTTTGGTCACAAGACGCATCCTATACGAAGGTATGTTGTTACCAAATTTGGTAGAGATCGGATGATTTGGTTAGTCGTAATTTGACTTTACGTTTTGAACGTTTGAGTGGCCGCCATTCACTTTTAGTAAAGATGGCGGCGATATAAAACATGACACTGAGGTGTCCTTTGCTAGTGCTACCTTTGTACCAAATTTCGTTCAATTCGCATTGACCGTGTTCGAATTGATAGGGGGGGGGGGGACAGACATTCAGAGTACACACACTCACACACACAGACACACACACACACAGACTCACACACACACATACACACACACACAGACTCACACACACACATACACACACACAGACAGACACACTTTTTTCGCCCTGTGTTGATCTCATAAGTCTACTTTCATTTTTTGCAAAAATCGAAAGTAGGCTAATAAAGAGTCTATGTAATTTTTAAACAAAAATATACTGTAGTACTGTTACGTATAGTATTTTATACTTAACTCTTCCTCTTCCAGGCCGTTTGTGTCCTGGTATTCACAAGTACTTTCAGGTATTTATCAAGAACTGCTCGTCTAACCCTGAGCTCAAATTGCCTTTGGTCGTATACCAGGTCTTTTGGCACATTTTCTTTCTCTCCATTTGGATTCGACAGATCTCTCCAAGTTGTCAATCGGTCGTCCACGTCCTCTGGAATAGAACAAAGTTATCACAAATGATTTGAGTGGTTTCTATAATATTTGATAGCTTGCCACGCTGGGTGAGTGGTTAACGTGTCGGTCTACTAACCCCAAGCTTGCAGGTCCGCTCCTGGCCGTGTTAAGTGATAATATTTTTTTTTGAAAGGCGGCAAAAATTACGACACGTATGTCATATTATGTTGGCATGTCAAAGAACCCATTTGAATTCAGTAGGCTGTGTTCATAATGGCAAAATTAATCTCGGGAGTTTCCGCCAACACAAAGTTCCTCATTTCTCTACTAGAAAGCGCTATAGTGTTCAAGGAGCTTAGATATCCAATCACCTTTTTTTCATAGTGCTTCAAGGAACAACGAAATTCGACATGCAAGCTACCCTCTGGGTGTCAAATAATAAAGCTTGCACCCGGCACCATGGCCATACGATATTATTATTATTAATATTTGATACATTGTCACAAAACTTTACAGCCATCTAGATAAAATGAAGTTTTTTATTGGACACAGTTACAAGTGTTACAAATGTGTCATCTTATTGGCTGTGTAGATGTCAAATCGTATAGTCAAGTTCTTCCAACTCTCGATGTAACATGTTTGCATCAATCTGTTGAATGGTATTGTTGATGTGAGCTTGTATTTCTGTTGGGTCTGCTAGTAAAGGAGATACGAGCACTGATCTTTCACATGACTCCAAACACACAAATAATCGCATAGACATAAATCAGGGGAGGAATTTTTGATTATCCCTCCACGAATATCCATCGGCTTCTCAATCTCGTGTTTACGAATTCACGGATTTGGCTGTGAAAGTGGGACGGATTACCATCTTGTTGGTAGATGAAATCAACATTGTCTGTCTCCAGCTGCGACAGAAGCCAATTTTCCAGATAGGTTGGTTAGTTCCTCAGTTTAGGGGCTGCGACAACGTGATCATGTAGCCCCGTGTACTTTGGGTGTGTGTAGAATCTGTGTCATAACCGGTGTTAATTGTGATGGCTGTATTAGTGTGTGTTATCTGTTTTCAATTCAAGTAAGGACTGCAGACATTGAATTTTTTCATGTAGTTCCTACTTTTGTCGCCAAACGCCACCATCAACGACTACTAGTTCAGAACTTAGTTGCCAGATGCCACCGCAGTCGGCTCCTGGCGACGAACGTTGGAACCTAAGATCGTTTGTCAAATGTTTAACCTTTAATTTAGCTTCACACAGGTGTAATTAGTGGAAGGTTCTTTAACATGCCATAAATCTATGACATGGGACCGCCGGCTTTACTTCTCCTCCGAAGGAAGGCTTACTGAGGGATTTTTAACGCTCTTAAAATATCCGACGACCCCGGCTGGGTTTGAACCCACGATCTTGGGCATAGAAGCTCAGCATGCAACCAACTACGCCACCAAACCCGCATAATTTTCCAGATACACGTGTCCAGTAATGACACCTGTCGCCGTCTTAAGTAATTGCTAACTACTACGCTCTCGCGACACAAAGCCGAAATGTGGTTGCGAGAAAACAAAATTAGATGAGACTCTTCATATAACTGTAAAGGTTTGTGACAATGTGTGAAATAATATACTGAAGCTGCAGTAAATTTGTGAAACCACCACTCCAGTCACTTTTATTAACCCTGTATTATTAATCGAAAGAATAATAACAGACTATCCAAACATATTAAATAGTTACAATTCCAAACCAACATGGTTCTTTGAAATCTCTATATAGTATAAAACAATGTTCCCTATTCTTGGATATAACGGGTAATCTCGAGAACCAGTGGATGGATTTTGATGAGGTTTGCACCATTCAGTAAAGGATATCTCGAGGATGATTTCTGTAGAAAATAATTTATTTATGATCAAAGGAAGCCGAGCAGTAACGATTTCTGTGGAAAAGTCGTAAAAAAAAACCTGGCGTCCGAGCGCTTTGTAAGCTTACGCTGGGCAAACCGTTAAAAATATCTAAATACTATGAGTGTAAGAATTGTTCAGCATGAAATGTTCTACAAAAAAGTCCGCGAGAGCATATGTCTATCTTCAATACATCGCCGACTATAAGTATTCATTTCTTCCAACCATGTCCATTCAACTACTGAGGGGACAGTTTACGAGCTAGCTAAGGGCGAGTCTATCACCCCAGTTACAGCTTAGCTAGCGGACGAGCTTATTGCCCCAGATATAGCCAGCAGCAAACTGTCGAGTCGTGTTGAGTTAAAAACTTTAGAGAAGAGTGATTGTGTTTGGAGTTTCCCTGGAAGTGCAACTCGGCTTTTCTTCATTTCGCCTGTGAACTTTTCGTTCCGCAAAATTCACACTCTAATTAAGATTGGACGGAAGGGGGATTTGTGTTTCATGCACCTCGCCATTCTTAAATTACGTCTGACAAGAATTTGTTGCAAATGCATCTCCATGATAATATAATTAATAGCCCACTCAGTGATTTTAACCAGTGGCGTAGCCAGGGGGGTGTTAGGGGGGGGGGGGGTTAGAAACCCCTCCCATTGGAAAATCGGCAAGTTGTGATTTGTGTCTGTGGTGATGTACTGTTGTCGCCTTTCAGCCTGGGTCCCCATTTGTGGCTACACAACGGCTTCATGACAACTTATAACCACAGTCTACCTACAGATCGCGAAGCTTGGCTCATATTTTTCTACCGCCAGACAATAATGCTCTCATGCAGCCAGCAAGAATGTTCCGACTGCTCTATGTTGGTGTATGTTATTGTTGCTGGATTTACTGTATGTGAGCATTGTGTAAAGGTTGTGTCTTTAATTTAACATGTGCTTTACAAGAGGAGATGTGCAGTTCAATAAATAGATCTGATATTAGAAGCAATATTTCAGTGTTGCTAAGTAACCTATATATGCTTTTCAGTCGGTCAACACGAGTGTACTGTACCCAATTAGATTAGGTGGGCAGTGACAATTTATCTCCTAATGCCAGAAATAAAAATACATTAACAGTTTATACACTTAATAAAACACTTCTCATATAATGGGAAGCGTTTTATTAAATGTATAAATAATTATTGTATTATGAATTACACAGGGAAATTAATTGTTACTCCTCGTCCAATCTAATTGGGTGTATTCGTGTTGACCGACTGGGAAGTCAGACTGTTCAAATGGCAAGACGACACCCGAGTCTCCAAAGGACCCTAATTAAGGTAAGATTTGAGCTATGGATTTTAGACTAGTATTATAAAGCTTTTCAAGGGAAGCGTGATGGTGCAGTGGCTTAGCTGCTCGTCAATCACCCGGACGGCCGGAGTTCCAATCCCGGTGACAGTGGGGTGGAATTTTCACCTGAAATATTACGTGGCGTCAAGAAGGGCATCCGACCTTAAATCCCCGGCCAAAAACAAAATGAGCCTGATTGGCTCCGGCGACCCCAATTAATTGGGATATGCAGTAGAAAGTATTACAAAGTCTTTCAATCAAACAACGGAACTAGGTTTTTAACTGGTTATAAATCAATAATAATGTTATTGGTTTTAGGTCCCTTTTAACTACTGTGGCTTTTGGAGACACCGGGGTGCCGGAATTTTGCTCTGAATGGGATCTTTAACGTGCCAGTAAATCTACAGACACGGTTCCGTCGCATGTATTGAACCCTTTATCCTCTGTTGGATAAATGATTCTATGTTTTATTTCTTCAATTAATAAATATTTCCACCAGCATCACGAAAGTAGCCAGACGGAGATGAGGAAATTTCAAGCATTGGTTGGAGACAGCGGGTACATACCTGAAGCAGATTGACAAAAGGCTAAATACTTTAGCTGTGAAAGGAAATAGCCTAGCGATGTGTCAGGACAGGTGTTGGCCGCCTCAAAAATAGAAGCGTCGCGCAGTGAGACATGCTGCTGGTATGTTCATTGTGATATTCGCGCCTAGAAGAAATATGATGCAGTAACGTGAGTGGCTGATGAAGAAAATAGACACTCCTACGACGCCAAGATATGCTAAAAACCGCCAAATTACAGAAAGTGTGGGAACCAATGAGAGAAGAATGCCTATTTAGCGCGGCAGGTCTAGCGTGGGCACGCTCGGCTAGCATTCACGCGGGAGATCGCCTAGACAAAATCTCTACGATCGATTCTAGGATTAATGGGCATATTCTTGACCTGCGCTATTTTACGAGTTCAGTGATATTTATTTCATTCCTGTATCACAATTATTTCGAGAAATTTTTATCTAAATTCCCCCACCATCAAGACCTAGGGCCAGTTCATTTATAAGTGGTGTGAAGAGCCAAGACTTTGATTATTATTCTATGCGTCCACGGACGTAGGCTTATTATTCTGTGCGTCTACGGACGTAAGCTTATTATACTTTGTGTGTCGTGGACACAGGTTGACTATTACTTTGTGCGTCTAAGGACGTTGACAGTTAAACTTTGCGTGTCATGAAGGACACAGAAATTATTATTAAAAAGTGTTAAATTCAGTGTTAGATAGTCACAGTACTATATTTGTAGGGGCAGTATCTTCGATAATTCGCCAATAAACTGTTTTGGGGAAAGAAGTACCCGAACGGCGAATTTAGTAGTCAGACATCAAGTGTATAATAATTTAATTTTTGAATCAGCACGAGAGATGACATCATTGACCATGGAGGAAGCCTGGAAATATCAAGACTCCATCAAGATGGTTGAGATGAGATAAGAAGGATCCAGTTGGGAAATGGCTGCAGATGCTCTTTGACGGGTGACTGGCTGAGGATGAGTACAGAATAATATTTATTATTTTCTGATAAATTAACTTATGGTGTATGGGACATATTGTGTTTTGTAAATAATTTGCTTGTGTGATTAACGTAGTCTATTTAGTTTTGGTCTGACACACTTTTTGCATTGAAACAGCTCGCATATATATTTAGTAGAAGGTTCTTTTCTTGTTTGTTGTTTTAACTAACGTAGCTATGTGAACGGCCGTGTTTGAATATGTTACGCAATGCGGTTAAAAACGTCTCTCGGAGATATGTTGTGTTTCAGAAGTAGGACTGAAGTAAAATAGTTATACAGTAGATTGGAGGGTAATTAATTTCTTTTGTTTTATTATTGATCAGATTCAATGAGATTATTGCCTTTGGAGCAATGTGATTTGTGACGTAGAGCAGTCAGCTCTATCGTAGGTTTTAATATTTTTTAATTGTCGGCGAGCATCCATTCAGCCGATCTGTGTGAAATAACGTATTGTCATTCCCCAATGTGTGTGTGTGAGTGTGTGTTTTTGTGTCATTACAAGCGGGAATTTCAGCGTAGACTGATTTCTGGCAGCTTGATGACAAATCCAGATTGTGACCTCGCGAGGGCAATTCTGGATATTTTGATTAATGTCTGACCATATTTTGAAGTAGTTGAGTTTGTTGCTGTTGATTCCTTGAGATAACGGCACAGCTGGTCAGTTATATTTATACACACTGGAGTGGGACAATGGCAGGTGATTGAGGAAGAGGGGAGATGTTACACAAGACGGACTGAGGATTGCCAGCCAGGTCATTAGTGGAGAGTGCCTGTGTGGCTCAGTAATAACTTTAAATACAGAATTAAGAACTGATCAATGGTAAAAATTGTTTAATAAATGGGAGTTGCCTACGAATCACGATAATCTCCGAAGCGTTAGCTTAACATGCAGTTTTGTTCATATAAAGTAATGTCAGCCAGTCAGGCTTTTGTTGTTGTTGGTTTATTCCATGTTTTTATTTTTATTCAGTGACCCGTGAGTCACATGCTTGCTGTATTTCCTCGTTTGTGTTGAGCAATTTGGCCCATGTTGGCAGCTCAAAGTCAAGTGCGTCTTCGCGCTAATGAGGGTCCCGAGAGAGATTCCTGTAGATAGTAGATTTAGTGCGTGTGTCAGCATTACTTTTTAAGGGTTTTATTTAATGTCATGTTCCATATCCATAAACGTTGATTTACGAGATGATTGTTCGTAAGCATCGTGGCTGTTAACCCGTTGTAAACGAACAGTCATCCAAAGTACTCATTCCTCGTAGTTAGTCATTACGCGCACATAAAACCCAAATTGCAAGGTAGTGGAACCAGGATCCACATTTTAAATAAAAGGGGAAATCCGTCTGACTCCTCAAATTTATAGATATTCCTATCATGGGAAATTCAGGGAGGATTGTTTTATATTTTATTGTTGTTTATTTCTTTTTATGCACTATTAGTCATTAAATCATGTTATTATTTTACATCTTGTCACCTTTCTTTCTAATTTATAGTTTATATCCTATGACCCTTACCTCAGTAGAGCACGTTGTTTGGCGAACGTAAACATCACATAGGAACTGAGCGCGACCCCTTGATTAAGATTTCTTACATTAAACACTGCTTTTCTGAAGGGTTCATAGGAGTAAACTGGCGTGGCCAAGCGTGGGGCGGTTCACTGTGGTGTAACGGCAAAGATTTTGCACATGTCAGTGTAAGCGTAGTTGGGTTTTCAAACTGACGCAACAATGAAGGTGTAATTTTATTGCTGGTTCGCTGCTGGAACACATTTAAGTGGCGTATTTGAGTAAAACTGACATGCCGCAAGTCCAGGCAGATATGACAGTATTTTAATCACCGGGAAGTGATATTTTATTAAAAGTAAGTGAGGCGAAGAGGATACCGCCAAATGTGTGAAATATAAAGTAAAATCAGGAGTTTGCAATGTAAAATACGGTTCACGTTTTTGTCTATTGAATTAAAGTAAAAGGTAATATATATGTGATACCGGGCGCCCAATGATTAAAGTTAAAATTAGATTTGTTTAGAAAGTCAAACTCGTGAAAATGTTAGGAGGCTGTAGCCTTAAATGACAATTAATACTTTGTTAATTAGTCAGTGTTAATATCAGATCAGGATAACAATTGAATGACTGAATATGTGTTTGGGTTTAAATTAAATTGAGTAAAATTAGAACTACTCAGAGATGCAATCGACTAGTGGGATTAAATGTAAAAATAAATGAACTGAGTAGGGTAAAGAAATTAAATGTGCATTGGATATTATGTGTGTGTCAAAGGGCATTGCTTTATGCCATTTCCCTAATGTCTCATATAAAGTGTGTAATATGGCAACGGTTGAACAGATTCAAGAAATCATTGAGAGTGCAGCTAGGAGAACACAGGCATTGTTGGACACTAAATTGGCGGAACAGAGTCAATCATTAAACAATAGTACGTTAGAACAAAGTGAAGCATTAAACGCTATATTATCAGAACAGAGTCAATCATTGAACACAAAATTATCTGAACAAATAAACGCTAAACTATCAGAACAGAGTCAATCATTAAACACTAGTATGTTAGAACAAAGTGAAGCATTGAACGCGAAATTATCTGAACAAATAAACAATAGTTTGTTAGAACAAAGTGAGTCGATAAACAAATTATCAGAACAAAGTGAATCATTGCGGACACAATTAAATAACAGTAGAATTGAACAGAATGAATATCCGGCGGAACAAGCTAGGTTATTAAAAAGTGAAATTAATGACACTATCAATTCACAGTTAGAGACGCTAACCGCAGAGATGAAAGATCACACTAATCAACAGATGGTATTACTGGCCCTAGATGTGAGTAAAAATAATGAAAAGCAATTAGACCAGATTAAGAAAATGGAAAATATTTTTGATCAAAAACTTAGCATTCTGGATGAAACGGTGTTAGCTAAATTAGAGCAAATTGAAATAGCGTGCACTATGAATACAAGCGAGGTCAAGATAGCTCAGGAGAAGTTAGAAGGACGATTTATGGAGATGGAAAAGAGCGGCAAAGTCATTCAACAACAATTATCAGCGGTAGATGAGAATATATCCGGCATAATTAAAGATATGGACCGTCTCGAAATAAAATCAGCAGAGCAGTGGAAAAGCCTAGAAGCGGATCAGGAGCAATTAAAGAGTACCTTAGACGACACTAAAAGCCAGATTGAAGAGAAAGTAAGCACGATTAAAGAGCAGATAAGAAAAGATTGGAAAAGAATGAATATCGATTCTAAAGAGGAAAGATCCACCATTCTTAAAACAGTAGGCGAAAATCACACTCGTATTCAGGCGTTAGAGCAAGAAATGAAGAGCAAGCTTAAAGAACAGACGGACAGGATCATTAAAGCCGAACTTAGGTCATTAGAGCAATCGTCGATATTTAGAACAGGAACATTGAAAGACAAGCAGGATGACTCAAATAGCCCGGAGGGTACTAGCACAGCAGGAAGTCAGACTCAGGCGGAGAGCCCATTAACAACAAACACGGAAGGGTTTCGCAAGAATATCGATAGGAGCTCAACACCACAAGACGGTCATCAGCCTACTCAACTTATCCAAGTAATTCGCTCAAGTGATTATAAACAACAGAAATACACGGAGAATTCAGGGGTAACACCTAAAGCTTTTATTAAAGAGATTGAAGACCATTTCAATGACACTGGGGTACCTGAAGCACGTAGATTGAGGATGATGGAGAGATTTTTATCAGGAAATGTCCTTACATGGTTTTTAAGCTTCAAATATACATTTGGAACCATGTCAGATTTTAAATTGGCGTTTCTGCGCAAATATTGGTCGCCCGCAACACAACAGAGTCTAAGGATTGAGCTTTACTCTAGAAAGTACCAAACCACCCAGCAAACAAAATACTCAGATTTCTTTAACATGCAAATGTTAAAATTTCGCGACCTGGATTACCCTTTAAATGAAGTGGATCTGGTGATGACAATAGCGAGGCAATTGCCAGTCAACGTGCAACAAGTACTAGTCGCAGCGAACGTTAGTACGGCCATACATGCAGAGCAGATATTACGCCAGATAGATGAGACTACGTCTCATAGTCATTATAGAGGAGGAAGACAGCTGGAGTTAGTCAATGCGACAGAGGTCATAAAACCTAAGCAGGCAAACACTAAAACGCAGGGCACTAATACAAGCACTTCCACACCTAGGCGAAACCAGGAAGAAGGAGAAAACAGACCATACCAGCGTAACGAAAATAACTACAATAATAGATCATATCAAGGCAACAATAGGTATCAACAGAGAGGATATCAACATTGGAGTGAAAATCGAAGAAATGACAGGCCTTATGGAAGATACGGTGATTACAATGCTAATCAAAGGTGGAAAGGAAGAAGAGACCAAAATCAAGGAGAGCCACGAAATTATCGAAATGACTGGGATGATAGGCACGCTCAATCACAAAATTACCTAGAGGAATTACACGCTAGTCAAGGTGGAGAGCTAGGAAGATGGGAAAAAGCTATTGGGAACATGAAGAATCCTGATACACATACTGAGGAAGCTGGAAGTCTACTGAGACAAGAGGAATATCAAGGACATCGGCGACAAACGGATGATGGGAGTCGCACTGGAGCTAAAAAAAAATGTTAAATTTGGATAAAGAAAAATAATAAATGGTTATGGAATGCGGAGTGTGAGAAGGCATTCCGAGCAACAAAACAGCTATTGGAAAACTGCATTAAATTAGGATATCCAGATTTCAAGCACAAATTTATAATCCAAGCGGATGCTTCACTGGTTGGTATAGGTGCTATGCTCTACCAAGAGGATCCAGCTAACCTGCAGCATAAAACATATTTGGCATTTGTCAGCCGAAAATTGCGTAAGCACGAGCGCAATTATACTGTAACGGAACTAGAGCTGTTGGCCATACTTCATGCGCTACAACAATGGAAACGAATAATCTATGGTTACCCCATTGTTGTCAGGACTGATCATAAAGCACTAACATTCTTGTTTAAGACGTCGATGGCAAGCGAACGTGTGACACGTTGGTCTATATATATTCAGCAGTTTAGCATTGAGATTGAACATTGCCCAGGGAAGATGAACGTGATTCCGGATGCACTCAGCAGGAACCCAGAGCCTGATAATGAGGAAACAGCGATGGTACAACACTTGGAGTTAACACCGAAGGACCGGGAATTCTTGGAGGAGTTACGTGAGATACAGCGAGAACAAGAAGCGGAACCATGGATGATGCTTTTAATTCAATACTTCAGAAAGCAACTACCTACAGGAACAACTGCATTTCGAGAAGCGAAAGCCAAAGAAGGAAGATATGTTTATGTCAACAATTTGCTGCACAAATGGGTAGATAATGACCACACCAAGTTACGCATATTAGTACCTGCTTCGTTACAACGAGGACTGACATGGCATACGCACGAAAGTTACGGTCACGTGGGCGTAGACAAGTGCGAAGCGACTATAAGAGAGACATTTACATGGCCACGTATGAGAACAACTATATGTGACGTCATTACAACTTGTGATCCGTGTCAGAGGACAAAGCCCAATAATTATTTAATGAGACAGTATCCTAGACCATTGCTACCTCAAAAACCATGCGAGCTACTGGCACTCGACTGTTTCGGTCCAATCCCGAAGGGAAGGCGAGGTTGCCGACACTTACTAGTATGCATTGATGTATTTTCTAAGTTTGTCGTATTATGCCCCATTCAGAAAACTACTTCAAAACAGGTACTCAGTCGTATTCGGAATAGAGTTATTCCAATCCTTGGAAAACCAGAATTTATATTATCAGATCATGGCAGCTATTTCACAAGCGCCGAATTCAGGAAAGGTATGGAGGACATGGGTATAAAACACATTTTAAGCAGTATCCGACATGCTCAAGCAAATCCAAGTGAGAGAGCAATTAAGTGTGTAACTTCATATTTGAGAATCTTCATTCCAAAAGAACATCACAGATGGGTGGACAAAATCAAGGATGTAGAGACATGCATGAATTCTACCAGACACGAGTCAACAGGACAGATCCCTATGGTCCTACACAAAAACGAGTATCCAGTGAGATCGTGGAAAAGCATCATTAACTGTCCACAAGATCCAATGATAGCACCTGACTTGCGAATTGAGAGGACGAGAGCCTACATGAGAAAACAAGCAGACCGCAGATTACGGCGAGTAAGAAATAAGAGGTTTCACAGTGATCTTGAAATCAACCAGCTTGTTTTGGTGAAACGACCCGCTACATCGGACCCAGAGAAGAAGATCTTCAGTAAATTCTGCGAAAAGTTCATAGGACCCTATTCTATCGTAAGAAACCTTGAAAATAATGCTTACAGAGTGAAAGAATTGAGTACAGGAACAATGTCAGTTTACAACGCTGCCAACCTAAAAAAGTATCGTAGAAGTGAACCATGGGAGCGCCGAAATAACGATGCAGTTTGAATATATGGACGTCCTACTATCAACAAAGTTGACGGGGAGCAGTTGAGTACGGCACATGAAGGAGGAAGTAGAGTTGGTGTTGACAAACATTAACGAGGCGAGCAGAGTGTTGCCCCAGGCATCAGCGTCACGCAAGCAGTTGAGAGAGTCATTATGAGCAGGAAATGAAAACGAGTAAATGCCATTCAAGACAGGAGCGACTAGACCAAGTAATAGAAAAGGGGTGATTCTGAAATAAAACAATTGGCCTACGGAAGTCTTTTAAAATTATCGACTTTCTCCGAAGTTCGAAATTTTGTGAGTGGGAGAGTTGTGAACCCTTTATCCTCTGTTGGATAAATGATTCTATGTTTTATTTCTTCAATTAATAAATATTTTCACCAGCATCACGAAAGTAGCCAGACGGAGATGAGGAAATTTCAAGCATTGGTTGGAGACAGCGGGTACATACCTGAAGCAGATTGACAAAAGGCTAAATACTTTAGCTGTGAAAGGAAATAGCCTAGCGATGTGTCAGAAGGACAGGTGTTGGCCGCCTCAAAAATAGAAGCGACGCGCAGTGAGACATGCTGCTGGTATGTTCATTGTGATATTCGCGCCTAGAAGAAATATGATGCAGTAACGTGAGTGGCTGATGAAGAAAATAGACACTCCTACGACGCCAAGATATGCTAAAAACCGCCAAATTACAGAAAGTGTGGGAACCAATGAGAGAAGAATGCCTATTTAGCGCGGCAGGTCTAGCGTGGGCACGCTCGGCTAGCATTCACGCGGGAGATCGCCTAGACAAAATCTCTACGATCGATTCTAGGATTAATGGGCATATTCTTGACCTGCGCTATTTTACGAGTTCAGTGATATTTATTTCATTCCTGTATCACAATTATTTCGAGAAATTTTTATCTAAATTCCCCCACCATCAAGACCTAGGGCCAGTTCATTTATAAGTGGTGTGAAGAGCCAAGACTTTGATTATTATTCTATGCGTCCACGGACGTAGGCTTATTATTCTGTGCGTCTACGGACGTAAGCTTATTATACTTTGTGTGTCGTGGACACAGGTTGACTATTACTTTGTGCGTCTAAGGACGTTGACAGTTAAACTTTGCGTGTCATGAAGGACACAGAAATTATTATTAAAAAGTGTTAAATTCAGTGTTAGATAGTCACAGTACTATATTTGTAGGGGCAGTATCTTCGATAATTCGCCAATAAACTGTTTTGGGGAAAGAAGTACCCGAACGGCGAATTTAGTAGTCAGACATCAAGTGTATAATAATTTAATTTTTGAATCAGCACGAGAGATGACATCATTGACCATGGAGGAAGCCTGGAAATATCAAGACTCCATCAAGATGGTTGAGATGAGATAAGAAGGATCCAGTTGGGAAATGGCTGCAGATGTTCTTTGACGGGTGACTGGCTGAGGATGAGTACAGAATAATATTTATTATTTTCTGATAAATTAACTTATGGTGTATGGGACATATTGTGTTTTGTAAATAATTGGCTTGTGTAATTAACGTAGTCTATTTAGTTTTGGTCTGACACACTTTTGCATGGAAACAGCTCGCATATATATTTAGTAGAAGGTTCTTTTCTTGTTTGTTGTTTTAACTAACGTAGCTATGTGAACGGCCGTGTTTGCATATGTTACGCAATGCGGTTAAAAACGTCTCTCGGAGATATGTTGTGTTTCAGAAGTAGGACTGAAGTAAAATAGTTATACAGTAGATTGGAGGGTAATTAATTTCTTTTGTTTTATTATTGATCAGATTCAATGAGATTATTGCCTTTGGAGCAATGTGATTTGTGACGTAGAGCAGTCAGCTCTATTGTAGGTTTTAATATTTTTTAATTGTCGGCGAGCATCCATTCAGCCGATCTGTGTGAAATAACGTATTGTCATTCCCCAATGTGTGTGTGTGAGTGTGTGTTTTTGTGTCATTACAAGCGGGAATTTCAGCGTAGACTGATTTCTGGCAGCTTGATGACAAATCCAGATTGTGACCTCGCGAGGGCAATTCTGGATATTTTGATTAATGTCTGACCATATTTTGAAGTAGTTGAGTTTGTTGCTGTTGATTCCTTGAGATAACGGCACAGCTGGTCAGTTATATTTATACACACTGGAGTGGGACAATGGCAGGTGATTGAGGAAGAGGGGAGATGTTGCACAAGACGGACTGAGGATTCCCAGCCAGGTCATTAGTGGAGAGTGCCTGTGTGGCTCAGTAATAACTTTAAATACAGAATTAAGAACTGATCAGTGGTAAAAATTGTTTAATAAATGGGAGTTGCCTACGAATCACGATAATCTCCGAAGCGTTAGCTTAACATGCAGTTTTGTTCATATAAAGTAATGTCAGCCAGTCAGGCTTTTGTTGTTGTTGGTTTATTCCATGTTTTTATTTTTATTCAGTGACCCGTGAGTCACATGCTTGCTGTATTTCCTCGTTTGTGTTGAGCAATTTGGCCCATGTTGGCAGCTCAAAGTCAAGTGCGTCTTCGCGCTAATGAGGGTCCCGAGAGAGATTCCTGTAGATAGTAGATTTAGTGCGTGTGTCAGCATTACTTTTTAAGGGTTTTATTTAATGTCATGTTCCATATCCATAAACGTTGATTTACGAGATGATTGTTCGTAAGCATCGTGGCTGTTAACCCGTTGTAAACGAACAGTCATCCAAAGTACTCATTCCTCGTAGTTAGTCATAACGCGCACATAAAACCCAAATTGCAAGGTAGTGGAACCAGGATCCACATTTTAAATAAAAAGGGAAATCCGTCTGACTCCTCAAATTTATAGATATTCCTATCATGGGAAATTCAGGGAGGATTGTTTTATATTTTATTGTTGTTTATTTCTTTTTATGCACTATTAGTCATTAAATCATGTTATTATTTTACATCTTGTCACCTTTCTTTCTAATTTATAGTTTATATCCTATGACCCTTACCTCAGTAGAGCACGTTGTTTGGCGAACGTAAACATCACATAGGAACTGAGCGCGACCCCTTGATTAAGATTTCTTACATTAAACACTGCTTTTCTGAAGGGTTCAGTATGCATCCCTAAATGCCAGCTGACTGCGCCAGGATTAGATCCTGCAACCTTGGGAACAGCAGGAGAGAACGTTACCACTGAGCCACGGAGCCAGTCGGTTATAAATCAGAAGCCTGTCTCGGTAGGATGTCTATGCATGGCTTCGGTGGCGTAGTCGGTAGCATTCTGAACTGCTATGCCCAAGATCGCGGGTTCAAACCCAGTCAAAGTCGTCGGGTCCATGTCATAGATTTATGGAACGTAAAATAATGTACAACTACAATTGGTAGTGTGTAGCCAAAATTTTTAGGCTATTGGGTTAGACACGCTCTATCAATTCCAACCGTTCGCCGTTGGGTTTCAGTTCTGGTAGCTTAAGTAGGAACTACTTGACATTGAAATTGGGGAACCTACGGGCGTTCATGTGAAATGCCCTGCTATGGCCATTGGCTGCAAATCAAATATAAATATCTATGCATTTTGAAAATTAAGACATACGGTAGACTAAGTAAACGAAAAAGATGCCTTCTCAAACACGTGCCGACATTTTAATTTTCAGATGTAGAAAATGGCTTTTTAATAGTCAGAGAGCTGATTAAATGAATAAAGATTTTGCACAATAATATAAACTTATTCTCGAATTCTTTGAAAGCAAGCCAATTTATGTCGTCAGGATAATGCTCACAAAATTAAATGTGGTACACTGTTTGTTAATTCTCTTATGAAATACCTGGTCTCCCACATGGCTGCTGTGAAGGTATGGTACACATTTGAAGGGTACATAGGAAGAATGAACATTGTCACAAAAAGCAAATTTTACAGGAGAGACATTTTAAAGTTTGAACACTACTACAAAAAATACTAAGAAGGTAATTCTTTGTGTGTAAGTGTCTACATAATTGTCACATATTTGTGCATCATATCCATCAAAAAGATGATTCTAAGTCGACAATTACTCCAGTAATACTCTTTTCTATTAATTAGTGTGAGGACTATGTGCGTTTTTCCTCTGGATTCTCCTAAAAGAATGGGTGCATTCATGATATTACAAAGATTATTTCTCAAATATAGCATTAATACTACTTTAATACATGTATTTAAGATAGTTTAGAGAGTATGTTACAATTTTCTTTAATTTTTTTTTTAATTAAGAAAATGAAATTAATACAAATTCAAATTAAAACCTTATACTCAATTATACTGTTAATGTGTTAAGATTACTTCAAATATGTACACATTAAAATGTATCCATTGATGTCTTGTTAAGGAAGGTTCAATTTGTAAAATTTTGGCCTTCAATTTCAAAAATTAAAATAATTGGTACACAGAATAAACAATAATTTGAACATTTTTATAACTGAATATGGCCATACACATAAAACGTAATAAACACAGTAATATTTCTACGTCCTTCTGTGTAATGGTCGATTTCAATTGAGCCCCTTACCACAGTATGTTATCAAAGATCACTATCTTCGTCGTCTGCTTGGTTCTTAGTTGACTCTTTCACGACAGGTAGGCGACTAAAGAACTTCTGTGCGTCATCTCGGCAAAACTTCTTCAGTACTTGAAGGTCCTTGTACTTCTCTTTAGGCAAAGGAATTGGTCCTAAATATGCTTGCGCAACTTCGTGTTGGCCATGTGGGAAGTTCTTACGCCCTGTTGCTGTAACAACAGTGGAATTGAAGAGTCCATTGTATGTTTCACGGTGTTCAACTGTCTGTGGATATTTGGGTGTAATTCGAAGTTCCAAGATGGGGCGTGTTGCAGCAGGAAATGCTTTCTTATACATCGATGTTAGAAAGTTACCCCAGGACTTGAACATATCAGTTTTACACTCAACTACCTCGAAAGGAGAAGGTTTCACTCGAGCACTTCTAATTACTTCACGCCAGATATCTGGGGTTTCTGCTGGAGATTTCTTTTGGATTAGACCCATGTTCTTGTCACACTCCATGTAGGAATGTCCTCTTATTGGGAATGTGACAAATACTTGGTCAAAGCGATTCAATGTTATTGCTACATAGTGGAGAAATCTAATCATGGTGAAGTTTTTGTTTTGCCCACAACATGAATCACAGAAAATGTGAAGTTTGCGGACAGAATTATCTAAGTAGTTTGTTATGAAATGATGTAGCATTGAAACTACGTCGTCTGCTCCCTTTTTGCCCACTGTCTGATCGTAAGTGTAAAACACCGACATACCAGTTGCTAAAACATGTACATTGAATACATAAAATGAAAGTTGCCTACGATAATAGGCCTCACTGGTTGATATGTTTGGTAATGGGAGATTTCTACCAAAATCTATAGCTATCGCCTCGTATGTTGCATATTTTCTAGCTTCTCTTCTTGCGTTTCTCTTCCTTTTGTAGAACCAGTCAGCTCTAACTTTGTGCAGTTTCATTTCGTCATGCAGTTTTTTCAAATCTTCTTCTAACTTCCTTATTTCCTCCAGATTAGATGTTTTAACCTTAGCCTTTTCAATGTTACTAGCTGATGCTTTCTGTTCATCGCATGTACTACACGTGTCAGTTCGGGGATACCCAAAATATATGTTATATTTTGTGACAAATGTTTCTCTGAATGTCTCATAAGAAATTTGAACACTCGGATAGCGTTCCAGAAACATGACCAGCAGCTTTTTCACATTCAGGTCTTCAGGTAGGTAAACTTTTCCTGTATCCTGTAATAAGATTTGCGCCCCTTAAGAGAACTGAGAAACGTAGCCATTGCTTCATACGTTTCCTCAGGAAGTTTACTTTTACCTCTGTTCTCATGTTTTCCCCTTTTGTCAATCGGGGAATGTCCTGTTGTAGCTAGGGACGATTTAATTGTGTGTAAACGGCGGGCAGTTACACCGAAAAAGGACAAGATTGCTTTAAAACAAACATTAATTTCTTCGAGTGTCCCTTCACGCACGACACGAACTTTATACACATAAGCAAAATCATGCAGGCGGGTTTCTTGTGCTTTCAACCGTGGTCGCCTTCGGTTTACAGGAATGACGGAAATTAATCCCGCCAAGTACGAGTTCTGGGCATTTCTATCACCTAACTTATTAAAATCATTTATGAGCTTATTCCTTTCATTAGAAGTGACCCGCTTAAAACATTGCAAGCGTTTGCAGTCACAGTCTTCATCAGATTCGTATGTAGTATCTCGTAACCTTTTCATCACACTTTTCACACTACCGTATTTACGTTTCTTCTTTGTAGAAGTTCCTATACTCGCAACTTGAGTCTCCTCATCACTTGAATTGTAGACATCAGTATCCATCACAGCATCCATCGTACTACATACAATGTTATTGTAACACTCCACACAACACAGAAACAGAACAAGTCACCTGACACAACCAACATTCATTTAAACTGCAATGGCGGCCACACGCGCATGCGCATTGCAGCAGCTGGTGGACACTGTTCGTTTTAATGTAGTTCCGCGCGAACATTGTTCGTTTTTCCTCTGTGTACCATTTCTATTTCACTGCATATCTTGGACATCGTTCAATGTTTCACTGTGATATTCCACGTGTTCAAAGCTTCGATACTAAGCTAATTAATGGGACTAATAACTCATTTTCGGATTTTTTGGACAATGTTCGTTTTTCCTCTGTACCCTTCGTTTGTTATTGCCGATATTTTGTAAAATTGGCATTGTATTATTTTGTCGAATTCAGGAATGAATGGTTTCAAACCCACAGAAAAAATACGAAGTACCTACAATTGAGCCATTTAAGACCTTAAGATCTTTTTATACTTTTCGTTTCACAAATCACACTGGTATTTTTACTAATTAACTATAATGTTACTCAATTTTACGGAATAACTAGCTTTTGATATGGTTAAGAATTTGATATTATATTGTACCCATACTATCAACCCGCCCCGGCTCCGGCTGGTATCTTAAAGGGGTTACTCAGAGTAAGCTTAAAAGACGCACGGACGGTAGGTCTCAGACGCAATTCAGAAAAGTCGAGGTGAACAGCAAAACTCCAAACACTTATAGTCTACTCTTCTCTAAAGTCTTAACTCGACACGACTCGACAGTTTATGCTGGTCGAAGCTGGGGCGAGGGGCTCGCTCGCTAGCTCGTAAACTCGCTCTGAAGCTAATAATTTAAATTCCACTGAATGGAGATTGTTGGAAGAAATTAAAACGTAAAATCACTTATAGTTGGCGAAGTATTAAAGATATGCTGTCGAGGACTTATTTGTAGAACTTTTCATGCTGACCAATTTTTACACTCATAGTATATGGATATTTTTATGGTTTACCCAGCGTAAGCTTAAAAGGCGCACGGACGGTAGGTTTTCCTTCGACACGATTCACTGAAATCGTTACTGCTCGGCTTCCTTTGGTCATAAGTGAATGTTTTCCTACAGAAACCTTCCTCGAGAAATTCTTTACTGAATGGTGAAAACCGCATCAAAATCCATTCAGTGGATTTAGAGATTACCCGTTACATCCAGGAATCGTGGACTTGGCTTTATGTAGAGATGCCAGCGACTATCATTAAAATAAATACATGAATTTATAACTAGTATGGACTATGAATTCTACGTAAGACTCATTAAATACGTCATACAGGTGTACCTAGGGATACTTATAGAGGACTGAACTAATAAAAACGGAGCATTCTTTTTATGTTTCTATGAGTTAAAAGTGTACAGTATACTCGTATCAACATTGTGGCTTTTTTCTGTAGTAGTTGGTGATTTAACGTGACTTATTGTTAAAATGGAAATAATCACTCAGGTGAGTTAAAATTCAAAAAACCCTTGCAAAAATGAAATCATCTGTTCCGCGAATAACGTGCTCAAGGCAGTTGCCAGCTTGCTGGCCGCCGCGAGCGCTAGTGTCGCTTCACCTACAAAGAGGATGCAATTACGTAACGCAGCGAGCTTCTCGACTATGTATGTTAGACTGTGGTAATACAACTCCGTCCTCCCAAGGTTGCGAATCTAACTTTTCCCCCGCGAAATAACTTACAGCTTATTTCAAACTGAAGCTAGCGCCAAATAATTTTGAATCCCACACAGCGGGACAATATTAGCTTTTTTCTTCTCTTCTTGGCGGGAGGGAAGTAATATGTAAATTAATCTAGTTTTGATTAAAAATAACGCGTTTTTAAGAAAGACTTAGAAAATTTTATGGGTGCATTAACATTAATTTTGGGATCATTATTAAAATCTTGAGCATGAGATAACCATCAGCCGAGTTGCTTCATATTACGTAAATATTATGTCCAGCAATTCCCCGAATTACGGTTATCTCCCAGTTACGAATGAGTGAAATTTGTCGCCTGAGTAGTATAAGCAATTAAACCTTTTTCCGGCTGCATGTAGCATTTGTAAGGTAAGAAGGACCTTGGTAGGTGACAAAAATCTTCGAAAATGATACTTTAGGCATTCAGGACTAATTGAAATACAAAGCACAGGATCTTGTTGGAAAAACTGAACAAACAAAAAAGTGAGTACCGGTATTTAATTACTCATAAATCAACATGATACATCGTGAGAGGACATGCCCACTTTTGCTGAGACCTCTGTAAATAATTTCTCTTGTTGGGAGATACGCAGTCTTCATGTTGGTAGCACAGATATTGAGTTTATTTTGTTCCTGTCAGGGGAACAGGAATGTTCTAGATTTACCATTGATGTGAGACATTTTAGTCAAAAATTAACTTAATTTCTTAAAGAACCGATTTGTTTTTGTCTTTTGAGCATATTGTATTACTCGAAAAATTCGGGATCAAAATACATGAAACTTTTCTTGTGTAATAATATCTCATAGAGAAATGGAAATACATGTAGAGTTGTTGTTAATTCATTTGAGGGGCTTGAGACACCTTGGTCATCAGCCCTGTGTAGTTGGGAGTGTGTTGAAGCTCTCCGGCAACCTTTTTTGCTGTGATGATGGTAGTTGTGTGTGTAAATGTATCTGGGACAGGGATGGCGTAGACGCTCCGGGAGTTGAGCAAGGCAGTATCCCGGCAATTTCTTGTAGGGAGTGTGGCCAAACCCGGGAAAAACACACTCAGGATTACCGCTGCCAGCACCGGGATACGAACCTACGATATCCGTACTTACCACAGCTGCCCTCGCGACCATGGTGCACGTTTGACGAACGCGGCTACGCTGCGGGACGAAATGCTTGTACAATTTGGCTTGAGTACCTACAGTATAACCCCTCCCATTGGTCGATCCTGGCTACGCTACTGATTTTAACCCATCATGCCGAGACGTAAAACGGATATTGGTCGTTGTTCATTGACATTGGAAATAAGAGCTTATCACGTAATGCATTCATAATTGTTTCCGGGAGAGGCCGGGTCGGGTTGCTAGTACAGTATATTAATCTCATGTACATTTTTTTTTCAGGATTAGAAAAACATCCATTACAATTGAGTACAATCGTGTTGACCGACTAAAAAACATCAATTTTCGATGAATGTTAAGTGTGGTGCTCCTAACAAATTTCTTGCAGTCAAGCCTTAATAATACTATTTTCAGAGAGCAAATATAACTTAACATTGTCTACAATAGAGAAAAATAAAAGTTAAACATGTTGAAAATGTATTTCAGTGAACATTAGCGACATTATTTTGAAGGAACTGCTGATATTTTGTTTTTTACTTTTATGGTTTCCCTCCACATTCGTACTCACAAGTACTAAAACCTTTCAGAAAAAAGGGAGTTTCATTTCACCCTTACTAATTTGTAAAAATTTTAAAAATCGGCATTTTCTCGTTTGGTGTTTTAATGTGAATGTAGGCCAATTCCTTGTGCGATAGATGAGACATCGATGGATTGCAAAGTTCGATATACTACTAATTTATTTTTATTCATTTCATATCAGACAGTGCATTGTGACAGAAACTAAACGTGTATGAACGTCACATCATCCAAATAACCAGCTAAGTACTTAAATCCATATTCAAGTTAGAACACCAACCTGACCATTTAGTAACCATTACAGATTATCAAACTTGATTATTAAACTTGAAGGGCAATAACTACTAACATTTATAAAAACAAAAACTCACATAATACAAACAAACTTGACAAGTTATGCAAATTTACAATAAACTTCTGTAACTAACGTAGTGTGTTTAGTGTATATATCAAAACCCACATATTCGTAGACATAGCCTGAGTATAAAGGATTTGATGATGACCGCTTGACGATCGAAACTAGTCATTCAGGCGTATTAATTAATTTCATGTACTTTTTTCAGGTGTAGGGAACAACACACGTTACAATCGTGCTGATCGACTGAAAAGCATTAAAATTTAATTTTTAGGGGGGCGCAACATCCAGAACACCTGACCATAAGCATTTTAAAGATGAATTAACTCATTCTATCCGACGTTCTTATTTCAAAAAGAAAATAATTACACCTAATGTGTTTTCTATTACGTACAGTATAAATCAAAATATTTCAGAGGAAGAGATCATGAAATACTGTAAATCAGTTGTGTATACGTAGGAAAACGTATGAATCCAAAAAAAAACGTTTAAACTGAATAATATTGTAGTGGAGAAAGTTTGGAGCCTTGAAAATATTACGTTTCAGTTCGAAAAACATAAAGCCTAATGTAAATGAGTAACATGTGAGTGAGGTTTGAGTGTACTCTTTTCAGAAGATTTTTCCATAACAACCTCGTACAGTAGTCTACATAGTTATGTTTCTATCGAATTTCGAGACATTCTGCTTATTGAGAAGATGTACGTTCATTAGCGTTGCTACCCAGGCTTATAATGTTCTCCCGTTTGTCAATAACGAGGGTGTTCACACTTCAGCTGTGCTCATCGTAATGAGTAGCAGGCCTCTTAGCAGGGCTTAAATGTTCCATTAGAATCGAATTACTCAGGAGAACATAAACTGAGGATCCACTATATATTCCCTTGCATTTTCAAACAAACAGAACTTTACTGAATAGTAGATTTCTCAATAGACGCCAGTATGACATAGGGTAGGCCTACATCTCCTAGTTAAAAATCTCAAAGTTAAACAAATTCCACAGTTCTAGCTCTTCAGGCAGACAACTCAATATTGAAAACATCCTTTAACGCTACAATACTAACATACGTAAAATGTACGAGTATAAATAATTTTATGTTCGACCCTGACTGTTATATGTCTGAAAACTGTATCATAATGATGGTCATTATAACACTATTTTTCATTATTAAACAGTTTCTCCCACCAATCACAGCTCAAGAAACAGTTGTTTGACCAATTAGATAAGGATACCTTCGCGCATGCACTCAAAATCCGACATGTCTATATAAATTACCGAAAGTGCACCATCCATATGTTCGCGTAAATAAACTGGTGAATAGGAGACAAGAAATAGCACTGTACCTTAATATCCCCAAATCCAATTTCTACACAACGCGTTGTTTTCAAACGATTTCGGTGACAGTTTTACTGAATACTGGTGCAAAATCTGCACATATGGCATTGAAGCACACAGAGCGCATGCGTCGGTCGGTCAGAGAGCTTGGAGAACAGAGATATCCTACCCAGCGCAGCACCCGATCACAAAATTCAAGTGACTGGACAGATATTTATGAATATTTATGTTAAAACATATAGTAAAGTTATAATTATCGTCGAACATAAACAGTCGTATGCAACTCGCCTATAATGGTAATTAAGACACTCGTATGGAAATTATAAAACTCGCTTACGCTTGTTTTATAAACATACTAGTGACTTAATTATAGCCATTATAGGCTCGTTGCGTAATGTACTATTATGTTCGACGATGTCGAAATGTAAATATTATAATGTCAGAAAACTGTAACATAATGGGGGTCATTAAAGTACTACTTTTCATTATGATACAGTTGCTCCAACCAATCAGAGCTCAATATTTTCATTCATTGACCAATTAGGTAAGGATACCTTCGCACATGCACTCAAAATCCAACATGTCGGACATGAATTACATGATTTGAAAGTTGACAATGTAGCCTATATTGGATCAACCATTGTAGTTACAATGCCAAACACAAAGACAAAATCAGCACGAAACTTTATGCTAACAGGAAAATACTATGAAATATGCAACAACAAAAAAGGAATCTACGTCCAGAAGTTTGCAACACACCATCCTTCTAGCCATTACCGACATGGAAAGTGTGCAACGTCCCTAATGTTTGCATAAAGAAACTGGGCAATGTTGCAAAAGAAATAGCACTGTATCTTAATATCCAATTTCTACACAGGACATTACATTCGTAAGATTTAGCCGACAATTTTAGTGAATGCTGTTGTTGACATAAACACACCAGAACGTCGTGGAGGAAGCATGCATATGCCATTAGTTCCACGTAAATTATAATCCAGCTCTCTGTTCAGTAAATGGATCTCTTATGTGAAACTTTTCCGTCAGATGTCATAACTGTTCTATTTGGGACTCAATTGATTTGCCTTCCGTTGACAATCTCTATGCAACAAATTTGAAGAATAACTAGTTGATAATACGATACATTTTAATTTTAAAGCGTTTGTAACAGCCTATTTTGTGTGATTTGACAAAAATAACAAAATGATGCAACATAGTACATGTGCGCTATCTGGAGGTGCTACTTCAGGATAAACAATGTTTCCAAGCTTTGGAATTCGTCATAGGGTAGAGATCAAATGCTGAGCCCATACAATTCCCAAGAAGAAAATGTCAACCGACAGAATCTCGACAGATATTTATGAATATTTATGTTAGAACATACTGTATAATAAAGTTATTATTATCGTCGAACATAGTCGTATGCAACTCGCCTATAATGGTAATTAAGACACACGTATGGAAATTATAGGCTCGTTGCATAATGTACTATAACTGCTTAGAATTCCCTTTATTTCGCTCCCCACCTCACTATCTTCCAAGATTGTTTTTATTGCTGGCCTATGGTGTTGATGCCCATGCTTTTGTTATTAATGCCAATCAGCTCTAAAGGCATAATCATGGGACAAAGAATTGCCTGGAAACTATGCTTGAATTTAACAACATATTGGTTTCTCCATGGCAATAACAAAGAGGTGGAGAATTTGATGTAGATATGTCACATCACTTCAGAGGGATTTTAAAAATATCATAAAAACCAGAGACAGGTAAGTAAGTTATTGTTGCTTTAAGGGACAGAACAGCGAGGCCATCTGCCCCTAAACCCTGAGACAGTATAAGAGGCTAGAGAGAGTACATACTGCTATTTACATCTAAGTAAACGACTTCTGTATTTGTTAGCCTACTTTCGATTTTTGCAAAAAATGAAAGTAGACTTATGAGATCAACACAGGGCGAAAAAAGTGTGTCTGTCTGTGTGTGTGTATGTGTGTGTGTGAGTCTGTGTGTGTGTGAGTCTGTGTGTGTGTGTGTGTGTGTGTGTGTGTGTGTGTGTGTCTGTGTGTGTGTGTGTGTGTGAGTGTGTGTACTCTGAATGTCTGTCCCCCCTATCAATTCGAACACGGTGAATGCGAATTGAACGAAATTTGGTACAAAGGTAGCACTAGCAAAGGGCACCTCAGTGTCATGTTTTATATCGCCGCCATCTTGACGGAAACGTAATGGCGGCCACACAAATGTTCAAAGCTTAAATCAAATTACGACTAACCTAATCATCCGATCTCTACCAAATTTTGCAACAACATACCTTTATGGGGGGAGCATACTTTGACCAAATCAATAGGTCATCAGCGTAATAGTTTGCGGATGGCGGCCATCTTTGTGTGAAAATCGATTCTCCCTATTAATTCGAACACGGTGCAACCGAATGGAACGAAATTTGGTACAGAGGTAGTACTAACAAAAGGCACCTCGGTGTCATGCTTCATATCGCCGCCATATTGACAGAAACGTAATGGCGGCCACACAAATGTTCAAAGCTTACGTTAAATAACGACTAACATAATCATCCGATCTCTACCAAACTTTGCAACAACATACTGTGCCCAAATCTAGGAATGGGTATTCCAAGTTTCAGACACCTAGATATCAAGGGAAAGGCTGTAGCAGCTTTTGAAAGTTCGGATATTTGAATATCGCGCTACATTGCTTCTCGAAGCCTTTCGAAGGAAATTACCGATAGTTGGATGGTAAATGACGTAGCGAGTAACAGCAGAGGTGGAGACTATTTATTGATTAAATAGTTAACTATGGAGCAGAGACTTGAGACTGGGATCAGATTACTGGCACGGCCAAATGAAAGAGAATGCAATTAGTATCAAGTAAATCGGACCAGGGATTCAAGAGATATGAGGATTTTTAGATAGCAGGCGATGACGCGTGACCCTGACCGTTTTTGTATAAAAGCAAGCTGGAGCAGGCTTAGTTAGCTCAATTCATCACAAGCACTTGGCGAACAAGTTGCATCTACGCTGAGCCAAGGCACATGGTTGCCGCCTCTACGAAGAAGTACTTTTCAATTCGTGATAGTCACGAGAAGTGCTGCGCAAACGAGTTGGAACTTAGTAAGTTTCTGGTGAGGAGAATCACTGAGGTGATTGTTTTTCTACAGACATTGGTGGAAATATTTATATTTCTTAAAGGACATATGCTAGACTTGGTCTAGAAAATAGTATATTGTCACAGTCCAATAGTAAATTAATACTTGGATGTTTAAATCCATTTAAAGTCAGTTTTCATATTTTGTAACTATTTAACCACTTCAATCCGTCAGTACATTGAAGAATAGTCTATAACGGTGGCGTTCATTAGTCTACGCAAGGGAAACTGCAAGTTGTCTAGCGCATGGCAGATGGTGATATACAAACCATGCCCAGGGAACGATCTTCAGAACAGCCGTTAACTGCTTAGACTGTCAACGTTTTTCTTGTACTGATGAGATTACAGTGAGTTAGGTTACAACTGACACATTTAAGAAGAGATCGCTTAGATCTGACCCTTTTCAACAAACTGTTATGGCTTTGTTAGAAGCCCATATTAAAATGGAACCACAGTCATTTAAAACGTCGAAAGATACTACCACTATGTCTGACTAGACGATTTGTGGGTCTACAATGGCGGCCGATACAAGGATTATACGTGCTTGTCCGATAGGGCATGTCTACGGATAAATCTGGTATAGACCAGGTTTACTACACTTCAAGAACATCAAGAAATGTAAGCCACATTTGAATTATTTTATGCCTAGCTAATTGGAACAAACTATTTTTCTGCAGATGACCAACACATTTTTTTCATCGTATTTAAAGCTTGTAATGATTTACGCAAGACTAGTTAGATTTATTCTGAGCATTTTCAGCACTCAGAACAGTTTAGGATCGATGACCGAGTATTTTGAGCATTTATTTGAATTTTTCATATTTTTGGGAAATCACGGTAATCAGCCGATGTAACTGTAAAAGTTAAATTTATTTTTGTTGAGGAATGGATATTTTTTCCATATTCGAAGGTTCGAACATGTGGATTCTCACATAATGAGATGATAATTCAACATATTTGAAATAATAATAATAATAATAATCCACTAATAATAATAATAATAATTTTCATACTTTTTCTAAATAATTCTTGGATATTATATTTTATAATAATCATATGTATTGAGAAAGAGCCTATGAAGTAGTTGAAACATTTCTAGTTTGGAACAGGAGATTTTCCGAAGGAGAGTGGTTAGCGCAAGCCCGCATTCAACCTACATTTCAGTTCTGGTTGAACAGTTGATATTTGCTATGAGCAAAGTATACGTTTCATATAACACGGAGAGGCATGAAACGGGAAGCAATTGATATTTGTATCAAATAGGATATTTTTGTATTTATATAAAATCATGACGTAAATACACTCGAAAGTGAAATGAAGCTTTTCATAAGTATGGTAAATTCACGGGTTGAACTGAATGGTAAAATAAAATAAACTTGTAAGTTTATTAATCTTCCAGTGTTGATAACAAGCAGAGGCTTGATTTATTGTATAAATTTTGGGAAGATAAGTTATGTGTGTGGAGTAGTTGAAATGCCATTCCCAGGTGCGCATGTTAAGTCGCAGGAATGAAGGTTTTTTCGAGCATCAATCAAATAGCAGGTTCGATGGCTCAGGTTTATGGTAGGAATATTGGAGCCACACATTTCGTCGTATGAATAACCCGAAGGTTATTTCTTTGAAACCATCAGTTCTTATTTCAACCTTGTTTACGAATTCCATTTAGAATTTGATTTTGCTAGAACCCGGATTTGTCATGATAGTAGTTTATTCTTCTTCAGAGGAAGACCTTTGCCGTTGTTGTTGTTGTTATAATATTGTGTCCTTACACAAATAGTAGAATGGGCCACTGCCAATTTAAAATAATTCTTTAACCACGAATAATTTGAAGGATATTTTCAATCCTAGTGCCATGAACTAAATGAATTCATTATAAGACTACAATTCTAATTTCCGCATTCTGTCGAAGGATTGCAAGTTGTGAAAGTTGCTAGAAATGGCCATAAATATAAATATTTTTTTCATAATAATTCCAAGTGGAAAATCTAATAGTTGAATGGTTCAACCATTTATTGATCAAGTTGATGATTCAGAAATCATATGTTTTGTTTGGAACTTGAAGTTCATAATCGAGTCACTTCTCGAATGTTTAATGTCAGAAGAACAATTAATTGTTCTTGTGCTTTGCACAGTTCTTCGATGCTATGCTCAATGGTCAAATACTTTTCAGATGTTGTTAATATGTGTTAATAATTTGTGTTGCTACGATGATAATAATAGTTTCAACGATATATTTTGGAAAACTGGAAAACAAATGAAAGTCTAAGAAATTCTATAAACATTTATTCTACGAGTGTTAATATCATGTAAATAGTCAAACAGTGATCTACGTTATTTCCAGTATGGACAATTCATTTTGCACTGGAGTTAAAATGTTAATAATTTTGGAACACAGTCCACAGGACTAACAATCGGACTTGTGTTTTCAAAAAGATTGTCAAATGTGTTTGGAAGATTTCTGTATATTGTGTGTAAATAAGAGTGTGGATCGCCACACGTGGATGATGCTGCTTTGAGCATTATTCTTGCAGTCAGATTTTAACTTTAAATAAACTGAGATAATTTTACCAGATGTGTTTCACCCAATTAAATCTCCTTCTATCCTTATTGTTGCATTGAGCCAAAAATCAGCAAAGCATTTTTATAAATTTGATGTCGTTTTTGCGATTTGCTTTAACCCATCTGGCGCTCCGGGATATTTTGATTCTCGTGCTGACTGATTATTGGTAAAATGCATATGTGGTCGTGCGGACTCCGGTCTAAACGGGCACAATACCTTTATGGAGGGAGCATCCTTTGACCAATCTAATAGGTCATTAGCCTAATAGTTTGCGGATGGCGGCCATCTTTATGTCAAAATTGATTCCCCCTATTAATTCGAACACGGTGGAACCGAATGAACGAAATTTGGTACAGAGGTAGTACTAGCAAAGGGCACCTCAGTGTCATGTTTTATATCACCGCTATCTTGACGGAAACGTAATCGCGGCCACCCAAATGTAAAAAGCTAAAATGTAATTACGACCAACCTAATTATCTAGTCTCCACCAAATTTTGCAACACCATATCTTTATGTGGGAAACATATTCTGACCAAACTGCAAGAACATCAGCCCAATAGTTTGCAGATGGTGGCCAAGTATGTGTGCAAATGGATTCCCCCTATCAATTCAAACACGGTGAAACCGAATTGAACGAAATTTGGTACAGAGGTAGCACTAGCAAAGGGCACCTCATATTCATGTTTAATATCCTATAGTACGTTGTATTTCAACAAGCTACTACAACCAACATTCAATCATACTCCTTGAAAAGGACAAAGAGTTATAACAATACCCATGCATTTAGGAGAAAGTAGGCTATATGTTCTTTACTGAACATCTTGTTATATATTAGTATGATGATGAAAATATGAAATTCTTAAACCAAAGGGTGTAGTGACGTCACAAATGTAGGTTTTGCTCGCTAACCGTTGGTGATACACGAAAAGTGATAAGGACATTTCGGATAGAAAATTAAATTTTAAAGCTTGTAGTGCCATCAAAAGGTTGCTATACCTTTGCGTTCTCTTTTTATTTGAAATGGAAATATGAAAATAGTCGCCATTTTTCAATAGTGCAAAATATCGTAATCATAAGTATCCTATATGTAAACCTGGTAAATCAGCTACATCCATGCAAAATTTAATTTAAATCGGACCAGTGGTTCTTGCGTTATTGAGTAACAGACAGACAGACAGACAGAAAGACACACACCATCTCATTTTTAGCCTACTTTCGATTTTTGCAAAAAATGAAAGTAGACTTATGAGATCAACACAGGGCGAAAAAAGTGTGTCTGTCTGTGTGTGTGTGTGTATGTGTGTGTGTGAGTCTGTGTGTGTGTGTGTGAGTCTGTGTGTGTGTGTGTGTGTGTGTGTGTGTGTGTGTGTGTGTGTGTGTGTGTGTGTCTGTGTGTGTGTGGGTGTGTGTACTCTGAATGTCTGTCCCCCCCTATCAATTCGAACACGGTGAATGCGAATTGAACGAAACTTGGTACAAAGGTAGCACTAGCAATTGACACCTCTGTGTCATGTTTTATATCGCCGCCATCTTGACGGAATTGTAATGGCGGCCACACAAATGTTCAAAGCTTAAATCAAATTACGACTAACCTAATCATCCGATCTCTACTAAATTTTGCAACAACATACCTTTATGGGGGGAGCATCCTTTGACCAAACTAATAGGTCATCAGCGCAAGGGTTTGCGGATGGCGGCCATCTTTGTGTGAAAATCAATTCCCCCTATTAATTCGAACACGGTGGAACCGAATGAACGAAATTTGGTACAGAGGTAGCACTAGCAAAGGGCACCTCAGTGTCATGTTTTATATCGCTGCCATCTTGACTGAAACGTAATGGCGGCCACACATGTGCAAAGCTTAAGTTAAATTACGACTAACATAACCATCCGATCTCTACCAAACTTTGCAACAACATTCCTTTATGGAGGGAGCATCCTTTGACCAATCTAATAGGTTATTAGCCTAATAGTTTGCGGGTGGCGGCCATCATTATGTCAAAATTGATTCCCCCTATTAATTCGAACACGGTGGAACCGAATGGAACGAAATTTGGTACAGAGGTAGCACTAGCAAAGGGCACCTCAGTGTCATGTTTTATATCGCCGCCATCTTGACGGAAACATAATGGCGGCCACACGAATGTTCAAAGCTTATATCACATTACGATTAACCTAATCATCCGATCTCTACCAAATTTTGCAACTACATACCTTTATGGAGGGAGCATCCTTTGACCAATCTAATAGGTCATTCGCCTAATAGTTTGCGGATGGCGGCCATCTTTGTGTCAAAATTGATTCCCCCTATTAATTCAAACACGGTGAAACCGAATGGAACGAAATTTGGTACAGAGATAGCACTAGCAAAGGGCATCTCAGTGTCATGATTTATATCGCCCCCATATTTACAGAAACGTAATGGCGGCCACACAAATGTATAAAGCTTAAATCAAATTACGACTAACATAACCATCCGATCTCTACCAAACTTTGCAACAACATACCTTTATGGAGGAAGCATCCTTTGACCAATCTAATAGGCCATTAGCCTAATAGTTTGTGGATGGCGGCCATCTTTATGTCAAAATTGATTCCCCCTATTAATTCGAACACGGTGGAACCGAATGGAACGAAATTTGGTACAGAGGTAGCACTAGCAAAGGGCACCTCAGTGTCATGCTTTATATCGCCGCCATCTTGACGGAAACGTAATGGCGGCCACACAAATGTTCAAAGCTTAAATCAAATTACGATTAGCCTAATCATCCGATCTCTAGCAAATTTAGCAACAACATACCTTTATGGAGGGAGCATACTTTGACCAAACTAATAGGTCATCAGCCTAATATTTTGCGGATGGCGGCCATCTTTGTGTGAAAATCGATTCCCCTTATCAATTCGAACACGGTGAAACCGAATGGAACGAAATTTGGTTCAGAGGTAGCACTAGCAAAGGCCACCTCAGTGTCATGTTTTATATCACCGCTATCTTGACGGAAACGTAATCGCGGCCACCCAAATGTTAAAAACTAAAATGTAATTACGACCAACCTAATAATCTAGTCTCTACCAAATTTTGCAACACCATATTTTTATGTGGGAATCATATTCAGACCAAACTGCAAGAACATCAGCCCAAAAGTTTGCAGATGGTGGCCAAGTATGTGTGCAAATGGATTCCCCCTATCAATTCAAACACGGTGAAACCTAATTGAACGAAATTTGGTACAGAGGTAGCACTAGCAAAGGGCACCTCATATTCATGTTTAATATCCCTATAGCACGTTGTATTTCAACAAGCTACTACAACCAACATTCAATCATACTCCTTGAAAAGGACAAAGAGTTATAACAATACCCATGCATTTAGGAGAAAGTAGGCTATATGTTCTTTACTGAACATCTTGTTGTATTTAAGAAGGAACTTAACGTATTGAACTTCAAGACCACAGAGGATTCAGTGCATATAAATAAAGTGTTACGTACAAAACATATATTAATTTCAACCATTTAACTAATTGGTGTCTTAGCACAAAGTTCGAAATGTACATAAATGTAACGTATTATTAGTACTAAGCATCTATTGAATAATGTTAGTAATCTAAGGTGGCATAGACTAGACCTCCGATGAGCACTATTCCTTTAAGGGATATGGATTAGAGAATTTACGTACATTGTACCTTTAGGAGATATAAACTTGCTAATTACACTATCTTCTCGTTGTCTGTCGATCACTATTAGCACTGCCTTCGTAATGTACAGGCCATCATGCAGCGACTCTTAACGATTGATCAGCTGATCGGTAGGGGTAGAGATGGCGACCATTTTGCTTTGTGCTGTGTTGTTTATTTCTTTTATGAATGAGTATCCGCGTGAAAATTGATACTTGAGAACGCTTCTACTTACGTCATCTAGAATAAGGATTATTTATTTTCTGAAACAAATGTTCATTTTGTAAGTAGGTTATTGTATCTACGCAAATTTTGCGTTGCATGTTTGTCATCACACAGAAGGTTATGTTTTAGTTAGGACCTCTATATCACTTATTATTTCGACTCCTACAAGGTTTTTTGGATGGTAATAAAATGTTGTTAGTTCAGAAAACCTCCTTCCCAGGCCGCAGGTATGTCAAAAGTTTGTTTATAGCAACTACCGGTATTATGAAAGAAATGATAATGTGGCTTGCTTCTCCTTTCCCACCACGACAATTTAAGAAAGCAATGCATACACAACATTCCTAGAAATTATTTGTTCATTACGGGGAATACAAGAGTGTTTGTTAACATTTCCCTGAAAGTAAGATACCATTCTTCGGGAGAGAAGAGCTAATCACCTTGATGGTAGGTTGGTAGTTAATATGGTTTCAATTATTGCAAGAAGTTCCCAAACTTAAGCCTATGCTAGGACTGGAAACATTTCTAATATGATAATTCTGAGTTTAAGTTACCGTACTTACCGTATGTAAATCAGAGAAGCGATATCCAGTATTCAGTATCTACTGAAGTCAGTCCAAGTTACATTATTTGTGAGAATGGTCTCTCGACCAAGCTCAAGTGAATATGGTAATGTTTTCGTGGCAGCATTTGTGTAGGCTACTGTATTTAAATTAATGGGATGGCTAGCACCTGGTGTATGTACTGTAGGTTATTGATACCTGGTTTTAAAATTACAAACCATTGTAAATTCCTGAAGCAAGAAACAAGTTAGATTGAGTCATAGAAAATAAGTGTTGTTAGGATAGAACCTGTTTACGTCACCTTGAGGGTGGCCTGTGCATTGATTACAGTTAGAGATAGGTTACATAGAGCTTTGTCATCCACGAGCAGTTTAGGCGTGATCTGTTGAATAGCCAAGAGTGATGTGGGATTTTCTCAGGCATCTACCATAAACCTTTTCAAAGCAGTGAACAACGAGAAAATGGCCAAGGATAGATCTTATTCTCGACGTCAAAATACTGCAATTTAGCCCTGTTTGTGTGTTTCAACGTCCTAGTAAATGTACCGGCAATGTACCATTTTGTTCACTCTTTACATCGGCCGGATTCGAACAAGCGTATTAGGCGTATGTAGTGGTAACGGATGGAAGTGCCAATCAGCCCTAAATAGCATTGCTATTTTTCTACGTCTTGAAGCGGGAGCGTAATTTAGCCTATATTAAGTTTGAAGAGACTGCGTGTGAAGGGAGCTATCTGACTTGCTGCTGTGACTATAACGACCCTAGGCGTGACGTCACAGTAGGAGCCTTACGGCCTGTACATTACGATGGCAGTGCTATTAGTCTACATATTCGTCTGATTGCCGACTCGAACCCAGTCATTACTGAATCTTATTGTGCATTTGTAGATAATTTTCGTTGTTTTCTCCACTTTTATAAACGTAAAGGACACACCAAACGTTTGCTAACGAGTTACCGGCATGATCACCCGCGGTAGAATGATGATTGTTCAGCGGAAACTCAACCATATTCGATCAATTACATTAGCAGTTTGCCTTTTCTTCCACTACGAGCGCTAGTGTGAGTCAATGAAATGTTTCGCTTAAGCCCTTATAACTACTTCTGGTGTGAAGATTTTTCAAATAATCAAAAAATGCTTCAGGGTATTGAACCAAGGAACATATTAAAGAAAGAATTGTGTAAATAAGTTCATTTGGCTAGGATTTGAATCAAAAAGAAAACAAGTTAAGAAACAAGTGATTTTAGGTGTTTTATCGGAACTGTTAATTTTACGTTTTTGCTTAGATGGGGACCCCTTGTTTGTCTGCTAAGAAATGTTTTCACCATTAAAAGCTCATAAAAATAACTAAACAATCAACATTATCCTCAAATTCTATTCTCCTTTCAAAAGATTTTTCAAGACTTTTCTAATTTGCATATTAAGGCTTTCACGGCCCGGATTATTATATAAACAATTCATGCTTTTGGGCTAATGCCGTGTGTATTTTAATTTAAACCATACGTTTCGGAGAAACCTTGCCTCCTTTTTCAATGGAAATAAACAATGTGGCCAAAGAAAGTATATCAATGAGATTACAAAAAATATAGATAAATTCCTCTGTTCGTCACCAGAGAGCAGCGGACTCCCACCACCACCCAGCACAAAAACAAGGAATTATAACAACTCTAGCCAAAAGAGCGGAACGTATTTGTGAGGCATCAACTCTTCAGGAAGAGTTACATGCCTTACAAACCATGTTTAAGGGTAATGGCTATAATGAATCCACTATATATAGGTCCCTACATCCCAGAAGGAGGGATAGACAACCTTCTCAGAGCTCCGACGTGAGAGGAACTGCTTACCTCCCTTATATTCACAACACCACTGACCGCGTTGCTAAGATTCTCCGCAAGCACAAGATAAAAACAGTTTTCGGCACTATGACGAAAATTGGTCAACGTTTAGCATTAAACAAAGATAAATTGTCTCCAATACTACAACCTGGGGTGTATGAAGTCCCTTGTACTTGCGGAAAAGTCTACATTGGACAAACAAAACGTTCCATTGCAACTCGCATCAAAGAGCATCAAAGGAACATCCGTCTAAACCAACCTGACAAATCAGCTATAGCTGAACATGCCCTGTCTTCAGGGCACGATGTATGTTTCAAGGATGCTCATGCGCTTGCCCTTGTTAAGCACAACTGGTCTAGAATTATAAGGGAGGCAGTTGAAATTCGTAAAAATCCCAATAATTTTAACAGAGACACTGGATATCAGCTAAGTGACACTTGGCTACCAGTTATTAAGGATCTAGGGAGATAGTTCCTCTCAGTCTCTCTGTTCTTCACATATTTAAAATTGTACATTTTCCCTCTAGGGCTCAGAGCCTGGATTTGATCTCCTTTGTTCGTCACTGGAGGAGTTTCCATCTGTTTTTTCGCCGTTGACTGTATGACGTTAGGTATTGTTCAGATACACTTCCCTTTTGTTTATGTTTTCCTTATATCAATCTAACCCTCCCAACTCCCCCCCCCCCCCTCCTCATTCTTCGAGGAGTTTCTATATTTTCACACCGCCCCCTTTACCTTCTGGTTACTTACTACTTTGTCCGCCGTTCCACCATGGTCCATACAGTAATTTCTGGCAGCTGCTCTCTGGTGACGAACAGAGGAATTTATCTATATTTTTTGTAATCTCATTGATATACTTTCTTTGGCCACATTGTTTATTTCCATTGAAAAAGGAGGCAAGGTTTCTCCGAAACGTATGGTTTAAATTAAAATACACACGGCATTAGCCCAAAAGCATGAATTGTTTATATAAGACTTTTCTAGTTAATTTTTCTTTCTGCAGTATTTGTTGATATTCGGCACTTGATTTTCTAAATTATTGAATTGTCTATATTTTGAATTTTCAATATAAAGGCCAATATTTATTTACACTCACTATTTAAAAAAATCGTATTTTTCTAACTGTATTTTGAAAAATTAATGTAAAGCCCAATATTAAATTGTATTTATTTATTTATAATTAATACTACATTGTAAGGATATGCATTTTATTACTTTATTTCATTTTTATTACAATTTTTATCATAAATATTTCACTTCAAACAAATTTAGACTTAAGTCCATCTATATTATTTTATTTTTAATTCTTAATTGATTTCATTTCAATTTGAGCTGAAGAAGACCTCGATGTCAGGTTGAACAAGAAGATTCGTGAAGAACTATACAGCCTACTTTTCATGCCAATGATTATTCTACAGTATATGAACCTATCTAGAATAATGACGAAATTAAGTTGGTAATATCGAAATATCTAATTAGTTCAAAATTATACCTGGTATAATGTAGCCTAATAGAACACTACAGTTGGCAGCCCTGGTGGCTGAATATATTCTTAGATCCATCTCTTAAGGTACAGAATACAAAATTTGGTTGAAGTCCAATGGACGTTACATGCAGTTAGACACTGGATCTATCTGCACGCGTAAAAGCATGTTGCCAACAATACCATGCGTGTGCTGGTCAGAAATAATCTGAAATATTATGATATCTTGTTGTGCCAATTTTGGATGAAATCCATTTGTTAGTATAGAAGTTACATGTATTTTAAAATTGGACATATCATCAGGCATAGAATCATGTTGGCAGCACTGACTTGTATTAATTACTCCAAATTATCTAAGAGGGTCAGGTGCTATACGTGTGCAAAGTATAGAGCTGTTGGCTTGCATACTTTCTGATATATTGATATTTGGATGGAAAAAAAGACAGCATTTACTAACAATTGGCAGCCCTGATTGCTCTTAACAATACTTACAGTCATACCTGTTATGGTACACATAGCACATACGAAATTTGGTTGAAATCCAACTGATAGTATAGATGTTGCATGTATTTAAAAATTGGTACTATCAGCAGGCTTATAATCATGTTGGTAGAACTGACGTATATAAGTTACTCCAAATTAATCTAAAATGTCAGAATATACGTGTGCATAGTTAAAAGCTGTTGGCTTGCATACTTTCTGATATATTGGTATTTGGATAAAAAAAATAGAGAGAGAAATTATGAACAGTTGGCAGGCCTGGTGGCTCTTAAGAATACGCTCAGTCATATCTGTTTATGTACAGATATTACATACAAAATTTGGTTGAAATCCAATTGATAGTGTAGAAGTTATATGCATTTAAACATTGGACCTATCAGAAGGATTAAAATTATTTTGGCAACACTGTCATGGTTGGCCTCCTGGAAATTAAACTGAAATAGTATTATCTACATGTGTGCCAATTTTGGAATAGCTCCCATGCATACCTTGCAAGATATCCAACATGGAGCTCAAATTTCTAGTGCGTTTTTTCAGCAGTTGGTAGCACTGACATCATTTTCAAATATGGACGAGAGATATTCCGGTGCACATCTTTACTCATACTAAATTTGGTTTTGATTGCTGCAGCCGTTTAGGAGTTGATAGGGGGGGACACACACACAGCCAGACAGACAGACAGACAGACAGACACACATTTTCCCGGATCGATCTCATAAGTCTACTTTTTCCTCATTTTTGCAAAATGTGAAAAGTAGGCTAAAAATGTACGATATATAATATATTTGTGTGAGTATTGATTGGCGTATAATTTAAACTTTTAATTCATGTATCAATACGGATATCTACAAACATTTGTGCTTACAATGGCAAATGATTTGCATTCTACAGTCTGCTTAAAATTCTTTGAGGGTCTTGAAATAAATAAGGAAAGATGTTCGTAATAAGCGGCCCGCGAAGGTATTCTTGAAGGCATGGTTTATAACGCATTTCCCTCACTAATTAGAGGCAGATGACCTCGTAGTTCCACCCCTTAAAACCTCAATAACTAACCTCACCCATTGTGCTCCTAAATTTTGGAAACTTTTGAAAGAGAAAATTGTTCTCATATCATGAAGTTAATTATTGTTAATTCTGGTTTGATGGGGGTTGGTTTTACTCAGCCTCGTGAGATAAAACTGAGGAGATGAGGGTTCGATTCCTACCTCAGTCATCCTACAAGTGGATTTCTGTTGTTTCCCACTTCTACGCGAGGTGAATGCCGAGATGCTACCAAAATTATGGTTATGGCAAACTCGTACCAAACCCTAGTCCCTAATTCAAATGCACACACTAGTCCAGCCATCCCATTAACTCGGGATGTCAGTGATACAAAAGTTAAACAAGTGTTCTGAACTTTGCACTGTTTAAATTCCAAGCTGCATTTTGTAATTAGCCTATATTCAAGCTGCAAGAGTAGATCTACTTGGGCGATAGAAATAAAATTGCTGTATGTCAGTATTACCAACTAAACTAGTTTGCAGCTCACCTCGTGGTGTAGCGGATAGGATTCTTGGCTGCCACCGTGGAGATCCGGTTTCGATTCTTGACTCTGCCAAGAAATTTAATTCTGGTCTGAGGACTGGAATGGAGTTCACTCAGTCTCATGAGATACAACCTCAGCTGTCCTAGAAGTGGTTTTCCACTTCCACTCCAGGCGAATGCCGTGTTGGTAACCAAATATGGCCACAGCAACCCCCTACAAAATCCTAGACCTAAATACTAATAATAATGTCGTATGGCCTCGGGTGCCGGGTGCAAATTTTGTAATTTTGTAAGGGTAGTTTGCATAAAAACATAAAAAAGGAAGGCATGGATGACGGATGAAATATGGAATCTAATGGATAAACGAAGAGAAGTCAAAGGAAGAGATAATGAAGAATATTGGTTTATTCATAGATTGATAAAGAATAAGATCAGGCAAGCCAAGGAAGTTTGGATGTCAGATAGGTGCAAAGAAATTGAAGAACTTAATAGTAAATATGATACTTTCCAGGTCCATAAGAAAATCAAAGAAGTTTCAGGTAGACACAGGAAAAGAAACACAGTCAACTTAGTTGATAGTCAAGGTAACACGGTATTTGAAGTTGAAGAAAAATTACAGGTTTGGGAGAAATATATACAAGAGCTTTTTAATGATGATCATCGTCCTTCCCGACCCGAAATTCCTTCAGTTGTTGGACCCATGATCACCATGGATGAAGTGAAATATGCGATTAGGATAGCGAAAAATGGTAAGGCTCCTGGTCAAGATGACATTCCAGTGGAATTATTGAAGATCTTGGATGATGATAGCATTGTGACGCTCACTAATTTATATAACAAGATATACGACACGGGCATATTACCAGAAGACTGGCTCTTGTCTACATTTATTGCTCTTCCGAAGAAACCGATGGCTAAGTCATGTAGTGACTTCAGGACAATCAGTCTTATGAGTCATGTGCTCAAGATATTTCTCAAAGTTATCCATAATCGCATATACAGGAAATGCGAGATGAATATCAGTGACACGCAGTTTGGGTTCCGCAACGGTCTAGGAACTCGTGAGGCATTTTTTGCTCTTCAAGTTCTTTTCCAGAGATGCCGTGAGGTGAATCAGGATGTATATGCATGTTTTCTGGACTATGCAAAAGCCTTTGACCGTTGTCAGCATGATAAGTTGTATAATGCACTCAAGAACTCAGGAATAGATGAGAAAGACATTCGGATCATCATTAATTTATACTGGGGTCAAAAGGCTAGTATCAGAATTGATGGACATATATCGAGATCAGTGGAAATAATGCGTGGTGTGAGACAAGGATGCATTCTTTCACCACTTCTTTATAATATCTATGCAGAACAGATTTTCTCCGAGGCACTTGATGGCATTCAACAAGGTATTAAGGTCAATGGTAATTATATTAATAATATACGGTACGCAGATGATACTGTATTGATTGCAAATAGTTTCGAAGGACTTAAAGAGATTGTTACTATGGTGTATCAAAAGAGTAAACAATATGGCCTTGACCTCAACATTAAGAAAACAAAATATATGATAATATCGCGAAAACCAGCATTGTCACAAGTCCTTTTAGTCGATGGACATCAGATTGAGCGAGTCAAGAGTTTGGTTTATTTAGGACAGAATATTAATGAGAATTGGGATCCTTCGGTTGAAATAAGATGCCGTATAGAGAAGGCTAGATCCATCTTTATGACAATGAAACAACTACTATGCTGTCGAGATCTCAGTATGACGCTTAAGAAAAGAATTGTGAAGTGTTATGTTGTCTCCACCCTTCTTTATGGTGTTGAAGCTTGGACCTTGTCCGTAGCTACAGAAAAGAAGATTCGAGCTTTTGAAATGTGGATATACCGGCGGATTCTTAAAATTTCGTGGACAGAACATGTGAGTAATGCCGAGGTTCTTCAGCGTGTGAGCAGCCAACCTGAGCTGTTAAACACAATTAAGAAGAGGAAATTGGAATACTTGGGACACATGATGAGGAATCCAAAATACCGTCTGCTCCAAGTTATACTTCAGGGTAAAATTGAAGGACGGCGTGGACCAGGAAGGAGACGAATAACTTGGATGGATAATTTAAAAACGTGGTTTGGGCTGTCTTCCACGGAACTCTTCAGGATTGCACAGGATAAGAAGGTGTTAGCCATGGTGGTAGCCAACTTCCGTATCGGATAAGGTAGAAGAAGAAGAAGAAGTTTTCATGTCGAATTTCGTTGTTCCTTGAAGCACTATGCAAGTCAAGGAGGTTAGATATCTAAGCACCTTGAACACTATAGCGCTTTCTAGTAGAGAAATGAGGAACTTTGTGTTGGCGGAAACTCCCGAGATTAATGTTGTCATTATGAACACGGCCTACCGAATTCAAATGGGTTCTTTGACATGCCAACATCGTATTACATACGTGTCGTAATTTTTTCCGCCTTTCAAAAATCACTTACCACGGCCAGGAGCGAACCTGCAAGCTTGGGGGTTAGTAGACCGACACGTTAACCACTCAAGCTACCTAAATACTAATACACACAGTAGTTCAACCATCACAATAACACAAGTTGTTAGACAGATAACGTACACCAATTAGCCATGGCCTAGATAAAATTCCCAAAGTTTCTTGAAAAAATTACTAATAATATGCTGTGTTACTTGTTTGGGTTGATCCTGTACAAGAGAAGGGAAGTCTCTGCAAAGAGCTGATAAGGTACTCCTGGAAGTGTCCACTCTCAGGTTGGCAACTTGCCGGCTGCTTGTACTTCCTCTACATAACAGTACTTCACTAACTCACAATGACAAGTCACTGCCAAGCTTAAAGCGGATCGCCATTTCCGTCCCACTCTTACTTCTCAAACTCCTTTACAAACAATACATTTTACTTTTTTGCTTCTCGCCATATATCACGTCGCTGTGATAAAGTAGCGTAAAACGGGAGAGCTGAAGACCACAGAGTGTTAAATTACCGGTATTATTTTTATTATGATTATTATTATTATCGAATGGACTGTAAATGCTCTTCAGTCTGTCAACACGACTGTATCCAAATTGTAATGGATGTTATTCCTTCACCTGGAAAACAGGAAGTTCCGTGACGAACTAAAGAGCCTACTTTTCTTAAAATTAAGATTAATGCCAATGATTAATCTAGAATAATGACGACATTAAGTTGGTAATATCGAAATTTCTGATTAGTTCGAAATATACCTGGTATAATGTAACCTGTCGCCCCGGATGTCCTGGGTTCGATTCCCGGCTCTGACACGAAATTTGAAAACTGATCTGAGGACTGGAACGGGGTCTACTCAGCCTCGGGTGGCCCAAATGAGTAGATGGGGTTCGATTCCCACCTCAGCCATCCTCGAAGTAGTTTTCCGTGGTTTCCCACTTCGTCTTCGGGCAAATGCCAGGATGGTGCCTTCTGTAAGGCCACGGCTGCCTTCTTCCATCTTCCTTGCCTATCCATCCTACCTTCCACTCCCTTCCCTCATGAGGCCCCTGTTCGCTTTGCAGGTGAGGCGGCCTGGGCGAGGTGCCAATCCCACCTCACCAGTTGTATCCCCTCCGATTAGATGTTACCAGCTCCAGGACACTGCCCATAGAGGCGATAGTGGTGAGTTCCCTCGCTGAGTCCGTGGGTTCCACCAACCTGGAGGGTAAAAAAAGAAAATGTAGCCTAATAGAGCACTACAGTTGGCAGCCCTGGTGCCAGAATATATTCTTAGTTCCATTTCTTAAGGTACAGAATACAAAATTTGGTTGAAGTCCAATGGATAGCATGGACGTTACATGCAGTTAGACATTGGATCTATCAGCGCGCGTAAAATCATGTTGGTAACAATATCATTCATGTGTTGGTCAGAAATAATCTGAAATAGTATGATCTCTTGTTGTGCAAATTTTGGATGAAATCCATTTGTTAGTATAGAAGTTACATGTATTTTAAAATTGTACCTATCAACAGGCTTAGAATCATGTTGGCAGCACTGACGAATATTAGTTACTCGAAATGAATCTAGATAGAATGTCAGGTACTATACGTGTGAAAAGTTTAGAGCTGTTGGGTTGCATACTTTCTGATACATTGGTATTAGGGTAAAACAAGATAGTCAGTAAAGAACATATAGCCTACTTTCTCCTAAATGTATGAGTATAGTTATAACTCGTTGTTATTATCAAAGAGTATAATAGAACTATTCTTTGTTGAAGGCCATAGAAACGATTTACCTCTACCAAACGCCACAATCTAGATAAAAACTGCTACCATCATTGAAGAAAGAAAGATAAGAAGTATATCAAGAATGTTATGGATCTGGAGACATAATCGACCGGACTGGCTGCGTGGCTCAGCGGTAACGTTCTCGCTTGCTGGGCCCTAGGTTGCAGGTTCGTATCCTGGCGCAGTCAGCTGGCATTTGAGGGTGCACAAATGCGAGGGAGCCGTGTCAGTACATTTACTGGCACGTTAAAGATCCCCTTCGGGCCAAAATTCCGGCACCCCGGTGTCTCTAAAAGCAGCAGTAGTTAAAAGGGATGTAAAACCAATAACATTATTATTATTATTATTATTATTATTATTATTATTATTGTTTTAATGTGCTAAACGGTTCCAGGCTAGTGTTCAGAAGTAAAGGGGGAGTTTTAGTCGGTAGTCTGCTACTCAGTAGCAGGAGCCCGACACTCTGTGCGTAAATGCATTTCTTCCCCTAATATATATATATATATATATATTATTATTATTATTATTATTATTATTACATATACGACCTGCCGTGGGCAACATCCAACTTTGAGTTGAGGCATGTCTTTACACGTCTGGTTGTGCAGGGCTTTCACAACCCTAATTGAAAAAAAAGGAAGGAAGATTGTAGTTTTACGTGGCCGTGAATCTTGTGATTATGAGCCACGGAACCTCCTTTTTACGTGGAATCCGAACCACAGGACATGGCATTTCACTTCGAAAATCTCACATGCATTGACCGGGAATCGAAAACCCTAATTGAATTAACAAATCTTTCCATGACCCTACAGAGACGTGTGTATACAAACTATGTGGATATTTTCGATTGCTATTTGCCTGAAATAAAAGTAGTAATTAATACCTGAACTAACACCAACGGCTTGAACTCAGTTACTTTGTGAAATCGTTTTGTTCTTTACTTCAAATAACATTTTCAAGTAACGCAAAATAGGCTGTTACAAACCCTTTAAAATAAAAAGTAAAAATGTATCGTAGTATCATCTTGTCATTCTTCAAATTCGATGCGCATAGAATGCCAATGGCATAGTAATCAATGGAGCCCCACGTAGACTAGTCGTGGCATCTAGTGGTGAAATATCGAACAATATAATCCTAACAGAGCGAGTGCATTCTAGCGGCCAGAAGAAGAAACTTTTCAATAAAATCTGGAAGTTAATAAGTATGTCGGCGTGCAGTTACCTTTTTGGCAGCTAGATGTCTCGAGTAAATCTGCTGGCGAATTATGTTTTAATTAAATATATATTTTACACCATAATATGCACAATATAACGCTTAATTTTAAAACATCTGAGTCATTACAAAACAATAAACATATAACATTTCAAGCAAAAAAACTAGCTCTGATCGGGTTTGAACCATAGGCATTTGAGCGATAGGCTAACGCTCTACCACTGAGCTAATTGTGTCAACGAATATCGTTCTATATAAAATGACTTACATAGAACTTCTTAGCAAATAATGATTTATACTAAACGATTTCATCACTGGAGTATATTATTTATATATAAAGCATTTCATACAAAGTTTATTTATTTTGTAACAGTACGCTATATTGCATGCAATACTCAAATTAGTGAAATATAAGTCAGGCACAAGATATCCGCTGCCATCTTGTCTTATTACTGAATCAGCTCAGCTTTTTAAAATCACGTCTGCACTATAGTATTACAAAATAAACTTTTAATTTCGAACGTGCCTCTTCCTTTAGAACAGTTAAAACGATTCTCGGCTCGATAATCGGAACTGGTGGGTCCCATGATATGGATTATAAAGTTTGCATAATTCGCACGGCCGCCATCCTGAAATGGTATGGCGGACGACCTTGTAGTTTGGTCACACGACGCATCCTATACGAAGGTATGTTGTTACCAAATTTGGTAGAGATCGGATGATTTGGTTAGTCGTTATTTGATTTTACGTTTTGAACGTTTGAGTGGCCGCCATTCAGTTTTAGTAAAGATGGCGGCGATATAAAACATGACACTGAGGTTTCCTTTGCTAGTGCTACCTTTGTACCAAATTTAGTTCAATTCGCATTCACCGTGTTCGAATTGATAGGGGGGACAGACATTCAGAGTACACACACTCACACACACACACACACACACAGACTCACACACACACATACACACACACAGACAGACACACTTTTTTCGCCCTGTGTTGATCTCATAAGTCTACTTTCATTTTTTGCAAAAATCGAAAGTAGGCTAAACAAGATGTTCAGTAAAGAACATATAGCCTACTTTCTCCTAAATGCATGGGTATTGTTATAACTCTTTGTCCTTTTCAAGGAGTATGATTGAATGTTGGTTGTAGGAGCATGTTGAAATACAACGTGCTATAGGGATATTAAACATGAATATGAGGTGCCCTTTGCTAGTGCTACCTCTGTACCAAATTTCGTTCAATTCGGTTTCACCGTATTGAATTGATAGGGGGAATCGATTTGCACACATACTAGGCCACCATCTTCAAACTATTGGGCTGATGTTCTTGCAGTTTGGTCAGAATATGTTTCCCACATAAAGATATGGTGTTGCAAAATTAGGTAGAGACTAGATTGTTAGGTTGGTCGTAATTACATTTTAGCTTTTAACATTTGGGTGGCCGCGATTACGTTTCCATCAAGATAGCGGTGATATAAAACATGACACTGAGGTGCCCTTTGCTAGTGCTACCTCTATACCAAATTTCGTTCCATTCGGTTCCACCGTGTTCGAATTAATAGGGGGAATCAATTTTGACATAAAGATGGCCTCCATCCGCAAACTATTAGGTGAATGACCTATTAGATTGGTCAAAGGATGCTCCCTCCATAAAGGTATGTAGTTGCAAAATTTGGTAGAGATCGGATGATTAGGTTAATCGTAATTTGATTTAAGCTTTGAACATTCGTGTGGCCGCCATTACGTTTCAGTCAATATGGCGGCGATATAAAACATGACACTGAGGTGCCCTTTGCTAGTACTACCTCTGTACCAAATTTCGTTCCATTCGATTCCACCGTGTTCGAATTAATAGGGGGAATCAATTTTGACATAAAGATGGCCTCCATCCGCAAACTATTAGGTGAATGACCTATTAGATTGGTCAAAGGATGCTCCCTCCATAAAGGTATGTAGTTGCAAAATTTGGTAGAGATCGGATGATTAGGTTAATCGTAATTTGATTTAAGCTCTGAACATTCGTGTGGCCGACATTACGTTACAGTCAAGATGGCGGCGATATAAAACATGACACTGAGGTGCCCTTTGCTAGTGCTACCTCTGTACCAAATTTCGTTCCATTCGGTTCCACCGTGTTCGAATTAATAGGGGGAATCAATTTTGACATAAAGATGGCCGCCATCCGCAAACTATCAGGTGAATGACCTATTAGATTGAACAAAGGATGCTCCCTCCATAAAGGTATGTAGTTGCAAAATTTGGTAGAGATCGGATGATTAGGTTAATCGTAATTTGATTTAAGCTTTGAACATTTGTGTGGCCGCCATTACCTTTCCGTCAAGATGGCGGCGATATAAAACATGACACTGAGGTGCCTTTTGTTAGTACTACCTCTGTACCAAATTTCGTTCCATTCGGCTGCACCGTGTTCGAATTAATAGGGGGAATCGATTTTCACACAAAGATGGCCGCCATCCGCAAACTATTACGCTGATGACCTATTGGTTTGGTCAAAGGATGCTCCCCCCATAAAGGTATGTTGTTGCAAAATTTGGTAGAGATCGGATGATTAGGTTAATCGTAATTTGATTTAAGCTTTGAACATTTGTGTGGCCGCCATTACGTTTCCGTCAAGATGGCGGCGATATAAAACATGACACTGAGGTGTCCTTTGCTAGTGCTACCTTTGTACCAAATTTAGTTCAATTCGCATTCACCGTGTTCGAATTGATAGGGGGGACAGACATTCAGAGTACACACACTCACACACACACACACAGACTCACACACACACACATACACACACACACACAGACTCACACACACACATACACACACACAGACAGACACACTTTTTTCGCCCTGTGTTGATCTCATCAGTCTACTTTCATTTTTTGCAAAAATCGAAAGTAGGCTAAACAAGATGTTCAGTAAAGAACATATAGCCTACTTTCTCCTAAATGCATGGGTATTGTTATAACTCTTTGTCCTTTTCAAGGAGTATGATTGAATGTTGGTTGTAGGAGCATGTTGAAATACAACGTGCTATAGGCATATTAAACATGAATATGAGGTGCCCTTTGCTAGTGCTACCTCTGTACCAAATTTCGTTCAATTCGGTTTCACCGTGTTTGAATTGATAGGGGGAATCGATTTGCACACATACTAGGCCACCATCTGCAAACTATTGGGCTGATGTTCTTGCAGTTTGGTCAGAATATGTTTCCCACATAAAGATATGGTGTTGCAAAATTAGGTAGAGACTAGATTATTAGGTTGGTCGTAATTACATTTTAGCTTTTAACATTTGGGTGGCCGCGATTACGTTTCCATCAAGATAGCGGTGATATAAAACATGACACTGAGGTGCCCTTTGCTAGTGCCACCTCTATACCAAATTTCGTTCCATTCGGTTCCACCGTGTTCGAATTAATAGGGGGAATCAATTTTGACATAAAGATGGCCTCCATCCGCAAACTATTAGGTGAATGACCTATTAGATTGGTCAAAGGGTGCTCCCTCCATAAAGGTATGTAGTTGCAAAATTTGGTAGAGATCGGATGATTAGGTTAATCGTAATTTGATTTAAGCTTTGAACATTCGTGTGGCCGCCATTACGTTTCAGTCAAGATGGCGGCGATATAAAACATGACACTGAGGTGCCCTTTGCTAGTGCTACCTCTGTACCAAATTTCGTTCCATTCGGTTCCACCGTGTTCGAATTAATAGGGGGAATCAATTTTGACATAAAGATGGCCGCCATCCGCAAACTATCAGGTGAATGACCTATTAGATTGGTCAAAGGATGCTCCCTCCATAAAGGTATGTAGTTGCAAAATTTGGTAGAGATCGGATGATTAGGTTCATCGTAATTTGATTTAAGCTTTGAACATTTGTGTGGCCGCCATTACGTTTCCGTCAAGATGGCGGCGATATAAAACATGACACTGAGGTGCCTTTTGTTAGTACTACCTCTGTACCAAATTTCGTTCCATTCGGTTGAACCGTGTTCGAATTAATAGGGGGAATCGATTTTCACACAAAGATGGCCGCCATCCGCAAACTATTACGCTGATGACCTATTGGTTTGGTCAAAGGATGCTCCCCCCATAAAGGTATGTTGTTGCAAAATTTGGTAGAGATCGGATGATTAGGTTAATCGTAATTTGATTTAAGCTTTGAACATTTGTGTGGCCGCCATTACGTTTCCGTCAAGATGGCGGCGATATAAAACATGACACTGAGGTGTCCTTTGCTAGTGCTACCTTTGTACCAAATTTAGTTCAATTCGCATTCACCGTGTTCGAATTGATAGGGGGGACAGACATTCAGAGTACACACACTCACACACACACACACACACAGACTCACACACACACACACATACACACACACACACAGACTCACACACACACATACACACACACAGACAGACACACTTTTTTCGCCCTGTGTTGATCTCATAAGTCTACTTTCATTTTTTGCAAAAATCGAAAGTAGGCTAAACAAGATGTTCAGTAAAGAACATATAGCCTACTTTCTCCTAAATGCATGGGTATTGTTATAACTCTTTGTCCTTTTCAAGGAGTATGATTGAATGTTGGTTGTAGGAGCATGTTGAAATACAACGTGCTATAGGGTTATTAAACATGAATATGAGGTGCCCTTTGCTAGTGCTACCTCTGTACCAAATTTCGTTCAATTCGGTTTCACCGTGTTTGAATTGATAGGGGGAATCGATTTGCACACATACTAGGCCACCATCTGCAAACTATTGGGCTGATGTTCTTGCAGTTTGGTCAGAATATGTTTCCCACATAAAGATATGGTGTTGCAAAATTAGGTAGAGACTAGATTATTAGGTTGGTCGTAATTACATTTTAGCTTTTAACATTTGGGTGGCCGCGATTACGTTTCCATCAAGATAGCGGTGATATAAAACATGACACTGAGGTGCCCTTTGCTAGTGCCACCTCTATACCAAATTTCGTTCCATTCGGTTCCACCGTGTTCGAATTAATAGGGGGAATCAATTTTGACATAAAGATGGCCTCCATCCGCAAACTATTAGGTGAATGACCTATTAGATTGGTCAAAGGGTGCTCCCTCCATAAAGGTATGTAGTTGCAAAATTTGGTAGAGATCGGATGATTAGGTTAATCGTAATTTGATTTAAGCTTTGAACATTCGTGTGGCCGCCATTACGTTTCAGTCAAGATGGCGGCGATATAAAACATGACACTGAGGTGCCCTTTGCTAGTGCTACCTCTGTACCAAATTTCGTTCCATTCGGTTCCACCGTGTTCGAATTAATAGGGGGAATCAATTTTGACATAAAGATGGCCGCCATCCGCAAACTATCAGGTGAATGACCTATTAGATTGGTCAAAGGATGCTCCCTCCATAAAGGTATGTAGTTGCAAAATTTGGTAGAGATCGGATGATTAGGTTCATCGTAATTTGATTTAAGCTTTGAACATTTGTGTGGCCGCCATTACGTTTCCGTCAAGATGGCGGCGATATAAAACATGACACTGAGGTGCCTTTTGTTAGTACTACCTCTGTACCAAATTTCGTTCCATTCGGTTGCACCGTGTTCGAATTAATAGGGGGAATCGATTTTCACACAAAGATGGCCGCCATCCGCAAACTATTACGCTGATGACCTATTGGTTTGGTCAAAGGATGCTCCCCCCATAAAGGTATGTTGTTGCAAAATTTGGTAGAGATCGGATGATTAGGTTAATCGTAATTTGATTTAAGCTTTGAACATTTGTGTGGCCGCCATTACGTTTCCGTCAAGATGGCGGCGATATAAAACATGACACTGGGGTGTCCTTTGCTAGTGCTACCTTTGTACCAAATTTCGTTCAATTCGCATTCACCGTGTTCGAATTGATAGGGGGGACAGACATTCAGAGTACACACACTCACACACACACACACACACACAGACACACAGAGACACACACACACACAGACTCACACACACACATACACACACACAGACAGACACACTTTTTTCGCCCTGTGTTGATCTCATAAGTCTACTTTCATTTTTTGCAAAAATCGAAAGTAGGCTAAAAATAGAGACAGCATTTATTAACAGTTGACGGAAGTTGAACGAGTATGCACACCAAATCGCACAAATAGCCAGCTAAGTACTCCACCAACCTGACCATTTACTAACCATTTCAGATTATCGCACTGAACAATTAAACTTGAAGTTTCTTTCAGGATGGTAGTATGGGGAAGAAAATAGGGTCGGGGTGTAGAAAATCCAATGGAGTGAGTTCTCAGTTGCGATCTACAGTATTCTGTAAAAAAAAAATTAGTGTAGTGACAAAACTCTCCCTACATCACTCAGTATGTACACTGACCTTGCTGTATGGAAGTGAGAGCTGGGTAGATTCAATTTATCTGATACATAAGCTAGAGGTAACTGATATGAGGGTAGCACGAATAATTGCTGGGACAAGTAGATGGAAGTAATGGCAGGAGGGTACTCGTAATGAAGATATATAGGCAAGTTAGAAATAATGATAATAATAATAATGTTATTTGTTTTACATCCCTTTCAACAATTGCGGCTTTTAGAGACGCTGGGATACCAGAATTTTGTCCCGAAGGGAATCTTTAACGTGCCAGTAAATCTACTGACACGGCTGCCCCGCATTTTTCGCACCCTCAAATGCCAGGATTCGATCCTGCAACCTTGGGAACAGGAGACGAGAACAACTAAGCCGTGCAGCCAGCCAAATTAGAAATGAACACGCTAGATAAAGCTGTTCGTATGAGCCGACTCAGATGGTGGGGTGATGTGAACAGAATGGGGAGGGGAGATTACCTAAGAGGTTAATTAGTTCGGCTGTAGAGGGTACGAGAAGTAGAGGTAGACCCAGGCGCGGATCTAGAGTTTGGCTTTGGGGGGGGGTCACAGAATCGAAATTGTTAATAAAATTGGTATCACTAACAACGCAATCACAAAATAACCAAACGTACAAAACCAGACCAATATTTTATAGAAATTTGATGCGTTTAGCGCACCAAAAATATTCGTACAAATTGCAACGGTGTGTTTTGCGACTTTTTCATCGAGCTTCGAGAAAAGTATCAAGGTACGATACAGTTTCGGCAAATTAAGTTGGTACCGACAAAGGGAGAAAGTCATAGCTTAAATTGCCAACCAAGCTTGCAGTTTGGACGTCGGCAAAATTTTTTGGTGGGAAAAAAGCCCCAAATTCCGGTTTGTGCATTCCTGCACATTCATCGTGACATCACTATAGACATCGATTCGGTAATCACAAGGTTTGCTAAACAAAATATACGAGTTGATTTTGTTATATAAATAATCGTTTTTATATAACAGGTATGAAGTTGTAAATATGTACAGTTGTAACAGAACATAATAATTGCAATCAAGATCTTTTCAGTATTGAATAAAATGAAAAAAATCTTGTAACGTGTTTTTCGAGGGGTTTTATGCCACTGGCATAAGTCAGTAGGAAGCCATTCTATATTTATTTACGCGGCAAATTGTTCAGCCAAGAGAATTTTTCATGTTAATTTATTATTATTAATTTATTATTATTATTATTAAGATATTTTTCGGAGCATTTTATAAAAATTATAAGCATACAGATAGGTTTTCTATGTCTTAGAAAACGCTATCAAGCAAATTATTACGAACGACAATATCATAGAAAATTATGTGATTACGGAATTTTGCGGAGTTTCGTCAGTTAGGATATTATGAGAGACATGACTCACTGGAAATTCAGATACGGGCTGATTCTTGTCAAGAAGTATTACGCAAGCGGGGTTGCAGCGTCAAGAAAAGGCGGATAGTTGGAACGGAACCCTCCCGCCGAGTGTAATGAGCCAGAGGAGGGGAGTATAGCGGTGTGCTCAGCCAATCAGTGGAGACCACGTAAGCTAGAAGTCGGGACTGGAGTGGGGATGCGGCGGGTGCATATATCGTTCAGCGCGCCGTGGAACGAGGACAATCTGTGTAGAACTTGCCGAGTATGTTTGCACGCGGGAGTCGCTCCGATGTTCCGTGGAGTGGGGGACAATCTGTGAAAGACTTGACTAGTTCGGTTGCAAGTGTGTGTCGCTCCGATGTTCCGAAGAGTGGAGAACTATCTGTTTACAACTTAACCAGTGTGGTTATACGTGTTGGTTCCGAGGTTCGGACCATAAATCTTCAAATCTACCAGTATATGATCAAACATCGACGAGATGACGACGTCCAGGAGACTGTGGGAAGCACACAGCATCATCCAGTACGAGGGAAATGCTTTGGCAATTTCCAGTGGTAAGCGCGAATGACGCAGAAATACGCAATCTCTCATTTCTCTTTGTTTTATATTTCATATTTCAGTAACTTCATAGCTTGGGAATAAGAGTAAAATCAATAATTTATCAGACTCCGTTTTCACGTAATTTTATATCGGTAATATTAAAATCGCAACGCTCCAATTTAAATTTCAAACTTATTATTATTATTAATAATTTTGCTATACTTGTTTTATATAACAAATTCAATTCTTTTACAATGCAATCTTTGCTTTCAGTAGGTAGCATTAGATATAGACCAATTCCTTCTCCTGATACAATTGTTTGTTGGGTTAATGATCAAATCATACCACGATCTGAGTGAATAGATTCTTGAAGGTGTTCTACCAGAGCTAGACGTTGTTAAATACAAATTTAGATTTCAGCATTGCATTGAGGTCTTGGCGCCCATTAAAACAACATAGCTTAGGCAAAGGTAAACAGTTACATTTATCACCCAACAGTTAAGGGCTAGCGAAACTGCTACACTTGTCGCTACCAACATGGGGCGTTAATTAACATTACACTTGTCGCTCAACGTGGAGCAAAGTGAAAACGTTACAATTGTCACTCAACGTGTGGGCTAGCAAAACGTTACATTTGGCGCCGACATCTTGGGGCTGAAAACCTAATAACATTTGTGGAAGGAGAAGGGTATATATTTCTGTGCCTGTATTTTGGGGGTTATTTGTCTGTATCAGTGTATATCATTATGGGGGATGAGAAAGAAAGACAGATGAGGTTACGTAGTGGTCATCAACGGGAGAGTGATGATACGAGCAGTATGTCGAGTGATGGTAGTACCGGGGTAGGGGAGGTAAATCCCGATACTGAAACAGGGAGTGTAGGGGGCCAACCAGAATTAAAAACTTTACTTCTCGAGTTTATGTATCAGAACAAAGTTAGTAGTGATGCCTTAAATGCAAAATTAGAACAGTATAATGCAAAATTAGAACAGAATAATGCTAAATTAGAACAAAACAGTAGGGAAAATAAAGAAAGTACAGATACCTTAAATGCTAAATTAGAACAAAACAGTAGGGAAAATAGAGAGAGTAATGAAACTTTAAACGCCAGATTAGAACAAAACAGTAAGGAAAATAGAGAGAGTACTGAAACTTTAAATGCTAAATTAGAACAAAACAGTAGGGAAATGAGTGACAAATTCGAACTGATTAGAGGTGAGATCAGGGGGGTGATGGAAGAAAAGGCTAAAGAGATTATTGCAGATGTAGACAGAAAATTAGGAAAAGTACAGGAGGAGTTGGAAATTAGAATCAGTACACAGGCTGAAAATTTAAAAGAACTAGTGCAACTGGAAACACAGAAGGTCAAAAAGCAATTGGGGGGAGAAATTGACAAGATTCAAGTATCAACTAAAGAGGTTAAGGAACAGCTGGGGGGTAGAATTGAGAAAGTCCACTCACAAATAGTTGCAGAAGTAAATGATTTAATAGAGAGTAATAGAGAGAGCATTAGCAGGATTGAGGAGAAACAAGCAAAGCTATATGATAAAGTGGAAGAATCAGAAGGAAACATTAAATTAACAGTAAACAGTATTGAGAGGAAGGCTGAGGAGAAAATCGCTGAATTAGAATTAAAATTAAAAGCTAGGATCAGGCAAGAAAATAGTCAGAATAGGCCAGTTTTTGTGAATAGCACACACAGGGAGGTAGAACAGGGTAAGTTCAGCAATCGACAGGGGTGCCCAATGGAGTTCATGATCACTATAGAAAATAAATTCGGGGAGAGGTTGGAAAATGGTAGTATTGAGTGGTGCCAGGTAGTTGAAATTTTAGAACAAGTGTTTGTGGGGGAAACGAGGAATTGGTTTGCTGTCTACAGAGACAAGTTTACTGTTATTAATGACTTTAAAATGAAATTATGTGGAAAGTTCCGGAATGAGGTTATTCAGTCGCAGCATCGTGAGGGAGTAGTGTGTGGTAAATATAACCCTAAAGGAAGCTCCACCATGACCGAATACTTTTTAGGGCAGGTATTACTGTGTAAATATCTGGATGGGTTGAAGGAGGAAAGTGATGTGGTGAGGTTGCTACTTAGGCACTTTCCCTATAGGATCAAGGAGGCTGCTTGTATCCAGAATGTAAAGACAATATCACAAGTAGAAAATTTGTTAAGCACATTTGATGCACTAGGGAGAGGGGGTTATGAGGACAATTTCAATCGGAACCAGGGTAATAATAATAATAGACCTAATGAAGCCAGGCATCAGGAAGTTCAAGGGAACGGTGGCGAAGGGGCCAACGCTCAAAATAGATATAATAATTGATACGTGCAAGTGCACGTCTCTTCGTTTTCAATCATGTATATTCCGGTGGATCATACTTCATAACATTTGAACCGACCGCCTGTTGTCGTGGTTCCGTTGGTCAACGCGAGATGGCTCCTGCTGTCGGACTTCAGCTTTCTCCAAGTAGTTCCTGCTTATTCACCAATAGAGTGCGTTGGTGTTTCCTTTAAAACTCTACCAATTCGTGACATAAGTCAAAAACAATTATGATTCTACGTCATAAAACAAAGAACGGTGTGTGTTCATGATACCGCCAAATTATGAACTTATTTATGACATTGTTGTTTGATGTGTCAAACCGTGATTGGACATTTTCCAAATATCATGCATGCAGCGCGCCTGGCTTCCTTGTCGGCGCCATTATGTGTTGTGATCGGTAACTGAACAGTCTGGATTGGACTGAGTGATCGTGAATTGGATTGTCTATTGAGGCGGGGGCTTGTGCCCCTCGCCTCACCAAGAAATGAAATTACATTACAAAAACGTGTACCGCAGTGGGTAGGAAGTGGGATAGTCGCCCCTGAAGCATGGTCTACCTTATTTTCGCCGGAATGAGAAAACTTGAAGATGTTTAGTGTCAATGGTTGCGTGTGCCAGCAACAGTCATCTGGGCAGTTTTCTTTTTTTTTTAGTTATTTATTAGTGTTATGTTTGTTTTATCATCAGTGTCTCCCCAAAGGCCTTATTAAGGTATGTTTTGAAACATTTAATTTAAATTATTGGAGCTCCTTATTTTGCATTGTGTGATGAGTGTTTGTTTTAGTTCTGAAAGTTTGACCTTGGAATAGATATGTCACCTATGAAAATGTAAAATTTTGTTAATTTTTTTTGTCTGGGGAACACTAATGTTTTCTTCTTAACTTATTAATTGCATCTAGCTAAGGCAGTTTCTTCTTATAATATTATGGTAATGGCCAGACGAGTCTATTTACACTAGGCCTAAATTGGTTCATTAGTCGGTCGTTTTTTTTTGTCTGATCCGTTGCATGTAAAAACCTTTTGATCTCGTAATGTCTAGAGTTTGTTATATCTAGCTGTTTTCTCACTGGAGAAGTTTATTTTAAATATGTAAATTACGTGTTTCTCATTATTACGTACTGATGTACATTCTTCTGTTCTCGGTCGCCATGGTAACTTGTTTACTGAAGTGCATTGTGGGTTTTTTGTTTTCTGGCGTTTTGTTTGAAGTGCACGTTCTTGGGTCATGATGATGTTGGTTAACTTATTTGTTTTAATTTTCCTTTGATTTTCTTTTTTGGTGGAGTTTTCTTGGTACTCCTTCGTTATTCTTTCGTTACCTTGTTTTTGGTAATTATTTCGCACTAGTTTTTTTTTCTGATTCTCCAAGCCCCTCATGGTCCCGTTTGGGAGTGTGTCTGGTGCTTATTTAGTTTTTTTGGGGGGGTTTGTAGCTGTTTATGCTCTTACCTCAAGTAATCCTTTTTGATATTGGCCTTAAATATTTATTATTTCTACAGTGAGAATTCTAGCTGAGATTTTATTTTAATTTTAATTTTGGCTGCCTGATGCATGTTGTGTTTGCTGGTGGAGGTGTTTTCTTTTTAAATTTTAACATTAAATGTTTATTTTAAATTTTTAAGCAGCTGTTGTGGCATTATTTCACCGACGGCAGTTCCGTTGGTTTTTGGGGGGTGTTTGTACGATAGCCTGTGTGTGTTGTCCCCTTCTCCATCTTCCTTCCTCCCCTTTTGGAGCTCTTCTGTTGGGATTTGTCTTCTGGAGGTGATTTTGCTGCGGAAGTGACCCGGACCTCTGAATACAGGTAAGTTGGCCCATCCACGCTCCCCGTTCTCGTCTCATTCTGGTGAAGCAGAGCGTTGGTTATCGAGTTACCGACGTGCTGCTGGCCAGTGCCGTTAATGTGGGGTTGCATTTTGGTAGCAGATCCTGCTCATGTTCACTTCCGTAACTATCCCCTCCCCAGTACCCACAGGCTGTTTTATGGACCCCTCTAGAGCCGATGGGTCAGTTGTTGGTGTGATTTTGTCAGGAAAGTGCACGTAATGTTGTGTAAAGCTAATCCTTGTCGTTTGTTTTGTTTCATGGTTGCCTCTGAATGTACATGTGGAATGCTGTAAGTGTCCTGTTATAAGCGAGGTGTTTCCTGCTGTAGTTTTATCCTGTTTGTGTGCAACATCCCCACTGAAGATGAAGCCCGGTGAGTGTCTGACATGTGTTCTTGGCATGGGAAATGGGATTTCTTAATGTTCTGATAGCCTATATGCTGCGTGTGAAGGCATCCTGGAGCCCCGTCGGAAGCTGGTAGCCTGATGTTTTGTGCCTATTTTTGTAAATTAGCTCCCTGTTCCCGAGCCAAGCAGGCGATGACTTCTGCAGTTCTGGGCTACGTTGTGCATGATGTTTTTGTCGAAATTTCAGGTGTCGAGGCAGTGTTGGTGTTTAAGAAGACTGTTGTGTTCCTGTATGTTTCTTTGCATGATATTCTGTGGTGATATGCTGTCCTCGTAAATTATTTATTATGGAACTGTCACGCCTATTGGTGTTATGGCAAAGTGTAGTCCGATTAAAAGGGCTAACCTATGGAAATCTGCCCGCCCTATGTCCCTATTGTGGTGCCAGAAGGCACATTTAACATGCATGTCACTATTTTTTGGCTAGGAATTCGTCCCTAACTCTTTCAAGGTAAGTGTTTGTTTTGAGGTGTTTTTATCGCAGTGTGCGATTTGTAAATTATTGTTCGTAAACTTACATTATACTGCAATCGTTCTGGGATAAGCGTATATGTTGTGCAAATCATGTCTGTATGCATGTGTTAACGTTAGATTTTGATTTAGATTTGTAGGGTGGGGTAATTCAGGCGTTGTTTTGTTTGCAAAAGTAAGGTTAGGATCGTATTTTTATTAGTTGCTTTCCTTGTAATTTTGAACTAAAGCTAATATGTAGGAGTGTTTTACGTGGAGATATCTACTGTCTGGGGTTAGCTAGGTTAGAAGTATGGGATTCTTTCTTGGTTTGATCCCTGGGCAGGTTGTATATAGGACTTGCACGATCCGAACTGGCTTGGTATGGGACAGGTCTGTTCGATGAAATGCAAGTATGTGTCATGTAATGTAATGTAATTGTAAGGGTATTGTGTTTTTAATTGTATTTGTTTGTGTTATGATATCTCTACGACTACATAACTTGCATATTTGAGTATTAATGGGAATTATTTTTGTGGGTGGTAAAAATTATGTATCGCTATTATTGGAGTATGTTGTGCGATGAATATGTTGTTGTGAATATGAGATCTCAGTTCGTGAACAGCCATAATGTAATGTGCTTTCCGGCTTAATTAATTAATATAGGGTCTTCTAAAGTTACTGGGGTTAAATTTCTGTTGGACATTATGGTCATCAGGTTCTGTAAGTCAGCTTGTTTTACTTTTAAAGCCTGTAATCTGTTGTTGCTGGAAATCAGGGTCACCTGTTGCCTCATGCTAACCGTAAATTACATAGGCCTTCTGTTTTAGTTCATGCTATGGCAATCTCGGTCATCAGCCACTGTAGTTTGAGTAAAATTTTCTGCTTTTGATAAATAATCCTAAATTTTTCGGCTTTATCGTTTGGAATGGTGCGTAAGTGTTCTCTGTTAGCCTCGTCTTTCGACAAGAGCGGCTTGTTTCTCATCTAACCGTATTTTTGGGCCATGTAAGGCATCCTTTGGTTGTACGTGTTGGTGTCTTTAACCTGAACGAGAAAACCTCATTGTACCTCGTGTACTGTTGAACTTAGTTCTTTTTATGTTGGATTTTTCTCACCCAGGCGGATGTCGGCTGTATTCTCATCGGGTGTCGAACCTCAATTTCGTTCCTTGTGTGTGTGTATTGGTGTTTGATTTTCTGCGCTGCCATTTTCTTCGTCGTTCTTGTCGTTTCTGTAACTGCGTTTGAATTCCTCAGTGTCCCCATGCCAAGTAATGCGTGCGGTCACGAACCAACTATTGTAGAGGCATACATGTCAGATTAATTAATTTTCCTTTTCAAAACCTTAAGGCAAACAAAATTTCTAGAGTGCATCTGTCACGCATTAAGCGAGGTGGAGAGGTGTCTAATGAGGAAATGCTACCGTAAATTTTGTAAAACGAATTTTGTATAATGTAGAGTGTCCCTAAAATTCATTGAAGCCTTCTGGTATCTGTTCCTTGTGGAATTTTGAATTTAATTGGGTATGCAAACTCTGATGGGATACAAAATGTAAATGTTGGGAAGTTCCCATTGTAATGGTAAATTGTAAAAGTGTACCTAATTTTGATGTTTCATAGGAGATGCTAATATGTAAGTTGGGCTCGGTGGGAGACCTAACTCATGGTAACCTAGTATTCCTGTTCCCTTTGGGAATTGTAGTGGTCATTCCTCCACCGTAGTTCCTTCTAAATGTATAGTCGTCTAACTCATGTAATCTTGTAATGTACTTCGAATCTGTAAAAAGGTAAACTTGTTAATGAAATTTTGTAAGCACGGATCTAGGGCATGGTCAGAAATATTTTCTTCATATAAATTCAACCTTGTTGCTTTTTGTAAAATGTAGTAAGATATTGTAAATTCTGTAATCCTTTTTTGAAATTAGATTAACTTCTATTTTTGTAAATGGCTGCCCACGCGTCGAATCATATCTGGCACATTGCTTCCACCTACTTCGTCTAAAACGACCTACTTTGGACTTGTTGAAAATGTTCCTAACGTGTCTCGGACTCTGAAAGCTCTGCTGGTGCTGGTGTACTACGTTTCTGAAGATTTTTGGACACAGTGATGCTGTTGACTAAGTGGTTTGCGAGGTGATCAATTATCCCATCACTGATAATCTGACCCTGCATTCTTCCTAACCAAAACGATGCGGTTTCGCCCATCTATTGGAGTTAACTGGTGAACATTTTCTTCAGCAAACATGCTTGGTGAATCGACTAGTTAAGGAGTACTGTCTATGCCTAGGCGTATTCGTGAACGGTTTTCACGCTTAAGGGAGGGAGACTGATACGTGCAAGTGCACGTCTCTTCGTTTTCAATCATGTATATTCCGGTGGATCATACTTCATAACATTTGAACCGACCGCCTGTTGTCGTGGTTCCGTTGGTCAACGCGAGATGGCTCCTGCTGTCGGACTTCGGCTTTCTCCAAGTAGTTCCTGCTTATTCACCAATAGAGTGCGTTGGTGTTTCCTTTAAAACTCTACCAATTCGTGACATAAGTCAAAAACAATTATGATTCTACGTCATAAAACAAAGAACGGTGTGTGTTCATGATACCGCCAAATTATGAACTTATTTATGACATTGTTGTTTGATGTGTCAAACCGTGATTGGACATTTTCCAAATATCATGCATGCAGCGCGCCTGGCTTCCTTGTCGGCGCCATTATGTGTTGTGATCGGTAACTGAACAGTCTGGATTGGACTGAGTGATCGTGAATTGGATTGTCTATTGAGGCGGGGGCTTGTGCCCCTCGCCTCACCAAGAAATGAAATTACATTACAAAAACGTGTACCGCAGTGGGTAGGAAGTGGGATAGTCGCCCCTGAAGCATGGTCTACCTTATTTTCGCCGGAATGAGAAAACTTGAAGATGTTTAGTGTCAATGGTTGCGTGTGCCAGCAACAGTCATCTGGGCAGTTTTCTTTTTTTTTTAGTTATTTATTAGTGTTATGTTTGTTTTATCATCAGTGTCTCCCCAAAGGCCTTATTAAGGTATGTTTTGAAACATTTAATTTAAATTATTGGAGCTCCTTATTTTGCATTGTGTGATGAGTGTTTGTTTTAGTTCTGAAAGTTTGACCTTGGAATAGATATGTCACCTATGAAAATGTAAAATTTTGTTAATTTTTTTTGTCTGGGGAACACTAATGTTTTCTTCTTAACTTATTAATTGCATCTAGCTAAGGCAGTTTCTTCTTATAATATTATGGTAATGGCCAGACGAGTCTATTTACACTAGGCCTAAATTGGTTCATTAGTCGGTCGTTTTTTTTTTGTCTGATCCGTTGCATGTAAAAACCTTTTGATCTCGTAATGTCTAGAGTTTGTTATATCTAGCTGTTTTCTCACTGGAGAAGTTTATTTTAAATATGTAAATTACGTGTTTCTCATTATTACGTACTGATGTACATTCTTCTGTTCTCGGTCGCCATGGTAACTTGTTTACTGAAGTGCATTGTGGGTTTTTTTGTTTCCTGGCGTTTTGTTTGAAGTGCACGTTCTTGGGTCATGATGATGTTGGTTAACTTATTTGTTTTAATTTTCCTTTGATTTTCTTTTTTGGTGGAGTTTTCTTGGTACTCCTTCGTTATTCTTTCGTTACCTTGTTTTTGGTAATTATTTCGCACTAGTTTTTTTTCTGATTCTCCAAGCCCCTCATGGTCCCGTTTGGGAGTGTGTCTGGTGCTTATTTAGTTTTTTTTGGGGTTTGTAGCTGTTTATGCTCTTACCTCAAGTAATCCTTTTTGATATTGGCCTTAAATATTTATTATTTCTACAGTGAGAATTCTAGCTGAGATTTTATTTTAATTTTAATTTTGGCTGCCTGATGCATGTTGTGTTTGCTGGTGGAGGTGTTTTCTTTTTAAATTTTAACATTAAATGTTTATTTTAAATTTTTAAGCAGCTGTTGTGGCATTATTTCACCGACGGCAGTTCCGTTGGTTTTTGGGGGGTGTTTGTACGATAGCCTGTGTGTGTTGTCCCCTTCTCCATCTTCCTTCCTCCCCTTTTGGAGCTCTTCTGTTGGGATTTGTCTTCTGGAGGTGATTTTGCTGCGGAAGTGACCCGGACCTCTGAATACAGGTAAGTTGGCCCATCCACGCTCCCCGTTCTCGTCTCATTCTGGTGAAGCAGAGCGTTGGTTATCGAGTTACCGACGTGCTGCTGGCCAGTGCCGTTAATGTGGGGTTGCAATAATAATCAGCTAAATCAGAACAGAGGAAGTGGCTATGGTAATCAGTACCAAGGGAGGAACAATGATTTCAGGGAAAATCAAGGGAGGAACAATGATTACAGGGGAAATCAAGGGAGAAACAATGATTTCAGGGGAAATCAAGGGAGAAATTATAATGACAATAATTACAACCAGAATAGGGGTCAAGGAGGAGGACAGCCTAGTGGTAGTAATATACAGCCAAACAATGACAACATAGCCCAGAACAACCAGACCAGTTCAGTAGTTAGTAGTACTACGGCCAGCTGTAGCGGTTCTTTAAACGCGAACCAGGCTGCGAAGTAAGGTCAGAATCTCAGTCTGTAGCATGCCCTGTCCATACAATTATACAGGAACCCTATGACCTAAATGTAAGAAATGAATTATTACATGAACTAAATGATGAAGGTATTATTCAGGAAGTGGTTAGTAAGAGCCCCATAGTTAAATTTAACGTGTCCGAGGCGTACACAGATGTTTTAATTGATAGTGGTTGTATGAAGAGTTGCATAAGTAGTGCATTTTATGATAAAATGAAAGGAACTGGAGTAAATTTTGAGGAGATGCCAATTAAAAGCACTTTAGTTATCACAGCTGTTGGGAAGAGGTCTAAAGTAATTTCTAAGCAAGTTTTAGTAGACATTAAAATTAATAATCATGTAGAGAAGCAGATTTGCCTTGTAATTCGAAATTTAGTATTCAGTGTTATCTTGGGTTCAGAGTGGCTAAGTAGAGTGTCGGGTAACTTATGTTATGATGTAGGGAGTTTGAAATTTAAATGGGGAGATTCTGAAGTAGAAGTAGCGTTCAATGACCAAATTCAGAGAAGTAGTATTGTAGGTGTGAATTGTACTTTAAATGAGATATCGCCAGCCGTAGAGCGGGGTTCTCCATGTTTTGTGGGCAGTGTGATTACGAACGGAAGTCTAGAGGACTCGTTACGTGATGCTGCATTTCAGGGAAATATAGAGGTGGAACAGTGTGTTCGGCTCTATGATGTGTTATTTTGTAATAGGAGAGTTTTTGAGGATCGCATTGGTATGGCCAACACATTCATTGAACGTTATTGATAGGTCAGTATTCACAGGACATAGATATCCTGTACCTTTCGCTTATCAGAGTGCAGTTGAGGCACAAATTAATCAGATGCTTGAAGATGGGATTATTGAGCACTCTAACAGTCCGTATGTTAATTCTTTGATCACGGTACCCAAGACCGACGGCACAGTTCGTATTTGTTTAGACGCTCGTTTGGTTAACAGTAGAATTAGTTCAGATCAGCTGAAATCTATGTCAATAGAGGAATTAATGCAAACATTTGAGGGGAAGAAGTATTTCACTTGTGTAGATTTGAGTTCCAGTTTTTGGCAAGTGCCACTTATGTACGAAGATAGACCATTTACAGCTTTTAGTCATAAATATAACCTTTATCAATTTTGTAGAACACCTTATGGGTTAAAGAGTAGTTCAGCAGCTTTAATTAGGGCTTTAAACATCGCATTAGGGGATGACACAGGAGAGTTTGTAACCATTTACATAGATGATATGGTAATTAGTTCACGCAGTTTTGAGGAGCATCTACGTCATTTAGATATAGTTTTTCAGAAGTTAGATCAGGCAGGGTTCACTTTGAAGCTGTCTAAGTCGTCATTCTGTCAGTCAGAAGTGACATTTTTAGGTCATAGAGTGCCGAGTAGAGGTGTAACACCAGAAGAAAGTAGGGTTAATAAGATACTTAACTCAGAGGTGCCACAGAAAGTTAAACAGTTAAAAACATACCTGGGAATTTGCAACTTTTTCAGGAGGTTCGTTCTTAAATACTCAGGGTTGGTAGAACCATTCAGGGAATTGCTTAAAAGTGGGACTCGGTGAAGATGGGAGTCCAAGCATGATCAGGCTTTTAGAGTGCTGAAGGAAGGTTTTGAGAAAGCTGTAGTGCTGAAATATCCGTTAAAAGATAAGGAATATGTGGTTATGACAGATGCTTCACATATAGGCATTGCTGGAGTATTATGTCAGAAAGATGATGAGGGAAATCTGTGCATTGTATCCTTAGCCTCGCGAGGACTGACAGCAGCAGAGAAAAGATACACGATTACTGAGTTAGAGCTTTTAGGAATTGTTTTCAGTTTAGGGAAATTTAGAATGTATTTAGTAGGTGGGAAATTTGAGATCCACACAGATCACCATGCATTACTGTATATGAGAACTTGTAAACTCAGTTCTAACAGAGTTAGTAGGTGGATTCTTGCTCTGCAGGAATACGAATTCACAGTAAAATATATTAAAGGTAAATATAACATTCTTGCAGACATGCTATCGAGGGACACTAATTTATGTAGGGATTATCCTGTGGTTAAAGCAGAGGACGGTATTTTAATATGTGCATGTGTGGACAGTAGCAACAGGGCATCGTTACAGACACTGAGAAATAGGCTAGTAGAGTAACGTGATGACGTTCATTTAAGGGAGCCACTTGCAAGGTTGGAAGCAGGTGATGCAGTAACATTTATAGTTTCCAAACGTATTGGGAAAGCAGCATATGTGCTGGAGAATAGTGAGGGAAACAGATTATACGGGACGTATAATATACATAGTCTCCGAAAGTATGTGTCATAAAGTGAGGATGTTTAGCTGGCGAGCCAGCCTATCAAATGAGTAAGTGTGGTATTTGGTGCGTGGGAGGAGATGGTCTTCCAGGCAGGCGTATCAGAAGTCACACTGGGGGGTAGTATGTAAGTAAATGAGAGTTTTTAACGTACAGGGAAATATGACGGGATTGTCGGATGCTCTTGAGCACTAAAATGTCTCGATACACCAAGGCCAGAATTTGGTAGCGCTGGTGAATTCCCATTTGTCCCCAAGAGATGGGTGAGCGCTTGGACAGGGTATTTTTGCTTAAGGCGTCCACGGGACAAAAGATGGGCCATCAGAATGCGAGACAGTCCTTCATGAAACTCATACATAACGGCTCACGTGATTTCTGTTTACGGCCTCGCCATGTAAGATTTGTGAGTAATTTAAGGTAATTTGTACAATGGTTTCATTTGTGTGAGGAGAACTGGTCTGTGTTGAGAACTAGTATTAAGTAGAATATGGTCTACGGGAACTTAACAAGACAGGGCGATTACGGCACAGAAATATTTGGTGTTATATGTAATGCGCATTTACTGGTTTTTTTCTTTCAGAAGTCAATATTAATTTCATCTTTTATAAAGAGAGATCATGTATTATGGTCACGAGGCGCTGCCACAATAGTGTGATCGTGTGCTCAGTGATAAGTGAGATTAAATTTCACCATAAGGGAGGGACCTCCAGTGAAATTAGAAAGTTCTATGGTGATATAAATATATCAGAACACCTTCAATGCGTGTGATATGACATCATAAATACATAGTGCTCACACATTAATTATGTCTATTTTTCCAACATAGAGAAATTTGAGAGGCGGAAATATCCGTGGAACACTATTCTATATGTAAAACATTGGACTGGTTGCAAAGTGCAATCCATAGTGACAACAAACTTTGACGCAAAGTGCGTGAAGAAAAATTATGAGTGTATATATCTGTAATTTAGGGTGATTTCATTTATGTAATATGTATTTTGGATGGGGTTTATTAACGTGTCTGGGATAATCGGATAATGGACCGTCGTCACGGTAAATCATCCGATGATCCGAGGCGAATATGTAACGTGTTTTTCGAGGGGTTTTATGCCACTGGCATAAGTCAGTAGGAAGCCATTCTATATTTATTTACGCGGCAAATTGTTCAGCCAAGAGAATTTTTCATGTTAATTTATTATTATTAATTTATTATTATTATTATTAAGATATTTTTCGGAGCATTTTATAAAAATTATAAGCATACAGATAGGTTTTCTATGTCTTAGAAAACGCTACCAAGCAAATTATTACGAACGACAATATCATAGAAAATTATGTGATTACGGAATTTTGCGGAGTTTCGTCAGTTAGGATATTATGAGAGACATGACTCACTGGAAATTCAGATACGGGCTGATTCTTGTCAAGAAGTATTACGCAAGCGGGGTTGCAGCGTCAAGAAAAGGCGGATAGTTGGAACGGAACCCTCCCGCCGAGTGTAATGAGCCAGAGGAGGGGAGTATAGCGGTGTGCTCAGCCAATCAGTGGAGACCACGTAAGCTAGAAGTCGGGACTGGAGTGAGGATGCGGCGGGTGCATATATCATTCAGCGCGCCGTGGAACGAGGACAATCTGTGTAGAACTTGCCGAGTATGTTTGCACGCGGGAGTCGCTCCGATGTTCCGTGGAGTGGGGGACAATCTGTGAAAGACTTGACTAGTTCGGTTGCAAGTGTGTGTCGCTCCGATGTTCCGAAGAGTGGAGAACTATCTGTTTACAACTTAACCAGTGTGGTTATACGTGTTGGTTCCGAGGTTCGGACCATAAATCTTCAAATCTACCAGTATATCATCAAACATCGACGAGATGACGACGTCCAGGAGACTGTGGGAAGCACACAGCATCATCCAGTACGAGGGAAATGCTTTGGCAATTTCCAGTGGTAAGCGCGAATGACGCAGAAATACGCAATCTCTCATTTCTCTTTGTTTTATATTTCATATTTCAGTAACTTCATAGCTTGGGAATAAGAGTAAAATCAATAATTTATCAGACTCCGTTTTCACGTAATTTTATATCGGTAATATTAAAATCGCAACGCTCCAATTTAAATTTCAAACTTATTATTATTATTATTAATTTTGCTATACTTGTTTTATATAATAAATTCAATTCTTTTACAATGCAATCTTTGCTTTCAGTAGGTAGCATTAGATATAGACCAATTCCTTCTCCTGATACAATTGTTTGTTGGGTTAATGATCAAATCATACCACGATCTGAGTGAATAGATTCTTGAAGGTGTTCTACCAGAGCTAGACGTTGTTAAATACAAATTTAGATTTCAGCATTGCATTGAGGTCTTGGCGCCCATTAAAACAACATAGCTTAGGCAAAGGTAAACAGTTACATTTATCACCCAACAGTTAAGGGCTAGCGAAACTGCTACACTTGTCGCTACCATCATGGGGCATTTAATAACGGCTACAATCTGTTTATCAGTTAAAATTCGTTAAGTTTTAATTGTCTGGTTATTGTGTTTTCGTTTTGTGAGTTTGCAAAGAAAAATTGGTCTCCGTTGGGGGGGGGGTCCATGACCCCCGTGCCCCCCCCCCCCCCTTGAATCCGCGCCTGGCCTTAGACCTAGGAGGTGATGGTTAGATCCAGTGTTGAACGATTTCAAAGTGACAGGTGTAGAAGCAGAGGAGCCCGCAGTGCTAACTGCTAATAGGGGATCATGGAGGCAACTTAATCACACACAGAAGCTCGCAGACTAAACTGGACGCTGAAAGGCAAAATAGTCTCAAATCAAAATGTATGTACGTGTAGTAATATCTGGTTTATAGTAAGGTGTTGCTTTGTCTGTTAAAATTATTATATTCTAATATAAAAAGTAGTTCGTATCTCCGGTTCTCCAATACGTTGGCCGGCGTGCAATAATATGCAAGAAAGGAAGATTATAGTTTTACGTGACCGTGAATCTTGTGATTCCTCTTTAATTGGAATCCGAATCACAGGACATGGCATTTCACTTCGAAAATCTCACATGCATTGACCGAGAATCGAACCCAGTCCACCTTGGTGAGAGGCCAACAGTTTGACCGCTGCACTAACTTGCTCTGTAAAGCTAAATTCTAAATAATATTTTAGTCACTAGGTCGTGACTTTCAATGTTGGTACTAGAAACTTGCATCCCGATATAATATGCTGAAAGGTCTCGGGTTTCTCATTAGTAGTAATGGACCCAGCGACGTAGCCGTGCTTGTTAAATCGTGCACCACAGCCGTGACCCCCCAGGGCCTCACATCTAGTGGGACGTGGGTTGGCGACCACGGGTCCCCAGCTGAGTCCGGCATTGCTTCCACTTACTTGTGCCGGGCTCCTCTCAGTCTTCTTTCCTGTCGACCTCACATGGTCAACTCTTGTTCTCTTCCGACCCCGACGGTATTAGCGTATCCAAGGCCTAGGGAGTCTCTTCCTTCCCCGCCTTAATTGGCCCGTGTCTCGTCTTTTCTGATACCCTCCTTCTTTTTATGTTATCTGCTGCCTTCTGCTCAAGGCGCTCAAGGAGGCAGGGTGTATGTAGCCCCACCACTTCTGGTGCACCCTCAGGGGCTCACGGTTGGTGAGTTCGGGAGTTGCCGACCCCGAGGGATTCCTGAGCTGGGTCCGTTTTCCCCCCTTTTATCCATTACCTCTGGGGCGGACCCTCTCCTCTTTCACTTTCCTATCTGCCTTTCATGGTTCTCCTTCCTTCCAAGTCCCTCAATCCTCATTCTTCGAGGGTTGAGGGCATTTCTTTTCCTCCTGTCCTTTATTTGCCTTATTCTCCTTTAGTTTTCCATTTCTTCTTCTAGTATATAAGTTAGTAGTTAGTTTTAATTATAGTTTATGCAGTATTTCATTATCATCTTCACGATCACCCAACCCATTAGGGGCCGATAACCTAGATGTTAGGCCCCTTAAAACAACAATTATCATCATCATCATCACATCCGTGAGGGCAGCTTAAGTAAGTCTGGAGATTGCAGGTTTGAACCCAGCGTTGACAGCGGCTATCATGAGTGTGGTTTTCCACACTCCCACAAGGCGAATGCCGGGATAGTACCCCACTTCAAATCCAGGGACACTTCCCTCATTCATGTCCCTAATATAGTTACAAACACTAGTACAGTCATCATATAAATTCAAGTTATCAGACAAGTGAAAGTTAAATTTTTTCAGTCAGTCGAAACTATTGTACCCAAGGTAATCGGTGTTTCCCTAATACTGAAAAAAAATACTTGAGTAAAAACATTATTTTTCAGGATTAGAGAAACGCCCTTTACAATTGGGTATAATCGTGTTGGCCGACTGAAAAACATTAAATTTAGATTACTAAGGCAACACTGAAAAATGACTTCCAATACGATAACTATCAGTCAAGTACAACACACACCCAACTACATGGGGCTGATGCCCAAGGTGTCCCAAGCACTTAAAATGAATTAATAACGAAAACAACGGAAAACAGCCCATTTTCATATATCCTACTTATGTTAATTGCCTCTATCAACATACAAAATTTCAGTTTGATTGCTGTAATAGATTCGTAGATATTGAGAACCTACTAAATATTGTGGATGGTCGCCATGTTGGATTTTTATAGAGTTATGTACTGTTACATGAAGATTATTGTGTACGTGTAGTATTCAAACTTCAATCGCATGATTAGGACACAAGAAGTAAAATCGAGATTTTAAAATTTCGCCCAGCTGCCATCTTGTGGTTATGGAAACAATTGAAAAAAATTAGATGCCAGTGGATTAATATTTGTATAAAGATTTACTGTACCAAGTGTCACTGCACTCGGATGGTTAAATTGCGAGAAACGACCATGTGAATATTTATATTTCGCGACGCCGCCATGTTGGATTTGTGATCATCAGGTTATTGAAGGTCCTATAGGTGAACTTATGTCTATAGCCCCTATGAACATTAAAAAGTCCAGTTTCAATTCTGTAATAGATTCGTAGACATTGAAATCCATCTAAATATTTCGGATGGTCGCCATGTTGGATTGTTATATGTATAGGCCATAGTGCCATGTACCATTAAAGGAAAATTATTGCGTAGGTTCATTATTTAAACTTTCACTTCGATCGCATGATTACGACACAGGAAATAAACACTTAATTTTAAAATTCGCACAGCCGCCATCTAGAAGTTATGTAAACAATTGAACTAAATTAGATACCAGTGCATTACAATGTGCATAAACATTTCCTGTACCAAGTTTCATTGCGTTTGGATGATTAAATCGCGAGAAAGGTCCATTTAAAATATTCAACTTCGCTTGGCCGCCATATTCGTTTTGTAGTTAAATGGTTTTTGAAAGTCTTATAGATGAACTTCCAGTAGTGCTCTTTATCTCCGTACAAAATTTCAGGGTGATATCGCTAATAGTTTCAGAAATATTGAATGCCGGTGAAATTCGTATTTCACACTGCCGCCATCTTGAGGTTATGTAAACAATTGAACGACGTTAGATGTCTGTGCATTACAATGTGTATAAACATATATTGTACCAAGTTTTATTGCGTTTGGTTAGTTAAATCGCGAGAAACGTCTATTTAAAAGTCGCAAATTCGCTTGGCCGCCATGTTGGTTTTGTAGTTACCAGGTTTTCAAAAGTCTCATAGGTGAACTTCTAGTAGTTTCCTTTATCACCGTAAAATATTCCAGGGTGATATCGGTAATAGTTTCGGAGATATTGAATGCTGGTGAAATATTTCACACAGCCGCCATGTTGGATTGGTGAGACGTAACAAAATTTGAAGGGCACGGTCGGGGTATTACGAAATAGTGCTATGAACTTACCGAGTTTCATTGAAATCGCTCCAGCCGTTTAGATGTTATTAGGGGGGACACACACGCACACACAGACAGACACACGGACAAAAGGTGATCTCATAAGCCTATTTTTTTTTCATAAATGAAAATTGGTTAAAAATGAATGTAGACTCTACAAGAGCACAAGACATAATGAAATGAAAATTCACAGCCTGCTTCCAGTCTCCGACCGGGTCAGGAATGGAATGAATGAAGCCCCCAATCTAGCGGCGAGGATATGAAATGTGCCGGCTGCCGAAGCCTGACGCACTCCTCTGGGGCAATGATTAAATGAATGACAGATGAAATGAAATGATAGTGGAGAGTGTTGCTGGAATGAAATTGTGACAGGGAAAACCGGAGTACCCGGAGAAAAACCTGTCTGCCTCCGTTCTGTCCAGCACAGATCTCACATGGAGTGACCGGGATTTGAACCACGGGCCCAGCGGTGAGAGGCCGGCGTGCTGCCGCCTGAGCCACGGAGGCTCATACAAGACATAATATAAACATTAATTTATTCCATGGAGGTGATGTTGGTTGTCTTCGTACCAGCACGTTTCAAGCAGCTAATCCACTCAAACTAATACTTAAAGTGGTTCACTTTAAGACAGCTCTCCTTCGATGTAGTCGCGGACGTGGCAAGCACTCTGTGGTTACATGTACCGCAGTGGTGGCGCTTGTTGAGGTTTCCTCATACCTTCTGTCGGTGACACGTCCCGTATTACATAACTCTCCACTTGTTATAGTGTGGGATATAAATTCGTTTTTGTTAATTCTTTTCTTTAGGGGCTTGGTACACCCATGTCATCGTCCCCGTATAGCTGCGTGTGAATTTGTAGGATAACCAGTATGTATTATTATTATATAAGAATTGCAGCCAATGGCCATAGCTCGGTATTTTTGATTGAACGCCTGAGTGCTTCAAACAAGTTCAATTTCAAGTTCCCCCAGGGGCTCACATCTAGTGGGACGTGGATTGGTGACCACGGGGCCCCAGCTGAGTCCGGCATTGCTTCCACTTACTTGTGCCGGGCACTTCTCCGTCTTCTTTCCTGTCGACCTCACTTGGTCAACTCTTGTTCTCTTCCGACCCCGACGGTATTAGGGTACCCGAGGCCTAGGGAGTCTCTTCATTTCCCGCCTTAATTGGCCCTTGTCTCATCTCTTCTGATTCCCTCCTTCTGCGAGGGGTCAGCCTTCTTTTTCTTTTCCTGTTATCTCCTGCTTTCTGCTCAATGCCCTCAAGGAGGTCGGGTGTATGTAGCCCCACCACTTTTGGTGCATCCTAGATAATGCTACACCCTCAGGGGCTCACGGCAGGTGAGTTCGGGCGTTGGGGACCCCGAGGGATTCCTGAGCTGGGTCCGGTTTCCCTATTTTGTCCCTTCCCTGTGGGGTGGACCCTCTCCTATTCCACTTTTCTATCTGCCTTTCATGGCTCTCCTTCCTTCCAAGTCCCTCGATCCGCATTCTTCAAGGGTTGAGGGCGTTTCTTTTCCTCCTGTTCTTTATTTGCCATATTCTCCTTTTGTTTTCCATTTCTTCTTCTAGTATATAAGTTAGTAGTTAGTTTTAATTATAGTTTATGCAGTATTTCATTATCATCTTCACGATCACCCAACCCATTAGGGGCCGATAACCTAGATGTTAGGCCCCTTAAAACAACAATTATCATCATCATCTTTTACATGCCATAAATCTATGGCATGGGCCCACTGGCCTTACTTCCTCTCCGAAGGAAGGCATTCTGAAAGATTTTAACGCCCGTAAAAATCCGATGACTTCGGCCGGGTTTGAACCCGCGATCTTGGGCATAGCAGTTCAGCATGCTACTGACTACGCCTATAAGGAAGCCTATAACGGGTATTTATGCTGTTTTCGTTGCTTATTTTAGGGGCTGCGAAATCGTGGTCATATAGCCCTGTATACTTGAGTGTGTGCGTGTGCGAGTGTGTGCGTGCGCGTGTGTGTGTGTGTGTGTGTGTGTGTGTGTGGATTTTTTGTGATAATCTGTGTAACTGTGATGGCTGTACTAGCGTGTGTGTAAATTGGGAAGGAGGCACCATTTGTCTGGAATAGAAGTGGGGAAACCACGGAAAACCACAACTTCTTCCATGGTGGCTGAGGTCGGAATTGAGCCCGGACAGCCAAGAACACTAGCCGCTAACCCACGGGGTGGTCTGTATTTACACACTGACTGGAGTAGTGAGCTAGGATGGGGTAGGTGTCCGGGACTTGAATTAAGGCACAATCCCGGCATTTTCCTGGAGGGAGGGTGGAAAATAACGGGAGAAAACTACACTCAGGATAGCCACTGTCAGCGCCAAGATTCGAACCTACGATCTCCGGACTTGCTGCAGCACCCTTCCACCTCACGGTCATGGTGAGCGTTTAAACGCGCACGGCTACGCCACGGGGTGGCTAACTTGACACAGGTCACGTTGCTAAAAATAAAACGCAGCACGAGAGATTTTCAGTCTTGACAGAGCCAGATATCAGGGATTACAGGCAATAATGCTAGCCATTACTCCACGAAATTCTTAAATAAGCATTATATTTCAATATAAGAAGAAATTGGATACCAATCTTGACAATAAAAGTTCCTCCGCTACACAGAGAAACATGGAACCATGGATATGTTTTTCTGATCTAGATGATGAATACTTGTTGCCTTGGTAGCCATATAGGAGGTCTAGATGACCTTTACACTCAGATCTAGATGATAAATACTTGTTGCTTTGGTAACCATATAGGAGGTCTAGATGACCTTAACACTTCAGATCTAGAAGATGAATACGTGTTGCCTTGGTAACCATATAGGAGGTCTAGATGACCTTAACACTTCAGATCTAGAAGATAAATACTTGTTGCCTTGGTAACCATATAGGAGGTCTAGATAACCTTTACACTCAGATCTAGATGATAAATACGTGTTGCCTTGGTAACCATATAGGAGGTCTAGATGACCTTGACCTTTAACTTCAGATTTAAATGATGAATTATTGTTGCCTTGGTAACCATATAGGAGGTCTAGATGACCTTTACACTTCAGAATTAAGTTATGAGTACTCGTTGCCTTGGTAACCATAAAGGAGGTCTAGATGATCTTTACACTTCAGATTTAAATGATCAATACTTGTTGCCTTGGTAACCATATAGGAGGTTTAGATGACCTTTACATTTCAGATTTAAATGATGGATACTTGTTGCCTTGGTAACCATATAGGAGGTTTAGGTGACTTTACACTTCAGATCTAGATGATGAATACTTGTTGCCTTGGTAACCATATAGGAGGTCTAGATGACCTTTACACTTCATAATTAAGTTATGAGTACTTGTTGCCTTGGTAACCATATAGGAGGTCTAGATGATCTTTACACTTCAGATTTAAATGATCAATACTTGTTGCCTTGGTAACCATATAGGAGGTTTAGATGACCTTTACATTTCAGATTTAAATGATGGATACTTGTTGCCTTGGTAACCATATAGGAGGTTTAGGTGACTTTACACTTCAGATCTAGATGATGAATACTTGTTGCCTTGGTAACCATATAGGAGGTCTAGATGACCTTTACACTTCAGAATTAAGTTATGAGTACTTGTTGCCTTGGTAACCATATAGGAGGTCTAGATGGCCTTTACAACTCAGATCTTGATGATGAATACATGTTGCCTTGGTAACCATATAGTAGGTCTAGATGACCTTTACACTTCAGATTTAAATGATGAATACTTGTTGCCTTGGTAACCATATAGGTGGTCTAGATCAGTGTTTCCCAAACTTTTGTGTGTGTGTACCACTTCAAGAGACGAGAATATCTCGCGTACCACCTAACGGTTGGAAGATATATTAACTATAAACCCAGACCACCACTACATAGCAGACCAAAAGATGGATTGTAAATTGTGTTTGTTAGTGTTAGACCGTTGGAGTTCAAGTTCAAATAGTTAAAATGTGTGTCTAGTTGTTTTACTATTTATTACAATAAGTATCCAATTCAAACATTCAGAAATGATACAGTATAAATAATATCAATAAAAGAATTCTTAATAATTAAACATAAAAGCAAAGTTCTACTAACGACTTCAATGTGAAGGGTGAGCTTGAAGATCAGAAGCCAACTTAGGAATGTCTGGTTTAAGATTGCTGAGTCTCAAACGAAGATCATTTTCCACTGTAAGGAGCCTATTCCGGGGTTTATTCTTAAGATAAACAAGTGAAGAAAATGCAGTCTAACACAAGTACGAAGTAGTGAAAGGCAGTAAAAATCTAACTGCTTTGTCAGCTATGTCGGCATAGTCTGCACGCCTCTCAACGCAAAAGTTCACAAGAGTCATTTTTGTAAAAGTTGCCTTAGTTCTGACTCACAATTCAATTCATTAAACTGTTCCTTGTCTTTGGCTTTTAAGTCATCCGGCAACATATCAATGATTTTATATTTTTAAATTTTATATTTTTACATTTTTGTAACGTATATATTCTTTTTTGTAATATCACCGCGTACCAATGCAGCAGTACGATCGCACCACCAGTGGTACGCGTACCACAGTTTGAGAAACGCTGGTCTAGAGATGACCTTTACTTCAGATTTAAATGATGGATACTTGTTGCCTTGGTAACCATATAGAAGGTCTAGATGGCCTTTACACTTCAGACTTAAATGATGAATACTTGTTGCCTTGGTAACCGTATGGGAGGTTTAGATGACCTTTACACTTCAGATTTAAATGATGAATACTTGTTGCCTTGGTAATCATATAGGTCTAAATGACCTTTACACTTTAGGTCTTATTACGCAAATTTTTTATTGATCCCCAGCCCAAAATTGTATCCATGGTAATATGAAAATATTAAAAAATACTTAGGCGTTACGGTACATGCTTGATTCCAACACAACATGCCAAATGAGGACAATATATGTGTTTCTGCAATTAATTTATCCATCAAGATGTGTTCTTCATTTTGTCTGATGAAGGAGAAATTGCTCCCCAAAACATGCAACACCTAAGTATTTTACAATATAATCATATTAGTATTAACAAGGCATACATCCAGTTTCTTCTTATATTGATATAGGGCATATAAGGTTTTATTTCTCAATTTAATTTAGACTATCAATAAAGTTATGGTGGTTGAAGCCATTTTCATTATTGCCATAGTAATCGAAATTTGATGTTTTTCAGTCGGTCAACACGATTGTGCCCAATTGTGATGGGTTATTCCCTAATCCTGAAAATAATTACATGAGATTAATAAATAATATGTATTATTGATTATTATTATTACTAGGGTCGCCTCCGTAGCGTAGTGGTCAGCATGGTTAGCTGCCACCCCGGAGGTCCTGGGTTCGATTCCCGGCTCTGCCACGAAATTTGAAAAGTGGTACGAGGATTGGAATGGGGTCTACTCAGCCTCGGATGGCCCAGATGAGTAGAGGGGGTTTGATTCCCCCTCAGCCATCCTCGAAGTGGTTTTCCGTGGTTTCCCACTTCGTCTTCGGGCAAATGCCGGGATGGTACCTTCTTCATGGCCACTGCCGCCTCCTTCCCTCTTCCTTGCCTCTCCATCCCAACCATCCCTTACCTTCCCTCATGAGGCCCCTGTTCGCTTTGCAGGTGAGGCCGCCTGGTCGAGGTGCCAATCCCACCTCACCAGTTGTATCCCTTCCGATTCGATGTTCCCCGCTCTAGGACACTGCCCGTAGAGGCGGTAGTGGTGAGTTCCCTTGCTGAGTCCGTGGGTTCCACCAACCTGGAGTGTAAACGACTAAAAAAGAAAAAAAAAATAGACTACTGTATTGATGTGTAACATATTTCCACTCGGTTGCTGGATATTTTTGTGGGAGTGATTTTGAAAATGGGACGAAAGTAAATCGGAACGATCGAGGTAGCACCAGCTAGCACACTTCCGTTCGATCGAACGGAAGTGTGCTCGAACGGAAGTGTGCTAGCTGGCAGTGGTGGATCGAACGGACATACTGAACGGTAAACGCTCATGCGAACTCTGGTGTCAAGTGATTGAAACAAAGCACATGGTACATGTTCGAAGTCTTCGTATCAGTATTTAAATGGTAAAATGCCTTAATATCAAACATTGTAAGTAGTCGGCATTGCCGGTATTATGTTTCTGCACAATGGCTATTCAAATATTAACCCACATAACGGTAATGCAGTCATCAATATAATATAATCGTTGTGGTTATATGAGAATTGAGCAAGCCTTCATGAACTATTGCTGAATACATTCTCTTTACTCACAAGAAGGCCTATTCATAAGGTATTTTAACTCAATTTCACTCAGGAACATTATCGAAACAAGCAAAATATAAATAAAACTTAATTCCGTAATGCAGTATTATTGGAACGTGGAAATAAGTCACCATCTTGTTCACAATGTTTGCGTAGTCGAAATAGCCGTGGGGCTAGCGCCTATGACTGTGAATCTAGAGATCTCGGGTTCGATTCGCGGAAGGGTTAGATATTTTTGCTACCAGATTATTATTTTAAACGATATTTATCATATCAATATGACTCATTTTAACAGAATCCATCTGAAATTACGTGTTGGTCTGTGAATCAAGAGGACCTGTTTATAAGGAATTTAAGGTTATGAGCGGTGTCGCGTCTATTAATCTAGTTGATCCATATCGTAATCTTTATTCAGGCTAGTGCTGGTGGAAGCTACAAATCATCTAATAAAATGAGTTCCGTATTATAAACTACAATATCTGTAAAACATTCCCTTTTACAATAGATTAATATTTGTGCCAATAATAGTATAAAATACCGGTGTATCAACAATTTCACGTGAGGTTTCTTCTATGTCAATTGTTACACATCATAAGCGACTACTGTAAGGCTCGTATTTTTTTTTTATTAATATGTATTTATTAAGCTCAAGGTTTTTTTTTTTTCAGGATGATGGAATAACCCATCACAATTGGGTACAATCGTGTTGACCGACTGAAACACATAAAATTTTCATTATCAGTAAGGACGACATCAGCATGGCTAATGCCATGAAGAACATTAAACCACGATGTGGTCAAGAAACACACTTCAATTCAATCAATTATTCATTAAAATTCAACGGCAGGCCAGCCAGTAGTTTTGGTGTGATTCATTAATGAAGGAAATGTGTGGGTTTGTTTGTTAACCGTGTCCATTTGCAATATCCCGCGAGCGAGCGAGTTTGTGGTGCAAACATCATGCCCAGTCAACCATACCGCTTCACATCGATATGACCCCCAACACGTTCCATAATCTTTACAAAGGAAAACGCACGGTTGGAATATACAGTACTATTGCTGTACAGCATGTCATTGCGATTGAAACACGATTCTTTGTAGCTGTTCAACATGACATGGAAATAATCCTCTGCTAGCTCTTCCGCAGGGTATACACATCACTCGCGATGTACCGTATGTAATGTATTTTTAACATTTTACTTTCTGTGAACCAAAGTCAAGTAGGGGGATGGTGGTGCTTCTACTTCACTCCAGAACCCCCTTTGCTCTACTACTAAGCCTCAGCCATGTTAAATATCTCTCGAACGCATGGTCCGATTTTGACAAATGAGGTGTCGTCGGACTCGGGCTGACGTCCTCTTTGCTATGGACCACTCGTTATACTTTTGAATTTTTTATTTTATTTTTTTCGTTTTCCAAAGTTGGAGATAGTTTGAAAACCAAACATGGTAGAATGTTCTGCCATGGCTCAAACGAATGGTCTTTATGACCTTTATTTTTTTAATAAAACGTGTTTATTTTTTTATGTTTTCTTGAAACAACTCGAATTTTGAAAATTCTATATTTTGGAAACTAGGAATTATACAAAACAGTTTGTTTGACGTAAATGAAAGGTCCCTATGCCCTCTACCTCCAAAATAAATTTCAAGTCTCTAGAGTAACAATTTGTGTTTTGTAAGTAGTGTGATGGGAGAGAGCTGCTCCACTTAGCAAGTTGTGAGCCCCTGCTACCTTGGAATGGAAGGAGTCATGCTAAGAAGGCGTGCTTGGATTCGTTTTTTTTTCGTCTCGTTGCGCTCTTTACGGAAATGTAGGTGTCGAAAAGGTGAAAATCTGGAAACACGGTTTTTTGGGGGGGAAAACCGTGATTTTAAACTTTTTGCTATATCTCGCGAACCAATCATGCTAGAGGCGTGTACGACGGGTCCAAGAACTCGGGCTGACGTCCTCTTTTCTATGGACCACTCGTTATATTTAAAAAGTGGAAACTCGATTATGGGGTAAACACGTGTTTTTTGCGATTTTTGCTGATAATTCACGAACCAATAAGCCTAGAGACAAGTGCGAGGTGTCATTTTTTTCACTGCGTTGCCCTCTTGCCGAGGATGTTCGTGATGAGCAGGAATGAAAAAAAACCATGTTGAGGTAAAACCATGATTTTAGACTTTTTGCTTTATCTCGCAAACCCATAACGCTAGAGACGTGTACGAGGTGTCCTAGGACTCGGGATCACGCCCCCTTTTAGAAACTATGTTTGACATTTTGACAAAGGGCCTAACGACATACATGTTGAAAAAACCTTTTTTTTCTTTACCTGTTTATAATGTTCATGAAGCGTGGTGGTTGAGAGAGACGATACGGCTGGATGTGGGTGTTTCAACGAACCTGTTGCTAACCACGGTGGCTGTGCTTAATAGATCAATCGCTATTTCGACAGGTCGGTTTATGACAGAGCGAGGGTGCGTTTTTTCTGATACTTTACCCCGAAGATGATCTTTAACGTGTAAACGGTGATGAGAACTTGGTTCTATGTTGGTCGAAGCGAGTACAGAAAACAAACTTGCAGAGGAGCAGGATGTGAATGTCATTTGAGCTTATTGGAATGCGCTGATCTGACTTGACAACAGGTGCAATGGAAAATGACAAAGACGCAGAGGACACTTGAAGGTGAAATAATCTGACCATCGTGGTGGCAGGGAAGAGCGAAATGCATGCATACACGTGTGAGATGACATGTACGCTAAACAAGTTACATTCTGTTTTGCTTCGTACGTGACAAAATGCAAGTTCATGTGAAATTTGATCCGGCACAGGTGTTCACTTTGGGTGTTATCTGTCCACGTGACCGATAACAGGATGTTCAAAGCGTGGGAAAAAATGATTATACATGCAACGTAACATATATAAAGACATGTCGTTATCATTTCCACTCTCACTTAGGTGACTACCTTTGAACACATTGCGTTGCGTGAAACCCCTGGTCTTGTTTAACAGTTTTGGTGTTGGTGGAAAATACTTAACCTTGTTGTGGGGTAGATATTTATTTATATATTTATTTATATATTTATTGATTTATATATATATTTACAAGCAATTATTTATTGATTAGGTAATTAATGATTTTATTTATTTATTTGTTTGCAGATAACCGGTATACCTTACATGTCTGAGAGAGAAGAAACCATTGCACTTTTGAGCCCACTAGAAGGAAACAGCAACAAGCCACTGCAAGTAAAGGTGAGATGATTTCTTTAAACTAACTTGTTTCATTTTTTTTTGTTTTATTTTTTATTTTATGAAATTTATGTATTAACCTGAATTTAGGTATTTATAGCGGTTTATTCTATTTATTTTTAGAAACTTGGAAAGAATAGCCTTACCGCCGTAGCAGTTGCTGAAAAAAAAACCAAACGCACTAAAGCGAAACCACTGCCAAAGAGTGAACTGTTTAAAATTCAGGTAAGTCTAACTTAAAAATGCTATTCCATTTTACCACTACTGAAAACTCGTAGACAAAACAAATTTATTACCTGTACATGACTGGGACAATGATTGCTTTCTTGATTAATGGCTATGTTGTTGTTGTTGACTGGGAAAAGTACAAGGCCATGTTGGATTTTCTAAAAATAAAGTAAAAAAAATTATGGGTGGTTCCCTATGGACTCAACGAATATCCACAGGTTTGAACATGATAATGTGAACAAAATGACATGACATTCATTTTTGTTTATATATTGGTTAAAAGGGGGGGGCGTAAATAACTGTAGCTTTATAAAAAGAAAATAAGTACATGGGTTACTGTTAGTGCCAACATACAGTTTATTTTTAATGGTGTTTTGATATATTAATGCCAATTAACGTTAACGTTTTATTTACAAGTATTGGTTGATTGATAGATTGATTGATTGAGTGATGGGTTATTTTGTTTGCTTTAAGGTGTCGTCATGTGTCATTAACGTAATGAACAGACAGTGAAGAAGCATGCATTATGCTTTAAAGTACAGTACTCTGTTCTCTTGTGCAACGTTAATAACTTACAATAAGAATACAGTTTTATTGTAACACATGGCGTTAGTACCAAATACAACAAGTGAGCAAGTTGGTTTACCACGTGGGTTAAATTTAAAATCAGAACATGATCGATGGTTAACATTTGAATTCTGGCCTGTAGACTTTTTGTCGACTCATAAACTTGCAAAAGCCGTTTTTTTTTTTTACTTGAACCGAGAAGATGTGGTGCGCTGTGTGTTTTGTCGTATTGAACTTTCACACTAGAAAGAAGGGGATGATCCCTTTAGAGACCATTTGCGATGGTCTCTTCATTGTCCTTACATGCTTGGAAAGCAAGTGGGTAACCTAACCGTGCATTCATTTTACCGAACCACAAGGCCTTTGGCCGCTACTTACGTTGCTGAATCACAAATAAATAATGATGTATTACCATCCAACGGTAGTGTCGATATATGTGGTCCATATGCCATAGACAGTGTTGAATTGGCGTGTGCTTTTTGAAAAATTGGGAGTTTGCAAGACTAAAGCACTAGCACACCCAGAGTACAGCTCTGTTGAAAAACGTTTAGAATCTTATAAAAATGTTTGGCCATTAATATTAAAACACCTTACCAAACAGCTAAGTGAAGCTGGATTTTTAGCCTATTTTCAATTTTGAAAAAAATAGGCTTATGAGATCACCTTTTGTCCGTGTGTGTGTGCGTGTGTGTGTGTGTGTGTGTGTGTGTGTGTGTGTGTGCGTGTGTGTGTGATTCGTGTGTGGGTCCCCCCCTAATAAAATCGAAACGGCTGGAGCGATTTCAATGAAACTCGGGAAGTTCATAGCACTATTCCCGGCGACCTCGACCGTGCCCTTCAAATTTTGTTACGTCTCTGCAATCCAACATGGCGGCTGTGCGAAATATTTCACTAGCATTCAATATCTCCGAAACTATTACCGATATCGCCCTGAAATTGTGTACGGTGATAAAGGGCACTACTAAAAGTTCACCTATGAGACTTTCAAAAACCTAGTGACTACAAAACCAACATGGCGGCCAAGCGAAGTTGAGATATTTAAACAGACTTTTCTCGCGATTTAACTATCTAAATGTAATTAAACTTGGTACAGCAAATGTTTATACACATTGTAATGCACTGGAGTCTAATTTAGTTCAATTGTTTACATAACCTCAAAATGGCGGCTGTGCGAAATGTTTCACTGACATTCTATATCTCCGAAACTATTACAGATATCAGCCTGCAATTTTGTACGGTGATAAAGGGTACTGATACATGTATACCTATGTATATTTCATAAACCTGTAAAGTACGAAACGAACATGGCGACCAAGCGAATTTAAAATATTTTAATGGACTTTTCTCGTGATTTAACTCTCTGAGCGCAGTGAAATGTGGTACAGAAATTGATTTTGCAGATTGTAATGCACTGCCATCTAAATTAATTCAATTGATTACATAACCTCAAGATGGCGGCTGTGCGAAATTTTAAAATTAAGTTTTAATTTCTTGTGTCGTAATCATGCGATCGAAGTGAAAGTTCAATAATTGTCCTTGAATGGTACATAACTCTATGGCCTATACACATAACACTCCTAAATGGTGAGCTCCCGAAATATTTAGACGGTTCTCAATATCTATGAATCTTTTACAGCAACCAAACTGAATTTTTTAATGTTCATAGAGACTATGAACATATGTTCACCTATAGGACTTTCAGGAACCTGGTGAGCACAAATCCAACATGGCGGCGACGCGAAGTATAAATATTTAAATGGACGTTTCTCGCGAATTAACTATCCGAATGCCGTGAAACGTTGCACGTTAAATGCTTATACAAATGTTGATCCACTGGCATCTAATTTATTTCAATGGTTTGCATTATCACAAGATGGCTGCTGTGCGTAATTTTAAAATCTCGTTTTTACTTCTTGTTGTCTAATCATGCGATTGAAGTTTGAATACCACACGTACACAATAATCTTAATGTAATAGTACAAAAATAAAAATCCAACCTGGCGACCATCTGAAATATTTAGACGGTTCTCAATATCTACGAATCTGTTACAGCAATTAAACTGAAATTTTGTATGTTGATTGTGGCAGTTAACATAAGTAGGATATATGAAAATAGGCTGTATAGTTCTTCACGGAACTACTTGTTTATACTGGTGAAGGGGATAAAACAATATGTTTTTATTGTGGATTTGCTTTAAAGGATTGGCAAATGACTGATGACCCTTTTGTGCAACACGCTCGTTGGTTACCAAACTGTAAATACATGCTGTTGCTTAAAGATCAAGAATTTGTGAACACTATTCGTAAAGAAAACGTGATTGCAGCACAGGACATAAAAGTGCCTTTCTAGTTAGAACACACGGAGCAAATACATAAGGCTGAAAGAAAAGACTTGTGTTACGAACAGATACAAAAGTGTGGCCAACAATTATGTAAAATTTGTTATCAAGATGAACTAGGTGTTGAATTTTTTCCTGTGGACACATGATATCCTGTGTCAAGTGTGCATTAGAACGTAACACTTGTGCTATATGCAGAAAAGTAGTATCTGCTACAGTTAGGGCATTTCTTGCATAACTAGTATAATTTATTCGCCATGCATAGTGCAAAATCCCTAATTGCACAATATTATTTAAGCTGTTTTAGAGTGTAATAGATATGCTTTTGTTTTGTTTATAGACTACCACAATGAATGTTTTGAATGCTGTGGGACAATCAAGTGGCTTAGAGACAAAGAAGCTCAGCGAATTGCCAACGCATATTCCATTCCGCATTATCAAGATTCGGAAATTGAAAACAGCATATGGTGATCGTGTACTATGTGTATATGAAAACTTTGAGACATTTCTGCCTATACGTTTTAATGATATGTCGGAGAGTGTTTTTGAAGAAGTCAATAATGCTGTGCAACCTGTACACTTAATTTATGAAGGTTTTAAAAACAATAGGTGCATGGTTCGTTTTAATTAAATAAATAAATAAATAATGTGAAATAATAATGGAAAATATAAGTAATGACAATATACTGAAAAAGAAAGAAAATATGTGTATAGAATAGTAATGTTTTAGTGTTTAGTGTTGTCTTTAAAAATATTATGATGAAACAAAAAAAATGTATATAAAGTTTGTAAATAAATGCAAAATTATGTTACAATGCTGTTTTATTTTATACAAAGTTAGTATATTTAACATTGCAGCGTATACATGATTATGACAATAAATGCACACTGAATACAAGCCTTTCTCACTTTACAATAGTCTGTTATAGTTTTAAACACAAGGCTTGTTGTAGATCATATTATAGCAATGTCCATTCAATGTTGTTTTCGAAAAGTGGGGAAGCCGCAATGGTTGTATAGGCATAAACACCTTATTGTTATTACTATTTAGTCACTTTGATCCTCTTGCATATCAAGAGCAGATGACCTACTTGTTCCACTCTTTAAAACGACAAAAACAACACTATCTCTTGCATAGTTTGTGATGTTGATGGCTCTTGCGACGTGGAAGATGGATTAAAAATAACTTATAGAACAGGGGTTAAACGTTGATCATTAAACAATGCACTATTTTGAGTAGCAATATGGTTTTCTTGATTTTTTGTGGACGGCAACTGTGTTTCATGCAGTACACTATATTGATGATCACTGACACTTAAAAGCTCACTATTTTTACTTTTTAGGTCACCACGACAATGTTTGGAACGTTGCTTTGAACAACGCCAAATAACAGTTCCATTTTTATTGGTTCGTTTCACAATATATGAATATCCTTTATAGTATGCTTAAGGCTTACCATACCTAGTCACTGATACTTCCATATCAACTGTCAAGCATAGACTAAGCTCTAGTAAAGTCAACTTGGTAATAAGAATAATAGTTTAATGTGAGAGCAAATATGGATCCAAAGAGTTCAGGTAAAAGTGAAAGCAAATAAGCAAATATTAGAAACAAGAGTGGGGGTAAAAGTGGTCGCAAAGTGGTAGACCCATTACACAATAATTTCAGCACGACGAAGCTCTTGTTCAATTTCTTTGATTTCCCAATCGTGACCGGTATGCCCAGCTTGTTGTAAAGCATGCAATTGTCGAAGCCGTTGAATTAGCTTACTGGGTTTGTTGCAGTATACAAATTTAACAAATGGATTTTTAGGTGTAAACAAAGCATTACCACTATCATGATCATTATCATCATAATCATTATCATCATCATGATCACCATTATCATCATGACCATCATCACTGTTACTATATAGTCCTTTTTGATCCTCTTGCAATAACACTTTATTTATAGTCTGAGTTGATTTTGATAGTGTTGAAGGTTTCTTGGACGTTGACAACTGTCCCAACATGACGTTTTGAGGACATGATAAGTCCTTTTGAACAAACACTGCACTATCTTTAGCCGCAATATCGTTTTCTTGAACTTGCTTTTTAGCATTTTGATAATTGTTTGTAAACAGCAAGCGTGGTTCGTTTAGAGCACTACATTGATGAACACTCACACTTAGAACTTTTCCACTTTTACTTTTCAGATTGCCTCGATATTTTGTTGACCTCTCTTTTGAGCATCGCCAGAATATTATTCCATTCACATTCTGGCGATTATAGTTATAAGAGTAGCCTTGATAGAGTGCAGGTAGCCTACCTTTGTTGGTTGTAACAAGTTCCATAGTAGTAACTGACCTGTCAGTACGATGTTCACACTACAAAGGTTACAACTGTTTTGCTGATGGAGTGACCTACCATAAGCTTATATATTGGCTTATGTGTTGGCTTTTGTGTTGGCTTTTTGTGTTGGCTTTTCGTGTTGGCTTTTTGTGTTGGCTTTTGTGTTGGCTTTTTGTGTTGGCTTTTCGTGTTGGTTTTTTGCGTTGGCTTTTGTGTTGGCTTTTTGTGTTGGCTTTTTGTGTTGGCTTTTTTGTGTTGGCTTTTGTGTTGGCTTTTTGTGTTGGCTTTAGTATTTGCTTTTGTATTGGCTTATTTGACAAGTTATTTGTGTGAATGTATTTAGTAGATTTTTTCTTGGTGTTGGAAAGTAGTTGAAAGAGAGGGAATATTTAAAGACTTAACCTCAGCTCACTAACCTAACCTAACCTAACCTTTCAACTCTCAGATGTTAATTAAATACTGTGCATAGTCGAGTTGGAACCCAAGACCTCAGGGGTAAAAGACCAATTATTTTTTGATGGCTTATTTTGGTAACTTATTTTGATGGCTAACTTAACTTTACCTAACCTAACCTAACCTCAGCTCACTTTGGATATTACTAGCAAGTGTTCATATCCTCCGCTAGGTAGAATGCTAGTAGTACAGGTAGTGCTCATATTTACCGCTAGGTAGCGGAAACATACTTTGCGTGTTGCATGTGACACTTGTGAAGTTCAACCGCATGCAAGTCGTGCTTGTATAAGTTCTCTATTTAAACTCAATATACAATTAACCACTAAATGTTCAGAACTAACATGTATAGCCATGTTTAGGGTATATAGGATACCCTTAGCAAGAAAGGCTGTCTAACCCACGAGTGTACAGCTTTTTCATACGCAGTACGCCCCTGTTGGCAGAAAACAACAACAACAACAACAACAACCATTTGAGAAAGCCCACAACATATCCATTAATGTATTTAAAGGAAACAGTTTTTTGTTGGCTTTCTCAAATTGTTGTTGTTGTTGTTTTCTGCCAACAGGTGCGTACTGCGTATGAAAAAGCTGTACACTCGTGGGTTACACAGCCTTTCTTGCTAAGGGTCTCCTATATACCCTAAACATGGCTATACATGTTAGTTCTGAACATTTAGTGGTTAATTGTATATTGAGTTTAAATAGAGAACTTATACAAGCACGTCTTGCATGCGGTTGAACTTCACAAGTGTCACATGCAACACGCAAAGTATGTTTCCGCTACCTAGCGGTAAATATGAGCACTACCTGTACTACTAGCATTCTACCTAGCGGAGGATATGAACACTTGCTAGTAATATCCAAAGTGAGCTGAGGTTAGGTTAGGTTAGGTAAAGTTAAGTTAGCCATCAAAATAAGTTACCAAAATAAGCCATCAAAAAATAATTGGTCTTTTACCCCTGAGGTCTTGGGTTCCAACTCGACTATGCACAGTATTTAATTAACATCTGAGAGTTGAAAGGTTAGGTTAGGCTAGGGAAAGCTAGGTTAGGTGAAGTTAGGTTAGGTTAGGTTAGTGAGCTGAGGTTAAGTCTTTAAATATTCCCTCTCTTTCAACTACTTTCCAACACCAAGAAAAAAATCTACTAAATACATTCACACAAATAACATGTCAAATAAGCCAATACAAAAGCAAATACTAAAGCCAAGACAAAAGGCCAACACAAAAAGCCAACACAAAAGCCAACACAAAAAGCCAACACAAAAAGCCAACACAAAAAGCCAACGCAAAAAACCAACACGAAAAGCCAACACAAAAAGCCAACACAAAAGCCAAAACAAAAAGCCAACACGAAAAGCCAACACAAAAAGTCAACACAAAAGCCAACACAAAAAGCCAACACATAAAGCCAACACATAAGCCAATATATAAGCTTATGGTAGGTCACTCCATCAGCAAAACAGTTGTAACCTTTGTAGTGTGAACATCGTACTGACAGGTCAGTTACTACTATGGAACTTGTTACAACCAACAAAGGTAGGCTACCTGCACTCTATCAAGGCTACTCTTATAACTATAATCGCCAGAATGTGAATGGAATAATATTCTGGCGATGCTCAAAAGAGAGGTCAACAAAATGTCGAGGCATTCTGAAAAGTAAAAATGGAAAAGTTTTAAGTGTGAGTGTTCATCAATGTAGTGCTCTAAACGAACCACGCTTGCTGTTTACAAACAATTATCAAAATGCTAAAAAGCAAGTTCAAGAAAACGATATTGCGGCTAAAGATAGTGCAGTGTTTGTTCAAAAGGACTTATCATGTCCTCAAAACGTCATGTTGGGACAGTTGTCAACGTCCAAGAAACCTTCAACACTATCAAAATCAACTCAGACTATAAATAAAGTGTTATTGCAAGAGGATCAAAAAGGACTATATAGTAACAGTGATGATGGTCATGATGATAATGGTGATCATGATGATGATAATGATTATGATGATAATGATCATGATAGTGGTAATGCTTTGTTTACACCTAAAAATCCATTTGTTAAATTTGTATACTGCAACAAACCCAGTAAGCTAATTCAACGGCTTCGACAATTGCATGCTTTACAACAAGCTGGGCATACCGGTCACGATTGGGAAATCAAAGAAATTGAACAAGAGCTTCGTCGTGCTGAAATTATTGTGTAATGGGTCTACCACTTTGCGACCACTTTTACCCCCACTCTTGTTTCTAATATTTGCTTATTTGCTTTCACTTTTACCTGAACTCTTTGGATCCATATTTGCTCTCACATTAAACTATTATTCTTATTACCAAGTTGACTTTACTAGAGCTTAGTCTATGCTTCACAGTTGATATGGAAGTATCAGTGACTAGGTATGGTAAGCCTTACGCATACTATAAAGGATATTCATATATTGTGAAACGAACCAATAAAAATGGAACTGTTATTTGGCGTTGTTCAAAGCAACGTTCCAAACATTGTCGTGGTGACCTAAAAAGTAAAAATAGTGAGCTTTTAAGTGTCAGTGATCATCAATGTAGTGTACTGCATGAAACACAGTTGCCGTCGACAAAAATCAAGAAAACCATATTGCTACTTAAAATAGTGCATTGTTTAATGATCAACGTTTAACCCCTGTTCTATAAGTTATTTTTAATCCATCTTCCACGTCGCAAGAGCCATCAACATCACAAACTATGCAAGAGATAGTGTTGTTTTTGTCGTTTTAAAGAGTGGAACAAGTAGGTCATCTGCTCTTGATATGCAAGAGGATCAAAGTGACTAAATAGTAATAACAATAAGGTGTTTATGCCTATACAACCATTGCGGCTTCCCCACTTTTCGAAAACAACATTGAATGGACATTGCTATAATATGATCTACAACAAGCCTTGTGTTTAAAACTATAACAGACTATTGTAAAGTGAGAAAGGCTTGTATTCAGTGTGCATTTATTGTCATAATCATGTATACGCTGCAATGTTAAATATACTAACTTTGTATAAAATAAAACAGCATTGTAACATAATTTTGCATTTATTTACAAACTTTATATACATTTTTTTTTTGTTTCATCATAATATTTTTAAAGACAACACTAAACACTAAAACATTACTATTCTATACACATATTTTCTTTCTTTTTCAGTATATTGTCATTACTTATATTTTCCATTATTATTTCACATTATTTATTTATTTATTTAATTAAAACGAACCATGCACCTATTGTTTTTAAAACCTTCATAAATTAAGTGTACAGGTTGCACAGCATTATTGACTTCATCAAAAACACTCTCCGACATATCATTAAACCGTATAGGCAGAAATGTCTCAAAGTTTTCTCATACACAAAGTACACGATCACCATATGCTGTTTTCAATTTCCGAATCTTGATAATGCGGAATGGAATATGCGTTGGCAATTCGCTGAGCTTCTTTGTCTCTAAGCCACATGATTGTCCCACAGCATTCAAAACATTCATTGTAGTAGTCTATAAACAAAACAAAAGCATATCTATTACACTTTAAAACAGCTTAAATAATATTGTGCAATTAGGGATTCTGCACTATGCATGGCGAATAAATTATACTAGTTATGCAAGAAATGCCCTAACTGTAGCAGATACTACTTTTCTGCATATAGCACAAGTGTTAAGTTCTAATGTACACTTGACACAGGCTATCATGTGTCCACAGGAAAAAATTCAACACCTAGTTCATCTTGATAACAAATTTTACATAATTGTTGGCCACACTTTTGTATCTGTTCGTAACACAAGTCTTTTCTTTCAGCCTTATGTATTTGCTCCGCGTGTTCTAACTAGAAAGGCACTTTTATGTCTTGTGCTGCAATCACGTTTTCTTTACGAATAGTGTTCACAAATTCTTGATCTTTAAGCAACACCATGTATTTACAGTTTGGTAACCAACGAGCGTGTTGCACAAAAGGGTCATCAGTCATTTGCCAATCCTATAAAGCAAATCCACAATAAAAAACATATTGTTTTATCCCCTTCACCAGTATAAAAAATCCAGCTTCACTTAGCTGTTTGGTAAGGTGTTTTAATATTAATGGCCAAACATTTTTATAAGATTCTAAACGTTTTTCAACAGAGCTGTACTCTGGGTGTGCTAGTGCTTTAGTCTTGCAAACTCCCAATTTTTCAAAAAGCACACGCCAATTCAACACTGTCTATGGCATATGGACCACATATATCGACACTACCGTTGGATGGTAATACATCATTATTTATTTGAGATTCAGCAACGTAAGTAGCGGCCAAAGGCCTTGTGGTTCGGTAAAATGAATGCACGGTTAGGTTACCCACTTGCTTTCCAAGCATGTAAGGACAATGAAGAGACCATCGCAAATGGTATCTAAAGGGATCATCCCCTTCTTTCTAGTGTGAAAGTTCAATACGACAAAACACACAGCGCACCACATCTTCTCGGTTCAAGTAAAAAAAACGGCTTTTGCAAGTTTATGAGTCGACAAAAAGTCTACAGGCCAGAATTCAAATGTTAACCATCGATCATGTTCTGATTTTAAATTTAACCCACGTGGTAAACCAACTTGCTCACTTGTTGTATTTGGTACTAACGCCATGTGTTACAATAAAACTGTTTTCTTATTGTAAGTTATTAACGTTGCACAAGAGAACAGAGTACTGTACTTTAAAGCATAATGCATGCTTCTTCACTGTCTGTTCATTACGTTAATGACACATGACGACACCTTAAAGCAAACAAAATAACCCATCACTCAATCAATCAATCTATCAATCAACCAATACTTGTAAATAAAACGTTAACGTTAATTGGCATTAATATATCAAAACACCATTAAAAATAAACTGTATGTTGGCACTAACAGTAACCCATGTACTTATTTTCTTTTTATAAAGCTACAGTCATTTACGCCCCCCCCCCCCCCCCCCTTTTAACCAATATATAAACAAAAATGAATGTCATGTCATTTTGTTCACATTATCATGTTCAAACCTGTGGATATTCGTTGAGTCCATAGGGAACCACCCATAATTTTTTATATTTTATTTTTAGAAAATCCAACATGGCCTTGTACTTTTCCCAGTCAACAACAACAACATAGCCATTAATCAAGAAAGCAATCATTGTCCCAGTCATGTACAGGTAATGATTTTTTTTTGTCTACGAGTTTTCAGTAGTGGTAAAATGGAATAGCATTTTTAAGTTAGACTTACCTGAGTTTTAAACAGTTCACTCTTTGGCAGTGGTTTCGCTTTAGTGCGTTTCGGGTTTTTTTCAGCAACTGCTACGGCGGTAAGGCTATTCTTTCCAAGTTTCTAAAAATAAATAGAATAAACCGCTATAAATACCTAAATTCAGGTTAATACATACATTTCATAAAATAAAACATAAAACAAAAAAATGAAACAAGTTAGTTTAAAGAAATCATCTCACCTTTACTTGCAGTGGCTTGTTGCTGTTTCCTTCTAGTGGGCTCAAAAGTGCAATGGTTTCTTCTCTCTCAGACATGTAAGGTATACCGGTTATCTGCAAACAAATAAATAAATAAAATCATTAATTACCTAATCAATAAATAATTGCTTGTAAATATATATATAAATCAATAAATATATAAATAAATATATAAATAAATATCTACCCCACAACAAGGTTAAGTATTTTCCACCAACACCAAAACTGTTAAACAAGACCAGGGGTTTCACGCAACGCAATGTGTTCAAAGGTAGTCACCTAAGTGAGAGTGGAAATGATAACGACATGTCTTTATATATGTTACGTTGCATGTATAATCATTTTTTCCCACGCTTTGAACATCCTGTTATCGGTCACGTGGACAGATAACACCCAAAGTGAACACCTGTGCCCGATCAAATTTCACATGAACTTGCATTTTGTCACGTACGAAGCAAAACAGAATGTAACTTGTTTAGCGTACATGTCATCTCACACGTGTATGCATGCATTTCGCTCTTCCCTGCCACCACGATGGTCAGATTATTTCACCTTCAAGTGTCCTCTGCGTCTTTGTCATTTTCCATTGCACCTGTTGTCAAGTCAGATCAGCGCATTCCAATAAGCTCAAATGACATTCACATCCTGCTCCTCTGCAAGTTTGTTTTCTGTACTCGCTTCGACCAACATAGAACCAAGTTCTCATCACCGTTTACACGTTAAAGATCATCTTCGGGGTAAAGTATCAGAAAAAACGCACCCTCGCTCTGTCATAAACCGACCTGTCGAAATAGCGATTGATCTATTAAGCACAGCCACCGTGGTTAGCAACAGGTTCGTTGAAACACCCACATCCAGCCGTATCGTCTCTCTCAACCACCACGCTTCATGAACATTATAAACAGGTAAAGAAAAAAAAGGTTTTTTCAACATGTATGTCGTTAGGCCCTTTGTCAAAATGTCAAACATAGTTTCTAAAAGGGGGCGTGATCCCGAGTCCTAGGACACCTCGTACACGTCTCTAGCGTTATGGGTTTGCGAGATAAAGCAAAAAGTCTAAAATCATGGTTTTACCTCAACATGGTTTTTTTCATTCCTGCTCATCACGAACATCCTCGGCAAGAGGGCAACGCAGTGAAAAAAAATGACACCTCGCACTTGTCTCTAGGCTTATTGGTTCGTGAGTTATCAGCAAAAATCGCAAAAAACACGTGTTTACCCCAAAATCGAGTTTCCATTTTTTTTTAATATAACGAGTGGTCCATAGCAAAGAGGACGTCACCCCGAGTTCTTGGACCCGTCGTACACGCCTCTAGCATGATTGGTTCGCTAGATATAGCAAAAAGTTTAAAATCACGGTTTTCCCCCCAAAAAAACCGTGTTTCCAGATTTTCACCTTTTCGACACCTACATTTCCGTAAAGAGCGCAACGAGACGAAAAAAACGAATCCAAGCACGCCTTCCTAGCATGACTCCTTCCATTCCAAGGTCGCAGGGGCTCACAACTTGCGAAGTGGAGCAGCTCTCTCCCCATCACACTACTTACAAAACACAAATATTTGCTCTAGAGACTTGAAATTTATTTTGGTGGTAGAGGGCATAGGGACCTTTCATTTATGTCAAACAAACTTTTTTGTATAATTCCTAGTTTCCAAAATAGAGAATTTTCAAAATTCGAGTTTTATCAAAAAAACATAAAAAATAAAAACGTTTAATTAAAAAAATAAAGGTCATAAAGACCATTCGTTTGAGCCATGGCACAACGTTCTACCATGTTTGGTTTTCAAACTATCACCAACTTTCAAGAACGAAAAAAATCAATTTTTTTTTTCAAAAATATAACGAGTGGTCCATAGCAAAGAGGACGTCAGCCCGAGTCTAACGACACCTCATTTGTCAAAATCGGACCATGCTTTCGTGAGATATTTAACATGGCTGAGGCTTAGTAGTAGAGCAAAGGAGGTTCTGGAGTGAAGTAGAAGCACCACCATCCCCCTACTAAGTCAGCCTTTCATAATGTTACTAGCAACCCGCCCCGGCATCGCTCGGTATCTTTAACGGTTTACCCAGCGTAAGCTTAAAAGGTGCACGGGCAACAGGTCCCAGAAAAAAAATCAGAAAAACCAAGGTGAACAGCGAACCTCGAAATATAGTACATGTACAGGGTCTTCCATATAAAGTAAGAACGGTAAGTGGCAGTTTTGCTATGCGTTGCTGCGGAGGCCTTGGTCGAGCTTGTGGCGCGCCATGGCCCCCGGCTGTACTATTGAAAGCGCACGCATAGTACATATGAGGGCTGTTTATTTTTAGCCTATTTTCAATTTTGAAAAAATAGGCTTATGAGATCACCTTTTGTCCGTGTGTGTGTGCGTGTGTGTGTGTGTGTGTGTGTGTGATTCGTGTGTGTGTCACCCCCTAATAAAATCTAAACGGCTGGAGCGATTTCAATGAAACTCGGAAAGTTCATAGCACAATTCCCGGTGACCTCGACCGTGCCCTTCAAATTTTGTTACGACTCACCAATCCTACATGGCGGCTGTGCGAAATATTTCACCAGCATTCAATATCTCCGAAACTATTACCGATATTACCCTGACATTTTCTATGGTGATAGAGGGAACAACTATAAGTTCACTTATGTGACTTTTGAAAACCTGGTGACAACAAAACCAACATGGCGGCCAAGCGAATTTGCGACTTTTAAATAGACGTTTCTCGCGATTTGACCAACAAAACGCAATGAAACTTGGTACAGTATATGTTTATATACATTGTAATGCACCGACATCTAACTTCGTTCAATTGTTTACATAATCACAAGATGGCGGATGTGCGAAATATTTCACCGACATTCTATATCTCTGAAACTATTAGCGATATCACCCTGAAATTTTGTACGGAGATAAAGGGCACTACTGGAATTCCATCTATAAAACTTTCAAAAACCGGGTTACTACAAAACGAACATGGCGGCCAAGCGAATTTGAAAATTTTAAATAGACCTTTATCGCGATTTAATGTTCCAAGCGCACTGAAACCTGGCACAGGAAATATTTATACACATTGTAATCCAGTGGTATCTAATTTAGTTCAATTGTTTACATAACCTCAAGATGGCGGCAGTGCGAATTTTAAAATTAAGATTTTATTTATTGTGATGTAGTCATGCGATCGAAGTGAAAGTTTGAATAATGAACCTACGCAATAATTTTCCTTTAATGGTACATGACTCTATGGCCTATACATTTAACAATCCAACATGGCGACCATCCGAAATATTTAGACGATACTGAATATCTACGAATCTATTTTAGCAATCAAACTGCATTTTTTAATGTTCATAGGGGCTATGAACTTAAGTTCACCTATAGGACTTTAAATAACCTGGTGATCACAAATCCAACATGGCGGTGACGCGAATTATAAATATTCACATGGACGTTTCTCGCAATTTAACCATCCGCGTGCAGTGAAACTTGTTACAGTAAATCCTTATACGAATGTTAATCCACTGGCATCTAATTTATTTCAATTGTTTCCATAACCTCAAGATGGCAGCTGTGAAAAATTTTAAACTCTCCTTGTTTTTTCTTGTGTCCTAACTATGCGATTGAAGTTTGAATACTACACGTTCACAATAATCTGCATGTAACAGTACATAACTCTAGGACCTACATATATAAAATCCAACATGGCGACCATCCGAAATATTTAGTCGGTTCTCAATATCTACGAATCTATTACAGCAATCAAACTGAAATTGTGTATGTTGATAGTGGCAATTAACATAAGTAGGATATATGAAAATAGGCTGTATAGTTCTTCACGGAACTACTTGTTCAAGTTCCGATGGAGCGTATAAAAATAACAGATTGACATACCAAATTGATTTTACTACTAAATGTTTGCTTGTTTTAACCTTATGTGTCAACTTAATCGCCAAAACGATTGAAACATTTGTCGTATCGTTACACCTGCTTTCCAATGCCCTCGGCAAAATATTCTGCCGCCACTGAGGTGGGTAGCCTACGTCTGGACAGCCTCCTGAAGTTTTTTCCTTTTAGGCTAGGCGTTGCCGCCCAACCATCCCTTCAATTCTCGAAAAAGGTGAAAATCATTCACAACCACACTGTACCAACGTTACGATGGACTTTTACAAAGAATTCAAGTGTGAAGTTTTGGACCATCTGCCGTTTAGTCCAAACCAGCACTGAATGCGCGCGCTTTCAATAGTACAGCAGGGGGCCATGGCACGCCACAAGCTCGGCCAAGCCCACCGCAGCATCGAATAAATAAAACTGCCGCTTGCCTTTCTTACTTTATATGAAAGACCCTGTACTCTTCTCTGAAGGCTTAATTCGACACGACTCGACAGTTTGATGCTGGCTGAAGCTGAGGTGATAGGCTCACTCGCTAGCTCTTAACTCGCTCTGAAGCTAGTAATTTAAATTTCCACTGAATTGAGAGTGTTGGAAGAAATGAAAACGTAAAAACACCAATAGTTGCAGGTAGATTAAAATCCAAAATCACCTTAACACCAAATATGACTGCAATACTGACTGGACAGGGAAATATTGCTTCGTACTTACACAGACTTAAAATTATACGCCTAATCCCGAGTGTTCCTGAAAAAGTAGCCCTCAGACTATAGATCACGTAATTTTCGTGTACAGTGAAGTGAAAAATATTAGGCAATTCCTGATTAATTCCTGTTAATAGAGACGATAACTGGCCGATGCAGAAATCTGTGCTATTAAAAAAGTATTTAAAGGAATCTTCTAAATTTGTTAATGCTCTGGATGTTCAAGCTCTTAGGAAAAACGAAGATTAACAGTCATCTAGAAATTTAATTATTAAAATGTAATTTATTTTGATCATTTGTAAAAATGTATTGTAAGTGCACACTTATGTAGTGGAGCATGCAGAGAATATGAACAGTAAATAATAAAAATTTAAAAAAAGTGGGCGGTGTATTTAAGATAGAAATATGCTGTCACGGGCTTCTTGTAGACCTTTTCATGCTGAACAATTCGCATTTTTTTTATTTTTTACGGTTTACCCAGAGTAAGCTTAAAAGGCTCGCTAGTCTTTCTCCGACTCGATTTACTGAAATCGTTATTGCTCGGCCTCTTTTGGTTATAAATGAATTTTTCTACAGAAAACTTCCTCGAGAAATCCATTACAGAATGGTGAAACCCGCATCAAAATCCATCCTGTGGTTCTCGAGATTGCCCTTTACATCTACGAATCGGGGACTTTGTTTTATACCAGTAGGTAGGCTACTATATAGAGAATAAAGAGGATGAAAAAATATATACAATAAAATCTTTAAAAGCGCACTTAGCAGGATATATTTTCTTAAAATTGCCAAATATGCTTTATGTTCGACCCTGACTATTATATGTCAGAAAACTGTACTATAATGAGGCTCATTATAACACTATTTTTCATTATGAAACAGTTTCTCCCACCAATCAGAGCTCAAGAAACAATTGTTTGACCAATTAGATAATTAGATGCGCTGAGTTCCACGGCCTTCTAATTTAAATTTCACTGCCTCGCCTAGCGTCATAGTAGGGTAATCGAGGAGGCCATGGCCAAATACAAGGCATTCTCTGGGTTTCATGCGCTCTGTTCAGTACATAAAACTGGCGAAATCTCGACAGATATTTATGAATATTTATGTTCGAACATAAAATAGTTATAGTAATTATCGTCGAACATAAACAGTCGTATGCAACTCGCCTATAATGGTAATTAAGACACTCGTATGGAAATTATAAAACTCGCTTACACGCGTTTTATAAACATACTCGTGTCTTAATTATTGCCATTATAGGCTCGTTGCATAATGTACTATTAAAATATCAAAAAGATATGTAACTAGATACTCGGCCCGACTTCGCACGGGAGCAGTTTACGTTATGGAACTGTAGTTATTAGCTTATACTGGCTAAATAATCAAGAATTATCAATTCTATATCCGTACTGTTGTACAAAAGAAAACGTTCTACAGAAAGTACGCGACAGCATATAGGCTATCTTCGAAGTCCACTGTAAGCCTAGACTAAGTGTTTTATGTAGATTTTTTTAGTTAGTTTTTTACAGCCATCACAATATACAGGTAATCAGACATATTTCACACACAAAGACACACTCAAGTACACAGGGCTATGTGACCACAATTTTGCACAGCCCCTAAAGCTCTGCGTGCAACAAGGACATATGACCCATAGATTAAACCTTAACTCCCAAACAACACATAAAGTGAAATTAAATCATCATCTTTTCGTATTTTGGGCCAAATCTAGCTCTCCCGGTTGATACTGTTACGTGCCACCCCCTAGTGGCACCTTTGTTAACTGGATTACGGTGGGTAGGAAGCACAACACCAATTACTGCTTAAAGAAATAATTAACTTTATTGCGGCCAGTAGGATACAGCACTCTTCAGTAAATACAAGCAATTATTACCTTACTCCAGTTTCCTTACGGCGAGAACACTTCCCCTTTCACTTGTCAACAGACCACAGTTAACCCTCTTCGCTAATGAGTCCGGTCCCGTACGCTAGCTGGAAATAGCTGCACCCAGCCTGTCACCGTACTACACACTGTTTCACAATGTAGCACAATCACTTCTGTCGCACTGGAAATAAACACACTCGCTCAAGACACAGTTCCTCTGTAGGAGTCTCATTTCCCTGCTCCACTAGGGGTTTCGCAAGTCACCACACATCTGTCGCTCAGGATAATCGCTCACACTAGCTCGTAAAACACAACAACCACTGCTTGACAGGTCGCACTTATATAGCAGGCCGGTGACTCAATAAATGCTTCTAGATCCATCCAGGGTCCACGGCTTCTCGAGGTTTCCATCGCTGGTCCAGTCACGAATATTCTGGACTTTCCCTTTGTCCTAGTAGCCCTGTTGCATAAGGCGCACGCAATACAGGAGGCAGGGCACAGCCCAGCCCTAGGGCAGTTGTGACTCATGCGGCGAGCGATGACACAAACTCACAGCCGTAACACCACCCCCTTCCTAAAAAGGCTGATCGTCCCGATCAATCATTGGTCCGTCTGTGTCCCTCCGTAGGCTGCCAGGCGATCTCGGTGCACGATCTTCATCATCGCCCTCGGGCTCCGCTGGATCCTGTAGACGACATCGTTGATCCGTTTCACGACTCGGTACGGGCCCTCCCAGGACTTCTGCAGTTTGGGTGACAGGCCTTTCTTCCGTAATGGGTTGAAGAGCCAGACCAGGTCGTCCTCGTGGAATCCTCCGGCATCCGTCTGCTGGTCGTATCGGGTCTTCATTCGGTCGGTCTCGATCCGCAGTTTCCTCCTCGCGAACGCGTGCACGTCCTCCAGTTGGTCGACCAGTTCTTGACAATACTGGCTTACCGGGATCGGATCATTCCCAGGTCGGCCGAAGGCAAGATCGACAGGTAGACGGAGCTCCCTCCCAAACATGGCCCGGGCTGGTGTGCACCCGGTGGCTTCATGCACGGCGGCGCGGTAGGCCAGGAGAAATAGTGGAAGATGCTTGTCCCAATCCCTCTGGTGCTCGCTGACAACTATTCGGAGATGGTTCTCGATGGTGCGGTTTAATCGCTCTATCATCCAGTCGGACTGAGGGTGTAGCGGCGTTGTCCTTGTCTTCTGGATTCCCAGCAGCTGGCATAGGTTCTGGAACACCTGCGACTCGAAGTTCCTCCCTTGGTCGGAGTGCAGCTCCAGGGGTACTCCGTACCGGCTGATGAATTCCTTCACCAGGGTCTCTGCGGTCGTCGCGGCTTCTTGGTTAGGGAGCGCATACGCCTCCGGCCATTTGGTAAAGTAGTCGCTGACGACTAATATGTAGCGGTTCCCTACATCGCTTAACGGGAATGGCCCAGCAACATCGATGGCCACTCTCTCCATGAGGCCGCCCACGTTGTAGGTCTTCAGTGGACCCCGTCGTCTTCGTCCTGGGACCTTGCTGGCTGCGCAATCGTGGCACCTCGCGCAGTGGTTCTCCACGTCTGTTCGGCATCCGATCCAGTAGAACCGCTCTCTCAGCTTCTCCAGGGTCTTCTTTATCCCTAGGTGTCCACCAGATGATCCTCCATGAACTTCCATCAGGACTTCCTCCGTCATAGCCTTTGGAACGCCGACTTGTTCCCGATATGTCTTCCCGTCGGTGCTCTCCCAGGCGCGGCAGATGAGGCCATCCCTTACAATCAGCGAGTCCCACTGCGCCTAGTAGGACTTAAACTTTGGGCTGCAGTCACTCACAATGTTCCACCCGGGTCTGGCGACACAGGCCCCCTTCCATTCGGCTATCAGTCCCAGGTCATCATCTTCTGCTTGTGCCCGCGTGAAAGATTCGCGGCTCCAGCTCCCTTGAAGTTCCACGGTAGTCCTTCGGCACTGTATCCCGGTGTTCTCCTCCCTTCGGGCACAGAAGGTGCAGTCTTCGGGGCACGGTCTTCGTGACAGGGCGTCGGCGTTAGAATGCAGTTGGCCTTTCCTGTGCTGAATCTCAAAGTTGTACTGTTGAAGCCTCTCTAACCACCGCGCGAGTTGACCCTCGGGCTGCTTGAAGTTCAGGAGCCACCGCAGGGATGCATGGTCGGTCATGATGAGGAATTCTTGCCCGTACAGGTACTTGTGGAAGTGTTCAATGGTCTTCACGATGGCGAGCAGCTCCTTCCTGGTGACGCAGTAGTTCCTTTCTGGCTTTGACAAGGCCTTGCTGAAGTAGGCCACTACTCTCTCCTCGCAGTCCACTTCTGTGGGCGTGGGTTCGAATCCCACTTCTGACACCAGTTGTTACGTGCCACCCCCTAGTGGCACCTTTGTTAACTGGATTACGGTGGGTAGGAAGCACAACACCAATTACTGCTTAAAGAAATAATTAACTTTATTGCGGCCAGGAGGATACAGCACTCTTCAGTAAATGCAAGCAATTATTTCCTTACTCCAGTTTCCTTACTACGAGAACACTTCCCCTTTCACTTGTCAAGAGACAACAGTTAATCCTCTTCGCTAATGAGTCCGGTCCCGTACGCTAGCTGGAAATAGCTGCACCCAGCCTGTCACCGTACTACACACTGTTTCACAATGTAGCACAATCACTTCTGTCGCACTGGAAATAAACACACTCGCTCAAGACACAGTTCCTCTGTAGGAGTCTCACTTCCCTGCTCCACTAGGGGTTTCGCAAGTCACCACACATCTGTCGCTCAGGATAATCGCTCACACTAGCTCGTAAAACACAACAACAACCACTGCTTGACAGGTCGCACTTATATAGCAGGCCGGTGACTCAATAAATGCTTCTAGATCCATCCAGGGTCCACGGCTTCTCGAGGTTTCCATCGCTGGTCCAGTCACGAATATTCTGGACTATCCCTTTGTCCTAGTAGCCCTGTTGCATAAGGCGCACGCAATACAGGAGGCAGGGCACAGCCCAGCCCTGGGGCAGTTGTGACTCATGCGGCGAGCGATGACACAAACTCACAGCCGTAACAATACACCTCCCTTGAGAGAACAGGTGGGTTAGATTCCCACTTCGGCCAGCCTAGAACTGGGTTTATATTTCTACATCTATTCCAGGCAAATGCGGGATAGTTCCTAACCTCAATTTCAAATACACATACTACTACAGGCACTGCCATTGTAACTCTTCAGTCGGTCAACACGAATTTGCCCAATGACTGCGCGGGTGCAATGTATCTCTACTTAGTATAAAACTAAGTCCCCGATTCTTGGATGTAACGGGTAATCTCGAGAACCACTGGATGGATTTTGATGCAGTTTTCACCATTCTGTAAAGGATATCTCGAGGAAGGTTTCTGTAGAAAATAATTTATTTATGATCAAAAAGGAGGCTAAGCACTAACGATTTCAGTGAAAAAGTAGAAAGAAACCTGGCGTCCGTGCGCTTTTTAAGCTTACACTGGGCAAACAATTAAAAATATCAATATACTATGAGTGTAAGAATTGTTCAGCATGAAACGCTCTACAAAAATAAGTCTGCAACAGCATATCTCTATCTTCAATACATCGCCCACTATAAGTGTTTGTTTTCATTTCTTCCAACAATCTCTATTCAATTACTGAGGCGACAGTTTACGAGCTAGCTAGGGGCGAGCCTATCATCCCAGTTACAGCCTAGCTAGCGGGAAAGCCTATTACCCCAGATACAGCCAGCAGCAAACTGTCGAGTCGTGTTGAGTTAAGACTTCAGAGAAGAGTGGTTGAGTTTGGAGTTTCCCTGGAAGTGCAACTCAGCTTTTCTTCATTTCTCCTGTGAACTTTTCATTCCGCAAAATACACAGTCAAGTAAAGGTTGGACGGAAGGGGCATTTGAGTTTCGTGTACCTCGCCCTTCTTAAATTAAGTCTGACAAGAATTCGTTGCACATGCACCTCCATGATAATATATAGACTATAATTAATAGTCCAGTCAGTGATCTTAACCCATCATGCCGAGACTTAAAACGGATATAGGTCGTAGTTCATTGACATCGAAAAAAAATCGCTTATCACGTATTGCATTCATAACTGTTCCCGGGCGAAGTCGTGGTGGGTTGCTAGAATAATATGTAAATAACCCCCCTGGAAAAAATGGCATGTATTAGTTATAATAATATTTATAGCTGCCAAATAGTCATCAATCCACTTTTGCACAACAATATTGCGCGTAAGAACTGATGCTGTCTTTAAATTAGAATGGTAACCGCTCACACTACACTCGCTATGTTTCTTTGCTGTAGGCTGTCAGAGATTTCGTCCTTTTATTGCACCAGAGTATGCGGTACTTTCCACACTCTCCGCCGCATAGTTCACATATACATTTTCTTGTACTGTAGGTTCATGGAACAATTTGAGAGTGCATATCTTATGGTGAAACCGGTGAGTCTGGTCACTGGTCATAATTTACTCCTGTCCAGTCTCGAGGTATGAAGGCGTCTGTACAGTAGCATAAAAGTCTTTCTGTATTTCAGCTGCTTTTTCTTGTCTTCTTTCTACTGTAATCACTATAACCCATGCTGTCGTTGCTAGTAGTTGATGGTCATATCTCAAATCTTCTATGAAGAATGTCTCTCTTGGCATTTCATAAACATACCTTGAAGGGGCGATCCTTTAGACACACAACGGTTCTTTTTTTATGTGTAACATCTTTCCGCTCGGTTGCTGGATAGTTTTGTGGGAGTGATTTTGAAAATTGGGGACGGAAGTGGATCGGAATGATCGAGCTGGCAGTGGTGGATCAAAAGGAAGTATGCACTGCCTGCTCGATCGATCAAACGGAAGTGTACTAGCTGGCAGTGGTGGACAACGGAAGTATGCACTGCCCGCTCGATTGATCGAATGGAAGTGTGCCCTAGCTGGCAGTGGTGGATCGAACGGAAGTATAAGACGCACTGCCAACTCGATCGATCGATCCAGCTGGCACTGGTAAGAGAAACATTCAACGCGCGATGTCGAAAATTGATACCATGACGCACTCTCGGCCATGTGGAATGTATATGACATACTGAACGGAAAACGCACATGCGAACTCTGGTGTCAAGTAATTTAAACAAATGACATGGTACTTGTTCGAAGTCTTCGTATCAGTATTTAAATGGTAAAATGCCTTAAATTGCTATTGTCTGATTGTAAGTAGTCGGCATTGCATTGGCATAAGGCATTTTAAACTCAATGTCACTCAGGAACATTATCGAAACAAGCAAAATATAAATGGAACTTAATTCCGTAATGCAGTATTATTGGAACGTGGAAATAAGCCACCATCTTGTGCACAATATTTGGGTAATCGAAATAGCTGTAGGGTTAGCACCTATGACTGTGAATCTAGAGATCTTGGGTTCGAATCCTGGGCAGGGGAGATATGTTTGCTACCAGATTATCATTTTAAACGATATGTATCTTATCAATATGACTCATTTTAACAGAATCCATATGAAATTACGTGTTGGTCTGTGAATCAAGAGGACCTGTTTATAAGGAATTTAAGGTTATGAGCGGTGTCGCGTCTATTAATCTAGTTGATCCATATCGTATTCTTTATTTAGGCTAGTGCTGGTGGAATCTACAAATCATCTAATAAAATGAGTTCCGTATTATAAACTACAATATCTGTAAAACACTCCCTTTTACAATAGATTAATATTTGTGCCAATAATACTATAACATATCGGTGTATCAACAATTTCACGTGAGTTTTCTTCTATGTCAGATGTTACACATCATAAGCGACTACTGTAAGGCTCGTTTTTTTTTCTTTTCTTTCAAGAAGAGCGCTTTTACCTTTTCTAGGCTTTCCATGTTTCGTTCAGTTAGATGATCCCATATTAGTGCTAGTCCAAAGGTGATAATAGGCGTGATTTTAAGTTTGATGAGTTTCATGGCTGCTTCTAAAGACAGTCTCGGTAGGTTATTTATGTAATTCATGGCTAGTAGCGCCTGTTTATGCATTTCTACCTTCAAGCGGTCATCATGAGATCCTGATCACTGTGTTGAGGTTTAAAAGTAAATACGAAATAAATAGAGTCGCCTCCGTAGCGTAGCGGTCAGCATGGTTAGCTGCCGCCCCGGAGATCATGGGTTCGATTCCCGGCTCTGCCACGAAATTTGAAAAGTGGTATGAGGACTGGAACGGGGTGTACTCAGCCTCGGGTGCTCCAAATGAGTAGAGGGGGTTCGATTCCCACCTCAGTCATCCTAGAAGTGGTTTCCGTGGTTTCCCACTTCGTCTTCGGGCAAATGCCGGGATGGTGCCTACTGTAAGGCCACGGCCGCCTCCTTCCCTCTCCCTAGCCTATCCATCCCAATCTTCCATCCCTTCCCATCCCTCATGAGGCCCCTGTTCACTTTGCAGGTGAGGCCACCTGGGCGAAGTGCTGATCACACCTCCCCAGTTGTATCCATCCCGACCAGATGTTCCAAGCTCCAGGACACTGCCCATTGAGGCGGTAGTGGTGAGTTCCCTCGCTGAGTCCGTGGGAACCACCAACCTAGAGGGTAAATTGACTAAATAAAAAAATAAAAAATATATAACTACAATAAGTGTAGTGCGTCAAGTTGATGTTTATATTACGATTCGTAGTTTGACTCTCGTTATAGCCTATAAGGTTAGTTTGATTTATAGGGGTTTCTGAATTACGTGTATACAAATTTAAACAACACAACATACAGTAGTCGGCCCCGTGGTGTTGGAGTAGCGCGCCTGCCTCTCACCCGGAGTCCCCAGGTTCGATTCCCGGCTCCATCAGGGATTTTAGAAACTGACGCGAGGGCTGGAACGGGGTGCAATCAGCCTCGTGAGGACAACTGATCAGCTGTCTGACAGTGAGGCAGCGCCCCGATCACGAAAACTATGATTAACGGTCGAGGGGACCCGATGTGCTGATCACGCGTTACCCCAATATCTGCAGGCCAAATGGCAGGGCAGCGGTCGCTTGGTAGGCCTAGGCCCTTCACGGGCTGTAGTTCCAGGGGGGTTAAAATAATAATAATAATAATAATTAATAAGAAATTAGAGCATGCACTTGAATTCTATTATGTATATGATAACTTATCTCAGCATTCATGAAACATTTTTATTTTCTGAGTTGCATTGTCTGTTAGCACAGACTAGAAAAAAAGTAGCTTTTCTCCAATACCTCAAGTCATTTATGGCTATTATAAAATTATGGAAGTTGTTGAGGTTTGGGTAATGTTGTTTTATGGTATTTGGTGTATAACCAGTGCCTATGGATACGGTGAAAGGTTCTACTCATAGCATCGGTGCTATTGCATTGGCTCAGTGAGGAAAGCAATGGTAAAGTACCTCCCTCCTCAGCTTGCCTAATACAGTGCCTTAGGTGTTAGAGATTTCTGGCCATATTACCTATGCGGTACTTTCTGAAGATACAACCAGCCTTTAGGCTGACTTTCGTACTGCTTGTACACAACTAAATAGCTGAAAACGTATTTAGCCATCAATGGACGGCATTATAGGGACGACTTCACACACTTTGGAAACACACAGTATAGAATCTTCTGGTCTGTGGACTGGAACTGTGTACTGTACACTCAGCCTCATGAGGCAAAACTGAGAAGAGGTGGGTATGATTCCCACCTCAGCCATCTAGGAAGTGGTTTTCCGTGGTATCCCACTTCTACTCCAGGTGAATGCCTGAATGTTTCCAAACTTAAGGCCACGGCCGCTTCCTACCCAAATCCTACCTCAATATTGTAAATGCATACACTAGTGCAGGCATCACAGTGGCACAGATTATCAGACAAATTCTATACACACCAAAGTCACGAGGATACATGACCACGATGTCCCAAAGCCCCTTAAAGAATCAATAACAAACAAATACACACACTTCTACATACACCAAAATAACACAGGTTATCAGACTATGTTTCTCTATACCGGTACATATACACATCCAAGTACACGGGGCTAATTGACTACGATTTCCAAGCCCCTCAAATGAAACAATATGTAAAGCCCGCAATTCATCACTAAACTAGAAATATGTACGTCCGAATGTGAAACTAGGATGCGAAACGACCAGTATTCGAAATCGTCGCTTCGCTCTGTTCTAGTTGTCATTTTAAACGCGTCCTTTATATTTATATGTTGCCATTCATTTGTGTATGCAAGTAAATGTGCGATCCTCCATGTCAGCGACATTAGAGAGAACAGAAAGCCGTTTTTAATATGACACAGGCGATTTAAAATGTCAGTGATGCCAACATAACATATCCTCATAAATAATAGCCATTTAATTAATGACGGCTGGTGTTCGTGACACACTCAAGTGGCAGCCCTGTCCTCGCAGAATAATGAAACCAGCAGCACCACAATACATGCGTATAGGATAACACATCTTGCTAGTTGTTGTTGTTGTTTCATTAAGGTATTCATATGCGCTTAAAACGGCGTATTTGGATGGGATTTCAACTTTTTCTTTATTTCCAGATGAAAGCTTAGTTGTTCTGTTGTTGTTAGTCTCTTCAGTCTTTTGACTGGTTTGATGCAGCCCTCCATAGAAAATGTATGGAGCCTCCGTGGCTTGGGCGGCAGCACTCCGGCCTCTCACCGCTGGGTCCGTGGTTCAAATCCCGGTCATTCCATGTGAGATTTCTGCTGGACAAAACGGAGGCAGACAGGTTTTCCCTGTCACCAATTCCTTTCCAGCAACACACTCCACTTTTTTTAAATTTCATCTGTCATTCATTTAATAATTGCCCCAGGGGAGTGCGACAGGCTTCTGCAGCCGGCACAGTTCCTATCCTCGCTGCTAGATGGGGGCTTCATTCATTCCATTCCCTGGCCCGGTCAGTCGACTGGAAGCAGGCTGTGGATGCTCTGAACATTGCTTTGTTGTTGTTTCATTTGAGGGACATGGACATCGTGGTATTTAGACTCATGTACTTGGGTGTGTGTTGCATATGCCTGATAACCTGTAGTATTGTGGTGATTGTAGTAAGTGTGTGGAGAAGAGGGATATCTCGGAAAACCACTTCCACGATGGCTGAGATGGGAATCGAACCCACCTCTTTTTAGTTTTGCCTCACGTGGTTCAGTGTACCTCGTTCCAGCTCTCAGACCAGAATCAAATATTTGGCAGAGCCCAGAATTGAACTCGGACCTCTGGGGTGACAGCCAAGTATGCTATCCGTTACACTATGAGATAGTCAGAAAATTTATTTAAATGGACCAGGGCGAACGAGTCTATAATTACGCAAAACTGTAAACTTAATTTACTCCATACCTAAGAATAGTGTGTTTTCTTCAGGTTCAAACATCAATAAGTTAAGTTGTAATTTACCTATTAACCTCAACAAGGTCTCAAATTAAAGATCAATAAATTAAAAATGGTTTGTACTAAAGCTGAGGAAAAATATATCCCCATTCAAGAACTAAATATGAAGAAAGGAAAATATATTTTATTTGATTTTGCATTTTTTTGAAAGAATATGTTTTATTTCTTGGTATAATAGTGATAAATTAATAAATTCAGCAGTGGACATCAAAAACACTAACATTAATAGTTATGTGAAAGAAAAATTGAAACAAATTCACTGTGGTAGTTGCTAGGTAATTTCAAACAATGCCTTTTTATTCTTTTTTTTTATACAAAACAAATTTTTGGACATAGGTTGGTTGGTTCCTCAGTTTAGGGGCTGCGGCAACGCGGGCATGTAGCCCCGTGTACTTTGGGTGTGTGCAGATAACCGGTGTTAATTGTGATGGCTGTAATAGTGTGTGTTATCTGTATTTAATTCAAGTAAGGACTGCAGACATTCAATTTTTCAAGAAGTCCCTACTTTTTCTACCAAACGCCACCGTCAACACAACTAGTTCTAAACTTGGTTACTAGATGCCACCGCAGTCGGCTCCTGGCGAACGTTGGAACCTAAGAGCGTTAGTCAAATCTAACCTATAATTTAGCTTCATACAAGTGTAATTAGTGGAAGGTTATTTTATATGCCATAAATCTATGACATAGGACAACCGGCTTTACCTCCCCTCCGAAGGAAGGCATACTGAGGGATTTTTAACACTCTTAAAAAATTCAATGACTTCGGCCGGGTTTGAACCCGCGACCTTGGGCATAGACGCTCAGCATGCTACCAACTACGCCACTGAAGCCGCTAATTTTTGGTCATACCTTAAATCGTAAATTAACTATTTTGTTGACATAAATGCCTTTATTTACATTCTAATTAACCACTAAAAAAAGTTCCAGAAGTATGATTTAAAATTATGGATTTTTTTAAACTCAGGATATATGAATGCCTTAAGGGGCTTGGGCATTCATGGTCATCAGCTCCGAGGGCAGTCCTGGTGCATTGTGTGGGCATTTATTAGCTGCCTCGTTCGCCTTTTCTCTCATCACATACTGGATATCGTCACGCATTTCTCACTGTTATACAGTGAGCGTTAAAAGCATGTCTGGTAACCTTAAAATGGGTAACCCCGAAGACCGCTATTCTCCAGCGGACGGTTTGACGGACGGACGGACGGGTGGATATATAGATGGTGCATAACTTTGCCTCAAGTTCATTCTGTTGAGTTTTAATTAGTTTTGTGCCATTAGGCCTTTTGGTTAATATTATCTTCTAAATTTCCCAGTGGTGTCACGTACAGCTAAATCTTTTTGAAGTATGTAGTCGAGGCCACAGGGCATGACAGCCCGCTGCGTGTTGTTGAAATGAGTTCAATGTATCATGGTAACCAACACCTGCCTCATTCTACACATCCCTGCATGCTTTGGGGCTATTTACAATACAGCATAGCTCTCAAATTATGGAACGTACAATTTCTAACACACGTTTGATTCACACGCTTGTCATTCACCATCGAACTGAAAAAAATATCTCTGATTCGGAGAATGTGTTGCTTGAAATTCATTTCAATTATAATGGTGTATTTTGATATATTTGCAATTTAATTCTGGTCTGAGGGTTGGAATGGGGTACACTCGGCCTCATGAGGCAAAATTGAGATTTTCCGTGGTTTCTCACTTCTACTCCAGGAAAATGCTTGGATGGTACCTGACTTAGGGCCACGGCCGCTTCTTACCCAAATCCTACCTCATTCACAAATACACACACTAGTAGAGACATCACAGTGCCACAGGTTATCAGACAAATTCAATACACACACAGGTGCACGGGGCTATATGACCACGTTTTCGCAAGCCCCTGAAAGAATCAACAACAACACATATCTTTGTTCGGGATAATGCCAGTGAATGCTGTGAAAGGTTCTACGCAAAGGGTCGGTACTGCTGTACTGACTCAGTGAAGAAAGCAATGGCAAGCTACCTCACTTCTCACGTTGCTTTAGGTTTACGCTTCAATATAAAGCTATGTTGGGTTTTTGAGGGTTTCTACCCATATAACCTACGGCGGTACTTTTGAGGATCCAACCAGCCTCCGTGCTGGCTACCGAATAAACAGTTGTATCAGGAATATTAGAAAGGCCAAGATTCGTTTCAAATAGTCTACATATTTGAAATGGCTCATTGGAATCAATATAAAAACTGTAATGTATTTACGCACTTCATCAGGACAAAATTCATATGAGAGGCACTACTATAGCTTCAGCATATTTTAATTTTGGGTTTTCTGAAATATGTTATGACCAGCTCCTAAATCAATCAATAACAACATATGTTTGTTAAAACTTGTTTATTACTAGCAGTAGTGTCCGGCTTTGCCCGGTTGATTTATTTGTTTTATGGATGATAATGAATACTACCAGGGGCGTATATAATGCGGGGCGGGAGTCCCCCCCGAATTTTTTGTCACATATATTAAAACATTAAAACCAATATAATGTACTATTGTTACTAAGCGACGTATGGCAACGTTGCAAAGCAAGGCGAAGGTAGAGCGATGTAAACAGTGTGACAATCAGTTTGCTCTGATCTTATGTTAAACAACATAACCTCTTATTACTCTCCAGTGCCTTCGCTCTTATGAACGAACCAAGAACAGCAACAAGTGCCCTTCAAGCGTGTGACAAAAGTTTGTTTCCCTAACTTTTATACCCTTATCAAAATTTTGGCAATTTTTCCTGTCTCTGTAGCTACTGGTACTTCCGAACGGAGTTCGAGTTGATTGAAAACATACTTAAGAAATTCTACTTCTGAAAACAGACTCAACGGTCTAGTATTGTCATCTATTTACAGAGACTTACATCTCACTGACGATGAAGTTATGAACCGATTTGGCAATGCTTCAAGAAACCTTAATAATAATAATAATAATAATATCGTATGGCCTCGGGTGCCGGGTGCAAGCTTTGTTATTTGACACCCAGAGGGTAGCTTGACTTTATATTATAGTGTGAGTTGTGAATTAAAACAGTAACATTAATTCCTTCCATGTAAACACTGTCAAGAGAGCAAGATGGTTGTATTAATAAAAAGTATCATAAAATGGTCTTAGTTGTGTTTGGCATTAACCAAACATGAAACATCACAACAAATTGGTTGAAAACGTGATGCCAGATAGCCTTAAAACTCATCATTTTGCACCAAATTATACAAAAGTTTCCCGGGGAGAACCCCGGACCCCCTATTATTTAGGCCTATACTATGGCCCATACCCCCAGTTGGGCACCCCCGAAATAAAACTCTATATACACCCCTGAATACTACTACAGAACTGGAACATGATACTTGAACTATCAATTTTTTTTAATATAACTTTTTGTGGTGGTGGTGGTTATAGTGGGGATGATGAGTATTACAGTATAATGGACGTATCATTCAAGTCATTTTCCCGTAATGATAATAATGATAATAATGAATAGGGAAACGGCTATTTACTAACTATAGCACTGACACATGCAATTTACAAACAAATTTAAAAAATTATTAGAAAGAGGAGTAAGTGAAATAAAAGACACTGCCTAGGGCCTACATCTCATTGGCTGTTAGAAATGTAGAGACCAATAGTGTCGTCTTCTGTCGCGTATCGCCGTAGGAAAATAATCAGAACACTTTGGAAAACTTCGGCTGTCCCAAGTTCCTGAGGTTGCAATAGTATCATTTATCGCCACATAGCAGCAGAAAAGAGGAGAATTGAAGCGTTTGAAATGTGGTGTTACAGGAGAATGATGAAGATCAGATGGGTAGATAGGGTTACAAATGAAGAGGTATTAAGACGAGTAGGGATATTTCTGGCGACTGATAATGAAGAGAAGAGATAGGTTAGTAGGACACACATTAAGACACCCAGGAATAGCAAGCTTAGTTATGCAAGGAAGGGTCCAGGACAAGAACCGTAGGGGTAGACCAAGGTTAGAATATGTTAAACAGATTGCCTCGGATGTAGGGTGTGGTAGCTATGTAGAGATGAAACGATTAGCTCAGGACAGGGAGTCATGGAGCGCTGCATCAAACCAGTCAAAAGATTGAAGACTCAAACAACAACAGCGCTCAACGAAAAGTTTCGGAATGAATGAAGGTAAATTCGAAAGCACCAACGCTTATTGCATATGATAACCTCAATGTACTGCACTAACACCATTGCACTTATACAGAGGCATACTATTTTCATGATAACTGTTTTAAGGGGCCCAAGAAATCTTTTTGCACTAATTACTCCCCGTGACCGCAATTCATAAGGAGCGCAAGATTTAACTATTTTTGCAATTCTGCACCAGAACACTGGTAGAGGCGACGTGATGCAGCCCGAATTGCCAGTCAACAATAGAATTATTAAATACTCTTACAGTTACACTATTACGGACATGAATGGTTCTAGTGCCTTAATACGTGGTTTTCAAGTTCATTTCGTTTGTTATTCTAAATGTAGGGAATGGAGAGCGTTGTCCAAAATATCAAGTTGACAGTGTTACCAGCCGGTTTCCAAAGTGTATGTAAAATTTGGTGCAATTAGGAGGAACGGTGTAGATAATAAATTTGTGATAAAGGGCCTAAATGCAGGGAATGGAGTGGACTGTCCGAAATTTAGAGCAGACAGTGTCACCCGCGGGGTTCCAAATGGTAAGTATACATAATGTGGTTCAGAACGGTGAAAAGGTGTAGATTTGTGCCAAAGGACCTAAATGCAGGTAATAGAGTGGTCTGTCCGAAATTTAAAGCAGATAGTGTTACTCGTCAGGTTCCAAAGGGTAAGTATGTAAAATTTGGTTCAGATCAGTGAAACGGTGTAGATTTTTGCCAAAGGGCCTAAATGCAGGGAATGGAGTGGTCTGCCCGAAATTTCATACAGACAGTGTTACTCGCAGGGTTCAAAGGGTAAGTATATAAATTTTGGTTCAGATCGGTGAAACGGTGTAGATTTGTGCCAAAGGGCCTAAATGCAGGTGGTGAAGTGGTTGTCCGAAATTTCATGTCAACAGTGTTACTCGCAGGGTTTCAAAGGGTAAGTATACAAATGTTGGTTCAGATCGGTGAAAAGGTGTAGATTTGTGCCAAAGGGCCTAAATGCAGGGAATGGACTGGTCTGAAATAAATTTCATGTAGACAGTGTTACTCGCAGGGTTCCAAAGGGTAAGTGTACACATTTTGGTTCAGATTGGTGATACGTAGAGGTGTTAGTTTTTGTTAATTCGCGATAAAACGAAAAGTCATATTTAGAGGTTAGGATGTTTTATTTTCACGTATTTACATGTTTCGTGCCGCCCAGGAGTGAAATTAAATCGCGAAATAACGCGAATTTTGTGAATAACACCACAAATACCGCAATCTGCGAAATAAAAACAAATTTTCATATTTTTTTCCCCACACCAATCCGAACATTTTTGTCCAAAAGCCGATAATCGAATTTGGTTGGTGTTCAATTCGAGAGAATGATCGATTGTATAGTTTCGCGAGGGGTAATACTACGATATACGTCATATTACGATATACTGTCGATATTCTCGTTACTCGTTGGATTTTAGCGCTGTAGTAAACAGCTGTTATATCGCGGCGTGAATAGTTTGGCCGACTACCTCCAAAAGGTTATGTGATAGTTGTTCATAATGTAAACTACGTTTGCCTCCTGTTACATCGGTAGCGAGTGTAAATTATAGTAGAGAATTCTATATAATTTAATAAAAAGTGCGCAAATTGTGCGTTATCATCGAAGCTAGTGTGTTATTTGCGTGAATCAGTTGGCGACCACGTGTTCGTCGTATTAGTTCCGAACTTAGCAGTACAGGAAGATGAGACGCGACGTAATTTAAATATTATGACACGAATTCAGAAATAAATTTTGCGTGTGGTTACGAATTTATACTGGCGTGTGACTACAGTCAACCGTGTGATAACAGTGTTTGTTACTGGGCATCGCTCAGTTGAGTTTAAAAATGCCGAAGGTAGCTGTTTCTGCCACAGACAGACTTAAAGAATATAAGAATGAAGGATTTATAATTTCTTGTGGCATTCTTATGTGCAAATATTGTGATTGTCGGTTAGATTATCGCAGGAAAGATGCATTAAGTTAGACAAACATTGCAAATCGGAGAAGCATTCAAAACGCCGAGAAAATTCGCGTCTTGAAATTAGTGTTCCTAGAGTGGCCACCTTGAAAGAAACATTATAAAATGCTAGTCGTGTGAAGGATATGAAAGAAGTGTTTATTTTGGACACTACCGTACTACTGCGTTTGTGAAAGCTAATATACCAGTAGAGAAACTAGACAATCCTGCTATCCGTACTTGGTTTAATAAGTACGTTCGCGGAAGTGGAGATTTACCATCAGCAAATCAGATTCGTCAGAAATACATCCCCATGATTGGCGAAAGAAGGAGGGAAGAAATTAGGGAAGATATAAAAAACAAAGACGTGTTTCTGCTATGTGACGAAACAACTGACAAGAATGGTAGGTGTGTTTTCAACATTCTTTTTCGTCCATCAGTACCATCAACTGAAATGAACACCCATCTGGCTGCCTCTGTTGTTCTAGATTCTGCCAATAGCGTAAATTGCTCCAATGCGATATTAGACACCTTGAATTCCTATGAAATTGAACGGGAGCGTGTAGTGGCAGTAGTTACGGACTCAGCACGCTACATGACAAAATGTGTAACTACTCTTCAAGGATTGATTGAAGAATTAAGTCATGTCCAGTGCTGGGCTCATAAAGTCAATCTTATCGGCTGCGTATTTGAAAACGAGCTGGACGAATTGAACATGTCTATAGTAAAGACAAAGAATGCCTTTTTAAATACGCGAAAAAGAAAAAGCAATTACGTTGCATTTCTAAGGGAGAAATATGAAAACACAGAAAAAGAGAATGAAATTCTAGCTTTCCCAATGCCTGTATGTACAAGATGGAATTCATGGTTTAAGGCTGCAATGTATATGGCCACACATGTGGAAGATCTGGTAGAATTTTTCAAAACATTGGAAGATTCAAATTCTGGGGTCAAATTTTTCCAACAAGCATCGACTTCAACAATACAATTTATACAATTACAAGCATTGTATGTTTCTGTTGTTGGTGCCTCTCTTATGGACTTGCTTAATTCCTTGGAGGGATCTAAGTACCCAACAATTCACTTACTGGCTGGGAAGCTAGATGACCTTGAGGTAAAGCTCAAGCTATTAGGCGATGGTGGAATGTTCAATCATACGATCCTCCAGAACTTGGAACAGCTTCCTCAAAAGCTGCAGATAAAGGTTAAGTCCAAGCTTACGTGTGTTTCCCAGTCAGCTCTAGTGAAAGTCAGGACTTGAAGGACCACGGATCCAGCCAGGAAGACTGTAGAAACCATCGGGTCATTGTTTGATCCTCGGCATGCACCTAAGAACGTATCTCCCACAGAACTGCTCCAATTTAAGAAGAATCTTACGAAGATGGAGTCTCAACAGTTTTTAGAGGCTCACAGCATTTACCTGACTGCAATCAAGAACCAACTGCGTCATGAAGATAATGTGAATGTTCCAGAGATCCTCATGGGATTAAGGCCTGCTCACCGAGACTATGCAACAGCTGCATTAAAGTGTGTGTGGTATCCTTGTTCAAATGTGGATTCTGAAAGGTCATTTTCGAAATACAGTCTCATAGAAAGTGATAGGAGGCGAAAATTGACAGCTGCAAATGCTGAGAATTTAACCATGATCTACTTCCAGTGATTTCACCGCAGTATTTGGATAAAACTGAAAAAGGTATTCACTGAAATGTGTTTCGAGATGGTGAATGTAAAATAAAAATGTGACTTCCATATAAGTATTATCTCATTCTTCCATAGCCATGTTTAACGTTTTACCCTGCTGTTTTGTTTTTTACTTTGTTTTATTAATTGTTTATATTTTTAAATGCACTTATTGTACAAACCTTATCGCTTTCCAAATTTTAACATGTCATCCCCCGAAAAAATAATAAAAACACAAAACACCACCTTTTGAATTTTAAATCAACAAATCTTCAAAAAAATAACAACACTTTCTAACACCTCTAGTGATACGGTGTAGATTTGTGCCAAAGGGCCTACATGTAGGGAATGGAGTGCTCTGTCTGAAATTTCATGTAAACAGAGTTACTCGCAGGGTTTCAAAGGGTAAGTATACACATTTTGGTTTAGATCGGTGAAAAGGTGTAGATTTGTGCCAAAGGGCCTAAATGCAGGGAATGGACTGGTCTGTCATAAATTTCATGTAGACATGTTACTCACAGGGTTCCAAAGGGTAAATATACAAAATTTGGCGCAGATCGGTGAAATGGTGTAGATTTGTGTCAAAGGGCCTAAATGCAGGGAATGGAGTAATCTGTCCGAAATTTAAAGTGGACAGTGTTACCCGCAGGGTTCCGAAGGGTAAGTATACAAATTTTGGTTCAGATCGGTGAAACGGTGTAGGTTACGTATCAATAACTATAATGCCAGCGCACGCGGATAAAGCTGTTCGGGAGCGCTTGTTCTTCCGACTTACTGAACAAAAATCAATCTTTAAGGTTACCTGTGAGATGTAGCATAAGGCTACATAGCCTAAACTATTCCTCTTGAATCTGGCTATCATATACAAAAAGAATTTTTCGAATCCGCTTGGTAGTTCCAGAAATTAGCGCGTTAAAACACACAAACAAACTCTTCAGCTTTATTATACTAGTATAGATTGTTCTTGTCATGTATTGTTCCATCTTACAGCCAAATGCCCTCTCTGGTGCCACCATCCCTGCATTTGCCTGGAGGTGAAAATGAAAAATTATGGTAAACCATTTCAAGGACCACAGGCGGTGGGGTTCAAACCCATTCGTATTCTGGGTCAGCTCCTTAGCGAGCATAACTACCCTCAATGATTTGTGATTTGTTTCATTTTTACGTCAATCTACAGCTACAGTATGTGGGTGGGGGTTAAGAAATTCATTCAAAAATGTAATCCCTTTAGAAAGGGTGCTCCCAGTGAAAGCTAGGAACATGAAATATGGCATAGGACTAGTGATCGGTAATAAATCATAAGTTGACTAGAAAAATCCAAAGCCATGAAAGTCACCCTTTTTCATTTTAATTAAGGGGCAAAATCCATTTTCCTGATACTTTTTCACTCATCACAGAAGTGCAGATCTAGTGTTTCATTTCAAAAATGAATAATTGTGGGTCATTCATTTCCCCTTTATTTATCTCATAAAACATTACTTCTGTAAAAATCAAGTAAATCTCATTTGTACCAAAACTTCATTCACTACGTCAGCGTAAAGCTTACCAACTTGAAATCACGTCAGGGGCCCCCAGGGAGGCTGCCGACAGCTGCCTTGGCGAGCACCTTATTTGTTAAACTAAAATTATATTACTACAAATCAACCTCTAGAAATTCAAATTTAACATCCCCATTCAACTTATATACCAGGCTAAGGAGCGCAGCTGGCTCGCTCGCTTCGCTCGCGCAGCCAGCGGCTAATTTAAATGATTACAGAAAAAAATACAATATATCAAGGAAAATGCTACAGCCTTCCCGTTATCCTGCCTCTTGCGTGAAGAACACAGGTAGGAAGACCACTGTCAGTGTTTGGATTGGAACTTCTGATCTAGTAGCTCCCAATTCCAAGTAAATCTCGCTTGTACCAAAACTTCATTCACTACGTCAGCTTCAAGCTTACCAACTTGAAATCACTAAGCTGATGGGTGCCTTTCAATCACTATATAGCAAGGTTATGAGATAGAAGACAGTACAGTATATCGTTTTCGACTCTTGTGACATAACATCATGCATTAATTTACCTCGTACCCTACCTTACAACTGCCACAATTATGAGTTTCCACTCCGCGATACCCGGTTCCTTTCAAAAGTAAAACAAATATAGACAAACGCCATAGCCTACTGGCAAAAGAACTGAAACTCCTTGCATTTTAATTTCACTCCATGTATCGTACTTTTAATTTCAATCTTTTCTCATTATAGGCTTCCGTCAAACTACTGGAGCGTATGAGGAAGAAAAGAGCAGAGATAGACATTGACTTCTACGATTCATCAGCGATGATCGATCGCACCTGGACCAACACGAACCAGGAGCAAAGACATATCATCACGAGACTGGCCATACATGGTTTCCACCACAAGATTTGTGAGAACAAGCTTTTCCACTCGCCGAATGAAAGATGTGTGTGTGAATTATGCGGACGGAGGTTTACGCTGTATCATATCACAGTGTGCCGGAAGAGGACGAAATCTTTGTCTGATTATAGTGAAAACTAATACCCATTCGGGTAAAAGATATTTCAGTGTTATGTTAATAATGTAGCTTGTAATTAATGCTCTTTCGAACGCACCTTAATAAATTAATTATATAGTAGACTAATTTCATTCTGGAATTTCGTGTATGGGAGCGTGATGGCACAGTGGCTGCGCTCGAATCCCGGCGACAGTAGGGTGGAATTTTCACCTGAAAAATCACGTGGCGTCAGGAAGGGCATCCGGCCTTAAACCCCCGGCCAAAACAAAAATGAGCCTGGTTGGCTCCGGCGACCCCAATTAATTCGGAAGAGCCGAAGAAATTTAAAAAAAAATCGTGTAAGGAAACCACTTAATTTTTTCCGTTTGGTTTAATTAAATTCCAGTGCAAATTACTGCTTTATTTAGGCCTCGTGTATTTTGTGTCGAGGAGCTGTCTGATCACCTGTTATGAGTGCTGTCGGTATATTAGTGCGTGTTAGTGAAATCGTTAAGGCTTAGCTTGGTGCCCTGAAACTTGATGGGTAAAATCCTGAAAGGAAAAAAAAACGCATGGGAATTGGCCCGTTTGTACCTCGACTCGAATTTTGGTTCTCCATACTGGGTGCATTTACCCAGTTCACCAGTTAAGCCCTCTCGCCTAACAAGTAAGGTCATGCGTTTTATTTCAAATTTAAAGTAGTTTTTAGTGACATCGTCTTTCTTTCTTTCGTTGGGTGTGCTCCATTACAGGTCCTATCAATAGGGGCATGGGAATTAATTCGGCCCGTAGAGACCTTGTTGACTCACTATGAATAGTCTAAGCTCGATATCTCGAACCTCCATTACTCGAATTTTCGATAACTCGTAATTATTATTTCCCGAGCAATCTTCCTGTAATTTACTATTTTTAGCCTATTTTCATTCATGAAAAAATAGGCTCATGAGATCACCTTTTGTCCGTGTGTGTATGTGTGCCCCCTAATAACCTCTAAACGGCTGTAGCGATTTCAATGAAACTCAGTAAGGTCATAGTACCATATGGGCCGACCCCTTCAAATTTTATTACGCCTCAGCAATCCAGCATGGCGGCTGTGCGAAATATTTCACCGGCATTCTATATCTCAGAAACTATTACTGATATCACCCTGAAATTTTGTACGCTGGTAAAGGTCACTACTAGAAGTTTCCCTATGAGAATTTCAAAACACCTGTTAACTACAAAATGAAACAAGCAAAATTGAAACTTTAAAATAGATTTTTCTCGCGATTTAACCATCCAAACGCAATGAAACTTGGTACAGCAAATGACTATACAAATTGCAATACACTGACATCTAATTTAGTTCAATGGTTGACATAACCTCAAGATGGCGGCTGTGCGCAATTTGAAAATTAAGTTTTTATTTCTTGTGTATTAATCATGCGATCGAAGTGAACGTTTGAACAACGAACCTACGCAAAAATCGTCATCTAATAGTACATAACTCTATGGTCTACATATATCAAAATCCAACATGGCGACCAACTGAAATTTTGTATGTTGATAGAGGCAATTAACATAAGGAGGATATATGAAAATAGGTTGTATAGTTCTTCACGGAACTACGGTACTTGTTTCTCTTTAAATTGAATTTCTATAACTCGAATTTTCGATAACTTATCTCCTAGCTTATATTATATCCCTGGCACTTAAACTTTTCTTTATCTCAAGACGAAACGATTAGCTCAGACAGGGAGGCATGGAAAGCTGCATCAAACCAGTCAAAAGATTGAAGACTCAAACAACACCCCCACCATACAAATTTTCAGTTTGATTGCTGTAGATTCATATAATATATTGAAAAACGATGAAATATCTCACTGCCATGTTGGATTGTTTTACTAGAGGCCATAGAGTTTATGTACCAGTAGATGAAGATTATAATGGTGGTTCATTATTCAGACTTTCACTTCGGTTGCTCGATTAGGACACAAGAAATAAAAACATAGTTTAAAAATTTTGCACAGCCACCTTCTTGAATTTACAGAACAATTAAATTAAATGTCGGTATATTAAACCTTGCATGCAGATTTACCGTTCCAAGTTTCACAGAGTTGAGATAGTAAAAATTGCAAGAAAAGTATATTTAAATATTTAAAATTCTCATGGCCACCATGTTGGATTTGTGCTTATCAGTCTTTTGAAAGTTATAGGTGAATAGTATCCTCCATCACTATATAAAATTTTAGGTTAGTAGCATTAATAGTTTCGTAGGATATTGTATGCTGATGAAATACTTCATACGGCAGCCATGTTGGATTGGTGACACTTATTAAAATTTGAAAGGCACAGACGAGGTCGAAGGAGGTAGTAGTGAGTGCTTAGATTTTATTAGGGGGACACATGTGCACACACACAGATAAAAGGTGATCACAAACCTGTATTTCATAAACGAAAATACGCTTAATACCAGAGATATTCTATTCAATACTTCTCAACTAATATTATCTTATGCTTTGGTTATTGAACCTGCTGGTTCTATAAATTACCATGGTCCAATATTGCTCAACTCCAAAATGGTCACCTAGCCAAATAGCAGCCAATGTTGTTAAACTGCAGTGCTGCATGAATAGATGTTTGAAAATGCTAGGCCCAAGATGTAAACAGCACATGCTTGCCTCTTACCTAGGAGGCTTTAGGTTTGATTTCCAGCTCCATCAGAGATGTGACAAGAGGTGCATTCAGCCTTGTGAGAACAATCGAGTACTGCTCGATATGAGAAGAAGAATCCCATGGTACTTAAACCACAGTATAATAGTATCTCACTTATTATTATTAGTATTATCATACTGCGTTCCTAACATGGTGATATGCAAAGAGGAGAAGAGGGTCGAGTTATAAGTGCAAGCACAAGCATAAACAATCATTTATTTTATTTATCGTATGGCTTTTAGTGCCGGGAGTGTCCGATGACATGTTCGGCTCGCCTGAGTCTGTAGCTGCTACCAACCGACACCCTTAGGGTGAGCTACAAGTTCCGTTCAATTTCAAGTAGTTCCAACTTTCGCTACCAGATACCAATGATACCTAGTGGCGAACGTTGGAACTTAGATAAGCGTTCCGACGAAATCTAACCTAACAATTTAGCTTCACACAAGTTTAGTCTGTGGAAGGATCTTTTACATGCCTTAAATCTATGACATGGGACCGCAGGCTTTACTTCCCCTACGAAGGAAGGCATACTGAAGGATTTTTAGCGCTCTTAAAAATCCGACGACTTCGGCCGGGTTTGAGCCTGCTATCTTGGGCACAGAAGTTCAACATGCTACCAACTAGGCCACTGAAGCAAACAGTCATTGACCTGTCAAGACTAGTCATCTAGCTGTGACTTCTCAAGACGGTGATCATGTTGAGACCAGAGTGGCAATCATCCTTGGAAACACATGGTCCTTTGAGGCTAAATCAGAGGAACAGACTTAGATTACACAAGGGTGTAACAAACTTTTAAAATTCAGGTAACAAAGACATGAAAATCAGTATCCTTTTATTGTTCCATATAAATCACAGGAGATAGTTGCAATGTTGTTATGTCTGTTAGTAGATAAAGTATACAACCAACACATTTTACATAACAATAGCCCTTATTTGAGATTTGAGCTGCCTTCAGGGATGGAATTATTTAATAACATCTATTTACTGGAGTTGAATTGATAGTAATATCTCTCCTTTCTGTGCTGCCAAGCGGAGAAAACTGCATCTCCAAGAACATGTTCGTTAGAAAATGAACCTAGTGTATATGGATATCATTAGCCTGTTCTTGGAGATATAGATATTTTGCTTAGCAGGGCAACAGAAAACTTGGCACCAATGGTATTAAGAAAACATATAGGCTACATGTAACAAGTAGTCAAGTACAAGTCCAGAAGACTTTTAAATAGGTTAAATAAGAAGTGCTGATTCAATTACTGGCATTTACACTCACTAATTCTTGAAAAGGATGTTTGCAGGACATATTCACATAGCAAATAGCTTAAGTGTTTTATACAATATTAAAAAGAGATTCCTTAGCTGGATAAGATTAAAGGAAGGAAACTTTTAGTTTTATGTGGCAGTTAATCCTACGATCATTATCCAAGAGACCTCCATTTTATGTGGAATATTTCACTTCGAAAATGTCACATACATTGATGGGTGAGACAAGCAGCTTGACCACTACACCATGATGTCCTCCTGGATAGTTAATTCAGTCTATAGTTTTATCCTGTATCCTTGGAAATATTTTCAAAGATAAATCCAAGCCTGTATTCAATAGCAGGTGGTGGAGCAAATCTCTACCACAGTGACTTGTGATCTCAACACTGTAGGTCCAATGTAACAATTGTTTGATGCAATACCATTCGGTTAGTTTTAAAGTCTATCTGCTATGTTGCACATGTTAAAACCAGCAAGTGTCCAGTATTGTCATTTTATAGCATCTGATATAATTCAGGTTTATTAGCATCATTTCATCTTACATAATTTGTGTTAACAAATGCCAAAAAATGGATCAACACATCAGTATCACCATCTGTCTCCTCAAAACGACCACACAAAGAATATAAATAAAGAATATAAAGAAATATATAAATGAAGGGTACACGGGAAGAAGGGAGAATGTCACTCAAAATGTAAAATCGAGATATCAGCGCGATCTGGTAGGCCTCTTTGCGACGTACTGAAGGCACAATTGTGTCTGGCTAAGGACAATGAGAGTCGTGAGAAAATGACGTTTCAAGTTGACGCGTACATATAAGTAATGAAACTTTAAAACTCGTTTCCTGAACATTTTACATTATTTGACATTCTCCCATCTTCCCGTGGACCCTTCAAATGCTAACCAGAGTATAAAGAAGGGCTAATTACAATAAAATGATTGGTTACAATCTCTTCAGACTTTGCAATACACATGAATTGGCAGTGACATAGGTACGGTATATTTTAATAATGGTCCAATTCTGTAACATGATCAATACGTTTATACAAAATGTCACACAATAGTTATCATTTATCCTGTAAAAGTCAAAACATGCAGCAGAGTAGAATCTTGTATCTTCAAACCAAAAGATCAAAGTCCATTGAGAAAAAACAAATTCCACACAATAATTAGACCCAGGCAGAGGAAAAGAGAAGATTACGAACAACTCTATATTGTTGTTATTTTATGAATATGAATTATACTTTGGAGGGGAGAAATGGACATTTGCCATTTTGAAACGAGTTTATCGAGACACCGACATAAGTCTCAGAAAAATTTTAAATACGGGACTGTCCTGGTAAAATTAGGACATCTGGGACCCCTAACTCACCACAAAAACCTTATTCAAAGCAAAAAACTCCATAAAAGCCTTAGTAATTTATGAATATGAGGAATCATCTCTGCTAAAGCAAAGGGAACAAAACTACTTTCCAGGTGTCTGATAAGATGACAGGCTCCCAAGTAGTTCACCTTCCACAAGATCCAAAATGTTAATAAAAACTATCATCTTTAACCCGTCGAGTGCTTCGCCCGTCTATAAACGGTACACAATAACATCTTTTTCTTTTTCATATTCCCCATTCGCTTTCGATCTGAGGCATGTTCTGCGAACTGTTGGGCATTATGTAGTACTACTACCAGTGGCAGATCCAGAGGGGGGCACATTGATATTGCCGATAAAAATTATTGTTTCTGCAAACTGCACTGCAAGTAAAATCTTTCCTGTATTGCCCGCATTCATGAATGTGGTCAATGTTTGTTATCATATAGTATGTAATGGCAACACTGTTAATATAATCGCTACATCGACAGTGTTGCCAGTGCAGAGAGATCTTTCAGCAGCCTGCAACCTGTCAAATCATTGCTAGGAACGTGAATGACAGAGGAAAGGGTGAATGGCATGTGTCAGTTATTTGTTCACCGTGATATAATTGTTGATTTTGAAAAAGTTCTACAACGTTTCTCTAAAGGGGCTAATCGAAGGATCGCCCTGGATCTTATTTTGTAATAGGCATGTACTTTGCCTGGGATAGTCACCAAATAGAATCCCAATCAGTAGTCAATACAATTGTTTTTTGTATTTATATTTATGTCACTAGTAGTGACTCAGTGACTGACAATGTTGGCACTATGTACATATTTCGTAACATTTGTGTAGTATGGTAGACTTGTATATTGTCTTCAGATAGTCACTATGATTGCAAATGTTTTAATACATATTAGGCTGTGTAATATGCATTAAAATGTGGAAATGTACATATTCTGTAGAATTTTTTTTTTTTTTTTTTACATAATGACAATGACTTGTGTTATTGAAACTGAAACCAACAAACAATTTTAATATAATGAATTTCTTGTAGAATTATAAAACCTGGTGGTTGAATGTTATGTGTAGTGTGAAAAATGAAAATCCACAGCCTGCTTCCAGTCTCCGACCGGGTCAGGAATGGAATGAATGAAGCCCCTATCTAGCGGCGAGGATATGAACTGTGCCAGCTGCCGAGGCCTGACGCACTCCTCTGGGGCAATGATTAAATGAATGACAGATGAAATGAAATGATAGTGGAGAGTGTTGCTGGAATGAAATTTTGACAGGGAAAACCGGAGTACCCGGAGAAAAACCTGTCTGCCTCCGTTTTGTCCAGCACAGATCTCACATGGAGTGACCGGGATTTGAACCACGGACCCAGCGGTGAGAGGCCGGCGTGCTGCCGCCTAAGCCACGGAGGCTCTGTATGTGTAGTGTATGTGGATTAAATACAAATTTAGTAATTTTATTACATATTTTCTCTAGGTACACTGAAATCCTTGAGTGCCCCCTCCGAGGTGAACCTCTGGATCTGCCACTGAGTACTACTTGAGTTTGGATTTTTGTTTCCAGAAATAACTAACAGAGCATTTTGTAGAAGTCTGTCCTCTACAGTTGGAGTTCATCTCTGATGTAAACAAGCATGGTGGAATAAAGAGCAAATTCTTCACGCCGCGTTGTGATTTTGGATCAAAGAATATCAATTTTTGCGCCAGTATGGAAATGATGCAAGTATGGGCACAATTTCTTATATTTTGATTCGCCTCAAAATTAAAAATTAATATTAACTTAGGAGTTTACATTTAGATGGTATATTGGCTTTCACGGCTGGTGAATTAAGACTCAGCAATTTTTCTAGGTTTGTGCTGTGTCTTGTGTAGGGTTTCGCCTAGGACACCAAGCTGGCTCATCAACCCCCACAGGAGTAACAAACTGTGCGCTACCTCCCTCTTTATGAAATGCACCTGCGCCTCTTCACTGCGAGAACTGAAAGATCTGTCCCGCAAGGCGAGACCCGCATAGCTCACCACTACGGACACACTGTATTATGGCCAAAACAATATATAAATATGTGATGGATATTCTCTTGTTTGAAATGTGATGCATTTTCTTTTGTTCTAATTCAAGCAGCATTGATTTTTTTCCCCCCTCACTATAAGTAATCAAGATTCTACTCTGCACAACAATCATATATAGTTTACATTACTCGACAACAAAGTTCAGATCATTCACTGAATGGAACGGCAAGCAGACAGTCAGTGGAGAAACATCAACAAAACTGAACAAATGTGCATAATAAATCTGTCTACAAAATATTTCAGTCAACCTTGAATTCACAAGATAAAGGTAAATACAATACTGGTGTTAATTTCTTTTTCACAAACTAGTTAGGAATGTATTTTAAAATACACTGTCAGATCACAGTAGTTCATTTTGTGTTTATATATTTCAAAATGCTTTGAATTTGATTTATATTATTTTTTAATATTTTCTTATATTTGAATTTGAACTCTTTATAACTGGGAAATAGATACAGTACCTCAAAACCTACAGAATCAACATAACAGTTCAATTTTTATTACAGTTGAAGAGTATATTAATCAAGTAGTACTTTAGGATTTGGCTGTGATTATACAGAATTAATTGAGGTACGAGTGGCGCCGAGTACGGGTTTTCGGGACACAGCTAGTGCCTATGGATGCTGTTAAAGGTGCTACACATAGGGTCAGTAAACTGGGGAGCAGATGACCTCGTAGTTCCGCCCCTTAAAACAACAATAACTAACATATAAACTGGCTAAGTGAGGAAAGCAAAGTCAAACCACCTCACCCCCCACCTTGCCTAGCATACCTGTCTCAGAGTTTTTGGGATTCTACCATCATCATTCAGGCAATTGAAGAAAACAGAAGACAGTAATACGAGCATAGAATGTGATCAGAAATCAAACAGCATTTTCATGTTTTGCACATTCTGTTTACTGTAACCATTTAAAATTCAAGTCTCAGTCAATAGAACGAGCCAGAAACAACAATATCATTACAACTGTCATACTGTCAACCAACAACATAATTTCTATTCATGGTAATCCTCTTAGCAAATATCACCTCAAACTCTAGTGACACATACGAATATCCCATGTGCAAAACTTTGAAAATGACCAGCATAAATGCTACTATTTGATAACAATTGCAAGATAAAAGACTAAATTCAATTATTAAAAACATCATGGTATAATAAAATAAAAACTGACATATTCTTATTTCACCACTGACAGTCTATAGAGTAACTGTACATAAATAAAAGCATTTATGTAGTATTTTTAATCTACTGTGAAGCAAGCAGTCTTAAAGTTAAAAACAAGTGAAAAAGTATGCAATAGCAACTAAACAAGTACAAAAACAATATTATTTACACATAAACAAATACATTATTAGAAATACTTCTAAGATTTTGGCAATATCCCATGATCTTACTATAATAACATCCGTGAACATAAAGAGCTGCCTCAAACAATAAAGACAGAAATTTAAATTACAGTAAAGACTGAATAGGCACAAAGGTGAAAGGGAGAAAAATCTCCTAGCTTAGTTATACACTTAGTTAGTAAACAAATACATAAAATATTATCTTAAAATATAACCATAAGTGAAATATCTGTTTCATAGGAAAACATATTTTTTTGACATTCAACTGCCAGACAAGCAAGCAATGTTTAAGAAGTGGACAAGTGGAGCAGAAACTCACTAGATTGTAATCTGAAAGACAAAGTTTCATTGACTGAGACACAAGGCCCAACTATACATCTTTTGGCATGAAACAAATATGAAAAATTACAATTTCTTGCTTCAAAAATCTAGAGACAAAATTTCCAAATTAAAATCAGATGGCAAGGTAATAATGAATTATGAGGATGCCACATTTTTAAGTGTATATATTTGCTTCATCTTCTGGCAATTATTTAATAGAGGAACTATAACAATGAGATACTGTAAAACTACAAAAATTGAAGTCTTCTATCACAGCCCACATCCTGGAGCTGCAGAAAGCAATAAAATGACAATACAAATATCTCATTGAGAAATATAGTAGCCAAGTAGTACTTTAGGTTTTGGCAGTACAATTTAGTTAAAATGGACGTATCAGTGGTGCTGAGCAAGGGCTTTCGAGGCACAGTTAGTGCCTGTGGATGCTCAATATACTGGCTCAGCGAGCCAGGGCAGACCACCTCATTTCTCACCTTGCCTAGTAGGCTATACTCTGTTATATTGCTGTGCACTGATCATGATTGGTATTCTGCCCCCGTGCTTATCATCAAAATATTTGTACAGTTTGTCAAATAAAATATATAAAATATTTAAAATTTCATTTCCAACATCTTCCGTTATACAAGATTTCATCATAATACTAACCTTCATAAAAATATTTAAAAAGTACTCAATCAGGAACATTTAAGCCTAGAAACCAAACAAAAATGTGTGCCCCATAAATCCCTTCTCCTTTATCTGATGTAAAGAGCTTCTATTCTAGATCTTGCCTTAATTGGCTTGGGCATTAATACTAAATCCCGGCCCCATGGGGTTGGGGTAGTGTGCCTGCCTCTCACCCAGAGGATACGGGTTTGATTCCCGGCTCCATCAGGGATTTTTAGAAACTGATGCGAGGGTTGGAACAGGGGGCACTCGGCCTCGTAAGGACAATTGAATAGCTGTTTGACAGTGATGCATCACCCCAGACAGGAAAACCAAGAGTAACAGCCGAAGGGACCCAATGCACTGACCACAATCTCCAGGCTAAATGGCTGGGCAGTGGTCGCTTGATAGGCCTAGGCTCTGCATGGGCTGTGGTGCCATGGGGTTTGTTTGTTTTATTAATACTAAAATGTCATGGAATTACTTGCAGCAATAGGTATGTGAGAGATCATTATTATTATTGTTCTAATCGTTATCATCATCATCATTAATCATCACCACCATTATTATTAGTAGTAGTAGTATTACTGTATATAATACGCTAAGGTGTATGTTTCACAAAACTCAAGCTCTTAAACCAGAGGGAGTTAGAATTTGAGGTTTGTACCAAAATCGTCCAAATCATCCAAATCAGCACAGGAAAATTATTATTATTATTACAGTATTATTATCATATACGGTACATTTAAAAACCAAAATTAATAATAAAACAAAGGTGCCACAACACCTCCCCTCCTCCTCGTACTCATGTATGGAACATATCAGAAATACATGGCAAGAATAATGGCTTACATAATACTATGAATCACAAACATTAAAAAGTAAACTGCACCATAATCAATAAGTGATGTGATTTCACCTTCGTACCTATTCAATTACATTAATACAAGAAATGAAAAACAATAAATACTATTTTCAAAGGAAACTGAGTTGTGACCTTGATGTTCAGCCTCTTAAACCTAAACAAGCATAAACTGGTATAAGATTAGTTTTTTGCTACTGACTTAAAATACCACAGTATTTTGAAAGCAAGATAAAAACTGTGGTCTAGAGATACAAGTTATCAGACATATAAGCCATACACCATTCATGTGGTCAATACATTATACCTTTACCACAGCTTATCAGCATCAGACATCCCACAAAAACTCTGCATCATAAATGTGAATAAACTGTCAGGGGTTCTGGCCTCTATTATTCAAACAGCATCCAGTCTGTCAGCAAGACCATACAAGAGGGGCTTCCTCTAATTATCTAATATGCCATGCGTGTCACAAGGTACCATACGAACTGGATCTAGTAATAGCCTGGCATAACAGATTAACATTAAACAATCAAGATATGGAATATCTTTTCAAAAGCTCAATCATTTTGGCAGCATGGACATTAATTAACTACGTTCAGGAACGTAATTACTGTATTTCAGTTACATATCTCTGATAAGGCTCACTTGCCATATTTATTTAAAATTTGTAGTTATATTATGTTTAGCTAATTTTGTCTGCTGCAATATCTGTTTACAGACAGAGAAGTAAAGATAATACTGTATAATGCTGGAGGGCATACAATTGGAAACAGTAAACCAGTATCAGTACCAGTACCTTGGATGCTTAACCCTTAAGAGTGCCAGACGATATATCATTCCATATTTACGCCTAAAGTGCCAGCAACAATTTGTCGTCGTTTGAACAGACCACTCTTTTATACATATTTAGTACTGTTGCACTATACGTGTGATTCCACAGAGAAAGGATAGTAGTTTTTAACTACGTCGCTAGATGACACCTAAGTTCCCTAGTTCCGGTTCAGTGAATTTTAGAAATCTGTGTTCATCCGTGCTGTGTAACATCTATGACACATTGAGTAAGATGGCGGCAAGCGGGAGAAGTAAATTTGTTGACGGCAATGATCTGGCTATGAGCGTAAATAATTTGATTGAAGAAGAGGATGATGATTACTCGGATGAGGAATTAAATCCTCCAATAGATAAGAAAGTGAAAGTGGTAGCGGCGGGATTGATGTAAACATCCGACGGCGTGTTTTTAGGCCTAAGATAAACAGTGATAATGACCTTCACAATGACAGTAGTAGCGATGACGACAACATTATCCAGCAATTTCACGATTTCCGCTAAGTTCAGGTAGGACAAGATGCAAAATACCAACCCGCACCTGGCAGGGTAGGGGTAAATCCTGAAGCCTATCTTTTTGTAAATATTTTTTCTGTGTGTTGTGTTTAGCTTTAGTGAAGGTAACTCCCAAACTATTGTACACAATAAAGTGATATTTTACGTGTTTATTCATCTTGAATGGGAGATCACACAGAAGTGAACATTACTTATCTGTGAGTTGAATTTTGAATTATATTTTGTTCTATTTCAGTTTTTCTTATTTGTTGTGTTTTGAAAATGTTCCAAAAAATATTTTTATTTTGAATAAACAACAGCATGATAATGTTCAAGTGTAGTTCAAAAGTAAGTGAGTTCTCTAGTTAGCATTTAGGGAAAATTTCAAGACATTGTGTTGGTTATTGTGAATTATATAGCCCTGAGAGTGTGAACCTGCAAAATCCTCGAAATCAGTCTGGCACTCTTGGCATACTGTGACCACTCAGGCCTGGCACTAAGAAGGTTAATATCAAGTGACTACAGAATACAGCTTGAATTAAATAACCGTATTCAGAAATTAAGTCAATTCTATCAGCAAGTCCGATATCTACTCTGGAATAAGCAAGTGCCACTAAGATCCAAAAAAAAACTCTGTTCCGAACATACTATATCCCTATATTGACTTATGGATTGGAAACAAGCACAACTACCAAAAAAGATGACAGCAGACTTCAGGCTTCAGAAATGAAGTTTCTGAGAAGCGTGCTTCAGAAGACTAGGAAAGACAGAGTAAGAAATGAGAAGTGAACAAGCTGGAATAAATCAGTCCCTGAAGGAGACCATAACTAGGGCACGTTTGCGATGGTTTGGTCACGTCAAACGTATGACTGGAGGAAGAATTACAAAACTATGGTTACATATTGAGATTACTGGAAAGAGATCTGTTGGAAGACCTAGGAGGAGATGGCTGGACCAAGTGAAGGAAGATATCACATCCACGGGAATCAACTGGGATGAAGTCTTGAGGAAGCAGAGGTACATGAATCGATTAAAATGGAGAGAGCTCGTAAACCACACCCGGGAAACTGGAGTGGAAACTTGATGATGATGATGAATTTTGTCTAAGAATAATGACAATAGGAAATGTTTTATCTTTAACATAAAATGTATTACAGAGAGGGAGGAGGGGGGGGGGGGGGGGGGGGAGGGGAGTGTGTGTGCATGTGTAATTCAAAGATTTTTTTCTAAATTACTGGAGTTTTGGGTTTTTTCACATGTTTCAGACCCTTTGATATGAATGTGGGGTTTGTATGTATGCTTTGGTGTTGTTGTATATTTCATGGATACGACATTGTGGTCAGATAGCCCCATTTATTTGGGCATGTGTGGAATTTGTGTGATAACCTGTATTATTGTGATGGCTGCACTAGTGTGTGTATTATTTGTAAATTGGGGATAGGACTGGGAATGAGGCAGCCGTGGCCTTAAGTTAGGAACTATCTCAGCATTGGCCTGGAGTAGAAGGGTGGAAACCACGGAAAAACACTTCCAGGATGGCTGAGGTGGGAATTGAACCCTCCTCTTCTGAGTTTGGCCTCACGAAGCTGACTTTACCCCATTCCAGCCCTCACACCAGAATTAAAATTTTTGGCAGAGCAGGGAATCAAACCAGACCTACGGGGTGACAACCAAGAACGCTAGCCACTACACCACGAGGTCTTAACTTGAGAACTGCAGCGGGGATCAAAGGGAAATTTGATGTATTCATCGCAGCATGATTCAAATCACTGCTATATTTTGTCACTATCTCACACATTAAAAGAAATATTAATAATGTTAATTGTTTTACGTCCCTTTTAACTACTGCGGATTTTAGAGGCGTCGAGGTGCCGGAATTTCACCCCGAAGGAGATCTTTAACGTGTCAGTAAATCTACTGACATAGCTCCCTCGAATTTGCTCACCCTGAAATGCCAGCTGACTGCACCAGGATTCGATACTGTAACCTTGGGCACAGCAGACAAGAACGTTATGGCTGAGCCACACAGCCAGTCACACATTAAAAGAAGGAGATTATGCTTGCCCTGTGAAACATCAAGAAAGCCAAACTACACCTGAGGCAGTAGCCTGCACTCATAAATTGCTAGACCCTGACAGACATCTCGGTGTGCCCTTAATTGAGCATTAGCAATCTCGGGTCATGGAATGCTGGACAAACATCTTTAGAGACTGTCAGAAGATTTCCTCTAATTTGAAGATCGCAATGGATCTGATCACTGTCTTTTAAAAAAATCCACAGCCTGCTTCCAGTCTCCGACCGGGTCAGGAATGGAATGAATGAAGCCCCCATCTAGCGGCGAGGATATGAACTGTGCCGGCTGCCGAGGCCTGACGCACTCCTCTGGGGCAATGATTAAATGAATGACAGATGATATGAAATGAGAGTGGAGAGTGTTGCTGGAATGGTATTTTTTGACAGGGAAAACCGGAGTACCCGGAGAAAAACCTGTCTGCCTCCGTTTTGTCCAACACAGATCTCACATGGAGTGACCGGGATTTGAACCACGGACCCAGCGGTGAGATTCCAGCGTGCTGCCGCCTAAGCCACGGAGGCTTTAATCACTGTCTTTTATAATTACTGTATTATGTAACATGGCCCATTCTCCTGTTGTTAACAATGCATTTATCATTTAACCTTCTTCTTGAAACTCATTGCAATTTGTACATGCAGTGAAGGGCACACGTATCGCTAGTAGTTTGTTAATTTGCTTCACGGCCTTGGGACATCTTGGTCATCAACCCCATGCATTTAGGTGTGTGATAAATATATCCATTAACCCGTGTTTCTGTAGTGACTGTAGTAGTGTGTGTAACTGTAATTATCAGGGTCTGTAATGGTGTGGGTGCCTCGGATCTTGAAATACCGGTAAGGTGGGGGAGAAACCCAGGGGAAATTCACACTTAGCGTAGCCACTGTCAACAGCAGGATTTAAACCTCTCGTCTCCGGTCTTGCTGCAGTTCTCCATCGCGACTGTGGTGAGAGATTTAACGCACACAACTAGTATTTTATATGAGTTCGACATCGTAGATTACATTTTGAAATATTTATTCAATAGGTTCTTATTTTTGAAACTATTAGGAGTATTTGAAACAAGGCTTAAGAGATTAGCTTTCCCTTAAGCAGACATATTTGAGGCAAACAGCTCCAGACACAAACTAAAATCCTTTCATTCTCTAGGCAGGCGAGATTCTTCTGCCAGTTCAGCCCTAGCTAGAGACCTCCTTTCTCGGCTTAAAGATAGCATTCTTTGACTCGTTAGCTTATTCCTTCAAAGAAAATACTCTAGTTATTTGTTAAGAAGCGTACAGAGTCATCATCTGGAAGGTCACGGCAAACTACTTTTAGTAACTGGTTTGAAATACTGCATTTACTTGGGTAAGTGATACACATCAAACCTTTAGTTTCAAAAACTCTGAGGCCAGAAACCCTGATGTGACTTATGTCATCCTCCAACAATGATTGAATATGAAACATGCACAGAGACAAGAACATCAACAAATACAGTATCAATGGGATAGTACCATTAACATCTTCTGTTGTTAAAAACTTATCTAGCACTACACAAAAAATTAAAAAATAAATAACAGAAGGATAACCACTCACCAGGAGGGATTTAAAGTTATAAAGGATATATATATATACTGTATGGATGGAAGCTTCAGTTCACTTGCTTTATATATTAACTAGTGTCAATATCAAACACTTTATTATAACGTTTACTCAGATCTTTCACAAATTCATTCTTTAAAATCTTCAGGCACCTGGAAACAAAAGTAACAACAGATATCAGACTCAGGTAAAAAATGGAGGCAAAATCTCAAGAATGATATACAAAACATAATACTGTATTACAATTTTTACACATGTACCAAGTGCAGTTCTTTTCCTTAAATATAAGTCTTAAAATCAGAATATGTAATTTTAATATCATACCTAGACATGATAAAAACCATGTTCACTTGCTTTGGTTAAGTACTGATTGATATATTTTCAACAAAAATAAAAAAAGTGCTTACAGCCTTGACAATACACATTTGAATATTATTACAAAACCCACTTCGCACATCCTCCACACTAAATAAATGCAACCAACATTAATATTAAAATAATTTCTTCTGGTTGTTAAACAACCTATAGTTGTAATCGACTAAGTCATTCCAACCTCAAAAAATCTGCGCCATGGTAGCAGAGGCCATTGAGGCAATCAACTCTCCAATTATGACATTCTGTTTAACACTGACAAACATATGGTAGTTAAGAGCAGAACTCTACTGGGCAACCTGCAGCCGAGATTTAATTAATTTAATCTAGTAATTAAAAAATCTCGTTCCAAATGAGAACAAACTAGAAAATCCACAGCCTGCTTCCAGTCTCCGACCGGGTCAGGAATGGAATGAATGAAGCCCCCATCTAGCGGCGAGGATATGAACTGTGCCGGCTGCCGAGGCCTGACGCACTCCTCTGGGGCAATGATTAAATGAATGACAGATGAAATGAAATGATAGTGGAGAGTGTTGCTGGAATGAAATTTTTACAGGGAAAACCGGAGTACTCGGAGAAAAACCTGTCTGCCTCCGTTTTGTCCAGCACAGATCTCACATGGAGTGACCGGGATTTGAACCACGGACCCAGCGGTGAGAGGCCAGCGTGCTGCCGCCTTAGCCACGGAGGCTTTTGAACAAACTAGCTAAAGCACAAAAATTAGCCCGAAACATTGAGCAAAAAAATCAAATGCCTATCCATAAATGCAAAAATAAAACACTGTAACAAAGTTATAAAACTAGAAGCCACATATTCAGCAGAAACACTCTTCCACCTGAATGAACAATCCAGAAAGATTGAAAGACGAATTGGAGGAACTTTCATAAACCAAAAATACCAGAAAGATGGACAGTGGCAGACAGTGCCCAACATTGTCGTTTACAAAGAATTCAAGGCCATTGCGGGTACCATACACTAGAGAAGACTGGAATTCTTTGGACACACAATGAGAATAAAGGATTCAAGACTTTGCTACAGTAGAGTACAATCTCACCTAAAAAATACCACGACATGATGCATATGGATCAGAGAAATCAGAAAGGATCTGCAGAAAATTGGCCTTACACCAGAAAACACCACAGATAAAATAGAATTAAACAAAAGAATTAAGAATATCAACCTCCGCTTCACACTCACTAGAAAGAAAATCGCAAAATGCATATTATCCACACAGAACGGTGGTAGTTGTTTTATCTGAGGACATCATGGTCATTTAGCCCCATGTACATGGGTCATCATCATCATCTTGCACAGTTTCCAGCCACTGGCCGGGTCTGTTTGGAACACTAGCCTCTCCAACGTCTTCTGTCTTCCCACCATCTCTCAGCCTCCACCCTTGTCCAGTCTTCTCCTCTCTTCTTCACGCTTTCTTCCACCCCCTTCAGCCACCTGTCTCTCGGTCTCTTTCCTTCCCACTTCGTCTCGTGTACCCTCCTGAGTATCCTCTTCTCCTCCATTCGTTTTACATGTCCATACCATCTAAGTCTAGATTTCTCTATACCATCCTGTAATAGTTCCTCCTTCATTAATTCTCTGGTCCTCTCATTTCTTATTCTGTCCATCTTTGTAGCTCCAATACTGCTTCTCAAGAACCTCACCTCACTGGCCTGTATTTTGCTCTTCTCCCTTCCTTTCATAACCCAGGTCTCCGAGGCATACGTCAGGATAGGGACATAGTACGTCCGATATATGATATTTTTCCTGTTCTGAGGAACATCCTTGCTCCATAACATGCTTCTCACACTCCTCCGGAATGCTTCTGCCTGTCTCCCCCGCTCATTTTTTCTCTATCGTTTCTTCCACTATCTTGTATCAGGCTTCCCAGATACTTGAAACTCTCCACTTTCTTCAGCTGTTCCCCACCAATTGTTATTCCCGTTGTGGTTCTTTCCTTCTTCCTTGTTGTGATCACCATCTCACTCTTATGCTAAATTTCATCCCATATCCTTGTATTATTCCTTCCCACGCATCCAACTGTTCCTGTACCTCCTCCTCCTTGTTTCCCCAAATCATCAAATCATCTGCAAACACCATTGCTTTCATCTTTCCTTCCCCAATTACTTGCACCACTCGGGTCATTATGTCATCCATCACCACAGTGAAAAGTAACGGTGACAGTGCACTTCCTTGTTTCAGGCCGTTTCTCTGTTTCAAACCAGTCCGATCTCTCTCCCCCCACTTTCACACAGCTCACGCTTCCCTTGTACATCTCCTTTATCCTCTTTATAGTCCATTTCTCTACTCCTCTATCCTCCAGGGACTTCCATACTTTGTTTCTGCATACACTGTCATATGCTTTCTCAATGTCCAGGAAGGCCATCAGTAGATCTGTTCCATACTTATAGTGCTGTTCTTGTAACTGCCTTACAGCAAAAATCAAATCCACTGTGGACCTTCCTGCTCTGAAGCCATGTTGTTCTTCCCTCATCCCTCCTTCTATCCTTGTCCTAATTCTCCTTTCCAAAACTTTCTCAAACATCGTTGCACAATGGCTTATCAGTGGTATTCCCCGATAGTTTCTGCATTCCGTTCTACTACCTTTCTTGAACATCGGGACAATTATTCCCTTTTTCCAGTCCTCTGGGGTCTTACTTTCCTTCCATGCTGTCCTCATCACTCGGTACAACCATTGTATCCCCACCTCTCCTGCTGCTCTCACCATCTCCACACTCAACTCATCCACACCCGGTGCCTTCCCTCCTTTCATCTTCCTCACTGCATCTTCCACTTCTTTCCATGTTAAGTCCTTTCTTTTCTGTTTGCAGTTCATCTTCCTCTTCCCCGATTTCTTCCTCATCGCCGTGGTTTCCATTTGGGTTCAGAATTTGTCTGATAACCTGTGTTATTGCGATGTCTGTATTATTGTGTGTATTTGTAGTTCAGGCGAGGATGGAGAAGGAGGCGGCCATGGCCTTAAGTTAGGAACTATCCTGGCATTTGCCTGGAGTGGAAGTGCGGAAACCACAGAAAACCACTTCCAGGATGGCTGAGATGGGAATTGAACCCACCTCACCTCAGTATTGCCTCACGAGGCTTAATGTACCTTGTTCCAGCCCTCAGACCAGAATTAAATTTCTTGGCAGTTTCAGGGACCGAACCTGGACCTCCGGGGCGACAGTCCAGAGCGCTAGCTGCTACACCAGGAGGTGGATGTACACACGCAAGGACATGAAAATTCGAACGTATGAGAAAGCATTGGAAGACTACAAGGCTCGAGCAGTTCCTTTGAAGAGACTTACTGAATAATGGGTTGACGTGGTGACCCTAAGAGAAGATGAATTACTAAACGTGATACAAGAGATCTTTTACAAGCCAACATCATACGACTTAGCATGCAGTTATTTTTGTCGCCCTTCAAACATCTGGTTTCCTTGGTCAGGAATCCAACCCGTGATCTTGGGATCAGGCGGATAATCTACCACTATTTAGGAATGCAACGATTCATTTTGGATCCGTATTGACACTGTATAATTGGAGGGTTTACAAATTAAATCAGTTTCTGCCTAGTCAATACCATTAAAATTTATGATTATTCAATTTGCATTATATTTTTTATCATGGTGAAGGCATATGATAGTGTATTCATAAACGAGTAAAACAGAAAATGAGAAGTAAAGGGACTAAGGCCTTACTATCTGCTGATGACATAGTGATATGGGGGTACGATGAATTGGAAGTCCAAGAACAAGCTAATGTTTGGAACCAGGACATAGAAGAGCATGGAATGAAAATCAGTGTGAAGAAGAGTCAAACGGTAGATGTGACAAGAAATGTATGATATGGTAGGGGGAATATTGCAGTAGATGGAAAATCATTACAAGTTGTGAAAAGCCTTAAATACTTAGGGAGTGTCATCACTAGGGCCCGGATAATTATGTGCTTAACTTTCCAGAAATATGTATGTATTTATGTGCTTAAAAGTGGGAAAATATGTGATTAAGTTTCCAAAATATGTTCTTAAATTTGTATCGTATTTATGCCCCTCAGTTACTCTAAAAATAGTTGAAATGTACAGCTGCTTCAATAAGCCAGTCCACAGTACAAATATTCCTGCTTAACAGACCGGGTCTTGCCTCAATTTCTGAATCCTACAATACTTACTGCAGATACGCGATACGAAATCATATAGGGCCTATGTGCTGTTTTCGAATTTCATTCTAAACAACTGGAGAAAAGGTCACTTAAGAATCTGTCATAGCACTGATTGTATTGACTGATACTCGAGTGCGTAAATTTGCTCGATTGACGTGAAACGTAAATTAAATGTCGCCCCCGGCAATCAGACCACAGAAGCACCATAGCATCATTGAAAGCTATAGCTATTGTGTAACTGTTGGTTTTCTCAAAATGAACAGCTGCCAATAAAAATAACTGTGATGGATCGTATTTTAACGCACCAACTACAGTATGATGTTGGCTACGTAACGGCCAGCATCGTCGGTCGTCTCGTCCATTGTAATCCACACAGCTTTGTCGCCAATTTCACTACGAATTCTGTGCACTCAGAGTGAAGTTTAGGTAAATAGTTCTTACGCAGTGTTGATTCGTCAGGGAGAGGAAGTTTGACGTACTTTTCTAACGTGCCACGTAGCACTGGATTCTGCAGTTTGTTCAGTGGGATATCAGCCGCAAGAAATGGGTGACAAATGTCTTGTGAGAACTAGCAGTTTGCTGGACCAGATCTCACTTCCTGGATTTCGAGAAGCCAACGTTGTGTGGACATTTTTAAAGATGCACATTTCACGTGTTTCACTGTCACAAAATGTTGCGTAACTTGTGAACGCATTCCTGCCGCTATGGGTTTCTCACAAATGTTGCAAAATAAATTAGGTCCTTCAGTACTAAAAACGTCTCAGAACTCCCGCACTAAACGATTCAAAGTAACACATTTCGCACTTTTGGGACGCATCATATTCGTTGAAACGAGAACGCCTCTGTCAGTATACTCACAAGTTATGCACACCACTGTGATTTCAAGTACAATTTCCCGGCTAGGTAAGGATAGTGGAGGCTTAATGAGCCTGTTAACTCCAGCCCCCCCTGCTGTACTTAATGACCGGGAAATCCCTGTCTTGAAATACTACTACAGTTTGGAGACAATGGAGCACTGACCAAATAGAGAAGCCACTTACTGGAATTTCAAAGGGCTGCAAATGTGGCAGCAGTCATCCAAGAAGTACAGCATACCACCAAATATAAGAAATATGTGCTTATCAATAAACACGCCAGAATATGTATTTATTTATAAAAACGGTAAAAATATGTAAATAAATAGAAAATATTTAATTAAATAAAAAATATTTAAACACATAACTATCCGGGCCTTAGTCATCACAGACGATGGAGGGATAAGTGAGGAAATTGGTAAGAGAAATCAACAAGCAAATGGGTTTTACCAGAGTGTGAGGAGTCTGGTGTGGAACCAGGAAGCCTGAAAAATGTTAAAAAATCTTGTATTCAACATAATACACACCTATATTGACGTATGGAGGAGGCACGTGGACAACAACAACTTAACGGGAGGTAAGTAGAATCCAGGCAGCAGAGATGAAGTTCCTCAGAGGTATAATTGGAAAGACTCGCAGAGACAAAACCAGAAACAAGGAAATTAGGGAGAAAACAGGATTCCCAAAGTTACAATATAAGATCAAGATCAGTAGCTAAAATGGTATGGACTTATGATGCGAATGTAAGAAGGCAGAGTCTCGAAGCGATTATTTAGTGAGAAAGTCACGGGAAGGTGCCAAATGGGAAGACCGAGGATGAGGGGGATGGATGCAGTGAGGGAGAGCGTTGAGAAAAGAGGAGTGAAAGTGGAGGATGTACTGGAGGAGGAACTAGAGTGGTGGAGAAACAGAAAAGTATGGAGGTCCTTGATTCACACCCCGACCCAGATCACTGGAACCGGGAAATGAGGAAGTAGAAGAAGAAGAGCTTCTTGAAGAGTTTGTCAAACTGTACTCAGAGAAAACTCTTTCTCATATCTATGATAACTAACTTTACCATCATCATCATTTTCCATTTTCAAGGCTAAGATGGGTCGGAACAAATATGACACTCCTCCACTTAACTCTGTCTGTCCATCATCATTCCTCAACCACTGAACTCCATTCTAGGTGCCGTTCACCCACTCTTGTCTTTTACTAAGTCCATCCACAGTACTCTAGGTCTTCCTCATCCTCTTTCCAGTCTTCTGCTCTCCATCACTTGTTTCGGCATTCTTTCATCATTCATCCTTTTCACATGTCCATACCATCTCAATCTGTTCTGCTTCAGCTTATCATTCAGCTTCTTTACATTCATTTCCTTTTTAATGTCTTCATTTCTCACTCTATCTCTCCTAGTCTTCCGAACCATACTCCTCAGGAATTTCATTTTGGCTGCCTGTATTCTACTTTCATCTCTCCTGGTCATCGGCCAAGTTCCTGCTCCAAACATCATTATTGGTAATTAATAGGTCTTATACATCACTTCTTTATTCTTCAGTGGTATGTCTTTGTCCCAAATTAAACTCTGAACCAAGAAAACACTCCCACGTTGCATTCCCCTGTTGATCTCCATATCCAAACATGGGTTCACAGACATTAACAACGATATGAGAATCTTACATCGAGCAAATAAAGGAACTACAATGAACATCTTAGAAGAAATTGAAGTCGATTTAGCCCAAAGGACCTCCCCCCTAACGAATCTTAATGAGATTCATTTCGAAAACAACGTACTCTATGAAACGTTAATCCATTACAGAACAAAATATAAACCACCATAGAAATAAATCCACAACCGTTGATCCATGTTACCTTCCCCTAAACCTACTCCATACCCCCCCCCCTCCCCTTCCCCCTCCCCACTCCTAACCAAAACACTCCTGAACTCTCACCCCTCTCCTCTTCCATCCCTATTGTCTTGCTTGTTGATTCCATGTTGACACACCGTTTCAGTACAGCACAGTCTCCGTCCGACTCAGCACGGCTCTGTTAGCTCATTGCCGCATTACATCGTAAGCCTTTACATAACATTTAGGGTTTAAAAGTATTATTTTATCTACCACTTCATTCTCTCATACATAGTTTCATTTCTTTACAGTTGGGAATGGTCACCCCTTGCTTGGGATTTTGAAGCTAACATTAGAAATAAACCAAGAAAGACTGCCAAGCCCAGCTGAGGATTTTATTGACCTTTTAACATAAGAAAATGTTTTAACAACTTTTTAATGTGTTACAGTGTATACTTTTAGTCATCTATGTGTGTTTTCATGTACAATTTTTAACTACATCCAGTATATAAAGGGAATGTTTTAAGTGCTGCCCAAATAAAATAGGCTGATGAAGACGTCAATAAGTGTTAGACGTCGAAACATGTACCATGTGTTAAAAGACAGGCGATTGTATCACAAAATTTTAATAAACAGTATTGACGAGGCGGAACCATTTGGAACTTTGTTCTTAATATAATTCAGTCAATACAGAAGAAATGTGTGACTCTCAGAGTCAAAAAGACTCCATATCCAATCTTGCATTTTCCAACAATTCACTTCCGAAATATTTGAAGTGCTCTACTACTTCCAGATCTACATCTCCAATTTTAACAATCCCTTTCCTATCTTTCTTTCATCTTGTCATCACCATTGTGTTACTTTTCTCATTTCCCATTTCTCGATATTTTCCTTCAGTACATCCAGCTGTTCTTGTTAATTTAAAACAAAAATTGTTTCAATGAGGTTAGTGCACATTGAAATAATTGCCATAGAGCACCTGAAAGCAGGAAGAAACAAAGCATTCAAAACTAATAATTGTAGTTTATTATACTTACTTTCTATATTGCGAAGAACTTCTAAACTTGGCAATGTCAAAACTGGGAGCATGAGGCATATGAATGATGAACGCATTAGGCAAAACAACAAATTCAAATCCTTGTGCTTCCAGTTCCATTATGTGAGACACTTTGTTCCAGCCGAAGCCCACAAAACGGGTGTCGTACTCTGGAATATCTTTTCGGACCACTATGTATGGTTCAAAGTCAGGCTCCCACTGCACCTGCAACAGAAAATTATCACGTTCTAACTTATATTCCACAATACGGTATCCTCTAAAGGTCATAAGTCACTACTCAAAATATAAAGAATAATGAAATTATCTTTTGAAAAATGAATTTCCTTTTAAGACAAGTTTCCCACCCCTACAGTTGCTAACTGTCCAGCTTTTGATGGACAAGTCCTGCTTTTCGAAAATGTTATTTACGTCTGGCAGGCTTTTCTATTTTTTTGAAAATGTCCTGTACTTAAGGATAATCTGCAATATTTACAATTGGTGGGAGAAGAAATAGATGAATCCAAGTTATCAACTAGTCCTGCAAAGTCAAATATTATGTTAAAAGTTCATACATAGGATAAAGGTGCAACATTAGATAAGCAATGGTCCTTCTTTAATACAAAGATGCCAAAACATGGAAAATGTTTCTGAAGTTTTGAATATATGTTGGTTCTCCTTTGCTACTCCTTGCAGCAATACCTCTACTGAATGTGGTTTTTTTTTTCATGTGTGTTCAATAGGTAAAAGAAAGCAATTATTTGAGAATAGTGACAGCAATGCTACTACTAGAGTTCATGTTCAAACGAGTGTTTCTACAAATACTTGCTGCAAGAAAGTTTGTAATCGTTTCATTTAGGGGCTTGGACTCAACCCCTTGCACTTTTGGTGTGTGCATAATTGGTCTGATATACTGTGTTATTGTGGAGTCTGTAGTAATGGGTATACTTGTAATTATGGCTAGGCTTGGAAAAGAGGTGGTCATGGCCTTAAGTTTAGAACCATCCAGGCATTTGCTGGGAGTAAAAGTGGGAAGCTACAGAAAACCAGTTCCAGTAAGACTGTTGTTGTTGTTTGAGTCTTCAGTCTGTTGACTGGTTTAATGCAGCTATCCATGCCTCCCTGTCCTGAGCTAATCGTTTCATCTCTACATAGCTACCACACCCTACGTCCGAGGCAATCTGTTTAACATATTCTAACCTTGGTCTACCCCTACAGTTCTTGTCCTCGACCCTTCCTTCCGTAACTAAGCTTGCTATTCCTGGGTGTCTTAGTATGTGTCCTACCAACCTATCTCTTCTCTTCATTAGCAGTCGCCAGAAACATCTCTCCTCTCCCACTAGTCTTAATACCTCTTTGTTTGTAACCCTATCTACCCATGTGATCTTCATAATTCTCCTGTAACACCATATTTCAAACGCTTCAATTCTCATCTTTTCTGCTGCAACAATAGTCCAAGTTTCACTTCCATAGAGTGCCACGCTCCAGACAAAGGCCTTCAAAAATAACTTCCTAACACCTAAATCTATATTCGATGTCAACTGATTCCTTTTCTGTAGAAATGCTTTCCTTGCCTGAGCTAACCTACTTTTTATATCCTCTTTGCTTCGTCCTCACTGGTTATTTTGCTTCCTAAGTTACAGAAGTCTCAGTGTTGTCTCACAAGGCTGAGTGTTTCCTATTCCAACCCTCAAACCAGAATTAAATTTCTTGTCAAAGCCAAGAATCAAACCCAGGACTTTTGGGACCAGGGTCTCAATATATGCCTCACGACCACAGAATTGGTAGTGCTGCAAGAAAGCAATTCATCTCTCCTTTCTAAAGTATGTTCTAATCACAAAGTATAGCTTTAAAGGAAAGGAATGCAGCCAGGAATGAGCATGAACAGAGTTTGTAAACATATATGTTGTAAAATAAAATCTAAATGGTGGATTTATCAACACTTAAAACATGAAAATGTGCATTTATGCAGTAAAAAGTGGAAAATATTCCATAAAGGTAAATAATATGCCCACATTAAAAAGAGAGTATTTGCACTACTAACAGGTATTCCTGGTAAATGACATCCACTTGGTTGGTGCTCTCTTAAGGTTTCACAACATATGACTAACACTAGTCTCTTGTAAAAACATGGCAATAAAAGAGGAACTCGCTTACATTTATCTCTTGTTTTCGCATGCCTTCCACATCCCAGCTGCAACCATCTACACCCCCGACTCACTGTTGCCTCGCTGGCACCAAATGCATCCAAACCAAACAGTACACGAACTCACTCACTGGCTGCTCGTGTCACACTGAGTGACTAGAACCTCGCTGACCTGGTCACCTCGCTTTATATATTGGCAAGGAATAATCGAGAAACTTCTCCGTCCCTTGGTTTTAATATACGGTATATTCAGACAAGTCCATTTATTAAAAATACATATAGGTACTTATTGTCCCCATGTTTGTCACAAACAGAAATAAGAAATTTTTGATAATCGGCATTCATATAAATTCTGTTTACTAAGAAACTGAGTAACTGCGAGTAAGACTGGAGTGATGACAAGAAACAAGAGAGAAGGAAGACAGAATATTGAAGTCAATGGAAATCCATTGGAAATGGTGAAAAGCTTTAAGTATTTGGGGAGCATACTCACAGAAGATGGTACAATAAATGAAGAAATTGGAAAAAGAATCCAACTAGCTAATGGGTTTTACCAGTGTGTGAGAGGTTTAGTATGGAACCAGGAAGTCCCAGAGAAATGCAAGAAAGTTCTATTCTCAATGTATTACACCAATTTTGACATCTGCAGCAGGTACTTGGACCACAACAAAGCGCGATGAAAGCTGAATGCAAGCACCCGAAATGAAGTTCCTTAGAGGAATAATTGGGAAGACACGGAGGGATAAAATCAGAAATGTGGACATTAGGGAGAGAACTGGGTTCCCAAAACTGCAAGACAAGATAGAGACCAGTAAGCTGAAGTGGTACGGACATATGATGAGAATGGAAGAATATAGAGTACCAAAAAGAATATTTATGGAGAAAATACCAGGAAGAAGACCAGAAAGAGGTGGATAGATACGGTGAAGGAAAGCATAGAGAAAAGAAGAGAAAAATAAGTATTGAAAGAAGGAAATGAATGGTGGAGGGATAGACAACTGTGGAGGTCCTTGATTCGCAACCCGACCCAGGGAACTGGAAATGGGAAATGAAGAAGAAACTGAAACTGTTCATGCTTTTCTTTTTTCTGTGTTTCCAAGTACAGTGCACTCCCGATAATTCGCGTGCGGATAATTCGCTTTGCGGTTAATTCGCGGGTCTCCAAATATATTTTAAATAGAAATTCTCACGGCAACTAATCATGCTAAGTAAAGCAATCTCTCAGTCATTGAAAAGAATTTTCGTGCGACGCAATGCGTAAAGACGAAATCATTGACATTCGAGAAGACTGAACTGCGTTTCTCTGTGATGGAACAGTAGGCCTACTTGCGCAATGTTCGAAATATACGAGCAGGTTGCCGCGAGTGGTACAATAGCATAGATTTCCTTTATCTTCGAAGCCCAAAAAATAGAAGAGGATTGCGCTTTCACTGGGAACCTACCCTCCCTTTCCCAACAGCCACACTCAAAGGTCGCTGACCTGTGAGTTGTGAAGGGTGGATGCGCGGACAGCGTATTGTAAACAGCGATTATTGCGTCATGACGTAAACTTTCGCGAGACCGAGAGCGTGTTTGTTGGATGCTCTTTATGCAGTCAAACAGTCATGAGAGAAAAATACCGCTACAAAAGCAAGCTCTTGCCGACATCTGTAACGACGATATTTCAAACGGGCAAGTGAGACGTCGATAAAGACGATTATGATTTAAGACATGAAAGCAAAGATGAAATAGCACGGAATTTGACTGTTGGTGAGGAAAACTGAGATCCAGTTGATATCGAGTGCGGGAGTGATGCAACGGAAATCCCGAAAGTTTCCCACAGATTCTAGTCACACTTATCTCTTATATAGAAAAACGAAATGAATTTTCGTTCTCATTTAACGTTTTCTTCGGAAATGTGCACTCGAAAATTAGAATAAACTATCTAAGAAACAAAACGGGATGACTTAAAAAAAAAATATATATTATTGTCGGCATAATCCACATAGGCCTGCCTCTAGCCTAGCATGTCTTATAAGTAGGGATAGGAATTTTTCGGTGATTTCAGAGTGAAGAAAGCGGTATTTTAAAGTGGCAAATTCGGTGTTTTCAAGTGCACTTTTCGGTACTTTCAAAATGTTAAATTTTAGGCGGTATTTTTTAAATATCATGGGTAACATAACGCATTTCAGTCATCCTTCAAAGTATATTTCAGTGAAGAGATCCAAATTCTCTTGTGACATGTATCACTTAACGTGCTAGTGTAAGCTGAAAAACAAGTTCACAGTTAGCGTTTGAACAGGGTATCAAAATGGTTTTCAGCCCAGATTCTGAGAACTTTGGAAATACAAATGTCATTCCTTGCAAAACTCGAACAATATCTGTCTTGGTCCTGTCGTGCATCTTCCTCTTGATTAAAGTTTGCAGTTCGTTGTATCCTCTAATGACCTCACTTTTTTCCAGTGTTCCACAGAATGACAACTTCTTAATTTTCTTTGCAAGGTCCTCATTGATGTTCATTGGCACTATTTCTGCTGGACCAAACGCACACATTTGTAAATCTTGTTGCCAGGGTCTACGTATCTCAGGCTGATTAATATTCTAAGAGCATGGGACCCAGCGTTTACTAAAACTGGATGTATTTTCTCTCCTTTTAACTCATTTCCACAACCCTCCAACAGCTCCTTAATGTTGGTACCGTAATTTCCAGAAACAGCAAGTTTAAGGGCTTGCTGAATTCTCCGTAGATGTCCATCTAGAAGGTGAACAGTCTGATAAGACTGGGATGAGTTTAGTGATGTCTGTGCCAAATTCTTTGAATCTCAAGTATTTCGTCATGTGAAACATTGTTCAGGAAATCAACACCAGAGTTATCAGTCCCTACTACTTCATTCATAAATTGCACGATATCTTTCAAGTACTCTGACAGGTACACTACAGAATGAAACCAAGAAGACCACCTGGTTAAGACTGGTTCAGGAAACAGTGGCACATTTGGATATGGATACTTGTCATCTAGATATTCATGTCTGAAAGGCGCACTATATGACGCCACGCGTCGAGTAGTTACTAGGATGAAGGGGGAGGTGACCTTGCTGTTCTGGTCCATAAAACCTCAATAAGTTAGTAACTTACCAGGATGAGATTGATAAAGATCGCTGTATGGAGAAAGCGAGGTCCGCTATCTACCATTAAGTTTCCAATCATTCCGTGTTTGTTGGATGCTCTCCATGCAGTCAAGTCATGAGAGAAAATTACCGCTACTACACTCGCACAAAAACAAGCCTTTGTCAGCTTCTGTGACGACGATATTTTAAATCGGCAAGGTTGTCTCACTACGATGACATTAGGGCAAAACCTGGATGAATGCCAAGATGCAGAAGAAAGTGACATTCAGTAGTTAGACTTCGATAAAGACGATCATGGTTTCAGACATGAAAGTGATGAGGATATTGTACGGAATTTGACTGTCGGTGAGGTAAACTGAGATCCAGTGCATGTCAAGTGAAGGAGTGATGCAACGGAAATCCCAAAAGTTCCCACAGTCAAGCTAGTGTGTCACACTTATCTCTTATATAGAAAATCGAGATGAATTTTCGTTCTCATATATTGTTTTCTTCAGAATTGTACAACCTAAAACTAGAAAAAATAAACTATCTAAGAAACAAAAAGTGATTACAGTCAATTCTCTTAGTTTTTAATATTGGTGTAGGCCTAAGAAAAAATAAACTATCTAAGAAACAAAAAGTGATTACAGTCATTTCTCTTAGTTTTTAATATTGCTGTAGGCCTAATCTTCGTAGTGTGTCTTACAATACTATGTTGTAATAGTACATTATGCAACGAGCCTATAATGGCAATAATTAAGACACGAGTAAGTTTATAAAACGAGCGTATGCGAGTCTTATAATTTCCATACGAATGTCTTAATTACCATTATAGGCGAGTTGCATACGACTGTTTATGTTCGACGATAATTATTATAACTATTTCATGTTCGAACATAAATATTCATAAATATCTGTAGAGATTTCACCAGTTTTATGTACTGAACAGAGCACATGAGACGCAGAGAATGCCTTGTATTTGACCATGGCCTCCTCGATTATCCTACTATGACACTAGGCCAGGCAGCGACATTTAAATTAGAAGGCCGTGGAACTCAGTGCATCTAATTATCTAATTGGTCAAACAACTGTTTCTTGAGCTCTGATTGGTGGGAGAAACTGTTTCATAATGCAAAATAGTGTTATAATGAGCCTCATTATAGTTCCGTTTTCTGACACATAATAGTCAGGGTCGAACATAAAGTATTATAATTATTTTTTTCTGCGTGTTCTTAAAATACATTTCAATATTTTAACCAATAGTTTTCTTTTTGCCTGGCTTAAAAACATTATTGCAGATAATTCGTGGCTTTCAAAAAATCGCGGAAATTTGTGCATTAATTGCCGCGAATTATCGGAAGAGCACTATAAAGGAAAAAAAAAACGAAAAAAGCTAAAATTCGCGTTTTCATGCGAAATTCACGAAAATTCGCGTTTTATGCGAAATTCGCGAAAATTCGCGAGCTCAAAAACATTTATTTTTGCCATTTTTAGGGTTATTATAACACATTATCACCTGTGTATGACTTCTTTTAAAAATTCGCGAAATTCGCGATCGCGAATTTTTCCTATCCCTACTTATAAGACACTACAATCAAGTGTTTAAATTATTATTTTGCGTTTCAAGCATATTTCAATATTTTAATCAATAGTTTTGTTTTTACTAGGCTTAACAAAAATAACTGCGGATAATTCGCGGTTTTCAATAATTCGCGGAATTTCGTGCATTAATTACCGCGAATTACCGAGAGTGCACTGTATTCAGAAGACTAGACGAGACAAAATTAGAAACGAGTCAGTCCGCCTAAAGCTAGGGCTGAAAAGAAGTGTGCTTGACATTTTTGAGGAGTCGGGATTGAAATGGTTCGGTCATTTGATGAGGATGCCCTCTAGTAGAACACCCAAAGCCTATTTCGAAAGGGAGGTAACTGGCAAGAGACCAAGATGTATACCTCAAGATGGGTGGATGAAGCAAGACGATAGAACCTTGGTTAAGGGGAGTGCAGAATGGAGGACAGTGGTGGAAGAAGAATGGTGGCAGGACAGACAGCTAGGGAAGGGGTTTGTTCATTCCCACACCCGACCTGCTGGAGTGGAGAGTCGATGATGATGATGCTGATGATGATGAGGATGATGATAGTGTTTTTAAGATCTGTTTATGAAACAAGACCAATTTTCTTTGTATTATTTGTAGCAACAGCGAGTTCCAATATTGCTGTAGAAACATGTGGGCTGTATTAGGAAGTGAACAACTGTTGCACTGTGGCGACTCGAGGGCAAAGTGAGTGCAGTGTAGCCATTAGAAATAAAATTTACATGTTATGAGTTGCGTGATTATTTCACGAGTGAACCCCAAACCCATTACAATATTTGTTTTGGCGGCAACATTTTATAATTATTAAAGATACGAGAAAATAGCATTTTGAAATTGATTTTGTAGCACTTTCATTTTGAAAAATTGCATTTTGGACCATTTTGAATTTTAAAAATTAGCGATTTGTAGCATTTAAAAGTTCGTCACCAGGTACGATAAAAATATAACAGGTTCAAAATTATTATACACGGAAACTAATTCAAACTTGCACAGGATTGGAAATACGGGTGTTTCTGATTAGCGGCATAAGCATTTAATATAATGATGTGAATCGTACATTTACTTAACTTCAGGTAAATACCATACAACCGATAATTAACTAAATAATGAAATGTACGTTCACTCCTTCTTTATTCCTTTTCAAAGAGGGCCAGGGATGAGGTGCATTGAATTTCTATTTGCCGGGTGGTTTAATGGTCAAATGCCCTTGAATCCAACCTCATAAGACAATTTATTAAAAGAAATGAATGGAACTTGGCAAGGAGTTAATAGGGAAACCACACAAAAGGATTTCATAGACATCTCACAGAATTTGAACCAATTCGTGCACTGAGTTCAGGACAGCCCGGTATTGTCGTCATTCCACCTGCGACACGGAAAACTTCGTAAGACGAGTATTGTCACCTGACCACAGCTCACTTTATTCTAACAATCGGCACCTTCGTATCGGTGAACTAATACAATTCTCCGCCGGCCCTCAACATTCTGTCCATTTCGCTTGTGGAGTTAGCACCGTACCGATAACACGAGCAGCTCAGGATAATTTGAGTAGCTGCGCAACACCTGATATTGGATATTTTCAGCATAGCTCAGGTGCCCTCGTCTCGCATCATACAACCAACCGACAGCACTTGAGCTCAATCTTGCCAAGTAGCCAGGCTGGTGCCTTTATTTTCAGAGATCTCACATTTCTGAAAAATGTATGGTGTCAAGTTGCTACATTTCTTTAATACTGATATTAGGATTTTAGTACTTCTAACACTCCCTTAGTAAAAAAATTAAAAAATACACACAACAGGGGACTTAGCACTGCTGCCAATGCAATTTGTATAAACGAATGTTGACAATCCTGCGAACTTTGTTGTGTACCTTTCATGTCTACTCCAAGGATTTATATGATCACATTTTATCAGTCTCAGAGGTTTTCTTAAGTTAAGTTAAACAGAATATGCAAACATGCAATTACTGGTATACCTTTTTGAGACTCTTATTGACAATCAGTTCAATAGTAGCCTATCCGAATTCAAGGAGAAATCGCCGGACATGTAACATAACCTATAACTCTCACATTATAGAGAATACTTTCATCAAATTATACAACATTCCCCAAAGCGAGGAGAACGCCTAACAAACATTGTCTAATCATATCACGATACGTACTTTACAGTTTCATTTATAATGGTCAAATACTAGAAATGAGGACCGGCGCGATATAAACCAATGCCGGTATAAGCATAACCTTATTACTCCAATGTTTAAAAAAGAATCGATACAAACGATTGGAATATTCCTTTTATTAGCACAACCAAATGAAACTACGAAATAATTTCTCCAAAAACATAGTTTTATTGGCGATATGCGGCAATATAACAACATCATCATCATCATCTTCATTTCCCGTTTCCAGCTTCCTGGGTCGGGTTGTGAATTAAGGACCTCCAACGTTTCCTGTCTCTCCACCACTCCTCTCCTGTTTTTAGTACTTCTTCAGGTTTTCCTCCTCTCTTCTCTACACACTCCCACACTGTATCTGCCCATCTCTTTCGGGGCCTTCCTCGTGGTCTCTTCCCTGTCATCTTTTGACAGAAAGTTTTCTTTGGTACTCTCTCCTCTCCCATTCTCATCATATGTCCATACCACTTTAACTTTGTTGTTTCTATCCTGTCCTGCAGCTTCAAGATTCCTGTCCTTTTTCTAATCTCTTCGTTTCTAACTCTATCTCTTCTGGTCTTGCCCTCTATACCTCTTAGGAATTTCATCTCCGCGGCTTGTATTCTACTCTCCTCTCTTTTTGTAGTAGTCCACGCTCCAGCTGCATATGTTAGTATGGGTCTGTAGTAGGTTGAATATAATACATTTTTACATTTCTTTGTGACATCTCGGTTCCACAGAATACCCCTTATGCTCTGGTAAAAACTGTTCGCTTGTTGTATTCTATTTCCAATTTCCTCAGTTATCCTTCCATCTTCTGTGATCACACTTCCCAAGTACTTGAAACTTTTAACCACTTCTAGAATTTTCCCATTCAATTCTATCTTTCCTCTTCCTTCCTTCCTTCCTCTTGACATTACCATTGTCTTGCTCTTCTCTGTGCTTACTTTCATCCCATATTTCTCTATTTCTTGATTCCATACATATAGTTGTTTTTGTACTTCCTTTTCATCCTCGCCCCATATCACTATATCATCTGCAAACAGCATGGCCTTTGTTGCCTCTTGTCCCAATCTCTGTTTAACATTCTTGTGAATTTCATCCATGACTATGATGAATAGTAAGGGGGACAATACACTTCCCTGTCGGAGACCTGTTTCCACTTCAAACCATTCTGTTTCTCCTATACTGGTCTTCACGCTACTCACACAATATTTGTACATAGCTTTTAACATTTGGACATCAGCTCCGTTAACTCTCCTTTTCCTTAATACATTCCAAACCACCTGTCGAGGCACACTGTCGTACGCTTTCTCAATATCAATAAATGTCATCACCATGTCTTTTCCAAATTCCCATCTTTTCTCCATCATTTGCCTTAATGCAAAGATTAGGTCAAATGTTGATCTGTCTTTCCTAAAACCATACTGTTCTTCTTCCATCTCTCCTTCTATCTTCCTCCTCAGTCTGCCTTCCAGAACTCTCTCAAAGATCTTAGCTACATGAGCGATAAGAGTGATCCCTCTGTAGTTATTACATTCCTTTTTGTCACCTTTCTTAAAAATCAGGATAATTAATCCCTTTCCCCATTCTTCTGGAATCTCTTTCTTCTTCCAAATTATTCTAAATAATCTATACAACCACTGTACACCTATTGGTCCCGCTGCTTTTATCATTTCCGCGGACCTCATCCTCTCCTGCTGCTTTACCGCTCATCATCTTCTGTATGGCTTCCTCTACTTCTAGCATAGTGATCTCCTTTTCTTGTTCTTCTTCTTCTTCCATTGTTTCTTCTTGTTCTTTTTCATCTTCCAGTTCGATGTATTTAACAACAGCCATTTTCAAATTGATTTTTACCGTATGCGATTGTTTTCATGACAATAATCGATGTTCGTACGTATCGATTCATCATCTTGCACAGTTTCCAGCCACTGGCCGGGTCTGTTTGGAACACAAGCCTCTCCAACGTCTTCTGTCTTCCCACCATCTCTCAGCCTCCACCCTTGTCCAGTCTTCTCCTCTCCTCTCTCTCTTCTTCACGCTTTCTTCCACCCCCTTCAGCCACCTGTCTCTCAGTCTCTTTCCTTCCCACTTCGTCTCGTGTACTCTCCTGGGTATCCTCTTCTCCTCCATTCATTTTACATGTCCATACCATCTAAGTCTAGATTTCTCTATACCATCCTGTAATGGTTCCTCCTTCATTAATTCTCTGGTCCTCTCATTTCTTATTCTGTCCATCTTTGTAGCTCCAATACTGCTTCTCAAGAACCTCATCTCACTGGCCTGTATTTTGCTCTTCTCCCTTCCTTTCATAACCCAGGTCTCCGAGGCATACGTCAGGATAGGGACATAGTACGTCCGATATATGATCTTTTTGCTGTTCTGAGGGACATCCTTGCTCCATAACATGCTTCTCACACTCCTCCGAAATGCTTCTGCCTGCCTCCCTCGCACATTTATTTCTCTATCGTTTCTTCCATTATCTTGTATCAGGCTTCCCAGATACTTGAAACTCTCCACTTTCTTCAGCTGTTCCCCACCAATTGTTATTCCCGTTGTGGTTCTTTCCTTCTTCCTTGTTGTGATCACCATCTCACTCTTATTTATGCTAAATTTCATCCCATATCCTTGTATTATTCCTTCCCACATGTCCTACTGTTCCTGTACCTCCTCCTCCTTGTTTCCCCAAACCATCAAATCATCTGCAAACACCATTGCTTTCATCTTTCCTTCCCCAATTACTTGTGCCACTCTGGTCATTATGTCATCCTTCACCACAATGAAAAGTAATGGTGACAGTGCACTTCCTTGTTTCAGGCCGTTTCTCTGTTCCAACCAGTCTGATCTCTCTCCTCCCACTTTCACACAGCTCACGCTTCCCTTGTACATCTCCTTTATCCTCTTTATAGTCCATTTCTCTACTCCTCTATCCTCCAGGGACTTCCATACTTTGTTTCTGCATACACTGTCATATGCTTTCTCAATGTCCAGGAAGGCCATCAGTAGATCTGTTCCATACTCATAGTGCTGTTCTTGTAACTGCCTTACAGCAAAAATCAAATCCACTGTGGACCTTCCTGCTCTGAAGCCATGTTGTTCTTCCCTCATCCCTCCTTCTATCCTTGTCCTAATTCTCTTTTCCAAAACTTTCTCGAAGATCTTTGCACAATGACCCATCAGTGTTATTCCCCGATAGTTTCTGCAATCTGTTCTACTACCTTTCTTGAAGATCGGGACAATTATTCCTTTTTTCCAGACCTCTGGGGTCTTCCTTTCCTTCCATGCTGTCCTCATCACTCGGTACAACCACTGTATCCCCACCTCTCCTGCTGCTCTCACCATCTCCACACTCAACTCATCCACACCCGGTGCCTTCCCTCCTTTCATCTTGTTCACTGCATCTTCCACTTCTTTCCATGTTAAGTCCTTTTCTGTTAGCAGTTCATCTTCCTCTTCCCCGATTTCTTCCTCCTCACCATCTTTTCCATTTGGGTTCAGAAGTTCTTCAAAATATTCTTTCCACATTTTCTTCAGTTCTTCCCTATTTTCTATCTCTTGTCCCCTTTTGTTCACCATTCTAACATAATCCGTAGGATCCTTCCGCCTCTTATTTTTTACCATCCCATACAGGACCTTTTTTGTACCTTCACTATCCTCCTTCATCATCTTTGTCCACTCTTCCATCCACTTTCTTCTCTCCTCAGCCACTACTCTCTTCGCCTCCTTCTTTCTTTCCTGGTACTCTTCCCTTGTCTCTACCGTCCTATTTTGATACCACCTCCTAAAGGCTCTATTCTTTTCCCTTACTATATCTTTTGTTTTCTCATTCCACCATGGTGTTTCCTTCCACCTCTTCTTACTACTTGTCCTCCCACATACTGCTTCTGCTGCACCTACTAGTGTCTTCTTAAATCTAGCCCATTCCTCTTCCACCCCTCTTCCTTCATCTGTTGGAATTCCTCCCTTTACCATTTTGAGGTACTCGACCCTTCTATCCCCTTCTTTCAGTTTCCATATCCTTATACGTCTTTCCTGGTTCTCAGTCCCTTTCTTCTCCTTACTCCCTCTCAGGTTCATTACCAGCAATCGATGGTCGCTATCCAGGTTCTCCGATGGTATAACCTTGATGTCCGTGATGTTCTTATTTAGTTCTTTCTCATACAGTATATAGTCGACCACCGACTTCCTGGTCAAGTCATCACTGTACCATGTGATTGTGTGGCTCTCTCTTTTCTTAAACCAGGAGTTCCCAACTAGCAGGCTGTTCCTCTGGCAGAAGTCCAACAGTCTCTTTCCTTCCTCATTTCTTCTGCCCCAACCCTCTGGTCCTAGAACACTCTCATAACCTTGTCTTTCTCTTCCTACATGGGCATTCAGATCCCCCATAACAATCATATTTCTTCCTACCAGCTGCTTCTGCAATTCCTCCTCAAACTCCTCCTCCTCTTCAGAGGCGCAGCCTACTTGTGGAGCATACACTTGCACTATTTCTACGGTCTCTCCCCTCAGTGCTACTTTCACTTTCATCATTCTATCACTTATTCTCCTCACTTCTTCTTTTAAACCATCTCGTACTACTACTCCCACTCCATTCCTCTTTCCCTCTTCGTTCCCACTCCAGTACAGTCTATAGCCTTTTCTCAGTTCTCTCCTTCCTTCCCCTTTCCACTTTGTTTCTGCCAATCCCAATAAATCCAACTTCCTTCTTTCCATCATATCCACAATCTCCTCCACCTAACCCGTCAGAGTTCTTAGGTTTAAAGTTCCAAATCTTAGTCCGTTTGTACAGCCGTGTTGTCGTCTATTAAATCCATCATGTCCGAGGCTCGTTCCATTTTTGAAAGCATTTGGTTTCATCCACTACTGGCTTGCTGGGCCTATCGTAGCTTCACCAGAGCCCCGTTAGCCGTCACTTTTCAGGGTTCCTGTAGGACCTTCACAGCTACCGTAACGGCCCCGGGGCACACGAAGTCCCCACTGTACTTCGCCCCTACAAGCGATCCCCTACTTTGTGGACGTATCGATTATTACTCGTAAATATCGATTATTTAGCCGAAATTTTTCCATTGCTAGGAACTCACAAATTTCGAAAGTTGCGGCGCGAAAATGTAATAAAACATTATATTTAATATTTTTCGGTAAATTGGGCACTTTTCGCATTTATCACATTCATGGGAATAATTCGCAAGAACCCCTAGTTATCGCACTTTGTCGCACATTCAGTTTCGCAAATTCTGGGTATACATAGTCATAATAGTTACCAAATAGTTGAAAAATTGAGAAAAAAGTAAAATTCGCATTTATCGCAATTGCGATTTTCCCGTATCTCTAATAATTATACAGTATTTTCCATTGCTTTAAGTGGGATCTAACGGCTCATGCCATAGGCACATTTTTCTTCATTGAAAACATACAAATTTAATGATTTTCACAGTGAACCAAACAATCTGTCTTGAATCTAACTTGGCAATTCTGAATGTGTGTCAAATCACAAACAAGCACATGCACTTCATGCAGCACTGATACAGGCAAATTTGAACTGAGAAATGTTACTGAAATAAATCTCAGAAATGTCTAATAACTAATAAGTATTGTATCACATTTCCACTAAATCAGAAAAATCAGGCCACTTAATTTCAAAGATAATATCATAACCATACTTTTAATAGTTTTACTTTCCACTTCAAAAATTGTTTGCTCACATCTTATTTTCATGAAATAAATAGCCTTCATACCTTTTCTTTTCAAATAATTAAGTTCATATCACTATGTACTTTTTCTATACCAATATTATAAAATGATTGTGAAAAAACCAGGGCATTTTGCATCCTGTTTAATTTCTGTTTCAACAGCAGGACCAGACACAATGGACAATGCACAAGGGACAATGCCATTGCTCACCCTACCTTATACGAAGTAGTAGCCGTTCTCCATTTGCCAAAATTTGTAGGTGCATGTCCTTTGGTCCATACATGATAACGAAATGTGAAGAGTGTTCCCATGTCCAACATGTTGAGAAGCTCAGCTTTGCTCTTAGGAAATGTGATGCGATATCGCTGGGTCTCAAAAGCAGGTACCACCAGAGCCTAATCAAATGAGAGAATTATTCACAGCTTATTCTGGTCAATATACAGTGAAACAAGTTTAAAAACATAATTGCCCAAATAATAAATTACTTTTTTACCTTCTTAGCAGATTCAAGATTCAATCCCTGGATCGACTTTTTAAGATATGGATACAATCCATACATTGGAAGAAAGTCTATGTCAGTTAGAAAGACATAAGGCGTGTTTACTTGCTGTAGCCCAACATTACGAAGAAAATTCACAGGATAGAAGCTCTGCAATGAAACAAAAAAATAAATGACACATTCTGACTGTATTTTGTAGAAACATAAATTAAAACCCATTTCAAGGCTGCTCAAGAGCTATCAGAGCGAGTGAGAACCATAACTGGGAAAACATACTGATGTTGAGGATTTAACAGCCAAAGAGCAGTTACCAGTTGTTAACATGTGCAAATCTACACTACTGTCTGCCTTTGCAAGCTGCCCATGAGTGCAATGGAGTCGCTGCTTGTCAAGCTTTTATGGTGTACCATTGGCCAGGAATGAAACCCGGACCTAGGGACAACAGCCTAGATTGCTTGCCACTTCACCACTAGGGAGTCCTTGTTTCAACATGCTATTATAAAATATCACTGAGGAATACTTACTCCCTCTTTGTAAACAATGTGGTATCCTATGTTCTTCCTGATACTGAGTACTTCTGAACCCAAAGCATAACTGAGGAACTGCTGAGCCTCTGCATCTGACATATACAGTGTTAAACTGATGGGACCTAAAACATAAAACAATATCCAGTAAAATTTGCCATCATCCGAAACATGATTACAGTGTTTTAACCCTACAAGTGCCAGCTTTATTTTCTGCAGGGCTAGGATAACAATATGCAGTAAGTTGCCTATAAATAAAAATGCTAACATCTACAACAAATTCCATCAAAAATAAAAAAAATTCTTCACTAGATGCTTAAAGGCAGATTCTGCACTTCAGTTTTATGAAAGAAAATATATTATTCAAGAATTGAAAATACTAAATCATCACTTTGATAAAAGATAAAATACAAATCAATCCAAGTATCAAGCTAAAATTGTCAGTGAAACACATATGCAAGATGAAAATTGCAAGAGAGTAAATTGCAATTTTATCAGTCCACATCAGGCCAAGTGTAATTTGGCCCAATCAAGCCAAACCAAGAAATGTCAATGCTCGCAGTTTGTCTAACATAAGCAATAAACAAAATTATTAATATCAGAAACTAGATTTTTACGACCAACTGATGACCAGTTATAGCTGAAAGCCTCCTTGTCATCAACGTGGTCATAGAAATTCAAGACTTCAGCTCAACAGCAGGTTACAATACAATGTGGGATGAGTCACCAGACACTAACTCACTCAATGTTTCCTTGCCTGGAAAATGTTACCTCCAATTGTTTTTGTTGTTTTTTTTTCTTTCCCTTTTTTTTTGTTGATTTTAACACACCACAAGGAAATGCCATGTAGAAGGGATAGAACGGTACTATAAATAGCTAACCTGTTCGCTAGCCACCCTGTATGCCTTAGAAGGGAAACCATGTTGCAGAGAAATGTTCAAATCCAATTGCTGCTGTACATCGATATAATATTATAGTAACTATGCATGTTCAACAATTGAAATGGTAATGTAATTCCTGAGAAACATAACAAAATGAATTTCTGTTAATTCTGTTAATTTTAACTTTACAAAAGTGGTGGAAATAAAGGCATTTGCCATAAAATGTGAGTGATAAGCAACTATATTACAGACCAAAAATGTTCTTTATCTTGTAGAAATTTGTGGGAATTGGATAATGTGGTGAGTGTTCTGTATGTAGAGCCAGAATGAAGGGGTTTGTCTTCAGTAATCAGTCTAACAATAGTAGCGTGCAGCATCACAACGAGAATACAATTTCAAATGCCAATTCTGCTCTGGACAATCAATATGATTTTGAAGGTACAGTACATGGGTAATTAATAAATATGTTGAGAGAGGATAATATATCATGTAAATCAGTCTTCTTGATGGCCTCAAAAGTAGAAGATGGAAATTATGCTGTAAAAAAAAGTTACATTTTGCATCTCGGAAAGTGGGAGGGGGGGGGGGGAAATATCCAATGGGGAAAATTAGCCAAGCTAATATGGCAGAATAACATAATTTATATCAACCAATATCGAATGTTGACATTTTACCTTCCCAGTGCTTGCACAATGCTTCCACCATCTGTAACCGGTCCATTGACAGCTGGGCCACAAGTGTGACATCAAATCCATCTGGAGAAGGCTCGTACTCATAATCTAAGAAATACAGATGTGTACGAAGACTGTTGACTCGTGCTCTTCGAAATTCATAGCATGGATCTTCTTCATTCAACTGAAAAACCAACCACAATATTACTCTTTATTGTTTCCATGATGCAATGAATCATTGACCAAACAAATTTAAGGGACTCAGCCATAAGGTGGTGGTTACTTCATTTGAGGCATCATAGCCATTAGCCCCATGTACTTGGGTGTCCATGGAATCTGCCTGTTAAGACTGTGTTATTGTGGCACTAGTATTAATACTTGTAACTGAGGCTAGGCCTGAGAAGGAGGTTGCCGTAGCCTTAAAATAGCTACCATCCGAGCATTTGTCAGGAATCAAAGTGGAAAACCATAAAACACACCACTTTCAGAATGCAAGACTGAAAATATGAATCAACTTAATCACAGCCTTGTTATGGAGACAATGATTACATTACCGTAATTGAAATGTTATCAAGTAAACTTTTATGACCCTCAGAATCCATGCTCACCTATCAGGGATAATAAGCCATGTAGAAACTTGGCAGCCAAAGTATGCTTAGCACATAGTTATTTCTTATAGCCTCTCACATGTTGTTGTTGTTGCTTCTTTAGGAGCTTTGCGACATCGTGATTCTTTCTATATTAGGCTATGCTTCTTATTATCACTCCACACAATCATGATTCTTCTCAACTTGCACAGTTCAAGTAGCCCATAGCAAGCTTATGCCTATGGTATGCATTTCACATTTGGCACTATGTTCATTTCCAAAATGCAATTAGTCGATTACATTTTACAAAAATTCGTCAATGTACATCAAAGACATGACCGCAGCTTGCAATCCGTGTTCAATTCGAATTTGACACGTACTGGTGCAGCTATTTAAATATCCAAACTTGTTGCATATCTCGTACGGTAATTTAAGAAAATGAATCAAGTTAAATGTGACTTTGAACAGTCGTCTGCAAAATCACAATATATCATTTAAAACAATGAGCTGGATTTGAATAGGTCAACTTGTGCCTAGACTTGAAAATTCAGCATAATAGAGATGCAACAGGACCATTGGAACTAAAAAGTATTGTTTACATGTGTGAACTATGCACTATTCTTCCTTCATATATTCACAGCATTTAAAAAATACTCTTTTAACCAATACTTAGATGATTAAAATATTCAGCCCTTTTGTAGTTGTGCATCGAAGAATTTTTGCAAAATGTAACAGACTAATTGTGTTGCAGAAACTAAAGTAGCACCAAAGACATCTCTTTGCACAATGCATACTGTATTCATAAGCATGGCTACTTGATCCATGCAAGTTGAGAAGAATCACGATTGTGCCAAGTAAGAATGAAAAGCGCAGTCTAATACAGAAAGAATGTTGGTACAAAAACGAATCGAGTTGATTGTCGAGTACTCAGATTTTGACTTTTACTTTACGAGCCAGCGCTGTCACATGTGTTGCCATGAAGTCAGTGACCTCCGTACAGTCCACACCGTACTGCAAGACTTGGGGCGCAAGGAGAGCACACCTTATTTCACAGGCTGTCCCAACAATGAAGAAAACCTCTGTCAAATAATCCTCAATAAAGATCAGGTCACATAATCAAGCTCGCAATGAGATGAACAAAGCGACAATCTGTATGAATTTACATGACGCAATAGTAACAATAGATGTTTTATAGTGCTGTTAGTGTTTTTAATATTTTTTACGTGACAAAACTGCCCCATCAAGAGAAATGTCATACAGGAAATGGCATAATCAATGACACAACATACAATTTGCTTGCATTGTAACAACAAGTCATGTTTGAAACAGGCTTCCTCAAACTTGACTCAGCATTTATACAGAGTTATTTCACGGTGTTTTTTTAGTGTGTTTTAATGTGTTTTTAACACGTTTGTGTGCAGTGTATTTTTGCATGTTTTTATTTGATGAAAGGAGATGTACAAGGATTGATTGTCTAATACTACTTAAGTCAGGGCTGAAGAAGGGCTAAGAAAAATAGCTCGAAACATGTCCCCTATCTAACTGTTGAAAATAAAAGGTATTGATTGACGAAGTTTTTCCTCGAATTGTGGCATAACATTTCTTGTCACTACGGACCTAATGGATTCCATTATGGAGTTGAATAAAGCTGAGATTTTGATAAGTCATCGGCAACATCACAACACACCGTTTGAAACAATGAGTTGGATTTAAATGAACTAACTTGTGCCTAGGCTTCATTATTACTCATTATTTGATGCAATATTACTCAATACACAGTTCGAAAACTATTGACAGGTAAAGAAAAGACTTGTTACCGTATGCACATATTTCTCAGAAACTACTGTACATGCAATACTAAATCAGTTTACAGTACCTAATTTAACAGGAAATTCATGTGTAGATACTTTTCCACCGTGCACACGCACAGAGATGCATTTGGATAAGGAAGGCTTTAAGGAAAAATCCTCTCATCTTTAGTACAGGATACAGCACATTGCACATGAATTGCTATCATGTGAATTTTTAATACACTTGTTCTTAACACATTGCTGACCGGATGCCTGGACATGTCACATCCCCTGTGGACCGGACATTTTGCTACTGAGAATATTCCAGTGCACTAGATTATAAAAAAGTACATAATTTTGGAAATAACCTAGATATTACCGGTATCTTTCTAGTTGATATGAGGTCACACATACCCCTAGTAGTGCTCAAGGGGGTGATGTATTTGTAAACATAACACAATGCGCAGTGGCGGCTTACAGAAAGAGCAGATGGAGTATATTTGAGCCTAGATTGGTCAACAATCAAAGTACGGTATGTACTTTGGTTGTTATTACGTCGCCTAGAGACCTGAATATCACTCATTCAGTTTCTACTAATTCACTATAACTTGTGCCATTTGAACGATAATATAAACGATAAATCTTATCATCTAATTATACAAGTCCTCCATCTTGTCATTGATTGAACCAACAGAAGGAAGTTCGATGTTTCGAAACAAAATCAAAGAATAAAAGAAGGCCATGAATAGACGGAAGATGGCATATAAACATCTATAAATGTCCTTCTCAATGTGCTAGACCAAAATAGTTCAATACATGGTCAAGAGATGTCACAGGAAGACCGAAAACAATGACGTGTATAAAACCGAGATTTCTCGGGGCCCGTCATCTACCGCTGGCGAGCGTACTACGAGATTTCTCGGGGCCCGTCTTCCATGTGTTAAAAACGATCAACAGGACGATCAAGGATTACTGGGACCAACATTTCCATACAATAGATATGGGAAAACAAGAAAACAGGTTGAATAGGAAGATTGTCGGGACTGCAACATTTGAATGATAAATCCAGGAAAACTATACTTCCAGGAACGATTGATAAAGGTTTCACTGTTTTCCCTATTTGGTGACAGCAAAATTTAAAACTTGGAACTAAAGAAGTACAGTGGAATCTAGTTAGTCAGTTTTTCAAGGGACTGAAAAATTTGGACGTCATATGCGGGAAAACGTACTACCGAAAAACGCCATACTGCATTTACAACGTATAAGAAAGAACGCGGCGTATATATGGACATTAAATCGCCGACCTTAGTAAGTGATTGTATGCACTACTACAGTCACGACATAAACATAGGTTATCAGTAACTTACACGGAATAAATAACATAAAAATGAATTACTGTACCTCTACACTACAGTATAATACAGGGTCTTTATTTTTGCTTAGCAAGGACATTCTCGCTCTCGCGCTCCGCCAGTGACGGCTCAGTTGCCGGCGACCGCACACGCATATGTTGTAGGCCTACGGCAGAATACGGTGCTTAAAATCAGTAGCCTACCATGCAGTTTTACTGGCCATGATTTACAGTAGATGCTGAAAATGGTCCCCATCCGCTTCCAAACACATATAATACAGGGTCTTTCTTTATATTTGATCAGCAAGGACATTCTCGCACTCGCGCTCCGCCAGTGACGGCTCAGTTGCCGGCGACCGCACACGCATATGTTGTAGGCCTACGGCAGAATACGGTGCTTAAAATCAGTAGCCTACCATGCAGTTTTACTGGCCATGATTTACAGTAGATGCTGAAAATGGTCCCCATCCGCTTCCAAACACATATAATACAGGGTCTTTCTTTATATTTGATCAGCAAGGACATTCTCGCTCCGCCAGTGACGGCTCTGTTGCCGGCGACCGCGCACGCATATGTTTGAAGCACGGGCTTGCTTGAACCACTTCAATAAAGCACTTTCTAGTTCAGGAAACTGTCCCTATCGCACACGTTTCCTTTTGCCGCTCATCCCTTCCTCAAATGCACGTTCGATTTCCTTCCTTTTGCCAAGAATCGTGTTCAGTGTAGACGGAGGAATGTTCCACTTTCGCGCTATATCCACACGCTTCATGTGAGGATTGCAGTCCATGTCTCGAATGTATTTCATCTTTTCATCATTAGTTATCTGCCGTACTTTCTTCTTATCCATTATGAAACACGCAATAAAATAGGTCATAACTGGACGTGAACACTAAGAACTAGAAGACAATAATGCGCCTACGTGAGAAATAAACAAAGGGAAGGAGGTGAAGGGCAGCGGGAGAGAGACACGTCACCTGTGTTCCGTCATAGCTATAGCCACTTCTACGCCGTCAAACACAAGAAAATCATCTACACTGTCAATAACTATCAGAGAATATGAGGCAATATCGCATCGTGCTTTCCAGAAGCCGAATTTTATAATGAAATAAGAATAAAATACGGTTCACTAACAAATAGTTCAACGGAAATTTGATCGTTGTAAGCGGGAATAGAGAACGTATTAAGGGGATATATCAACATGAATTTAGTAGGATAGGGACTTGAGAAAGGAGAGAAAGGGCAGCGGGAGAGAGACACGTCACCTGTGTTGCGTCATAGCTATAGTCACTTCTACGTCGTCAAACACAATGAAATCATCTACACTGTCAATAACTATCAGAGAATATGAGGCAATATCGCGTCGTGTTTTCCAAAAGCCGAATTTTATAATGAAATAAGAATAAAATCTGGTTCGCTTACAAATAGTACAATGGAAATTTGATCGTCGTAAGCGGGAATAGAGAACGTATTAAGGGGATATATCAACATGTATTTTGTAGAATTGGGACTGGGACTTGAGAAAATCATTGCGCTAAAAGGGAAAACTTCGTAACCGAGAACATGCTAACGAGATTCCACTGTATATCATAAATCAAAATTAAAATATTTGGTCCCCTGAATTTTGAATTTATCAGGTTGAACTGCAAATACCTCTTATGTTTCGGAATCATTGTTGCGATGTTTGAATGAGCACATGCTTGCACGAGTGCACATATGAAAACGTACCAGTTATCAGCTTCTGGTTTTAAGATATTCCAGTTTAAACTGGAAACTTGCATTCTTATGACCCGAAATTTAATGCAGACTGGACAAGAAGGCCAAGTACGAAAATACCACAAAATTGATGTATTTAAGTTGATTTTTCTACATTTTCTTTAATGATAAACAACCCTCAGTACAGTACATATGTTTTTAAAAAACCTATTCATCACTCAAATGAAAGTGTATAGAGCTTAGAAATAGTGTTAACTCAATGCCAGTACATGATTAGTGCTGTTCCTTTTTCATATGCATCCACAGATTTCTGTTTTCTTTTTTGCTGCCTTGCTAATATTTTCTTCATTTCTACATTTAAGGTACCCATCTATGATCCCTATAAAGTTTTAGTGGTAACACACATGAACTTTCTTGTTAACTAGAAACACAGACATGCAGGTCAGCCTCACCTTGCTCAATTCTCTCTCCTTTAGAGATGTTTTTGTGTTGTTGCAGCCAAAGAGTTCTCTTCTTAACAGATTACCATCGTATTCCAGAAAAGTTAAATACAAATTACGAAAAAACTCCACATGCTTATTTTTAACTTTCAGCTTTTTAGGAGAGTTCCAATGAATAACCTGGAGGAAAAAAACACTGTTAGTGAAGAGAACAGACTCCACATATAGTCTCACATACAAAGAATGAGTGCACTCTAGGTACCAATGGTGTGCTTATAAGAAAACCTTTATAGAGGTGTTGGGGATCGATAATTATATATTACAAGGTTGGTTTACTCATTCCTTTGCATTTTGGCTCTGGACACAAGAACTAAATAAGAAGGAAAGAAAGAAAGAAAGAAAGAAAGAAAGAAAGAGAGAAAGAAAGAAAAACTGCATAGATTGTAGTCTTATTTTACCTAGAGTTAGTCAATGTTGTTTTAAGGGGTGGAACAGTGCCCTCTTAACAAAGATAAAATTATACAAATTCATATTTATTTTCTCAGCAGAGGATGTGCTGAATTGATTTTTGGCTAGAGATTCCAACATTGAAAAGTGACCTATTTTTCTGTCATAGGATATGATATGATTTCATCGATTTAGAAAAGGCATATGATAGTGTCCCTAGAGACAGAGTTTGGGAAAGCCCAAAACAAAAAGGTATTGGAGAAGAAATAATACAAATGATAAAAGCAATGTACAGTAATTGTTGCAGCTGTGTCAAGACACAAGTAGGTAAAATAGTATGGATTGAAATTGAATCTAATTACACCTGTGTGAAGCTAAATTGTAGGTTAAGTTTAAAACAACGCTCTTAGGTTCCTACGTTCGTCGCCAGGAGCCAACTGCAGTGGCGTCTAGTAGCCTAGTTCTGAACTAGTAGTCGTTGACAGTGGCGTTTGGCGGCAAAAGTACGAACTATTTGAAAAATTCAAAGTCTGCAGTCCTTACTTGAATTAAAAAACAGATAACACACACTAATACAGTCATCACAATTAACACCGGTTATCAGACAGATTCTACACACACCCAAAGTACACGGGGCTACATGACCGCGTTGTCGCAGCCCCTAAACTGAGGAACCAACCTAAATTGAACATGAATTGAAACAGGGTAGTGTACTCTCACCATAGCTATTTATACTGGTGATCGATGATATACTAAAGGCAACAAAGGAAGCGTACACAGGTACAAGAATGAACATAATCCTATTTGCTGATGATGTTCTGATTTGGGGAGAGAATGAGAATGTGATCCAAGAACAGCTGAATGCACTGAAGGAAAATATTGAGAAATGGGAAATGAAAATCAGTAATGACTAGAGGAAAAAAAGAAGGAAAAGGGATTGTTAAAATTGGAGATGTAGATCTGGAAGTAGTAAAGCACTTCAAATATTTAGGAATTGAATTGATGGGAAATGCAAGATTGGATATGGAGATCAACAGGAGAATACAATGTGGGAGTGTTTCCTACCATCAGGTTCGGAGTTTAATTGGGGACTGAAGGCTAAAGAAGTGATGTACAAGACCTATTAATAATAATAATAATGACATATGGAGCAGAAACTTGGCCAATGACGAGGAGAGATAAAAGTAGAATACAGGCAGCCGAAATGAAATTCCTGAGGAGTACAGTACAGAAGACTAGGAGAGATACAAGTGAGAAATGAAGACATTCGAAAGGAAGTGAATGTACAGAAGCTGAATGATAAGCTGGAGCAGAACATATTGAGATGGTATGGACATGTGAAAAGGATGAATGATGAAAGAATGCTGAAACAAGTGATGGAGAAGTGGATGACCGGAAAGAGAGGACGAGGAAGACCTAGAGTATGGTGGATAGATTTGGTGAAGGACAGTGTGAGAGAACGGAACCTTGAGTGGAGTTAAGTGGTTGAGGAAGGATGATGGACATACAGAGTAAAGTGGAGGGGTGTCTTATTTGCTCCGAAACGGCCCAGGCTGAAAAAGGGAAATAGATGATGATGATGATGATGATGATGATGATGATGAGGAGGAGGAGGATATGACCTAGAAACTAGTCAAACTCTCTTCCTTTATGAACAAGTCAATCAAAGCTAGTATTATATGAAGTGTTTTAAGGTGCCAGTGAAGAGAAATATAAATTGTTTTCCAAAATGGCATACAAATTCAAGCAATTTACAAGATTTTCAAAATTTGCATTTAAACAATTCTGAGTCTACCAATGAGTTTTGAAAGGTGAAGAATCAAAGGTTTAAAACTTCTTTTGAGTGACTAATTCATTAATTGGTGAAATGAAAAATGTTTGCTTTCATTTACATAATTCGGCCAAGAGTGCCATTAAAATCCCACCTCACTTTTCAACTGCTCTCACAAGGTTGGTACACCCTGTTCCAACCCTCATACCAGGATTAAAATGTTGCATGACAGAGTTGGGAATCAAACCGGGCCATCTGTGTGGACTGCTAGACTGGAAAGGGGAATTATGGTAAATCCTTTTTAATGGTTCCCCCAGCAAAAACAGGTTACCCAATAGACTCTTTCAATATTCACCTACGTTGAAGGTGCAGAATGGTGGATTCCTGTTTAAACGCTGCACAGAATTCCACTGTAGCGAGTGAAAATTTATTCTACAGAAGAAACTCAGGAAGTCAGCAGTCACGTATTCCATGTCATCATCATCATCATCATCATCTTGAGCAGTTTCCGACCGCTGGTCTAGTCTGCTTGGAACATAAGCCTCTCCATCGTTTCCTGTCTATCCACCACTGTGTCCCAGCACACTCCCCTTTCCTCCACACTCTTCTTAACTCCCTTCGTCCATCTGTCCCTTGGTCTTCCACTTGGCCTCCTTCCCTTCATTTCCATTCCAAACATCATCTTCGGTATCCTCTCCTCTCGCATTCTCCTCACATGTCCATACCATTGTCGCCTAGATCGCTCTATTCTATTTTGCAATGGTTCCTCTCTTACCATCTCTCTGACTCTCTCATTCCTTACTCAGTCCATTCTTGTTACTCCTACCCTACTCCTCTGGAACTTCATCTCCACTACTCGTATTTTACTCTTGTCCCTTTCCTTCATCACCCATGTTTCTGAATCATACTTCAAAATTGGCACAAAGTAGGTCTTGTAGAAGATTCCTTTACATTTTTGTGGTACATCTTTACTCCATATCATCCCCCTAACACTCTTGAAAAATCCATCTGCGCACCTTCCCCTTTCATTTATTTCCATCTTACTGCCTCCCTTTTCTTCATTATGCTTCCCAAGTACTTGAAGCAGTCACGTATTCTATGTAAGCTCTTTAAATGAATACTGAACGAAGAGCATCAGATGATTATGTCGACGATTGATGTTTCAAGGGGCCTAACTTTTCGGTTATCAGCCTCTAGAGAACATCAGTTTGGCAACTATACATACCTTAAGATCAGTAACTTCAGTGTAGCACAGCTCACTCCGGGTGTTATCACTCAGTTGTACATTCCATTGGCACGGTAAATTGTACACCAAATATGGGTGTTGCTTGATGATGGCATTGAAGATATCCTGGTCTGCTAGGCTCGTAGCCAACATAGTGATGAGATCTTTCTCTGCAATAAGTCTCCAGAGCTGCCCCCAACCTAACTCCCGCAGTTTCTGAAGCTGAAGCAGAATCACTCCCGTGTTGTACCTGAAATCAAACAAACTTGTATTTCACCAAAAACTGTCAAAACATTGTCTTTTGTCATATCATAGCACTCAAGACAGGGTAAACAAGAGCAGCAGAATTCCTGTTTTAGTCATGTGTGACTCCTCTTATTACAACCTATCAAAGATTTCCATGCTATAAACGTGCTCAGGTTGGTGAATATGCTGTCCTGTACTAATCCGCAGTGAACGTGTGAGTGGCATAACATGCGTGGAACAAACAACATAATAATCAATAGATTTCCTAATTCCGCCTCGTCAATACTTTATATTCAAAATTTTGTGATGTAATCACATGTCACAATCTACATAGGCACATGTTTCGATGCCTATATGCATTGGCATCATCAGCCTTACAGTGTATTGGCAGTACTTAAAAAACACTTTGTAATTACAGTAATAAAATGTTGACATAAAAACTCACTCAAATCACTTAATACACTGAAACATCACCAATCCATATCTCACCAATCACCCTTTCCAGATCACATCTGGAATTGTAAACCCTGGCCTCGGTCAGAACTGTTTCGATCGTCGAGATCAGACAATCAATCAAACATGAAGAGTCTTCTAACGAATAAATCCACCGGCTTGGACATGCAACATCGAAGATCCAAGCAAGGCACCATTCGGAATACGGTGGGGTGCCACGTAGAAGATCAAGGCGAGTCGGAGCGCCTGAAAGCCCAACAGAAGAAACTTAAATTCAACAAGAAAGGAAAGTTTTCATACTTTGCGACATTAAATATTAACTCACTACTGAAACTTGGTAAGTTGAAACACTTAACTGATATAATGGATCAACATAAAATCTTAATAACAGCGCTTCAAGAACTTCGAAATACAGATCAGGATCCAATTGAATCAGGAGGATATCGCCTATATAAAGGACCCCCAGGGAAAAGGGTAATGAAGAATGTCCCGCAATTCGGAGTGGGATTTCTGGTTCATATTAGTATAATAGACTCAATAGAGGACTTCTCCTCGAGCACGGCGAGGACAGCAACCTTAACAATTAAAGTTGAAAACAAAACCTACACCTTGATAAATGTACACGCACCAACAAATGATAAAAACAGAAAGGATAGAGAAGAAGTGGACAAATTTTGGGAGGAACTCGACCATATGATATCAAGCATCCCTGATGCACATGTTAAAATCTTGCTTGGGGATTTTAATGCAAAAATAGGACGAGAAAGGCGATACCGCCCAGTAGTAGGAAAATGGCCAGCTCATAAATTAACAAACAGGAATGGTCAAAGGTTAATTGAACTTTGTACAGACCATGGATTTATTTTGGAAACTACCAGATTTAAGAGGCGACCACACAAATTAATGACCTGGAAATGTCCTAACATAAAATTGGGGGAATTCCAAATCGATCATGTTGCCATGGATAAAAATTATCATAAGGAAATTTATAATGTCAAAGTTCTCCGTGGAGTGGACATCGATTCAGATCATTACATATCCAAAATAAAAATAAAGCTAACACCTAAGAGAAAGCGTAAGCCTGCCCAATCCAATAGGAAGAAAAATTATGACCCCACATATTTAATGAACAATAAAGTATACTTGGAGAGATCTAAAACACAACTAAGTGATGACTTAGAGGTGATAATTAATAAATTGAAATCAGTAGCTGAAGAACTTGCTCCCATTAAAAGGAGGAAGAAACATGCTTGGTGGAACGAGGAGTGCGATAAAGCAATTCAAATGAGGCACAAAGCATGGTTAAATGATCAACAAAGGAAAACCGACGAATCCAGAACAGAACTAACTAATGCTAGAAGACAAGCAGCTAAAGAAATTCGAAGAATTAAAAGGAATCATCAGAATGAAATGCTCAGAACAATAGATGAATCATTCAAGCAACATAAAACAAGGGATTATTACAAGTCGTTTAAACAGTATCAGTCTAAGTATACCCCACCTACACTTATGCTGAGAAATGAAAATGGGAAAATGGCACATAACAACCAAGACAATGCAAATATCTTGGCAGTCTACTTCAAAAAATTACTCAACTGCGAAGACCCAAGAGAAAATCTGGAATTTGACCCAAAACCTAAAAACAAAACACCACTAGAAAAGGTTATTCCACCAACATATGAGGAAGTGATCAAAGCCGTTAACTTGCTCAAGAACTATAAAGCAGCAGGAGAAAATCAGTTGGTTGCAGAATTATGGAAGAATGCAAATGATCAAACTCTACGAAACCTACATAAACGTATTATTGACATATGGAACTCTGAAAAAATGCCAGAGGAATGGAACACTGCAATAATCCACCCCCTACACAAGAAAGGTGATAGGTCAGATCCCAATAATTATAGAGGAATATCCCTTGTTGATGTCACATATAAGATCTTTTCAAAAATTCTTCACTCAAGAATACAGGAACAACTGGACCAAGAACTTGGAGAGTACCAAGGAGGATTTCGGCCAGGCAGAAGTTGTCCAGATCAAATCATCAGTCTTAAATGGATTATGAAGCATCACAGAGCTCGAAGTAAGAACCTAGTCATCACTTTTGTTGACTTCAAAAAAGCTTATGACAGTATTCATCGGAAGTCATTACTAAATACTCTTCAAGAATTTGGTGTTCACAGGAAATTGATCAACCTTATTGGAATGACTCTCAAGAACACTAAAGCAAAAGTTAAATTTAGAGGAGAATTGTCAAAACCATTTACAATCACAACCGGCCTTCGGCAGGGGGATGGTCTCTCACCTATTTTGTTTAATTGTGTACTGGAGAAGGTCATGAGAGAATGGAGAAAGAAATGCCAACCAAACATCAAGATTGGTAGAAATATTAAACTAAACTGCCTGGCATTTGCAGACGATCTTGCACTACTGGCAAATGGTGTGGAAGAGGCTAAAGTCCAAATTGAACAACTGGAAAACATTGCAGAAAAAGTGGGATTACAAATTTCATTTGAAAAGACAGAGATTATGCCAACCTTCGAGGTGGACACTCCTGTCCTTCAACTAAATGATAATAAACAAATTAAGGTTGTAAAAAAGTTCAAGTACCTTGGGGAAACTATAACTTGGAACCTAAATGAGAAAGCCGCAATAGAGTACAGAACAACAAAACTGAGACAAGCACAACGAGTCACATGGTCAACTTATAAGAAGAAATCTCTCTCGATGAATGCCAAATTCAAACATTATGGTTCAGTAGTTAAACCTGAAGCAACTTATGCAAGTGAAACCCTGTTTAAGATGAATACCAAAGCAACAACAGATAAAATCCAAAAAATAGACAGAAGGATCATCAGGACAATTATCAATAAAAAACATCAAGTAAATGGACAATGGAGACTGCTGCCTAATGAAATAGTCTATCGGGAAAATGAATCAATTGTGGATACAATGCGAAAAAGGAGACTTGCTTTTTTCAGCCACATAGTAAGACTACCAGACACCAGACTACTGAAACAATTATTCAATTTCTTTTGGAAAAGTAAAACCAAGAACAACTGGTTCGTTGAGGTCCAGAATGATTTAGACGAGCTAAATATTACAATGAAACAAATTGCAGAGAGAAAAGAGAAGAGGATTCTGAGAAGTAGGGATACAAGATTGAAATTAAAAACAGTCAAACGAAAACAGTACACCATTACAAATGAAGAGAGGGCGGCCAGGTCGGAGAGATTAAAGAAGCTCTGGGAGAAGAGGAAGTTGAGAAGCCATTACAACTCTAATAATGTAAAGACTGTAGTGTATATGGATTGATTTAAGTGCTCCAATGTGGGCGTAAACTATGTAAATAAATAATACACTGAAACACTTTAAAACACTTTAAAAGTTTTCTTAGAAAGTTCTTTTTTTTTAAATTTATGGTAGGTACACTCTAGGTGGTTTAATTGTCTCTCTTGAGGTTTTCAGAGTTCAGTTCATTATTTTTTTAAACTTTTTTAAGAAAACTTTTAAAGTGTTTCAGTGTATAAGTGATTTGAGTGTGTTTTTATGTCAACATTTTATTACTGTAATTACGAAGTGTTTTTTAAGTGCTGCCAATACACTGTAAGGCTGAAGATGATGCCAATGCATATAGGCATCGAAACATGTACCTATGTAGATTGTGACATGTGATTACATCACAAAATTTTGAATATAAAGTATTGACGAGGCGGAACTAGGAAATCTTTTGATTATTATAGTAAGTCAATACGGAAAAATGGGTGACTCTATGAGTCAAAAAGACAAACAACATATCCTGCAGGTGTTAAAGAAATGTACAGGGAGTTTTCTTGGCTTAGTTTTCTTGTGAATTATATAAGTTAATTGTATGGAGACATGGTCTCGTAACAGTTGGAAGAGTTTCAAAGCCTACTTGCATCATAAAAGCTAAAAAATAAACAAATTACTATTTGAAGATCAAAGGACCCTTTTATCTTCTTAAACCTGGTGAATGTACAAGGCACACTACATGATGTGACACAATATGTTTGTTCCATTTATTTTACAGACTCTTCAATCCAAGCTGTTTATAGATATGCCTACTCAACTTTGTAATGTAAATATGTTTGCACGGAGGGTTCCCACATTCTTTTGGCTACAAATTAACCACGGGTAGAAAGTGTGAAAAGCAGTGACTTACCAGGTAAGAACATTAAGAAATGTAACAGAGTGACGTCTCAGGATCTGACTTTTCAGGCAATCCTTCATCAGTGGAGAAAAGAAGGATGCATACCTAGATGCTGCTACAAGGTGGTTGGAGGAAAGAAAAGAGAAAAGGAGGCAAAGGACAAGAAAGTAATAAATTCCTTTCTTCCCTTTTTCAGGGACTGTCTTAAAGTGCAAAGAATAGAGACAGATACAAGTCTCCCTAAGAACTTGTATATCCATTGTTAAGTAAGTTGAGAATATCTATGTTAGAAATGGCTTTGGAGATTAGCCTCTAATACATGAGAATAAGCAATCATGCATGGTTAAACAACATTCACTTTGTGTGCAAGAAAACTGAACGGGAAAAAATGTTCATTGTACAAATATTATCTCCTGTTTCTAAGCACTTAAAAATTGTATACAAACCCTCTTCCTAATGCAGGCCATGGTCTGTGTTTCTTCCATAGTTTTCCAAGGTACCAGTCACTCTGATTCTCGACAAGTCCAATAGCCTGCAAAATATGTTACCATATTGTTAACATTATTTTTGGTTGCAAAGTGTTCATATACAGGGTCTTTATATTTGCTTGGCTAGGACATTCTCGCTCACGCGTTCTGCCAGTGACGCCTCAGTTGCCGGCTGTTGCGTGCGCGTATGTACAGCAAAATACAGTGCTTAAAATCAGTATCATGCATTTTTACTCACCATGTTTACAGTAGATGCTGAAAATGTTTCCCATCTGCTGCCAAACATAATGGGCATCTACTTATGAAGTTTCCGGTTATTCCGGTTAATTTAGCTTCACTAAGGAAATAACGACCTTTATGTCTATTTTTATCGTTTACTGAACCTGTATGTTTGAATTTCTTAGCCAGTTGTTTTATTGTGAATGTGTATACTGCTGTAATGCCTTATGTGAAATATTCGTTACTTGAACGTGTATATCTGCACAATACATACTTAAGAGTGCAGGAAATGGTGCGCTAGAACAAGACAAAAGTTTCGAGTGAAATTTCCAGTGAGACACATCCTATAAATCGGGCAATACAACAACTGGCTAATTTGAGATTCAAACTTCATAAGAAGATGCCGATTATGTTTGGCAGTGGATGGGAAACATTTTCAGCATCTACTGTAAACATGGTGAGTAAAAATGCATCATACTGATTTTAAGCACCGTATTCTGCCGTACATAGGCGCGCGCGGCAGCCGGCAACCGAGCCGTCACTGGCGGAGCTCGTGAGCGAGAATGTCCTAGCCAAGCAAATATAAAAACCCTGTATTTCTATGAACAATATATGAAATTCTCTACCTAACTCATACCAACTGCAACTGTAGTTCAAGAAGTGAAAAAGACTTAAAAGCCCTCACCTGTTTCTGGCCTAACTTGGAGAACATCTTCCATAGTTCTGCAATATCCGTAGCAAATATAACATCTGTATCAAGAACTATTGCTTTCTGCAAGGTGTCTGGTAAAACCTTAGGCAATGTAAGTTTCATGAGACCGTACACTCCTGAATAATGCTTGTTAGGAATCCATGACACATCTGGAACCACATTGTCGGCTAAGTAAAAACTAACATCCGCTGCAACAGAGAAATGCAACCGCATTATTAAACTGTTTGTCAATCAATTATTATCCAGGGACTGCTTGCCAATAATATAATAAACTAGAGCACTATGAAAGAAAGATAGTCTTTATGTCTAATCACTGCAATGCTTCCAGTAGACCTCCCAGTCTGCCTCTAGCAGACTTTGGCTAAACTAAAAGTACACTTTAGAAACACAAATCCATCTATAGAAAAGGTCACCCATTTCCTTACCATTACCTTAGCACCGCCCACCCACCCCGAACGACCTGAAGTCTTTTTCCTTTTAATTCAGGAAGTGTAGTTTACCTTTCCTGAGGTCCTTCAATCAGTCAGTCAGTCAGTAAATTGCAATAAGAGAAACTAATTTGGAGGAAAGCACAGTAGGCATATGGAGGCTTACCACTATTAGGTACAATACAAGCTATTTAGATGGAAGGTAGTGAATTAGAATGTCTGACCCATGCGAAATTCAAACCCATGACCATCCATCTAAGTAGCTTGTACTTCCAGAACCATTTACACTGCAACTTTTCAGCCGGTCAACATGATATAATCCCAATTACTGGGACATGCAGAAAAAAACTGAAGAAATAACTACACTTTCTGAGGTTTTGTTGTGCTTTTTAATTTTGGTGGGCAGAGACCATTTGTGGATGCCATTGTAGGTTTGGAAGTGTTTTGTAGAGCTATTTTATCTTGTATAGATTTGGATCCGATGATGCTCGCTTGACGAGCAAAACATGTAATACGATAGAGCCCTGAGGGAATTTAAAAAAGTTATCCGCACAACTGTTATCCACATCCAACCCGCATCGGACCAACTGAAAAGTTGCAATATCAATTGTCAATAAGGCAACACTGAAAAATGGATTCAAAGCTCTGTATACTTTCTGTACAATATATGACCTAATAGCTGTAAACTTCCATTTGTCTTCAATGTGGTCATAAAAATCCAATTCTGGAATCCACAGCAAGCATCTAATACAATGTGATGGTGTCAAGTATATGTTGACTTCAATTAATGAATAATTATTTTGTAAAGAGAATTACAATGGCTACCCCCATTAACTCATAGTTAGGTTATATAGCCCAGGCATATTAAGTTTTAACCTAAAAAAAAAATATAAAGCTGAAATTTGGCATAGATGTTCCCTAGTACCCTAGTAACAAATCCTGAAAAGTCCCCATCTCCACGTTGTCCGCGTCATAGTTTTTGGAGAGTTCAAAAGGGCTTAAATGGGGCCTAAGTACCAAAAACAGCATTTTTTATTCCTGCGTTCAAAATATTGATCCAAAATCAGTTCTAATGAGCTTTGATAGTAATAAGAGAAGGACTGCGTTAAACATAACGCTCTTATTGGTCGTAATTATTGCCATACATTTAAACAGATGAGTAATCAAACATTTTTACTCAACTTTTCTCACGAAAATTTAGCTAATTTGTCATTAGCCGGGACTTATCGTGTAAACAGCTGCTGATAGCGACTAAAGACCCCGAAGTAAAAGTTGTAAAGTACATTTGTGGCTTTAAAATGATACATTGCCCATGTTCATCCGACAAACAGCAGCAGAGATACAATTACAAATATAAAAATCCTCTCGGCACGCCGGAAGGCGGAGGTAGATTTCACCGGGCAAACTAGGGGATAGGCTATAATAGGCAAAATATGCAAGTTTTCGTAGAAGGATCAGACCTCATTTATTGCGAGAAAGTATTTTAAAATGTAATTGGAGCTCAATTAACTTTTCTTTCGTCTTACTATGCATATTTTTAACATTTTATTGTGTTAGGGGGACGGTAACCTTCTTGTCATTTCGGATCCATTTCTATACTTGTGGTCACACCGTCCTTATGCAAGGTTTGGAACTGATGTGTAACTATCTAACAGTCTGTTACTTCTTCACGTCAAATTTTATCTCCCGCAGAGATGTTGGTTGATTCCTCAGTTTAGGGCTGCGACAATGCGGTCATGTCACCCCGTGTACTTTGGGTGTGTGTAGAATCTGTCTGATAAACGGTGTTGTGATGGCTGTATTAGTCTGTAATTCAAGTAAGGACTACAGACGGTCAATTTCAAGTAGTAGTTCCTAATGTTGGTACCAAATATACTGTCAACAACACCTAGCTGTGAACTTGGCTACTAGATGCCACAGCAACCAGTAACTTGCAACGAACGTTGGACTTCCCCTCTGAAGGAAAGCATACTGAGGGATTTTCAGCGCTCTTTGAAAATCCGACGACTTCGGCCGGCTTTGAACCCGCGACCTTGGGCATAGAAGTTCAGCATGCTACCAGCTAGGCTACGTCATCGAAGCCGCTTCCCACATAGTCAGATGGAAAACTGAATGTGATCTCGTTGTCATGGCAACCTCTGATAGCTCATCCCTCATCAATTTAGAAGCGTTGTCATGGTAACCTCTGATGGCTCTTGGCATTTTCTTCTAATTCCGAAATCATTTTTCTCATCCCTTGGCGTAATGGTGGGTTATATCAAAAATTCTTTTAGACAAAAGTTTTAGGTAATTATTAGGGGAATATTGTCCAGTTTGTACGGTTTTGATATTGTGCCTATTAAGAGAGATATGATTAATGTTTCCCGAAAAACTCACTTTTTTCCACCCCATTGGCCAATGGTTGGTGCTATCAAAAAACTTTTTAAAAATAAATTTTTAGCACTTATCCGACACATAATATGAACTTTGAAGGGATTCGATATTTCACATATTAAGCGAGTTATAGTGATATTTCACTTTTTCGAAAAAAGCCCCCCATTTTTACCCCCTTCGACCGATTTTGCCCATTAACGAACTCTACCGAGATTTTATAGGTATACATATTATGTAAGAAATTCAAAGTGATTGGTGCAAAATTACGGCAGTTATCGTGTCCACAAGAAACTGATATATAGATACATATATACATATATACATAAATTATATATAAACTTTTGAACTGCCGGTGGTTTTGGGGTCTGGGGGATGTGAAACGCGAAGATATGTCGAAATTTTCCGGAAGTCGAAACATGGTACCCATTGCAATAGTTAGCTTTCTAATGAAATCTACCTAAAGTACAAGTGTCCACACATTCCGAATGAACGCCCATTTACGCTGGTGGGCTCCATCTATTCACCTTTGCTGACACCATTTTGTATCTTTGATCAAGAGCTTTTAGGATGGTATTCCTTTGAATCCAGGTAAACTAGCAGAATCAGTTTGCATAGAACAAAACGAGTTTAATGCAGTTAGCAGTTAAACGTACATTCATAATATGCATAATGCAAATAATAACAAAACAAAGCTTAAAAAGCTTTCTTTAGACAAAGAACACTTGCAAAACAAAGCTTACATCGGACTCAATCGTCCTCCTCATCGTCTGAGCCATCAAATGTGACGATGCCACACACTTTTCCACTGCAGTGTCCACACATTAAGGAGCATTCTAAACCGGAACGTACACACTCACACCGACTGCCACAAGAGATCTTGCAGTTGCAGGACACCAAATTGAGGAGATGATCTGGAGCAGCTGGAAGATGAGTTGTCACTGGTACTACAGCTGAGTGTTGGATTTTCCATCCCTATTGGGTCGGGTCCGAAGAAAATCCTAACCATTCCTGAACTTGCAAATATACCCGCAGTGAATGTTGTTTGCATGCCGCCGAAGTCGGCGGAAGTGAAGCCAGCTGAAATGATGCTGTGACCGGTTGTTTGGCAAATTTTTGGTTGTATTTTACTACCCGATGTTCGTCGAGGCTTTTGCACTCCAATTTGGCACTATCGTAGAGACAAATGGCGAACTTCTCTCCAGCTGATATTATGGCCTTTTCATCTGGAGCCGTAGAGACGAATACCTTCATTTCCTCGCGTAATGATACGGAATCCTTCAATATTTTCCAGGCTTGCTGTTTGATGTACTCTACCCACAGCTTTCCTGTGCAAGATTTCTGGCTCATTGAAGAAAATGTGTCATGAAGCGACTCTTTGAAACGTTGAAGGCAAGGATATGATAGCAAGTCGTTGGCGGTGCCTTCTTGGAATGCGGTAAAAAGCGCCTGTATTTCGTCCTTGTCATCCTTCAGCCCATCGTTCATGTTGAGTAACATTGTCCCAACAGCCTGTTTTGTCAGAAAATGCACTCTGTGGGCCCTAGAACATGCACAGTTTCGAGTTATTGATACATTTGAAATTGAAGGCATAACGTAATCATTAACAGTGAGCTAATTGCAAGCCTACCTAGAATATGCGTGTCCAGACATCATGTGAGTCACTGACGATTTAGCGTATATTTCCGCCCAGAGCTCCTCCAAACCTCTTCCATTCATCACGTACCCGATTGCCCCAAGAAACGACATCAAAAGGTGAAATCCGCCTCGACGAACAACCACGGTTTTGAGTTCCTCTGAAGTGTCCGATGCGACTATCTCTGCAACTTTGGCGTATAGGGGCTGGTCAAAGGTTACAAAACAAGTGCTTTCTTTCAGTTCCGCGCACTCTCTTGCGGCAAACTTCAACGCGGAATATATAGTTGATGGATAGCTCGGTTCCAAGTTAATGAACGGCAGGGCATCAACTGACGTTGTCTGGGAAGCTGGTTGAGCATGAGCAGACAGTGACGTCTTCATAAAGCCGTTCCAAGAAGCGGGTAAATTAATACCTGATCACCGTCCAGATAACCACAAGGAGTCCATCATCGACGCAATAGCCACAGAGTTTGGGGCTTCCACAGTTAACTCCTTAATCTTTACGTCCTTTGAACCAGGAGAAGAGGGTTTCCGATACCACGAAATGATGAACTTTCCCATCGCCGCAATCACACCAGCATTAGGAACTTCTCGTGTACGTGGGAGTGGAGATATTTCACTGTCAGGCGCTGGACCTGTGCACTTGATGCCTCCTATGCAGTGAAATGAGTTTCGCCCGTCCAATGTCCTTATGTTATAGTCAGCGTTGTCAAAGCAAAACTGCGTGAACGCTGCAGCATTCGGGATTGGACGTTCATCACGAAGCCCTGAAACTTCGTACCTGTGGACTTCCCCCAAATTTACTGAAAATCCAAAACTGTTTAGAAGCTGAATTAATTGTTTCGTGTATTGTTGGCCTGCTCCGTCAGGCCGAGCGCTGTCACCTAGAAACGCGATCGGGTGCCTTTTCAACAGTGGTCATGCTTTGGGACCGTAACTCGGTAACAGTTTCTCGCATAGACATGGGTAATGTACCAATGTAAAGCTAAAAGTATGCTTTATAACTTTCATTCTGGGCCTTTAGTCAATATCAGCAGTTGTTTAAAAAAAATTATCTGCTAAAGACAAATTAACCAAATTTTCGTGTAAAAATTGTGCTAAAAATTTTAATTTAGTAGTTTTTTTTTCCTTCATCAATAGCAATAATTAGGCCTGATAAGTCCGTTATCTTCCTGACCCGGTCGGAGACTGGAAGCAGGCTGTGGATTTTCATTTTCATTTTTTCAAGTCCGTTATCCTACTGATTCATTTTTATTAATTGCTAAAGCTCGCGAGAACTAAATTTGGATCAATATTTTGAACGCAGGAAGCAAAAATGCTGTTTCTGGTACGAATCTCAGGGGGATTTGATATTTCTTCCTTAGAAGGGGGTTTTCCTTAAAAGAGGGTTCGAAGAAAATAGGCTATATATCACAAGAAATAATTATACCGGTACATTTATGTCTTCAACTAATGTAATGTCAAGAAATAATAAATGAACATGTTAAGAAATACTAAAAAGTCAAATTAACACAAGAATAACAGAAAACATTTACGAAACAGCACAGGTAACGGATTCCTTAGTGGTCCATTGGGAGCACAAGCTGCAGCAAGGAAAGGAGAAATAGGTATTACTGACTTGTAATTGTAACTTGAAGGAACAGAGGCCTAACATATATTAAGGATATTTGTGAAGGCAGACCATGAGAACTATGAGAATAAACATAAGGTATTACCCTTCACTTTCTGAAGTAGTCCAGTAAAGTAGTTTGCTTCCTCTTGCCCAGATGTCTCACGGAAAGAAGTTTTCTCTCAATTTGGTTGAGAGTGTTGATGAGCTCTTCATCCACACTGAAGGAGGAGAAGTACCGGCGGACAATATCCAGTCCTTCCACTGCTGCCCCAAAAGTTGGTTCTGCTGGATCCTCTTCTTCTTCTTCTTCTTCTTCTTCCTCTTCAGTACTTTGCCTTTTTGCATCACAAAGGTCTCCAACATCCATCTGTGGTGGTGAGGTTAGGATATCATCATCACAAGTAACAAATTCTTCAAATGTTGTGACAGTAGAATCCTTTGATACAACCCCGCAATCTTCCCCAATGTCATCAGTAGTGTCTTCTTCATTAAAAACTTCTGAAATAGCACCAAAACCTGCAAGGCCAAAGCAGTTTTGAATAGTGGTCGTTGTGACTAGTTGCCATTCTGCTACAAACATATGCATGTCTTGGAGTATGTTCAATTTCATTACCTCATTTCTTTCGAGGAAAGAAACAGCTCTTTGAGCCAGGGCCTTCCTGTACTTCACTTTCACAGAATGAATAATGCCAAGGTCCAAAGGCTGCAGGTGACTGGTGCAGTTAGGAGGAAAGAAAACCACTTTGATATTCCGCAGGAAAGACGTATCTGAAGGATGAGCTGGACATCTGTCTATCACCAGCACAATTTTCCTTCCTGCCGATCCCATCTTGGCATCCATGCTTCGTAAAAATTTTCGAAATATCTCCGATGTCATCCATGCACTTTTGTTAAAATCATATTTACATGGGAGTGTACGGGTGTTCTTGAAACAACTTGGATTCTTAAATTTTCCAATTATTAGTGGGGGTAATTTTTCACTCCCGTTGCTGTTAACACATAACAACGCTGTCAGTCTTTCACATCAGCAGAATTAGAACATGCCATCAAGCTGATGAAAGTCAACAAAGCTGCAGGCCCGGATGACATCAGGACAGAACAAATCAAGAACTTTGGACCAGGAACAATCCAGTGGCTGGTTCAAATACCTCGGAAAATGAACCCGCGGACCAACAGGCAGCCCAGTTCCTGGGGGCTTTAAAATGCTGGGACACCCTCTCTCCAGGGGCCATAAATATGGAGGGCCCAAGCCCAGGGTTATGGGCGAAGCCCCAACGGTATCGGCGGCGGAGAGGATGGACTTCGGTACGGCGTCGATGGCGGAAGAGGGAATTCTGTAGCGTCTGTACTCCAGAGGAGCGGCTACAAAAGGCGTCTGTTATCCAGTGGATCGGCCTAGAACAATACCTGGCAGTAGGTTATAAAATGCCTTTGAGTGTGGCGAACTCATCGTACTAATAGCCTATAAAATGAGTGAGTGTGAATTGAGGCCTCGGAAAGTGCTAGGGCGTCCCCTGCAGGCGACGCGCAGTTCCCAGGGGTCTGGGGGAACTGTGAGAAGTAGGCTACCAGACACCACAAACATCGCATTCATAAACGTGATGAGCTTAAATGGCAAGACAGAAGAATTGGTGGACTACATGGAAAAGAAGGAAATAGGATGGGAGTCAGTGAAGCGAAATGGAAGGGAAAAGGTGAGAAAGAAGTCAAGAAAGGGAAGGGATATAGAATATATTGGAGTGGAGGAAATAAGGCAATTAATGGTGTTGCAATAATATTGAGAGAAGACTTAGTGCAGTATGTTGAGAAAGTAGACCAAATTAATGACAGAATGATGAAAATTAGATTAGGACTTGAGAGTGGAACAAAGGATTTTATACAGATTTACGCACCCCAGACAGGGAAGGTAGATGAATGTTTAGAGGATTTCTTAGAAGAACTGGAAAAGGGTATAGAAGACAAAGAGGTTATAATAATGGGGGATATGAATGCACATGTGGGAACAGATAGGCAGGGAAAAGAAGAGATAATTGGCCCATTTAGCTATGGAAATCAGGATGAAGAAGGAGAAATGTTAATAGATTTCTGTAGAAGGAATGGATTAATTGTTGGAAATACATGGTTTAGGAAAAAGAACTCCCAAAAAATAACTAGGTATGGATGGGGAGACAGAAAGACAAAAACAATGATCGATCTTATCCTAGTGGAAAAGGATAAACGTAGACAACTGGCAGATGTGACAGCTATGCCAAAGAGGAGATTTTGAAGGAGACCATAAAGAGGTGATAACCAAATTATGGCTTGGGAAAATCACAAAGCTTGCGGAGAACAGGGAAAGAAAAATTAAGGTGTGGAAGCTAAAAGAGAGAGAGGCAATGGAAAAGTTCCAAGAAGACTTGAAAAAGGAAATTCCCAAAGACGAAGCAAAAAGTGTCGAACAGAAATGGACATGTTTTAGAAATTGTTTTGCGAAGTGTGCAGTAAACACTTGTGGAAGACTATCAGGGAAGAAAAAGGAAAGGGAGACTCCTTGGTGGAACAACAGGGTAAAGGAAGCTGTTAAAGAAAAACAAATGGCATGGAGGAAGTGGATAGGCAGTAAAAATGCAGAGAAATGGCAAAAATATAGAGAAGCAAAGAAGGCATGCCAAAAAATTGTACAAGAAGAAAAAAGGAAAAGTTGGGAAGGTTTCACGGAAACTTTGAAGGAGGATATCCAAGGAAGTAAAAAGGTTCTATATGGATTGGTGAAAAACAGTGTAAAAGGTAGGGAAAACACAAAATTTGTAAAAACTGAAGCAGGACAGATATTGTATCAAAGAGATGATATATTAAAAAGATGGGAAGAATACTTTTCAAAGCTACTAAATGTTAAATACATTGAACTGGAAGATGAAAAAGAGCAAGAAGAAACAATGGAAGAAGAAGAACAACAAGAAAAGGAGATCACTATGCTAGAAATAGAGGAAGCCATACAGAAGATGAAGAGCGGTAAAGCAGCAGGAGAGGATGAGGTGTCCGCGGAAATGATAAAAGCAGCGGGACCAATAGGTGTACAGTGGTTGTATAGATTATTTAGAATAATTTGGAAGAAGAAAGAGATTCCAGAAGAATGGGGAAAGGGATTAATTATCCCGATTTTTAAGAAAGGTGACAAAAAGGAATGCAATAACTACAGAGGGATCACTCTTATTGCTCATGTAGCTAAGATCTTTGAGAGAGTTTTGGAAGGCAGACTGAGGAGGAAGATAGAAGGAGAGATGGAAGAAGAACAGTATGGTTTTAGGAAAGACAGATCAACATTTGACCTAATCTTTGCATTAAGGCAAATGACGGAGGAAAGATGGGAATTTGGAAAAGACATGGTGATGACATTTATTGATATTGAGAAAGCGTACGACAGTGTGCCTCGACAGGTGGTTTGGAATGTATTAAGGAAAAGGAGAGTTAACGGAGCTGATGTCCAAATGTTAAAAGCTATGTACAAATATTGTGTGAGTAGCGTGAAGGCCAGTATAGGAGAAACAGGATGGTTTAAAGTGGAAACAGGTCTCCGACAGGGAAGTGTATTGTCCCCCTTACTATTCATCATAGTCATGGATGAAATTCACAAGAATGTTAAACAGAGATTGGGACAAGAGGCAACAAAGGCCATGCTGTTTGCAGATGATATAGTGATATGGGGCGAGGATGAAAAGGAAGTACAAAAACAACTAGATGTATGGAATCAAGAAATAGAGAAATTTGGGATGAAAGTAAGCACAGAGAAGAGCAAGACAATGGTAATGTCAAGAGGAAGGAAGGAAGGAAGAGGAAAGATAGAATTGAATGGGAAAATTCTAGAAGTGGTTAAAAGTTTCAAGTACTTGGGAAGTGTGATCACAGAAGATGGAAGGATAACTGAGGAAATTGGAAAGAGAATACAACAAGCGAACAGTTTTTACCAGAGCATAAGGGGTATTATGTGGAACCGAGATGTCCCAAAGAAATGTAAAAATGTATTATATTCAACCTACTACAGACCCATACTAACATATGCAGCTGGAGAGTGGACTACTACAAAGAGAGAGGAGAGTAGAATACAAGCCGCGGAGATGAAATTCCTAAGAGGTATAGAGGGCAAGACCAGAAGAGATAGAGTTAGAAATGAAGAGATTAGAAAAAGGACAGGAATCTTGAAGCTGCAGGACAGGATAGAAACAACAAAGTTAAAGTGGTATGGACATATGATGAGAATGGGAGAAGAGAGAGTACCAAAGAAAACTTTCTGTGAAAAGATGACAGGGAAGAGACCACGAGGAAGGCCCCGAAAGAGATGGGCAGATACAGTGTGGGAGTGTGTAGAGAAGAGAGGAGGAAAACCTGAAGAAGTACTAAAAACAGGAGAGGAGTGGTGGAGAGACAGGAAACGTTGGAGGTCCTTAATTCACAACCCGACCCAGGAAGCTGGAAACGGGAAATGAAGATGATGATGAGATGTATCGAGACCCTGCACTTACCAAAGCTGTGGAGGAAAGCTCATGTGGTCGCACTGCTAAAACCAGGCAAGGAACCAACGGATGCAAAGAACTTCCGTCCTGTCTCTCTTCTTTGCCACCTATACAAGGCATTTGAATGGTTGATCCTTGAAAGAATTTCAACATTCATTGATAACCGGCTAATTCAAGATCAAGCTGGATTTAGACCAGGGAAATCATGTTCCAGCCAAATTCTGAACCTGACACAGCATATCGAGGATGGCTATGAGAATAAACTTATCACTGGTGTCGCCTTTATAGATCTCAGTGCTGCATATGATAGAGTGAACCATAAGAAGCTCATAGCCAAGCTGTACAACATCACTAAGGACATGAATCTAACAAATGTCATACGTGGGATGCTCCAGAACAGAAGGTTCTATGTTACACTTCAAGGGAATAAAAGTCGATGGAGGAACCAGAAAAACGGGTTACCTCAAGGCAGTGTGTTATCCCCATTACTATTCAACATTTATACAAATGACCAGCCAGAATATTTTGAGGCCAGGCGATTTATTTATGTGGATGACACCACTATTGCTGTACAGGGTAGGAGCTTTGAGGAGGTGGAGGGAAAACTGTCCAATGCTCTTGAGAGATTAGACAATTATTACACCCAGAATCACCTGAAACCTAACCCTGGAAAGACACAAGTATGCGCATTTCATCTTCGCAACAAAGAGGCCTGGAGAAAGTTGAATGTTGTCTGGAAAGGAGTGACACTCGAGAGCAGTGAAACGCCTTGATATTTGGGAATCAAGCTTGATCGTACCCTCAGCTTCAGGAAACATTGTAGTGAATTGAAGTGCAAGATCAGCTCAAGAAATAGCATAATGTGGAAGTTGATAGGTTCAACATGGGGAGCGAACCCTCAGGTTCTACGTTCAACAGCATTGGGACTTTGCTTCGCAGCAGGAGAGCACGGATCATCAGTGTGGGGAGCATCTGCCCATACCAAGCAAGTGGACATAGCTCTTAACGAGTCCACACGTATTGTCACTGGATGTCTGAGACCTACTCCAGTGCAGAAGATCTACCCTCTCGCTGGCATTGCACCTCCAGTTATTCGACGCAGGGTGGCAGCAGAGAAAGAGAGACAAAAGCTTGAAACAGATCCCAGACATTCTATGTTCAACCACAAGGTGACCACTCCTCGCCTAAGATCCAGGAAGAGTTTTATTAAGAGAACAGTACCCCTCCATACCAAGCCAGACATCCGGTGTGTGTCACTCTGGAAACAAATAGTACCAGAGGGGTTTACCCCTAAAGAAGAACTGAGCAGTGGTAGTCATTTGCCTTATACCACCTGGAGGTCCTTAAACCGGATGAGAACAGGAGTGCCTAAGTGTCGTAGCAACCTTGTGAAGTGGGGTTATGCAGAAGATCCACGATGTGCTTGTGGAGAAATCCAGACTCCACAACACCTGCTCACGTGCAAAGATCTTAATGAAACCTGCAGCCAGGAAGACCTTATGTTGGCCACAGACCAAGGGATAAGAGCTGCAGAGTTCTGGAAAGGAAGAATTTAGTGTGTCTCCCGGACACGGAAAGTAAAGTAAGTAAGTATTACTTTTTTTGCCTCCGTGACAATTTTCTCCGCGAACAGCGTATGTTTTGGACGGGAGCAAGTTGTAAAACACTCCCGTTTCATCGGTGTTAAAAATATCCTTAGCATCATATCCTTCAAGAAGTCGAGGCAACGTTTTCTCTTTCCAGTATACAACTATTCGTCATTAACTTCCGCACTCTCGCCGCACATGTTTTGGAACGAAAGATTGTGCCGTTTTTTGAAGCGATCAAACCAGCCATTAGAAGCATGGAAATCGACCAAACCCAGCTTAAGTGCGATTTCTTGAGCTTTTTGTTTAAGTATGTTCCCGTCAATTGGAGCATTCTCACTCCTTTTTCCCTCGAACCATTTCATTAAAATGTTTTCAAGTTCCTCGTACGGCGAAGAACGAATATTCTTCCGTATTTTTGCCCCAGAACCGCACTCAACTTCCACGGTCAGAATAGCTTCCTTCTGTTTCATGATGCCAAACAGCGTAGAGGGTGCCAAGTCATATTTTTTTGCCATCTGTGACAAAGGTACTTGGCTATCCCTTTCAACATCCCTGATGATGTCTATCTTTTTCTGAAGAGTCAGCTTCTTACGTTTTTCAGCCATAATGAATGTGGTCTGCCGTAACTCGCAGTACATCTCTTATCACAGACACAAAAAACTCGTAGCACAACTTCCAACAACACAGGAACAAAAACAGAGAATGAGCCTTCAGTCCGCACCCCTCGCGTCCGCGTGATTCCTAAGCAGCGATTGGAGCAGCGGGACAGAAGTGCCTAGCCGGTGTAAGAGCGCTGAGGCTATAGGTTAAGGCAGCTGACGTCACTGTAGACATTACCCGACTAAAACTGTCCTAACTCCCTAACGGTTGGAGATAAGTATATGCGTTCGCGGACTTTTTGTAGAGCTTGAACAGCTCTACATTTCGTACGCATATACTTGGGGTCTATCAATGATGGTTCAGGCAGCGTAAGCCATGGAAGGCACGACTTTCTACTTATTCCGTAATTTTTTCTAGAATACATTTTCATTTTGTAGAATATCCATAAACATTTTCAGTTTCTTATTGCTTATTGCTTTTAATCTTTCACCTAAATCACGTGAAGTTTGCAAGAGACCTTTGGCCTAAATATTTATATTTCGTGAAGTTACCCGAGTCTCGCGGCATTTACGCGTAGGCCCTACGTCAGTCATGCCTCTAGGCTGTACAGCTAGTCTCAAGGTAAACCGCACTTTGTTCCCATACAGCCGTCATTCCAGTACTACCTACAGCCGTCTAGCACTTGGCCACTTCTGTGGAAACATCGCAACAGAGACCCGTGCGTGATGTTATGCATGTGGTGTCGAAAATTACGAAATACTAGAATCGTACGAAATCTTGATGAAAGTGAAATACCAGGGGTTATATAATAAGCAAATAATAATAATTAGAAAGCGCACAAGCGTGCAGCAAATAACGATACAGTATATATTTAAAAATTGTTGTTTTCTTCTTTGCACTTAAATATTCTTCACATAATCGTTGCACCCCACTTTCTTCGATGAAATCTAGGCTAAAAAAGTGCAGCCTGTGGCCATATCGAATGTGTGTACATTTTAACAGAAACTTTAATCAATCAATCCTTGCTATATACCACTATTGACATGATTCGGTTTGGGCATGTGATGATGTGATACATTTCACATACACTCCAAATTAGTTCACATTTTCATCCAGATCATGGAACTCTTTCCTGGAGCAGATCTTATAATTAAATACATGGACTGCAAGCCTGGTCACGACGTGCCGCATTTCACAGAGTGGGAGCATCCATCTCCTGTCTAGCATCGCATTTGATGTGTAGAATTCCATTGGTATGCCTAGTCTTTCATTCTGTAGATCTTGATGCATTGTCTTCCAATGCAGTGATAAAGATCCAATTCAGAGAAGTACAGCACATGTAACCAAGAGCAATTGTAAAAATAAAAAAAACAGCAATTCTTCTAGGTTTTTCTATGTCTTTTGCAGGATTTCGCGTATGTGCACCAAGTCAGGCTCATCAGCAAGCTCTTCGTACACCCTGCCCGGACAGCCACTGGGTTACACTATATCTAATATTATAGGAAGTGCATCACACTTCTTTGCTGCTGGAACTGAGAGCTCCCACAACATTATCTCCTCCGTATGGAGGTACCAACAGATGGTATATTGGCATTCATGGCCGAGTAATAAAAATGCAGCAATTTTAGGTTCTTGCCGTGTCTTTTGCACCAAGCAAGGCTCTTGGACAGCCACTGGTATATTGGACCATGCACCACATCCCATATGCGAGTATAAGAAGTCAAAATGTCAGATCATATTTTGTCTCCCATGAATAACTGCCAAAGTCTATGTTTGTTGACAGCTGAATGGTACTGCACGACTCTTAAGCAACTGAACATAGCAGGCTTTAATGAAATTAGTTTGCTAACAATGTCTGAAGCACTCACCTTGAGGGACACTCCATGTGTAGAAGAGTGTCTGCAGGATGACCTGAGCAACTGAATCTGCTATGAGGTGAAAATGGAGAGGGTTCTTACTGTAGAATAGGATGGATTTGATGAGGGTGACCACAGAACGACTAGAGTTGTAGCCTGCACACACGATGGCCACGTGAACCACTTCACACTTGGGAACATCAGCTTCCTGCAACATAATGCAAATAAAAAATAAATCCAGTCATTCTTCAGAATGGCTTTTTGGTTAGTTATGTTGTGTTTTATGCTTCTTGATATCTGACAGGTTTATACTCGTCAAGGCTGTTGGTGTGTTCTGGAATCATCACAAAACATGTAAAAAACATATTAAAAATTCCTCAGTATGCCTTCCTTCGGAGGGGAAGTAAAGCTGGCAGGCCCATGATACCGATTTATGGCATGTAAAAGAACCTTCCACTAACTACAATTGTATGAAGCTATATTTATAGGTTAGATTTGATTAACGCTCTTTAAGTTCCACAGTGGATTTGATTTTTGCTGTAAGGCAGTTACAAGAACAGCACTATGAGTATGGAACAGATCTACTGATGGCCTTCCTGGACATTGAGAAAGCATATGACAGTGTATGCAGAAACAAAGTATGGAAGTCCCTGGAGGATAGAGGAGTAGAGAAATGGACTATAAAGAGGATAAAGGAGATGTACAAGGGAAGCGTGAGCTGTGTGAAAGTGGGAGGAGAGAGATCAGACTGGTTGGAACAGAGAAACGGCCTGAAACAAGGAAGTGCACTGTCACCGTTACTTTTCATTCTGGTAATGGATGACATAATGACCCGAGTGGCACAAGTAATTGGGGAAGGAAAGATGAAAGCAATGGTGTTTGCAGATGATTTGATGATTTGGGGAAACAAGGAGGAGGAGGTACAGGAACAGTTGGACGAATGGGAAGGAATAATACAAGGATATGGGATGAAATTTAGTATAAATAAGAGTGAGATGATGATCACAACAAGGAAGAAGGAAAGAACCACAACAGGAATAACAATTGGTGGGGAACAGCTGAAGAAAGTGGAGAGTTTCAAGTATCTGGGAAGCCTGATACAAGATAATGGAAGAAACGATAGAGAAATAAATGAGCGGGGGAGGCAGGCAGAAGCATTTTGGAGGAGTGTGAGAAGCATGTTATGGAGCAAGGATGTCCCTCAGAACAGCAAAAAGATCATATATCGGACGTACTATGTCCCTATCCTGACGTATGCCTAGGAGACCTGGGTTATGAAAGGAAGGGAGAAGAGCAAAATACAGGCCAGTGAGATGAGGTTCTTGAGAAGCAGTATTGGAGCTACAAAGATGGGCAGAATAAGAAATTAGAGGACCAGAGAATTAATGAAGGAGGAACCATTACAGGATGGTATAGAGAAATCTAGACTTAGATGGTATGGACATGTAAAATGAATGGAGGAGAAGAGGATACCCAGGAGAGTACACGAGACGAAGTGGGAAGGAAAGAGACCGAGAGACAGGTGGCTGAAGGGGTTGGAAGAAAGCGTGAAGAAGAGAGGAGAAGACTGGACAAGGGTGGAGGCTGAGAGATGGTGGGAAGACAGAAGACGTTGGAGAGGCTTGTGTTCCAAACAGACCCGGCCAGTGGCTGGAAATTGTGTAAGAAGATGATGAAGTTCCAATGTTTGCCGCTAGTTTGCGGTTAGGTGTCGTTGATGGAAGCATTTGGTAACAAAAGTAGGAACTACTTGAAATTGATAGTCTGCTGTCCTTACCTGAATTACAGATATAACACACACTAATATGGCCATCACAAAAACACTGGGTATCAAGACAGATTCTACACACACCCGAAGTACACGGGGCTACATTACCTCGTTGTCGCAGCTCCCAAACTGAGGAACCAAACCTGTTTCACAGATGGCTACATGTCTTTTGCAAGATCATGGACATCTCTACATCATTCCAGAAGTCACAGCTCTGAATACCCTCCATTTAAGGCTTGGAAATATTTCCGGATTGCGCATGGCCTATAATGGTGGAAGTGGCTAAGTGTGCGTACCTGAACAGCAGGACATTGTGGGGTTTGAAGCCATTTTTCAGTGTTGCCTAAGTAAACAAAACGCACCAAACTTTTGAACAGCAGGAGATTTAGTTTCAAGTCCAACTGTGGTCACATTTTTAAATCTAAACTCAATTTACATGGTGGTTGGCAACCAACATGAACAGGGTTAGAGAGAATTAGATCATACTGATAAATGAATTGAAAAAATGTAATTGATATCTTGTGCTAGTGTAATTTTGTCAGCCGCTGAAGTTAGTCAAATAGATTGCTTTGTGGGCAAATTGAAATGGGCTTTGTGAGACGATGTTGTCAAATCTGCACATGGCTCAAGACCAGTTTGAGAGCACCAATGGAAGTAAAACTTTGTCAAGGGATGGATTTGAACTCGGCTCTATGGGCTGACAATATCATGCTATAGCAACCACTTGACACAGGCTGTAGCTGACGGTGTATATCTCTTGATGCCAAATTTTCTTCAGCCATAGCTTGGCAATTTACAGAAATGATTGTAAGTAGCCATGTGGTGTGAGCTGTCTGTAAATGTAATTACATAATTTAACACCAAAATGCATTATGTAGAATCTCAATTAATCAAAACCAATTAATTAAAAATCCTACCAATTTGAAGAAATTCCTAATTCCCCCCAAAACTCAAAATTTCCGTGTTATGTTTGTTTAATAACAACTTTTATTACTCTTCATCAATTATACTGGTCCCCAACATAGGGTTAAGTGACCCAAAGCATAATACTTCCGCAGTGTTCTACCTTGGTCGTCATCAGCATCCTTGTGTGTTCACATTATCAAATTTCAAAGAAATTCAAAAAATTGACCCGGTTAGCTCAATTCATTTGCCAGTGTTTCCCCCTGGTGTACCATTGGGATCATCCGTTGGTATGGTACTCCTCACCAAGACGCTTGGTTAGTACATACTGTGAAGGCCACTGCAAGGCCCATATGATGTCATGAGCAATGCCAATGTACTATGAGAGACAAGCTCCTTTTTCCAAAAATTAGCCTTACCTAGGCTATCCAATAATGGATTGCTGTTTCCAGAAGGATACAGAAAAATGTATTATGGTAATTATTAATTTATTAGCCAAGTGTCTTGGTGAGGTGTACCATACCAAATGATGAGCCCAATGGTACAATGGAGTGAAACACTGGCAAAAGAATTGAGCTAGCCAGATCAATTTTTCGAATTTCTTTGAAATTTGATAATGTGTTGTCACACTTTTGGAGAAATACATTTTTCTATATCCTCCTGGAAACAGTAATTCATCCTTGTGTGTTCTCCTCAAGATATAGTATTTTAAAATTTTTACTGTATTATTATTGTAACATTTATCCAACAGTTCAGTTTCTTTAGAAACATTTTATTGGGAGTTTTACTTTATTCAAGTTTTTTATAATCTAAAATCTTTGATTATTAAGGTCATCAGTGATCGTTGGTATATTTTAATTTCAATAGTGGTATTTTTTCTGTTTAAGGTTTGTTATTGTTGCAAAAAAAAGGAGTTGTTGTGTTCTATTTGTTATTTACTTGAAATCCGCTGAAGAAGAAGTAGCAACACTCCAAAACATGTAAGGAATGTAATCATAGGATTATTAAACCTACATTATAAGTATGGAGAAGGTGGAACAACAGAGCTTTTTATTATTATATTATTACGTGCCACCCCCCTAGTGGCACTTTTGTTAACTGGATTACGGTGGGAAGAAGGCACAACACCAATTACTGCTTAAAGAAATAATTAACTTTATTGTGGCCAGAAAGATACACTCCTCAACAGCAAATACTAGCAATTATTACCTTACTCCAGTTTCCTCACGTCGAGAATACTTCTCTTTTCACTTGTCAACAGACCACAGTTAATCCTTCCGCTAATGAGTCCGGTCCCGTACGCTGGCTAGAAATAGCTGCACTAGGTCTGTCACTCACTGTTTTGCAACTCACCACAATGACCTCTCTCGCACTGAGTAAGCACACTCGCTCAAAACACAGGCAGTCCCCTGTAAGCTCCTCACTCCCTTCGCTGTCAAGAGAATCAGCTTCACTAGGGGTTTCGCAAGTCACCACACTTCTGTCGCTCAGGATAAGCGCTCGCACTCGCTCGTAAAACACAACAACCACTGCTTGACAGGTCTCACTTATATAGCAGGCCGGTGACTCAATAAATGCTTCTAGATCCATCCAGGGTGTCACGGCTTCCCGAAGTTTCCATCGCTGGCTCAGTCATGAATATTCTGGACCATCCCTTTGTCCTAGTAGCCCTGTTGCATAAGGCGTACGCAATACACGAGGCAGGGCACAGCCCAGCCCTGGGGCAGTTGTGACTCATGCGGCGAGCGATGACAAACTCGCAGCCGTAACACCACCCCTTTCCTAAAAAGGTTGATCGTCCCGATCAATCATTGGTCCGTCTGTGTCCCTCCGTAGGCTGCCAGGCGATCTCGATGCACGATCTTCATCTTCGCCCTCGGGCTCCGCTGGATCCTGTAGACGACATCGTTGATCCGTTTCACGACTCGGTACGGGCCCTCCCAGGACTTCTGCAGTTTGGGAGACAGGCCTTTCTTCCGTAATGGGTTGAAGAGCCAGACCAGGTCGCCCTCGTGGAATCCGCCGGCATCCGTCTGCTGGTCGTATCGGGTCTTCATTCGGTCGGTCTCGATCCGCAGTTTCCTCCTCGCGAACGCGTGCACGTCCTCCAGTTGGTCGACCAGTTCTTGACAATACTGGCTTACCGGGATCGGATCATTCCCAGGTCGGCCAAAGGCAAGATCAACAGGTAGACGGAGCTCCCTCCCAAACATGGCCCTGGCTGGTGTGCACCCGGTGGCTTCATGCACGGCGGCGCGGTAGGCCAGGAGAAATAGTGGAAGATGTTTGTCCCAATCCCTCTGGTGCTCGCTGACGACTATTCGGAGTGGTTCTCGATGGTGCGATTGAATCGCTCTACCATCCCGTCGGACTGACGGTGTAGCGGCGTTGTCCTTATCTTCCGGATTCCCAGCAGCTGGCATAGGTTCTAGAACACCTGCGACTCGAAGTTCCTCCCTTGGTCGGAGTGCAGCTCCAGGGGTACTCCGTACCGGCTGACGAATTACTTCACCAGGGTCTCTGCAATAGTCGCGGCTTCTTGGTTAGGGAGAGCATACGCCTCCGGCCATTTGGTAAAGCAGTCGCTGACGACTAATATGTAGAGGTTCCCTGCCTCGCTTAACGGGAATGGCCCAGCAACATCGATGGCCACTCTCTCCATGGGGCCGCCCACGTTGTAGGTCTTCAGTGGACCCCGTCGTCTTCGTCCTGGGCCCTTGCTGGCTGCGCAATCGTGGCACCTCGCGCAGTGGTTCTCCACGTCAGTTCGGCATCCGATTCAGTAGAACCGCTCTCTCAGCTTCTCCAGGGTCTTCTTTATCCCTAGGTGTCCACCAGATGATCCTCCATGAACTTCCTTCAGGACTTCCTCCTTCATAGCCTTTGGAACGACGACTTGCTCTCGAGATGTCTTCCCGTCGGTGCTCTCCCAGGTACGGCAGATGAGGCCATCCCTTACAATCAGCGAGTCCCACTGTGCCCAGTAGGACTTAAACTTTGAGCTGCAGTCACTCACAATGTTCCACCCGGGTCTGGGGGCATAGGCCCTCTTCCATTCGGCTATCAGTCCCAGGTCATCATCTTCTGCTTGTGCCCGCCTGAAAGATTCGCGGCTCCAGCTCCCTTAAGTTCCACGATAGTCCTTCGGCACTGTATCCCGGTGTTCTCCTCCCTTCGGGCACAGAAGGTGCAGTCTTCGGGGCACGGTCCTCGTGACAGGGCGTCGGCATTAGAATGCAGTTGGCCTTTCCTGTGCTGAATCTCAAAGTTGTACTGTTGAAGCCTCTCTAACCACCGCGCGAGTTAACCCTCGGGCTGCTTGAAGTTCAGGAGCCACCGCAGGGATGTATGGTCGGTCCTGATGAGAAATTCTTGCCCGTACAGGTACTTGTGGAAGTGTTCAATGGTCTTCACGATGGCGAGCAGCTCCTTCCTGGTGACGCAGTAGTTCCTTTCTGGCTTTGACAAGACCTTGCTGAAGTAGGCCACTACTCTCTCCTCGCCGTCCACTACTTGCGACAGGATTCCCCCTATGCCAAAGTCGCTGGCATCGGTATCGACGATGAACCTTGTTCCAGGTCTGGGGTAAGCCAGAATAGGCGCGGTGCACAGAGCCTGCTTGAGTTGTTCGAAGGCACTGTGGCATTCTGCTGTCCACGTGAAGAGTTGGTCCTTCTCAGTCAGTCGATGTAAAGGTTTGACAATGTCGGCGAATCCTCTCACGAAGCGACGGTAATAAGTGCAGAGTCCCAGGAAGCTTCGTAGTTGGGACTTGTCCTTCGGAACTGGCCACTCCCTCACAGCTGCGGTCTTCTCTGGGTCGGTGCGCACCCCTTCCTCGGAGACGATATGCCCAAGGTACTGGACCCGCTTCTGGAAGAGCTGACACTTCTTGGGGCTCAACTTCAGCTGGGCAGCCCGTAGCTTCAACAAGATCTCCATCAGGTTGCTGTAGTGCTCCTGGAAGCTTCTCCCCAGAACGATGACGTCGTCTAGGTAGACCAGGCAGGTCATCCAGTGTAGTCCCCTCAGAATAGACTCCATTAGCCTTTCGAAGGTCGCAGGGGCGTTGCACAGACCGAATGACATGACGGTGAACTGCCAAATCGCTGCCCACAGAGAACACAGTTTTCTCACGGTCCTTAGGGTGGACCTCCACCTGCCAGTAGCCACTCTTCAAATCCAAGGTGGAGAACCATCTCGACCCTGATATGGTGTCCAGGGTGTCGTCGATCCGGGGTAGAGGGTAGCTGTCCTTCTTCGTGACGTCATTCACCCGCCTGTAATCCACGCAGAACCTGGTGGAACCGTCCTCCTTTTTCACTAGCACGACCGGAGAACTCAAAGGACTATGTGATGGCTCGATCACCCCTTGCTCCTTCATCTCTTCTACCATCCGGTCGACTTCGGCTTGCTTGGCGAGCGGGACACGTCGGAATGGGGCCCTGATCGGTGTGCTGTCCCCAACGTCGATTCTGTGCTGAACCAAGCTTGTCCTGCCGAAGTCTTTGCTCCCCACAGAGAAGACGTCCTGGAATTCGCGTAGCAGGTCCTGAAGTTGGCGTGCTTGTTCCTCGTCTAAATGGTCCTGGGATCCTTGGTACAGCTTCTGTAGTTCTTCTGGCAGTGTGCGTCTTCTTCGGTTGTCCGTCTGTCGTATCTGTGATGCGGGCAATCCAGGTAACGGGCTCGCAGACTCCTAGGTTGGTGTCCCGGTGAACCGTAATGTCGTAGTCGTTCAGGTTGGACAGGCGGACGTACGGGAGACGTCGTGTTGATGAGAGTCTTGGCAACTAGCAATCCTTTTGTCTGGATGTCCTCATATTTTGGCTCGATGACAGCCGCCACTCCCTCAGCAGTTCCGTCGACAATTACGGCAGCGCTGACCTTCGTCCTGGCGGGAACGATGACGTCTTCTCTCAGCCTTACTCGTCGTGCGGTGATGGACTCGTGCGCAGGTTGCAAAGCAAGTTCCTCACCTCCGAAGTGCAGAGTGTTGGTACTCAGATCCAAGATGATGTTCTGGTCCAGGAAGTCCAGTCCGATGATCACTTCATTTGATGCGTCAGCCACAAGCACTGGATGCTTTATCGCCCGTCGACCAATGACGAACTCCAGTGATGCTTCGCTATGTACCGGTGCGGTCTCTCCGGTCGCGGTTATTAGCTGGAGGTTCCTTTGTGTGGGTTGCACTCTCCACTTCGGGATCACGGTGGGACTGACGATGGTCCTCGATGCTCCCGTGTCGATTAGCATGGGCCAGCTCTCTCCGTTGACGACTCCGTCGACCATCAGGCTGCTATTGTCCCTCCGTAACTTCGTCACACGAACCTGGACTGCCGGGGCTTGACGACTGTCACAAGTCAACCTTTGCCCCCCAAGGCTGGCTAATACTCGTTTCCCTTGGTCGCGCGGTTTTCAGACGACTGATTTCCCGTCGGATACCCTCGGCGGCGGCGAGCACCGCAGTCCTTGCTCAGGTGGCCTTTCTTACCGCAGGTCCAGCAGGTCGGTAGTCCTCTTCCGGGCCACCTCTCCGGTTGCCTTCCGGCTGTGTCGTTGCTGGTGGTGCCGCGACTATCGAAGAAATGGATTAGCGCCTCCATTAATTCGTCGGCCAGGGGCTTGGTCTCGTTGGTTTTTACTGGTTCGTCGACGTGCACCCGCGCGTGCATTCTGGAAGCCTGTTTTGCCGTCTCGAACTCAAGTGCGTGGCTCAGCGCATCTGTCAGGGTCTTATTGCGTGCGAGTCGCAGCGCCTGTTGAGTGTCCGAGTCCCGTAGCCCGTCGGTGAAAGTCTGCGTCGCTATCTGCTCCAAAAAGTCGGCCGGCGCTGTTGGGTAGGCGAGCCTTACGAGGCGTGCGATGTCCATCTCGAACTCCTGCAGGGTTTCCGCGTTCTTCTGTACCCGGGTCCGGAGCTGCATCTGGTAGGCCTGCTGAAGATGGCTATCTCCATATCGGGACTCCATATGGGCGATCAGTGAAGCGTAGTACTGGGATCCAGTCAGGATGGCCTGAAGGACGTTAAGGGCGTCACCTCTCAGCGCTACAATGAGAGCTGTAGCCTTTTCTGTGTTGTTCCAGTTATTTATGGAACAGGCCGCCTCGAACTGACGTAAGTAGGTGCTCCACGGGACCTTTCCGTCGAAGGTTGGGGCGTCACTCTGCTTTGTCCCGTTCCTGATATTCCCGGTGTAACGGTGGGCGGGCGTTGGCGCAGCTCGGCAACTTCCTCTCGTAGAGCGTTGAATTTCTCTTCCACCCCGGTCAGTGGGCGTTGGCGCAGCACGGCAACTTCCTTTTGTAAGGCGTTGAATTTCTCCTCCACCCCCATCAGCGGGCGTTGGCACAGCTCGGCAACTTCCACTTGTAAGGCGTTGAATTTCTCTTCCACCCCATCAGCGGTCGTTGGCACAGCTCGGCAACTTCCACTTGCAAGGCGTTGAATTTCTCCTCCACCCCCATCAGCGGGCCTTGGCGCAGCTCGGCAACTTCCACTTGTAAGGCGTCGAACTTCTTTTCCACTGCTGCGACTTCCTCACGTAGGCCCTGTTCTAATTTCCTTTCGCTCTCCTCTAATTTCGTCAGCAGACACTCTTCCAGATTTTTCTGGCCATCCAGAAATTTGGCGGTTAGGTCCTCTGCTAACTTATTCTGGCCGTCCTTCAGGTCCTCTGCTAGCTTATTCTGACCTCCTTCTAATTTGGAAGTTAGGTCCTCGGCTAAACTTTTCTGGCTGTCTTCCAATTTGGCAGTTAGCTCCTTGGTTAAATTCTTCTGGCCGTCCTCCATCTTGGTTTCCATGCCATTTAACTTTTCTAGTAAAGCTGCCAATTGCGCCTCCATTTTAGTTGTTTGTCTTGTAAAGGGCATGCACTCACAGGAAAATTAGAGAAAATGACCTGCTCGGGTTTTGAAACCAGGACTGTCAGGTGTTGTGCTTGAGTTCGTAATCCGGCTTCTGACACCAGTTGTTAAGTGCCACCCCCCTAGTGGCACTTTTGTTAACTGGATTACGTTGGGAAGAAGGCACAAGACCAATTACTGCTTGAAGGCACAACACCAATTACTGCTTAAAGAAATAATTAACTTTATTGTGGCCAGAAAGATACACTCCCCAACAGCAAATACTAGCAAGTATTACCTTACTCCAGTTTCCTCACGTCGAGAATACTTCTCTTTTCACTTGTCAACAGACCACAGTTAATCCTTCCGCTAATGAGTCCGGTCCCGTACGCTGGCTAGAAATAGCTGCACTAGGTCTGTCACTCACTGTTTTGCAACTCACCACAATGACCTCTCTCGCACTGAGTAAGCACACTCGCTCAAAACACAGGCAGTCCCCTGTAAGTTCTTCACTCCCTTCGCTGTCAAGAGAATCAGCTTCACTAGGGGTTTCGCAAGTCACCACACTTCTGTCGCTCAGGATAAGCGCTCGCACTCGCTCGTAAAACACAACAACCACTGCTTGACAGGTCGCACTTATATAGCAGGCCGGTGACTCAATAAATGCTTCTAGATCCATCCAGGGTGTCACGGCTTCCCAAGGTTTCCATCGCTGGCTCAGTCACTAATATTCTGGACCATCCCTTTGTCCTAGTAGCCCTGTTGCATAAGGCGTACGCAATACACAAGGCAGGGCACAGCCCAGCCCTGGGGCAGTTGTGACTCATGCGGCGAGCGATGACACAAACTCGCAGCCGTAACAATATTATTATTTTGTTTAATTCGCAATACGTTCAATTCGATAGATGGTTCTGATTCGGTGAGTGTAAATCAAATTTCACTCTCATACTGTATTTTATAACAAAGACTATTTCACTGAGTAATTTTCTAACAGTAAACTCACTGTGCCACACTTCATCCCGCCTCCATTTGTTAGATGTGCATTAAGGAACACATGAATTTTTTGCGATAATTGTAATCAAAAGGAAGGAAGCTTGTAGTTTAACGTGACCTTCAATCTAGCGATCATGAGCCACGGGACCTCCTTTTTACGTGGAATCCGAACCACATGACATGGCATTTCACTTCGAAAATCTCACATGCATTGACCGGGAATCGAACCTGGTCCGCCTTGGTGAGAGACAGACAGCTTGACCGCTGAGCCCCACGCCCCTCCGATCGTAATCAATTTAAACTTATAAAACAAAATATTGTTCTGAACTACCAATTTATCCGATTTCATTTGGGTCCAGTGATCTTCTAGTGAGAGTTAACACTGCTTGTGGTAAGTGGGATCTCCAAATGAACATGAAGACCACGTTCATGATCATCAGCAAGCAAAAGAATATTCAGGCAAAGCTCAAAACTGGAGAATTTAGAAATTGAATATGTCCAGCAATATAAATACCTTGGAGTGTTTCTGAAACAAAATTCAACAGTCAGCCAACAGATCAAGATTAAGCATGTGAGAAGGACATTTGTTAAAATGAAGAACTTGGTCTCGAACTACAATTTAAACCTGAATCTTAGGCTGAGAATGGTTCGAGGATAAGAGCGTTTCCTACACTGTTGTATGGTATGGAAGGGTGGACTTTAGCCCAGCCCCTGTGCTAAAAACTGGAAGCCTTTGAAATGTGAGTGTAACAGCGAACGCTTCGCATCTCGTGGACAGAAAAGGTGCAAAATACCAAGGTGTAGGATAGGCTATGTAAAGTACACAAGTGCTGTTATCCAATAAAAGACGGAAGCTTGAATATTTTGGACACGTTATACGGAATGATAAGCACAGGATCCTATAACTGGAGATGCAGAAAAAAATTGTAGGATATCAGGGACCTGGCCAACTAAGAACTTCCTGGTTTAAGAATATCAAAGACTGGTACTAGACGACCACAGTTGCCATGTTGCAGTATCCAAATATCAAATAACCATGATGATCTCCAACCTTAGAAGATGGCACACCAAGAAGAAGAAGGAGAAGAAGATCTTGGTAAACTGCAGTTCTTGGCTGTGTGATATTCCATGGTCCTTGGCAGAATTCTATCAGTCAACTGGGGAAAATATACTCCAGTGACATTTGATTGGGTGAAGCTTGTCATGGTGGGTGAGTGGTGAATGTGTCGGTCTACTAACCCCAAGCTTGCAGGTTCGCTCCTGGCCGTGATAAGTGATATTTTTTTTTGAAAGGCGGCAAAAATTACGACACCATGTCATACGATGTTGGCATGTCAGAGAACCCATTTGAATTCAATAGGCTGTGTTCATAATGGCAAAATTAATGTCGGGATTTTCCGCCAATACAAAGTTCCTCATTTCTCTACTAGAAAGGAGCTTAGACATCTAACCCCCTTGACTTTCATAGAGCTTCAAGGAACAACGAAATTCGACATGCAAGCTACCCTTTGGGTGTCAAATAACAAAGCTTGCACCCGGCACCCGAGGACATACGATATTATCTTTATTATATTAGGCTGAAAGGATGCTTTGAGTATACAACAGCTTCCTTCAGATTTGGAAATCAGTGTTTTCACTGGTATTTTCTCACAATAAAACCAAAGTTACGTTTATACTGTATCAGACTGACCACCAATATTTCACATTTAGATAAATTTTATGCTTGGGACTAGAAAAGAGAAATGTTCTACTGTTGAAATTAAATCTTAAACAAATGCACTTTAGTAGACCTGTGAATTAACTGCAAATTAACTGCCTGCAAAATATCGGGAGTGCACTGTACATTTGTAGGATTTTACTATATAGGTTTATATCTTCTTTTTTTAATACAGTGTAAGGCATGACAGTTAAAAATAGATGTCTCAGAAAGAACATATAGCCTACTTTCTCCTAAATGTATGGGTATAGTTATAACTCTTTGTCCGTATCACCTCCTATTTTCTTCCTATTCGAAGTGCAAAATGATGATGATGATGGTGATGATAATTGTTTTAAGGGGCCTAACATCAAGGTTATCGGCCCCTAATGGTTTGGGTGTTAGAGAAAATAAAATGTCAATGAAGTGGAAACCAGAACGAAAACTAAGAGAGAAGGAAAATACTTACAAAAAGGAACTCAGATTGAAACTACTCACAAAATGGAGATCAGTAATACAGTACTTACAAAAGGGAATTTAGAACGAAAATACTCACAAAAGGAATAGATTGAAAAATACGCACAAAATGCAACGTATAGTCGAAATACTTACAAAATGCAAGTGAAAACAAAATACTTACAAAAAGCAAATGAGATTGATAATACATACAAAATGTAATTTAGATTCAAAATACCCACAAAATGCAATTGAGAATTAACTACTTGCAAAAAGCGGTTTAGGTTGAAAATACAAAATGCAATTGAAATTGCTTACAATATGTATGGTAGATTCAAACTTCTCATTTGGATGGACAATATTTACAAAATGCAATTTAGATTGAAATTACTTACAAAATGTAATTTAGATTCAAAATACCCACAAAAATGCAATTGAGAATTAACTACTTGCAAAAAAGCGGTGTAGGTTGAAAATACAAAATGCAATTTAAATTCAAAATACTCACAAAAGGACCCCCCCCCCCCCCTCCCCCATATTGAAAGACTTACTAAAAAGCAATTTAGATTGTCAATCCTTACAAAATGCAATCGAGGTTGAAAAACACATACAAAATGCAACGTAGATCGAAAAGACTCACAAAATGCAACGGAGATTGAACATACTAGAAGAAGAAATGGAAAACTAAAGGAGAATAAGGCAAATAAAGAACAGGAGGAAAAGAAATGCCCTCAACCCTCGAAGAATGCGGATTAAGGGACTTGGAAGGAAGGAGAGCTATGAAAGGCAGATAGGAAAGTGAAAGAGGAGAGGGTCCACCCCAAAGGTAAGGGGCAAAAGGGGAAAAACGGACCCAGCTCAGGAATCCCTCGGGGTCGCCAACTCCCGATCTCACGAGCAGTGAGCCCCTAAGGGTGTAGCTTTATCTAGGGTGCACCAAAAGTGGTGGGGCTACGAACACCCGGCCTCCTTGAGGGCCTTGAGCAGAAGGTAGGAGATAACATGAAAAGAAAAAGAAGGCTGACCCCTCGCAGAAGGAGGGTATCAGAAAAGATGAAACAAGGGCCAATTAAGGCGGGAAAGGAAGAGACTCCCTAGGCCTCGGATACCCTAAAACCGTTGGGGTCGGAAGAGAACAAGAGTTGACCATGTGAGGTCGACAGGAAAGAAGACGGAGAGGAGCCCGGCACAAGTAAGTGGAAGTAATGCCGGACCCAGCTGGGGCCCCGTGGACACCAACCCACGTCCCACTAGATGAGAGCCCCTGGGGGGGGAGTGCAAAATGGCACACAACAGTATGACATACTGGATTTGAGCGTCGGCGTTCAAACCATAGTTTATAAATTACCCCAGCATTTTACAATTTCATCAGCAAACACTCCAAACAACGTAGGAATTCAGTATATTAACTCTGACTACCTACAATAATTGAAAATGAAACAAAACTTTGTTGGACTAAACGTATCATTGGGAGAAACACATTTAATAAATCTACTGCTCACCTCATTTTTAATCGCGCCTATTCTTGGGGGCGAATGCGCTCTATCGGCAATAAGAGGAAATTTTTCAATTACACCGCATACATGGGTTCACTAACTGGGAATGTCAAGGCCGGTATAGAGCGCAGCTTGCATCTAGTAGGCCATGGTTAGCACACACATTGGTCATCTGGTTGCTAGTAGATGTCACCCGTGCAGATCCAGGGGTGAACATTGTTTTATTTTTTGCAAGATGCACAACATAACGCTCAATTTTATAACGTCTCAGTACTTAATAAACAATCATCATCATCATCATTTCCCCTTATCCAGCTCCTGCCGGGTCGGGGTATTTATGGCACTTTTCCACCTTCCTCTTTCCTTCCACATATTTTTAAATTTTTAATATTTTAATACTTAATAAACAATAAATATTAAAAAAATTAAGCAAAAAAATAAAACTCTGATAGGTTTTGAACCCCAGCCAACTGGGCTAAAGACCAAAGCTTTTTATTTCTAACATTAGGCTATATTGCATGCAACATACTCAAATTAGTGAAATATAGGTTAGAACGAGAGATCAGTTCCCATCTTGTCTTGTAACCGAGGCGGCTCAGCTTTTTCAAGTCAATAATAATAATAATAATAATAATGGTTTTACGTCCCTTTTAACTACACTGGCTTTTAGAGACGCTGGGGTTTTTAAAGTCACTTCTGCAGTATATATCTACAGGGTGATTCTTATTAACGTTTAAAACTCTCTATAGCGACATAGATGGCATTGAGACAAGTATTTTGATATAGGACACTTAGGGTCGCAAGTGTCCGGAAATACCTTAAAAGTGAACCACAACTGTTAAACATATGACGTCATCAGGTGACGGCTCAGCTCAAGAGGTCAGGCCCACGCTCCCTTACGCACACCAAAGCATCCAAGCATACGTTGGATGTCATATCACTCTGGCTCCGAGTCTGCATGTGCGACTCTGGCGCGTGGTGTTCGAGGTTCAAATCTGGGGCCAATCCATCGCCTTTCTTTGTTCACTCTCTTCTCCTTTCAAGTGGAAGCAGATTGCTTGTTGACATTAAGACACAGAACCAGAGTGATATGATATTCAACGTTTGCTTTGGTGTGCGTAAAGGAGCATGGGCCTGACCGCTCGAGCTGAGCCGTCACCTGATGATGTCGTATGTTTAACAGTTGTGGTTCACTTTTAAGGTATTTCCGGACACTTGCGACCCTAAGTGTCCTATATCAAATTTCTTGTCTCAATGCCATCTGCGTCGCCATAGAGAGTTTTAAACGTTATTAAGAATCACCCTGTATATATAGATTGATTATAGTGCTCCAATGTGGGCGTAAAATAAATGATTTTAATTTAATTTTGAACGGGCCACATCCTTTAGAACAGTTTAAACCATTCTCAGTTGGATGATCGGAACTGGTGAGTCCTAGGTTATGCATTATAAAGCTCGCATAATTCACACGGCCGCCATCCTGAAATGGTATGGCTGATGACCTTGTAGTTTGGACGCAAGATGCGTTCCATATGAAGGTAAGTTTTTACCAAATTTGGTAGTAATTTAAGATTTAGTTTTGACCATTTTGAGTGGCCGCCATTAAGTTTTGGTAAAGATGGCGGCAATATAAAACATGGCACTGCGGTACTCTTTGCTAGTGCTACCTCTGTACCAAATTCAATTTGGTTTCGTGGTGTTTGAATTGATAGGGGGGGACAGATATACACAGACAGACTGACAACTTTTGGCCCGTGTAGATCTCATAAGTCTACTTTCTGTTTTTGCAAAAATAGGAAGTAGGCTAAAAATGGTCATACAACAGCTGATACAGATTTCACATAACAATATTTGAACTTCATTCAATAGTCCATTACATACCTGATTTGGGCAACGGTTTGAATGTTGGGGATGTGCCACAGGCTGTGTGGGTGTGTGATTGCTGGTTCTCATAGCTGCCACCAGATGGCTCTGGGAGATGCTCAGCTGACGGCGCAAGAGCTGGTTTTGCTCTTCCATTTCACGAACTCGCCCCGCCAGCCGGGCCTCACGTCCCGTAAAGCCCAACATGTTGTTACCGTCAACTAAAACAATTTACAACAGTAAAAAAAATTGCTTTCTAACACGGAGACAGTCCATTGTTGCCAACATGTGGGATACATACAGGACACACATAATATTGTAATTAAGCAATGTGATAAAGCATTAATTGGCAAAACTATTGACCTTGATAAAGATTATTGATGCGTGACTACCACCACTGTGTGTAACAAAAATTAGGGGTGTATAGCTACCGAGCAATTATTGGTCCAGACCATTGGTCTGGATGATGATGATGATGATGATAATTGTTGTTTTAAGGGGCTTAACATCGAGGTTATCGGCCCCTTGGTCTGGATGAAATTATTGATGCTTTTTGGGTAAATTTAGTCTTACCACATGGAAGGACATGCAGGGTTATACTTATAAATCAACACCATCGCGTGTCCACACAGCTGTTGCCAGCATATCGACCGACCACCGTGCGGTGACTGATGCAGCTGACGAGGCTAGTGTGGTGGAACGTCGACAAATCTACCCGATTTATCACTTCCCTGTATCGCTAAAATAATAACTAAACATGTATCTTCTTAATTTTAATGCAGCTTATGCCATGCCATGCTCTCTTATATTATTGTTTTGTCAACAAGGTACAACTATCGATCTGCAAAGAATAAAACATGAATGAACAAGATAGATCATACTGGTTCAACGATACGCCATTTTCAGTCCAAAGCCCTAATCAAGTTCTCATTTTCAACATCCTCCCACCTTTTGATTAAAATGTACATGAATCAAAACACCAATTATGAATAAACAAATACACAAATCATTCAGAAAATCTCACAGGAAGTTTTATCACTCAGCTACTTCTTGTGTTTCTCGCCGTTGTCAATGAACACTGAGGTCCTATCTTTGTTGCTATACTTCCCCTTTTACCAGTAGCTTGAAGTGGTACGTCTACTTCAAGAGGAAACGGACGTTGTAATTGTAGAATCAGCTCCCCACTAGCGTCTTCAACTTCGCGACTCTAATATGTCCGTCCTTTTGCCAGCGGTCTTCTCCCAACCTAAGCCTGTAGGACCCCTCCCACCATCGGGATTCCAAACAATCGTTTAACGAACGCCCGCCTTTAGATTTAAACGAAGCATCAAGGACTGGATGAATACTTGTAGAATTATCTTTAAAAACTCCTCGATGAGGCAAGTAAAGCGCAGTACCGGTACCTCTCTTTTCATCTTGAGCGACCTCTTCGATTATTCCCTCAAGCAACCGTGTTTGAAGACCTTCCTTGTAGATATCATCATACTTCTGCTTTTCCTTCAGTTTTGCGGTTGTAGATATCAGTCTCTTCTCAGCTAAAACTCGACTGTCTGGAAGTACTTCACAGAATTCTGTCCTGGGTAGACTGATAGCATATCGTCCTTTAGGATTCCTCTTTACGGTCCTCTTAAAGTGATCTTGCTCTGCAGCTTCTATTTCTTCATTTCGTTTTGTTTCACATGGATCCGTTATTCCAAGATTGTCCCATTTCCTCAACTCTGGTTGAAGATTAGTGTGGGTCAGAGAGTGATTAATGAAGCGGCATGAGTGGCTTTATTTGAAGATTCTTTCAATTTTCCCATAACCACCCACCCCAGCCTTTTCTGCATTGCTGTTAGTCCACACTTTAATTCATGCATCTCTCCAGTGTACAGTTGTCCTGCTACATCAGCCCCGATCAAGATTTCGATTGATGGTTGGCCAAGTCCAAAGTCCGTGAGAAATATTCCCTTCCTTTGAAGTTCTTCCACACACAAACTTGATTTTGGTCGTGTGATAGGGCCACATATAACTGGCTGGTCCATCACTTCAATTGAACAAGAATAATCATCTGTTATACTCATGAGGGAAATTTCGTAACACTTGTGTTCGATAGTTTTTGTCACGGCTCCTCCAAACAAGGCATGAATCACAGATTCAGACTTGGTGGAAGGAAACTCCATTTCTTGTGCTGTCCTCTTCAGTATATATGAACGCTGTGAGCCTGTGTCAATGACTGCTCTTACCGTCCGTGTCCTTCCATTATTTTCCAGATTCACCAACAACGTCTGTAAAATTGTTTCCGAACAACACTGATTTGACAGAGAAGTATTTTTGTTCGACATAATTTCCTCTTCAGTATCTTGTATTTTCTGTCTAGATGGTATATCAGGGCACATTATTGTGCAATGCCTCTTTAAACAGACAATACAACTAAGCCTCTGTTTACAATATTTGGCCTTATGTCCCGGTCTAAGGCAGGCAAAACAGCCATTTTTCCTTTTTAAAACATCTTGCCTTTGTTCACGAGATAGTTTCTGAGCCAAGAAGCATTCTTTGCTCTCGTGCAATTTGTTACAAAACAGGCAAGAATAGTGGCATTTTCTCTTCTCACCAGATAAAAGACTGGTTGCTGTGGGGATCATTTTATCAGCAATCCGTTCTCCTTTGTAATTTTCCTCGCCTAGTCTAAGTCCTGCTTTGGCCAAAAAAATCCTTTCCTCGCCTTCTACTTCACCTTTCAGAAAATGTAAAAGGTTTCTTAATTTATCCTCATCCGGTTTATTCACACTTTCTTCTTCATTGGCCCATTTAGTGTTTCTCAGCCACACCCTTAGCATATCTACAGGTATGCATGACTCCACAAGAGGGAATAACATGGCAGCATACTTGTCTGAGGTAACACCTAAAGATTCCAACGCACGCAGATGTGATGCGACCGAATCATACATTTGGGCTGTGTAGGGTTTACCCATTGAATCCGTAACATTGTTTATTACTAAACACAAAAGCTCCCTCACATAGTATTCAATTAATAGTTCCTCTCTACCATATCTGTTTTTCAAGCACTCCACAGCCTTCTTATAATTTTGTGCAGTGCATGGGAAGCTATCGAGAATACCACGAGCCCTGGAGCCCTCTGTAGTAGACTGAATTAAATATTGAAATTTATCTTCATCTGCTAAATCATCATCTTCGTGAATACGCCTGAACTGACTCCAAAACGCAAGGTAGTCCTTAATTTCACCACTAAACTTTTTAAGTTCGATCTTGGGCAATTTCATCTTTGTCTGTTAGGTTGTGGAAGATCTGACGTCTTGAATAGTAAGTTGATGTGCTACCTGATTACATCTTAAAGTAAATGACTCCATCTCCATGCGCACACAGTCCAATTTCTCCCTATATTCTGCAACCGATTCATATTCTTTGTCAAAATCTGACTCAGTTTTATCCTCATCTTCCATGAACTTTGTAGAAATCTGCTCATCAAGTACATTTAATTCGCCACATAACCTTTCCAAGGTCGCGAATTTTGATTTTATAACTTTCTCTTTTGGGCTTTCCCCAACCAATTCGCTCATAAGAGCCTCATAAGTCTTCGTGAATGCTTTTCTGACTGGCGTTCGTTTCTTTATATAGCTCGCCATATCGTCCAATACTGTCGTAAATATTCAAACTTGAACTTACCGGTATCTATGGGATAGTATCACGTCGGGGTCACCAAATGTTGGAACGTCGACAAATCTACCCGATTTATCACTTCCCTGTATCGCTAAAATAATAACTAAATTTTAATGCAGCTTATGCCATGCCATGCTCTCTTATATTATTGTTTTGTCAACAAGATACAACTATCGATCTGCAAAGAATAAAACATGAATGAACAAGATAGATCATACTGGTTCAACGATACGCCATTTTCAGTCCAAAGCCCTAATCAAGTTCTCATTTTCAACATAGTGCGTAAAGAGAAAGAAATTACGCCATCTGGAGTCGGCTGATGCACGGGCAACAGCTGAGTGGACGTGCAACAGTGCTGATATTAAAATATAACCCTGTAGATCAGATGTTATTTAAAAAAACTGGCACTTTTTGTTTGGAATTTTATCTATATGAGTCGTGATCTGAAGAGGGGATGATGGGTGGGTAATAGTCAGCGAAGTAATAAACATCTTAGGCTACTATTATACATCATCTCCAAATTTTTTCCCGACCATTACAATATGTAGGCCTATTTTGGTTAATTTCAGTAGTTTAAGAAATTTTTGCCCCAGGTCTTGGTCTCCTCCAGTTTTACCAAAAACATTGCTATAGCCTAGGCTAACTAGGTTAGTTACTGTTGCTTTAAGGGGTGGAACAGTGAGGTCATTTGCCCCTTTCTCTAACTAAAATATTCAATGTCTATGGAGCTATTCTCAAAAACCAAATTCCAGACTTGTAGTGTACTGCTTATCTTGTTAAGTTGCAGACAGGAAAAAAAAATTGGTCAGGTATATACAAAAAGCTAACTAGAACACTTACCATGGCGATCGAGCAATGTGTAGTACAAGAGACCAGAAGCCACTAATGCCCCAAGTAGAAAGCTGCTCACCCAATGTCTTGCCAAAGCACAAGGTAGAGCATTACGATTCCTTCGCCGAGCAATTATGGTTCCTGTTTAAAAAATTCTGAGAAATACAAATTTGCTGTAAATTAGACAAAAACAGTTTATACGAAATAAACTGTGACCAAAATTAGTTTATTTGATTATATTATTCAGTATCATCATAAAGGGAAGAAAAAGAAAACTCATAAAATTTCTTCATTAAATGACAACTGTTTGTGATCAAATTAAAGTGACAACTTAATATGAATTTGGCGATTATCATAGAAACTATATCCGTTATGAAATTCTTTAATGCATAATTACCTGCAATACCCAGATATTCAATTGTGTTGTAGTTTTATTTAAAATTATTTGTTGAACTAAAGAGGTTATGTTACTTCTTGTAAACAAAACAAAGGTCTCTCCATTCACTTGAGGAAATCACAATCATTTATTTTAATAAGGAACTCTTATACATTTCATTTTAATGTAAGTCTCGGTGATTATAGCCTTCACTGAAAATTATTTTACACACGCACATAGCAAAAAACGACGAACCAACTTCCATAAGCGTCAATTCTACACCTTGACAGGGGGCGGTTCCATTACCGACAGCCAGTGTGGCCAACTCAGGTTTTTAAAAAGACGCCAAATAGTAAGCATATGTCGTTAGACTTCTATGTTATTAATGGAGAAATATGTTTGCCACTAAAGGGAGTTTCAATTTCTAAACTTTCTAAACTACAGTATATTAAATTTAAAATATTTCGGAAAAGTCCCTAGATCTAGCAACTTAGTCTCCACATTGGCCACACTGCACTACGGTCATGGAGGAAAGTCATGACTACCGCTCCAAAATTATAAATCCCCACCAGATGTAAAGAGTAATTCAACCAAATTTCACTAAACTGTAATATTTTCCTACTAACTCTTTTAATATAAATGTTCATTATATTTTTTCTACTTTATTCGTGCTAGATTTCAATTTTCATCCACTGCATGGCTTTGAAATTACCAGATAATGGTCAAGAATGTCAGAAACATTGGTGACACTGCTAACTCTACCTGTATCGGAAATTGAGGTCAAAAATAATGTTTTAACAGGAGCAGAGTGATTACAGACAAAAATATTATTTCACTCATTAGTATGTTTGAGTTTATTGTCTTAAATCTGCAAGAAATTGTACACCAATCAGTTGAGCTGTTATTATTATCATTATTATTATTACCGGTATTTAAACTGACCTTGCTGAATGGAAGTGAGAGCAGGGTAGATTCAGGGTATATGATACAGAAGCTAGAGGTAACTAATATGAGGTTAGCAGGAATGATTGCTGGGACAAATTCATGGGAGTAATGGCAGGAGCACATGTGCTATTCTTTGGGCAGGAGAGTATTCATGATCAGTGGCGGCTCCAGTCCAATACCAGGGGTAGACCTAGTGCTACTCATATTATTTGCATCCCGGTAGAGCCAAGTAAAAAATCTAAAAATACTTATATAACATGATAGCAGAGTGGTCGACTTGCTCACTCCTCACTGAGGGTTCAATTCCATGTATAGGCCTAAATGGGTAAATAAGAAATTTGAAAAGTAACGGTTAATAACAAAACAAGAACGCAATCACTTCAATAGCTCCCAACAATAAAGGTTAATGATTCAAAATGGAACACATTATATATGAGTAGCCCAGATGCAAAGGCCGCTAAGTGCACTTTTTGTCGATTTTGAGTTGAGCATACCGTCACGTTCGTCTTTTAACTGGCTACACAATGGAATAAGTTTCAGGGTGCATATCCCGCTCAAAACCGATGAAAATGGCCAACAAAAATCGCATTCGTTTGCATAAACCACTAAGTGCATGTTGGCTACGGTTGCAAAGCCAGTTTAATATTCCACGTGTCCAAAGACTGCTAAGTTCCATAAGTATGGCGACTGCCTTGCCACATACGGCTGCAAAACACGCTAACTGGTACAAGAACTGCCAATATTCCTCCCACAGAATTTCTTTAGAATAAATAATTATTTATTTTGATCGGGAAGGATAGTTTTGTGTTTCAGATTTGAGTTGGCTGCACTATCGAGGAAGCGTACGCAACTTTGACATGCTCTCTTGTCGAAATACACCGTTTAAAAGCAAATTTGATTGACAGGTTGTTTCTTGGTTGTTGGCATTTCAAGCCAGAAAAATCAGTGATCTTGGTGAGGCAGTTATTGTATTTGTGGACTGTAATACTATTGTGGATGTTCCAAATATGGAGGGAAGAACAGAAACGGCAGAAGTAGTGGGAGAAATACTGCAAGTTGAGGAAGTTGAACCCATTGATATTAGAGTTGAGAACAACTTCTTCTGTCGGGTTAGAACATTAACATGCCAAAGGATCAAACCAAATAGCGTCGACAAATCTTCACAAACTGGCCAGCATAAATTTTTAAGGTGCAAAATATTTCGGTTATTCTCTGATGGCTGTGGGGGTCAGAACAAAGAACAAGACTATGATCAGCATGCTATCTCACTGGTTACTGCTAGAAGCTCCCGCATGTCTAGAGGAAATACAGCTATGGTACCCAATTGTGGGCCGCTCATTTATCCCACCTGACAGAATTTTTGGAAATATTGAAGGCAACTTCCCACAGTGAGTGTCTTTGAAAATCCTTCCGGATACATCAAGCACATTGAGAAATTTGCGACGGTAGTTCGCCTGGAACAAGATGAATGTCCTGTTAGGGATTGGAAAGCGTATGTGGATGGCATGGTAAAAAGAATCCGGGTAGTAAGAATTTCCAATTCCAAAAAGCGAAGAAAATCGTGTTCACAATTGGCAAAACAAAAAAATAACATGTCTGGTCCGAGGGGAGCCGTTCTACTATTTTGAGGTTGGTGAGGGAAAGAGCATCACGAAAAGTGGAACGAATTTTAACCAACATCCGGGTCCCTCACCAATTCAAGTAGGTGTTGCACTCGAGGAAACTAAACTACAAGACGTCTAGACGGCCTTTAGAGCTGTATTTCGGCGACAACTGGCCAGCGAACGGCAACCTAAAATTCTTCAGTGAGGTCTTCCAGGAGCAAGAAGCCATTCCCGACAATATCGTCCAACGTCAATAGGAAGAAGACGAAGCACCAGCAGATTTTGAGCTGATGGACGGTGTCGAGGATGACCTGACCTAACTTAAGTGCCAATTTTTCTTGCTTTGTGCACTTTCTTAATTTGTAAATTTTTATGCTGTCTAATGATGTTGCATGGTGTTTAAGATGTATTTTTAAAAAATAGTTTTCTTTTTATCGCACCCGACGTGGTCTATTTTTTCAAAATATATTTTCCTAATAAACCAAATTGAACCTAAAATAGTTCTTTATTAAAAATCTCATCCAAATGGCATTCGTAAAAATATTAAATAGCGGGTTTTGCAACCTAAGTTTCATTAACGACTCTCGTTGTCACGGGTGCAAATGTCGTTAACTGCACAAAACGTGTGCAAAAACCGCTAAGTCAATATTTTAATTTATATTTTAGGACAGAAGGTCCAAATGTAGATTTCACAGATTTTAACTGAATAATAAATGTTTTTATGTTGATTTTCAGGGGTAAGAAATATGGTATTAGCTTAAATAGTTTGGTCGTAGCAGTTTTTCGTCATTTACTTGTTTTCGTTTATAATACACTTAGCGGCCTTTGCAAACGGACTTCTCATATAGCCTACATAAAAAGCACTACGGTATCAATAAACGCAACACTTTAGAAGTGTAATAGACTAATGAAATAAAATATGCATGTAAGTTAATGATTCAAAATGGAACACATTATAGCCTACATAAAAAGCACTATGGTATCAATAAACGCAACACTTTAGAAGTGTAATAGACTAATGAAATAAAATATACATGTAAGTTAATTGGTTAAATAATCCAACTTGTTAAGTTACAAAGTTTAATTCAAAATATCTGTAGCTTAATAATAGAAAATATTATATATAAGTGTAATATGCCGGTACATATCCACTTAATCTAAATTAGGCCTAAGTCAAATCAAACAAATCACTTTATTTGCAATGAGGTGTCGACCTCGGTGGCAAATGATATACAAAAGTACATGATGTACATAATCTACAAACACTAAAGTAAGTGAGCAGGATCTGATGATGTTCGTTTGACGAACAAAATTGGTCATCTAATTTAGCCCCCCACTTTGTGAGGAGTGTTTTATTAAGTGTATAAATAATTCAAATAATTCATTTCAGGCACTAGAAAATTAATTGTAATCAAATTTAGGCACATGGTGAAAAGCTTCTAATAATAGTCACTTAGTTATTCATTTTACCAGAAAAGGTACAGTCGAGGAAGCATAAAAAATAAAATAAACACATTATTATACAGAGAGTTTAGTTTGTATGTAACGGAGACCCTCGCTTGCCCGCTCGCCCATGGTGCGAGCCTGTCTTCCGCCACGCACTTTGCCATTATTCGGCGCCTGCACGGCACTGAGTCATTGAGTATAGGAATTTGTACTTACCTAGTTCACAGCTGGTGCTGAAAATGTTCGCCATTCACTGCTATACATCGCTGGCACCTTTTTATGAAACTGGCATTTACTCTCTGAAGTTCCTCAGCACCGATTGACTGTATTTCAGCTGTAATATAGTCTTTAAGCTCATTTATAGCGTGAGGGTTTCTCGCAAACACTCTATTTTTAAGCGTCCCCCACAAATAAAAGTCACATGGTGATAAGTCTGGGCTTCGCGGGGGCCTTACGTTCCGACTTATAATCCTCGTACCGAAAATGCAACGCAATTCTGTCATGGATGCTTTGGCAGTGTGAGCAGTGGCAGAATCTTGTTGAAAATAATTTGACAATCGCTCTCCGTAAGTCAGTTCGTCAAAAAATTGGTCAAGGAAGTCATTGAAGTACAAATTTAAGTACAAATTCCTATACTCAATGACTCAGTGCTGCGCAAGCGCTGCATAATGGGAAAGTGCCTGGCGGGAGACAGGCGCGCAATGCGGGCAAGCGAGGGTCTCCGTTACATACAATCTAAACTCTCTGTATTTTCTCTATTCATTAGAGCAAATTTGGATTTCAATGTTGGGCACTATGTTTATATTTGTAGAAAGCTATATCTTGAATTAAATTTTGTGAATGCAGAGCCCTCTTTTGGAGAAATCTACAATTCATATCCTTTATGTGAGCACAAGAGTGATTAGTTGTCAGTTTCAACTACATGAATAACCAATGCAATGAGTGTCAAATCACTTCTAGCCAATCAGGTCATTGGCCAAAACCGTCTTCCTCCATGTAATCCATTGATCTGTGTAATCTGTAAAGATTTGAAACCATTCTTTCAGTGTTGCCAATACAAACTGTCATTTGTAGCTCTTCAGTCGGTCAACACGAGTATAAATATGTAAATAGACTCTTGCAATTGCCTCATTTTAATAGTGATAATTAACATAATTAATACATGTATTTTTTTCCAGGAGAGTATTTACTGTACATAGACTATGAGCAGTGGCAGAATCTTGTTGAAAGTAATTTAACAATCGCTCTCCGTAAGTCAGTTCGTCAAAAAATTGGTCAAGGAAGTCATTGAAGTACAAATTTAAGTACAAATTCCTATACTCAAAGACTCATTAATGTTTCATTAGACTGTGATGTGTGAGGGTGCATGTGAGTGTGCCTGGTGATGGACTGTTTTAGTGGTAGTACTTGTTGTTGGTGGAACTTAAGTAATTTTTCGTTAGTAGAATTTTGGTATTTAATTGTTAGTAGAAGGTTAGTATTTTTGTTAGTAGAATTGCTCTTTGCTTATTCTGAAAGGGAGTAGCAGCCTTTTGGAATAAATCAGTTCTTTACTTGTCTTATAGACGGTTAAGATATTGATAATATAAGCCAACTAATGGCTACACTGCGTTCTGCTGCACTGCTGAAAGCAAAGGGAAACTACAGCCGTAATGCTATTCCCGAGGATATGCACCTCTCTATGCATAATTACATGTGATGATGGCCTCCTCCCTTGTAAAATTTCAATCCGGAGGTAAACTAGTCCCCCGTTCGGATCTCCGGGTGGGGACTACTCGAGAGGGGGTTAACATCACAGAAGTGACAAAGAGGAAATCTGACATTCTACGGATCGGAGCGTGGAATGTTAGAAGTCTGCTAGGAGATGGAAAGTTAGAAAACTTAGAATGGGAAATGGATAGCTTGAGGTTGGATTTGGTTGGGATTAGTGAAATGCGCTGGCAGGAAGAACAGGACTTTTGGTCAGGTGACTATAGGGTCATTAGCACTAAATCAAACAATGGCCGAGCAGGGGTTGGTCTCATATTGAGTAGGAAACGTGGACAACGGGTGGAATATTATGAGCAATATAGTGAAAAGATTATTGTAGCAAAAATCAATACTAAACCTACGTGCACCACAGTGGTACAAGTCTATATGCCTACCAGTCAAGCTGATGATGAAGATGTTGAAATGGTCTACAAAGAAATAGATGAATTTCTGAGGTATATCAAGGATGATGAAAATGTTATAGTAATGGGAGATTGGAATGCTGTGGTAGGAAAAGGCAGAGAAGGGAAGATAGTAGGAGATTTCGGATTAGGTGAAAGGAATGATCGAGGAAGCAGGCTGATGGAATTCTGCACCGAGCATGAGTTGGTCATAGCTAACACCTTATTCAATAACCACAATAGAAGAATATACACATGGATGAGACCAGGAGATACAGGGCGTTACCAAATCGACTTCATTATGGTCAAGCAGAGGTTTCGAAACCAGATTTTGGATTGCAAAACATATCCTGGTGCTGACATAAACTCTGACCACAATCTGGTTGTTATGAAATGCAGATTAAAGTTGAAGAAACTGAAGAAAAGTCAAAATACAAAAAGGTGGGCAATAGACAGACTGAAAGTGAAGGATGTCAACGAAAGATTCAAGAAGAGTATAAAGGAAGGACTAATGATAAACCCTAAACCAACTTCAATTGCAGACGAATGGGCACTTTTGAAGAATGAAATAACAAAATCCGCAGAAGAAAACATTGGTAGGAAAGAAAGAATAGGTAAAAACCGTGGATCATTCAGGATATACTAGAATTGATGGATGAAAGGCGGAAACACAAGAATGTAAGAGATGAAAAGGGGAAAGCAGAATACAGACGTCTGAGAAATGAGGTTAACAAGAAGTGCAAGGAAGCGAAAGAAGAATGGTTGAAAGAGAAATGTGCAGGTGTAGAAAATTGTCTGAAATTAGAAAAAGTAGACACAGCTTACCAAAGGATTAAGAATACTTTTGGGGAAAAGAAGACTAAGTGCTGTAATATTAAGGACACAAATGGAAAGCCTCTAACAGATAGGGAAGAAAAGGTTGAGAGATGGAAAACTTACATAGAGTGTTTGTATAAGGGAAAGGAGATTGAGAATCATGTAATGGAAAGGGAGGAGGAAATTGATGAGGATGCAAAAGGAGATTTAATATTGAGATCGGAATTCGACTGAGCATTGGAGGACTTAAGCAAGAACAAAGCACCAGGCATAGATGATATACCGATTGAGTTGCTAAGCTGCATAGGAGATGAAGGTCTGATCAGGTTATTTCACTTGGTGTGTAGGATTTATGAGACAGGTAAGCTACCCCCTGATTACAAGAAGAATATTATTATCCCTATACCAAAGAAAGTGGGACCTGACAGATGTGAAGATTACCGTACAATCAGCTTGATTACTCATGCTTCAAAAATCCTGTCTAGAATAATTTACAAGAGGATGGAAAGCCAGATAGAAACGGAGTTGGGTGAAGACCAGTTTGGTTTCAGGAGAAATGTAGGAACAAGGGAAGCTGTACTAAGTCTTAGGCTGATTTTGGAAGGTAGAATAAGGAAAAATCAGAGAACGTTCATGGCATTTGTAGACTTAGAAAAGGCTTTTGATAACGTTGATTGGACTAAATTGTTTGACATTTTGAAATCTATTGGAATAAAGTACAGGGATAGGAGGGCGATATACAATATATACAGAAAACAGACAGCAGTCATTCGAGTTGAAGGACATGAGAGAGAAGCTGGTATTCAGAAAGGTGTAAGGCAATGCTGCAACTTATCACCCATACTTTTCAATCTTTACATTGAACAAGCAATGAAGGAAATTGTAGAAAAATTTAAAGTGGGAGTGAAGATTCAAGGAGAAATAATTTCAACTCTGAGATTAGCTGATGACAAAGTCATCTTGGCCGAAACGCCTGAGGATTTGAATGAGTTTTTGAATGGTATGGACTCCGTCTTACGGAATGAATACATGATGAAAATTAATAAATGTAAAACAAAAATACTGGAATGCAGCCGAAATAAATCAGAAACCACTATGGACAACAAATTGGCAGGTGAAAAGCTGAAGGAAGTAGGAGACTTCTGTTACTTAGGAAGCAAAATAACCAGTGATGGACGAAGCAAAGAGGATATAAAAAGTAGGTTGGCTCAGGGAAGGAAAGCCTTTCTACAGAAGAGGAATCTGTTGACATCGAATATAGATTTAGGTATTCAGTGATGGACGAAGCAAAGAGGATATAAAAAGTAGGTTGGCTCAGGGAAGGAAAGCCTTTCTACAAAAGAGGAATCTGTTGACATCGAATATAGATTTAGGTATTAGGAAGTCATTTTTGAAAGCCTTTGTCTGGAGCGTGGCACTCTATGGAAGTGAAACTTGGACTATTGGAGCAGCAGAAAATAGGAGAATTGAAGCATTTGAAATGTGGTGTTACAGGAGAATGATGAAGATCAGATGGGTAGATAGGGTGACAAACGAAGAGGTATTAAAACGAGTGGGAGAGGAGAGATGTTTCTGGCGACTGCTAATGAAGAGAAGAGATAGGTTAGTAGGACACATACTCAGACACCCATGAATAGCAAGCTTAGTTATGGAAGGAAGGGCTGAGGACAAGAACTGTAGGGGTAGACCAAGGTTAGAATATGTTAAACAGATTGCTTCGGATGTAGGGTGTGGTAGCTATTTAGAGATGAAACGATTAGCTCAAGACAGGGAGGCATGGAGGGCTGCATCAAACCAGTCAAAAGACAGAAGACTCAAACAACAACAGACTATTTATACTTTGTCCCCGCCCAATCATAATTGGGCAAATTCGTGTTGACCGACAGAAGAGCTACAAACGACACTGTGTAATCTGTGTCTTCCTCCCTTTGTGAAATTCCATAGCACTGGCCCAGTGCCTCATTATGACCAGTAGATAGCATTGCACTTCACTTCCTGAACATCCTTGAGCCACACTGTCTCAGGCACAGAGTACGGCTTATTGCTGCATTGCCAGTGATGCGCAAGGCTACGAAAAATATTGTAATTTGGACTCTGAGCATGCGTCAATAGTGTTGCATAGACCCAGGCACAGATATAACTGTGAGGAAGATGGAATCAATTATCATAGTTTACGGACAGAATGTTTTAACTACTAAGCAATTTAAAATCAATTATCTATTAAACTGTAAGCGTTCCACAGTTATTCATCCAGTGAAATGAAAATCCACAGCCTGCCTCCAGTCTCCGACCGGGTCAGGAATGGAATGAATGAAGCCCCCAACTAGCGGCGAGGATATGAACTGTGCCGGCTGCCGAGGCCTGACGCACTCCTCTGGGGCAATGATTAAATGAATGACAGATGAAATGAAATGATAGTGGAGAGTGTTGCTGGAATGAAATTTTGACAGGGAAAACCGGAGTACCCGGAGAAAAACCTGTCTGCCTCCGTTTTGTCCAGCACAGATCTCACATGGAGTGCCCGGGATATGAACCACGGACCCAGCGGTGAGAGGCCGGCGTGCTGCCGCCTAAGCCACGGAGGCCTAGTTATTCATCCAGTATTATAAATAATTTCATTTTTCTTAGTGGGTGGCACTACCCCTAAAACCACCCCTGCTCATGATGAAGAGATAAAAGCTGTTAGAAATGAACATGTTATCTGAAGCTGTTCTTATGAGCTGACTCAGATTGTGTGGTGCAGTCAAATGTCATATGATGAGAATGGGGAAGGAGAGATTACCAAAGAGGTTAGTGAACTTGACTATTGAGGGTAAGAGAAGCAGAGATTGCGGCTTCGGTGGCGTAGTCGGTAGCATGCTGAGCTTCTATGCCCAAGATAGCGGGTTCAAACCCGGCCGAAGCCGTCGGTTTTTTTAAGAGCGTTAAAAATCCCTCGGTATGCCTTCCTTCGGAGGGGAAGTAAAGCCGGCGGTCCCATGTCATAGATTTATGGCATGTTGAAGAACCTTCCACTAATTGCACCTGTGTGAAGCTAAATTGGATAGGTTAAGAAGGTAAACAACGCTGTTAGGTTTCTACGTTCGTTGCCAAGAGCCGACTGTGGTGGCGTCAAGTAGCTAAGTTCTGAACTTGGCCTAGTAGTCATTGACGGTGGCGCTTGGTGGCAAAAGTAGGAACTATTTGAAAAATTCTAAGTTGCAGTACTTGAATTAAAAAACAGATAACACACACTAATACAGTCATCACAATTAACACCGGTTATCAGACAGATTCTACACACACCCAAAGTACATGGGGCTACATGACCGTGTTGTCGCAGCCCCTAAACTTAAGAACCAACCAGAAGCAGAGATAAACTGAGGAGGAGATGGTTAGATTCAGTGTTAATGATTTCAAAGTGAGGGGTGTAAAGGCAGAAGAGGGTGCAGTGATAACTGCTAATAATGGATAATGGAGGCGACTTCTTCACAAACAGAGGCTTCCAGATCAGACTGGACGCTGAAAGGCAAAACAGTCTCAAATGAAAATGTTATTATTGTTGTGTGCCTTTTCTACTTACAGCTAGGTATATCCCTTGTGTGGGATACAAAAAACAACAAAACAAAATCCCTGATTCTTGGATGTAATGGGTAATCTCGAGAACCACTAGATGGATTTCGATACGGTTTTCACCATTCTGTAAAGGATTTCTCGAAGAAGGTTTCTGTAGAAACACATTCATTTATGACCAAAGGAAACCGAGCAGTAACGATTTCAGTGGATCGAGTCGAACAAAATCCTGCCGTCCGTGCGCCTTTTAAGCTAATGATGGGTAAACCGTTAAATATATCTATACCTTATCCCATATAAGTTGAGAGTCAGTGACAACACACCAGGCCGCGAAGAAGAGCTCTTACCTATACGAGCACACTACCTTTGATTGAAATATTACAGACCCCGTATCAATTATAAACTGGCTTTAACTTGACGTAAGTAAGAGATAAGAGCTCTTCTTCGCGGCTCTGGCGTGTTGTCATTTGACTCTCAATTTATATGGGATAAGGTATATATACTATGAGTGTAAGGATTATTCAGCATGAAAAGTTCTACAATAAAGTCTGCGACAGCATATCTCTATCTTTAATACAATGACCACTATAAATGTTTTTATGTTATCATTTCTTCCAACAATCTCCATTCAGTGGTAACTTAAATTATTGGCTTCGGAGTGAGTTTACGAGCTAGCGAGCGAGCCTATCGCCCTAGCTTTGGCCAGCATCAAACCGTCGAGTTAAGACTTCAGAGAGGTCTCAAATGAAAATGTTATTATTGTTGTGTGCCTTTTCTACTTACAGCTAGGTATATCCCTTGCGTGGGATACAAAAAACAACAAAACAGAATACCTGATTCTTGAATGTAATGGGTAATCTCGAGAACCACTAGATGAATTTCAATGCGGTTTTCACCATTCTGTAAAGGATTTCTCGAGGAAGGTTTCTGTAGAAACATATTCATTTATGACAATTTTAATGGGTTAAGGGGTCTCCGCCCAATCAATACAAGTTTTTTAGATTGTGGTTCCTGCATTCTTTGACAAAGTAAATGTCTTTGATGGTTGTGGATAGTTTTATATTAAGCTCTTTAAATTTGAATCTTAACCTCTTGGCATGGCTCGCCTTATCTTCAAGATTAATTGGAGGATTATCCATTTCGCAAGGTCCGTATTGACGTGTACAATGACAATTTTAATGGGTTAAGGGGTCTCCGCCCAATCAATACAATCAATACATTGATTGGGCGGAGACCCCTTAACCCATTAAAATTGTCATTGTACACGTCAATACGGACCTTGCGAAATGGATAATCCTCAGGGCTACCAGCGACTCACTTTTCTCATTATTATTCACTATTTTCGAAGCAGCCTCACTTTTCTCACTATTTGATGAAATTACTCACTATTCTCACTTTTTTAACAAAACTGGTCACATTCTGCGTTAAAAAAAGTGACAGTCAGTCTGAAAGACTAGACTTTGTATCATTTTGAATGCTACAAATGCTGAAAAATGCTAGAAAGGCTGGATGGAGGCTTCTCGCTTCGCTCGAAGCCAAAGACTCTTGACATGTTAGAAAATTATCTGCATAATACTTATCTTGCTTATCTTGTTTCAAATTCGCAGGGACTTCCCCCTTCCATCCAGTCTAAAAACACTGATAGTGGGCGATGTATTGAAGATAGGAATATGCTCTTCCGGACTTTTTTGTAGAACTTTTCCTGCTGACCAATTCTTACGCTCATAGTATATTGATATTTTTAATGGTTTGCCCAGCATAAGCTTAAGAAGCGCACGGACGCCAAGTTTGTTTTCGACTTTTCCACTGAAATCCTTACTGCTTGGCTTCCTTTGATCATATATAAATTATTTTCTACAGAATCTTTCCTCGAGATATCCTTTACAAAATGTTGAAAACCGCATCAAAATCCATCCAGTGGTTCTCGAGATTACCCGTGATATCCAAGAATCGGGGATTTTTGTCTTATACTAACGAAGTAGAGATTGTCGGGGTACACATGCACCAAGCGGTACTATGACGTCACACACCTCAGTGCATCTGGGTACATTTCGTCCGTCACCATAACGTAATGCCAGACCCCAGCGTAACGACGAAGTCGACAAGATCATTTAAAATGATAAAATGGTCTCGTGCACAATCAGATTGCTAGAAATGACACAAAATATACCCATAAATGGGTAGTTCGTTTTTCTGCCACCGGTGCCTGAGTGCGCTGCCGGCAGCGAGCCAGGCGGCCAGAAAGCATAAAAAGCTTCCATGGTGCAATACCACAGCCGGAGCCATGCAGCGATCGACGGAAATTTTAACAAAAGTGTTGTGACGGAAAGGAGCGTGGCGTCGCCGTATATTCTAGTATTTCACAATTTATCAAAGGTACGTCAATAGTTGGCCTTACACTGACGAATTTTCCGTCGGTTTTAGAATGACATACCGACCCCGTCTGCCACTTAAAAAGGAAGGATGCTGAAAAATTCCTGCAATCAAAATGTTATCAGGCTATTGCTAGTGCTCTAAAAGATGATACTTGCCCCACTCAGATTGCATTTGTAGTATATGGTGCAAGTCTTTTTGAAAGATTTTCAAAAGTATTTTAATTACAGCAACCTATGATACATGTTCCGTATGAAGAAGTGTCAAATTTGTTCATATTGCTCTTAAGTAGGTTCTGCAAGGCAGAAGCATTGAAGAGTACCATTGAATTTTTGAAAGAATCTTTCATCATGGATGGCAAAAATTTTATGGAATTGAAAAATGTTGACTGGGAAGAGTGCTGAACATCTCCTGATCGATTGGAGCTGTAGTGAACTGCAAGTATTGAAGTTTCATCAAGAGGTGGCAAAGCACTTGCTTAACAAGTCCATCCTTAATACTGGAAAGGATGTCAAGCACTTGAAATGCTTGCAGCGTCAGGCCATCAAAGAAAGTAAGTGTCTGATGAGTATTGTCTTTGTTTACAAAATGTTGCAGCTGACTTTCAAAAATGTGTACGAAGAGAAGCTTCGCAGTGAATGGAAGCTGTTGCAGCCAGAAAATCTCCCACGTTTTAAGGAAAGTCCAAGGATTGACCATTATTGCCATAAAATTTTTGACATTTTCGACTTTACTGGGCAGGCAAAATATACGCTTGTGAGCAAAGTCGTGAAAGCCATCCTACCAGCAGCTCATAGAAGCTCAGATGTGGAACGTGGATTTTCGGAATCAAGAAATCAACTTCCGACAGATAGAGCCGCAATGGAAGAGCGCACCCTGAATGCTCGATTGAACATTCGTGACGGTATGAAGGAGTTCGGTGGGCGGGCTGAAGCGGTTCCCATCACAAAGGCTCTTCTGAAAGCGGCTGCTGGTGCTCACAGCAAATATGAAAACTATTTAGAGGCTAAGCGCAGAGGAAGAGCAAAGAAGAAAGAAAGAGGCGGAGGATATTCGGTGCAAGCAAGAAGAGCAGGAAAAAACTAAAGTTAAAGAAAGGAGACAGGAAAATTACAGGAAGAGTTCAGGAAGGCAAAAGAAGCGGAAGAAGAGGAGAGACAAGCTTCTGATGACCTAATTGATGAGGCCAACCAAAAGCTAAAAGCTGCTTTGGTAAAGGGTGATCTGAAAAGTGCAAAAATTGCCAAGGTATGCTAGAAGGTGCCCGCAGCATGCGATCCCGGGCCGAAGATCTCCGAAAAAAGCAGTCGGAGCCACTAAGGAAGAAAGTCGGGAAACGAAGGCGACTATCCAGATGACCCCGACACTTGAATTTATTTTTAAGACTGATGACAACTTGTGAATTTTATCTTAAGACTGATGATATCTACTTTTCCTTTTATGTAGCAGTACGACAATATTATTTGTTTTACAGTGTTTTTTTTCCTGGGCCGGCCCCGTGGTGTTGGGGTAGCGCGCCTGCCTCTCACCCGGCTCCGTCAGGGATTTTAGAAACTGACGTGAGGACTGGAACGGGGTGCACTCAGCCTCGTGAGGAAAATTGAGTAGCTGTCTGACAGTGAGACAGCGCCCCAATCACGAAAACCAAGATTAATGGCTGAGTGGATCCGATGCGCTGATCGTGTGTCACCCCAATATCTGTAGGCCAAATGGCTGGGCAGCGGTCGCTTGGTAGGCCTAGGCCCTTCACAGGCTGTAGTGCCAGGGGTTATTATTTATTATATGTTTTTTTTCTAGTAAGGTGTGCATTACGGCATAAACATTGTTTTATCTTAAGACTAATGATATCTATTTTTATTCTTTTGTGCCAGTATGGCAGTATTATTTGTTATTTTTTTTTCTAGTAAAGAGTCCATTATAACATACACATTGTTTTGTATTCCAGATTTATATTTTTGTTTTACGATTTAAATTTCTTGAGTGTTGCATTGATTTTACAATCCATTATTTCAAAGTGTCCTCTCTAACTACAGTACATGAAAAATCACGAACATTACTCAGAGATATTAACATAGGTACAATTTGGTTGACATTTTTTTTTTTGGGGGGGGGGGTAATTTGTTTTTCAGATACACATTCCTAAAATTTTTGTCTATTTCAAAAGAGTTTTGTCACATTTTTGGGGGGCTATGGTTGATTTTGGGGAGGCTTAGCCACCCAAGCCCACCCCTCCCTAATTGCGCCTACAGATATCATCATCATCATCATCATCTTGAGCAGTTTCCAACCGCTGGTCGGGTCTGCTTGGAACATAAGCCTCTCCATCGTTTCCTGTCCATCCACCATCTCTCGTCATTTACTGTGTCCCAGCACACTCCTCTTTCCTCCACACTCTTCTTAACTCCTTTTGCCCATCTGTCCCTTGGTCTTCCCCTTGGCCTACTTCCCGTCATTTCCATTCCAAACATCTTCTTCGGTATCCTCTCCTCTTGCATCCTCCTCACATGTCCATACCATTGTAGCCTAGATCGCTCTATTCTATTTTGCAATGGTTCCTCTCTTACCATCTCCCTGACTCTCTCATTCCTTACTCTGTCCATTCTTGTCACTCCTACCCTACTCCTCTGGAACTTCATCTCCACTGCTCGTATTTTATTCTTGTCCCTTTCCTTCATCACCCATGTTTCTGAACCATATGTCAAAATTGGCACAAAGTAGGTCTTGTAGATGATTCCTTTACATTTTTGTGGTACATCTTTATTCCATATCATCCCCCTAACACTCTTGAAAAATCCATCTGCGCACCTTCCCCTCTCATTTATTTCCATCCTATTGCCTCCCTTTTCTTCAATTATGCTTCCCAAGTACTTAAAGCATTCTACTTTCTGCAACTGCTGTCCTCCAAGTGTTATGCCCATATCCAGTCTGTTCTTCTTCCTCGTTGTGATGACCACTTCACTCTTTTGTGCTGAGAACTTCATCCCATATGATAACACTACCTTCTCCCACTCATCTAATTGCTCTTGTACTTCTTGCTCATCCTCTCCCCATACCAGAAGGTCATCAGCAAACAACATTGCCTTCATTTTCCTTTCCCCAATGCTATTTACCACTTTTCGTATGATTTCATCCATCACCACTATAAATAACAGGGGTGAGAGGGCACTTCCCTGTTTCAGACCACTCTCCAGTTGAAACCATTCCGTTCTCTCTCTTCCCACCTTTACACAGCTTTTGCTTCCCTCGTACATTGCTTTCACTCTTGCCACTGTCTCCTTGTTCACTTCTTTTGCTCTCATTGCTTCCCATACCTTGTTTCTATTAATACTATCATATGCTTTCTCAATATCCAAGAAGGTCATCACCAGATCTTTCCCATATTCATAATGGTGTTCTTGTAGCTGTCTTACTGCAAAGATGAGGTCAACTGTTGATCTTCCTGGCCTGAATCCATACTGTTCTTCCCTCAGCCCATCTTCAACTTCTGTCCGAATTCTTCTCTCCAGTACCTTCTCAAATATTTTGGCGCAGTGGCACATGAGTGTAATTCCCCTGTAGTTCTTGCATTCCTTCCTACTTCCCTTTTTAAATATGGGTATTATTATCCCTCTTTTCCAGTCCTCTGGTATTTTCTTCTCCCTCCATATCACTTTCATTACTCGAAAGAGCCACTGGGTTCCTATCACCCCTGCTGCTCTCACCATCTCCACACTCACTTCGTCTATTCCCGGTGCCTTTCCCCCTTTCATCTTCCTTAATGCTTCCTCCACTTCTTTCCATGTCAATTCCTTCTCTGAAATGTCTTGGTCACTGTCTGTTTCTTCCTCCACAATGTCCACTACGCTGGTTTTAGTTGGATTTAGGAGTTCCTTGAAGTATTCTCTCCAGATAACCTTTACTTCTTCCATATTTTCGACCTCCTTTCCATTCCTGTCCACCATTCTGACATTTTCCCCTGTATCTCTTCTCTTTGCCTTTATCATTCCATACAACACTTTCTTACTGCCATCACAGTCCTCCTCCATCATTTCTGTCCATTTCTCCAGCCATTTCTTTTTCTCTTCCTTCACTACTTCTCCTGCTTCTTTCTTCCGCTCTTGGTATTCTTCTCTTGTTCTGTCTGTCCTCTGTTGGAACCATTTCCTGAATGCTTCATTTTTCTTTTTCACTGCTTCCTTAGTTCTGGGGTTCCACCATGGTGTTTCCTTCCACCTTTTCTTTCCACTAGTTCTGCCACACACGACTTCCGCTGCTTCTACCAACACGTCCTTGAACCTATTCCATTCTTCTTCACCTGTTTTCGGATCATCCTTCGGTAATTTGTTCCTCACTAATATCTGGAACTTCTCCTTATTTCCATCCTCCTTCAGCTTCCATGTCCTTATTCTTCTTTCTTGGTTCTCAGTTCTCCTCTTTTCCTTCAGTCCTCTCACCTTGGCGACCAGCAGACGGTGGTCACTGTCCAGGGCTTCCGAAGGTATTACCCTTATATCCGTGATACTCTTCTTTGTCTCCTTCCCGCATAGAATATAGTCCACCACTGATTTCCTAGTCAAATCTCTGCTGTACCAAGTAATTTTATGGCTCTCTCTCTTCTTGTACCATGTGTTTCCAACCATTAGCCCATTTATCTTGCACAGTTCCAACAATCTCTCTCCTTCCTTATTCCTGTTTCCCCATCCTTCACCACCAATCACTTCCTCAAAACCTCTTCTATCAGTTCCGACATGGGCATTTAGGTCTCCCATGACTATCAGGTCTCTCCCCGCTAACTGCTTCTGCAACTCCTCTTCAAACTCGTCCTTCTCGCCTTCTGTGCATCCCACCTGTGGTGCATAGACTTGCAGAATGTCCAGGTTTCTACCTTTCACTGTGATTCTGGCTCTAATTATTCTATCACTTACCCTCTTTACTTCCTCCCTCAGCCCTTCTCTCACCACCATTCCCACTCCATTTCTCTTCCCCTCCTCAACAAAAGATCAAAATGAACCAGATATACGGCCATAAATGCGAATAATGCTATGAATTTACTCACTATTTACTCACTTTTTCATGCATAAACTCACCTTTTTTTCACTTTTTTGAAAGAAAAACACTCACTATTTCACTATTTTTGGACGAGTGAGTGGATGGGAGCCCTGATAATCCTCCAATTAATCTATTCATTTATGACCAAAGGAAACCGAGCAGTAACGATTTCAGTGATTGCTGACGGCCCAGGTCACTGGGTGGGGAGGGGAATCAGAGTTAACCAGGAAATGTTTACAAAGGAAATTAACATGATCAAAAGTTAAAGGGCCAAGTGTATTGATGTAAGGGAAATCATGGCCCGTATATGTGTTTGGAGTTGCGATGTTCACCTCGGCCTTTATGAATTGCGTCTGGGACCTGCCTTCCGTGCACCCTTTAAGCTCACGCTGGATAAACCGTTAAAGATACCGGGCGAAGCCGGGGTGGGTTGCTAGTAATAATGCAGTGGTTCTGAACCCGTAGAAGTCTGCGGACCACTCAGCCTGAAATTGAATCATGCACGGACCACGACCTCCTCCCTCCCCCTCCCCACCCTCCCCCTCCTTCCCCTCCCAGCCCCCAATACACCCTATCAGTTGTAACCCTTCCTCAATAACACTTACCGGTATTTTAAAGATATTTAAATTCAAAACCTGACAGTAATAGCCGCGAATACAATCGGACGATTCTCGTTCAACGCACATCGTTTTCGAAATCCCCATTTATTGGCCACTTCTTTTTACGTGCTGGTGGACCCTTTTCTACGTGGACCACTTCCGAGGCACTCGCGGACCACCGGTTAAGAACCACTGGTTTAATGCAAAGGCCTGTATCAGATGTAGGAAACAAGCTTTATATATGGAGACTAGGAGTTGTTATCCGAGCATAAACTATTGACATACTGATGACATATTGGCTTTTGCAACCATTAATTACACTCCAGGAAATATTTGAGGTTTTTTGCCATGTCTGTTGTGGGGTTTTGCCTAGGTATACCAATTCAGGCTCATCAGCGGGCACTTGGTACATTCTGCCCAGACCACCACTGGAGCAATGCAATTTGCACTATGTCCCATACTTATAGCACACTGATGTGCAACTTTGCTCCAGCAACCAAGGGCTTCCACAGCTTTTCTTCTCCCTGTAGAGGTTTCTAACAAGATGACATATTGGCATACTATGTGCCAGAAACCTGCAAAAATACTCTGCAACAGCAACACAAGCGTTAATTCAGGCCCATATGACCTGGATTGCTGACGGCCCAGGTCACTGGGTGGGGAGGGGAATCAGAGTTAACCAGGAAAAGTTTACAAAGGCAATTAACATGATCGAAAGTCAAAGGGCAAAGTGTATTGATGTAAGGGAAATCATGGCCGAGTTTGTACCACAGAAAGTTCATCGAGTAGCACGATTCCTCTGAAAATCCTGAGAAGTTTGAACTGTGTCAAACCCTTCTTAATTCATTTTCAGTAAACCTTTCAGTTTTGTATAATTCATTTATTTTTGTTCTAACTAATGGTTTTCAGAAAGGGAGATCGTCTCGCAGTAGGCGATCACATCCATCTGCAAATTCTAATTACTAATGCCTTCAAGTATTTAGGAGTAACACTTCAGACAACGGCCAAATCCTTTCGGATACACATAAAAGAGAGAGCGGCTGCTGCTATCATAGCAATACATGACATACAAAACATCACGCAATTGTCAATAACGACAGCTATGAAACTATTTGAGGCTAAAGTGTTACCCATACTCACATATGGGATACATCATCATCATCTTCATTTCCCGTTTCCAGCTTCCTGGGTCGGGTTGTGAATTAAGGACCTCCAACGTTTCCTGTCTCTCCACCACTCCTCTCCTGTTTTTAGTACTTCTTCAGGTTTTCCTCCTCTCTTCTCTACATACTCCCACACTGTATCTGCCCATCTCTTTCGGGGTCTTCCTCGTGGTCTCTTCCCTGTCATCTTTTCACAGAAAGTTTTCTTTGGTACTCTCTCTTCTCCCATTCTCATCATATGTCCATACCACTTTAACTTTGTTGTTTCTATCCTGTCCTGCAGCTTCAAGATTCCTGTCCTTTTTCTAATTTCTTCATTTCTAACTCTATCTCTTCTGGTCTTGCCCTCTATACCTCTTAGGAATTTCATCTCCGCGGCTTGTATTCTACTCTCCTCTCTTTTTGTAGTAGTCCACGCTCCAGCTGCATATGTTAGTATGGGTCTGTAGTAGGTTGAATATAATACATTTTTACATTTCTTTGGGACATCTCGGTTCCACAGAATACCCCTTATGCTCTGGTAAAAACTGTTCGCTTGTTGTATTCTCTTTCCAATTTCCTCAGTTATCCTTCCATCTTCTGTGATCACACTTCCCAAGTACTTGAAACTTTTAACCACTTCTAGAATTTTCCCATTCAACTCTATCTTTCCTCTTCCTTCCTTCCTTCCTCTTGACATTACCATTGTCTTGCTCTTCTCTGTGCTTACTTTCATCCCAAATTTCTCTATTTCTTGATTCCATACATCTAGTTGTTTTTGTACTTCCTTTTCATCCTCGCCCCATATCACTATATCATCTGCAAACAGCATGGCCTTTGTTGCCTCTTGTCCCCATCTCTGTTTAACATTCTTGTGAATTTCATCCATGACTATGATGAATAGTAAGGGGGACAATACACTTCCCTGTCGGAGACCTGTTTCCACTTTAAACCATTCTGTTTCTCCTATACTGGTCTTCACGCTACTCACACAATATTTGTACATAGCTTTTAACATTTGGACATCAGCTCCGTTAACTCTCCTTTTCCTTAATACATTCCAAACCACCTGTCGAGGCACACTGTCGTACGCTTTCTCAATATCAATAAATGTCATCACCATGTCTTTTCCAAATTCCCATCTTTTCTCCATCATTTGCCTTAATGCAAAGATTAGGTCAAATGCTGATCTGTCTTTCCTAAAACCATACTGTTCTTCTTCCATCTCTCCTTCTATCTTCCTCCTCAGTCTGCCTTCCAAAACTCTCTCAAAGATCTTAGCTACATGAGCGATAAGAGTGATCCCTCTGTAGTTATTGCATTCCTTTTTGTCACCTTTCTTAAAAATCGGGATAATTAATCCCTTTCCCCATTCTTCTGGAATCTCTTTCTTCTTCCAAATTATTCTAAATAATCTATACAACCACTGTACACCTATTGGTCCCGCTGCTTTTATCATTTCCGCGGACCTCATCCTCTCCTGCTGCTTTACCGCTCTTCATCTTCTGTATGGCTTCCTCTATTTCTAGCATAGTGATCTCCTTTTCTTGTTCTTCTTCTTCTTCCATTGTTTCTTCTTGCTCTTTTTCATCTTCCAGTTCAATGTATTTAACATTTAGTAGCTTTGAAAAGTATTCTTCCCATCTTTTTAATATATCATCTCTTTGATACAATATCTGTCCTGCTTCAGTTTTTACAAATTTTGTGTTTTCCCTACCTTTTACACTGTATTTCACCAATCCATATAGAACCTTTTTACTTCCTTGGATATCCTCCTTCAAAGTTTCCGTGAAACCTTCCCAACTTTTCCTTTTTCCTTCTTGTACAATTTTTTGGCATGCCTTCTTTGCTTCTCTATATTTTTGCCATTTCTCTGCATTTTTACTGCCTATCCACTTCCTCCATGCCATTTGTTTTTCTTTAACAGCTTCCTTTACCCTGTTGTTCCACCAAGGAGTCTCCCTTTCCTTTTTCTTCCCTGATAGTCTTCCACAAGTGTTTACTGTACACTTCGCAAAACAATTTCTAAAACACGCCCATTCCTGTTCGACACTTTTTGCTTCGTCTTTGGGAATTTCCTTTTTCAAGTCTTCTTGGAACTTTTCCATTGCCTCTCTCTCTTTTAGCTTCCACACCTTTATTTTTCTTTCCCTTTTCTCCGCAAGCTTTGTGATTTTCCCAAGCCTTAATTTGGCTATCACCACTTTATGGTCTCCTTCAAAATCTCCTCTTGGCATAGCTGTCACATCTACCAGTTGTCTACGTTTATCCTTTTCCACTAGGATAAGATCGATCATTGTTTTTGTCTTTCTGTCTCCCCATCCATACCTAGTTATTTTTTGGGAGTTCTTTTTCCTAAACCATGTATTTCCAACAATTAATCCATTCCTTCTACAGAAATCTATTAACATTTCTCCTTCTTCATCCTGATTTCCATAGCTAAATGGGCCAATTATCTCTTCTTTTCCCTGCCTATCTGTTCCCACATGTGCATTCATATCCCCCATTATTATAATCTCTTTGTCTTCTATACCCTTTTCCAGTTCTTCTAAGAAATCCTCTAAACATTCATCTACTTTCCCTGTCTGGGGTGCATAAATCTGTATAAAATCCTTTGTTCCACTCTCAAGTCCTAGTCTAATTTTCATAATTCTGTCATTAATTTGGTCTACTTTCTCAACATACTGCACTAAGTCTTCTCTCAATATTATTGCAACACCATTCATTGCCTTATTTCCTCCACTCCAATATATTCTATATCCCTTCCCTTTCTTGACTTCTTTCTCACCTTTTCCCTTCCATTTCGCTTCACTGGCTCCCATCATTGCTATTTCCTTCTTTTCCATATAGTCCACCAATTCTTCTGTCTTGCCATTTAAGCTCATCACGTTTATGAATGCGATGTTTGTGGTGTCTGGTAGCCTACTTCTCACAGTTCCCCCAGACCCCTGGGAACTACGCGTCGCCTGCAGGGGACGCCCTAGCACTTTCCGAGGCCTCAATTCACACTCACTCATTTTATAGGCTATTAGTACGATGAGTTCGCCACACTCAAAGGCATTTTATGACCTACTGCCAGGTATTGTTCTAGGCCGATCCACTGGATAACAGACGCCTTTTGTAGCCGCTCCTCTGGAGTACAGACGCTACAGAATTCCCTCTTCCGCCATCGACGCCGTACCGAAGTCCATCCTCTCCGCCGCCGATACCGTTGGGGCTTCGCCCATAACCCTGGGCTTGGGCCCTCCATATTTATGGCCCCTGGAGAGAGGGGATACATATAATTTGGATTGATCTCAGCTACAAACTATAGAAAGTGTGAAAGCAAGGTTCCTAAAAGCAGCACGAGGAATTTCAAAATTTGCTAGATCTAAATTTGCATATGAGTTAGCGCACGAAACATTCCTCGTGGAAAACCTATGCACTAAACTCTTACTTCCAGCTACCCGACAAGAATCACAAGTAAAGCAAAATAGACAACAGAAAAGGAATTATATACCGACAGAATTTTACAGAACTGATGCAATGCTGAACCGAAATCGGACTGGACCAAATATCGCGATACGCAGTGCAGTGACGAAACTGTCGATACATGGATATCACCATAAACTTTGCAACAGGACAGACTTTCACGATCCTTTACCAGAATGCATATGCAAATTGTGTAACAAATCGTGCTCACGATACCATTTTGGTGAATGTTCCAAAAGAACGAAATCACTGTTGGAGTACAGCAGAGAACAGATCTAATTTACAATGTTGTAATAGTAATCGTGCGATTGTTATCTAATGAAATCAAGTTGAATTTTATGGCCATTGGCTGCATTAAACTATTATTATTATTATTTAATTTTGTTCTCGTTACTTTATCGTGTTGGAAGCCATTTTTCAGTGTTGCCTTAGTAAATGAAATTTAAATGTTTTTCAGTCGGTCAACACAATTGTACCCAAATTGTAATGGGTGTTATTCTCTACTCCTGAAAAACATTACATGAGATTAATCTTGGATCGAAACTAGTCATCCAAGTGTATTAATTAGCCTCATATAATTTTTTTCAGGAGTAGGGAATAACACCCATTACAATTTGGGTACAATCGTGTTGACCAACTGAAAAGCATTTAAATTTCTCGTTACTTTATTGTCTTTACTTATTTATAAATTATGGATCTTATCATCATTTTCCGTTTTCCAGCCAAATCCGGGTCGGAGCAAATATGACACTCCTCCACTTAACTGTCTGTCGACCATCCTTCCTCAACCACTGAATTCCACTCTAGGTGCCGTTCTCTCACACTGTTCTCTCCACCGTATTCAAGGTCTTCCTCATCCTCTCTTTCCAGTCATCTGTCTCCATCACTTGTTTCGGCATTCTTTCATCATTCATCCTTTTCACAATCTGTTCTGCTCCAGCTTATCATTCAGCATCTGTACATTCACTTCTTTTCCAATGTCTTGATTTCTCACTCTATCTCTCCTAGTCTTCCGTGCCATACTCCTCAGGACCTATAGTTTTCAATATTACATGTGTTTCGTTTTCTCATGTTGTTTCTCGCATTTCCCAGTAATTGGGATTATTTTGTGTCAACCAACTGAAGAGTTTCAATATCAATTGTTAATAAGGCAACACTGAAAAATGGCTTCAATACTCTCAATAGTAGTGTTTTCAGTTTTTTTTTATTTTATCACTGATAAAATAATGTGGCATTGGAACAATGGGCCTTAAATCTAGCTCTACCTGGGATAAGCGTTGGATGGTCCGTAGAATGCAGTGGTCCGCCTATCAGGACTCTCGGACGGAGCCCTTCCCAGAGAATGGAGGGAAAATATTGTTTTTATTCCATATCTTAAGTCAAAAATGTACTAGTAATGTTAAGAGAATTACTTTTCATTGTAGAAGTTTAACCATTCTCAGTAGGAAGGATTACGTTCGTTCGTTACTAACAAACTACGGTCAATGTTTCCGGCGAGCAGTTGGCAGGTCAATATTTTCGGGTGCATGTGTAGTTGGGACTCTCGACGTTCCGTCTGAAGATAACGTGAAGATGCGTCAGTCAGCCACTAGGGAATCACTCTGATGTGTGGCAGTGTGTGAGGTGAGGAGTGCGGGAGGCATTGTTTCCTCGGACTCAGCCCGGCAGAGTCCAAACTTGCACATGCGCTATCAAACTCCCCATGCTCCCATGCACTAAGAATATTATGATACTAATGCTCTCGTCTGTTATTTGAAGACATAATATTCATGCACTTGGTCTGTTATTTTAAGACGTAAAATTAAAATTATTTTAATATAATGCAACATTTTAAACGAGGACTATTTCGTTGTTACAACGGTGAAGTAACATGAGTTTTAGAATTGCATCCCGCGTTACTGAAGTGTTGGTAGCAGTGAGTTCGTTCAATTTCCCTCTCAAGACTTCAGCGTTGTGGCGGTGGTAATACTGTATTATTATTGTGAATAACTTCACTGCATGACGGAGCGGTCAATGGATTTTGCAAGAAAATCCGTTAAGGTAGCCCCATTTATTATTATTAATATTATTATCGATCTGGATTGATTAATTTCTTACTTCTTAGCTATAGTATTGTCGAGAGCCAAGGATTCTACCAAAAAACTCCGTTGCAGTTATTTCATTTAATTGCCTGTTTCGCCAGATTGAAATTCATTCGCAGAGCTGGGAAATCGAACCCAGGCCTTCTGGTGGTAGCCAACGGTGCTATCCACGATACCACGCACCGCACAGAACTCTGCCGATGATTTATATAAAGTGCAATAACAAGTAATTTAAACAGGTGGTCATTTCCCGGGCTAGAAATTAATAAGGATGTAGCCAGGCTAGGTACCATGGCTGACCCGGGAAGTACAATTAATGTCCCTATTTATTTCTGTCTGGCAGTTCGAACACTATTTAATAATGATTAAATGATTAATTGTTGTTTTCTTTGCATACATTTATTAGGCGCCATCATTATTATAACAAAAACATGCGGGATTTAAATGAGAACACTTACTGTAATCTATGAATTCGGATACATGAAATAATTAAGTAATTTGGTTTATTAAATAAGTTACCCTACTGTATGTTAATTTGTTCCGAAGTGCAGCTATCTCCTTTATTCCTGTGAATGTATGCTAATCTATTTATTTCTACCCCCGTGCATTGATATTGATAACCTCGACATCCACTGGCTACCATTTTTGGCTGTCACCCGTGAGATTCGGGTTCGATTCCCGGCTCTGCCAAGATATTTAATTCTGGTCTGAGGGTTGGAATGGAATTCACTCAGCCTCGTGAGGTAGAACTGAAAGGAGGCGAGTTCGTCTCCCACCTCAGCCATCCTAGAAGTGGTTTTCCGTTGTTTCCCACATCTACTCCAGGCAAAATGGTACCTAAATTAACGACACGGCTGCCTCCTTCCCAATCGTCATCTCAATTACAAATACACACACCAATACAGCCATCACAATAACGAGGTCATCAGACAAATTCAACACACACCCAAGTACACGGGGTTACATGTCGCAGAGCGGCTAAATAAATCATCATCATCAACAACAACAAAGCATTGATATTCCTCCAGCCTAGTGTATGGTATGATTTCATGATTTTCTGTAAGAAGAGAAGTTTCTCTGAAATAAGGCAGTTCAAAAAGTCACCTTTTTTTTCTTTTGCGTGGTGACGTGTTCATGAATTACCTGTATTGCTGAAGTATGATGATATACCGTCCCACTTCACAATTTGGTAACACCCCAAATCCTCAACTGGCCTTGTAAAGGTCCAAACGTCACTGTCTGGATATAATGACTGGAGTATTGTATTCGTTGCCACTGCAGCAAGCTTCTTTGTCTGAATCAACAGCATATTCAGTGGCGTAACTACGGGGGTGATTAGGGGAATCAATCCCTCCCAGAGAAAATTACTAAAAATATGAAATTCGTTGAGTTTTAATTTGGAATAAAACCAATCTTTTGATTGATAACAAACGATTGGATTATGCAGGTTTACACCTACTATTTGAAAACTTTTTTACTCGTGTAAATTATTTGAGTTACCAATACCGCACCTAAACTTACCAATTACTGAACGAGCGAACCTTGCTGTTCCGACCTTTAAAACAACAATAACTAGTAACTCAGTCAGAGGGGAGACAGTGTCACGGACGCGGCACATTCTGCCCTCATCACTCTTAAAAATACACCACTTGCCAGTCGCCCGTCTATTTGCATCCGCGCGTGAGTGATAGTGGTATAGTCTTATTTTGTAAGTGAATTAAAGTTGTATTACTGTGTTAAGTTACTTCTTGGAAACGGTGGTTCATTAATTTTTAAACTACCGTATGTCAAGATAAAGGAAGGACAGGGTGATTTCGCAAAGAATGTTCGGAAATTGAACTTTATATTTTAATACCAAATTGTTTTACGGTGCCGTATATTAAGTTTGGTGTCTATATAGTCAGTAATTTACTAATTGATGGCATAAAAGTGAAACTTTAAAATCAATGGTTTGCAGGAGAGCGAAAGAAACCTAACATTAACAATAGGCTATGCTACCTATTATAATTTATATCACTATGATACAGTAGCTACCACATATTTACATTCACAACTTCCAATGAACCAAGTCTTCGTATAGCCCACGTTTCCTATATTATAGGTACTGAAATGTTCCTTGCTTATACATTTTTTCAATTTCGAGCTTTAGTACATCGATAGGGGCAAATAGTCTACAACATATGAAATGCTATCGAAATAAAACACGAAAAAAGTGTAGATACTAAGTAACTTATATAACTTTTGGTATCGTATTGGTTATGTCTCGTGTAATTTTGACTCCTGTCATCCCCCTCCAGAAGCAAATCCTAGTTACGCCAATGAGTATATTCGAAGAAAAGGAAAAATACTCGTAGTGCAGGTATTGCTTTAAGGTATTAATTTACGTCGTCCACCTGTGGAATATTATCAAGGTTTGAATTAGTGAGGAATGTAATAATCGGAAAAGTACAACAATGGGTTCCAACTTAAGCACCCTGGAATTCACATTTTGCATTTTCTTTATTTTACATGAATTTCACATTACGCTATCGGTCGTCTTATTTTATTTTTACCGTCGACTTGAGCCTCTATGGACTGCGTGTTAACAACCACTCTCATTTCAGTGTCTGCGTCTTGTTCGTCTGCCTGCTTTGACATCTTGCCAGTATCTCATGAGCCCATCTGTGGGGTATTATAGCGTGAAGTTAGGAAGAACAACACCGTGACATTCACTATTTTATTCCATTAGTAACTACAACATACAACACACTCTAGCGGCAAGTTACATTAACACATTGTCCTTGTTTCATTCCCCAACATCCTCCCCACCCTGGTCAACCTCAAGGGGGATGACCAGCTGGACAGGTCGGGCGATCTGGGTCCCCTCTGGCGTGGATAGAATCACCGTCCGGATAAGTCCATCTCTGCCTGGTTTCAGCTCCTGAATCCGGGCCTTCCTCCACAGATGTCGAGGCCGCACCTCGTCCTGGAGTAGAACGATGTCTCCAAGCCTCAGTCGTGGTGACGTTCCTTTAGGTTGCTTCACCTGGTGGAAACTCTGAAGCTGAAGCAGGTATTCCTTGCTCCATCGTTTCCAGAAATGGTCCGCCAGTTGTTGCTGAAGTCTGTATTCTTTAATGGGGCAACCGGGCTGAGGTTCAGGTCCAGAGGGCAGTGCATTGAGTTGTCCACCGACAAGGAAGTGAGCTGGGGTGAGCACGTTGGTGTCGTCGTCTTTGGTGAGTGGTCTGGAGTTCAGCGCGGCTTCGATAGATGTCAGTATCGTCTGCAAACCATCTTCATCTACAGAAGAGCGCCCAAGTGTCTTTCGCAAGCATCACTTGGTGGAGCCAACCATTCTTTCCCACCAGCCTCCCCACCAAGCCGCGCGTGGTGCGATGAACTTCCACGTGATGTTGTTTCGTGATAGGTACTGGCAAGCCTTCGTATCGGAAACGGTAGCCCATAGTCCCGCCAATTCTCGATTTGCACAGTGGAATGTCTGGGCATTGTCAGAATAGATAGTGTGTGGAATGCCACGTCTCGCCACAAACCGCTGCAGTGCTTGCAGAAACTTGTCAGTGCTCATATCTCGGCAAAGTTCTAAGTGAAGGGCTCGGGTCGTTGCGCACGTGAAGAGCGTGATGTAGCATTTTTTAGTTGTATGACCTTCCCTTACGTATAACGGTCCAGCAAAGTCAATGCCTGTTACTGCAAAGGCCTTCTGTGGAATGACACGCTGTGGAGGGAGTTGCGCCTCAAGTACTTGACTGGGACGATTTCGGGCCATTTTGCAAGGAAGGCAGCGATATAGTATCTTCTTGATGGCACGACGAGCACGCAGTATCCAGAAGGTCATCCGAAGGTCTGAAAGAACAATTCGCACTCCCAAGTGATGGAGGCGGATGTGTGTGTCTCTGATCATAAGTTGTGTAAAGTGATGGTCGCCATCGAGAATTATGGGATGCCTCTGCTGGTGAGTAATGTCAGCACTCTCCAGTCGCCCTCCAAGCCGCAGAACACCGTCTTCTAGAAAGGGGTTGTAGCATCGTAGTTTGGATCTTACTGGGAGAGGGACGTTGGATTGTAGAGCTCCAAGTTCAGCAGGAAAGCAGTCTTTCTGCACGACCTTTATCCAGTAGGTACGCGCCGCAATAAGTTCTTGAGCAGTGAGTTCCCCGTTTTCGTGGTCTTTGTGGCGAAGGATTCGCGTCAGACGAAGTACCCAAGCTGTAACGCGTAGAAGGCGCGTGTAGGAACTGAACTGGGTGGAGTCTATGATCGATTCTGGCAAATCGACGTGAAGGACAGTCTGCACAGTGTTCTTTGTTTCTGGGAGTGATGGAAGCGATGGTGCGTCCTGAGGCCAGTAAGAATCTTCCTGTGTTAACCAGGAAGGTCCATGCCACCATATATCTAAGGACTGGATCTGACCAGGAAGAAGTCCCCGAGAGAGGTGATCTGCAGGGTTGTCAGATCCGGGGCAGTGTCTCCACTGTGATGGTGTTGTGTAGGACTGTATCTCCGTCACACGGTTGCAGACGAAGGTCTTCCATTTATTTGGATTTCCTCGTATCCAACCCAATGTCACAGTGGAGTCCGTCCATAAAGTAGCATGGGAAGTGTCGAAATTGGTTGCTTTTGCAAAATATCGTAGAAGCCGTGCTCCCACTAAGGCTGCAAGGAGTTCAAGGCGTGGTAGTGTGACTTTCTTAACGGGAGTCAGTCTGGACTTGCTGTAGGCTAGGTGAGTAGAGATAGTGTCCTCATTAGTTGCGCGAATGTACAAGGCTGCTCCGTAAGCTCGCTCTGAAGCGTCGCAAAACACATGAACCTGAGTGTCTTCTTTACTTGAAGTGTGGAGCCAGCGCGGTATGCGTATTGGCGAGAGCGAGGAGAGCGTAGATATCCAAGCATGCCAGTGTGCGGCAAGATCGTTGGGTAACAGTTCATTCCAATCAATACCCCGGCACCAAGTATCCTGAAACAATCGTTTCCCCACAAGAGATACCGGAGAGAACAAGCCAAGTGGGTCGTAAAAGCTGCTGACGATCTTCAAAAGCTGTCTTTTTGTGGTTGGTCCTTCTGGGATTTTATCAAGGATTTCCTTCGTGTCCACCATAAAAGAATCACTTGAAGTGCACCAGTTTATTCCTAGCACCTGAGTCTGCAGCGCAGTCTCTCGTCCTTCTGCCTTCCAAACGGCTCTCAGTACATCGGAATTTGTTGCCCATTTTGCAAGAGGAAAATTGAGCATCTTCATTAAGGCAGTGAGTTCATAATACAAGGTGACTGCCAAGTTGTCATCTGCTGCTCCCACAACAATGTCGTCCATGAAGGTGTTGCTGATGATTAGTGGTGCAGCGTTAGGAAAGGAGAGTGTGTGTTTGTCCGCATGTTCCCTGATGGTTGCTGAGAGGAGGAAAGGACTGCAGGTCAGGCCGAAAGGGAGCCTAGTGAAACGATAAGTGACTATGTCATTTGTTGTGTGGAAGTGTCCTCCGTCGTCTTGAATCACTTTGTACCAGAGGAATCTGGTCAAGTCTCTGTCTTTCCTGTCCAGGGTTAGCTGAAGAAAGGCCTGTTGTATGTCACTGATGATCCCCTGTCGATGAAGTCTGAAACGCAGGAGAATTGCCACAGCCTCTGGTAATAAATTTGGTCCCATCTCCAACATGTCATTAAGAGAGGGTGACTTAGCCTGATGAGATGATGCGTCGAATACTATTCTCCACTTGGTTTTTCCATATCTTTCTTTCTTCACAGCTTGATGAGGAAGGTAGAACATGACTTCGGGTGAGTTTGTCGTGTTGACTTCTTCCACGTGCTGATTGTGAATGTAGCTGAACATCTGGCTACAGTACATCTGGTTGAAGTCGTCATTGCTTTGAAGTCTTTTCTGAAGGTTGCTCAGACGCGCCTCGGCATTGTGTAGATTATGGGGTAGTTCCAGAATGCCTTGCTTCTTTGGCAACGAGACTACGCGTCGCTGTTCTTCGATTCGGAAAGATGATTTGAAGTCCTCAAGGATTCTGGAATCCTTCGGCGTATGTGGGCGTTCTTGATCAGCAGTTATACCAATAGTCTCGAGGTCCCAAAATCTTCTGAAGTCTTCGTCTGACTGGAAAGAAGCCTGCTCGAGGTTAATGAAATTGACTGTGGCTGAATTCACGTGCATACCGGATCGGTCCCCACTGAGTATCCAGCCGATGGTAGAAGGAACCAACACGAGTGACGTGGAGACACGTAAGGGAGGACTGTCTCTGATAATTTTCCAGTAGTGGTCACTGCCGATAAGGAGTTCAACTGGTAGATCTTCATGGGAATCCGTCCTAGGATCAGCTAACTGTAACTTACGAGCATGTGCCAATGCCGTAATGTCTTGTGGAACTGACGGTTGTGGTGAAAGAACGTGAAGACTTTCGAAACCATAGAGAGAGACGCTCGTGTTAGTCCAAAACCCTTTCATATTGAATCGTACAAGTCGTCTAGTGTTGGAGCTCGTAGGGTTTGACTCAAAGGCACAAACAGTCAGTTCTTGTCGTCTAATTACTTCCAGCTGAAGATCGTCTGCTAGTGACTTGGAGATGAAGGTCGACTGACTTCCTGCATCGAGAACACAGCGAGTAAGTTTGCTTAAACCTGTGGGTCCTGTAATCCACACCTGAGCGGTCTGTAGGTAAGTAACGCCGGAGGTTGCTACGCTTATTTTCCCTACTGCCGTTTGAGATGACGGAGTAGAAAGAGTTCTCTGTTCTCCATCACAAATAGATCTATGGTGTAACTTCTTACATGTAGCACACTGCGTTTGACCTTTCTTGCTGCAGTCCGAAACAACGTGTCCTTGATTTAAACAAAGAAAGCAGCGCTTGTTCAATTTTAGCTTCTGAATGCGATCATACACGGTTGTTATGGTTTTACAGTCTTGACCCCAATGGCCTCGTCGGTCACAAAATACACAGAATGGAAGTATCGTCTTCTTCACTTTTGGTGACGATTTGCTTGATTTGGCATGAATTTGGAGTGCAGCTGTAGTGGGGATAAGGGTTGCTGAAGCTATAGGATTTCCTCTGATTTTCTGTGTGGTTAGAGCACCGTCAACCTCTTCGTTTAAGAATCGCATCAATTTAGTAATGTGGCTTTCCATGATATTCTCTCTCTTGGCATGAATAATCCAACGGCGAACAATGTCCTCCGGGAACGCGCGCAGAATTTTCGGAGCTAGCATTCGGCCATATTCGTCAACATTTTCTGCCAAGGCCCTGAGGGCCTGTATCCGCCGGTTACATTCGATGAATGTCATGTTTAAGGTGTTGGGCGTGACGTGTGATATAGGCTGTAGAGTCTCCAGGTAATCCAGATGGGCTTGGATTATTCTGTTTTTGTCACCGTACCGTGAAATGAGAATCTGTTTTGTCTCCTCATATGCGTCAGCGGTGATTGGAATTCCGTCGACCAAGTTCTTGGGCTCGTCCTCCAAGTATCCGCGAAGAAAAACGTGTTTATCGATACTGGAAATGGAAGGGTTGCCGTCAATAGATGATTGGAATTGTTCCCAGAAACGGGACCACTTCTCTACGTCTCCTGAGAATGGTTCCAACCTGATCACAGGAAGTTTAACTGTGTGCATTAAGGGTGGAGGGGGCACAGCGGCGTCTTTGGCAGACGCGAGACTTACATTATCGACAGGAGTTTTTTCTCCAATGGCGCGAGTCGCTTTGAGGATAGCTCTCTTGGCAAGATCGGTATATTCTTCGCACGAGATGACGTCAACGTTATACTCGGTGTCAGGAAGGACGTCATGGATTTGTTGATCGAGAGTGGTTAGACGGTCTAATGCTTCTTGAAGTCTAATCTGATTGTATTCGTAGTCGATCTCTGAGCTAGGTGTTGCATCATTTATTACCGTAGTGAATTTGGTAATAAGTGTTCTTGCCGTCTTTCTGAGACGTTTCAATTTCTGTAATTGTGAAGGCTGGTCCGGGTTAGACATAGTGGGTAGGGTATTGTAATACTTGACAATGGGTTGACAGCTGCTGTAATTCCTCGGCTACCTGCTGTGGACAAGGAAGTGAGGTAGCCCCGTAGGCTATTGTCGTGGCTGTGGAGCTGCAAGATGGCCAGGCGGTAATCCCTCTGCTACCTGCCGGAGACGTGGGAAGTATGCAGTGACGGTCGCTGGTAGACACAGTTCCAAATATTGTTCCTAGAGTGCATGCACGAGTTCGTGATAAGAATTCTAGGCTACTAGCGATCTCTATAGGAAGCATGCGAAGATACTCTGAATCAAGTTGTGTTCATAGATGTCACTGTCGTCTCGTTGAGTTGAATGCTGCGTCCGTAACTTCATCCAATGAATATTATTGCTTTTCTTTGTCATGCATATTTCATAAATCATCATGCGAATTTTTGATGTCATACATTAGTTACTTCTGCACTGATGTGAAAGTGTTTGAGGTAAGCGAGGACTAATGGTTTCTGAATCTCGCAGACAGTTGAAGTTTATTAGTACCCAGGGTTGCGTGCAGTTGCGTGCATGTAATACTGTATGCAGTGTCCCGTACTTCTAATAGATGGCGTTCAAGTCACCACTGCTTGGAATGTCCAATATCAATTATTTTAATGACAACGACATTGACAATATGTGATGTGTTTTGCCTTCATAAGCATGCAACATGTGCTAGATATCACAAAGTAATATTAGTTAGGCTAGTATAATTTTCAATAGCTCATCTGTATGATGGTGTAAGGTAATGGCGTCTCCAAATGTAGCTCGTTGGTAGCTTGCCCAATACTGTTGGTCGTTCTTCCTCGTGTGTGAAGCTAGTCCGTAGTGTAGACTGCTGGCTTAAACTATTCACCACTATAACGTAATTCTCTCTAGCACTTAAAATCGGAGTTTTCGGCACCAAGTGTGGGGTATTATAGCGTGAAGTTAGGAAGAACAACACCGTGACATTCACTATTTTATTCCATTAGTAACTACAACATACAACACACTCTAGCGGCAAGTTAGATTAACACATTGTCCTTGTTTCATTCCCCAACACCATCTATCAGCTTATTCTTCTGTTCCTCTGTTAAAGGGCCTCTCCGTCTTTAAGGGATCTGCCTCCACCATAAAACCCTGATAGCTTTTCACCATCCTTCTGAAACTAGTCCTATCTTAGATTCTATCCTCGGACGTCATTATTTTAAAGTAATTATTGATTTTCTATACAATAAAACGGCTGAAATATACGGCCGTATGATCGGGTGTCAAAAAGCATTCGGTAAAACTCAACCCAAAGCATTTTAACTTGCTCTTCCTTTTTATGTGTTTTTTTTTAGAGAAATGTACGAGTTAGGTTAGTATTGAGACTGCCCCTCCGGCCCCAGAACCTACCAGCCGCCACTGGTAGAATGGTGGGAATTTTGAAAACTGTAGGTCCAAAATTTATACATAAGTAAAGAAAATAAAGTAACAAGAAATTTAAATGCTTGAGTTTGTGTGGGAAGTGTTTTTTACTCGTTTCAGGCACTAGGTGTTTAAATTACAGTAATTGTTACTTCCTGCACAATGTAATTGAGAACAATCTTGGTTACCGACTGAAAAGCAATTCTGCTAATAAACTGTATATTGCTTAGGCAACACTGAAAACTGGCCTCTAATATTTCAATGTTATCTTATTTTCGATGGAGAAGATGAGAACTTTGAAGTTCAGACATTTGTAATTATCACACTCATAACTCAAAACTGGCCAACAAATGCCCTGATCGAATTGTTGATCACAAATGAAGTGTTGGTCATATGGCCTCAGCTACCTGGTTAGGACCCATGGTGTCTACAGAATCTGGAAATCAGGGAAATATCAGGGAAATTTGTCTCTCTGGAAATATCAGCGAAATGTCAGGAAATTTCGCAAAGGTGTACAAAAAATCAGGGAATTTTGAAGTTGTTGTTGTTTGAGTCTTCAGTCTTTTGACTGGTTTGATGCAGCTTTCCTGCCTCCCTGTCCTGAGCTAATCGTTTCATCTCTACAGAGCTACCACACGCTACATCCGAGGCAATCTGTTTAACATATTCTAACCTTGGTCTACCCCTACAGTTCTTGTCCTCGACCCTTCCTTCCATAAGTAAGCTTGCTATTCCTGGGTGTCTTAGTATGTGTCCTACTAACCTATCTCTTCTCTTCATTAGCAGTTGCCAGAAACATCTCTCCTATCCCACTCGTCTTAATACCTCTTTGTTTGTAACCCTATCTACCCATCTGATCTTCATCATTCTCCTGTAACACCACATTTTAAATGCTTCAATTCTCCTCTTTTCTGCTGCACCAATAGTCCAAGTTTCACTTCCATAGAGTGCCACGCACCAGACAAAGGCTTTCAAAAATTACTTCCTAATACCTAAATCTATATTCGATGTCAACAGATTCCTTATTTTGTAGAAATGCTTTCTTTGCCTGAGCCAACCTACTTTTTATATCCTCTTTGCTTCGTCCATCACTGGTTATTCTGCTTCCTATGTAACAGAAGTCTCCTACTTCCTTCAGCTTTTCACCTGCCAATTTGATCTCCATAGAGGTTTCTGATTTAAAGCCTCTGTGGCTTAGGCGGCAGCACGCCGGCCTCTCACCGCTGGGTCCGTGGTTCAAATCCCGGTCACTTCAAGTGAGATCTGTGCTGGACAAAACGGAGGCAGACAGGTTTTTCTCCGGGTACTCCGGTTTTCACTGTCAAAATTTCATTCCAGCAACACTCTCCACTATCATTTCATTCCATCTGTCATCCATTTAATCCTTGCCCCAGAGGAGTGCGTCAGGCCTCAGCAGCCGGCACAGTTCATATCCTCGCCGCTAGATGGGGGCTTCATTCATTCCATTCCATTCCTGACCCGGTCGGAGACTGGAAGCAGGCTGTGGATTTTCAGAGGTTTCTGATTTATTTCGGTTGCATTCCAGTATTTTTGTTTTACATTTATTAATTTTCATCATGAATTCTTTCCGTAAGACGGAGTCCATACCATTCAAGAACTTGAAAACTTTGAAGAAACTTTAAGAAAGAAAAAAAATCTATAATACAAAACATTTTGCATAGAGCGAGTGAGAATTATTTTGCAGCCGCTAAATTAATATCAGGGAATTTTTGTGGCAACATCAGGGACAAATCAGGGAAATATCAGGAAAATTTGTCAGACAACGTCTGTCGCCAACACGGGACCATTTTGGCAATCTACTATCCAATGTTGTCATTCCGCTTCTACTAGCATCTACCAGTGAAACTTTTACTCCATTCGGCAGCCTTTGGCTGAGATTCAATTAATTTTACATTGTAATTTTCAAATGTGACATCGGAGACCTTTTACAAGTATGACTTAGAGTACCAGCTTCATTCATGGTCAGGAAACAAACCAACATTTTAGGGTGAGATTCACCAAAGAAGCTAGCACCGGTACTTTATTTAACTAGGCATAACACAGTAGTTCAAATCCATCCTGTATGAATTATTGACTTACCTTGATTGATTTATTGCTAGTGAAATATTTTCTATGCTATGTTTTGTGTACTCTTACAACTGTTTCCATTTTGTAGACATTGACTTATTCATGGACAAGCCACTTGATGTATGCTAGGAAAGAGGATATTCACAGCCTAATGAGAAGCAAATACTTATAAAACAATATTGCTAGTTAACCATATGTATTCGAGGTGAACAAGCTTATGGCCTCTCTGTTAGTAATGCTAGGAAGAAACATTATACCCCTGCATTATTCATAAGTTGACCTTGTTTTGTTGTGAAGTGATGGTTCATGGTCATTGAGTTCAACAACTGTTCGGTTCCTCAAGCCTCAGTTCTAACCCTTAATGACTTGTGTAGGATATTGTTTACATTTAATTTCTTATTTATTTAAGAAGAACATTTCTTGACATTATTCAAAGCTATATATGTTATTATTAATGACTTGCTATATTTACTTAAATTATCTGTTTGTATTCTTAGGAAAATATTAAAAAAGAAATAATACCGTAGCTGTTTCATTTACGGACTTGCGACATTGTGGTCATTTAGCCCCGTGTAGTTGGGTATGTTTAATGACCTGTGTTAATGTGGTGTACGTAGAAGTGTTTATATTTTTAATTGGAATAGGATTGGAAAGGAGGCAGCTGTAGCGTTAAGTTAGGAACCATCCCAGAATTTATCTGGAGAAGACATTGGAAACCTCGGAAAATACCTCCAAGATGACTAAGGTGACCTATGCTCAGTTTTGCCTCACAAAGCTGAGAGTACCCCATCTCAGCCCTCAGACTAGTAATAAATTTCTTGGCAGAGCCGAGAATCAAACCCAGACCCCTAGGGCGACAGCCGAGAATGCTAGCCACTACTCCAAAGGCCATAGAGAGCCATCACGGGCCCTAGGTCAGACTCAGGCTCAGGCTGGGACTTGACTCAGGCTCAGCCTGAGGGCTTTCAGGCCCCTTCATATTTTCAAGCTGTAACATTATTTTGAAAGTACCACTTGTATTTATTTAACCCATAAATAACTCCGTGGAATTTATCACGTCATGTTGAATATCGATTCACTTGGTTTTCAGTTCTTCAGTCACCTTTTTGCCTCTCATTGCTTGCTGTTTTACTTCATGATTTTGATCACTGTGCATTTAAAATGTCATTTTTGTTGTAACTGACCGTCTACGGGCTCCACTAGAATAGGCCGTTCTGCTTTCAGAGATGAAGTATGTATATAGTGAAATTTTACAGAGTTTGAATTAGAAACTTACAGCCTTATAAATGTATCTTCAACTTCTGTTTGTTATAAATTAAATGGACAACTCTGATGACTTTACTATTTCCCCGGCTGAGCAGCAAAAATACACAATGGATATTTATAACATTCATTATAGTTCTCCTTGTAATGTTTTGGGTACTGTTCATTGGTTTCATTTACATTGAACATAGTCTTATGAAAAAATGCCAAAATAGTTTAGAAATAAATTTGAGTAAAGTTACCTGTAAGCCATCACGGGCCCCACAGGCATGTCCAGGACCCGGGGCTATAGCCCCGCTTGCTTCTCCCTTTTGTTGGGCCTGGCTACACCATGAGGTGGTCAAAAAGTAAATAATGCATATATCACACCCAAGTAATTAACACCAGAAAATCTTCTAGGTTTATTGTCATGTACCCTGATGTATCAAAATGGGTTCGTCAGCAGGCTTTTGAAACACAATGTCTGGACCCTCCTTTGGACTACATCCCTATTTTGGAGTACATCATTGTCGTAAATAGTAAAATGAAGGAAGTACACTATGAGAATTTGTGAATGCAAACTCACAATCATAACATAGTTCCCTTTCAGCTCCTTTAGCCAATAAGCACTATGAATGTTTTAAACTTGAGCATTGGAAAAGTTGACTATCCTAGTGTTATCCAGATATGGTGTGCCAAATGTCTACAGATGAGCTCAATTTGGACTAGCTGTGTGGATCAGCGGTAACGTTCTCGCCTGCTGTACCCAAGGTTGCAAGATCGATTCTTGGCGCAGTCAGTGGGCATTTGTGGATGCACAAAAATGAGGGAGTCATGTCAGTAGATTTACTGACAAGTTAAAGATCCCTTTCGGGGCAAAATTCCAGCACCCCAGCGACTCTAAAAGCCATGGTACCAATAACATTATATTATTGAGCTCAATTTGGTACCACACACTAGAAGATTTGCTGGTTTGCTATCCTAGGGGGATCCAGATATGGTGTACCAACTGTCTGCTGATGAGCTCAATTTGGTGCCACACACTAGAAGATTTTCTGGTGTTAATTATAATTTTACTTTGAAGCATGCCTGACTTAAAGAGATGCCTTTTCATTAATTTATTTCTTGCTGTTTTTGTACAAGTACAAAGTATTATAAATACATAGGGACATTCTATTCTTTGTACATTAATGTTGAGAGCTCAGAAAATAAGGATAACAAACTATACCGGTACCCAATTATGCACTCTGTATACCGATAAGTGATAACTTACCCCATAAAAATTACCATATAGGCCTACACATTACTTACAGGTTGAACTTAACAGACCTTTGATTTTAAAAAAGAGCTCATATAGCCTGTGGTAGTATATTCCATTAAAATTATAAAAGAGACACTGAATTTTTGGTGAAGATGGGCCCACCCCACCATTACCATCATCATCATCTTGCACAGTTTCCAGCCACTGGCCGGGTCTGTTTGGAACACAAGCCTCTCCAACGTATGTTAATACTTCAGTATTAACTTCAAGATTAATCACGATACTAATTTTGACATTTATAAGTTCAAGTTGTGTCAGCACTTGATAATGAATACATGATGACAATTAACTAATTATGTCCAATAACATAGCTCTTATTTTCATCAAATCAATAACAAATAATAGCTTTTTTTTATTGTTTCTACACTTGATGCTGCTTATTGAACTCGGTAGCTATGAGGAGATCGTTGTTGGAGGTCATTAATGAAGTATTTCAACCCAATTCTTAAATAAAATGCATTGTTGATGCATTTTAATAAATGTCATTTCTTTCTGTTTATATAAACAAAGCAATTATCTGAAGATGCTGTTAATCATTTACAGTATTCAACAAGCTTTCTTTACTGTGATAATTTTATTTGTTTAGCATGAATGTGGGGACTTCATTGTATTTAATCGTTTGGTAAACATCATTTGTGAATTCTGCTTCAAAATCAAAGTTTAAAAAAGGGTCATCATCATCAATAAAGAAATCAAATCACTTATCTAGGAAAGAATGGATGTATTTATTTGCAAACAATAAAACTACCATTTAAAAAAGATAATGAGAGACTTGAATTTTTTACAGAAGGAAACAAATAACAAAAATTTTTAAATGAGAATATACTAATCCCAACACTTCCTTCCGACTCACATAAACTCACCTACTAATCTAATCACAACTTTTTGTTTAGTTTATACTCCAAACATTAAGAGGCATATGGCTGAAAATATCCTCCGACACGGTTCCATTCCATTTCCATTCTTCCCACAAAGGAATATTTGCCCCATTGACTTAGATTAACTTTATAAGAATGATAAGTACCCCTCATTTTTGTACATAAAAGCATGATTTTTGAGATAAATATCTTACGTAATATTTCTTTGAGGTTAGTGTATATAAATACTTGTTTCCCGCCTAATGTAATTGGGCACAATTTGTGTTGATCGACTGGAAAGCTTTCTTTATTAGAACTAGGCAACACTGAAAAATGGCTTCCATCACTTCAATTTATAACAACAATGAAATCAGCCCCTATAAACCCCCAACATTCCCAATCTCCCACGAATATTGTCCCATGCATTCTCTCCCTTCTAAGCTAACAACATAGCCCCCTTATCTTGCTGTAGAATGTAACATTGATAGCAGTTGCATCATGAACTCTTTGCCCCTAAACCTAGGGTTGCTAACCTACCCAATATTAGTGGGAAATCATGATTTTTGTACATATTTCTCTTTTTATGTCCATATACAGAAATGGGAAGGCCCTTCTTCTGACATTTATCCAAGAAATATTACTTAATATATTTATAACAAAATAACACACTTGATGTTTATGAATTAACTTACACTTATACACAAAATACTTTGTTTAGATTAAGTTTTCTTATTTTTAAAATTTCTTTTATACATACCCCGTAAGTTTGTCAAAAGTTGTGTAGCATGTCAATTAGTGTTGACCGACTGGAAAGAACTAGACAACACTTAAAAATGGCCTCTATCACTCCAAGGAAAACTTTAATCAAAATTTAATGCTTTTTAGTCGGTCAACACGATTGTACCCAATTGTAATGGGTGTTTCTCTAACCCTAAAAAAAATTATATGAGATTCATAAATTTGTTTTGATCGTCAAGTGATTAACCACAGATATCACACTATGGAAGCAAACTTGAAGATCAGTAACCACTAACAATATCTTAACAAAATATCACATATAACCAACAAATCTTCACTAGTTGCACAAGTTTATAATAACTGATGTAACTAAATAAGTGTATATATTGTAAATAACAACACCCACATGCTTGCATACATAGATTTAACAGCCTAAGTGTAAAGGATCTCATGATGATCACTTGACAATTGAAACTAGTCAACCAAGTTAATTTATTAATCTCATGTTGGCTACGTTTTTTTTCAGGTTTCGGGAAACGACCATTACAATTGGGTACAATCGTGTTCGATGACTGAATATTACATTTTGATTACAAAGGCAACACTGGCTTCCAACACGATAACAAGGCAAACTTTAAAACAAGGGTATCTGAAAGGAGGTTTGTATTTAAACACACAGTTTTCTTCTGGGAGCCAACAGAGTGTTTCAGTTTATTAATTTTATTTCCTTTTTTTTAGAAAAATATCATAATAATAATTTTTGTCTTAAATAATTTTAACTCAAAAAGAGTTTTAACTTATATATACTGTATAACAAAAAGTCAAGTTCTTCATCAATCAACATCTGTCTCCTTCTTCTGTAAAGCAACTACCTCAGAATTGTCACTGTAACGTGGTTTCATAGTTGCTCCTGTTAGTTCCAGAGGATCTGACCTGCAACATGGAAGCATTACAAATAAACAACAATGTGAAAGTGAGGGAAAGCTATCCAAGGCTGCTACTCTTGTATAACTAGTTGTTGGGTTTTGGCATTGACAATAGATATGAAATTTGTATAAAACTTATCAACTAATGAATCTCTGCATTTTAATACTTCTACATATGGATTTTAGCCTTAGAGGCTGGATTCAGACAGCTCCTTAACCTGGTCAATAAGTCAAAATAAAATTTTGGGCTACATGGATAATTCTTGTCAGGCGTATCCCCATCGCGGGGGTGGGCAATGGTTCTGTAATATAACATTGAACTACAATAACGGCTAAGTTCTGGTGAGGATCCAGTCCTATGGGGTATAACATAGGCCAGTGCACAGGGTTACATGTGAAGTCCTCAATGTTATCTGCAGTGGAGAAGATGGACTTCGATACAGTGAAGATGGCGGAAGAGGCAACCCAGTACTCAGGCATTAAATATGAGCACAACCTGCTGAAAGGCTAAGGGAGACAACTCCGACAGAAAATGTCTCTAATGATCCTTATTGTTACGTGCCACCCCCTAGTGGCACTTTTGTTGACTGGATTACGGTAGGTAGAAAGCACAACACCAATTACTGCTTTAAAGAGAAGTTAGCTTTATTGCTTGCAGGAAAGATACACCACTCAACAGCAAATACAAGCAATTAGAACCTTACTCCAGTCAACAAAAGTGCCACTAGGAGGTGGCACGTAACAACTGGTGTCAGAAGCCGGATTACGAACCCAAGCACAAGCACAACACCTGACGGTCCTGGTTTCAAAACCCGAGCAGGTCATTTTCTCTAATTTTCCTGTGAGTGCATGCCCTTTACAAGACAAACAACTAAAATGGAGGCACAATTGGCAGCATTGCTAGAAAAGTTAAGTAGCATGGAAACTAAGATGGAAGACGGCCAGAAGAAGATGGAAGACGGCCAGAAGAATTTAACCAAGGACCTAACTGCCATATTAGAAGACGGCCAGAAGAAGATGGAAGACGGTCAAAATAAGTTAGCGGAGGACCTGAAGAAGATGGAGGACGGCCAGAAGAAGATGGAGGACGGCCAGAAGAAGTTATTGGAAATATCTGTTCCCATAGGAAACAGGATGTAAAATTGTCCGATTGAGCTATGTACATTAACAAATTCACAAAGAAATTTGATAAAATGGTCCGGCTAGCTCAAAACAGTTGCCAGCGTTTCGCCCCAGTGTACCAATGGGCTCTTCAGTTGGTTATGGTACACCTCACCAAGACGCGTGGCTAGTACATACTGTGAAGGCCGCTGCAAGGCACAAATGTTGCCACGAGCAGCGCCAATGTACTACGGAAGTCAAAACTTCCTTTCAAAAATAATGTTAGCTTACCTTGCTAATCCATATTGGAAATATCTGTTCCCATAGGAAACAGGATGTAAAATTGTCCGATTGAGCTATGTACATTAACAAATTCACAAAGAAATTTGATAAAATGGTCCGGCTAGCTCAAAACAGTTGCCAGCGTTTCGCCCCAGTGTACCAATGGGCTCTTCAGTTGGTTATGGTACACCTCACCAAGACGCGTGGCTGGCGAAACGCTGGCAACTGTTTTGAGCTAGCCGGACCATTTTATCAAATTTCTTTGTGAATTTGTTAACAGAAGAAGTTAGCCGAGGACCTAACTGCCAAACTAGAAGACGGCCAGAAGAAGTTAGCCGAGGACCTAACTGCCAAACTAGAAGACGGCCAGAAGAAGTTAGCCGAGGACCTAACTGCCAAACTAGAAGACGGCCAGAAGAAGATGGATGACGGTCAAAATAAGCTAGCGGAGGACCTAAAGAGGATAGAGGACGGCCAGAAGAAGATGGAAGACGGTCAGAATAAGTTGACACAGGACCTGAAGAAATTAGAACTGGGTCTGCGTGAGGAAGTCACGGCAGTGGAAACGAAGTTCGACGCCTTACAAGTGGAAGTTGCCGAGCTGCGCCAACGCCCGCTGATGGGGGTGGAGGAGAAATTCAACGCCTTACAAAAGGAAGTTGCCGAGCTGCGCCAACGCCCACTGACGGGGGTGGAAGAGAAATTCAAAGCTTTACAAAAGGAAATTGCTGAGCTGAGCCAACGCCCGCCGACAGGGATGGAAGCGAGATTCAACGCTCTACAAGAGGAAGTTGCCGAGCTGCGCCAATGCCCGCCCACCGTTACACTGGGAATATCAGGAACGGGACATAGCAGAGTGACGCCCCCAACCTTCGACGGAAAGGTCCCGTGGAGCACCTACTTACGTCAGTTCGAGGTGGCCTGTTCCATAAATAACTGGAACAACACAGAAAAGGCTACAGCTCTCATTGTAGCGCTGAGAGGTGACGCCCTTAACGTCCTTCAGGCCATCCCGACTGGATCCCAGGACTACGCTTCACTGATCGCCCATATGGAGTCCCGATATGGAGATAGCCATCTTCAGCAGGCCTACCAGATGCAGCTCCGGACCTGGGTACAGAAGAACGCGGAAACCCTGCAGGATTTCGAGATGGACATCGCACGCCTCGAGAGGCTCGACTATCCAACAGCGCCGGCCGACTTTCTGGAACAGATTGCGACGCAGACCTTCACCGACGGGCTACGGGACTCGGACACTCAACAGGCACTGCGACTCGCGCGCAATAAGACCCTGGCAGATGCGCTGAGCCACGCACTTGAGTTCGAGACGGCAAAACAGGCATCTAGAATGCACGCGCGGGTGCGTCAAGTGGACGTCGACGAACCAGCAAAAACCAACGAGACCAAGCCCCTGGCCGACGAATTGATGGAGGCGCTAAGCCGTTTCTTCAATAGTCGCGGCACCACCAGCAACGACACAGCCGGAAGACAACCGGAGAGGCGGCCCGGAAGAGGACTACCGACCTGCTGGGCCTGCGGTAAGAAAGGCCACCTGAGCAAGGACTGCGGTGATCGCCGCCGCCGAGGGTATCCGACGGGAGATCAGTCGTCTGAAAACCGCGCGGCCCAGGGTAACGAGTATTAGCCAGCCTTGGGGGGCAAAGGTTGGCTTGTGACGGTCGTCAAGCCCCGGCAGTCCAAGTGCGTGTGACGAAGTTACGGAGGGACAATAGCAGCCTGATGGTCGACGGAGTCGTCAACGGAGTGAGCTGGCCCATGCTGATCGACACGGGAGCATCGAGGACCATCGTCAATCCCACCGTGATCCCGAAGTGGAGAGTGCAACCCACACAGAGGAACCTACAGCTAATAACCGCGACCGGAGAGACCGCACCGGTACATGGCGAAGAATCACTGGAGCTCGTCATTGGTCGACGGGTGGTGAAGCATCCAGTGCTTGTGGCTGACGTATCAAACGAAGTGATCATCGGACTGGACTTCCTGGACCAGAACAACATCATCTTGGACTTGAGTACCAACACTCTGCACTTCGGAGGTGAGGAACTTGCTTTGCAACCAGCACACGAGGCCGTTACCGCACGACGAGTAAGGCTGAGAGAGGACGTCATCGTTCCTGCCAGGACGGAGGTCAGCGCCGCCGTAATTGTCGACGGAACTGCTGAGGGAGTGGCGGCTGTCATCGAGCCAAAATATGAGGACATCCAGACAAAAGGATTGCTAGTTGCCAAGACCCTCATCAACACGACGCCTCGGCCGTACGTCCGCCTATCCAACCTGAACGACTACAATATTACGGTTCACCGGGACACCAACCTAGGAGTCTGCGAGCCCGTTACCTGGATTGCCCGCATCACAGACACAACGGACGGACACCTGCAGACGGACAACCGAAGAAGACGCGCACTGCCAGAAGAACTACAGAAGCTGTACCAAGAATCCCAGGACCATTTAGACGAGGAGCAATCACGCCAACTTCAGGACCTGCTACGCGAATTCCAGGATGTCTTCTCCGTGGGGAGCAAAGACTTCGGTAGGACAAGCTTGGTCCAGCACAGAATCGACGTTGGGGACAGCACACCGATTAGGGCCCCATTCCGACGTGTCCCGCTCGCCAAGCAAGCCGAAGTCGACCGGATGGTAGAAGAGATGAAGGAGCAAGGGGTGATCGAGCCATCACATAGTCCTTGGAGTCCTCCGGTCGTGCTAGTGAAGAAGAAGGACGGTTCCACCAGGTTCTGCGTGGACTATAGGCGGGTGAACGACGTCACGAAGAAGGACAGCTACCCTCTACCCCGGATCGACGACACGCTGGACACCATATCAGGATCAAGATGGTTCTCCACCTTGGATTTGAAGAGTGGCTACTGGCAGGTGGAGGTCCACCCTAAGGACCGCGAGAAAACGGCGTTCTCTGTGGGCAGCGGGCTCTGGCAGTTCACCGTCATGCCATTCGGTCTGTGCAACGCCCCTGCGACCTTCGAAAGGCTAATGGAGTCCATTCTGAGGGGACTACACTGGAAGACCTGCCTGGTCTACCTAGACGACGTCATCGTTCTGGGAAAAATCTTCGAGGAGTACTACAGCAACCTGAAGGAGATCTTGATGAAGCTACGGGCTGCCCAGCTGAAGTTGAGCCCCAAGAAGTGTCAGCTCTTCCAGAAGCAGGTCCAGTACCTTGGGCATATTGTCTCCGAGGAAGGGGTGCGCACCGACCCAGAAAAGACCGCAGCTGTGAGGGAGTGGTCAGTTCCGAAGGACAAGTCCCAACTACGAAGCTTTCTGGGACTCTGCACTTATTACCGTCGCTTCGTGAGAGGATTCGCCGACATCGCCAAACCACTGCATCGACTGACTGAGAAGGACCATCTCTTCACATGGACAGCAGAATGCCACAGTGCCTTCGAACAACTCAAGCAGGCTCTGTGCACCGCGCCTATTCTGGCCTACCCCAGACCTGGAACAAGGTTCATCGTCGATACCGATGCCAGCGACTTTGGTATAGGGGGAATCCTGTCGCAAATAGAGGACGGCGAGGAGAGAGTAGTGGCCTACTTCAGCAAAGCCTTGTCAAAGCCAGAGAGGAACTATTGCGTCACCAGGAAGGAACTGCTCGCCATCGTGAAGACCATCGAACACTTCCACAAGTACCTGTACGGGCAAGAATTTCTCATCAGGACCGACCATGCATCCCTGCGGTGGCTCCTGAACTTCAAACAGCCCGAGGGTCAACTCGCGCGGTGGTTAGAGAGGCTTCAACAGTACAACTTCGAGATCCAGCACAGGAAAGGCCAACTGCATTCTAATGCCGACGCCCTGTCACGAAGACCGTGCCCCGAAGACTGCACCTTCTGTACTAGGAGGGAGGAGAACACCGGGATACAGTGCCGACGGACTACTGTGGAACTTCAAGGGAACTGGAGCCGCGAATCTTTCACGCGGGCACAAGCAGAAGATGATGACCTGGGACTGATAGCCGAATGGAAGAGGGCCTGTGTCCCCAGACCCGGGTGGAACATTGTGAGTGACTGCAGCCCAAAGTTTAAGTCCTACTGGACGCAGTGGGACTCGCTGATTGTAAGGGATGGCCTCATCTGCCGCGCCTGGGAGAGCACCGACGGGAAGACATATCGGGAACAAGTCGTCGTTCCAAAGGCTATGACGGAGGAAGTCCTGAAGGAAGTTCATGGAGGATCATCTGGTGGACACCTAAGGATAAAGAAGACCCTGGAGAAGCTGAGAGAGCGGTTTTACTGGATCGGATGCCGAACCGACGTGAAGAACCACTGCGCGAGGTGCCACGATTGCGCAGCCAGCAAGGGCCCAGGACGAAGACGGCGGGGTCCACTGAAGACCTACAACGTGGGCGGCCCCATGGAGAGAGTGGCCATCGATGTTGCTGGGCCATTCCCGTTGAGCGAGGCAGGGAACCGCTACATATTGGTCGTCAGCGACTACTTTACCAAATGGCCGGAGGCGTATGCGCTCCCTAACCAGGAAGCCACGACGATTGCAGAGACCCTGGTGAAGGAATTCGTCAGCCGGTACGGAGTACCCCTGGAGCTGCACTCCGACCAAGGGAGGAACTTCGAGTCGCAGGTGTTCCAGAACCTATGCCAGCTGCTGGGAATCCGGAAGACAAGGACAACGCTGCTACACCCTCAGTTCGACGGGATGGTAGAGCGATTCAATCGCACCATCGAGAACCATCTCCGAATAGTCGTCAGCGAGCACCAGAGGGATTAGGACAAACATCTTCCACTATTTCTCCTGGCCTACCGCGCCGCCGTGCATGAAGCCACCGGATGCACACCAGCCCGGGCCATGTTTGGGAGGGAGCTCCGTCTACCTGTCGATCTTGCCTTCGGCCGACCTGGGAATGATCCGGTCCCGGTAAGCCAGTATTGTCAAGAACTGGTCGACCAACTGGAGGACGTGCACGCGTTCGCGAGGAGGAAACTGCGGATCGAGACCAACCGAATGAAGACCCGATACGACCAGCAGACGGATGCCGGCGGATTCCACGAGGACGACCTGGTCTGGCTCTTCAACCCATTATGGAAGAAAGGCCTGTCACCCAAACTGCAGAAGTCCTGGGAGGGCCCGTACCGAGTCGTGAAACGGATCAACGATGTCGTCTACAGGATCCAGCGGAGCCCGAGGGCGAAGATGAAGATCGTGCATCGAGATCGCCTGGCAGCCTACGGAGGGACACAGACGGACCAATGATTGATCAGGACGATCAGCCTTTTAGGAAGGGGGTGGTGTTACGGCTGTGAGTTTGTGTCATCGCTCGCGGCATGAGTCACAACTGCCCCAGGGCTGGGCTGTGCCCTGCCTCAGTGTATTGCGTACGCCTTATGCAACAGGACTACTAGGACAAAGGGATGGTCCAGAATATTCGTGACTCAACCAGTGAAGGAAACCTCGAGAAGCCGTGAACCCTGGATGGGTCTAGAAGCATTTATTGAGTCACCGGCCTGCTATATAAGAGCGACCTGTCAAGCAGTGTTGTTGTGTTTTACGAGCTAGTGCAAGCGTTTATCGTGAGCGACAGAAGTGTGGTGACTTGCGAAACCCCTAGTGAAGCCGTTTCTCTTGACAGCGAGGAAGTGAGAAGCATACAGGGGACTGCCTGTGTTTTCGTAAGTAACTGTAATTTGTGTACATAGGGGAGAGTTGCATGTAGTTCAGTCAAGGCCACCAGACTCATTAGCGAGAAGATTAACTGTTGTCAAGTGAAAGAGGGCAAGGGCTCTCCATAAGTAAGAGACTTGAGGAAACTGGAGTAAGGTTCCAATTGCTTGTATTTGCTGATGAGTAGTGTATCTTCCTGCAAGCAATAAAGCTAACTTCTCTTTAAAGCAGTAATTGGTGTTGTGCTTTCTACCCACCGTAATCCAGTTAACAAAAGTGCTACTAGGGGGTGGCACGTAACATTATGTTAGGTCTAGCAAGTCAATAGTTGGATGAAAAGACATTGCTTTCAATGAAAATACGAGCCTCGGATTGTTTGAATTTAATCACCGAAATCGCCTCAATAAGGATAGAGTAAGGTGGAAGAGGCTCGTCACCAGCACCCGGGAAACTGGAGCTGTTAACTTGATGATGATGTTGACCTGTGGATTTTAGCTATTTTGAATTTGCAATAATATGTGAAATTGGCACAATATCCAAAATTATGTACTTGCTGCTAAATAAATGCAATGTTTTTGGTTTGTTTTGGAAAACTAGTTATTTTTCTTAATAATATTTCTTTGTAATAATAATAAGAATAGTTTTTCTTCAGTAAAATTGTCTCTTTTTTAAATTTACTGTGCTCAAAAGTTTTTCATGGAAGGTGTCTCTTTATTTTAGGCTAAAGACTAACATCTATGACTTTAGTCATAATTCTATATCTTCACATATTGATTATGATATATTATAAAAATATTGTAAAGTGGATATTTATATAATATATAAAGACTAACATACTGACTTTTAATTACTAAGTTCAGTGTTTGTATGTTTAAGTGTAAGGTCAATTTGTATACGAGTCCCATCCAAAAATTAATTTTCCGTATTTTTTTAAGTAAAAAGAAAACAAAGCTACAACATACAGCAATATTTGAGCTATTTTTTGACATAATTTTTGACAGAATTTAGACACCTGTCATATCGTGGGATCAACTTTTGTATTCCTGTGTCATAGAAGTCTGCCGCCCGGGAATGGAACCAGCGTGTAACATTCGTCTTCAGCTCTTTGTCAGTGTGAAGATGCTGACCAGAGGACAGAAATTTCTTGAGGAGCAAGAAAGGTGGAAATTGATGGGAGCAAGATTAGGACTCCCATCTGTATATATAGACACACACCCAATACATGCAGCTAAATGAGCTCGATGTCCAAGCTCCTCAAATTAAACAACAAGGAAAAGATGCTCCAAAGATCAATAATCAAAAATTAAAATTAAAACGCTTCTAAACCATTGTCAGTGTCCTCAAACAAGTTACTATCAAAGACGTGATTTATTGGGTGGTTGAGTCATGGTAAAATGTCACAAAGCATTGGCTTACAAAGTCATGGAAAACGTTATGGCCAACTCAAATCATATAGCGAAAGCTCAGATGAGTAGAGGAGACCAGATCTGAAGTTTTACATCAAATCCCAGGCTGTGAAGAAGCAGAGGAAACAGATGTGAACGAGTAATTATCAGTTGACACAGAAGATCCAGTTATGACTAACAGAAAATAGTTTCCCACGTAAGTCAGTCAGATGACGATGTAGCAGATACAGCCCCACTGCCTTGAATTATGTATTCGGATGCTGCAAAAGTTCGAGACATCCTTGCAATATGTCAAATAACAACTCAGCACTACAGCGCTGGACATAATGTTTATGAAGCGATGGAGAAATATTGGGTCTTCCTTAAGATTTTTGTCTTGTGTTGGCAGAAAGAGAAGATAGTACAGTAGTTGTTTTATCTCAGCACACATGTCATGCGTTGTTGGCATGTTAAAGAACCCATTTGAATTCAGTAGACTGTGTTCATAATGGCAAAATTAATCTCAGGAATTTCCGCCTACACAAAGTTCCTCCTTTCTCCACTAGAAAGCGCTATAGTGTCAAGGAGCTTAGATATCTAACCTCCTTGACTTTCATAGCGCTCCAAGGAACGGCACAAATTCGACATGCACGCTGCCCTCTGGGTGTCATATAACAAAGCTTGCACCCAGCATCTGAGGCCATACGATATTATTATTATTGTTAAATTTGTTGAGTATTAAATCTGATGATCTGTAACGCAAGTCACCATAGCTCAGATTCAAACTGTGAGAACATGCTTGGAGTGAGTAAAGTACAGTAAGAACAGACATGGTCAAACAGCTTTTCTAAGCAATAGTCTCAACAAACTCATTTTGATATCGTGGTCTCTTCAAGAGAGCTGGTATTATGTGACACACAGTAAAATAACCTGCATAGAAACATCTTTCTGCATATCTCAATTGAAGTGACTGTATGACACCATTAGTAAGTGGCGAGGCTGACATGCAGCGCCAAAGGAGAGAGTGGAGAGTACAGGAAAAAGTGCAGTTGCTATGATGTGGAGGGGATAATGGGAAGGAAATAGCTTGCACAAACTGAATTCAAGGATGGGCAGTTTAAATGTCGTTGGATAATGCATTTCACAAAGCCCACTGCTATGTCCTTCCAAATCCTAGCCCCAATTAATTACAATATTGTAATTGTGGCCAGCATATCGGTGTACTCAGGTTTCCTGGTTGGTCAAAGTAAAAAACACAGTGCATCTTGAGAATACTGAAATCTTGATCATACCATTTTAAAATAATCCTCTTTGCACTTTCAACTTGAAGTAACTCCAACCTCTGAACATACCTTTTAATGCCTACAGGTGCATCATCATTTTCACGTTGAATTAGCTTCCTTCTTGCATTTATATTCTTGTATACAACACATATAATGATGAGCAAAATTGGCACCAGGACACCCAGTATGATGCCAGATGTGATACCAGCCTCTCGAGAGGATTTCTCTTGCTGCCCTGAAAAAAGCAAATCATTCAAACAATCAGTTAGAGGACACCCATACTTCACTTGGAGACTCATTCCTGGCAAGACTGAGAAGCACCAAAACAAAGAAGAGACAGAGTTTTTAAGTTTAAGTCAGAGTTCTTCTAAAATAGTTAATACCTGTTTACAATACTTGCCTTGTTTGAATTCTCTTAACTACCATATGTTCCTTCCCTTTCTTTTCTTTGGCCTTTCAATCAATATGATGGGGCTTTCCTTTTATATCTCTTGTTCGTCTCACTTATTGTGTCATTAACTGAATGATAAGTGTGAAAATACCTTTGTGGTTGAAAAATAATGGATTTGTATGCTTTCAATCGCAGCATTACGTGGAGGGCTTGCCGCTCACTGTGGTGGATCGAGTATGACTCCAGTTAATGCATGTAAAATTTCCAACATAGGGATCAAACATTAACACAGTCAGTGACTGACGGAGCATCTTGGAGAGACAGATCACTATCAGATAAGTTAACGTATTGCAACATTTCATCATGGTGTTCATTGACAAATACTGCTTGTTAGTATTTGTAGTTATACCGTAGTTTGGGGGGCTTATCGCCAAAGTACTGTACCTCATAAAAGTAGGTTTACTATTAAGATTTTGCCTCTCCTTCACTGATTAGTGCTGTAGAGCCATGACTATTTTTGATTGGCATTGTGAGTTTTAATAGCATATGGTAGCGCAATTTTGTTGTCTTGTGTATACAACTGATATGATTGACCTGGGTCTGATGATGTTTGCACCATGAACAAAAAATGTCGTCCTTGTAACCCCGTTGTAATCGGTGCAAATAATAATTAATGCCATGTAGATATTATGATGATTAGCCTCCGAGGCTTAGGCTGCAGCACACCAGTCTCTCACCGCTGGGTCCGTGGTTCAAATCCCGGTCACTCCATGTAAGATCTGTGCTGCACAAAACAGAGGCAGACAGGTTTTTCTCCGGGTACTTCGGTTCTCCCTGTCAAAAATTTAATTCCAGCAACACTCTCCACTATCATTTCATTTGTCATTCATTTAATCATTGCCCAGAGGAGTGTGACAGGCTTTGGCAGCCTGCACAGTTCATATCCTCGCCGCTAGATTGGGGCTTCATTCATTCCATTCCTGACCAGATCGGTCGACTGGAAGCAGGCTGTGGATTTTCATTTCTTTTTTTCAGATATTATGATTCAGGTACAATCTCATAATTCCCACAAATATAATTGGGCATAAATTTGTGTTGGCCAACTGAAAGTTATCAATTGCAAATCATCTTTATTTACTTTTGATATAACAGTCAAACAAATGTCCTTTAAAAGTTTAAATTATATGCCAATCAATACTGTGTAAGTATTGATTGGCATATAATTTAACCTTTTAATTCATCTATTATTATTATTATTAATCTTGATTGGTCACATTGGACCACTTGATTCATTCCACAATCACTTCTTCTTTGAAGGTAGTAACTTACTGCTTGGTTCTCGCTCTCTTTCCAGTACTTTTTCATTCTTGCAGATCGGGATTTTCTCAATTCATCTGAAATCTCCACAGGCGCAGAAAGTTTGTGAGTTTTAAGAATGGTGTTAATTTTATTTTTCTCCTCGGCATCTGTTATCTTGAGTCCAACTGCTGTGAGATCTTGTTGGATTTCTTGGATCCATTTTCCTCCAGTTTTCTTTCCTAGATTTCTCATCACTAGTTGGCGTACAATTCTGTTTTCTGGAAGCCGTAAGATGTTAAAAAAATATGAAATTCTTTTCTTCTTCATTGTGCTGGTGATTGGATCAATCTCACGATAGACAGTTTCATTTGGGAGAATCCTCCAGACTCCCTCAACCTGATACTGGTACTTTTTATTTATGCATGTTCTAATAAGTTTTCTTTCTGTTTTGAGGAGCTGATCAGTTCCTTGTTCATTTTTTAATTTGGAACAATGTTTCATCTATCAATACAGGTATCTACCAACATTTGTGCCATCAATGGCAAATGTATTTGCATTAAATGTCCTTTACCTCATGAGAGATATGTTTTATTAACTTTTCACTGCAACAGTCTGAAATAACCATAAGAATGTTAGAGATTTGAATTTTTCTTATCATCATGCTCCAGTGACTCTGGGCATTTAGTGCTAGGTTTGAGAACAGTCTAGTTTCTATGGCAAAAAAACTCTCTATGGGCATTTGGATTTTCATGACTACAATGATGATGAAAGAAATGAGAATTATAGTATCACCCTATTATTAGCTCAGTGATAGTGGCAAACATAGTTGGAGGTTGTGGGTTGAGGTACTGCATGGATCAGGTATTTTCATTTCCTACCTTCGATCTCAATGTCTTGTATTAATTGTGCAATGCATGACCTAATAGCTGAAAGCCTCCAATTGTCAACATATATAAAAAGTATTTTTTATTTATTAATTTTGTATTTTTTTTAAATGGTGTTGATGATATACAACTGTAATGGGGACACTCAAGTGTGGACTGGTACCTATATAATCTGATTTGTGATTGTTTTTATTACTTACAAACTTACTGTGAAGTTTCAGTGGAAATGGTTTGGTTCTAGTAGATCAGTCTCGACGTGAGAATGTTGAGTTGATAACAATAGGTAATCAATACTCAAACATCTGTGCAGCCAGAGTCGATCACAATATATATATCTCAAATCCAAAATTCAATTTTTTTACATTATGTGGGCTGCACATGGAATTGAGAATGGTTTTGATTTCAGAGTCTTATTTCAATTAGGTAAAACGTTACATGCTATATTACTGTATGCACTAGCAATGCATGATTTTATTCATGATATATAGCTAGGGATAGGAATTTTTCGGTGATTTCAGAGTGAAGAAAGCGGTATTTTAAAGTGGCAAATTCGGTGTTTTCAAGTTCACTTTTTGGTACTTTCAAAATGTTAAATTTTAGGCTGTATTTTTTAAATATCATGGATAACATAACGCATTTCAGTCATCCTTCAAAGTGTACTTCAGTGATGAGATCCAAATTCTCTTGTGACAAACGGTAACACGTATCACTTAACGTGCTAGTGTAAGCTGAAAAACCAAAGTTCACAGTTAGCGTTTGAACAAGGTATCTAAATGGTTTTCAGCACGGATTCTGAGAACTTTGGAAACACAAATGTCATTCCTTGCAAAACTCGAACAATGTCTGTCTTGGTCCTGTCGTGCATCTGCCTCTTGATTAAAGTTTGCAGTTCGTTGTATCCTCTAATGACCTCACTTTTTTCCAGTATTCCACAGAATGACAACTTCTTAATTTTCTTTGCAAGGTCGTCATTGATGTTCATTGGCACTATTTCTGCTGGATCAAACGCACACATTTGTAAATCTTGTTGCCAGGGTCAACGGATCTCAGGCTGATTAATATTCTAAGAGCATGGGACCCAGCGTTTACTAAAACTGGATGTATTTTCTCTCTTTTTAACTCATTTCCACAACCCTCCAACAGCTCCTTAATGTTGGTACCGTAATTTCCAGAAACAGCAAGTTTATGGGCTTGCTGAATTCTCCGTAGATGTCCATCTAGAAGGTGAACAGTCAGATAAGACTGGGATGAGTTTAGTGATGTCTGTGCCAAATTCTTTGAATCTCAAGTATTTCGTCATGTGAAACATTGTTCAGGAAATCAACACCACAATTATCAGTCCCTACTACTTCATTCATAAATTGCGCGATATCTTTCAAGTACTCTGACAGGTACACTACAGAATGAAACCAAGAAGACCACCTGGTTAAGACTGGTTCAGGAAACAGTGGCACATTTGGATACAGATACTTGCCATCTAGATATTCATGTCTGAAAGGCGCACTATATGACGCCACGCGTCGAGTAGTTACTAGGATGAAGGGGGAGGTGACCTTGCTGTTCTGGTCCTTAAAACCTCAATAAGTTAGTAACTTACCAGGATGAGATTGATAAAGATCGCTGTATGCAGAAAGCGAGGTCCGCTATCTACCGTTAAGTTTCCGATCATTCCGTGTTTGTTGGATGCTCTCCATGCAGTCAAGTCATGAGAGAAAATTACCGCTACTACACTCGCACAAAAACAAGCCTTTGTCAGCTTCTGTGACGACGATAATTTAAATCGGCAAGGTGGTCTCACTACGATGACATTAGGGCAAAACCTGGATGAATGCCAAGATGCAGAAGAAAGTGACATTCAGTAGTTAGACTTCGATAAAGACGATCATGGTTTCAGACATGAAAGCGATGAGGATATTGTACGGAATTTGACTGTCGGTGAGGTAAACTGAGATCCAGTGCATGTCAAGTGAAGGAGTGATGCAACGGAAATCCCGAAAGTTCCCACAGTCAAGCTAGTGTATCTATAGTCACACTTATCTCTTATATAGAAAATCGAGATGAATTTTCGTTCTCATATATTGTTTTCTTCAGAATTGTACAATCTAAAACTAGAAAAAATAAACTATCTAAGAAACAAAAAGTGATTACAGTCATTTCTCTTAGTTTTTAATATTGGTGTAGGCCTAATCTTCGTAGTGTGTCTTACAATACTGTACTATGTTATAATACAGTAGTACATTATGCAACGAACCTATAATGGCAATAATTAAGACACGAGTAAGTTTATAAAACGAGCATATGCGAGTCTTATAATTACCATACGAGTGTCTTAATTACCATTATAGGCGAGCTGCATACGACTGTTTATGTTCGACGATAATTATTATAACTATTTCATGTTCGAACATAAATATTTATAAATATCTGTAGAGATTTCACCAGTTTTATGTACTGAACAGAGCGCATGAGACGCAGAGAATGCCTTGTATTTGACCATGGCCTCCTCGATTAACCTACTATGACACTAGGCCAGGCAGTGACATTTAAATTAGAAGGCCGTGGAACTCAGTGCATCTAATTATCTAATTGGTCAAACAACTGTTTCTTGAGCTCTGATTGGTGGGAGGAACTGTTCCATAATGCAAAATAGTGTTATAATGAGCCTCATTATAGTACCGTTTTCTGACATATAATAGTCAGGGTCGAACATAAAGTATTATAATTATTTTTTTCTGCGTGTTCTTAAAATACCTTTCAATATTTTAACCAATAGTTTTCTTGTTGCCTGGCTTAAAAACATTATTGCAGATAATTCGCGGCTTTCAAAAAATCGCGGAAATTTGTGCATTAATTGCCGCGAATTATCGGAAGAGCACTACAGTATAAAGGAAAAAAACGAAAAAGCTAAAATTCGCGTTTTCATACGAAATTCGCGTTTTATGTGAAATTCGCGAGCTCAAAAACATTTATTTTTGCCATTTTAGGGTTATTATAACACATTATCACCTGTGTATGACTTCTTTTAAAAATTCGCGAAATTCGCGATCGCGAATTTTTCCTATCCCTATATATAGCCTACTACAGGGTCATTATGTGTGTGCACGCCAGTAAACACAGCAAGCTAAGCCAGCTGTGACTAGCGCAGATCACGGCTGCGCGTACCCGGTTCAGCCGGTGGTAGGCGCACACTTTCACACTTTTACCAATCATGTTCAATAATGTGTACTTACAGTGCTCACAGGCTATGCTGAAAATGTCCTCCCTCTCTTGTAGCACACACCTGACATCTTGACATCTTCTGATGGAAGAATGTCTGTCAACTGTTTTATTATTTACGAAGCCTGTTTCCTTGAATCGTTTAGCGAGCCTCCTAATTGTACTGGCGTTAGGAACAGGTCTTCCTGGAAACTTGATTCGAAATTTTCGTCTCGTTTCAGAACAAGATTTTCTGCTTTTCATATACGAATTATTGATATACACACGTTCGTGCAATGTGAATTGGTGTCTAAGCATGACCAACAATCACAGTAATCACAATACTCACTAAACGTTCAACACTAACATCTAAGCTTTGCAGTTACACGTCCATATGAATGACAAAACGTGTGTGAACTAACGATATGAATCAGCGGAGCCACCAACCGCCGGCAGGGCCGGGTGCGTGCGGCCGCGATCTGCGCTAGTCACAGCCGGCTTAGCTTGCCGTGTTTACTGGCGTGCACACACATTGTGACCCTGTATATGCAATACATTGATACTGCCACACTATATAAAAATAAATTAATTCATCATCATCAAACCAATTTTTAAATTTTGATTTTATATTTATTCAGTAATTAACATTTGATAGGTTTGGAAGTAAAACAAAATACACAGTAAAATGGTTAAGGACAACGGATTAGGGATTTGTGGACTGGAAAGTTTTCCATAAGGTTTAGAAAAGTTATTCATGGAAAAATTTCCATTCCACAATAATTTAACACAGAAAGAGAAGTGTCTTGATACCAAATCTATTAGTCCCAACAATTATGGCTTTCATTATTCTATAATATATTACCGTAATACCGTACTTCCTGGAAAGCCTTATTAAACTTTGTGACATTGTTTTAAACTTTGATGTGTGGAATAGAAATTTTCCTGTGCTCTTTTCTAAACGTAATTAAGTCAACACATGTTTACAAAACAGATTCTTTATTTCTGTCATGGAATGTTATTGAATTTGCACATGACTGATCCAGTGAATTATAACCTACTGATACTTAAAATGTCACATACATTTTTAGTATATTTCTAGTAATCAAACTTACTTCATAAATTACATCACAAACAAATAATTCAATCTCATTTCTGTACCTTAATGTTATTCACTTTTTAATATTCAAGCAATGAAAATGTGGATGTGAAATAGAATTGGATGGGAATAGAATCAAATGAAGTTTTAGAAGAAATATATGAGCAAAGGTGTATGATGTTTAAAATTCAAAGGAGAAACTTATTTGTCATGTTAATCATGCAATGAAACACATTCATTTTCTAAAGAGCATTTTAAGGCCAACTTATGAGAAAGAAATGCAAGAAAGGACCTCAAAAGAAGATTCTAGGAGAAATAATGAATACAGAATGTCAAAACTGTCAAAATATGAAGAAGAGTTGAACTTTGCTGTGTTAAAGTACTATCTCTAAACTTTGTAACATTGCTTGAAATTTTAATGTGTGGAATAAAAATGTTCCGGCTCTCATTTCTAAACATAATTAAGTCAACACATGTTTACACAAAAGGTTCTTTATTTCTGTCATGGAATGTTATTGAAATTGCAAATGAGTGATCCAGTGAATTAAGTCTCCAAGAGTTGATGGTAATACTAAAGTGCTTAATTTCTAGCATACTGCAGTTCATAGAGTTAGAAACCTTTCCAGTATTTAATTGGTGCATTATATAGGGAGCTTCAGGGTAAAATAAATATTTCAAAGATGTAATCCACATCAGTAAACAATTTAAGAACTCTTGTTCCAATTTTATTCCTACTTGTGGAGTTATTGCAAGATGCACAAATCCCTATTTTGTGTTTCTAGTCTGGACATGTCTTTCTTTTCCCCTTCAGCATAATTGAGCAAGCTTAGGTAGTTCAGAGATCCAAATATGAAATCCTGACACTAACAGTTGACATCCTAAATGTTGTTTTTCCTGGGTCTTTTTACACTTGATTTTCTATGGGAAGAGCTGATTGTATTTGGAATTGTGCTCAAATGTGGGAAAGGGCAAGGCAAAAGGCTTCTGAACCCTATTGATTGAAAAATCATGAAATATTTAATGGAGAATAATCTTAATATATTAGTTAAAGCACCAGGTCAGATATGATGAAGTGGCAGTGGTGGTTGTTTTGTTTTAGGTACCATACGAGGAACATCATGGCCCTGGGCCCTATTAGATGTAAATCCTGTGTAACGGCCCATATTATTGTAATGTCTGTGTTGGTGTGTCTGTACTTAATTAGTTGGCACTGACTGATTACAGTCTTAAAGAATCAGACATTTCAAGACCTATTACTACAAATGAACGCATTTTCAGGGAATTTTACAACAGAAGAAACAGTAAGAGATTAAATTTTGGGGTTTATTATAACTAGGGTCCAGATGTTGATGCTGTAAAAAAAAATGCACTTACAATTTTCAAAAATGACTGTAATAAATGACCTAAAAATTCGGAAAATGCACTATAAAATGGACAAAATGATCTTATAATAATCAACGCACCAATATTTTCAAATTCGAAAAATGTACTATATAATGGAGAAAGCGGCAATGAACGATATCTGTCGCAGTGAACTATGCGGAATTGGGACAAGAATATACACCCCTTCCCCTTTCTACCCCGCCACAGCTGACCTTGGTCAACAGAACAGATAACATTCCATTCCTCTAATAACTGGTTTGCGACGAAAATGGTACCGTCTGGAGTTTCTATGTACTTCAGCATTGTTTCTGACAGCTCAGTAAAAAGATGACATGTCATCAACATCCAGGCCCTAGTCATAAATCCCATTCTCATCTGCAACTTTCTTTTTTTTTTTCTCCATATAACCTATGAATTTAAATATACTTGACTTTCAACTTTTTAACTTACAATAAACTGAAGAAAATCAATTGATTCTTAAATTCATAAGAACATAAGAACACAATATTTCTGCATGCTGTCTGGATCAAACGGATTGATTCAAACTTAACATTAATACTAGTCACAACCTATCATTCAATAAATGTCTGTCTGTCGACTGTTGCGGTGAACTACATTCCTCTGACTGGTGTCTGAGGGTGACAAGTCACTTAGTGTGCTATCCTCCTCTAGATCCCAATCCTTATCTTCAAAGTCAATATCTGGCTTTCCAGGAAGTGGTTCGTTAGTATGATACACAGCGTCATAACTTCTGCTCTTTTTGCCACCAAACAAACCACTGCCTGATGTTTTGCTTTTTGTTGTTGGCATAAATGCTCCACTTAGAGAACTTTCATTATCAGTATCTGCTAGAGACTTGGCCTTAAGTACCGCTGGTTTGCTCACTCTTGGTTCCTTGTAATTCCAAGAAACAGTCGAGCTCTCTCCTTTTCTGTTCTTCTTGACAAACCAAAACCAGACGGCAAGAATTATCAAGATTAATGGTACCAGGACACCAAGGATTATACCAAATATTACACCAATTTGACGTGAAGAATACTCTTGTTGACCTGTTATGAACATACAAATAATATTAGCATGGTGAATATATGATGGTTGGGTATGTAAAGTGAATTGAATCATAAGTGGCATGACCCCTGCCCTTCCCCATTGATGGGTCTGTAATCAGTTGAACTTTGGTGTAATTTTTTTGGATGCTATGTCATTGTTTTAAATGAATATATTTTAATACTATCATTTTCTGTATTGATCTATATGGTTGGTTGGTTCCTTAGTTTAGGGGCTGTGACAACACGGTGATTTAGCCCCGTGTACTTTGGGTGTGTGTAGAATCTGTCTGCTAACCGTTGTTAATTGTGATGGCTGTATTAGTGTGTGGTATCTATGATTCAGGTAAGGACTGCAGACGATTAAATTTCAAGTAGTTCCTACTTTTGCTACCAAATGCTACCGTCAACGAAACCTAGCCGCGAACTTGGCTACTAGATGCCATTGCAACCATCACCTGGCCACGAACGTTGGAACTAATATAGCATTATCAAATCTAATCTACAAATTTTAGCATCACACAAGTGTAGTTAGTGGAAGGTTCTTTGACATGCCATAAATCTATGACATGGGCCCGCCAGCTTTACTTTCCCTCTGAAGGACGGCATTCTGAGGGATTTTTAACGCTCTTAAAAAATCGGACGACTTCGGCCGGGTTTGACCCCACGATATTGGGCATAGAAGCTCAGCATGCTACCAAATACGCCACCGAATCCACCATTGATGTATTTAATTGATTACAAATATTCCACTCTTCAATACAACTTACTATTATTAAGAACATATTTCGGGTTCTGTGAATCTGTTACGAAGATCGACAAATTCATTCAGAAGACGTGAAATGTATGAGGGACTATGGAATGATTTTTCGTAACATATTTTTTAAAAACTTTTAAATAGATTATCATTTCAGTGACATCATTATCTCATTGTCTTATGTTTCTTAATTGATTGACTTGCACCTAATGGTGTTATTGGCCAATTGAGAGTGCTATGGCTGAGGAAGGTTTCACAGACCAAAACATGTACCACATGAGAACATAAGTTCTTAATAAAAGTAAGTTGTATTGAATAGTGTAGAATTTGTAATCAATTATTGTTTTAAATAGTATTTCATTGATACTTTCTATAGCTTTGAAGCTATTTTTCGGTGTTGCCTTGTTGACAATTGATTTCGCAGGAGTTACATGCTTTTTGATCAAGGATAAACAACAGTTGAGAAATTTATGTTCCACTTTACAATACAAATTTATTCCTCCACTTACGTAGTAGGACATGGTTTGGTTCATAAAAATCTTCTTCAGCTGCCTAACATAATCTCTTACACTTTAACCTGTGTAGCTGTTCTGTCCCGTAAATCTCTAATACCGGTAACTAACCAACGCTTTAACAATAAAAACACAAACATATGTAAGTTTGCTTAAACAGTTTCTATTCACACTTGTTCTTGTTTCTTTTTAATTATTATGTTTGTACGATAAAACAAACTTTAAGATAAACATGCTGGAATGGTTTTCTTTATCATAGTCACTATAAAAAATATTCCAGCATATTTATTGGAGTTTTAAGGGGCAGAACAGCAAGGTCATCTGCCCCTGACATTCCAGCATGTTTGATTTCTCATAAAATCAATTTAAAAAAAAAAACAAGAACAAGTGTAAACATAAACTGTTAAAACAAACTTACATGTCTGTATTTGTTAATGCTATTGGAGTTGAAGAGGCTTTTATGTACCAAAACATGTCCTACTACTTAAGTGGAGAAATAAATTTGTATTGTGAAGTGGACATAGATTTCACAACATTAATAAATCAATACGAATCAAAAATGACTCATGTTGTAGAATTGAGTAAACAACAGTTTCTACTGCAGTTATAGAAAATTGCACACCCTAAGTAAAATGCCATCTACCACCATAGCTGTGCATTGCTACATATTAATGTTAAATTGGAAGGGAAACCTGGTAGAGCGAGACTCCAGGCAGATGCTTATTTCACCTTACAGTAGCACTGCAATAGGCAATGACTGTTGGTCTGCTTTGAGTTTAGCATGCTCCAATGCTTGTATTTAGCCTGTGAAGGAGTGTTCACATGATGCCATTTTTGTACACATGCACAGTTCTTCCATGCGCCGTGCTGTGATATTGGCATGCACCAGTCTAGCTTTTAAAAAGGCCTGTTGTAAACGTTGTTGGCAAAATAAAAGCCCATTGTTTTGTGTGTGTGTTTGAGACTTCAGTCTTTAGACTGATTTCATGCAGCCCTCCATGTCTCCCTGTCCTGAGCTAATCGTTTCATTTCTACATAGCTACTACACCTTACATACCAGGCAATCTGATTTACATATTCTAACTTTGGTCTACCGGTGCTTCTACAGTTCTTCCATGACTAAGTTTGCTATTCTTGTGTGTCTTAGTATGTGTCCTACAAACCTGTCTCTTCTCTTCATTAGTAGTCACCAGAAACATCTCTCCTCTCCCACTCGTCTTAATACCTCTTCATTTGTTACTGTATCTATCCAACCAATCTTTATCAATCATCTGTAACTCCACATTTCAAACGCTTCTATTCTTCTCTTTTCCGCTGCCCCAACAGTTCAAGTTTCACTCCCATAGAATGCCATACCCTCCATACAAAAGCATTCAAAAATAACTTTCTAATACCGGTACCTAAATCTATTGTCTTATAGCAAAGAAGTGTGAATTTAATTTCTAAAATAACCCCCTGCTTAACTGCAACACTAACATTCTTCCCAGTTTCATCTGAGGGGTTTCAGTGGTGCCATATGGCTACTTCAAAAATTTACAATTTTCTCTGTATGCTCAGCACAAACACTACAAACACAAATTCTGCTAGGTTCCAGAATTTTTAGTATTAATCTACATAATTTTTTGAAGAAACATACCCAGAATACTCATGGAGCCAGTACAGTGTACCAGGACACATTTTCTTCCTGGTAAAGTAAAAGTAAATTCTTCCCAATAGGCTACTGAGCACAGTTCCATACTGGCTCAACAAAGACATTAGACGAAGGAATACCAGTACCGGTACTTAAATTGAGGTTAAAGTTCCTATATATTCATTGTGATTATGTGAGCAGGACATTTAAGTGTGAGAAATTGCTTGTAATATTCAGTTTTCTCAGGTTATAACAGACATGTTCCTTAACTTCTGAACCATCCTAGTTTCATGTAACATTTAAAAAATGACTTGACCTTATGTTTCTGATTCGCTCAATGCAGTTAATGCCAAAATATTACTAAATGCTGTAGCTCTCTACTTACGGAGGCATTCTGTGTATCCATTTTCAGGAACACTCCATCTTCCATCAGGATTACATGTTCGTCTTTGATCACCGTCCAACACAAAACCCTGGTTGCATTCAAAAGTTACCTTTTTCCCAGGTATAAAGTAGAAGTTACTCTTGCGGCCAAATCTTGGAGTTTCTAGTACACCACATGAAATAACTGAAACAGAAGTAATGTAATAGCGAGGAGATGTTTTCCAAGTAGGCCTACACAGTACCAGTCAAATTGGAATTTTCATTAAACAAATAATCTACCGAGTCATACTATAAATACTGACACTAAATTACACAAGGTATCTATAGGGAAAACCATCACTGGCAATGAAGTATTTCAGAGTGGTGACAGTGGTGTGTATTTTCTTACTGGCCATATCCTGAGTCACATACCACAATTCGTTGGCTAGAATATCTATTATAAATTCTAAAACATATATTTTAAAATAAGCACAAGTGATAGTAAAATGTGATCAAAAAATTATCACATATATAAAAAACAATGTGTGATGTCACTGTAAAATATTTGTAACAAATCTTAGTTAATTATTGGTTTGATGGCCTTTTTCATGCTGAAACAATCCTTATATTTACTTGCACTGTTTGCTCTATACATTCATATTGGAAGTTTAGAGTATCATTGTAAATACCCAGTTAAAATTGAAAAATAACATTTCATAATAGAAAAATGTCTAACTTTTAAAAAAATGTTCTGTCCTTATTTTATGACACTGCCGGAATCTCGTTAAACATGTATCTTAATGTATTATCCTCCATCTCATATCTTTAGTCAAGGTTAGTGTTGACTGGTCCCATTTTTATTGGTTGTTAGACTCTTTTTTTTTTTTTTTTTGATTCATTGTGCTCAACTAAGGAGCATGTTAGAACTTATTAGCACTTTTTCTTCTTCCCTTCCCAATATCTCTTCATCCTCATTCTATCTATCCTGTACTTTGTCGGGTGGGCTTCTCAGAAAATTTATGTTTGTGAATTAAAGTTCTAAATACAGGGTCTTTATTTTTGTTTGGCTAGGCCATTCCGCTCGACCTTAGCCGGCTGTTACAGGTTGGCGCGCGCGGTCTCCGGCCGTATTCCCACGCTCTTGCTGCGGTAGACGTGTGAACTCCGAGCTAATTGGGTGTTTTATAAAGCTACTGTGTACTGTATATCGTATTGTATAGTGTTTCATTTTGATTGTGTGTAGTGCTGTAATGCCTTATGTGAAATATTCGTTATGTGAACGTGTATATCTGCACAATACGTACAGTACACAAAGTGCAGGAAATCGTGCACTAGAACAAGACAAAAGTTTCGAGTGAAATTTCCACGGAGACCCATTCCTATAAATCGGACAATAAAACAACTTGCTATGAGATTCAAACGTACAGGTTCATTAAACAATAAAAATAGATGTCGTTATTTTATTACTGAAGCTAAATTGACCGGAGTAACCGGAAACTTCATAAAGAGATTCCGATTATATTTGGCAGCGAATGGGGAACATTTTCAGCATCTACAGTAAACACGGTGAGTAAAAATGCATGAGACTGATTTTAAGTACAGTATTCTGCCGTATAAATGCGCGCGCGGTCGCTGGCAACTGAGCCGTCACTGGCGGAGCGAGAATGTCCTTGCCAAGCAAATATAAAGACCCTGTAGTTGTCTGTCTTGAATAGTTTCTTCATGACAGCCAATTTCATGTATGTCTTCACTGATTTCTTTGGTTGGTTGGTTCCTTAGTTTAGGGGCTGTGACAACGTGGTCATGTAGCCCCGTGTACATTGGATGTGTATAGAATCTGTCCGATAACCGGTGTTAATTGTGATGGCTGTATAAGTGTGTGTTATCTGTAATTCAGGTAAGGACTGCAGATGATCAATTTCAAGTAGTTTCTGCTTTTGCTACCAAATGCTACGACACCTAGCTCCGAACTTGGCTGCTAGATGCCATCGCAACCAGCACCTGGTGGCGAACGTTGGAACTAATATAGCATTAATTAAATCTAACCTACAAATTTTAGCTTCACACAAGTGTAGTTAATTGAGGGTTCTTTTACATGCCATAAATCTATGACATGGCCCGCCGGCTTTACTTCCCCGCCGAAGGAAGGCATACCGAGGAATTTTTAACGCTCTAAAAAAATCCGACGACTTTGGCCGGGTTTGAACCCGCGATCTTGGGCATAGAAGCTCAGCATGCTACCAACTATGCCACCGAAGCTGCTCTAATTTCTTTTAGCCAGTTGTTTTAGATGTTAAATAGATTTTAATATTTTTTTAAAAATTAATATTTAAATGTCTTTGATGAATGTGCTGGTAATTACGGTATATAAGCATAATGGCTGATGAATGGAGTATTAATCAATAGCCCTCGAAACATGTATTATTATTATTATCTTGATTGGTCACATTGGACCACTTGAGTCGTTCCACAATCACTTCTTCTTTGAAGGTAGTACTGCTTGGTTCTTGCGCTCTTTCCAGTACTTTTTCATTCTTTCAGATCGGGATTTTCTCAACTCATCTGAAATCTCCATAGGCTTTCTATGTGTCATTTCTGCAGAAAATTTGTGAGTTTTAAGAATGGTGTTAATTTTATTTTTCTCCTCGGCATCTGTTATCTTAAGTCCAACTGCTTTGAGATCTTGTTGGATTTGGAGTTGAAAATCATAAATATTTAAAAGGTACAATATTGACTAGGCGGGACCTGTCTTAATTTGTATTATCCTATTATACTGTGTCAATACAGATCGAAAATGAATCGCAGCGTTCCTAAATATGAAAAAGAAGAGCAATGAATATATTAAAATACAACTCACCTCTTTCTAGATTCCTCTTTCTGATTTTGGAATAATCATCTTGGTGTTTCTTTGAATAGAATGCTAGTTCTCTGTTTAGACTGACAGCATAATCAAATCTGCATTGGTATGAGTCACCACAATAAGAAACACCATCCATTATGTCACGCTCCCTTGATGTTCTGGAAACAAGTCATTTACTTCATAAGAATTGATATCTTAAACAAAATGTTTTGTGAAGGGAAAACTGGTATAGGCAAACTAAAACAATTATGTTGATGGTAAAATAAATGAGTTCTTTGTTCATATGTGAGAATTGCAAGAGTCAGAAGTCACAGGAACAGCTCTTAAACTTCAGAAGTTGGGTGCACAAGTTTCTGGTGTTCTCATAGAAGTATTGCATTTTTTGTTAATTGTAATATGTAAATCAAAAATATTGAAATGCAGCCGAAAGAAATCAGATGGACATCCAATTGGCAAGTGAAAAGCTAAAGAAAGAAGGAGACTTCTGTTACTTATGAAGCAAAATAACCAGTGATGGACGAAGCAAAGAGGATATAAAAAGTAGGTTAGCACAGGCAAGGAAAGCATTTCTACAGAAAAGGAATCTGTTGACATCGAATATAGATTTAGGTATTAGGAAGTCATTCTTGAAAGTCTTTGTCTGGAGCATGGCACTCTATGGAAGTGAAACTTGAACTGTTGGAGCAGCAGAAAAGAGGAGAATTAAAGCGTTTGAAATGTGGTATTACAGGAGAATGATGAAGATCAGATGGGTAGATAGGGTTAAAAATGAAGAGGTATTAACATTGTTAAAAAGACCGACAGCGGTAGTTACACTTGCTAACGCACAGCGCTAGGCCATGGGGCCAAGCTATCTGCGGACTCTGCAGAAGTGGGTTCGATCCTCACCATTGGCCATCCTTGAAATAGTTTTCCGTTGTTTCCCATTTTCAACTCCAGGCAAATACTGGGACAGTACCTTCTTACAGACCACGGCCACTTCCTTCCACATCCTTGCCCAGTTTCATTCACCTTCATTCATTTTATCTCTCATTAACTCCTCTCTTGAGGTTAGCAACAGGAAGGCATCCGGCCGTAAAAACCATCCGCCACATACTCTTTCATCGCATCTCATCCCGATCCCGTTGAAAACGGGAATAATGACATACACTGCTAGCTTCAGGTAAGAGTGCTCATTTCAATGGTGTAATTATTTTTGTGAAATAAATAAATAATTGTTAAATACAAAAATAAGAACAAGTAAATTTTAACCAGAGAAATCGTGTGTTAATAGTATCAGTCAACGAGAATGTTTTTGTTTATTGACCAGAAAAAGTCCATCTTGGGAATCATTGTCTGAATTATTGAGACTGTGCAAATTATTTATCCAAAAATTTACCATCTAAATGCAACTAACTACTTAAGGTCGTCCACACATGACACAGCATTTTCTATTTCCATCATTAATCTGTATCTGTTTTATTAAAATATTCAACACATAATCTCTCGACTTACTGACCGCGGTGGCCGAGAGCATTAACGCGCTAACTCGTGTCTCGCTGGCATCGGGAGAGCGTAGGTTCAAATCCCAACTTGTCTGTCCTGAAAATGGTTTTCGTGGTTTCCCAGTTTCACCACCAGGCGCATGCCAGAACGGTTCCTTTCAATAAGACCACGGCCGATTTCCTTCCAAAATCCCTTCCCTGACCCGTCCTGAAAATAGAATAAATGACCATTGGCTGCATTAATAAAATTATTATAATCTCTCGACTGTGTCAGAGAACCTACAGTCACTGGTCAACGTTCCCAGATAGGGAAGTGTTTGGCACGATCCCTACATCGCTTCACGCCCCTCTCTTATCGCTGAGCTCTGAAGGTCATGTGCAGAGCTAGCTGCTAGTATCTCAGGGTGTCGAGCGATAATGGAAATACGGGATATGCAGGAAATGTACAGGAATTTTAGTGACCCAGGAAAAATGCGGGAAATATACGGGAGTTTCGCATTTGATCTGCGAAACCTCGAAACGTCTCATAATGCCCGATTTCTTAGCCTTCGAATGTTCGGTAGAGTCCTGCCACTCGGCCTTGTATTTAGATGCAGATCTCGCCACTAACCACATTTTGCGCTACTGCCTCGCTCAGCGTCGTTGTGTCGAATGCGACTCCTTTGCCTGGCAAGCAGCTGGCCATACCCCCTCCGCGTGTGACTGCACGCGCCACGCTCTTTGTTAGACAATAATGGACAGGACTCAGCCTGTATTGTTATTCATAGAGGTGCTTGTAGCTTCGCATGCTATCTGCGAGAGAGTTCAACTTTCTCGTGTATGCGCATTGCTCACGCTACAGACTTAGACTAAATCTCGCCATCACCCCTGCGGAAGTATCTCCAAACATGCAGTTATACTTAAGCTAGAAAACTTGATTCGCGTTTTGAGATTCATTTTACTGCCATTCGGTATGCAAACTCTAGTCTCAGAGGGATCTAAAATATGCGGGAATTTGGTCGAATTTTGTTCATGAAATATGGGAAATATTCGGAAGTTTAAAAACAGTGGGGCCTGTTCCACGAATAAACTTTGCAACTTTTCACTTTTCACTTTTCAATTCTTGCAAAGTGCAAAGTCTTTCTGTTCCACCATGATCTATTTATTACTTTTCAATTTCTTTGCAAAGTGAAAAGTCTTTGCATAGGAATGATCCGATCATGTTTATTCCATGAACAAACTGTATATTTATTCCATGATTTAATGCTTTATTTTTCATGGTGAAGCATGTCTCACTAATGACCACACAGTGATCTTAATTAATAAAAGTATTGATCAGGTGGAACTTTTAACCTGTCTATTCTAAAGTGAGGTTATGAAAATTCATCCTGTCTTTGTACGACTTCTTGTTGGATTCTTCATCACTATCCTCACTTGATGATAACAAAAGCTCCTGCGTAACATATTTATAACACTAAACCAAATTCTGCGCCGAGAAACTAGTGTAGGGACTTGTTCATTAACAGCTGAAAAGGGAATCATCTCATTGCAAAGATTTCTGAAAACTTTTCAATCATTCCGTTGCACTTTGCATTTCTGCACCAATGGAGGAACATAACAGTCTTCTAAAGTGAAAAGATTCCTAACTTTTCACTTTTCACTTTTCACTTTGCAAGACAAATCTGAAAAGTGATGGTGGAACAAAATCTGAACTGAAAAGTGCAAAGTGAAAAGTTGCAAAGTTCATTCGTGGAACAGGCCCCTCAGGTCACCGTTCGACACCATGTATCTGCAAGTAAATAAGTAAGTCTGTCATTCAGTCAGTTTTTCCAGATTCTGGTCATCTAAGAAACGAAGGAAAGAATATTCTATACATTTGGCTGATTAAATGCACTAATTTCAAGACTTATGAAACATGATGATTAAAAGAACTGAGAGTCTAATTTTCATAATAGTCCTACAATATTCTATTTATATGTAGTTTTCTACTCTATGCTATACTTGCCATGGAAATGTACAGACCTGTTGTATGGTACAACATCCGTTGCATATTTTCTCCATTCTGCTACAAATGTCCTGTTTCCGTAGTAGCTCGCTGTTCTCTGATATTCTCGGCTGAACAGTGCAACGCCGACATCTGCATTCTCCCGATCTTCCAACATCCCTGAGAGAACAGTTATTATTGTAAATTTCAAGAATTTTATTTTCACGACCGTAATGATGACAAATTGAGACCTTCAGCTACTGGGTCACGTATTGTACAAATAATACAAGACATTTCGATGGAAGGTAGAGAATTAAAATATTCAACCCATGTGGGGCTGGAACCTACAATCTACGGCTTTGTATACCGTTGCACAGTGGGTCAAAATCGAAATCTAGGGGGACAAAATTATTTTTACGTTTTAATCATGAATTTAGAGTGAAAGCAATGTATATAATTTGTTTACTTCATAATAAACATCAGTTAAGACCTTTTTTAAGCTAAGTCTACACATGGCAAGAAATTTTCTATGACTAGGAGTTGGATAGAGCATTCAGTTATCACTTCAGAACAATTTTCTACCCCTAATTTACTTTTAACAAAGTCACAAAGTTCCACTTTTGACATAATCGTCGAGCCCAGTGTTCCAAACAGTTGTAAACGTGTGAGAACTGGTTGCGCGGCATCTTCTAAAACGTAAAATAACTAAGTAAGTTGCAAAAAGATGCAAAAAATCTTATAACAGGCGTCAACTACAAGACTTTATCTACATTTTAACATTAAGTAGAAAGTGACGCAGAGTGACACGACATACTAAAAATCTAAGTGAAAATATATTTTAAAAATAATAGTTAAATATTATATAATGCAAATATAGCTAAAATTAAGTAACAATTACGCCCATTAATAACTGAAACACGTTACAAGGATCATACCTTCAGCTGTATGTTCCATCTTAAAGCATCACACTAACCACAAAGACAACCAAACCACAGCCCCTTACATTCACCCTCCAATTCAGACTGCTTGAACAGTGGTGACAGATTTACACTAAGATGCGTTTATATCCCAGAATTCTGAGCGGCAATTATATGAGAATGCTGTAGAAGTAATAAATTTTGATTTTTTAATTATGAAAATAAATAATTTTGTCCTCCTAGATTTCGATTTTGACCTACTCTAAGTGAAGGGGAAAGACTTCTTAATTCTAACACTATTACAGTCACCAGAGAAGCACAGGTTATCAGACAATTTCAACACACACATCCAATTACATGGGTCTGATGCCATAAACAAGGTGTCCTAAGTTCCTAACATGATTTAACAATAACAACATCATAGACAAGGGGTACATATGTGAACTCGGCTAATACTGGAACAATGACATTGTGATAGTGGCATGCTGTGTGTGGGTGGGCCTTTGATTCCAAGAATTGGATAATCAAGACTCTATTGGTAAAAGCCTCAATTTGTCATCAGTTGATATTAGGCCAAGGTATATAAAGATGAGCTTACTACAGTAGTTACATTGAAAGAGAGAGAGAATTTGAATTTATTAGTCAAAGAACTGCCACTGAGACTAATGAGCCCCTTTATGTAGCATGTTCTGTTTTAAAATATTGTAAATAAGAAACTAAAACCTAGCATAACAACTAATAAAACAAAATAAGAATGACACACTTATAACTAAAGGCTAGTCCACACCAAGATGTTTTCGTTAACTTTGTTAATGAACAATGTTCATGAACATTTTGGACTGTTCATAAACAAAATAGCGTGTTCGTTAACTTTTCGAGCATGTTCATGAACAAAATCTCTTTAACTTTTGTGAATGAAACTTTTCATTAACTTTTCGTGTTTTGGTTAACAATTTGGTTCGCGCATGCGCAAAGACGCAATTAAGGCACCATAACTGAAATTGCTTGTTTTCATACTTTAGACAAGGCTCATTCTGGTTCCGTATTAATAAACTAATTAGTATAAACAGGTTAAAAGTTCTGCCTGATCAATAATTTTATTAATTGAGGTCACTGTGTGGTCATTAACGGGACATGTTTCGAGGCTAATTAATAGTTTTGGCCCCTTCATCAGCCGATATGACAGAGAATGATACAAGAATATTTTGCGTAGCATTTAAAAATCCCCTTAATATTGAATCTTGTATGGTGCACCATACCAGTTGCTAGGAATCTTAATGTTACACCTAGCCTGCTGCATCATGAATTAATAGTTCTGACATAAGCGTTCTCTCGAAACTTAATTCTAAACGCCTTTCCAATATCTTTCTTTGCCACACCTTGCGTCTGCGCTTTCCTCTAATTGTACTCACTAAAATAATGAAAGCTGCAGCTGTAAGTACTTTCTTCTTCCTGACCCTATCCATTATAACCTCACAAACAGTTTATTTAATGTTGAAGATGTTTGTTAACAAAAGTTTATTTGGTGTGGACATAATGTTGAAGAAGTTTGTTAACAAATGTTTAGTAAACATGTTGAGAAATGTTTTCATTAACATTGTTCATGAACATTGTTCATTAACATTGTTCATTAACTTCGGTGTGGACTAGTCTTAACTAAACATGACAATTAGCAAACAGTTAGTTAGTTATTGTTGTTTTAAGGGGCAGAACTATGAGGTCATCTGCCCCAATTAGCAAACAGAAAAGTGGCGTAACTACAGGGGAATCAATACCCCTCTCCAGAGTCAAATAATAAAAATATGAAATTTGTTGAAATTTTTAATTTTGAGTAAAACCAATCGTTGGATTGATGATGAATATTTGGATTATGTAGTTGGTTGGTTGGTTCCTCAGTTTAGGGGCTCTGACAACGCAGTCATGTAGCCCTGTGTACTTTGGGTGTGTGTAGAATCTGTCTGATAACCTGTGTTAATTGTGATGGCTGTATTAGTGTGTGTATCTGTTTTTTAATTCAAGTAAGGACTGCAACTTTGAATTTTTTAAATAGTTCCTACTTTTGCTGCCAAACGCCACCGTCAACGACTACTAGGCCTAGTTCAGAACTTAGCTACTAGATGCCACCGCAGTCGGCTCTTGGCAACGAACGTAGGAACCTAAGAGCGTTGTTTACATTCCTAACCTAAGCAATTTAGCTTCACACAGGTGTAATTAGTGGAAAGTTCTTAAACATGCCATAAATCTATGACATGGGACCGCCGGCTTTATTTCCCCTCCGAAGGAAGGCATACTGAGGGATTTTTAACGCTCTTAAAAAATCCAACAGCTTCGGCCGGGTTTGAACCCGCTATCTTGGGCATAGAAGCTCAGCATGCCAACAACTACGCCACCGAAGCCACCAGAGATTATGTAAGTTTATACTTACTAGTTTGAAAACCGACTCGCTAACCTGCAGTGCTAGGCCATGGGGCCAAGCTCTCTGCGGACTCGGTAGACGTGGATTCGAGCCCCACTGTTGGCCGTCCTTGAAATGGTTTTTCGCGGTTTCCCATTTCCAACTCCAGACAAATGCTGGGATGGTACCTTCTGATAGGCCATAGCTGCTTTCTTCCACATCTTTGCCCGGTTTCATTCATCTTCATTCATTTAATCTCTCATTAACTCCTCTCATGAGGTTGGCATCAAGAAGGGCATCCAGCCATAAAAACCATCCACCCCATAGACTTTCATCGCATCTCGTCCCCGACCACGTTGAAAACAGGAATAATAACTGGTAGAAATACAATACATACTTACTAATTTGAAAGCATTTATTTTCACACGTGTGAAAATTGCTATTGCCTGACAGCCATTTTACCCTAACTAGGCCTACTGTAACCATGGTAATATGTCAGCAACTCCCTAGACACTACAGCTAACAGGTATCATATTCTTCAATCCTCATCGTAATTAAATCTAAATGCTATTATTATTGTACTTACAGAATAATCCAAAGCTCTTGTGAATGTTCTCAAAGTTGTTGACATTAACATCAGGTACAACACGCTGACCATTAGGTAGTGTCAATTCATCGATCATATCAAAGCTCCAATTCCCCATTAAGCCTCGTGTTTGATTCTGAAATTAAATTCACACAATTAAAATTCTGTCCTATTTTTTTTCTTTTTCTTGAATGGCATCTTCATAAAAATATATCTGCACTCACCTTTGTGCGAAACGTTAGTTAGTTAATTAGTTATTGTTGTTTTAAGGGGCAGAACAGCGAGGTCATCAGCCCCTAATATGCTTAATGTTAGCTGTTAAGCTTCAAGTTAGGTTTTTCTGTTGAATAACACACTGATTGGAGACTTGAGTAGATGTCACATGAAAACACAGAACACGCTTAACCCGGGAAAGGGTGCGCCACGGAGAAATTCTCCTCACTTTTCAAATTTTGTTTGTAGTTGGGTGTGACCTTGACCAATTCACACATGAGCTTGTTTTATTGTTGTTGAAGATTTTGGGAACCAATTGTTATGATTATTTAATTTTTTATCGCAGAAACAACCGCCGCAGCAAGTATTATAATTAGACTGGTCTTCGATGTGGAACTATTCTCCATGCACCCCTCTTTGAGACATATGATTATAACCATTTTTCAAATAGTATCAAGATAAACGTTTTTGTTTTGTTTTTGATTCTAGAATTATTATACCCATGGCTACGAAAAAGTGTTATTTTACTTACCGCTAAATAATTAAGGTATTGATCAAATTTAACATAGTTTATTGTGAGCCCAAACCAAAACAGAGAAATGTTCGGCGCACTCCCTCTCCCGGGTTATCATGAAAATAAATACACCATCAATCCTTTTGATACCAAACTATTATGAGAGGGTGTGTTCAAAATGGCTATGTTTAGTGAAATTACAATATTTTTATAAAATTATCTCCTACCTGTATTTTTAAGATAAAATGTTGATATTTTAAACGTATTAGATGATAAATAATGTACGGTAATTAATATTTTTTTAAAATTAAAAATCATTTTTAATTTTTTAAATTGGAAATTTTAATACAGATTTCATAGTCTATACTATCTAAATATCATCTTTTGTCAAACCCATTTTTATTTCCCTTTTGTATCTTAATTAGCTCCAACAATGAATGTAAATAAACAGGACTTTAAAAGATAGTACGCGCACTATGTCAACTCACTGCAGTGTATGCAAAGAATAAGCCTACTGATTATGAATGCAGCTGATCACAAAACTAAACACATCGATATATTTTGATAATTTTGATGTAGACAGTTTAGAAGTACGAAGAAAAATAGATGCTATCAAATTCCCTTTCAAAATTATAAACAATTCAATTGATTCCAAATTCCTTTCATTCTTAAATTTCCATGTACCACGCATCAATTCAAGGCACAATATCACATTTGGAATTAAAAGAACCAGGACATCTGCCCACAAAAATTCACCACTGCACAACAATGTTGTTCAATAGTCTTGCGCATAATAGTTCGCGGCTGGGAGCGATCAGTTTAGTTTGCGGCTCCTTAGCGAACTAGTTCGCTCTTTTAGTTCGTTAGCTCCCATCTCGAATTCCCTGTAAGACACATCGTTCGCTCGCCTTGCTACTGGCACTGCACGCGCTCTTTGTTTGTTATGGCAGTCTGTCACCAGTGATTGCTCATCCACATAGCTCTCGTTTCAAGCAATCTTGTAGACTACTGTAACAGTTACTGTGCTCGCTGCACGTGCAGTTCATGTATTAGATAATGACATGTTGCGTGTGTAGTTATGTGTTTTACATTTTGATATTCGAAGATTAAAAAATACAAAAATATGAGTATTGAAACATTAGTGAAATTCCTTATTCCTTCCTTATTTCCTTTTATTCCTTGTAGGAACATAGGGCAGCTACAAACTTCTTCCATCTCACTCTGTTGTTGGCCATTCTTTTAATTAGGGTCCATGTCTTTCCTTCTGAGAAAAATTCTCTTTCTAGTTGTTTATCTAAAAGAATAACAGTATGGATGATGTGTTCGTAGAAGCATACACTTATTATTCTCTTTATTATTTTTCTCGCATGGGACCGATAACAAAGATGTTAGGCCCCTTAAAACAACAATTATTATCATCATTTTTCGCGTATATCGGCGCGTCACCATCGATTCCATTTTCTACTTGCCACTAGGTGATGATAAGACGTACCCCTCCCCCCCGCAATTTTAGTTTCATTTCTTACTTGCTTCGTGATATTCATTAATTGGCTGCTCTGAAACCGTTGGGTACCTTATCTTTATGGCATAAATGGGGGGAATAGGTCTTTTTAGTTCAGAGTTTTTGTCCATAGAAGTTCGCTTTTCTTTGTGATTCATCATTATAATGTTCATTTCTTAAAAGCAGGTAAAAAGTAGTTGTATCACCACGTATCGACAAAAATAAATATCAACCAGTTCATTAAAATGGTATCGGTAATGTTAATCCAGTTCGCCGATTTTCTAAATAATTGGACATATTTTCAAATAAACCAAAATGACTAAGTTAAATAAAACTGTGGAATTATCCCCACATCTAAATCAGTTAACTATCAGTAACTTCAATTTATGAACCGCCACTCTATTACATTACAAATATAAGGTAGTTATTACCTATTAGCATGTTAGCACTAGTAGTGTGTTATACTGTTATTATTATAAACCAACATTGAACATTCGCCGCACCAAAACTTGACAATTTTGCCACTAACGATAGATACACTCAATCAACTGAACTGACTGAACAAAACAAAGCGCATGTGATTGTGCAATGAGTGGTGATGTGAAGAGCTGACGAACTACGGCAAACCCACGCTCTCGCGCTGTTACAAGTCGGTCAGCGAAAAAAGATCGAACGAACTAACAAGCGAGGGATCTGGGAACTAGTTTGGTAGTTCATCTGTGGGACCCGCTCTTCCGAACTAGTTCGCGAACTACACAAGACTATTGTTCAACAATGTTGTTCGAAGAAATAATGCCATAGATTTTAATGCTCCCATGACAGTTTTTTTAATGGAATTTCTAACCACTTTTCAGAAATAATGTTTCAAACCTTGTGAATTGTAAATCAGGAACTCTTAGCACTATCTCATTCTATCTAGCCAACCTTGTATTACATCTGTATTATACCGTTTTAATTTCACGCCAGGCGCGGATCTAGAGTTTGGTTTTGGGGGGAGGGTCAGAGAATCGATCTAGAGTTTGGCTTTGGGGGGGGGGGGTTAGAGAATCGAAATTGTTAAGAAAAATGGTATCACTATAAACGCAATCACAAAATAACCAAACGTACAAAACCAGACCAAATTTTTGCAAGCTTCATGGATAGAAATTTGATGCATTTAGTGCACCAAAAATATTCGTACAAATTGCAACGGCGTGTTTTGCGACTTTTACATCGAGCTTCGAGAAAATTATCAAGGTACGTTACAGTTTCGGCAAGTCGAGTTGGTACCGACAAAGGGAGAAAGTCACAGCTTAAATTGCCAACCAAGCTTGCAGTTTGGACGTCGGCAAAAATTTTTGGTGTGAAAAAAGCCCCAAATTCCTATGTGTGCATTGCTGCACATTCATCGTGACATCACTATAAACTTCGATTCGGTAATCACAAGGTTTGCTAAACAAAATAGACGAGTTGATTTTGTTGTATAAATAATCGTTTTTATATAAGAGGTTTGAAGTTGTAAATATATACAGTTGTAACAGAACATAATAATTCCAATAAAGATATTTCAGTATTGAATAAAATGAAAAAAAAAACTGTTTTTCAGTTAAAATTCGTTAATTTTATTTGTCTGGTAATTGTGTTTTCGTTTTTTGAGTTTGCAAAAAAATTTGGTCTCCGTTTGGGGGGGGGGGGGGGCATGACCCCCGTGACCCCCCACCCCTTGAATCCGCGCCTGTTTCACCCCTAGTTATTTTAATATTCACCTCTAGTTTTTAGTTACTGTTTAGTTTAAGTTAGTATAAGTTACAAGATAACATACTGTGTAATCTTTATGCCACTGTAATTGGGATGAAAATCTTGTTGTGCACCAATAAATAAATAAATAAATTGTTAATGAAGCTATAGCTTGCAAGGTGAAATAAGACTCTCGTTACTTTAAGTGGGTTTATCAAACGTAACAAAGTGTTGGAGTGAGAGAACACAAAAGTGAGCTTTACCCAGGATTGCCATCTAGGGAGGGTTAAGAAAGGATTGTATCAGAGGTCTATTTATTGTAAACTTCCCCAATAGTGTACATCAATTAATCGTCTCTCATTTTCCACTTTCTACCAAGAAATATGATTCATTTATAAGTGTTGGAAGTATTAATATAGAATGTGGGTTGAAGTGTACTCACAATGAAGCTCCATGGGAGATAGACTCGAGCTGTCATGTACCCCTTGTTCTCCACCACCTCCACTCCAGCACCAGACTGGAACATGATCACCACCTGCGACTGGTCTAGGATGCTCGTCGGGGTGTACACAGTCACACCTATGTCACACAAGCATAATGAAATGTTTCTAATTTTTTCTCCATATTACAAACCAAATTTATTGAATTTTACAAAGTGCCAATCTTTAACAGAATTCTGATTAATAATGTTTCATTTAATTTAATTTTTAATTTTAAGCTTTTGTAAGGATATCCATTTATTTATTTACAGTTTAGCTAAATCTAAATATATCTTTAAGAATATTTTTACTGTAGGAAGATAGACTCAAGCTGTCATGTTTTAATTAGAATAGATTTTGCCTAAGGTATAAGCTGAAGAAGACTCCATCGAAGGGACAAAAAATTTATTTTAATTTAATGTCTCATGAACTGTATTGATAGGCATTATTAGTGATTTAAGCCCACTTACGAGGGAAGTACCTCAGCTCGAACGGCGAAAACCGACTGAAAGTGGGTTTAAAGTATACAGTTGTACCTATGTCAATAGCTATCAATGCCATTCATCTGTAAAAGTACGTGTTTGGTCGCCAGCGCCATCTGAGTATGTGATAATGTGATCACCGTGGCATTTGAGTTTGGACTATTGCAATGCAGGAACATTGTAAATAATGGAGTATGTCAACATGTTGCCCTTGTTAAGTGTGCCTACTGTTCCATTCCGCTGTGTTTTAATCACTTCATTGCAACTCCACATTTACACTTCGACGTCGAATGAAGGACAACACAGTACGGTATCTTCTATTGTGGCAAAGATGACTATGTCAACACGGTACTGCATATGTTAAGATTTCTTGTTGCAAGCAAGTGTTCAACCTTTTGCCAGACGATACTGCACCACATCTGTTTCTTGTTAATATAATGGTCCGAATTGCCTGTTGTACGGTAGTTTCTGCTGCGAATTGTGTTCTTGCAATCTTTTTGTAATGTTACCACATAAATGCTAAAGGTCTAACCAATTGCTAGGAATGGATTTTCCCTAATATAAGTTAATGGTCCGAATTGCCTGTTGCACGGTAGTTTCTGCAGTGAATTGTGTTTCTGCAATCTTTGGGTGCCGTAACTTCCAAGCATTGATTGTACACTAATGCGGGGTTTTACAGATAAATGCCCATGATGAGTAGTAGAACAGACATATCTTCGTATGTCAAGCGCACTGCCAGTCGGTTTTAGCCGTTCGAGCTGGGGTACTTCCCTCGTAAGGAACGCTTATGATTAGTGCTTCTGCGATCCTTTCTTTGTTCTCCAATATCTCCTCAGTGCAGTAACTTGTCCTTCCTCTCCTGTGTGAGGGGTGGTCGGGTCTTAATCACTTTGGGTGGTGGGAACCAAGAGTTATCACAAAATTTGGAACGGTCAAGAATATCTCACTCTAAAATGCCAGTGTTATTCAAGTCTTGTTTCACTTCATTAAGCCACAAGCTGCCAGTCTTGTAGCCATTAATCAAGTTGAAGATCTTCTTGGTGATTCTATCGTTCCCCATCCGGAAAGGGTGCCCGTAGAATTTCAGTCGTTTCCGTCGTATAATAGTAGTGGCTGGTTCCAACTGATGGTCCATGAATTTTTCGAAGGATACGTCTCTCGACTTTCTCCAAATCATCCATGTTGCCTTTCTTGTTCGTCAAGAGGGTCTCTGCTGCATATAAAAACTGTCGTCTAATAACGGTTTTATAATGACAGATCTTTGCATTTTTTGAAATACACCTCTTGTTTTAGCTGTTACATGATAGTTAGTAAGCTGCACTGATAGGCATATTATAAAGAGGAATTGTATTTTTATCTCCATGCCATTTCTAACTGTCCAGGTTTGGATTTTTACCAAACTCCTTTGCAATATGTCACAATTCCTATCCTTAGACACACAAATGGAAGTTAGTTGGCAACACCTTTGAATGCCACTACTCTCTTGGTCTAGCACAAGGGAAGAATGTCAGGGGAACTAGGAAAATACATACTGTATTATAGCATGTCATTATTGTACTTATAAACCATGCTTAATCCAACTTAACCCTTTATAGGTTAGTGGTCTCTATATTTACCACCTATATTGTCAAACAGGCTGATGGTTGTATCTTACAGCAATATTTTCTTGTGAAAGTGTTAATATTTCTGATAACAAAATATTATCTCTTTAAGCTTACCTCCTTGACCTAAGATGATTGAATCAATTATAATTTTGAAATAAAAACAATTTAAATTAAAAAGTGAAAGAAAAAAATTGATAATTAGAATTTGAAAAATAATTAGGTTATACTTGTAAAAATTAAATATAAATAAGCTTCTTCTTCTTCTTCTTATATGTGCCCTACCCAGTCTCCCGGACGTTGGAGATCAATGTGGATAGTGTTTGTCTATCTTCAGCAAAGCGGTAGAGCTGTTCCAGTCCAATCTTGAAGGTTCCGAAGACAAGACGTCCTTTTCCTTCCCGCTCTTCGTTGTCCATCAATTTTGCCTTTTAAAATGAGATCTAATATTGTATATTTTTCACCATGTAACACAGGTATGCAATTTTTTGTTTTATGGTGGTCAGTAGCTCTGGTTGAGAATTCGCCCTCTGCAGTACCTGGTCATTCGAGACGTGATCTATCCAAGAGACTTTCAGCATCCTTCTATGAAACTACATTTCCAGAGCTTCGAGTCTCTTAATGATGGATGATTTCATAGTCCAGGCTTCCACTCCATAAAGCAAAATGGACCAAACAAAACATTTTACAATATGCTGTCTTAGTTTCAAATTTAATGCATCATCACACAATAAAGGTCTTATTTTCTTAAAAGTTGATCTTGCCATTTCTATACGGGTCTTAATTTCAAGGTCTGGATTAAAATCCTCTGACAACCAACAACCAAGGTACTTACATTTATCAACTTGTTGGATTTGTTGTCCTTTCAGTGTCAGAATTCCTTAACCTCTTCTTCGACTGAAAATCATAAGTTTTGTTTTCTTGGTGTTGATCATGAGACCCATTTCTTCTCCAACTATATTAATCTTATCAATGTACAGTTGTAGACTTTCAGTATTACTGGCAAGACCTACTGTGTCATCAGCATATCCAAGTGTGCGTATTAATTCCCCATTGACCTTGATTCCCACTTCTGTATCTCCTACTGCCCGAAAAACAGCTCCCAAATAGATGTTGAATAAAATTAAAATTACCGGTATAACAAAATTCGAATGCAAGCTGCCTTCTGGGCGTCAAATAACAATGCTTGCACCCGGCACTGAGGCCATACGATATTATTATTATTATTGGTCTAACAATTTTACAATCTTAATTTTAAGATTATAAAAATAATATGAACATTAAAATATTAAAGAAAACAAAAATTAAAACTAATTATAATTAATATTAGGCTAAAATAATTAAAATTAAATTTTAAAAAACAATATAATATCTTCAATATTCTGCCCTATAAACGGTTAAAGGAAACTATGTTGGGAAGGGAAATTGAGTTATGCTTATGGTAGCGACACCTCCTTCTCTCCCCTTGTACTTTCTTATAATTTAAAAATTCTATACAAGTTATAACATTCTTCATGAATTACCCGAAATGGTTGTAATTTATACACAAACATACCTCTGAAATGTTGAATTTTAAGTGATGGCCGGTCAAAGTATACCCTTTTGTTATCTGCAATAACATCTAGTCGATAGCGCCACTGAGCATGCGAGGGTCGAATTCGGACTTCAATAGTGGATGACATATTACCACGGGCTGAAAATACAGATTTAACAAGCTCAGATAAGTCAAATTGTTAATAAAAGGTGTTCTATCAGCCAGTTTCACAAGCATCTCTGACAGGAGTGAATGAGGGATAAGAAAATTCATCAATCAATCTGACTTGGTGCTGAAAATCTATTGTCACACAGTTGTCTTCAAGCAATTCTGAAATCTTTTGTTTTCAGTATGTACCACTGTTTCAATCATTAATAATAAAATAGCTTACCAACTTAATAAGCTATTAATCTGAATTTTGTGAGCCTGCCTTCATCTAACCTAGGGATAAACAAATGTGTGTAGGTCTCATATTGAAAGAAGCAATCGACTAGATAAATTTGCAAGCTACTTATTTTCCAAGAAATTTTCTTAAATTCCTACCGGAGACTTCAAAAACTTTGAAACATCTAGGAAAACCTCGGTATCTGTTGGCCCTTAGCCCATGAGAGGGCACGCCAACTTTTATCCCTCAAGAAGGTGCACATAGTCAGCATGTAAGAAAATGGTAATAATACGAAAGAACCTCAACCTAACATTATTTTCTGCTTTCTTATGAATAGAAGTGTTATTTTACATGACTAACGGTTACCATAAAGACATGCACACCGATGAGAAATATTTACCAACAAATTTGCATAATAAAACTCAGCAATTCTTCTAATGTTTGGTGATAGTTTGATTTACTGATGTTGTAGTATTTTCTTCAGTGAAAAAGTACACATTGACGATAATTGTCAGTCTATTCTTCAGTTAACATGATGAATTCAAAGAAATATTTTAAGATTATATAAGGTGCGTTCAAAAAGTAACGAGCCGGAGGCTAGAATGCGCAAACCGGTGACTACAATGGCTAATCGTGGCGTGTGTTATGAGGTGTGGTTCCGACCAGAGCGTGGAAGGTCACATCCCGTCGCTAGAGGGCACGCGTGCACGTCTCGTGACGATACAAAGCGAGCAGCAGCATGCATCAATCTTTCAACGCTGCCAGTCACAATGGAAACAGTGATATGGAGGTGTCAACCGAAGAGCAGAGAGGTGTTGTTCGGTTTCTGACAGCGGAAGGAGTAGGGGGAACGGACATTCATCGCCGAATGTCACAAGTGTACGGCGAACACTGCATGTCCCTTGCAAGGGTCAAGGCGTGGCACAAGCGCTTCAGGGAAGGACGGGTGTCGTTAGCCGATGATGCCCGGTCTGGGGCACCCCCCTGCATTACCGATGACAACGTCCAACTGGTTGATGCACTCATTACCTAGGACCGCCGAATGACAGTGAACACCATAGCCACTGTGGTCACTCCACGACAATGCACGACCTCATACGGCCAACACAGTTGCGGCACTCCTGCAGAAATTCAAATGGGAGGTTCTCGGCCACCCTCCATACAGTCCAGACCTCTCTCCCTGTGATTACGCCATGTTTGGTCCCCTGAAAAGGGCTCTGTGGGGCCAACGATTCACCTCGGATGCCGACGTCCAGCTGTACGTGTGGACCTGGTTCACATCGCAGCCCAGGGAATTTTATGAGACAGCCATTCACCGCCTCGTGTCACAGTGGGACAAGTACCTCAACAGCCAGGGCCAATACTTCTAACATACAGGTACTGGTTTCTGTAATTATGCCTCCGGCTCGTTACTTTTTGAACGCACCTTATATTTCAAGAATATGCAAAAAGTAATTTGAGAAGGCACGCACGGTCTTCGAGACAGGTCTAGCAAATAACACGGTTTGAAGGACAACTATGCGACAATAGATTTTCAGCACCAAGTCAGGCAACAGAGAACGAGTCCTTACATAGGTAGGCAATGCAAGCTATCTTGAAGCTATCAAGCATTATCAATCATAAACGGTCTAAAGGTCCATGATTTAACCGTTTTAGTGCCAGAGGGCTGAAATATTGGCCAACGGAGGTTTTGCTAAAATGATGATGATGATAATTGTTGTTTTAAGGGGCCTAACATCTAGGTTATCGGCCCAGTTTTGCTAAAAATGCTAGGAGCTAATATATTGGCCCTGATTTTACAAAATTTTAATTATTATTTCCAACCACAAGAGCCTCCGTGGCTTAGGCGGCAGCACGCCGGCCTCTCACCGCTGAGTCCGTGGTTCAAATCCCGGTCACTCCATGTGAGATCTGTGCTGGACAGAACGGAGGCAGACAGGTTTTTCTCCGGGTACTCCGGTTTTCCCTGTCAAAATTTCATTCCAGCAACACTCTCCACTATCATTTCATTTCATCTGTCATTCATTTAATCATTGCTCCAGAGGAGTGCGTCAGGCCTCGGCAGCCGGCACAGTTCATATCCTCACCGCTAGATAGGGGCTTCATTCATCCCATTCCTGACCCGGTCGGAGACCGGCAGCAGGCTGTGGATTTTCATTTCATTTCCAACCACGCAGTGCCGTCACTCTTGTGACCAAGACAATGCAGGAATCGTTTTCTCTCTCTGGATATATCAAAGTGTTTAAGTTCCATGAATAACTGGATTCATAATAAGTACCGTATTCTTTGAATCAGCCCCCCATTTTGTGAGAAGTGTTTCATCTAGAATATAAATTATTTATGTAATTTATTTCAAGCGCTAGGAAATAAATTGTATTTCCCCACCCAATCTAATTTTGGTGACCGACTTATGGGCTCCTAATGTAATAGATTACTTAGGCAACACTGCAAAATGGCTTCTAATATCTCAATAACTTTCAGTTGGTCAATACAAGTTTATGCCCAATTATTTGGGTGGATAATATGAAATTCCACCTGCAAAAAATCTACATGTGACTTCTGACCTCCCTGTATCCATTCACACCAACAGCCACAAAGTGTTTCACTGTCATAATTGTTTATTGGGTACTGGGACACTATAGTAAAAATCAGGATGAATGGGATCCCTATTAGTTTTACTAGAGATACAGACCTGCTATGGAGGTGAGGAGTGTGGCAGCAGGTTTGCCGTATCTGTTCTCGGGCACTTGTTCGAAGCGAGCTTGAACATCCAGCTTTGCCTTAGGAGTGTCAGCATGCACCAATACAAATTCTCCTTTTCCATTGAAAGTGTACTCGAATCCATCAAATGTTATGATATGAGGGTCTCCGAACACTGTAGCTGTAAAAATAGATACATGCCTGTTAAAATAAAAATTTCAGCCCTGAATTTATAGCACACTAATGTGGTATAGTGAATAGAATGGGAATAGGAAAGACTGGACTTAATACTAATCAGTGCTGGGACAGACAGGTGGGTAGAGCAGTGATAAACAAGGATGATTTTGACAAAAATGTTCCAAAACTATGTTCATGAAACTGGAAGAAAACAGTTTTTGTTGATTCAATTAGGGGCTTTGCAACATCGTGGGCATATACAGTTGTAATACATAAAGTTGCAAGTCTGACAGCTAGTGCTGGAGGGAGGAGCATTGCACGTGCCATTTCACGCGGTTGCCACATTCCTGTATTCCATACCCTACCCTTCTCACATCCGGCTGGCTTGTTCGGTCATTCTGACCGCTGTGTTTTCTTGTAGACTACCTGGCCAGACCATGACTGACTTGGTCTTATGTTTGGTTTTCTTTAACAGAGGTCGGGCTGAAAAGCTCAGACAGTAGAGCGCTGGCTTTCTGAGCTCAACTTGGCAGGTTCGATCCTGGCTCAGTCCGGTGGTATTTGAAGGTGCTCAAATACGTCAGCTCTCTTCCTTGGTGATGAATTGTCACACCATGGCCTGAGGTATATTTTTCATGAGGTGGACGAGTTCTGGGTCTCCCTCTCCCTCGAGGAGTATTCATAATGCTCGAAATATATATTGCAATACAATAATTGTAGGTCTACGTAATTAGTATTTAAAATACCGTTAGATACTTAATGACGGCCTCCAAACAGAAACAGAAATAGAATAACACTCACACTGAACTGCTTGTGACAAGATCTAACTCAGAAGTGCGAGGTTTGGCAACTCCTACAAACTCCTCCTCAACACAAGGTGGCCAGAGGGCTTATCTCCATGGCAACGGCAGTCGCCCCACCCCGTTTCCATGACAACCATACCCCCACCTCTCTTTATCTCACCCCGGTAGGCAGTAACAGTACCTCCCTCTAAGAATTGTCAGACTTCAACTTTAAGTATTACAACTGTAGTCTTGTGTACTTGGGTGTGTGTAATTTGTCTGATAACCTGTGTTATTGTGATGGCTGTATTAATGTGTGTATTTGTAATTCAGATGAGGATTGGGAAGGAGGCCGCAATGGCCTTAAGTTAGGAATTATCCTAGCATTTTTCTTGAGTAAAAATGGGAAACCACAGAAAACTACCTCCAAGATGGCTGAGGTGGAACTCAAACCCACATCTTCTCACTCTCGCTTCATGAGGCTGAGTACACCCTGTTCCAGCACACAGGCCAGAATTAAATTTCTTGACAGAGCTGGGAATCGAACCTGGACCTCTGCAGTGACATCCAAAAGCGCTATCACTACGCAATGAGGTGGACGTGGAAGAAATCACTATACACTAACACTTCAGATGAGAATCCTCTATCTAAACATTATAGAAGGTTCTTGCTAGGATTATGTAGTCATTTACTTATGAACTCCCAAGCATATTCTGTTAATGATATTTTTTGTATTTTCAGTCAGTGGTTAAGTGTAAGAAAGGGCCTAGAGCCCTAACTTTGCCACAATTAAGGCATCAAAAATAAAATCTTCCTGGGTGTAAACTATATAAATAATGTCACTTATCTCTTTAAATAAAGTAAGCTCTCTGTGTGAACATTTTGAAATTTGATTAACCTTTGTATTTATCTCGGGTAAGGTGTATAATGAAAATATAGCCTACCCTCGGTTTACTTTTTGTCTTTTTGTCTATTTTGTTATGGGTTGACGTAGAAACCACTGGAGCAAATGGCATGAAAATTTGTATTGAAGTAGAAGGCATCATCATCATCATCATCATCAAGAACCAGCTCCAGTATCCGAGGTGCTGGTGACAAGCCTCTTCTACCTTCCTCTATCCTTATACTGCTCCTCCTCTTGGATTCTATCCCACTGAAGACCACTTACGAAGATGTCCTTCTTAACCACATTGATCCATCTCTTCGTTGGTCTTCCAAAAGGTCTTTTCCCAATCACACCCATTTTGGTGTGCTTTTCAGCAATTCTTGTTCCTTCCATCCACTGTACATGACCATACCAACTTAGCCTACTTCGCCGTAATTTCTCCAATACAGTGCATTTTAAATCTGCTTCCGTTATATTCGTTTCATTCCTTATCTTGTCCTTTTTTGTTTGTCTTAGCATAGATCGAACAAACTTAACTAAAATAAAACTCATCTACAAATTACTTATTTACTGCTAAGGGTGAGGGGGTTAGGATTTATTTATTTATATAGCAAATGGCTTTTAGTGCCGAGAGTGTCCGAGGACATGTTTGGCATGCTAGAGGCTGTAGCTGCTTCAATGCGGACACCCATGGGGTGAGCTACAAGTTCAATTCAATTTCAAGTAGTTCCAACTTTCACTACCGTACCAGATGTCACTGACACCTAGTGGTGAATGTTGGAACATTGACAGGGAGTTTCAACTAAATCTAACCTAAAATTTAGCTTCACACAAGTTAAATTAGTGGAAGGTTCTTTTACATGTCATAAATCTATGACATGGGACCGCTGGCTTTACTTACCCTCCAAAGGCAGTCATACTGAAGGATTTTAATGCTCTTAAAACATCTGACGACTTCGGCCGGGTTTGAACCCGCGATCTTGGGCATAGAGGCTACCGACTACGTCACCGAAGCCGCTAGAGGGTTTTTTGCTCTTTTTTATTCCAAAGTGGTAAGTAGTTTAATTTGTGATATTTGGCATATAAACTAATCATTAAAATAACCATATAATGTATACGTCTGAGTGTTTTTTCATCTGATGCATTTTAGGGGTAAAAGGGATGGGGGGTAAGAAGAGTCCAAACGGTGCATGTATTTCAGACATGATATAAGCAAGAAATATGAAACTTGGGGAGAAAACTCTCCTTTAAAAATAAGTAAGTATGTGTTCGACAGATTTTCCGAAAACTCTTTTCTAATGCCTCATGGGGTAGGAGTTGAATTTTTGGAAATTTAAATCTTAAATTAGTCTATTAATATTAGTCTTAAGGTAATATTTAGCATGACAAAAGTTGTAGGCAGCAACATGTTGGATCATTAATGACTCTTGCTATTTTATCATTATGATGCTTACCGTATTTACTCGAATACAACACGCTCCCGAATAAGACCCGCACCCTGATTTTAAAGAACAAAATTAAAAATAAAAAAAATCTCAAAATATTTACTATCTTAACTAAATAAACAGCATAGCATTTATCCAAAATAGTTTCCAACAGTTTTGAAGTCGTCCTAAAATAACACACATCAAACGATTAAAAATACAAATACAAGTACACAAACACTTCAGTCATCGTTATCAGAAGTACCAACTTCGAAACTTTTATCACCATCACTTTCCCACTAAATGTCGTCATCACTGCCATCCATAGCATTCGAAATACTACATTTCTTGAAGCTCTTCCGTATGAGATCTCCAGAGATACGATTCCATGCCGTCAAAATCCACGAACAGAGCAGCTGAACTTTCGGGCGCTGAATACTAGGGATGGGTTGCGAACGGAGTCGCGAAGAGTCGAGACTGCTGCCGCTGGAACCGATACTCTCGACTCCAGTGTCGACTCCACTGATGCACTAACGCCATCTAACAACTGTTTTTGGAACTGCTTGAACAAGTATGCTGGCAGCAACGTTGTTCGCTATCGCTGCGGCATGTTTAAAATACAGCTGAATAAATCTTGCTGCTAGCTTGCCAGTGATACTTTTTTGGTATTGAAATGTATGGCAAGCTATTATAATCTGCAAAACGATTCAATAGAATGATTATATACATAGTCGTTCTTTGTTATGATCTACTGTAGGATTCTACAGTATGAAAATATGCTGGATACGGATAGGCCTAGTTGATGCATAGTGATAGGATATTTATTTTGCCGGCAAGATCGTTATATGGAATGTCGAATACCAATTACGAAGTTCTTGGCACTGTGTGTGTTATTCTTACTTTCATTATAGGGTGTTTCATTTCCGTGTCTCCAATAACAAAATGTGGGTGTTGAATTAATGTAAGATTTGGCCTATGTTATGGTTTGTTAATTGCTTTGTTTAATGTGATCGCACAGGCCTCTCATAATGTGACGGTCTTGTTAACCGTCCACGTTTGTCCCTTGATACCTTGTTAGACGATGAATACAATATGATTATTAGTCATCAAACATGGATGATTGTTTCGGGTTATCATCGGTAATGTTGTAGCCGTAATTGTTATTGTGTTTATTATGATGATGATTATTAATAACAATAACAGTAATACAACCTGCCAAAAGTGCAATATCAGAACAATTTGGTACAATGATTGTAAATAATAATAATAATGAGAGATTCGGATAAAAAGCGACTATGTGTCCCCCGCAATACTCATCAGATGAGCTTGGAGTCGCGAGGCTTCATTTGAAGCGGCCCCGCAATACTCAACAGGTGAGCTTGGAGTCGCGAGGCTTCATGCGAAGCGGCCCCGCAATACTCATCAGGGGAGCTTGGAGTCTCGAGTCTTCATGCGAAGCGACCCCGCAATACTCATCAGGGGAGCTTGGAGTCGCGAGTCTTCATGCGAAGCGATCCCGCAATATTCATCAGGGGAGCTTGGAGTCGCGAGTCTTCATGCGAAGCGATCCCGCAATACTCATCAGGTGAGCTTGGAGTCGCGAGACTTCATGCGAAGCGACCCCGCAATATTCATCAGGGGAGCTTGGAGTCGCGAGTCTTCATGCGAAGCGGCCCCGCAATACTCAACAGGTGAGCTTGGAGTCGCGAGGCTTCATGCGAAGCGACCCCGCAATACTCATCAGGTGAGCTTGAAGTCGCGAGTCTTCATGCGAAGCGGCCCCGCAATACTCAACAGGTGAGCTTGGAGTCGCGAGGCTTCATGCGAAGCGACCCCACAATACTCATCAGGTGAGCTTGGAGTCGCGAGGCTTCATGCGAAGCGACCCCGCAATACTCATCAGGTGAGCTTGGAGTCGCGAGTCTTCATGCGAAGCGATCCCGCAATACTCATCAGGTGAGCTTGGAGTCGCAAGTCTTCATGCGAAGCGACCCCGCAATTTTTATACTCATCAGGGGAGCTTGAAGTCGCGAGTCTTCTCCAGCCCCCCTGCTATACCTAATGGCCAGGGAATTCCTGTCTTGAAATACTACTACAATACAGAGACAAGGGTTCATTCACGAAATAGAGAGGCAAATTAATGGAATTGCCAAGGGTCGAAAATGTCGGCAGCATTTATCTAAGGAGTGCGACATACCACCAAATACAGGAAATATGTAGCCTACTTACGAATAAATTAGCCATAATGTGTATAAAAAACGGCAAATATAAATAGAAAATATTTAGTAAAATTAAATATATATAAACACATAACTATCCGGGCCTTACTCATCAGGTTAGCTTGGAGTCGCGAGGCTTCATGCGAAGGAACCGTGTGGCCCCGCAGTACTCATCACGTGAGCTTGGAGTCGCAAGGCTTCGAGCGAAGCGGCCCCGCAATACGCATCAGGTGAGCTTGGAGTCGCGAGGCTTCATGCGAACCGAGACCGGTGTTCGGAGTCGATCGAGTCGACACTCTCGATTCCAGGCTTCAGTCGCGCCCATCCCTACTGAATACGACCAGTTGGAGTCGGTGTGTGCTTATCGGCCGCAATCCGCTCCGTATAACAGCTGTTTCAAGGCTGCTTTGAACGGGCAGTTCACGCAGACATCCAGTGGTTGTAGCATAGACGTCATCCCGCTCAATCACGAATACATGACTCGTCAATATCATATTTCCTACCGGGCACGATTTCCAATAACTTCAGCTTCGCTCACAACTTTCAATTTCTCACTCGCAGTAAATGACCGCAAACGTTTCGTAGCATTCATGTTTACACTCGGAGTACGTGCGCGTGACTGTATGACGCCGCGTGCTTACGGTAAAACAAAGTTATAGCTGGAAGAAGGCTGGCACCATCTAGCGGATACTCTCAACACCCGATAACGCGCGCGGCGGGCAATTTAGATCTTTCAAATTTGGATGACTCAAATAAGACCCGCACCCCAATTTTTCACGTCCAAATTTGTTTAAAAATGTGCGGGTGGTATTCGAGTATATACGGTAATAAGGGAGATTTTTATGACTAGGTCTTTGTCTTTGTTTTTAATTTCTTTCTTATTATGAAGTGAATTAGGCTAAATGGTTTTTATGTTTTGTCTTTGTGGTAAATAATTTTCTTTGATTTTATATTGACTCCTAAGGATGAAATTCGTAATGTTATTTCTAGTCAGATTTTATACTATCTGCGTGACTTTTTTATAAGCGAGTGTTTGGATTTACTGTATATGCCATGTTCATAACCATAATACCTAACTTTCTTAATTTCTTATGACCTCTTATACTTAAAAAAATCTTTGAAAACAAAGCGATTTATATTGGTAGTGTTGACCTGATTTTTGTAATATCTGCGTGAGGAAGCTGTATATGTCTATTGGCTTTTCCATCATGTTGGAATTCACCACATTCATATTTGAAAGTCATAACACTGAACTCCATCAATAGTATTGAGATCGAGATTCCAGATACAATAGTTAATAATTAATGATATATTTTGAAGAGAATCACTGAATTTTATAACCATACTTGCTCATTACCATTAGTAGTGATGTGATCATCAAGGGGGATGGATTTTCAAGTTTTATTTCCCTAGAACAACTAAATTTGTGGTTTCTAGACATTCCTTAGTTGTTAATTTAGAGAGGCAACATGAATGATGGAGAAGCAGCCACACGGTACTAATAATAATAATATGATGTAGCTTATCGTTGAAGTTAATCCTTTATGATCAGATCTGTAGTACTTGCAACACAATCTAATTTACATTTCAAAATGTGTCTTTACTTTGATGAGAATTAAAAAAAACACAATATTTTCAATTTCAATCAGGAGTTGTTTATGGATCAGAACCTCTCATGCAATCCTCGGATAATCATCAATCAGCGTCAAATGTGCAAAGGTGACATTAAATCCGAAATAATACAACTCGAGCAAATCAACCACTGCTGTTCTCTATAATACTAGGGTGTAGGGTAGTCAGTAGGGTTCTTCTTCTTCTTCTTCTTCTGCTTTTACGGCCTCATTGGACCACTTCAGTCAATCATTTCTTGGTCCTCTTCTTCAGTAAGTTTCCTTTCCGAGTCGCCCAGTAGCTCTTCATTCGCTCTGATCTTCTCAGGCGTTCCTCATCTGTAAATACCCTTTTTACTGTATTGCGTTTGTCTATTTTAGCCTGAAATCTTATTTTTATATCTCTCAGTTTTTTTAATTTTTAATTAAGGGTTCTTTGCACATATTTTTGAAGTTATTATAAAGCAATCAGTTATATTTTGAAATATGTAACAAGTTATTGAAAATTTAGTTTTCAACTTTTTCCAGCAATTAGTTTAGACTGAACCATTCTTAATTGAATTCCAAATAAGGTAACTACACTGCCCTCCAGCGGATTACAATTGTGTTATAAGTAACCTCCAGGTGTTATTCATTGAAGAGTCTCCTTCAGTAACTTTCACAGAACACTGGCCAATCAATAAATATTGGAGAACGTTTGGTAATTATATACAACTAGCTGAAGTACCCGTGCTTCGCTACGGGTCGTAAATAAATTAAAATGTGAAGGTGACAGTTAAAACAGGGGATAGGCGAGGTGCTGCGCAGAGGGAGATTAAGGATGGAACATTTTGTCCAACTACACCGCTCTGCCTTGACCGTGTTTTATAGCACACATTTAGGTTTTTCTCGCTAACGGTTGGAGATACATTTCGGATAGAAAATGCAATTTTTAACCTCGTACATGCCATCAAAAGTTTGCTATTTCTTAGCGTTCTCTTTTTATTTGAAATGGAAATATTAAAGTTTAAAACCAAAGGGTAGAGTGACGTCACTAAAATGGTCGCCATCTTTAATTAGTGCAAAGTATTGAAATCAAAAGTAACCTGTATGTTAACCAGGTAGATCTGCTACTTCCATGTAAAATTCATGTAAATCGGACCAGTGGTACTTGCGTGATTGAGTAATACACAGACACACACCATCTCATTTTTAGTCTCGCTTCGCTCGCGTCATAGTCGTGTCATATTGTTATTCAATGAAATGCAGGTTTAACCCCGTTAACACCCCTTTAGAACCTGAATATCCAAAAATCCCTCCTTAGTAGATGTTTTCGACACACGACAAACATATCCTCAAAATATCATTCTTCTAACATTAATAGTTTTGGTTGGTCGATGAGAGTGAACATCCAAAAATTCTTCCTTAGTGGACGTTTTTCTTCCAGAATTTCACCCCTCCCCATAGGCCCCTTAAATTGGATTTATGAAAAGACGGTCGAACACCTATTTATTTATTTATTTATTTATTTATTTTAAGCTGATTGATTTCCTCCGAGTTTCAAACTCCTCGCCTATGTCGTTTAAGAGATACACGCTCCGTTAAGAATCTTTCAACCCCCACTTTTCATCCCTTTCACCTCATAATATACACTATATCGAAAAACCATTAGACATGTGTCAGCTTATTTTTAAAGATTAGTATATATGCCAAGTATCAATCCCCAAATGAAACCACTCGTGAGATATTGTTATTCAATGAAATGCACGTTTACCCCCTTAACACCTATTTAGAACCTGAATATTCAAAACTCTTACCTTAGTGGACGTTTCCGACATAAAACGAACATATCCCCAAAATTTCATGTTTCCAACTTCAATGATTTTGGCTGGGCGATGATGAGTGAGTGAGTCAGTCAGGACATTTTCTTTCATTTATATTTGATAATTTCACCCCTCCCCATGAACCCCTTAAATTGGATTTATGAAACAAACGGTCGAACACCTATTTAATTATTTAAAGCTGATTTCCCCCTGAGTTTGATGAGTGACTAAGTGAGTCAATCAGTTAGGACACTTTCTTTCCTGTTTTATCCACCCAGAATTTCACCCCTCTCCAAGGGCCCCTTAAATTGGATTTATGAAAAAACGGTCGAACACATATTTACTTGTATTTTAAGCTGTTTTATCCCGCCGAATTTCAAACTTCTCGCCTATGTCGTTTAAGAGATACACGCTCCATTAAGAATCCCTCAATCCCCAATTTTCACCCCTTTCACCTCATAATATACACGACATCGATAAACCTTTAGATATATGTCTGATTATTTTTAATGATTAGTTTATATACCGAATATCACATCCCCAAAGAAACAACTCATGAGATATCGTTATTCAATGAAATGCACGTTTACCCCCTTAACATCTCTTTAAAACCCGAATAAAGAAAAATCATTCCATAGTTGACGTTTTGACATACAGCGAACATATTCCCAAAATTTCATTTTTCCAACATTAATAGTTTTCGCTGGGCGTGATGAGTGAGTGAGTCAGACAGGACATTTTCCTTCAATTATTTTTACCAGAATTTCACCCCTCCCCATGGGCCCCTTAAATTGGATTGATGAAAAAACGCTTGAACACCTATTAACTTATTTTTTTAGCTGTCTTTTTCCCCTGAGTTTGATGAGTGAGTGAGTTAGTCAGTCAGTTAGGACACTTTCTCTCCTTTTTCCCCCCAGAATTTCACCCCACCTCATTGGCCCCTTAAATTAATTTATGAAAAAACGGTCGAACACCGATTTACTTAATTTTTTAGCTGATTTTTTTTCGCTGAGTTTCGAATTTCTTGCCTATGTCGTTTAAGAGATAGGCCTACACGCTCCGTTAGGAATCCTTCAACCCCCAATTTTCACCCCTTTCACCTCATAATAATACACCACAGCGAAAAACCCTTAGACACATGTCTGCTTATTTTTAATGATTAGTTTATATGCCGAGTATCCCATCCACAAATGAAACCACTCGTGAGATATTGTTATTCAATGAAATGCAGGTTTAACCCCCTTAAGACCCCTTTAGAGCCTGAATATCAAAAAATCCTCCCTTAGTGTACGGTTTTGAGATACAACGAACATATCCCCAGAATGCCATGGTTCCAACTTCAATATTTTTGACTGGGCGATCATGAGTGAATGAGTCAGGACATTTTCTTTCATTTTTTCCCTTCAGAATTTCATCCCTCCCGATGAACCCCTTCAATATGATTGATCAAAAAAACTGTCGAACAGCTATTAACTTACTTTAAAGCAGTTCCCCCCCCCCCCCGAGTTTGATGAGTGAGTCAGTCAGTCAATCAGTTAGGACACTTTATTTCCTGTTTCCCCCACCCCCCAGAATTTCACCCCTCCCCATGGGCCCCTTAAATTGGATTTATGAAAAAACAGTCAAACACATATTTACTTATTTTTTATGCTGATTTTTTCCGCTGAGTTTCAAACTCCTCGCCTATGTCGTTTAAGAGATACACGCTCCGTTAGGAATCTTTCAATTCTTACATTTCACCCCTTTCACCTCATAATATACACCACATCGAAAACCCCTCAGAGACGTGTCTTCTTCCTTTTTAATGATGAGTGTATATGTCGTGTATCATATCCCCCAATGAAACCAATCGGGAGATATTGTTATTCAATGGAATGCAGGTTTAACCCCCTTAAGACCCCTTCAGAACCTGAATATCCGAAAATCCTCCCTTAGTAGACGGTTTTGACATACAATGAACATATCTCCAAACTGTCATGTTTCTAACTTCAATAATTTTGGCTGGGCGATGATGAGTGTGTGAGTGAGTGAGTCAGGACATTATCTTTCAATTTTCTTTTTTCAGAATTTCACCCCTCCCCATGAACCCCTTAAATTTGATTTAATAAAAAAACTGTCGAACAGCTATTTACTTACTTTAAAGCAGTTTTTTCCCCTGAGTTTGATGAGTGAGTGAGTCAGTCAATCAGTTAGTACACTTTCTTCCTGTCCCCCCCCCCAGAATTTCACCCCTCCCCATGGGCCCCTTAAATTGGATTTATGAATAAACGGTCAAACACATATTTACGTATTTTGTATGCTGATTGTTTTCCGCTGAGTTTCAAACTCCTCACCTATGTCGTTTAAGAGATACACGCTCCGTTAAGAATCTTTCAATCCCCACTTTTCACCCCTTTCACCTCATGATATACACCACATCCAAAAACCCTCAGACTCGTGTCTTCTTATTTTTAAGGATGAGTTTACGTGCCGAGTATCACATCCCCCAATGAAACCAATCGGGAGATATTGCAATTCAATGAAATGCAGGTCTAGCCCCTTAACACCGCTTTAGAACCTGAATATCCAAAAATCCTCTCTTAGTGGGCATTTGCGGCCCTTTGGGAAGCTGCATACCAAATTTCATTCCAATCCGTCGGTGGTTTCTGAGATTTCGTGATGAATGAATGAGAGAGTGAGTGGTATTTGACAAATATATATAGTAGATGATAGTGTCAAGTCTTTGTTATGCTAAACTCGGTTGACAGTGCTGTGTGAGTAGTTGAGCAACTAACGGGATTTCAAGTAAAGATCCTCTTTTTCTATACCGGTAGTGCAGAGCAGAACTGGCATCCAGTCGGCCGTGTCTCGACTTTAGCTATGTTGCCATGGAAACTATCTGGCTTGCCATTCCTTCATGAGCATATTTTATGATTTGATTAGCCTGTGCTTGAGTGCAAAAGGGCCGAAATCAGAAGAATGAGAAAGACTATCCAAAATTCATGTAGCCAGCGGTTCCTTCTGGATCCTAAACTATATGTATGCAAAATTTGGTTGAGATTGGCGGAACGGTGTAGATTTGTATACGGAACAGACCCACATACCCACATACATACAGACTTTCACTTTTATATATAAGGTGTGGAATTTGACTAAGCTTCCTGCCAAAACATGAAGTGTTACACATTTTTTGGAGGGCAGTGCATGTAACTATGAATAATTTTCTGAAAGTGGATGACTGTCTGTATAGAATTCCACTGGAGGACAAGCAATATTTATGCATGAAGTTTTACTTTATCTTATTACTGAGGCTTCGGTGGCATAGCATGCTGAACTGCTGTGCCCAAGATAGCGGGTTCAAAACTGGCCGAAGTCGATGGATTTTTTAAGAGCATTAGAAATCCTTCAGTATGCCTTCCTTCGGAGGGGAAGTAAAGCCGGCGGTCCCATGTCATAGATTTATGGCATGTAAAAGATCCTTCCACAGACTAAACTTGTGTGAAGCTAAATTGTTAGGTTAGATTTCGTCGGAACGCTCTATCAAAGTTTCAATGTTCGCCACTAGGTATCATTGTTATCTGGTAGCGAAAGTTGGAACTACTTGAAATTGCACGGAACTTGTAGCTCACCCTAAGGGTGTCCGCTGGAAGCAGCTACAGACTCAGGCGAGCCGAACATGTCCTTGGACACTCCCGGCACTAAAAACCATACGATAAATAAATAATAAATAAATTAATAATACTGAGGCACATATTCTCACAGGGAGAATCAGTCTTTAACCCCCACATTCCAATCATGCTGAATCATTACCCTTTCCAGTACCGACAATAGTGGCTACGCGCGCTAAAGCGCAGCGTTAGGTCATGGGGCCAAGCTCTCTGCTGACTCGGTAGACGCGTGGGTTCGAGCCCCACCGTCGGCCGTCCTTGAAATGGTTTTCCGTGGTTTCCCATTTTCAACACCAGGCAAATGCTGGGACGGTACCTACTGACAGGCCACGGCCGCTTCCTTCCACATCCTTGCCCAGTTTCAATCGCCTTCATCAATTCCATCTCTCATCCCGACGCGCAGGTCGCCCACGGGCATCACCTAGAAAGACCTGCACTCGGCCTCTCAGGAGGCCACACGAAAAAAAAAACCTTTCCAGTTCAATTTCCAGTCAGTGTATGCTTTGCAATGACTATTAACAAGTCACTTAGTGAGGGGTGTTTCTTTCATGAACAGCTACAGTATATGTAGCCTGCTCTAGAGTAAGATCAGCCCATAACTTTTCCATACATGTTTCCCAGAGAAAGACCACCAAGGAGGCACTTGGTTGTAGGGGTTATTTTTTGCAAATATACAACTAACCCATTATTAACAGATACAACAGCTAGTATTACATACAGAGCAGGAAACAACACATATACTAATGTGGTTAATGATTGGTTAATTACCAACATATGGTGCCTGATACGCTACGCAGTCCTGACTTGGTCTCCTCTCGAATCGATACGTCTCACACCCCACAGCTTGCTCCTCTTGCCACAGACAACACTGATAGAAAGGAATCATGTCGTGGAACCAATGTGACAGTGTTGGAACCTGGAAAAAAAGAGTTAAATACCAGAGATATCATAAGTGGATTAACCGATTAAATGTGAAAAAATCTACACCTCTTACACTTGGTCTTTTCCAGAAATAAATACAGTAAAAATTAGAAGTAATATTAATTTTGTAAAAAGTTTTAATGCATTTAAAATATATCTAGGGAGGTTTATAAGAGTAACAGTATCGTATAGTTCCCTTCACAGTAACCAAAGGTTTGTGAGGTTCATGTTTGTATATTCTGTTAAATAATGTATGTTAAATGAAAAGTCATCCCCATTGGTTTGGATTCAACATTAAAGAGAATTACGGTATTTAACAGCAGGATATTGCTTGTAAAATTATTGTTTTCCTGTAGATAGACTGCGTGGTTCACATTGTTTTCCCTAGTCCTGTAACGTGTTGCTAGCCCACACGTTGAGCGACAATTGTAACGTTTTCACTTTGCTCCACGTTGAGCGTACAAGTGTAACGTTAATTAGTGCCCCATGTTGGTAGCGACAAATGTAACAGTTTCGCTACCCCTAACTGTTGGGTGATAAATGTAACTGTTTACCTTTGCCTAAGCTATGTTGTTTTAATGGGCGCCAAGACCTCAATGCAATGCTGAAATCTAAATTTGTATTTAACAACGTCTAGCTCTGGTAGAACACCTTCAAGAATCTATTCACTCAGATCGTGGTAGGATTTGATCATTAACCCAACAAACAATTGTATCAGGAGAAGGAATTGGTCTATATCTAATGCTACCTACTGAAAGCAAAGATTGCATTGTAAAAGAAATTAATTTATTATATAAAACAAGTATAGCAAAATTAATAATAATAATAAGCATAAAATTTAAATTGGAGCGTTGTGATTTGAATATTACCGATAGAAAATTACGTGAAAACGGAGTCTGATAAATTATTGATTTTACTCTTATTCCCAAGCTATGAAGTTATTGAAATGTGAAATATAAAACAAAGAGAAATGAGAGATTGCGTATTTCTGCGTCATTCGCGCTTACCACTGGAAATGGCCGAAGCCTTTCCCTCGTACTGGATGATGCTGTGAGCTTCCCACAGTCTCCTGGACGTCGTCATCTTTGTCGATATTTGATGATATTCTGGTAGATTAGATAATTCTATGGTCCGTACATCGGACCCAAACACTCGTACAACCACACTGGTTAGGTTTTACAAAAGTTAGTCCTCCACTCCACGGAACATCGGAGCGACTCCCGCGTGCAACCGTACTCGTTAAGTTCTACACAGATAGTCCTCGTTCCACGGAACATCGGAGCGACTCCCGCGTACGACCATACTCGGCAAGTTCTACACAGATAGTCCTCGTTCCACGGAACATCGGAGCGACTCCCGCGTATAACCATACTCGGCAAGTTCTAAACAGATTCTCCTCGTTCCACGCCGCGCCGAACGATATATGCACACGTCGCATCCCCACTCCAGTCCCAACTTCCAGCTTACGTGGTCTCCACTGATTGGCTGAGCACCCCGCTACTTCCCCTCCTCTGGCTCATTACACACGGCGCGCGAGAGGGAGAAGTCGTTTTCCGTTCCATATATCCGCCTTTCCTTGACGCTGCGACCCCGCTTGCGTAATACTTCCCGACAAGATTAAGCGTGTACTTGAATTCCCAGTGAGTCACGTCTCTCGATATACCCTAACTGACGAAACTCCGTTAAATTCCGTAATCACATAACTTTCTATGATATTGTCGTTCGTAATAATTTGCTTGATAGCGTTTTCTAAGACATAGAAAACCTATCTGTATGCTTATAATTTTTATAAAATGCTCCGAAAATATCTTAATAATAATTATAATAAATTAATAATAATAATAAATTAACATGAAAAATTCTCTTGGCTGAACAATTTGCCGCGTAAATAAATATAGAATGGCTTCCTACTGACTTATGCCAGTTGCATAAACACCCCTCGAAAAACACGTTACATATTCGCCTCGGATCATCGGATGATTTACCGTGACGACGGTCCATTATCCGATTATCCCAGACACGTTAATAAACCCCATCCAAAATACATATTACATAAATGAGATCACCCTAAATTACAGATATTTACACTCATAATTTTTCTTCACGCACTTTGCGTCAAAGTTTGTTGTCACTATGGATTGCACTTTGCAACCAGTCCAATGTTTTACATATAGAATAGTGTTCCACGGATATTTCCGCCTCTCAAATTTCTCTATGTTGGAGAAATAGACATAATTAATGTGTGAGCACTATGTATTTATGATGTCATATCACACGCATTGAAGGTGTTCTGATATATTTATATCTCCATAGAACTTCCTAATTTCACTGGAGGTCCCTTCCTTATGGTGAAATTTAATCTCACTTATCACTGAGCACACGATCACACTATTGTGGCAGCGCCTCGTGACCATAATACTTAATCTCTCTTTAAAGTAGATTAAATTAATATTGACTTCTGAAAAAAAAAACAGTAAATGCGCATTACATATAACACCAAATATTTCTGTGCCGTAATCGCCCTGTCTTGTTAAGTTCCCGTAGACCATATTCTACTTAATACTAGTTCTCAACACAGAAATAATACCATTGTACAAATTACCTTAAATTACACACTTACAAATCTTACATGGCGAGGCCGTAAACAGAAATCACGTGTGCTGATATGTATGAGTTTCATGAAGGACTGTCTCGCCTTCTGATGGCCCATCTTTTGCCTCGTGGACGCCTTAAGCAAATATACCCTGTCCAAGCGCTCACCCATCTCTTGGAGGCAAATGGGAATTCACCAGCGCTACCAAATTCTGGCCTTGGTGTATCGAGACATTTTAGTGCTCAAGAGCATCCGACTATCCCATCATATTTCCCTGTACCTTAAAAACTCTCATTTACTTACATACTACCCCCCTGTGTGACTTCTGATACGCCTGCCTGGAAGACCATCTCCTCCCACGCACAAAATACCACACTTACTCATTTGATAGGCTGGCTCGCCATCTAAACATCCTCACTTTATGACACATATTTTCGGAGACTATGTATATTATACGTCCCGTATAATCTGTTTCCCTCACTATTCTCCAGCACATATGCTGTTTTGACAATACGTTTGGTAACCATAAATGTTTCTGCGTCATCTGCTTCCAATCTTGCCAGTGGCTCCCATAAATGAACGTCATTACGTTGCTCCACTAGCATATTTCTCAGTGTCTGTAACGATGCCCTGTTGCTACTGTCCACACATGCTAACCCTACTTCCTTCTGGTGTCACACCTCTACTCCACACTCTATGACCTAAAAATGTCACTTCGGACTGACAGAATGACGACTTAGACAGCTTCAAAGTGAACCCTGCCTGATCTAACTTCTGAAAAACTATATCTAAATGACGTAGATGCTCCTCAAAACTGCGTGAACTAATTACCATGTCATCTATGTAAATGGTTACAAACGTTCCTGTGTCATCCCCTAATGCGATGTTTAAAGCCCTAATTAAAGCTGCTGAACTACTCTTTAACCCATAAGGTGTTCTACAAAATTGATAAAGGTTATATTTATGACTAAAAGCTGTAAATGGTCTATCTTCGTACATAAGTGGCACTTGCCAAAAACTGGAACTCAAATCTACACAAGTGAAATACTTCTTCCCCTCAAATGTTTGCATTAATTCCTCTATTGACATAGATTTCAGCTGATCTGAACTAATTCTACTGTTAACCAAACGAGCGTCTAAACAAATACGAACTGTGCCGTCGGTCTTGGGTACCGTGATCAAAGAATTAACATATGGACTGTTAGAGTGCTCAATAACCCCATCTTCAAGCATCTGATTAATTTGTGCCTCAACTGCACTCTGATAAGCGAAAGGTACAGGATATCTATGTCCTGTGAATACTGACCTATCAATAACGTTCAATGAATGTGTATAGCAATTGGCCATACCAATGCGATCCTCAAAAACTCACCTATTACACCATAACACATCATAGAGCCGAACACACTGTTCCACCTCTATATTTCCCTGAAATGCAGCATCACGTAACGAGTCCTCTAGACTTCCGTTCGTAATCACACTGCCCACAAAACATGGAGAACCCCGCTCTACGGCTGGCGATATCTCATTTAAAGTACAAATCACACCTACAATACTACTCCTCTGAATATGGTCATTGAACGCTACTTCTACTTCAGAATCTCCCCATTTAAATTTCAAACTCCCTACATCATAACATAAGTTACCAGACACTCTACTTAGCCACTCTGAACCCAAGATAACACTGAATACTAAATTGGGAATTACAAGGCAAATCTGCTTCTCTACATGATTATTAATTTTAATGTCTACTAAAACTTGCTTAGAAATTACTTTAGACCTCTTCCCAACAGCTGTGATAACAAAAGTGCTTTTAATTGGCATCTCCTCAAAATTTACTCCAGTTCCTTTCATTTTATCATAAAATGCACTACTTATGCAACTCTTCATACAACCACTATCAATTAAAACATCTGTGTACGCCTCGGACACGTTAAATTTAACTATGGGGCTCTTACTAACCACTTCCGGAATAATACCTTCATCATTTAGTTCATGTAATAATTCATTTCTTACATTTAGGTCATAGTGTTCCTGTATAAGTGTATGGACAGGGCATGCTACAGACTGAGATTCTGACCTTACTTCGCAGCCTGGTTCGAGTTTAAAGAACCGCTACAGCTGGCCGTAGTACTACTAACTAATGAACTGGTCTGGTTGTTCTGGGCTGTGTTGTCATTGTTTGGCTGTATATTACTACCACTAGGCTGTCCTCTTCCTTGACCCCTATTCTGGTTGTAATTATTGTCATTATAATTTCTCCCCTGATTTCCCCTGAAATCATTGTTTCTCCCTTGATTTCCCCTGTAATCATTGTTCCTCCCTTGATTTCCCCTGAAATCATTGTTCCTCCCTTGATACTGATTACCATAGCCATTTCCTCTGTTCTGATTTAGCTGATTATTGTTTTTTCTATTTTGAGCGTCGGCCCCTTCGCCACTGTTCCCTTGAACTTCTTGATGCCTGGCTTCATTAGGTCTATTATTATTATTACCCTGGTTCCGATTGAAATTGTCCTCATAACCCCCTCTCCCTAGTGCATCAAATGTGCTTAACAAATTTTCTACTTGTGATATAGTCTTTACATTCTGGATACAAGCAGCCTCCTTGAACCTATAGGGAAAGTGCCTAAGTAGCAACCTTACCACATCACTTTCCTCCTTCAACCCATCCAGATATTTACACACTAATACCTGCCCTAAAAAGTATTCGGTCATGGTGGAGCTTCCTTTAGGGTTATATTTACCACACACTACTCCCTCACGATGCTGCGACTGAATAACCTCATTCCAGAACTTTTCACAGAATTTCATTTTAAAATCATTGATATCAGTAAACTTGTCTCTGTAGACAGCAAACCAATTCCTCGTTTCCCCCACAAACACTTGTTCTAAAATTTCAACTACCTGGCACCACTCAATACTACCATTTTCCAACCTCTCCCCGAATTTATTTTCTATAGTGTTCATGAACTCCATTGGGCACCCCTGTCGATTGCTGAACTTCTCCCTGTGTGTGCTATTCACAAAAACAGGCCTATTCTGACTATTTTCTTGCCTAATCCTAGCTTTTAATTTTAACTCTAATTCTGCGATTTTCTCCTCAGCCTTCCTCTCAATACTGTTTACTGTTAATTTAATGTTTCCTTCTGATTCTTCTACTTTATCATATAGCTTTGCTTGTTTCTCCTCAATCTTGCTAATGCTCTCTCTCTATTACTCTCTCTTAAATCATTTACTTCTGCAACTATTTGCGAGTGGACTTTCTCAATTCTACCCCCCAGCTGTTCCTTAACCTCTTTAGTTGATACTTGAATCTTGTCAATTTCTCCCCCCAATTTCTTTTTAACCTGCAGTGTTTCTAATTTAACTAATTCCTTTAAATTTTCAGCCTGTGTGCTGATTCTACTTTCAACTCCTCCTGTACTTTTCCTAATTTCTTGTCTACATCTGCAATGATCTCTTTAACCTTCTCTTCCATTACTCCTCTGATTTCTCCTCTAATCTGCTCCATTTTCACACTAATTTCCTTACTGTTCTAATTTAGCATTTAAAGTTTCAGTACTCTCTCTATTTTCCCTACTGTTTTGTTCTAGTTTAGCGTTGTTTTGTTCTAGTTTTGCATTTAAAGCGTCTGTAATTTCTTTATTTTCCCTACTGTTTTGTTCTAATTTGGCGTTTAAGGCATCTGTACTTTCTTTATTTTCCCTACTGTTTTGTTCTAATTTTGCATTTAAGGCATCACTACTAACTTTTTTCTGATACATGAACTCGAGAAGTAAAGTTTTTAATTCTGGTTGGCCGCCTACACTCCCTGTTTCAGTATCGGGATTTACCTCCGCTACCCCGGTACTACCATCACTCGACATACTGCTCGTATCATCACTCTCCAGTTGATGACCACTACGTAACCTCATCTGTCTTTCTTTCTCATCCCCCATAATGATATACACTGATACAGACAAATAACCCCCAAAATACAGGCACAGAAATATATACCCTTCTCCTTCCACAAATGTTATTAGGTTTTCATCCCCAAGTTGTCGGCGACACTTGTAGCAGATTTGCTAGCCCACACGTTGAGCGACAATTGTAACGTTTTCACTTTGCTCCACGTTGAGCGTACAAGTGTAACGTTAATTAGTGCCCCATGTTGGTAGCGACAAATGTAACAGTTTCGCTACCCCTAACTGTTGGGTGATAAATGTAACTGTTTACCTTTGCCTAAGCTATGTTGTTTTAATGGGCGCCAAGACCTCAATGCAATGCTGAAATCTAAATTTGTATTTAACAACGTCTAGCTCTGGTAGAACACCTTCAAGAATCTATTCACTCAGATCGTGGTAGGATTTGATCATTAACCCAACAAACAATTGTATCAGGAGAAGGAATTGGTCTATATCTAATGCTACCTACTGAAAGCAAAGATTGCATTGTAAAAGAAATGAATTTATTATATAAAACAAGTATAGCAAAATTAATAATAATAATAAGTATAAAATTTAAATTGGAGCGTTGTGATTTGAATATTACCGATAGAAAATTACGTGAAAACGGAGTCTGATAAATTATTGATTTTACTCTTATTCCCAAGCTATGAAGTTATTGAAATGTGAAATATAAAACAAAGAAAAATGAGAGATTGCGTATTTCTGCATCATTCGCGCTTACCACTGGAAATTGCCGAAGCCTTTCCCTCGTACTGGATGATGCTGTGAGCTTCCCACAGTCTCCTGGACGTCGTCATCTTTGTCGATATTTGATGATATTCTGGTAGATTAGATAATTCTATGGTCCGTACATCGGACCCAAACACTCGTACAACCACACTGGTTAGGTTTTACAAAAGTTAGTCCTCCACTCCACGGAACATCGGAGCGACTCCCGCGTGCAACCGTACTCGTTAAGTTCTACACAGATAGTCCTCGTTCCACGGAACATCGGAGCGACTCCCGCGTACGACCATACTCGGCAAGTTCTACACAGATAGTCCTCGTTCCACGGAACATCGGAGCGACTCCCGCGTATAACCATACTCGGCAAGTTCTAAACAGATTCTCCTCGTTCCACGCCGCGCCGAACGATATATGCACACGTCGCATCCCCACTCCAGTCCCAACTTCCAGCTTACGTGGTCTCCACTGATTGGCTGAGCACCCCGCTACTTCCCCTCCTCTGGCTCATTACATACGGCGCGCGAGAGGGAGAAGTCGTTTTCCGTTCCATATATCCGCCTTTCCTTGACGCTGCGACCCCGCTTGCGTAATACTTCCCGACAAGATTAAGCGTGTACTTGAATTCCCAGTGAGTCACGTCTCTCGATATACCCTAACTGACGAAACTCCGTTAAATTCCGTAATCATATAACTTTCTATGATATTGTCGTTCGTAATAATTTGCTTGATAGCGTTTTCTAAGACATAGAAATCTATCTGTATGCTTATAATTTTTATAAAATGCTCCGAAAATATCTTAATAATAATTATAATAAATTAATAATAATAATAATAAATTAACATGAAAAATTCTCTTGGCTGAACAATTTGCCGCGTAAATAAATATAGAATGGCTTCCTACTGACTTATGCCAGTTGCATAAACACCCCTCGAAGAACACGTTACAGTCCGTAGCACATAACATGTGAGATGCAATAGATGAATGAGAAATGTACAAAGCATAAAGAATAACAACCTCTGTCTGCAGTGAGTAGCAACTTTCCCCTGTACTTTCGTAACAAGATTGTCTACACTCTGCCTCAGTGAAGGAACGAACCAACCAGAAACTAGCAACTTAGTCAAGATCACATGATGAGCGGTGTCAAGCAAGTTGCATAGTATTTCTGTGTGAACTTTTGCGTTGTGCTGCCAAGTGTGGTATAGGCAGTGTTAGTGATTTCTATCAGATTATTTTTCGGAATATATTCCGCTACAATCATGTTCCACATATTTGAGGCATCACTTGAAACTGAGAAAAATGTTATGCCTCAGTGGTGACAAAAGTACATATTAAAATACCTCCACAACTTCAGCAGAATGACTAGCACTAGTGCCTACTGTCGACCAAAGTATTATGTGCACTCGAGTTTGAAGGTTGTTTGTGAAGTAACCAATAGACCTACATAAAATCCAATGACATCATCATTTCCGTCGTTCTATTTTACGTTAGTTCATGTAGGTTTGGAATTTTTAATTTATATTTTAATATTTTTTATCGCAGTTGGAACACAAAATGTGCCCGTTTTTAAGCGTGTTTCAACCATGCGTCACATTTAAGAATTATTATCTCAAAACTCCGTCATCAGATCGAATGCAAATTTTAACACAATATACATTGGAATGTTGTATAACTGGTTTATTAATTTCAAAATTTTGAATGTCCAAGAAACAAAGTTGTTATCATTTTTGTAAGGTAACTTTTTCTCGGCTCGGGGTGGTTGGAAAATATAGCTCTTGGTCGCGTTGTAATCCTTATACATCAAGAAGTTATGCTGTATGACTGAGAAATACATAAATTAATACACTTATTTTATATCGGTTTGTATTTGTTCGTGGAAATAAGGCATGATTCACCAGCCAGCCGCTCCGGGGTAAGCTGTACAGCGTTGCTGAGATGGAGCCCATCACTGCCGAGCGAGGCGAGATCCTATTTTCCCGTTCAAATATAAACCGATATAAAATAAGTGAATTAATTTACGTATTTTAAAGTCATACAGCATAACTTTTTGAAGTATAAGGATTACAACGCGACCAAGAACTACATATTATAACCATTTCAAGCCGAGAAAACGTTACCTTACACAAATGATAATAACTTTGTTTCTTGGACACGCAAAATTTTGAAATTAATAAACCAGTTACACAACATTCCAATGTATATTGTGTTAAAATGTGGATTCGATCTGATGACGGGTTTGTGAGATAATAATTCTTAAATGTGACGCATGGTTGAAACACGCTTAAAAACGGGCACTTTTTGTGTTCCAACTGCGATAAAAAATATTAAAATATAAACTAAAAATTCCAAACCTACATGAACTCACGTAAAATAGAATGACGAAAATGATGATGTTATTAGATTTTATGTTCGTCTATTGGTTACGTCACAAACAACCTTCAAACTCGAGTACACATAATACTTTGGTCGACAGTAGTTGTGCTGGTTCCTGATGCTTTTTCTGAAAGCCTTTGAGAAACAAATTATGATCTGTACCGGTATGTGATTATTCAGCTGCAGAAGTAAAAGTACTTCTATGTTGACATTGAGGCAAAATGGCTGCCAACTATGTTGAGGATTCTGAAATTGAGAGCTTAATTTTTGATGATTCGTGTGACAGTGATTATTGTGTGGAATCAAATGAAAGTGAAGATAGTGAAAGTAGCGAGAGTGATACCGGTATAAAGGATGTCTCAGAAATCCCCATTAATGCAAGTGATGTTCTCGTAGTTGCAGATGATTTCATTTAAGAAAAATAAAATTCTTTTTTAAAAACTAAAGGAAATAGTTTCAAATTGATTGATTAATTAACAAAATGTTTTGAAAAGATGGTATATTGGCTTTCACGGCCGGTGAATTAAAACTCAGCAATTCTTCTAGGTTTGTGCCGTGTCTTGTGTGGGGTTTCGCCTAGGACACCAAGCTAGGCTCATCGGCGGGCTCTTGGTGTCCCCGCCCGGACCCCCACAGGAGTGACGAACTGCGCGCCACCTCCCTTTATATAAGGTGCAACTGCACCACTTGACTACGAGAACTAAAAGTTCAAGCAGCCTTAACCTCCCTATGAAGGCTTCCAAAAAGATGGTATATTGGCTTTCACGGCCGGTGAATTAAAACTCAGCAATTCTTCTAGGTTTGTGCCGTGTCTTGTGTGGGGTTTTGCCTAGGACACCAAGCTAGGCTCATCGGCGGGCTCTTGGTGTCCCCGCCCGGACCCCCACAGGAGTGACGAACTGCGCGCCACCTCCCTTTATATAAGGTGCAACTGCACCACTTGACTACGAGAACTAAAAGTTCAAGCAGCCTTAACCTCCCTATGAAGGCTTCCAAAAAGATGGTATATTGGCTTTCACGGCCGGTGAATTAAATATACCATCTTTTTGGAAGCCTTCATAGGGAGGTTAAGGCTGCTTGAACTTTTAGTTCTCGTAGTCAAGTGGTGCAGTTGCACCTTATATAAAGGGAGGTGGCGCGCAGTTCGTCACTCCTGTGGGGGTCCGGGCGGGGACACCAAGAGCCCGCCGATGAGCCTAGCTTGGTGTCCTAGGCGAAACCCCACACAAGACACGGCACAAACCTAGAAGAATTGCTGAGTTTTAATTCACCGGCCGTGAAAGCCAATATACCATCTTTTTGGAAGCCTTCATAGGGAGGTTAAGGCTGCTTGAACTTTTAGTTCTCGTAGTCAAGTGGTGCAGTTGCACCTTATATAAAGGGAGGTGGCGCGCAGTTCGTCACTCCTGTGGGGGTCCGGGCGGGGACACCAAGAGCCCGCCGATGAGCCTAGCTTGGTGTCCTAGGCGAAACCCCACACAAGACACGGCACAAACCTAGAAGAATTGCTGAGTTTTAATTCACCGGCCGTGAAAGCCAATATACCATCTTTTTGGAAGCCTTCATAGGGAGGTTAAGGCTGCTTGAACTTTTAGTTCTCGTAGTCAAGTGGTGCAGTTGCACCTTATATAAAGGGAGGTGGCGCGCAGTTCGTCACTCCTGTGGGGGTCCGGGCGGGGACACCAAGAGCCCGCCGATGAGCCTAGCTTGGTGTCCTAGGCGAAACCCCACACAAGACACGGCACAAACCTAGAAGAATTGCTGAGTTTTAATTCACCGGCCGTGAAAGCCAATATACCATCTTTTTGGAAGCCTTCATAGGGAGGTTAAGGCTGCTTGAACTTTTAGTTCTCGTAGTCAAGTGGTGCAGTTGCACCTTATATAAAGGGAGGTGGCGCGCAGTTCGTCACTCCTGTGGGGGTCCGGGCGGGGACACCAAGAGCCCGCCGATGAGCCTAGCTTGGTGTCCTAGGCGAAACCCCACACAAGACACGGCACAAACCTAGAAGAATTGCTGAGTTTTAAAATGTTTTGAACTTTATATGTATCATGTTCCTGAGACAAATTATGTGAAAAGATGCTTTTCTAATGCAGAAAAGACAATAATATTTCTTAAATTATAAATTCCAAATGGAGACAATGACTTTAGTATTTATTTCAAAATAATGTAGATCAGTCATTCAGCTTTCTATTGATGAATGATAGGGTTAAGTTATGATTACAATACGCTTACAGATATTGTTTTCTTTTAGTCCATAAATTATGGAAGATTACTGCAGCATTTCTAGGGTTACACAGATCTTGGCCCAATAGAGAGTAAAATAGATTGTTACCTTGTTGGCTTCATTCCATGGTAAGAATCCCAGGTTGTGAGCTCTGTGAGGACGAGAACCCCATTGCTGGTCATATGATAACATGAGGTAGTTGGTCTTATCGTAGCAGCACTCCTGCTCTGAACCCTCTAAGCTAGGGATGGAAAGAATATCAGTGACCATCAGAAGGAATGCTAACTCTTCAGTTATTCACGCATGTTAGTCATATTTTAATTAAACAATTCCATAATAGACAAAAACATTGTATTATCTAGTGATAGTTCTTTTTTTGTTGGTGAAAATATAAAACCATTTTAACACCACCTCTCTCATTTCATGAAATAACTACACTCTTCCTTCAGTTTTCAAAAACACCATTGCAACTTCCGAAGATATCCTTCATGAAGAACAACAGGCAAACAAATGAAGAATTCAGCCAAGAAACTACAGAGGTTGGTTGGTTCCTCAGTTTAGGGGCTGCGACAACGCGGTCATGTGTACTTTGGGTGTGTGTAGAATCTGTCTGATAACCGGTGTTAATTGTGATGGCTGTATTAGTGTGTGTATCTGTTTTTTAATTCAAGTAAGGACTGCAACTTTGAATTATTCAAATAGTTCCTACTTTTGCCGCCAAACGTCACCGTCAATGACTACTAGGCCTAGTTCAGAACTTAGCTACTAGACGCCACCACAGTCGGCTCTTGGCAATGAACGTAGAAACCTAAGAGCGTTGTTTACATTCCTAACCTATACAATTTAGCTTCACACAGGTGTAATTAGTGGAAGGTTCTTTAACAAGCCATAAATCTATGACATGGGACCGCCGGCTTAACTTCTTCTCCGAAGGAAGGCATACTGAGGGATTTTTAACGCTCTTAAAAAATCCGACGGCTTCGGCCGGGTTTGAACCCGCTATCTTGGGCATAGAAGCTCAGCATGCTACCAACTATGCCACCGAAGACGCCAAAAATTACAGAGGCATGCATGCTTTTTTATTTTTTTTTATTTAGTCAATTTACCCTCTAGGTTGGTGGTTCCCACGGACTCAGCGAGGGAACTCACCACTACCGCCTCTATGGGCAGTGTCCTGGAGCTTGGAACATCTGGTCGGGATGGATACAAATGGGGAGGTGTGATCAGCACCTCGCCCAGGCGGCCTCACCTGCAAAGCGAACAGGGGCCTCATGAGGGATGGAAGATTGGGATGGATAGGCTAGGAAGAGGGAAGGAGGCGGCCGTGGCCTGTCAGTAGGTACCATCCCGGCATTTTCCCGAAGACGAAGTGGGAAACCACGGAAAACCACTTCGAGGATGGCTGAGGTGGGAATCGAACCCCCTCTACTCATTTGGACAACCCGAGGCTGAGTAGACCCCGTTCCAGTCCTCATACCACTTTGCAAATTTCGTGGCAGAGCCGGGAATCGAACCCAGGACCTCCGGGGCGGCAGCTAGCCATGCTGACCGCTACGCTACGGAGGCGACTGGCATGCATGCTAAGTAAAGAAAAGAGAAACAATTGCAATATTAAAAATATATCCTGGCCATGAAAGCAAAAAACATTCCAACTTTTTGGTGTCTCCATAGGGAGCTAAGATGATCTAAAGAAGCTGAAAGCTCTTAGCTCCTTAAGACAAGAAGCACCTGCTTATCAGCTTTGGGACATAGTAAGTTCCACATTCGTTCTTCAATGTTTTCCTTATGTTTTGTATATGTTTTCATCCTCGACAGCTCCATGAACCAAGCATTCCCTCAAGACAATAGACAATCAGTGTTATAAGTGATTTTACCATCAACCACCAGTTATGGAACACAGAGTCGTGCCGTGTACTTATTATTTTGCCTGAGGGTGAACTTTTCAAGTTTCAAGAAGAACAAACACTTTTTCATTTCTCAGACATTATCAGCCCAACAGTGTCTTTGGTTTATCCATTCTGTGCTTGCTTGTGTTTCGTATTTGCCCACTGTCTATTTTGTTTTCTTGCATTCTGTACTATTCTTTTGCTTAATAAATGGGACTAGCGGGGTTAAGCTCTGATGGTTGGTCTGGGGGTGTCGCGGTGCGCTTCTGCGCCATTCCCTCGTCCTTCCCTATTCTTAAATTAATGCACATTTCCACGTTTCTTTTTTTAGCATCTTTTTCCCCTATTCTATATCACAAAAGCTCCTCATTGAGCTAGCATGTTTGTATGAGCAGACTCAGATGGTGGGGTCATGTGAAGAGAATGGGTGAGGAGAGATTACCTAAGAGGTTAATGAGTTCTGCTGTAGAGGGTAAGAGAAGCAGAGGTAAACCTAGAAGGCGATGGTTAGATTCAGTGTTAATAATAATGTTATTGGTTTTACGTCCCTTTTAACTACACTGGCTTTTAGAGACGCCGGGGTGCCGGAATTTTGCCCCGAAGGGGATCTTTAACGTGCCAGTAAATGTACTGACACGGCTCCCTCGCATTTGCGCACCCTCAAATGCCAGCTGACTGCGCCAGGTTTCGAACCTGCAACCTTGGGCTCAGTAAGCGAGAACGTTACCCCTGAGCCACGCAGCCAGACAGATTCAGTGTTGAACGATTTCAAAGTGAGAGGTGTAGAAGCAGTGGAGGCCGCAGTGCTAACTGCTAATAGGGGATTATGGAGGCGACTTGTGTGAAAACAGAGGCTTGCAGACTAAACTGGACACTGAAAGGCAAAACAGTCTCAGATGAACATGTATGTATGTACGGTATGTAAAATTAAAATAGACCGATATAGAATACACCATTTTGTTCAGAGAACTTCACCGATTTTTTAAAACAAAAAAAAATCATTAAAAAATCATATTTTGACCCTCCCCCCGGGCTGACTTCCCTTAACCCTTGAGTGCATAAGCCTTTCTTTGTGCAGACTTACATAAGCCGGTCTGCAAGACCCGGGCATGGACTATAGAGGGAGGTCAATATTGATAATACGAATGAAATGTGAATATTTCACTATGATCATTTAGATTCTAAAATGAAATTTAACATCGAAATGAAGAAATAATTGAATCAAATGTGAAAACATATACAGTAGAGTCTCGCAAACTCGGCACTCGGTAACCCGGCACTCTGGATTTCCCGGCCACCCTGACAGAAGAAAAAAATCATGATTTTTGTTTGATCTTGTGTTTTCGAACAGAGCGTTATTATGTTTTCTTTCGTCTTCTCCGTCAATGGAATTATCGACAGTTAAATACGATGCGAAACAAGTTGACCTTCAGTACATAGTAAGAAGAGTAACGACGACCAGTACTGTAAATGCACAAACTGTTCGCAGTAAGAAGTAAACAACCGCTCGTGTAGAGCGTTGCATTACTTTTAAACCAAAACAAACAGCTTATTTCTTCTTTTTAACACATTTCCCGATAACCCGGCATTTTCGCGAACTCGGCCACCCTTCGGTCCACATTAGGCCGAGTTTGCGAGACTCTACTGTACAGTTTATGAAAGTGTGATTTTTAAAACACCATCTCACAGCATGAAACCATGATGTCACATGAAGTCATCCCTAAATTACCAAACTATGGTTTTTGCCAAGTTTTCTGTCAACATCCACACATCATGTATCATAAAATGAATAAGTAACTGAATGATTTTAAAACCTGAGACGGGAAGGCCCGGCTATTGTAAATGTGTGGTAAATTACAATAAAGCTACATTGTTACCCAACTATAAGCAACAATCGTTGATTGGTTCTATTACTGCTTTTCACCTTAACTGTGAGAGGAATATTGGGAATTTCACACTAGAGCTCCGAACACTTTTACCATATTTATTTATATATTTATCGTATGGCTTGTAGCGCCGGGAGTGTCGGAAGACATGTTCGGCTCGCCTGAGTCTGTAGCTGCTTCCAGCGGACACCATTAGGGTGAGCTACAAGTTCCGTTCAATTTCAAGTAGTTCTAACTTTCGCTACGAGATGTCAATGATACCTAGTGGTGAACGTTGGGACTTTGATAGAGCGTTCCGACAAAATCTAACCTAACAATTTAGCTTCACACAACTTTAGTCTGTGGAAGGATCTTTTACATGCCAAAAATCTATGACATGGGACTGCCGGCTTTACTTCCCCTCCGAAGGAAGGCTTACTGAAGGATTATTAACGCTCTTAAAAATCCGACGACTTCGGCCGGATTCGAACCCACTATCTTTTACCATAAATGATTAATAAATCCCTCCCTGGGTTTTAGAGGCCCAGCTTATGCACTCATCATCATCATCTTCTACAGTTTCCTGCCCCTGGCTGGGTCTGCCTGGAACATAAGCCTCTTCATCGTTTTCTGACCTCCAACCACCTTTCACTCCTCAATCTGTCCCACTCCTCTCCTCTTTCCTGCACTCCTTCCTTCACACCCACAATCCACCTTCCTCTCGGTCTCTCGCCCTCCATTTCCATCTCATGCATCCGCCTTGGTATCCTGCCCTCCTGCATTCTCCTAACATGTCCGTACCAACTCATTCTAGACTTCTCTATGATCTCTTGTAAGGGATCCTTTTCCACAATCTAGCTGAGTCCGGCATTGCTTCCACTTACTTATGCCGGGCTCCTCTCAGTCTTCTTTCCTGTCGACCTCACTTGGTCAACTCTTGCTCTCTTCCGACCCCGACGGTATTAGGGTATCCGAGGCCTAGGGAGTCTTTCACTTTCCCGCCTTCTTTGGCCCTTCTCTCATCTTTCCTGATACCCTCCTTCTGTGAGGGGTCAGCCTTCTTTTTCTTTTCCTTTTACCTCCTGCCTTGTGCTCAAGGCCCTTAAGGAGGCCAGGTGTATGTAGACCCACCCCTTCTGGTGCACCCTAGATAATGCTACACCCTCAGGGGCTCACGGCTGGTGAGTTCGGGAGTTGGCGACCCCGAGGGATTCCTGAGCTGGGTCCGTTTTTCCCTATTGTCCCTTACCTTCGGGGTGGACCCTCTCCTCTTTCGCTTTCCTATCTGCCTTTCATGGCTCTCCTTCCTTCCAAGTCCCTCAATCCGCATTCTTCGAGGGTTGAGGGCATTTCTTTTCCTCCTGTCCTTTATTTGCCTTGTTCTCCTTTTGTTTTCCATTTCTTCTTTTAGTATGTAGGTTAGTAGTTAGTTTTAAGTTTGCATTTCATTTTCATCTTCACGATCACCCAAACCATCAGGGGCCGATAGCCTAGATGTTAGGCCCCTTAAACAACAATTATCATCATCATATTTTCCACAATCTCTCTCACTCTCGTATTTCTCACTCTATCCCTTCTTGTTATTTCTAATCTGCTTCTCTGAAATTTCAATTTGTAATCCTGGATCCTGCTCACCTGTCTTTTCTTCATAACCCACATTTCTGATTCGTAGATTAAAAAGAGAGTTAAAAAAGAGAGTTTATTTTTAACAAATTTTATGTAGTAGTATGAACTTGATGCATTTAATTAGTTAACTTTTGTTGAGAAACAAAATTATTTCAACAAATTTTATTAAATGAAAATAAAAACATGCCTTTTGCATTTGTAGCTACACTTTTGGATGAATATAAAATTATTTTCAAATACCCTAAGTAATATTACCTTATAGTTATAAACACATACCTTGGTGCCCCTGTTTTAACACAGTGCACAGCTGTCTTGTGATAGTAGCATTTACGATTTGTATGTTGGTCACAATCGAAGTCTGGCATGAAACGTCCTTTATCGTACATTGCATGTTCGAGAGAGCAAGGACACTGTGGGATATCTGCTGCAAAGTTTTTGAGGTAGCGATCATTCATAATCCAGTTGTTACACATTTCCTGCGGCCAGCGTTCGCCGTATTGGCGCTCCCACTGTGGGCCAAAATACCACCCAAGTGGGATTGGCCTACTCCACAGAACTCTGAAAATTTAAGAAAAAATTTAAGATGGAAAGAACCTAGTAAGATGGGGAAATTCACTGCGTTGTATGAGAAATAAAATTGTATTTGCTACTGAGCAGATTTATTAATTATCGCTAGAATAACCATTAAATAATTTTTTACCCTTCTATCAAATTTTGTATCAAATGAAAGTAGACTTATGAGTGGATTTCACCCCAATACACGTGTTTAAGGTTTAAGGGTTAAATACATGTAATTTTATGTTTTATAATTTCAAGGTGGTGGCTGCTCATAATATTCTATCTTATAAAGTTATCATGTTCGTTACACAAGGTACTTATTATCAGAATGCTAAGTACTGGAAACATTGCTCAATTGGATCATTAGTAATAGAGAATAGATTATATTGTTTGAATTATTTGCACAGCCACCATCTTGAAATTATTGGTCTGATGAGCTTGTTGTTTGGATAGTTCTTATATGGAGGTTTGATATTTCTAAATTTGATAGAGATCCAATGGTTAGTTTAGTCGGAATTCAATATAAGCAATGAAAAATTGGGAGGCCACCATTTTGTAGTTTTTAAGATGGTGGCAATATGAATCATGACATTGAGGTACCTCGTACCAAATTTGTATCAATCGGTCTTGTTATTTGTGAATTGAAAGGGAAGGACATACATTAAAAAAAAATTAAAAACATTTGGCCCATGTGCATCTTAAGGAATCTCCATGCATTCAAAACATGCAGTATTAGATTATTTTCAAAGGATCTTGATACTACCCATTACCTATACGCATATTACATTTGAATTTCTGAAGTTTACTCATAGACATCAAAATATTACTTATCCGTAATTTCCAATAAGATTATTATTTTTGCTACAAAGTTAAAAGAACTTCACTATTTGTAACAGATCTGATTTTACTATGTTTTTAAGATATTTTCCTAGGTTATTATTAGTTTTTTTACATCATAGTATAAGTAAACTTTTATGGAAACAGAATTTGATGTTTATTCTTTTTAAGTTTGATGTTCCTTTTATGGCACTTCAAATGATTCGGAGAAGGTTAGGGCGTACCCTGCAGGCGACGCGCAGTTCTTTTGGTACTGGGGGAACTGTGAGAAATGGGCGACCAGTAACCGAAATGAAAGTGGGAATCATGAATGTCATGACCCTGACAGGCAAGGTGGAGGAGGTGGTAGACTTCATGGAGAGGGAGAATGTTGGATTGATGGGGCTGAGTGAAGTGAAATGGAAAGGTAAAGGAAGGAAGAAATTGAGGAAAGGATATACATTATACTGGAGTGGTGGCCAAGAGGCAAAAAATGGCGTGGGACTGATAACCTCGAAACAACTGGAGGAGTATGTTGAAGTGGTCGAGTGTGTGAGTGACAGAATAATGAAAATTAGAATGAAGATGAAAAATGACGTGATGGACTTCATACAAGTGTATGCACCACAGACTGGAAACAGAGAAGAAGAGATTGAAGTATTCCTGGAGGATGTAGAAAGAGTAATTTCAGATGTAGAAGTGGTGATCATGGGAGATATGAATGCACAAGTCGGAAACGAGAGACAAGGAAAGGAAGAAGTCATTGGACACTATGGATATGGGAAAAAGAACCGGGAAGGAGAGGAACTTGTAAACTTTCGTGAATGGTTTCGGAAGAAAAACAGCAGGAAAATTACGAGATATGGTTGGGGCGATAGAAGAACAAAATCAGTAATTGACTACTTTCTGGTGGAAAGGACTAATCGCAGAAAGCTGATAGATGTGACAGCTTTACCAGGAGAAGCATTTGATGGGGGATCATAGAGCTGTGGTGGCAAAATTTAGATAGGAAAAATTGGAAAACCTAAAGGAGATCAGAGAAAGTAAAATAAAAGTATGGAAATTGAAAGACAAAACTGTACAGGAAGATTTTCAGGAGAGATTGAAGCAACAAATCCCAGTTACTGAAGTGGAAAACATAGAAGAGAAATGGTCCCACTTTAAAAAGGCATTTGTTGGTGCAGCAGAGAGTGCTTGTGGTAGGACGTCAACAAGAGTGAAAGAGAAGGAGACACCGTGGTGGAATGAGGGAGTGAGGAAAGCAGTGAAGGAAAAGAAGTCTGCATGGAAAGAATGGAACCGAGATCAAACAGAAGAAAGCAAAAGGAAGTATCACGACAGCAAACGGAGGTGTAAGAAAGTGGTAGGAGAAGAAAAGAAGAAAAGTTGGGAAGAATTTACACGAAGAATGGAAACAGATGTAAGTGGCAGTAAAAGGATGCTGTATGGGCTTCTAAGAAGTAAGAGGAAAGAAAGAGTTACCACAAAGCTGGTGAAAAAGGAAGATGGAGAGTTGTTAACACACCCAGAAGATAATAATAATGTTATTGGTTTTACGTCCCTTTTAACTACCCTGGCTTTTAGAGACGCCGGGGTGCCGGAATTTTGCCCCGAAGGGGATCTTTAACGTGCCAGTAAATGTACTGACACGGCTCCCTCGCATTTGCGCACCCTCAAATGCCAGCTGACTGCGCCAGACACCCAGAAGAGATACAGGGATGATGGAAGGAGTATTTCTATAAGCTATTGAATGTGAGCAATTGTACTGCTGAGATGGAAGTGACACAACCTGACGATTCTATAACAGAAGATGATCTAACAATGCTGGAGGTGGAATTAGCAGTACAGAAAATGAAGATGGGAAAAGCAACAGGGGTGGATGAAATCAGTGTAGAAATGATAAAGGCTGCTGGACCTGTTGGTATGCAATGGTTGTATCGACTGCTAAAGTGTGTGTGGAAACGGAAATGTGTACCGGAAGACTGGGAGAAAGGGCTAATAATACCAGTGTTTAGGAAGGGGGACAAGAAGGTGTGTGATAACTATAGAGGGATCACCCTCTTATCACAGATAGTAAAAATACTGGAAAGGATATTAGAAAGAAGAATGAGAAGAAAGGTGGAAGAAGAGTTGCAAGAGGAACAGTATGGCTTCAGGAGTGGAAGATCCACAGTGGACCCAATCTTTAGCTTGAGGCAGGTGATGGAAAAGAACTGGGAATATGGAGAGGACTTGATCATGACTTTCATAGATCTAGAAAAGGCATATGATAGTGTCCCCAGAGAGAAGGTATGGGAAACCATGGTTAAGAAGAGACTGGGAAGAGAAATGTTGGAAATGGTGCAAGCAATGTACAACAACTGTGTTAGCAGGGTACTGACCCCAGTTGGAAAGACAGATTGGTTTAGGAACAAGACTGGACTAAGACAGGGGAGTGTGCTGTCACCTCTCTTGTTCATAATGGTGATGGATGAAATTGTAAAGGAAACAAAGGAAGCATATGGACATAAAGAAATGAAGATACTGTTATTTGCAGATTATATTGTGGTCTGGGGAAGGAACACCGAAGAAGTGCAAAAACAACTAGATGCACTGAACGAAAATATTCAGACGTACGGCCTAAAAATCAGTATAGAGAAAAGCAAGACCATGGTGATGACAAGAGGGGAAAGACTTTACATAACATGCAGAGCGTCCCTGATTTTTTTTTGTCGGTATAATTAAGATACGCCCTGTATAAAAAAATAATTTCCAATTTGTTTAAAGAACAATTTGAGTGAATTGTATTGTTACATGCTCACATTTGGTTTAATTTGTTAAGATCCACACAAGGATGAAGAAGGCCACAACGTGGCCAAAACTGGTACTGATTAATTAATGTTATATATTTTTTTATTAATGTGGAATAAATTAATTCAACACCATTTGATATTTACTTTAATATAATAAAGTTGCATACAAATTCCCTTTGAAGAGATTTCTTTTCTTAAACTGTTCAAACATTTCATTTAAAACTTACGGTGAAATCGAGAGTCCCTGGTACATTTCAGGTTTAGTCAGATTAATCTGAATGAAGCCAAACTGACAGTCAGCAACTGCCCTGTTGTCCCGATTCCTGTAGTTGGCTGGAGCAATGGTGTATGATCCAGTATTTGTTGTACTGTCCTGCAAACATGGGTGCTATCTACATTATACAGTATATTCCATCATGATCACTCCAAATTACATTTCATTAAAACATTACTAAAATTTGAAGAGCCCACAGAAAAATTCAACATTTTACATACATACGTAATTTATTTGCAAATGTGGACACTGTCCATGGTGGAAAATTACAATAACTAAACAAAACAATTCATTCATAAAACCACAACATTTTTAGAAAATAAGGATTAATTAGAAAGCCCTTAGGCGGCAGCACGCCGGCCTCTCACCGCTGGGTCCGTGGTTCAAATCCCGGTCACTCCATGTGAGATCTGTGCTGGACAAAACGGAGGCAGACAGGTTTTTCTCCGGGTACTCCGGTTTTCCCTGTCAAAATTTCATTCCAGCAACACTCTCCACTATCATTTCATTTCATCTGTCATTCATTTAATCATTGCCCCAGAGGAGTGCGTCAGGCCTCGGCAGCCGGCACAGTTCATATCCTCGCCGCTAGATGGGGGCTTCATTCATTCCATTCCTGACCCGGTCGGAGACTGGAAGCAGGCTGTGGATTTTCATTTTTCAAGGATTAATTAGAAAATAAGTAATTGCTAAAAGAAGATACCTGTAATCATAATTATTCTAATAATAGAAATAAACATATAATAATTATTTTCACCTTCTTTCATGCTTCAACTCATACACCGTACATAACTGTCTCCTGATCTGGTGCAATCTTACCAACTCCTTGAATCTACCAACATCAAAAGGCAAAGGACTGAAAATGCCCCCTGGCAAACTGTTCCATTCTTCTTCACCCCTCCCAATGATCGAATATTTGTCCCAGTTACTATTCCACTGACTTAATTTTAATTTACAAGAATGACAACCTATATCTGCCCATATATGACCCTTTCTTTCCCAATCTCTCATGAATGTCTTCCCATTCTATTTCCCCTTTCTAAGCTAAGTACATACCCCCTAGTCTTGCTCTTGAACGTCTATCAGCCAGATTTTCCCAACCCAAATCCTGAATCATTCACTCACAGCACTCGTCAACCTGTGGTCCGCCATTACATACCCTGTATGCCCTTCCCCTAATCTCTCTGCCAACCCCTTTAAACACTGGCATAACCATATGTAGCGACTTGTAAGCTTTCTTCACTATTTCTCCTATGTGCTTACAAATAACCCCTGGCACTACAGCCCGTGAGGGCATAGGCCTACCAAGCGACCGCTGCCCAGCCATTTGGCCTGCAGATATTAGGGTGACGCATGATCAGCACATTGGGTCCCCTCGGCCGTTAATCTTGGTTTTCGTGATCAGGGCACTGCCTTACTGTCAGACAGCTACTCAATTGTCTTCACGAGGTTGAGTGCACCCCATTTCAGTCCTCACGTCAGTTTCTAAAATCCCTGACGGAGTTGTCTGAACTGTCTGAATCATTTTAACCATGTTTTAATATGTCCTCTATTTTTTAAATTTACAGTGCACTATGTATACAACTAGGCTACACAAGGCCACATGAATCAATGTTGTTTTTAGTACAATAACCTACATATGTTTTTAATACAATAATTATTTTCTTACACATAGGCATATAACATAGCATATTGTTTGATAGGATTTATTAGTTTTAGAATGTTAATTGTTACTCTATCCAGGATTATATCGATTTCTTGTATGATGTCAAATGTTAAATTTAGGTCACCATGAGAACTGAAGAAGGGACCATACGTTCCTGAAACATGTATCTTAGTTTTCTATAAACAAAGTGTTTGAATTGTATTGAATAGGGCGGAATAAAATAAACTCTACTGAATTCCAAGAATTGAACCCGAACCCTCCGGGTAAGAGGCAAGCGCGCTACCCCAACACCACGGGGCCGGCTCCTATGTGCTTACCCCAGTACAAATTCCCGCCCCCCTTGAATGAGTTGAAGGTCCAGTTGTATACATCAATAGGTGTAAGATACCGTACACCGTAAAATTTAAATTCCAATTATATTAACTAAGTCAATACGGACAAATTATGGAGTCGATTATACAGTACCTGGAGAACAAATTGTTATAACATCTGTAACTGAGTTTGCCTCCAACTCGTCATATATGAACCATCATGCTGAGAGCACGAACAACCTCTAAGAGCGCATCCTGAAACAAAATGCCAGCCAGCCTCCGAGCGCTTGCATGTTGCAGTGAAACAGGCCATCTGACTCCTGGGCGCATGTTTGCTACAGTACACTTTATTTGCTCCTATATCACTATGGCCAGAAGAATGATCTTGGTGAAATGAATATTCACAATTATTTTAAACCACGGATGACCAGGGCTGGATTTACCAACAGGCCCCATAGGCCCCGGCCTAGGGGCGCACCATGCTGAGGGGTGCAAAATTAATCCACAATTTTTCTTTGTCAGAAAATTTCCATAAAATGTTATGGACTACAATACATGTCTACGTCCAACAAATGTTTTGCAACAGCAGATTTTTCGACTTCAGCTTTAGAACAGGAATGTATAATGATATAGTAGGAGAAAATTTAAGTCTTGAATATCAATATCAGTTTAATGTAATTATGCATAGTTGTAGGTTGTATGATATAGCGCATATATCTGAATGGGTATTTGTAAGTGTATGAGTCTTAAATGGTTTAAACTTATTTTAATATCTTGTTGGCCTATTTACTGTATTCTCTCTCTCTGTGGTTAACAGCCGTGAGGCTGGTTGGCAGCAGCTCGCCATTCTTCCCGTCTCTCAGTCTTCCTCTTCAGTTCACAGTATGAGCCACAACCTATATCTTGCAGTATTTGACTCATGTACTCCAGTCTGGGTCTTCCTCTACAATTCTTGCCGTCTACTGTTCCCTCGATTATAAGCTTAATCAGTCCATTGTGTCGCAGTATGTGGCCCACGAGGTGATTCCTTCTTCTTTTTAAATATTTAAGGAAGCATCTTCTCTCGCCCACTCTTCTAAAGACTTCCTCATTTGTGACCATTTCTTTCCAACTGATTTTCATAATCCTTCTATAGCACCAGGTTTCAAATGCTAGTAGTCTTTTCCTCTCTCTCTCTCCTATTGTCCAAGATTCGCTGCCATATAGCATGACGCTCCATACATAGGTCTTCAACATTTATTTCCTCACATCAAGACTTATGTTCCTTGCAGTAAATAGGTTCTTCTTTTTATAGAAAGCGTTCTTGGCTTGGGCAATCCTACTTAATATCTCTCTGCTGCTTCTTCCATCATTCGTTATTTTACTTCCCAGATAATTAAACTCATTCACTTCTTGTATCTTTTCATTTCTTAACTCTATTGATGTCTGCGTTTCGCCATTTCTACTGCAGACCAAAATTTTTGTTTTATTTGTATTTATTCTCATATTAAATTCTTCCTCCATTATTTTGTCCATCTTGCTCAGGATCTTTTGTAAGTCTTCTTCACTTTCTGCAATTAGCACTATGTCATCAGCAAACCTTAATCATGTCAACTTTATCTCCATGAATATTCACTCCCGTGGCAAATTCTTCTCTTACTTGGTCGATCGCCTTTTGTACATATTATATTGAATAGGTATGGGAAAAGGGAACAACCCTGCCGTAGACCCTTTCTGATGTGTGCTGTTTCTTCCTTGCTACCACAACAAACTATTCCAATTTCTTGCTTATAGATATTGTAGATGAGTCTTCTGTCTCTAAAGTTGATACCTGTTTGATGAAGAATGCTGAATAGAACATTCCAGTTCACATTGTCAAACGCCTTTTCAAGGTCGACGAACGCTAAGAAGGTAGGTTTGCCTTTCTTCATAAACTGTATTTATAGTTTATATATACAAATTTAGAAACAGTTTATTCTCTCATTACTTAAATTTATTTAATTGGTTTTACTTCCCAATACATTAGAATAAAATAAAAATGAGTTTCACAAAGACCTTTCTGAGGTCTAAATTCTTCCTCCTTCACGATGGCATGAAGAAGGGGCGGCAAAAACCCACAGGCCTAGGAGCGCATAAAATCTAAATCCGACCCTGCGGATGACAGAATCAAGTAAGTTGTGGCTCGATTGATAGTGCAAAACGTGCATAGTGTCTCATGTCAACAAACGTCGTTGCACATTTACTTGTTAAGATATTTCAGTTTTAGTACAGTGTGACCTTGGTGCAATGATATATTCACCATAATTAACGCTGGCTTAGGACCAGATTAGCGTTTCTATAATAGTAATGCTATTATTGATACGGTGTTCTGGTCCTAAGCCAGCAATTTTAAAACACACATCACGTAATCAAGTAAGTTGGTGCTCAATGAATAATGTGTCGTAACGTGCATAATGTCTCAAACTAACAAACATAGTTGTAGTAGAATTACTTGTCAAGATATTTCAGTGTTATTAAAAGCTTGCCATGGATAGCGTGTCGGTCTACTAACCCCAAGATTGCAGGTTCGCTCCTGGCCATGGTAAATGATTTTTTGAAAGGCGGCAAAAATACGACACGCATGTCATACGATGTTGGCATGTCAAAGAACCCATTTGAAATCAGTAGGCCGAGTTCATAGTGGCAAAATTAATCTCGGGAGTTTCCGCCAACACAAAGGTCCTCATTTCTCTACTAGAAAGCGCTATAGTGTTCAAGTAGCTTAGATATCTAACCTCCTTGACTTTCATAGTGATTCAAGGAACAACGAAATTCGACATGCAAGCTACCCTCTGGGTGTAAAATTACAAAGCTGGCACCCAGCATCCGAGGCCATACGATATTATTATTATGGTGTTATTAAAAGGTGAAATTCCTTCCCAATTATTCTAATATATATGATTTCTTCGAATTATATTAATATAGACTGCTCCGTTGCGTAGTGGCTAGCACTCCTGGCTCTGCCAAGAAATTTAATTCTGGTCTGAGGGCAGGGATGGGGTATACTCAGCCTCGTTAGGCATCTTGGAGGTGGTTTTCTGTGGTTTCCCACTTCTACTCCAGGCGAATGCCGGGATGGTTCCCAACTTAAGGCTAAGGCCGCCTTGTTCTCAATCGTCATCTGAATTACAAATACACACACTAATACAGCCATCACAACAACACAGGTTATCAGACAAATTCCACACAGGTCTACACGACCAAGGTTTCGCAAAGCCCCTAAATGAATCAACAACAACAACATATTATACGCGTATTAATATATAAGAAGAAGCCATTTGTTAGCCGGAGCGCAGTGGGCAGGAACCAAGAATATAGGACACAAATGATTCCTAATCTAATATATAAAAGTGAAAGTCTGTATGTATGTATGTATGTATGTATGTATATATGTTGGTTCCGTATACAAATCTACACCGTTCCACCAATCTCAACCATATTTTGCATACACATAGTTTAGGACCCAGAAGGAACCGCTGGCTACATGCATTTTCGATAGTCTTTCTCATTCTTCTGATTTTGGCCATTTTTCACTCAAAAACAGGCTAATCAAATCATAAAATATACTCATGAAGGAATGGCAAGGCAGATAGTTTCCATGGCAACATAGCTCAAGTCGAGACACGGCCGACTTGATGCCAATTGCGCTCAGCACTACCGGTATAGAAAATGAGGATCTTTACTTGAAATCCCGTTAGTTACTCAACTGCTCACACAGCACTGTCAACCGAGTTTAGCATAACAAAGACTTGACACTATCTTCTTTCTACTATATATTTTTCAAATACCACTCACTCACTCATTCATTCATTCATTCATCATGAAATCTCAAAAACCACCGAACGGATTGGAATGACATTTGGTATGCAGCTTCCTCAAGGGCCGCAAATGCCCACTAAGAGACGATTTTTGGATATCCAGGTTCTAAAGGGGTGTTAAGGGGGTAGACCTGCATTTCATTGAATAGCAATATCTCCCGATTGGTTTCATTGGCGGATGTGATACTCGTCATATCAACTCACCTTTAAAAATAAGAAGACACGTGTCTGAGGGTTTTTCGATGTGGTGTATATTATGAGGTGAAAGGGGTGAAAAGTGGGGATTGAAAGAATCCTAACGGAGCGTGTATCTCTTAAACGACATAGACGAGGAGTTTGAAACTCAGCGGAAAAAAATTCAGCATTAAAACTAAGTAAATATGTATTTCACAGTTCTTTTCATAAATACAATTTAAGGGGCCCATGGGGAGGGGTGAAATTATGGGGGGGGGGGGGGGACAGGAAAAAAAGTGTCCTAACTGATTGACTGACTGACTCACTCATCAAACTCAAGGGGGGAAAAATTGCTCTAAAGTAAGTAAATAGCTGTTCGACAGTTTTTTTTTTTCAAAAATCAAATTTAAGGGGTTCATGGGGAGGGGTGTAATTGTGAAAAAAGGAAATTGAAAGAAAAAGTCCTGACTCTCTCACTCACTCATCATCGCCCAGCCAAAATTATTGAAGTTAGAAACATGACAGTTTGGGGATATGTTCATTGTATGTCAAAACCGTCTACTAAGGGAGGATTTTCGGATATTCAGGTTCTAAAGGGGTCTTAAGGGGTTTAAACCTGCATTTCATTGAATAACAATATCTCCCGATTGGTTTCATTGGGGGTTGTGATACACGGCATATAAACTCATCATTAAAAAGTAAGAAGACACGTGTCTGAGGGTTTTTCGATGTGGTGTATATTATGAGGTGAAAGGGGTGAAAAGCGGGGATAGAAAGATTCCTAACGGAGCGTGTATCTCTTAACGACATAGGCGAGGAGTTTGAAACTCAACGGAAAAAAATCAGCATAAATATAAGTAAATATGTATTTCACAGTTTTTTCATAAATCCAATTTAAGAGGCCCATGGGGAGGAGTGAAATTCTGGGGGGAAGGGGGAAACAGGATAGAAAGTGTCCTAACTGATTGACTGACTGACTCACTCATCAAACTCAGGAGGAAAACTGCTTTAAAGTAAGTAAATAGCTTTTCGACAGTTTTTTTGATCAATCAATTTGAAAGGGTTCATCGGGAGGGGTAAAATTCCGAAGAAAAAAAAATTGAAAGAAAATGTCCTGACTCATTCACTCACTCATCATCGCCCAGACAAAATATTGAAGTTGGAAACATGGCATTTCGGGGATATGTTCGTTGTATGTCAAAACCGTACACGAAGGGAGGATTTTTGGATATTCAAGTTCTAAAGGGGTCTTCAGGGGGTTAAACCTGCATTTCATTGAATAACAATCGAGTGGTTTCATTTGTGGATGTGATACTCGGCATATAAACTAATCATTCAAAATAAGCAGACATGTGTCTAAGGGTTTTTCGATGTGGTGTATTATTATGAGGTGAAAGGGGTGAAAAGTGGGGGTTGAAGGATTCCTAACGGAGCGTGTAGGCCTATCTCTTAAACGACATAGGCGAGAACTTTGAAACTCAGCGAAAAAAGAACAGCTTAAAAAGTAAGTAAATCGGTGTTCGACCGTTTCTTATAAATTAATTTAAGGGGCCAATGGGGTGGGGTGAAATTCTGGGGGAAAAAGGAGAGAAAGTGTCCTAACTGACTGACTAACTCACTCACTCATCAAACTCAGGGGGAAAAGACAGCTTAAAAAATAAGTTAATAGGTGTTCAAGCGTTTTTTCATCAATCCAATTCAAGGGGCCCATGGGGAGGGGTGAAATTCTGGTAAAAATAATTGAAAGAAAATCTCCTGTCTGGCTCATTCACTTATCACGCCCAGCGAAAACTATTAAAGTTGGAAACATGAAATTTTGGGAATATGTTCACTGTATGTCGATAACGTCAACTAAGGAATGATTTTTGTTTATTCGGGCTTTAAAGAGGTGTTAAGGGGGTAAACGTGCATTTCATTGAATAACGGTATCTCATGATTTGTTTCTTTGGGGATGTGATATTCGGTATATAAACTTATCATTAAAAATAATCAGACATATATCTAAGGGTTTATCGATGTGGTGTATATTATGAGGTGAAAGGGGTGAAAATTGGGGGTTGAGGGATTCTCAACGGAGCGTGTATCTCTGAAACGACATAGGCGAGAAGTTTGAAATTCGGCGGGAAAAAACAGCTTAAAATAAAACTAAATAGGTGTTCGACCGTTTTTTCATAAATCCAATTTAAGGGGCCCTTGGAGAGGGGTGAAATTCTGGGGGGAAAAACAGGAAGGAAAGTGTCCTAACTGATTGACTAACTCACTCACTCATCAAACTCAGGGAGAAAACAGCTTTAAATACGTAAATGGGTGTTCGACCGTTTGTTTCATAAATCCAATTTAAGGGGTTCATGGGGAGGGGTGAAATTATCAAAAATAAATGAAAGAAAATTTCCTGACTGACTCACTCACTCCATCATCGCCCAGCCAAAATTATTGAAGTTAGAAACATGAAATGTTGGGGATATGTTCGTTGTATGTCGAAAACGTCCACTAAGGAAAGAGTTTTGGATATTCAGGTTCTAAAGAGGTGTTAAGGGGGTAAACGTGCATTTCATTGAATAACAATATCTCACGAGTGGTTTCATTTGGGGATGTGATACTTGGCATATATACTAATCATTAAAAATAAGCTGACAAATGTCTAATGGTTTTTCGATGTAGTGTATATTATGAGGTGAAAGGGATGAAAAGTGGGGGTTGAAAGATTCCTAACGGAGCGTGTATCTCTTAAACGACATAGGCGAGGAGTTTGAATCTCGGAGGAAATCAATCAGCTTAAAAATAAATAAATAAATAAAATAAATAGGTGTTCGACCGTTTTTTCTTAAATGCAATTTAAGGGGCCTATGGGGAGGGGTGAAATTCTGGGAGAAAAACTTCCACTAAGGAAGGATTTATGGATGTTCACTCTCATCGACCAACCAAAACTAATAAAGCAAGAAGAATGATATTTTGGGGATATGTTTGTTGTGTGTCGAAAACGTCTACTAAGGAGGGATTTTTGGATATTCAGGTTCTAAAGGGGTGTTAACGGGGTTAAACCTGCATTTCATTGAATAACAATATCACACGACTATGACGCGAGCGAAGCGAGGCTAAAAATGAGATGGTGTGTCTGTGTATTACTCAATCACGCAAGTAACACTGGTCCGATTTACATGAATTTTACATTGAAGTATCTGATTTACCTGGTTAACATACAGGTTACTTTTGATTTCAATACTTTGCACTATTTAAAATGGCGACCATTTTAGTGACGTCACTACACCCTTTGGTTTCAAACTTTCATATTTCCATTTCAAATAAAAATAAAACGCTGAGAAATAGCTTGCACCCGGCACCCGAGGCCATACGATATTATTATGTTATTATTAAGTGAATATTCGCAATTATTTTAATACACAGTTGATATAAGCAAGTAAGTTGTGACTCAATCGATAATGCGTCACATGCATTACATATTAAAACAACAAACATTGTCGTAGCGCAAATACTTCCCAATATATTTCAGTTTTAGTAAAAAGTTAAATTTCTGCCTGACTGTTTTAATTGACTGTTTTAATATACAAGATGACAAATGTGACATCTATCTATTGAAATATTAGAAGCCACAGTGGAGAGCAAAGTGAAGTAGACGTCAGTACAGGAACTTCCAGAAATCAGAACTCCGTCTATCTATTTATTTATTTATCTGCCTACCTATTTATCTATCCATCTATCCATGCATCCAGGGGCGGATTTATTTTTTGGCGCCCCTAGGCAAAATTAAAATTCCCCTCCCTAACCCTCCATTTTTTAGGTTTGTGTGTAAATTGAGTGGTAGTTAGTAAGGCAACCTATTAAAAATTCGAGTTTTTTACACGTATAATTAAATTTTATATGTAGGTATAACTTGAGATCTAGGTGTGCTAACAAAAATCTTTCTTCGTGCTTTTCTTTCAGAAAAAGTTTTGATAATATCGTCAAATTCCATATCTGACATTAATTCTGCTTCAATTGCCAAAAGACAAACCAATCGATTCTGGCTTGAGGTTGAGCTCAAATAGTCTTTTATGCGCTTTGAACATGAAAACGAGCATTCAGCACTGCAGTTGGTAACTCAGTTCAACAAGCGGTAGGCTATTTCAACATTTTGAAGTACTCCTTGTAGATCATACTGTCGAATAAATTTTAATATTTCTAAAGGCGGGTTATTTTCAATTTTCTTTTACTTGGCAATCTTTTTGAAAGTGGCACAACTCGTTTATAAATATTTGTTCTATATCATTTGGAAAATATTCGTGTAATGTTGCCGCATGTTTCCTTAATTCAGGTTCATTCAACGTACCAAATTCGATAAGGGCGATATATTTTTGAAAAATTCTTCCATAATCGGCGCATTTGTCCTTCAAATCTGTATAGAGTCTATCCAAAATTATATTGAAAGTATTTACTCTGAAATTCTCTCTTCCACTTAGCTCAACATCATCTTCATACAATACATCAGACATTAATTTTCTTCGTTTCTTCCTACGAACGTCTTTTTCAAACTCCTGGGTGGTAGAAATTTTCCGTGCTATTTCTTCATAAAGTTCAATATTTTTTCCGAGCATCTTCTACAAAACCAACCAACGATTTGTCAAATCGAAAATATCTGAAATGCTGGTATCCATGGCTTGCAATTTCTGACTTGTAGGATCGGATCGTTCAAGTAAAACAGACCAAGTACTTAGCATAAATGCACTTTCTAGTCATTCCATATTATTCCGAAGGCCTGTAGTTTTATTTCGAACTATTGCTTTTTCGTTGGGGTTTTCTTCAAAAGCTGATTAAGCATTTATTATTTCGTTCCAAAATTCAACCAGAACAGAAACCGCATCAGCATGTGCTGAACAACGAGTTGTAGACAATGATTTTAGTTTGATTTTGAATCAGCAAAATACTGAAAACAGACCATCTTTCTGCCTAATCTGAGAAGAAATTATACAACTCCTGGACCAATTCAAAAATCTTACTCGCTTCTGTACAACTTTCTGCAGCATGTGTACCAACCAAATTCTACGAATGTGCAGTGCATGGTGTGTACTCTGCGAGAGGATTGTGGTTTCTTATTCTTATGCACCTGAAAACGTCAGTTCATTGCATTTGGAAAATTGATTTCTTTCATTATTCAATTATTATTTTGAGCAACTTACATGTCGAAGGTTTAAAAAAATTATCAATTTTTGGCGTTTTAGCCAAGACTTTTTCTTGTTTTTGCTCCTTTTCAGATGCTTGCTTTCTACATTGAGTACCACATAATCTTTTACGCCCATCCATTTTCAATTTTTAAACGAAAAATGAATGTGTTGTGACGCACCAAATTTTAGCTCTCTTATAATTCGAATTATAGACAGTTAACTGTAGTTCAATGATGTGCAAACTATTAGATAAATTGACAAAAGAGATCAACATCAGAAAGACAACAAGAGACTCGCAACAAAGAAGGTGAATGATAGTTTATAAGCAGGAAACAAAGACCAGTCTTCACAAAGAATTTGGTGAGGTTAGATAGACTAAACTCCAGCAATTAACACCTCGAAAATTTGCAGAACATTTTCTGTGAATGCCCTCGCACACAAGACGCACACATAGCAGTCCAGCTTCGTATGAAACAACATTACCGGAGAACAATTTCTGTGAACGCCATCGCACAAAAGATGCATACATAGCAGTCTAGCTCTGTATGAAGCATAACCGTACCGGACCGAACCCAGTCTTCTGTTACAAACGTAACAAGGCTTTTCTAAGCCTCACACGAAGTAAATCCACACTGGACCGAGACCAATCACCTGTTTCATCAAAGATTCTGCCCCTCCTCTGTCACCGAGAATGCAGGAAAGGACCCAACAGAGCTCTGTAGAAAATGCAAACGCAGAACAGAAGAAGATGGGGACTCAGCTACATGCGGGGCATGCGAAAGAAGGGAACATAAGAAATGTGCGGGTCAGACGCAAGGTGAAGTAGACACACTTACGAGGGCTAACTGCAGACTCACGTGGATATGCAAAGAATGCAAACCAATTCTGTGGAAAGCAGCCTATTGAGCTTTATAGAATCCATGCAATCATCCATAGAGCAAATGAAACAGAACATGGAATCCACCCTCATAGAAAGAGTACAAGAAGCGGTACCGGTAGCCAGGGAGGTGGGAAAAACCTCTCTCTCCCCGGCAAGAACCAAAAAACAGCAGCCACAATAAGCCGGACGACCATAGAAAACAGGAGCCCTCCATGCAGACGCAACAAAAGAAATTAGCAAAGCTACCACGATAAAGTCACCAGCCACACAAAACATGGTAGAGGTACCAGCCATGCAAAACAACCAGAGCGCCCCCCAAGATAATCAGACCAGTCTCCATCTAAACGAGGCTTCGACCACCAATGCGAGTACACAGAGACGGAAACAGAAGACCCACTATTTCTCAATCTTATGATATGTCACATGGGTGGTATTGGTTTGTCTCTAAGGGGCGCTCATTACTCTTGTAGATGCATGAACATATTCAGATTTCAAATTTTTATAAAAAAATATACTTTTCTTTTTCTTTTTAATAAAAAAAAAAACGTTTAGTAAAAATTTGGCGCCCCCTAAAATCTGCGCCCTAGGCTGCCGCCTATACAGCCTATACGTAAATCCGCCCCTGCATGCATCTAGCCATCTATCTTTAATTTTTCTCATGGCATTGTTGTCAGGTAGGATATCCGGCCATAAGAACCATCTGCTGCATAGTAAACTCATCTCACCTCATCCCCAAGCTCATAGAAATGGGAATAATAAGAGCTACAGATATTGACATCAAGGTCGACAGCTGTAATTAATTTTCTCAAATACCACCATAGAATAAGCGTAACTTAAAATATGTAACAATAAATTAGGGTTACAAGCTTATTAATGGAAATGATAACTGAGGATGCGTTGACAACAAAGCTAAATACAGTAAAATACCATTGCTATAATTAATGTACATACCTCCAGCATGTCTATGTAGAGCAGTTCAGGGCGGATTGTAGTCTCTCGATATCCCCACAAGGATATGCGGATACCAGCAATAGAGTTACTGGTCAAGTTATAGCTGTTCCATGTAAATTTGATTTCAGCTGGGGATCTTGCATGGATATCATCTTCAGATTGGAATATAATCTTCTGCGCAGCAGTTGATGGGGTCTCTGAAAGTAAAGATATGAGCCTGATATTTGAGGATGACATTACTTGTCATTCAGCAATATTACAGTATTAGTTTTCATAGTATAAGCTCATAGTTGTTATTTAATTTAAGTCCTATGAATTTTGCATTCAGCCATGTGCACTTGTGTGTTATCTGTCTGATAATCTGTGTTATTGTGGTGGTTTCACAAGTGCATGTACTCAACATTGTGATTAGGCTGGGAAAGGAGTCAGTTGTGACCCAAGTTAACTTACCCATTATTACACAGCTAAGGAAGAAAGGGTGCCCGCAGGCTTTGTTTTGCCTGGAGCAGTATTACAGCACCGCTGGCAATATTAATTTTAATCAAGATCTACATTGAAACAAGCGACAATACCAATCAATTCAAAACTCAAAGACGAATTAAAATTACTTCACCATTTAATTTAAAAATAACATTCACAGAAGACAAACTGCACTTAATAGATTCCACAATAAGACTCAACTAAATTTAACTTCGTGAATCAGAATCTATAAAAATTAATTATATAACAATCCACAGCTTCAAATCAAATATAAGATTTCGATATTAACAATTCCATCAGACTTTAAACAGGGCCACTACACGACACAGTTCATTTAAGATTACCTGTACTTGGAAATTGAAATACAAAATTTATATTGAACAATACTTCTATTTTTGCTTTTTGGATTTGAGTACATGAATACAGTATATTTCCAAATTTAAATTTATGGACATTCATTTCAAAATGGATGTTAATTTCTATTGTACATAATTCTGTACACTTAGGCTTAATGTAGTGTTAAGCTAATTAACAACCTGAAGAAGGGCACTGAAGGGCTGAAAATATGTGTCATTAAAGAAGTAAACATATTAAGTATTAACAGGTGTTCAAGAGAATTTAATTAGACACCGTAATCGAAGTAAATGTGTTGAAACAAGCATGTTCCAATATGGATAATGTTTTTGCCTCATAATGTAAATGCCTACTGTAAACACTTTGTTTTAATAAAAGTTAATTTTTGACGCCCTTATTCTTTTCAACATCATTTTACATTACAGGATATCTTTTCCCGAGTTTTCAATAGTTCGAGGTGGTCGCAGTCCCGGTCACTCTACTGTACTTTAATTAGATTATGAAGGCAACAATGAAGGAAACTAATACATAGAAAGGGTTAAATTGGCAACATACTTAGGTGTCACACTAGATAGTACAATAACCTGGAAAAATTGTGTAGAAAATGTAGAACATAAAATCAGCCCTAGAATTGGTATTATACAGGGCTATTACAAATGATTGAAGCGATTTCATAAATTCACTGTAGCTCCATTCATTGACATATGGTCACGACTCACTACAGATACGTAGAAAAACTCATAAAGTTTTGTTTGGCTGAAGCCGCACTTCAGGTTTCTGCCGCCAGAGCGCTCGAGAGCGCAGTGAGACAAAATGGCGACAGGAGCCGAGAAAGCGTTTGTCGTGCTTGAAATGCACTCACATCAGTCAGTCATAACAGTGCAACGACACTTCAGGACGAAGTTCAACGAAGATCCACCAACTGCTAACTCCATTCGGCGATGGTATGCGCAGTTTAAAGCTTCTGGATGCCTCTGTAAGGGGAAATCAACGGGTCGGCCTGCGGTGAGCGAAGAAACGGTTGACCGCGTGCGGGCAAGTTTCACGCGTAGCCCGCGGAAGTCGACGAATAAAGCAAGCAGGGAGCTAAACGTACCACAGCCGACGGTTTGGAAAATCTTACGGAAAAGGCTAAAGCAGAAGCCTTACCGTTTACAATTACTACAAGCCCTGACACCCGATGACGAAGTCAAACGCTTTGAATTTTCGGCGCGGTTGCTACAGCTCATGGAAGAGGATGCGTTCTGTGCGAAACTTGTTTTCAGTGATGAAGCAACATTTTTTCTTAATGGTGAAGTGAACAGACACAATGTGCGAATCTGGGCGGTAGAGAATCCTCACGCATTCGTGCAGCACATTCGCAATTCACCAAAAGTTAACGTGTTTTGTGCAAACTCACGGTTTAAAGTTTACGGCCCCTTTTTCTTCTGCGAAAAAACCGTTACAGGACACGTGTATCTGGACATGCTGGAAAATTGGCTCATGCCACAACTGGAGACCGACAGCGCCGACTTCATCTTTCAACAGGATGGTGCTCCACCGCACTTCCATCATGATGTTCGGCATTTTTTAAACAGGAGATTGGAAAACCAATGGATCGGTCGTGGTGGAGATCATGATCAGCAATTCATGTCATGGCCTCCACGCTCTCCCGACTTAACCCCATGCGATTTCTTTCTGTGGGGTTATGTGAAAGATTCAGTGTTTAAACCTCCTCTACCAAGAAACGTGCCAGAACTGCGAGCTCGCATCAACGATGCTTTCGAACTCATTGATGGGGACATGCTGCGCCGAGTGTGGGAGGAACTTGATTATCGGCTTGATGTCTGCCGAATCACTAAAGGGGCACATATCAAACATTTGTGAATGCCTAAATTTTTTTTTGGAGTTTTTGTATGTGTGTGCAAAGCATTGTTAAAATATCTCAAATAATAAAGTTATTGTAGAGCTGTGAAATCGCTTCAATCATTTGTAATAACCCTGTATTTTTCAGATTAAGATATAGCTGTCTTACTAGTCAATAGTTGTAAAATATATACTTTACTCTGATACATTCACATCTAATGTACATGAATTTCTTATGGGGGTATTGTAGGAAGGAGCTGATAGAGAAACTTGAGATACTCCAGAAACGTGCAATAAAATCTATCTTTGGATATCCATGGCTCACACCTTCAAATGAATTATAGTACACAAAAACTAAAATTATTTCACTGAAAAAACAAATAGTTATGTCAGAAACAGTATTTGTATACATAGAAAAGGAATTGATACATCCATTTTTCCAATGCAAATGACATTCGTCATTATGCAACAAGAGGAGTAAATCAAATATTCATCAGTCATTCCCAATCCATTAAATTTGGCACTAAAGGAATTATGTCCTCTATAATAAAGGAATACAGTATAACTTGCTACCAATATACATAAAGGAAAGTTTTTCTATAAAAGCATTTAAGAGGAAAACAAGACTTCCTATTAAGGAATGCATAGCCTATGTTTAATATGTAGCCGTAAGCAATACGATATATCAAACCAATTACTTCTCTCAAGTTAGTCACTATCAATCTATTGTACCATTAACCTAAACACAATGTAAACACAATATTATGTTACAAAAATGATGTATATGCCAGTCTGTATCTATGTTACTTGATTGCTCCTAACACAAGCTCTGGCTTATTGGGACCTATGTAAATAAGTGATTAATAATTAGTTAAAAATAAATAAATAAACATTGAATAAATGGCTTCTAAAATGTATGTTAGCAAAGAAGGTATGTTATAATATAATAAACATTGTATATCTACGTCAATTGTCATTGTCACTGTCCTGAACAGTTCGGAGCTGGCAGCCGTGCATGTCCATAGACTAGACAACAGGAAAACATCGAACATCTACTGATACATGTTGTGGCTAAAATTTCCATTGCCGAAAAATTAGAAGAAAAAATGAAAAAATTCAAAACACACCAAGCTAGCTTCCATTCTTTTAGTACATATTGGAGTCGGCTATCTTTTGCCATTAAGAAAAAAAAAATAATAATAATAAAAAAATAAAAATTGAATGGTTTCTAGAAATAAAATATTAACATCCGAATAGTAGATTGCAACAAATTGATAACAATTAAGACTAAATTTGAAAGTTTGAGTGCATTTTGTACGACTAAGAAGAATATAACTTTGTTTTATAAAAGATATAATATTTTCCAAAATCAATTTAAATGATTTTTTAAAGAATTTTTAATAATTTTAAATAATTAAAAAAAAATTGTAAAGCAACTTTTGTTGATTTTATTGTAATGTTAATTTTATGAACTGTATGTCAAATAGATGTATCGAGTAGTTATGAGATTGCTAATTTTGGAGAAAAAAAAAAAGGTCTGATGATGGTCCCCAAAGTCCGAAACATGTACGGTATTTAAAATAACAAATTGTATTAAAATGTGGATAGGAATTACAGTGCTGTTATAATAAACTTTAACTTACCAATAAAATATTTCCCCCTCCAGTTGTAGCCTTTGTCCCCAGTCGAGATTTCTAATGTAATATAACCATCAGCATAGACCATGGGCTGAACACAGATGGCTCTGTTGGTGTCCACATATATTCCTTCAACATCCACAGTATCAAACCTGAAACATAAATAAAAATTAGTTCAGAATTGTCATTGCAGTTCACCATCTCTTGATGAATGCAATACATTTGCATTTGTCTGTTGGCACAGGCTAGAGTAAAATTTGACATTTCACCAATGTCTTAGTCTTATGCGTGACTTAGAAGCTACTGAGGTATGGGTGGGGCTGAGGCCTTTAGGGCACAACGATAGCCTATGGATGTTGTGAAAGGTACTACTCGTAGGGTCAGCACTGCTGCTCTTGCTCAGTGAGGAAACCAATAGCAAACTACCTCGCTCCTCACCTTGCCTAGCATGCCCCTTTGGTTTTTGTGGGTTTCAGCCTACATAACCTATGGTGACTCTTTTTGAGGATCCAACCAGCCTCCGGGTTGACTGTCTAATAGACAAACATATTTCAAACAGATCATAAAACATCCTCTGCAGGAAAGGCACATTGCTCTATCAGAGTCCCCACTCCTTTTGCGAGTTTAAGTTTATGAGGCAGTTCCCATGCACTTGACTCCAGACACAAATTACAATGTATTTAAAGAAGAAAGTTCAATCATATCTCAAAAATTACCTCGAATACTTTACAGATTTTATTTCGACTTAAGGAAATTTTTAACCCACAAAAACAATGCATCATCACTTTTGAGAAGAGTTTCCCACTGGGTGTGCTTGCTACTAATCACCAATTCGAGACCCCTCCAAAAATCTTGGGAATTCTTATTTTACCCCAAATTCAGTGGGTTGGGGAAAATGGTTTCTTAGTAAATGAAGAAATAATTGCGCGTATGTACTTATGCTGTTTTGTCCCTGTTTGTCTAAATCCTCTTGCTTGGCTCCCTCAAGGAGATTTTGGAATGTTTGATTTTACTACGGAGTGTCAGTTTCTATAACACTGCTACCAAGTTTCACATTTCTACGGTGTCTCGCAGCGTCACATTAATTCGTGTATATATTCATCGTTATATCAACCTTTGTACATTGCTATACTATAACTTTCATTAGAATGCTTGCCACAAGGGTTAAACTTTTCTCAACGGTTCATATATCCGTAAATCTGCACATGGAATATAAAAAAGCCATTTACACTTCCAAAATATTGTAAAATGTGTACTTACATCAGCCCTGGAAGTGTATGAAGAAATGCTCGTAGGCTGCTTCATGAGTACGTGAGTGACTATCGCCCAGTCAGCATATTATCTGCCATCTACAAATCTCTCGAATTTATCGTGTACGAACAACTCTCCTGCTATTTGCAAGCGCACAACATCCTTGATGAGCACCAATCTGGCTTCCGGAAAAATCACAGCACTACTATGGCACTACTTAAGGTCATGGATGACATAAGAAAGGCTATGGACAGTGGGCAAGCAACAATCTTAGCACTGCTTGATTTCAGCAAAGCATTTGATTCTGTTGATCATGACATATTACTCTCTAGCCTATTCAAAATTCATCTCTCTATGAACAGTATCCAATGGGTGGACTCATATCCACACGGGCGCCAACAGCGCGTTAAAAGTAACTCAAATCAAATGTCTTCTTGGCGCTCCGTGGAGACAGGAGTCTCTCAGGGATCAGTTCTAGGACCCCTTCTCTTTTCGATCTACATAAATGCTATCACTTCATCGATAACTAAATGCAAATATCACTTATAGGCTGACGATGTACAACTCTATCTGCATGCTGCACCAGAAAGACTATCGCAAGTAATCAAAGCTTTCAATGAAGACTTAACTGAAATTTGTAATTGGTCCAATTCACATGGACTACGACTCAATGAGACAAAAACTCAAGCTATCATAATCTTCCACCCAAAAATTATCTGTAAAATAAAAAATAATCCCACTCTACCAAACTTACGCTTGCGCGACTCCCCAATCTAATTCCGAGAATCAGTCAAAGATCTGGGCGTGATTATTGACGAACATCTCTCTTGGACGCAGCAAGTCCACAGCGTCTCCAGAAAAGTATATGACCTGTGTGCTACTCTTAAAAACAAACTCCAACTAGCACAAAATGCCTGTGTACGCTACATATGCAACTTACGGTATTACGACCATGTCACTCCTGCGTACGAGCAACTCAGCTGGTTACGACTAAATCAACGCCGCGATCTTCATTCTTTATTTCTTTTCCGGCAAATACTCTTAAGTTCCTCTCCACCTTACCTGCATTCTCAGTTTCACTACCTCCCACACGAACATAGTCTTGGTACACAGTCAAAAAATGATTCACTCGTGCTCATACCTATACATCGCACGGTATGCTACACTAACTCCTTCATAGTTTCTACTGCATGACTGTGGAACAACCTGCCGTGCTCTGTCAGAGGAGTAACCCCGTCCAGCTTCAGGCATATCACAAAGGAAATGAAAGCTGAACTCAACACGTCAAATATTTGAATCCTTATGCTGAGTTATATTCGTGTTTCTAATTTACATTTTATTTATTTTCTGTTTAGATATCTAAATGATTTCTTACATCCTTTTAAATGCGCATTGCAAAATCAATATTAGGCTATAGTAGTAACTCAGCCATGATGCTTATCATCATCATCAACATCATCACATTATCATTAGTTTCTGTTTTATTAATGTTTGTATTTCCCTATTATTGATGTGTAACATCTTTCCGCTCGGTTGCTGGATAGTTTTGTGGGAGTGATTTTAAAAATTGGGGACGGAAGTGAATCGGGCGGAAGTGGATCGGACGGAAGTGAAGACGCACTGCCAGAAAAATGGGATGGATGTGAATCGGGCGGAAGTGGATCGGACGGAAGTGAAGACGCACTGCCAGCTGGATGTACAATTGAAAATGTGTGTATTGGAAACAAGGCAGTGTGTGCTCTGTAGCGCGAGAATGTTATGGCAATACAGTAGGCAGTGCATTTTGCAGGCACTGGTTTGACGAGCACAGTGGCAAATGTTTCACCGAATTTCATTTGTCATTGAGCAGTTTATGAAGCTTCACGTTCAAGGTTGAATATCACATGGGGTAGGACAAAGACGACAAATGACATTTAAGTAAGCGGCATTATTGTCAAGCTGTGGGTGAGTAGTCAAATTAAATGCATAACAGAATGTTGTTATATGAGTGGAATAAAAGCTGTATTTTCATCATATGTGAGACTAGGTCATTTCATGATTGTAGGAAGCCATGTTTTGATTGTTTACGACGAACTGTATGAGAGCCTTGAGAATAATGAATGTTATAGTTACTGAGGAATGTGCTCACAGTATTTGAGAGTACTGTCGACGTTGTGTGTCACTTTGTTATTATGAATTATTAATGTAAAAGGAAGGAAGGAAGCTTGTAGTTTTGCGTGTCCGTTAAACTCACGATCATGATCTACGGTACCTCCCTTTTACGTGGAATGCGAACCACAAGACATGGCATTTCAATTCGAAAATCTCACATGTATTGACCGGGAATCAAACCCGGTCTACCTTGGTGAGAGACTAACAGCTTGACCGCTGCGCCACAAATGTGACAGTAGCATATCTCCAATTCAATCTATACATTCATCATAGTACCAGTATGAAAATGGAGTGTAAATTAACATTTTAATAATGTCCAAGCTGTGTAGAATACGAGTAGGATAACATGTCAGATGTTACACATCATATGCGACTATAGTAAGGCTCGTATCTTTTTTTCTTACTTTAGCAATAATTAACTAATTCCAATAATTTTTCCTACGCCATGCTCACCTGCCATTATATGTATTGTGATCGGATCTGAGATGTATTCCTGTTAGATTTAAGTACCATTGTTAAGTTCTGCAAATAATAAGTCAACAAAAAAAAAAAAAAACAACCCCTGGCACTATCCAGCCCATGACGGGCTAAGGCCGACCAAGCGACCGCTGCCCAGCCATTTGGCCTGCAGATATTGGGGTGACGCGTGATCAGCGCGTCGGGTCCCCTCGGCCGTTAATCTTGGTATTCGTGATCGGGGCGCTGTCTCACTGTCAGACAGCTACTCAATTGTCCTCACGAGGCTGAGTGCACCCCGTTCCAACCCTCACGTCAGTTTTAAAATCCCTGACGGAGCCGGGGATCGAACCCGGGGCCTCCGGGTGAGAGGCAGGCGCGCTACCCCAACACCACGGGGCCGGCGCAAATAATGTAATAATGTATTGATTGTAAAATCTGGTTAGATGGAGGAGAGGGCTCAATGGCCCTAATCTTGCCAGACAAAATAGAGCTATCTATCTATCTACAGTTACTGAGGAGGAAGTTGCTCAGGCTAAGGCTGAACATCTTCTTTTCCCACTTGTCAAGCTAGCCAGTCATGGGGAAGACTGAATGAATTTTCTCCTATTGATAGGAGTGGCATTGCTCTATTAGACACAATCATATAGATAGCTTTGAAGTTAGGAACCATCCCAGCTTTTGCCTGGATTAGAAATGGGATAAACCATGTAAAACCACTTCCAGGCGGTCTGGTGGTGTAGAGTAATGGTTGATGGCTCTGTATTTTCCAGTTCTTAAAGCTTCATTGTTTTTTAATTCTTTTGTGACAAATAAAGTTCTGTATTCTCCTCAAAAATATTTGAGATGAATTGTAAGAAATATTACTTTTAAGTCTGTACATTTCATCATCGAGCAGGAACTAAGTTACGGTAATATAGATTTTTTAAATAAATTGATATGAGGAAGTGACTGTACTGGATACTTCAAATAATAGCAGAGATGTCATTTAAAGTAGAATTACCTGCATCTAATTTTCTCATTTTTATCAAAACATGGTCCTGTTATATTAACGACAGTTCCTCCTAGCATGTTGCCACTCTCTGGAGCAAATGTTAAGGGCAAGTCAGTTCCAGCTGGAAAAGAAATTAGTACAGTTAAGTATACTATAACATAAACAAACAAACAAATACAAATTAAAGGAAAATGCCAGAAATGCAGTAATCAGTAGCATATTACCTGCAATAATAACTGTTCTATTTTAGAATATCAAAGTGATAGCATTTCAACAAACATAAATTGGTGAAAGGATGGCTATGAGCAATGACAGATGAACCACATGTTACATTTGTTGTTGTTGTTGTTTCATTTAAGGTGCTAGGACATCATAGTCATTTAGCCCCATGAATCTGTGTGTAAGTATTATATATATAAAATAATAATAATAATTTGTCTGATAACCTGTGTTATTGTGATGTCTGTAGAAGTGTGTTTATTTGTAATTCAGGTTAGGATTGAGAAGGAGGCAGCCGTGGCCTTAAGTTAGGAACCAGCCAGGCATTTGCCTGGAATAGATGTGGTAATCCATACAAAACCACTTCCAGGATGGCTGAGGTGGGAATCATACCACCGCTTGCCTCACGAGGCTGAGTGTACCCTGCTCCAGCCCTCGGACCATAATTAAATTTCTTGGCAGAGCCAGGAATCGAACCCGGACCTCCAGGGCAACAGCCAAGAATGATGGCCGGTACACCATGAGGTGGTCTCATGTTATCTAACAGGATTGGTAACTACCAACAAACGAGCTACTGTGCATAAAAATGCAGCCAATCTGAATGTAGACCAACCACTAAACAATGTGCCTCGTGTATTTGTGTGTGTTGTATTTGTCTTACAACCTGTGTTATTGCAATGACTGTTAGTTAGTTATTGTTGTTTTAAGGGGCAGAACTACGAGGTTATCTTCCCCTGTTAATGACTGTAGTAGTGTGTGTAACTGTAGATATTTGGGTCTATCTCGTCCAGGAGACATCTCGCTGACTAGAGTGTAGATCTACCGGGACGAAAACTGAATTGCTTTTCTGGAATTTTCGGATACGCAATTATGAATATTCGCCTCTCAAGTAGTTTCACGAGGATTTTCAACAGCACACATTCAAGGCTATATCCCTATAAGAACTGGGTTCACTGGAGTCGCCTTTTCCTCTGTATAAATCTTTGAGTGTGGTTTCCCTCCATCTATCTGGAATACTGCCTTGATGAAGGCATTGATTTAGCAAGTAGGTGATCACTTCTTTGGTGGGCCAACTAGCCTGAAAATGTTCATTAAGCATCTCGTTGGGACCACCGGTCCTACTTCCTCCTTAGTGAATTGTTCAATTTCCAAAGGCCCTTCTTCGTAAAGCAAACACGACCTTGTGTCTTTGGACTGTAACACAGATGAAAAATATTGTACAGCCCGGGGGGGGGGGCAGTACCCCCTGAGAGCCACCCCCCCATCTTTTACCAAAACCACCCCAACTGGCAACACCATAAGACCAGAACATTATCCATACACAGCAAGCGGCGGCCACCCAGCCTGGGAGGTTAGCCAACTACTTGCAAAACATACATAAACATCTACACCAACAACTATCTAGGGCAGCTACATTTACGCAATGCTGACCACGCAGCGCCGGGAAGTATAAGAGTGGAGTCCTAACTGGAGCCATTATCTGTTATACCCTGTGCTTCGCCAGCGGCCGGGCCCGACGTCTGTTCCAGTTTCATCATCAGGTGAGATTCAGTAGTGCTCAGATTCCTTTAAATCTTGTATACACCTACCCCAAACTTGTACACATATTGTATTTCACACCTGTCTAAACTTCCCAAGAGGGACATACTAATTTACATCTACTGGCCAATAAATACATGGTCAGTAAGCTACACTTGCATGACTAATTACACTCCTGTTCACGTCCTCATACCCTACCTGACATTCGTCACGATTGCCCGTGACCGCCGAAGCCGGTAATTGCTTCGTCAGGCCCCATTGTGCTCCCAGCACGCGACTCGACTGCCTAGCGTCGAGCCGCTGACTGAGCACGGTTATTGTATTACTCATTCCGCCCAGCTGGCAGGCCAGTATAGTAGTCTGTATTTAGAGATCCATCCCCTAGCAAATACTTACATCTTGCAGGGATACCCCCAATAGATTAGACGCTAATATACCAAAACACTACACTAGTAGTTTCTCCCAACTACGGGGAGCTACTCTCATTTAGGAACAACCTTCCAAATTAGCACAGTGACACAACGTGTTTTATCCCAAACTACCCCCCCCCCAACCAAGGGATTAAAACATATTTGGTGGAGGCGCTGCTACCACGCACAATAAGGGTAGGACTCAAACAACGAGCCCTCGTGGTAGAACGAGCCGTACCACAAGCAGCCAAGCGATAGTTAATTTTTCTTCTTTTGAGAAAAAGCATTTTTTTTCTCCCCTTCACTCTTGAAACACAAGGGAAATTTTTGTCAACCCACCCCACCAGCCCTGGAAAAAATCAGAAATATCACACACATTTCTTTTCATACCCACCCTTAACTCAGAATGGCACCAAATGCAGAAGCAACAGGGATTCTAAGCCATAGAGGCAATAGGGGTACACCAATACTATTTACATTATTACTAAGGTGCCAGAGGCATATACAAAGGCGACAGGCACAAATACGGACACTCCGAACAAAGGTTGGGGCAATACAGGGCAAACAGCCATGCCCTCCGTCAGAGGGTAGGACAGCGCGATTGAGACGTGCACACAAACACCTAAATCACATACATGAACACCTCAATATGAGCCATGTCCAAAGGAACAGGATATACAACCGACTAATCACTACACATGGCCCTACAATAGATAACACAACCCTAGAGAGAATGAGGGTGCACTACACAATTTTATATGCCCAATATAGGGAGCTTATTCGCGAACAGGCGTTTATCCAGTTGGCGGCCACAGAACTGTATAGGACGCAAACACGTCAACACAGCAATTTGCCAACGGACCATATGCCTCAATAGGCAGTACGCCCAAAATTGGGAAAAGTGCCGGAAACTCCGAGCCAACAAGGCCATTTTTTTGAGTTCGCGGCAGGGCCATCAGCCCAGCCTAGAGAGGACATAGGCATGGACACATTAACGCAGCAATTTGCGAGGATGTCCCTCTCAACACGTACCGCCACACAAGGGAAGGAGTTCGCCGTGGCCACAGTTCAGAAAACGGCCAGGTTAGGCTCCAACACACTACAGGGCCAATATCACATGAACGCACGTCCCTCAGCTCCGATTCGGGAGGCAATTTTGTCAGACCGAGGGGAAGAACCTAGGCCAACCCCCTCAGAACGAACGAGAGGGAGTTGATGCCAGGGATATCAGGCACACACCGTAACACAGGGAGAAACCGGGGGGTAACTATGTCATGGGCCGAGGACGTAGAGCCCGTGCCACAGCACATTAAGCCCACACAAACCTACACACATAGGTAAACACAAGGGCAGGAGTCTACCGTGGCCATAGGCCAGAAAGCGGTCAGACTACCCTCCAACACATTGCCAGGGCAATCACAGACGAATACACGACCCTTACCGCCAGTTCAGAAGGCAATTTTGCCAGAATGGAGGCGGACACTGACATGCGCATCCCCAGTACAAGTGCATAAGAGGGTGATGCCTTCAGCCCCTCAGGGTGCAAAACGTACGCATGTGAACACTGTCCAGGCGCAGACACACAATACACGGGGCATAAGAAAGGTTTTATTACCTACCCCACGAGGCCAGGCAGACAGGAGGACACACACCCATATCGACACTGCCAGGGTAGCGCGACACGCAATCAGCCCCTCAGGCACAAGCACACTTAGGCCGATATCGAGGCACTACGGTGAACGTAGGCCCAGACTTACTTTACTACAAACCCCTCTAGAAAATAGTAAAATTGAAGCCTTGGCTGTAGACACAATGATAGACAATTCCACGGGCGACACCTCATAAACAACATAAATCACACGGCCACATAACAACCATAGGCTCCCATAGACGCAATTTTTCCCACATGCATGAGGATCATGCACGCACAGAAGAATTTATATAATATGTACAGGTACTTGCAGATCATGACGCACATGTCTTAAATAGACACCAGGGTTTGTACATAACATACTGTTACGGCTGTGAGTTTGTGTCATCGCTCGCCGCATGAGTCACAACTGCCCCAGGGCTGGGCTGTGCCCTGCCTCCTGTTTGCGCGCGCCTTATGCAACAGGCTACTAGGACAAAAGGGATAGTCCAGAACATTCGTGACTGGACCAGCGATGGAAACCTCGAGAAGCCGTGGACCCTGGATGTATCTAGAAGAATTCATTGAGTCACCGGCCTGCTATATAAGCGGCTTCAACAGTGAGGGGACCGAGTTTTTCTGTGGGTGTGTGTTTTTGAGCCAGTGCGACAGAAGTGTGGTGACGAAGTGCTGTGCGAGTTACGAAATCCAGTGACATTGTTTCTCCAGATTGTGGACAGCGAAATAGCCTGCAGCAAGTGATCGTAAGTAATTGAGGTCGGTGAACGTGAGGGAGAGGAGCAGGTAGTATCTGTCAAGGCCACTGTACTCATTAGGACGGATTAACTTCTGTGGTCTGTTGACAAGTGGAAGGGCCAAGAGCGCTCAAGGAAGAGACTTGAGAAAACTGGAGTAAGGCTCCTAATTGCTTGTATTTGCTGATTAGTGTAATTTTCTGGCCACAATAAAGTTAATTATTTCTTTAAGCAGTAATTGGTGTTGTGCTTCCTACCCACCGTAATCCAGTTAACAAAAGTGCCACTAGGGGGTGGCACGTAACAACTGGTGTCAGAAGCCGGATTACGAACTCAAGCACAACACCTGACGGTCCTGGTTTCAAAACCCGAGCAGGTCAATTTTTTTTAAATTTTCCTGTGAGTGCATGCCTTTTACAAGGCAAACAACTAAAATGGAGGCGCAATTGGCAGCATTGCTAGAAAAGTTAAATGGCATAGAAGACGGCCAGAAGAATTTAACCAAGGAGCTAACTGCCAAATTAGAAGACGGCCAGAAGAAGATGGAAGACGGTCAAAATAAGTTAGCGGAGGACCTGAAGAAGATGGAGGACGGCCAGAAGAAGATGGAGGACGGCCAGAAGAAGTTGGCCGAGGACCTAACTGCCAAACTAAAAGACGGCCAGAAGAAGTTAGCCGAGGACCTAACTGCTAAATTAGAAGATGGCCAGAAGAATTTAACCAAGAAGATAGAGGACGGCCAGAAGAAGATGGAAGACGGGCAGAATAAGTTAGCACAGGACTTGAAGAAATTAGAACTGGGTCTGCGTGAGGAAGTCACGGCAGTGGAAAAGAAGTTCGACGCCTTAAAAGAAGAAGTTGCTGAGCTACGCCGACGCCCGCTGACGGGGGTGGAAGAGAGATTTAACGCTCTACAAAAGGAATTTGCTGAGCTGCGCCGACACCCGCCGACAGGGATGGAAGATAGATTCAAAGCCCTACAAGAGGAAGTCGCCGAGCTGCGCCGACGCCCGCCGACCGGGGTGGATGAGAGAGTCAAAGCCCTACAAGAGGAAGTTGCCGAACTGCGCCAACGCCCACTCACGGGGGTGGAAGAGAAAGTCAACGCTCTTCAAGAGGAAGTTGCCGAGCTGCGCCGACGCCCGCCCACAGGTACACCGGGGACACCAGGAACAGGACAGAGCAGAGTGACGCCCCCAACCTTCGACGGAAAGGTCCCGTGGAGCACCTATTTACGTCAGTTCGAGGCAGCCTGTTCCATAAACAACTGGAACAGCACGGAAAAGGCTACAGCTCTCATTGTAGCGCTGAGAGAGTGGCCATCGATGTTGCTGGGCCATTCCCGTTAAGCGAGGCAGGGAACCGCTACATAATAGTCGTCAGCGAGCACCAGAGGGATTGGGACAAACATCTTCCACTATTTCTCCTGGCCTACCGCGCCGCCGTGCATGAAGCCACCGGTTGCACACCAGCCCGGGCCATGTTTGGGAGGGAGCTCCGTCTACCTGTCGATCTTGCCTTCGGCCGACCTGGGAATGATCCGATCCCGGTAAGCCAGTATTGTCAAGAACTGGTCGACCAACTGGAGGACGTACACGCGTTCACGAGGAGGAAACTACGGATCGAGACCGACCGAATAAAGACCCGATACGACCAGCAGACGGATGCCGGCAGATTCCACGAGGACGACCTGGTCTGGCTCTTCAACCCATTACGGAAGAAAGGCCTGTCACCCAAACTGCAGAAGTCCTGGGAGGGTCCGTACCGAGTCGTGAAACGGATCAACGATGTCGTCTACAGGATCCAGCGGAGCCCGAGGGCGAAGATGAAGATCGTGCATCGAGATCGCCTGGCAGCCTACGGAGGGACACAGACGGACCAATGATTGATTGGGACGATCAGCCTTTTTAGGAAGGGGGTGGTGTTACGGCTGTGAGTTTGTGTCATCGCTCGCCGCATGAGTCACAACTGCCCCAGGGCTGGGCTGTGCCCTGCTTCCTGTTTGCGCGCGCCTTATGCAACAGGCTACTAGGACAAAAGGGATAGTCCAGAACATTCGTGACTGGACCAGCGATGGAAACCTCGAGAAGCCGTGGACCCTGGATGTATCTAGAAGAATTCATTGAGTCACCGGCCTGATATATAAGCGGCTTCAACAGTGAGGGGACCGAGTTTTTCTGTGGGTGTGTGTTTTTGAGCCAGTGCGACAGAAGTGTGGTGACGAAGTGCTGTGCGAGTTACGAAATCCAGTGACATTGTTTCTCCAGCTTGTGGACAGCGAAATAGCCTGCAGCAAGTGATCGTAAGTAATTGAGGTCGGTGAACTTGAGGGAGAGGAGCAGGTAGTATCTGTCAAGGCCACTGTACTCATTAGGACGGATTAACTTCTGTGGTCTGTTGACAAGTGGAAGGGCCAAGAGCGCTCAAGGAAGAGACTTGAGAAAACTGGAATAAGGCTCCTAATTGCTTGTATTTGCTGATTAGTGTAATTTTCTGGCCACAATAAAGTTAATTATTTCTTTAAGCAGTAATTGGTGTTGTGCTTCCTACCCACCGTAATCCCGTTAACAAAAGTGCCACTAGGGGGTGGCACGTAACAATACCTTATTGTCACTCGCGTCACAATTATGCACACGAGTTGGTTCTTTTACATATAGGAAACCCTACAATTGATACACAAAGGACAGGTTCCATCCCTGCAAACGGCAGACACGCAGAGACTCATGCACAAAACTATACATTTTACATGTATATACAGTGGAACATGGCTAATTCAAAATTATATAATTCAAAATTTTTCTTAATTTTTCTCTTGGCCCCTAGCATTCTATAGGCCATCAATGGTTTATAATCGTGATTAATGCGAATTATATTTTGGATCATGTAAAGTTTTTAATGTACAAAGCCAATCGGAGGCCAATCAGTTGGGTCACGCGGCTCAGGTCCTGAAAGATCTGTTCCGATTGCAGCCTAAGCAACAAACCACAGCACAGAGCTTAGGCGGGGCTTTCTAAGTAGAAATGACCAAGTTGTTCTGTTTTCCGTTCCTACAATTTGCTAGATCCTTTTGTGATGGCTGAGAGCCTTAATCGTAAGAAACAGTTAAGAATTTCAAACTATTTTTTGAAAAATAGTAGATTTCTCTGAGACATAACTAGATTACTGCCTTACTAACGTCGTCAAATAGGTGAATAGTACACTCAGGTTTTATTTTTCATTTGAAACTTTTGAGATTATTTACGATACAATCTTTATAAAGCACCGTCGTTTGTTAATCTGCTTTAGTGAACGTAAATCACTATGTAAACGTGATACAATATATTTTCTCTACTCTTTTTAAAGAACATTCTTAATTCGAATTTTTGGATAACCCGATTTTTTTTACTACTAATCCCTTGAAGTTCGAATCATCCAGGTTGAACTGTATATATTTGATCCATAGGCGTACATTATACATTACACTGCCCATAACATGTTCTCGTCCCCCATAACAGGGCTCAAACTAAACATAAACACCACAGGGTAAAATACCAGACTTTGGGAAAACCCACATATTTCTGGAAGGCACACAGTAAGCTCAAATTGCCACAAAACATCAGCAACACCAGCAAAACTGTCCCGGAGACACAGGCCTAAAAGGCACCAGGAATAATTACCCTGGACAAAGACGGTCTCGAACCCGCAACCTTCTGAATACCAGGAATGCAAGGTCGGGTAAACATCCAATGGAAGGATAGAGCAATAAGGGACAGTCACGCTAACAGGAATTAATACGCACAAAATAATAAAACCACCTCCGACACCTAGTCACCAAACACGCGACTAGCGGCCCGGAGACACACATACATAACGACATCTAACTACCACTAACAGGAATATATCCACCCCAGACCTACAATAACACAAAATTTGGGGACACAATATATGACAGAGGTAGGGTCTTTTACATTACGGGGAACCCAAGACACGCTGTATATGCAGACATTAGAGAGGCGCATCAGCAAAACTACACACATCGTCTCGGCACATGTGGGAAGCGAGCCGCCTGACAAGGCAGCAAGCACTTGAAACCTAATACTATCGCCAGCTCAGCGATAACACACACATGATCATGAGACCTTCGCCAGTAACCAACGGACAAGGAGTGCTTTTACTACGGCTGTGACAAACACAATCATTCACGCCATTTTTCAAAGCCCGATAACTCCCAAAGTTAAAATACGAGGGTCGTCCCGAATAGCGCAAAACGCTCACACTAACATATATTTCCGCACGCGGGTCTCAAACACACAGTACACGCGCCATGATACATAAAACACAAAAATTGTAGCTCCGAGGCCTTAGACCAAGGCGTGGGCAAACACACAAAAACACGATAAAAACGTGCCAAAAAGAAGCTAACCAATGGCACTTTTGGGCGCAAAAACACAATCAGAGGCCACACTAGGGACGCACAAATCCAAACAGACAACGCAGACATAAGACACGGAGCACCACACGGGATCGCGGGCCCGAATGCCCAATAAAAGCGGACACCGTGGAAAACAAGAATTGTCGACCGACGAAAGATCACTTACAGACAATTACACGAGTAGCATCGCACAAATAGCATCCATACACCATCCCCTACAGAAAAGACCATAGGGTCCCATACAGACACCGTGCCCCATAGAGTACATCCAAGAATGAAAATAGGCATTAGAAAGTTTAAATTATATCCATATGAATGACATACTATTACTGTATACGCTTTAAACATGCACTAGAGGTGGCAAAGGCATTGCAATAGTGCCATACATCAGCACATAAATGGTTGAGCCACACAATCATGAACACAGGGAGGTTCTTTAACATACCTACAGGAGCATAGATTCGTGCCAAGGTACTCGCTACAACAGCCTACATAGGGCATTAGCGACCCCGGGACTACCAATAGGGGCCGTACCGAAAGCGCCAGACTTCTACGGAGACCACAACACACTTTCCTTTGAACCATAGCGCCCAACACATAAATACAAGGGACGCCACACTCACAGACACAAAACAGGTAACACCACATTTCTAAGACCTAAAATCATGACAAATTTGGATTACCCCGAACATGGGCAATAGACTTCCTAGACATGAATTACAGATAATTACACAAGGCAAAGGTCTTGCGGAAGAAATGTCCACACAACAACGGTAGCAAAAACAGGACAGATTAACACATTGGCCCTCCCAGAATGTCAAACAATGTCAACACACGGACACTGGCAAAAGTCACGTTCCGTCGGCCACCATACATAACATCAGAGACTTCCCGCATACAAGGACGCAGAAACAAACACAACAAAACACTGAGTTGCGAATTCCAGTGCATTGCAACACTGCCGTCGGCAGACACTCTTGTTATAACGGAAGTGACAATGACACGCGACCGTGATGACACTATCATACAAAGCAAACAATAACAATAGCATACAGTTGACACAGGATTCAGTGCTCTCACAATATCCCGGGTATTTAGCAATGTACAGATACTATAGGCCGGATTTATCTTAGGAACACAGGAGCATATTTACAAGGGCGATAGCAAGCTACACGCGCCGCCTGACAATTAGCTACACGACTTACGATAAGACTTATCCGATAACGGCCCGCGCGCCAGCATGCGGTAGTGGCACGCAACCACACACACGCAGCCGCGCTAATTACAGCCGCGGACATTTCCTGCCTACACGCGCCCAACAATTAGGGGCGGATACAGACAGATTCCATGAGGAAATAACCCCCCCCCCTAATAATTTATTTTCGTGTTTCTTTTTATCTTTTAAAAACCACCATAGGCGATCAGGACACGTCCATTTACACTCACAACCACTTGCTACCTTAACATTATAAATAAGAGACCAGATTAGGCCATGACATCACAGCGTCACCGCACTTGCACATCCCAAGGAGCGGATAGACAACAAATAGTGACCAAGTGAGAACGACAGGAGCAGAGATGGATAGTGCCATCAGGGTGGCCAAGACACCAACTACGGGATACCATCCTACCACCCCTCTCCCTACATAACCTCTCACGTACAGCACTATCCAACGCAAACACATAAAAGCAGCCAGATTACATTCCAAAATACACATCGGGGTTGATAAACTTCATGCGTCTACCCAAAAATTCGGGTATACTACACCCTGGTCACAAATGCCTACACCCGAGTATTAGGGGTGAGTCGGAAACAACATTAAGCGTAATGCACATATCTGTATAAAGAGATGAGGCCGCATTTACACTAACAAGTATTTCTTACTAAATAATCCCGCATGCAAGGGACATAGAATTATCACACCTCAACCCATACCTTATCCTCAAATGAGAGCGGATACGCCTCATATCCATCCGCATGCATGGAATATCCCACCCAAACACCAGGGTTTATTATTATTGAACCTGCATGCCACTTTTTGAAATTTTTTTGCACACTTGGGAAAAACCTACCCCATCCACCCACTGTAATAACATTCTAGCAGCATCACCGGCTTCCGGCCACCATTAACATGGAGTCCAACGATGCGCAACCCTCTCCTACCACGCTTTAAGCCCAGTCATCAGATAACACCCCCGGATCCCAATAACAAGGGACCCAACGCCATAAAAACCTACTAACGCCTCCACGAAATTACCAAGGCATTACCGCTGGAAATCCGACATGGCGAACAGGCCTAAAGTAGACTATGCATTTAGAAGATTCTACAACCCCAGGACATTTAAAATTCTACATAATTATATGACACACACAAAAATTATTACAAATCACACTTTTTTGGGGAAATAAAAGGATTCTGATATCACACTGACTGGTGATGAGATATGAACGGAGGGAGCGGAAGCTCCACAGAAGGGCAAGGACGGGGCAAGCCGCCAACAGATCCTGACCCAGACCAAAAAGACGGAACTACGTAAGGTTGAAGCATCGATGGCTTGGCGCGGGCAAACGTCAAAACCGAGGGTGCGTCTAGCCTACCCCCTCGGCGGAGAAAAGTTACACCCACTATGCGCCACGGTCATCGAAGCCAAGACCTGCAGGGGAGACTTTTTGACGGCTAGTGGGAGAATTAGCCAGCTCCACACTGGACTCGGGAGACAAACCTAGAGACGACCACACTAGGACTATACTTCTAGTTATGTATCTAAATTAAGTAGAGTTTCTACGGCGGGAAGTTAGTCTTCCGATCGAGTGAAGTGAAGAAGGATCTCAGGATTCAGCGGGATCAATCCTAGATCCGCCACGTCCTCGTCCCGCGAGACGGGGTGAAGACAACCAAGCAAATGATAATAAACAAATAATGAATAATATATATGGAATGAATGCGATCATTCGAATCCGTGCCCACATAAATGGACGACACCGGGTCGCCAGAGCTTAAATGGTCACGCAGCGGGCGGCCAGAGATATTAAATAGGTATGCAGTGGGCTGCCAAAACGGGTTCTCGTGGGCAAACCCAGCAATGATAAATAAATCAACAAATGACAAATGGAGAATGATGCCGACACAGGCAAGCACAGCAGCGATGAACAGGATAGCTGGGCGAGGCGTTTGCTCTTCAGCAGCGCAGCCGCCTGGGACTTTATTAATTACTATTTATTAATTACTAATAAGAATGTCGACAATTAGGATTAAGACGGAGGGGACTACGAGACATTGTTGGGTTCCGGTCTCAACAATGTTCTACAAGGGCCCCCGTTAGAGAAATCGAGCTGACGAGCTTCCATCAAAATTCTAGTGCATATGTTACAGTGCCATTTCAAAGGCCACTTAGATTTAAGCAAATTAAATAAGCGCTGTCGCAAAACAATAGCCACAGCACATTTCGGCATTAGGTTAAGCTCCACTCGGCATGTATATAAAGGTTATTTTTACATTTTAGTACTAATTAATATAATTTGAGGCAAACTTTTTTTTACAGTAAAACCATTCGGCACCTGGTAACTAAAATCCGTTGCCAGGGTAAGCCCGACAATACGTTAAAATAAATTACACTAAGATAAAACCATTCGGCACCTGGTAATCAAAATCCGTTACCAGGGTAAGCCCGACAACACGTTAAGATAAACAGGATTAAGGTAAAACCGTTCGGCACCTGGTAACCAAAATCCGTTACCAGGGTAAGCCCGACAACACATAGAATAAGGTAGACAATACATAGACTAAGCTAGATAATACATAGGCTAAGCTAGGCTAGCATAGGCTAACCTAGATTAAGTAGATTTAGATGGCGCATAACAATGAACGTAATATATGTGACTATAATATTGAAATGTATTTCAGGCAAACCAGGAGGCGCCATTATACATATGTTTCCACCGCAAAGGGGAATTAATAATGAATTTATTTTACAGATGATGTCTATTGTAAATATATTTCCAACACCACATTCCACTACCTATCTCTGACACACCAACACACTGATCTGCGTCGTTTTTCAGTCACACCTTTAAAGGTGATGACGCCAGCAGGCAATGGCAATCAGCAGCCGTGAGATGCTGAAGGCTGTTGACCTGAGTACACAACGCTCAAATAAAGAGCAATATGCGATGATCAGGGACGGCACGGCCTTTGTAAGTGTCGTACCTCTTCATCAAGATGGAACTCCTACTCACGGCAGGAAGACCATTAAAACACACAGCAGGTGGAAAGTGGACTAGCAGCGTGACCAGTAAACTGCACCGGAAAACGGCCGGATAGTACATGGCCATGAGATGGCACATGAGTGCAGAGAGTAGCGTGCACGCAAGGCATAGTAAATACGGCCGTCTAAGAGTAAGATAATTAAGTTAGACTATAGTGAGTAGCGTACATAGAAAGTGATGTAGAAAATGATGTATTATTTGATAAGAGGCACCTTACACAAAAATTAGTAAATCATACTGGCCATTTAAAAGAGCTCTACAAGGTATACATAAGAGTTGTAACTTATTCTGTATTTTCTCGGCATATCATGATAACGTTATGCAATTAAAAGGTTCCACATGGTTGGCCAACATACCTATACATAGAGTACCAACATGACAACCATCACTTTTACTATGTTCATTATTATTACTATGTTTATTATGTTTACTTATAAGTTATCATAAAAATTATAAATGTCTTGATTATTATTATTATTATCAGGCCATACCTGTTATCATCATCATGACCACCAATGTACACATACACACGCACACTGATTATGCTTTTGTTTCTTTCATTTCCTTTCTAATAACGATAAAATTTGTAAAGGTGTCCCGTTTCATCACAACAATAAATCATTCTGATATATTCCTTTAAATTATACCCTGGGGCACCTATTTTTGCTATTTTCTTCCATCTTTTACACAATACACTGCAGGGAGCAATTTTTTCCTCCACACAGCGCCGGACGGCACAACCATCCGTCCAGCCATGGGTTTTTCCTCCCTGGATAACACCAATATATATATTTAATGTCACGATCACGTATATTTTTGTTGTTGTACCTTTATTTCAAATGTCCACTTTCAAAAATAAGCAACTATAGATCAACTATGTATAACATGTATTCCCAAAACATACCCCTCTGAGCACACGCTGGACTCACATCAACACAACATCGACACACCTACACCGACACGGAAGACAAAGAAGAAGAGGTAAGAGGGGAAACCAAGAAGAGAACATCACATCGACGCGCCTACTCTACTTCCAGTTCGCGGGGACGCGAACTAATCGATGAGGGGGACTTGTACAGCCCGGGGGGGGGCAGTACCCCCTGAGAGCCACCCCCCATCTTTTACCAAAACCACCCCCAACTGGCAACACCATAAGACCAGAACATTATCCATACACAGCAAGCGGCGGCCACCCAGCCTGGGAGGTTAGCCAACTACTTGCAAAACATACATAAACATCTACACCAACAACTATCTAGGGCAGCTACATTTACGCAATGCTGACCACGCAGCGCCGGGAGGTATAAGAGTGGAGTCCTAACTGGAGCCATTATCTGTTATACCCTGTGCTTCGCCAGCGGCCGGGCCCGACGTCTGTTCCAGTTTCATCATCAGGTGAGATTCAGTAGTGCTCAGATTCCTTTAAATCTTGTATACACCTACCCCAAACTTGTACACATATTGTATTTCACACCTGTCTAAACTTCCCAAGAGGGACATACTAATCTACATCTACTGGCCAATAAATACATGGTCAGTAAGCTACACTTGCATGACTAATTACACTCCTGTTCACGTCCTCATACCCTACCTGACATTCGTCACGATTGCCCGTGACCGCCGAAGCCGGTAATTGCTTCGTCAGGCCCCATTGTGCTCCCAGCACGCGACTCGACTGCCTAGCGTCGAGCCGCTGACTTAGCACGGTTATTGTATTACTCATTCCGCCCAGCTGGCAGGCCAGTATAGTAGCCTGTATTTAGAGATCCATCCCCTAGCAAATACTTACATCTTGCAGGGATACCCCCAATAGATTAGACGCTAATATACCAACACACTACACTAGTAGTTTCTCCCAACTACGGGGAGCTACTCTCATTTAGGAACAACCTTCCAAATTAGCACAGTGACACAACGTGTTTTATCCCAAACTATCCCCCCCAACCAAGGGATTAAAACAATATGTTTCCCAATTATCCATCCCCCAGGGGCTCACATCTAGTGGGACGTGGGTTAGTGACCACGGGACCCCCAGCTGAGTCCGGTATTGCTTCCACTTACTTGTGCCGGGCTCCTCTCCGTCTTTTTTCCTGTCGACCTCCCTTGGTCAACTCTTGTTCTTTTCCGACCCCGACGGTATTAGGGTATCCAAGGCCTAGGGAGTCTTTCACTTTCCCGCCTTAATTGGCACTTGTCTCATCTTTCCTGATCCCTCCTTCTTCGAGGGGTCAGCCCTCTTGTTTTCCTTTCATTATATTTCCTTTTCTCTTTAAGTTCCCCGCACTGTTTTTGTTAATTCCCTAGCGATGTTTCTTTTTGCATCAACATCATTTTGTAGGTATTTTCAATCTACGTTGCATTTTGTATGATTTTTCGATCTAAATTGCATTTTGCGAGTGTTTTCAACCTCAGTTGCATTTTGTAAGGATTGACAATCTAAATTGCTTTTTGGTAAGTCTTTCAATATCCGGGCCAGGACTTTTGCGAGTATCTTGAATTTCAATTGCATTTTGTATTTTCAACCTAAACCGCTTTTTGCAAGTATTTTCAATCTAAATTGCATTTTGTATTATGAGAAAAAGACTAGAATATCTCGAACTGACTTTTATCAATTATGTGTATGTTGGTATTGAAGTGTGCGTTACGTTTTTGAACACACCCAGTTGAAGCATGGAACATGGTCGAAGCTTAAGTTAATGTAATGTTTGTATGTGAATAAATAGTGGTTCATTGTCTCGTTAAGTAATTGTTTAGTGCATTCCCACATTTGGCGACCAGTGACAAGACTAAATTTATATATAGAATAGCAATGGGTAAGTTAATTAAAATTCGAGCGGTACGCCGGCGTGCTTACACGCGAATTTTTAAGAAGATCGTCGACGACCTAGAAAGTGTAGAACTTGATCCAGTTGCTATTGAAGCAGAATTTAATTTACTTCGGGAAAAGCGGGAAGACCTACGAGTGTTGGTCAACCAGATATTCGATTTAATGCTGGAAGCGGACGAAGATGAGGATAACCTAGAAAAAGAGGTTAGTGTCACCGATGGTTATTCAAGTAAATTCAGCAATCTACAGATTAACGTTGCTACATTGCTGAGAGAGAAAGAACAGCAGAATGTTATCAGTGAAAGTCCTAAGTGTTGGTTCATTCGCTCAGCGAAAGTATAAGCTTCCATTGCTCGAACTTACGAAATTCAGTGGTAATCCAAAAGAATGGCTACAATTTTGGGCTCAGTTTGGTAAAATTGATGAAGATAACAGTTTAGATCCCTCAGATAAGTATCAGTATCTTCTTCAAGCCACTAATGAAGGTTCTCGTGCCAGAGAAGTAGTCATTAGTTAGGCCTATCCTGCTACTTCTGAAAACTACCCAAAGGCCGTGGAAGCATGAAGGTCTCCTTATGGTAGAGAGGATGTACTAGTTGAAGTATATGTTAGAGAATTACTTAGGCTCGTACTGCAAGCTAGCAATCCTTCTTTTGGTATGACTTTATGCTCATTGTATGATCGGCTTGAAAGTTATTTAAGAGCTCTGGAATCTTTAAAGGTTACCACTGATAAGTGTGAAGCAATGCTTTTTCCGCTTATGGAATCTTGTTTGCCAGAAGAACTTTTAAGAGCATGGCAAAGATCTCCAGCTTCACATGCACGAGAGGCCAATGCACCCAGTGGAGACATGGGAAAGACTCGGCTAACACAACTCATGGGATTTTTAAGGTCTGAGGTCGAAAGTGAACAAAGAATTTCTATGGAAATGTCAGGATTCGGTCTTAGAGATGCAGATAAATCTAGAAGGAAGGACACAAAGCATGAAGCAAAAGGTGAAGGGAATTAACCTACATCTGTCTCAAATGAAATCCCTACTGCCACAGGGTTGTTCACCGCCTCTAAAGATAGTAAGAAATGTATATTTTGCTCTTCTAGTCACAATCCTCAGGACTATATTAAAGCTCAGGACTTGTCTTTACTAGAAAGAAAATAAGTGGTAGAGAAAAGTAGGGCCTGTTTCTGCTGTCTGCAAGTTGGTCACCCTGCTAAGAAATGTAGGAATCGTCCCAAGTGTATCGTCTGTGGAAAGGGGCATTTTGCATTAATGTGCGGAGAGATACAGACTGAGCGACATAGGAAAAGGGCTGAAGTTCATCAACCAGTTTGCCAAAATAAGTTACCGGGTAATTCTTGTATAGACGAGGCCCTTGCAGCAGTAGGAAATCATTGCAATGTCCTGATGCAAACGCTGGTAATCTATGTGAAGGGCAATGATCGAATACGTAAGGCGAGACTTTTGATTGACTCGGCGTCCCACCGTTCATATATTGGCTAGTACTGCTGCTGAAATGGGGTACGTTCTACGCTCACAGGAATTAATTCAGCATGCACTTTTTCGAGGAATAACAACTGGAGTGGTGCAACATGATGTATTCACACTTCACCTTTCTAAATTGGACAAGTCATACCATTGTCATTTTGATGTACTTAGTCAACAGAAGATTTGTGGACAGATTTCTTCTGTTATTGATGGCCCTTGGATACAGGAACTTGTTTTGCATGACATTGAATTAAGTGATGTTGGCTCTTCAGCAGATATTGAAATTTTGGTCGGAGCTGATTATGCTGCTAAACTTTGGACTGGAAAAAGAGTGCAACTGAGTTCGGGACTAGTAGCGATGGAGACAATATTTGGTTGGACACTGTCAGGGAAAGTTCCAGGTATCTTGCCCAGTAGCCATTGTTGTGTCAAGCATGCTGACCAAGGAAGCAACCATTACAGATTTGTGGACTTAAGATACACTTGGCATACTGGACCCTGCTGAGAAGAAAAGTAAGCTACAATTGCAAGAGACTGTTCATCAACATTTCTTGGATACAGTAAGGATCAATGAAGATGAGAGATTTGAGTAGAAAATCATCCTCCACTTCCTGACAACTATAATATGGCTATGAAAAGAGTTCATTCTACAATCAAAAGATTACAGTCTGAAGGTTATTACCATGATTATCGGTCTGTTTTGGATGAGTGGATACAAGAAGGTGTAATAGAGGAGGTAACGGCTGAAACAATGAATTCTCCTTGCCATTATTTACCACATCGTCATGTCGTGAAGCAGAACAATACCACACCTATTCGCCCAGTGTTCGATGCGTCGGTATGTGAAAATAAGAATCCCAGTCTCAACAATTGCATTGAAAAGGGACCAAATCTTATTGAACTACTTCTTTCCGTATTGGCTCACTTCCGGTTGAAAGAAATTGGAGTGATGGCTGACATCCGCCGTGCATTCTTACAGATCAGTCTCTCTAAAGGGGACCGACCATTTTTGAGATTCTTGTGAATTGACCGACAGGTTACCTTAAAGATTTATCAGCATTGTCGAGTGGTTTTTGGAGTGTCATGTAGTCCATACCTACTAGGAGCAGTGATCAAGTACCACATAGAGACTGTCCTTAGTCAGTGCAAGGAGGGAAAATCATCATATTCTCAAGATTTGGTTGAATTGCTATCCCGCAGTTTTTATGTTGACAACTGTTTGACCAGTGTACATGATGTAAAACAGTTGCAGCAGTTCATTAATGAAGCAACTTTTATCATGGGAGAGAGAAAGTTCTAGCTTCGAGGGTGGGAGTACACCAACCCCCTTGTAACCCCCGGAAAACCTGTCAATGTTTTATGACTGCTTTGGGATAAATCTGAAGATACCTTGAGAATTAACACAGAAAATCTAAATACCCTTTGTCTGGAGAAAATAACTAAGAAGGTCATTCTCTCGGCAGCTCATCGGATATTTGATCCCATTGGAATAGCTTGCAGTGTCACTTTACTGCCTAAACTACTTTTACAACAAACCTGGGAATCAGGCATAAGTTGGGATTAGGAAGTACATGATGATATTAAATCTCAGTTCTTGGTCTGGGTGAGGGAATTGCTCTACTTACGAGAAATCAAAATTCCTAGGTGGCTACCTGGGATAGACTGTCAAGAAAACTGGACGATTCATATTTTTTTGTGATGCAAGCCAACTTGCTTATGCTGCTGTGGCCTACTTACATGTGGAACAACCGAATCATGTTCGTGTCCAGCTTATTCTCGCTAAAGCAAGAGTCTCTCCAATCAGTAAGTCCAACAAGAAAATTACGATCCCGAGGCTGGAATTGTTGGCTCCAACAATTGGCTCTAGGATGTACTCTAAGATTGTTCATGATTACAACATCCCTGGTGTTAAGACGATTTTCTGGAGTGACGCAACAACTGTTTTAGCCTGGATTCAAAGAGAAGACCAGTGGGATGTGTTCGTATCCAACAGAGTGAAAGAAATCAGGAAACTAACCGAAGGACAGGAATGGCGATATGTTCCCGGCACTAGGAATCCTGCAGATCTCCCATCCCGTGGCACTACTGCTTAGAAATTGTTGGAATCAAGATGGTGGGAGGGGCCTGACTGGCTACGGGAATCACCAGACTCATTGTCCTGCATAGATGTTAAGTTTGATGAAGAAGAGATAACTAGTGGCAAAAAGAAACTTGTTGTTTCTTCCATGCTCGCAGCTTCGGTTGAACCTGATTGGTTTTATGCCCGTGCTTCTACTTTCAAGAAAAGTGTACGTTTAGTTGGTTGGACATGTCGTTTTGTGAAGAACTGTCGTATAGAAGAACAAGACAGATTCCATGGTAACTTGACTACCGAAGAAATAATCGCTGCAGAGGTTAAAGTGGTGAATTTAGTTCAGAGACAAGTATTCTCGGGAGTGAATGACCCAAAATTATCTAGTTTGATGCCATTTGCTGACAGTAATGGAATTCTAATGTGGGAATACACTACACAATTACTTCACGAGAAGACTCTTTCTAAGGAGACATTGAACCACATTTTATTCACATACAAACATTACATCAACTTAAGCTTCGACCATGTTCCATGCTTCAACTGGGTGTGTTCAAAAACATAACGCACACTTCAATACCAACATACACATAATCGATAAAACACCAGTTCGAGATATTCTAGTCTTTTCCTCACATTCTCCCACCTAAGTTAATGGCAGCCAGTCCAACATTAACTTACAAAACACAATCACAGGCTTAGTTTCACAGGCTTGCGAACAGTCCTTCCGAATCTCGTCTCCACCTGGCTCTTAGAAGTCTTCCCTTCAATGTTGATTTCATCCTGAGGCTGTAGTGTGACTTCCTCTCGAAGTCTCTTGCTGATGATTAAAGATTCACCCTGCTCACTATGTTCCAATGGATAGATTCTCTGCACAGGTGTCAGTAGAAAACCACTTGAGGTCTTTACTCGGACCAGCCTAGTTTCCCCATTTGTTCCTTTCCGTAGTTCGACAACTCTAGCCAAAGGCCAGACTAGATGTTTTGAGTTGTCATTTCCCACCAACACTATTTCACCAACAGAAATTTGTCTATAGGGATGTTTGTTGGCTAACAACTTCAATTGCCCCAAATATTCCGAACGAAATCTACTTCGGAGGTCTTCTCTTAGCCTTTGTCTGTAACGAAGTCTCTTATTTAGATCAGTGGATTCAATCAAGTCAAAATCTGGAACTCCTATCTCTTCAACTTCCTGCAGAAACGTACTGGGAGTTAGTGGCGTCAAACGTGTGGGATTATTGGATGCGTATGTGAGGGGTCTAACGTTGATAACAGCCTCACAGTCACACAAAATCCTTTGCATCTCCTCATAGTTCACTGTTGTTCGGCCAAGAACACGGCGTAGTAATTTCTTCAATATTCCAATTAGCCGCTCCCACCAACCACCCCACCATGATGCCGTTGGAGGGTTAAACTTCCATTTAATTCTCCTGACATTACTGACTAATGGCATCCCAGTCCAGCTTCTTACAGGCACTATCAGCACCTGAAAAATTGGTACCATTGTCGCTGTATACTAAAGATGGTCGACCTCTTCTGCTGGTGAATCTGCGAAAACTCTGAATAAAGCTGTCGGTAGAGAGTGAAGATACAAGCTCCAAATGCAGTGCTCGATAGACTCCACAGGTGTACAAACACACCAACGCCTTCTCCCTGCCGCCACTCTCCTTTTTCAGATACAGCGGACCAGCAAAATCTAAGCCAGTAACTTCAAATATCTTAGCATTTCGTACTCGATCTTCAGGAAGAGGTGGTAGATTTACTTCTATATGTTTTGCTGTTTGCTTCTTGGAATGAAGGCATTTATCCAGGACAGATCAAACTGTCCGTCTTCCACCAAGAATCCAAAATCTCTCTCTAAGAATAGTCATCATCATCTGTGTGCCTGCATGACATGATTATTTGTGCAAATCCATAATCAGGTGAAATACAACCGGATGCTCACAACTAGAGAGAATAGCTGGGTGACAAAATTCATTTAGTTTGATGCCATTTGCTGACAGTAATGGAATTCTACGCCTAAGGAAGAAAATCTCACACAGGAAGGATCTAAAGAAATTTTGTCACCCAGCTATTCTCCCTAGTTGTGAGCATCCTGTTGTATTTCACCTGATTATGGATTTTCACAAAGAATCATGTCATGCAGGCACACAGATGATGATGACTATTCTTAGAGAGAGATTTTGGATTCTTGGTGGAAGACGAACAGTTCGATCTGTCCTGGATAAATGCCTTCATTGCAAGAAGCAAACAGCAAAACATATAGAAGTAAATCCGCCACCTCTTCCTGAAGATCGAGTACGAAATGCTAAGATATTTGAAGTTTCTGGCGTAGATTTTGCTGGTCCGCTGTATCTGAAAAAGGAGAGTGGCGGCAGGGAGAAGGCGTGGGTGTGTTTGTACACCTGAGGAGTCTATCGAGCAATGCATTTGGAGCTTGTATCTTCACTCTCTACTGACAGCTTTATTCAGAATTTTCGCAGATTCGCCAGCAGAAGAAGTCGACCATCTTTAGTATACAGCGACAATGGTACCAATTTTTCAGGTGCTGATAGTGCTTGTAAGAAGCTGGACTGGGATGCCATTAGTCAGTGCAGTAATGTCAGGAGAATTAAATGGAAGTTTAACCCTCCAACGGCATCATGGTGGGGTGGTTGGTGGGAGCGGCTTATTGGAATATTGAAGAAACTACTACGCCGTGTTCTTGGCCGAACATCAGTGAACTATGAGGTGATGCAAACGATTTTGTGGGACTGTGAGGCTTTTATCAATGCTAGACCCCTCACATACTGAACTCGAGGGGGTCAAGCTGACTGGTATCGAACGTGGATCTCGGAGATAAGTTGAGCTCAGAATGAAGGTTCCACCAGGAAACGGACCCGAGATCTGTTGAGGGAGTTTCGTTGTAAATACCCCTAGAGGAAATTACATATTTAATCACTGGTGTGATATCAACTGATGCTGACATTATTTATTAAAATAATGCAGGGGAAATGAGTGGAATATAGCATTATTGGACTGCATGAAGTAGGCTATGCTGGACTTGGAACACAGAAGTTGGAGAGTTTGACATTTTACTAATGGCCCCAGAATTGTGGGAGGAGACTCATGGAGCCGTGTCACTCTCGCTGACCTACTTATGTCGTCTGGAACAGGTCAGGGGGTGAAATAATGGTCCAGTTCTTCCCCGTTTGAGAATAGGAACGAGAGTGGAGTGGGGAGATCCCAGTGAAAATCATTGATTACTCGTGATTGGAGCAACGCAGTGACATGAGAGTTGCACACAGGTGAATCTTTAGCCAGGAGGCTAATTATAGAGCCATTAAACTGTGAAATCAAGGCATATTTAATGGAGTGCGCAAGATCACAGGACTATTGGTGTTCGCGGCGTGACCTGACTATGTCGCCGGGGATTTTTAAGCAACGCCGTTACCCACGCCATGGCAAAGGCTATTAATATTGATTAATTGGCCGATCGATCCCCGAGCACGCATTCATTTTTGTGACCAGCGAGGAAGAAGGAACAATATGAGTGTTATTCCAAGACCTGAATCATCCTGGGAGAGGAGATGACACTGCGAGGGAATTTTAGATCTACTTTCTCTTGTGAAACGAATATAAGGGGTGGACCCTTGGCAGAGGACAGTTGTTGTTGTACCAGAACCTAGCGCGGACACCAGGGAAAGAAGCGCTCACAAAGACTTAAACATTTTAGTGGTAATCAGTATATTCGTCGTGCAGTGTAATGCACCAAGTGATAATATAATCATGCATAGTCATGAAGTAATTAAAAGTACTGTAATCAATAAAATTTATTATGCGAAATGTGTGTTACCGAAGTCAAAGAGGGATGCTCGGACTTCAGTTTGGGAAGCCGTGCAGTAAGACTTTTTGTTAAGGACAGTCGTGCCGTATGTGTATAGTTGGCAGTACGAGCAATTGGTAGTGTTCACATAGGAAGTACCGTGTGATATACTAGGCAGAACTGTTGAAAGTAATAATTTGTGTAAATACAATGTACAATGTTGAGCGCAGTGTATAAAATAGTGATTGGTTATACATGTCTTAATATGCCGGACTGCGCCGGGATAAACTTTATGATGCGATTGGTGAAATGCCATAAGTATACCAATAATTAACGTTCATGACGATATGTAAGCATATTCATGCCAGATCAGGACGGTTATCGAGGGATAATCGATCGACAGTTGGTGAATCCGTAGGCAGATGATCGAGACTTTCATTCAGGAGGTAGTAGGAGCGTGGAGGAGTCCGTCAGCACCTGCAATTCTGATATCTTGCCAGGATATTTCAACCAGTCAGGAATATAAATTGTGACGTGTGTTTTTGTAGTGATCATATGTAAAATATCTTTTAAATTAACAGTATAACAAGTGTTATAAAGTGTCATGTGGGAAGGAAGCAATAGCTTCAGCATAGAAATGAAAAGTGTCGTGTGGTTAGTGAAGCAATTGTCATATAAAATGTGTATTATCGGTGTGGAAATGCCTCGCTAATTATGCAAATGGCAGGCGAGACTGGAAGATACGGGTGGTTGGAGCCACCTGGATAAGCCTATGTAAGTACCTCACAAATCATGGTGTTATAGAAGTTATAGCCACTGCATGTAATGTGATTTCAGAATTATAAAATATGCCAGTAAGAATCAGTATTAGGAGGTAGACCCTCAAGTGTTCATGGTTGTTTTGATTTCAGTAGAGTTGAGATGTTTTTCTACATCAGTGAGTGGATTAATCGTTACCACTATTAATAAAATGGCAAATCAGTTATGTAAAACTTAACGTAACGAACACGGATGTTGGATATTTAAAATGGTTACGTTGTGTCGGGTTATGGTAATTTATGTCAGTAATAATAATAATAATAATAATGAAAGGTAGGAATGAAAACATCAGGATAAAATGTTGTAAGCAAGAATTATTTACGCTAATTGGAAAATTTATCTGTCCAAGCAATAGATAATACATTAAGGGATGAGAAAAGAATTTAATATAAGAATATATTGTGTTAATGGGAATATAATTAAGCAAGGAAATGGAAGAGCTTAATAGTGAATTGAACTTGTAGCTTGTGAATAAGCTTGTAGAGTAATGGATCGAGTTCTCTTAATAATTAAAGGACGAGATCATAGCATAAGGTTATGGAGCCAGGTAATCTGTTCGTCGTGTAAAGTCTCGTATAGCCTTGGGCGTACAGAGATATTTAATTTATGCCAGAGTATATTTAGTGTGGTACCCTAACTCTGATGATGGATATGGAATGTTCCGGGTTCGAATCCTGTGGTAGGTGAGAGGAGAACATGGAAACCTCTGCACCATACTTGATCGACCGAGAACTTGTTATTGAATGATTCGGCTCTTGTGAAGCAAATCTTATTGACGGCAGCTGCTGACTGACCGTAGCATTTAGTAAGATACCGGCTACCCAACTAGACCTGTGTTTGATGAATCTCGTGCCTTCATATAATGAAACGGACCTATTGAGGCCAGTTATTAATATCCTAAGGTTAGGAATAAATGCTTAAGCTCGTCCAGAACCTATTGTATACCATTCAGTTTAAATCATATGGGATATGTGCATCTTTGAGAATGCACTATTGTATTCAGAATCGTGCTACTGCTTGGGGGATGAAAGCCAGGAATCAGGAGGCGAGGGACGGTTCACGTGCTGTGACCACCCCACTCCACTCCATTGTATACGAGCAGCTCTGAGGGTCTGAGTTGTAAAACGAACCGTGAAGGTTAACGTTTTGAAAGGACAGATTTGAGACCTTGCTTGTATTACAAGGAAGCATTGTTATATTGTGTAATGAATGTGTGTGGTTTAAAAACACATTGGTAATCATAGAGCACCCTGATGATTAAAAATTTTAGCAATCTTACGAATGGTTGGAAGTTGCATTTTGTACTGACAGTGACACGAATTTACGAAGTTGGGCACTAGACGCCACAGGCTACGCTCGCAAGGGTAACTTAATAATACCATCCGACACAGCGATAACAGAAGTTGGAATTGAAATCACAATGGCATGCAGTGGAACTATAAAAGAGGGAAGCGGAGGGGTAGATTTACATAATTGTGGAGTTGCAAGTAGATTTGTAGTGCAACCCATGAGTTGGCTAATGCATGATAAAGCATTTGGTGGGGAGAGAGAGATAAAACACAAACGGTATACATGATGTAAATTAAGATGTGTTGTAAGAAACAAGTAATTCTGTGAAATTAAAAGAAGTCACACAAGGTGGCATGAGAGTAAAAGCACAGTTTTTGTGAAAGTTACATGTACATCAGCGCACTAGAGGGAATTTTGAAGTCAATCTTAGGGTAAAGGATTGAATAATGATATGGATGTAATGATAAACTATGTGAATAATTAGTGGATTGTGGGAGGTACTTTGTTTTGTTTGTGCATAATATTTGTTGGGATTGTGTTGTTATATGTTTGAAGCCATGATTTTATGCTGAATTAAAGTCTTTAGAATAGAGTTGAGCTTTATCATTGTAGAGTTGATACCTTTTAGTCTCAAATCAAAAATATGCAACTGCTCAGTGGGAGAACGGTACACGCCGAGAACTGAAGCTAGCTGGAGGCAGAAGCATGTTTTCCATGGAAATTACTTACATGGGTACATGGAGATTGATGTCCTGTACAGTGTTTTGAGCTATAGGTACAACTTAAGTCGGTCTAGATTTAGTGCAAAAAACTCTATTAAAGTAACGAATAACATGAATTAGGGGATGACCGCACCTAACCTTACTAAGTTCCGATACAAACAATATAAATTTTGATAAACACCTTAATTACCATGATCCAAGTAACATGGGGCGGTATTATTCCATCGTGGAATCGCCTCAGTAGTGCAATATGTATATCTTGGCATTGCAAGACCTGATCTTTATTTCATTTATCATGGCAAACCTCTTACCAATTTATCATGGCGCTGGTATGTGGGCCAGTTTAAAATACAGGTCACCATAGGCGCAGAGGTGTATTTTATTATCATGGCGAGGCCCAAGTGGGGCATTCGACAGTACAACCGAGTCCTTGGATGGTTGATGCGATGTCTTACGTGGCCAAGCCATCATTTTATTATCATGTCGCCCGCCTGTGGGGCTAAGCATGTGTTCTATTTTATTATCATGGCGCCCAAGTTTGTGGAGCTTATGGGATTTAGGGAAACCCCATAGATTTTTATGGTATTTCATGGGGAAAACCATAGTAATTATTTTTTTGCCTCAAACTGTGTTTGAGTGATTTTTGAGTTCAGTAGGCTTTTGACGTAACGCAGAGTCTCTCTATTGAGAAGAGGATTACCCAAGGGTATGAGCGCTACGCACCCAATCCACAATTTATCCATAAATTCAAAGTTTTAGTGCAATCTTACAATATGTGTACAGTGTTTTGTATCTCTCTTCAAAACGTATCCATACATGTTTCCAGGAAGCCTGCCTGTATCTCAAAGTGTATTGTTGTAAGAGTGTCTGGTACAGAGGAGATTTTGCAGGTGATTGCAGGGTTAAGACTGCATTTTGATGCTGTTAATGAACAGAATAAGCTGGAAGCCAAGGCTTTCCAGGATGGAATAAACACTCGGTTAGATGTTAATCAGGTTGAATTGAGTAACCGTTTAGATGCTAATCAGGTTGAATTGAGCAATCGCTTAGATGCCAATCAGCTGGCAATTAATGCAAATCAGGTTGAAATAAATGATAAGCTAGGTCAAATGCAAGAAACGATTAAGACCGAAGTAACAGAAACTGTTGTAAGCATTATATCAGAAATGCAGGTTAAGACAGATAAACGTTTCTAGGCTATGGAAGCCAAACTTGAAAGTAATTTACAGGCATGTAAACACGCGCAGGATGAAACCAACAGTAGGTTAGATGCGTTGTCCAATGACATTAAGGATATTCAAATCCAAAATGAGGCGAATCTCGAACGCCAAGCGAAACAGTTTTCAGAATTTACTAGAACGGTAGATCAAAGGTTAGAAGAGAACGATAATAAGTGGGACGAGAAATTGAAAAGCTATGCTAGAGCAATTAACGGTGATCTAAAGAAACAGGATCAGAACATATTAGATCGATGTCAGGAAATAGGTGAGATTAAGGCTGTCGTTAACGAGAGTAAAGAGCTGGTAGGCAATATGAAGGGTCAGAGGAGCAAAGTTCATCAAGAACTGGACCAAATCCAAAGTTACGTTATTATCGTTAATAAAAGGCAAGAGGAAAACAGAGGATAAATAATTAAGGTCCGGAATGAAATGTCAAAGGTCAATGGACACATTCAAGAGGAAATTAAAGGGTTGAGAGAAGAACTCGAAGTGAGAGAAGGCCAGAAGACAGAGGCAAGCGACAAGACCCTTGCTCAAATAAAGGAAGATGTAGAGGATGAAATATCCCATATCAAGCAAAGCCTGAAGGAAGATAAGCAGAAAATATTTCAAGTAGCCGAAGAAAATAGAGATAGGCTTACCAGAATAGAAAAAGAGGTAATTACTCGACTGGAAAGAGCAGAGATGCGCCACAATCAAATGGAGACTAGGATAATCGCGCAAGAGGAAACCCTTATGAAAGATCCTAAGTCTAGTGAAGGCAGCGTGGAAGATATGAGGAAACCCAGGTGGGCAGATTTGGAAACCCAACCTATAATAAGGAGTGCTACAGGCCCAGGCAAAAGTGCTTATATGACGCCAGGTGCACCAGTTGCAGCCTCTAGGCCGCATGAAAATGCTATGCGCACACAAGTGATAAATGTAATCAGAGCAAGCGAAGGGAAACCAAGGAAATTCTCAGGTAGCCATTGTAATATGACACCGAAATATTGGCTAAAAGAAGTGTCTGAATATTTGAACGATGCGCGGATACCACAAGAGCGCAGGCTACGAGCCATAGAAAAACTAACAGAGGGAGAATGTGCGTTATGGTTTCGCAGTTTCCGTTATACTTTCGATACTGTAGAGGAGTTTCGGGAGGCCTTTTTGAAACAGTACTGGGATCCAGTAACACAACAGAATTTACGATTGGATTTGTATTCAAAAAGATACAGCACCAACAATCCAACGAAGTACGCAGAATTCTTCATCTCTCAGATGTGTCGGTTCAAGGAACTTGATCAAAAACCTAGCGAGCTGGAGCTATGTATTGCTATCGCCAAGCAGCTTCCGTACGAAATCCAAAGGCTGCTAATCTCGGCAAATGCAAAAACTGCTATGGAAATGGAGACAGTTCTTAGGCAACTGGACCTCAGGACATCCAATAGTATGCGTCAGAATCGAACCATGGAACAGGTACACGTGACCAACACGCAGACTGACCAGTACCAAGCTCCAAAGAACAACAACGCTACTAGCACTGAAACGTTAGATTCCAACGGACGTCAATGGGAACAGGAACCCAGAAGATGGCAGCCGAAGTATAAAGGGAATGCTGGTAGAGGAAGAGGAGGCCGAAATTCTTGGAATAAACAGAATACCAGGGATAGACCGTACCAAAACAATGGAGGTAACAATGGCCAAGAAGGCAACAATAGGAATTGGAGACCCCAGGAAAGAAGACGTAACTTCGATGACGAGGTAGAGGAACGATATCACGCTTCATTGCAATACCTCAATGAAAGGGGAGAAGAGCCCCAGAAGCAACAAGTTCGCTGGCAAGAAGTTATGCAGAATAGGACGTCGCCAGACAGATATGGAGACGGAGCCAAGAGTCTGGAGTTACAGCGCAGTGAACAGGAGAGAAGAAACTCTAAGGGGACTGGCGCTGTAGAAAAAAAAACTCCAAAATTAGAAGAATTTGAGAATGATGGATGGAAGTCGGTCAACATCATTAATTGGATAGCCAAACCAGAAGAGTTAATTGAAGATACAGGAGGATCACAGGTCATGGTCAAACGAGAATTTCCCATTATTTTAGTAAGAGTGGCAGGGTTGAAAATAAGAAGTCTGTTAGACACGGGTTCAACAGTGTGTCTTATGACACAAGCTTTGTATAATGAGATAGCGCAGAGACAAAATGTTTTGAAAATACCTATCTCAAGTGTCAAAATAAAAGGTGTAATTCCAGACAGAACGATGATATGCAAATATCAGGTATTCCTAGAGTTACAGATAGGAGGCTCTATATTTTCACAGAGTTTTCTATAAGTAAACAAACTGCCTTTTAACCTGATTATTGGGGCAGAGTTTATAAGGGAATACAGAGTGGTAATAGACCTATCACAGGACAGGGTTATGTTCCGTGTGAACGAGGAAGCCGAAGGCGTAGAAGTCGCACTCAATCAGAATGAACCAGGGTCAGATGAACAAGTATGGCATACATACAGAGACGTGGCTGAGGAAGAAGTGTTAGCTATTGAGCAGTTAGAAGAAGAACTGAAAACACTAGCCACAGACATGGAAAAAGATCTGGAACCTGAACTGGAAGAACATATTTCGGAAAAACTTGAAGAAGCAAAAATTGGGCCAAGAGAGAAAGAAAATTTAAAGAAATGATTATTGGAACAGAAGGAAGTCTTTGACTCGAGACCTGGTCGTATAAAGAACTTCACTTATGCTTTCCAAGTCCGTGACTGGACACCATTTAGGCAGAAACCATACCCTATAGCCGAAAAGCACTATGCTAAGGTCAAAGAGGCAATTCAGGAGATGTTGGAGGCCGGTGTTATTGAGAAAACACCTACGCCTTATGTAAGCCCATTGGTAATCGTACCTAAGACAGACGGGACTGTCAGAGTATGTATGGACCTGAGACACTTCAATATGAAGGTAATTCCGGAGTTCGACCAAGTGCCACCTATTAAAGAAATCCTCAGGAGATTTAAAGGGAAGACCATATTTACAAATTTAGATATCACTTCAAGTTTCCACCATCTTGAATTAGAGAAGAAAACTAGTCTGTTGACAGGATTTATGTTTGATCAACACACATATACATTTTTAAGGCTACCTTTTGGTTTGAAAAAAGCTGGTTCAGCCCTGATAAGAGCGTTAGATCGCAATCTATCCGATGATGTTAAAGAGAGTACTATCAGATATGTAGACGACATTCTACTCACATCAGAATCTCTGGAGGAACACATGAGAGACCTGAAGAAGTTGCTAGATAACCTTCGAGAAGCTAATTTTAAGGTTAATATCAAGAAATCGCACTTCTGTCAGAGGGAAGTTAAATTCCTAGGGCATGTTATTGATGAAAATGGAGTTAAGCCAAACCCAGATAAATTAGAGGTAATTCGAAATTTTCCTCGACCCACGAAAGTGAAGCACGTCCGACAGTACTTGGGAGTAATTGGATTCTTTTCGAACCACTGCCCAAACTATACTACGACGGTAGCACCCCTGCAGGATTTATTGAAGAAAGGCGGCAGGTGGAATTGGACGGAGCAATGTCAAGAAGCATTCGTGAGGTCAAAACAAATGCTTTTGGAATATGTGAAGCTGGGATACCCTGATTATACCCAGAAGTTCATCATACAGACGGATGCATCACTTGTTGGGATAGAAGCGATGCTATTCCAAGAAAACGTTGATAAGCCCGAAAAGAGAGTTTTTATTGCCTTTATAAGTAGGAGGTTGAAAGCCCATGAGAAAAATTACACGATTACAGAGATAGAGTTGCTCGCAATATTGTACGCGTTGCAATACTGGCGTAAACTCGTGTATGGCTTTCAAATAGTCCTCAGAACAGACCATAAAGCTTTAACATTTTTGTTAAAGACGGACTTGTCGAGCCAGAGGTTGACAAGATGGTCCCTGTATATTCAACAATTCAATGTGGAAATAGAATACTGTCCAGGGAAAGAGAATGTAATACCGGACATATTAAGCCGATACCCAAGAGAAGAGGAAACTCTAGCTGTCCAGATTGAGAATCGAGATCAGAAGACCTTGGATGACTTGAGGAATCTTACCAACCTACAACGCGAAGACCCGTGGTTGAAGATGATGATCGATTACTTCGAGGGACGCTTAGCAAGGGGAACTGCGATATACAGAGTGGCAGAGGCGTTATCAACAGATTATGTATGGTAAAATCAGATACTACACAAGTGGGATGATGTGGAACATACCCGCAAAGAATTGTTATTCCTGCATCTTTGCAGAGGAGATTGGTGTGGCTAGCACACAGAGCGTTTGGACATCCCGGGATAGACAAAATCACTGCTCTATTGAAAGAAGCATTCACTTGGCCAAAGTTGAGAGAAACTGTGAGAAATGCTATTAGGACATGCGATTTGTGCCAAAGGGTAAAGCCAAATCCCTTCTTAATGAGACAACGACCCATTCCGTTGTTACCAGAGAAGCCAAGGCAGCTAATGAGCGTAGACTATTTTGGGCCACTGCCTAGAGCACGTAGAGGCAATAGACATATTTTTGTAGCCATTGATGTATTCTCAAAAATGGTGGTATTATGCCCCATACAGAAGACATGTTCAAAGCAGGTTTTGAAACGCCTGAAAGAGAGAGTTATTCCGATCCTTTGCAAACCGGATAACCTACTCTCAGACCATGGAAGCTGCTTCACTAGCGCAGAATTTCGTCGGGAATTGGAAAATCTAGGAATTAGTCAGATTTTATCTACCATTCGCCATCCTGAGGCAAGTCCCGTTGAGCGCGTAATGAGAGAGATAGAGAAGTACATGAAAATTTACTAATCTGAAGAGAACTGGAAATGGATCGATTTCTTGGATGTAATAGAATATTGCATAAATAATACTGTGCATGAGGCGACAGGTCAAGTGCCCGTGACTCTACATTTGGATCAGAGACCGGAGAGACCATGGACAGGTGTTATTCCATTACCTGTAGACGCACAGCAAGGACGAGAATTGAGGATCCAACGAACCTTCGAATATCTCCAAGCACAGGCAGAGATACGCCAGAGAAGGAATCGTGCGAAGCGATATCACAGTTCAGATCCAGAAGCACGGAAGTATAAGAAGTTCATTTTTGGATATCACGGCCCGTTCGAGGTGATTAGAGACCTACAGAACAATGCATACAGAATAAGGCATTTAGAAACAGGGAACGAGGTCGTTATGAATGTAGCCAATCTCAAAATTTATTATTCGCCAGAAGAATTTGACGAACAAGAGGAACCTTTAGCAGCGCACACCCAACTGGACGTGGACAGCAAAGTCAAGCCTGAAGGTTCGCGCAGCAAGACGGAACGAGAAACAGACAGCTTGCCCAGTGAAAGGAACGTACGGCTAGAATGCCAGTGCCTGCAAGAGCTTTACAAAGAAATGGTCGAAGCAGCTCGAGAGGTTGAAGCCATAAATAAGACCCTCCGTTTAGAGAATGCACAGCTTAGGGCTGCGCGCAGAGTGGAAGGGGGGAACCAGACTAACCTACTCACAGCCAGACGAGGTGAAGGACCCCTAATGTAAACACAGACAGTGGGACAGTCAGCTGGTTACTTACAGAAGGTCACTTGCAATTGACTTCTATAAGTTTTGCAAGGGGAATATGAACCCGAGGGGGTCAAGCTGACTGGTATCGAACGTGGATCTCTGAGATAAGTTGAGCTCAGAATGAAGGTTCCACCAGGAAACGAACCCGAGATCTGTTGAGGGAGTTTCGTTGTAAAAACCCCTAGAGGAAATTATATATTTAATCACTGGTGTGATATCAACTGATGCTGACATTATTTATTAAAATAATGCAGGGGAAATGAGTGGAATATAGCATTATTGGACTGCATGAAGTAGGCTATGCTGGACTTGGAACACAGAAGTTGGAGAGTTTGACATTTTACTAATGGCCCCAGAATTGTGGGAGGAGACTCTTGGAGCCGTGTCACTCTCGCTGACCTACTTATGTCGTCTGGAACAGGTCAGGGGGTGAAATAATGGTCCAGTTCTTCCCCATTTGAGAATAGGAACGAGAGTGGAGTGGGGAGATCCCAGTGAAAATCATTGATTACTCGTGATTGGAGCAACGCAGTGACATGAGAGTTGCACACAGGTGAATCCTTAGCCAGGAGGCTAATTATAGAGCCATTAAACTGTGAAATCAAGGCATATTTAATGGAGTGCGCAAGAACACAGGACTATTGGTGTTTGCGGCGTGACCTGACTATGTCGCCGGGGATTTTTAAGCAACGCCGCGTACCCACGCCATGGCAAAGGCAATTAATATTGATTAATTGGCCGATCGATCCCCGAGCACGCATTCATTTTTGTGACCAGCGAGGAAAAAGGAACAATATGAGTGTTATTCCAAGACCAGAATCATCCTGGGAGAGGAGATGACACTGCGAGGGAATTTTAGATCTACTTTCTCTTGTGAAACGAATATAAGAGGTGGACCCTTGGCAGAGGACAGTTGTTGTTGTACCAGAACCTAGCGCGGACACCTGGGAAAGAAGCGCGCACAAAGACTTAAACATTTTAGTGGTAATCAGTATATTCGTCGTGCAGTGTAATGCACCAAGTGATAATATAATCATGCATAGTCATGAAGTAATTAAAAGTACTGTAATCAATAAACTTTATTATGCGAAATGTGTGTTACCGAAGTCAAGGAGGGATGCTCGGACTTCAGTTTGGGAAGCCGTGCAGTAAAACTTTTTGTTAAGGACAGTCGTGCCGTATGTGTATAGTCGGCAGTACGAGCTATTGGTAGTGTTCACATAGGAAGTACCGTGTGATATACTAGGCAGAACTGTTGAAAGTAATAATTTGTGTAAATACAATGTACAATGTTGAGCGCAGTGTATAAAATAGTGATTGGTTATACATGTCTTAATATGCCGGACTGCGCCGGGATAAACTTTATGATGGGATTGGTGAAATGCCATAAGTATACCAATAATTAACGTTCATAACGATATGTAAGCATATTTATGCCAGATCAGGACGGTTATCGAGGGATAATCGATCGACAGTTGGTGAATCCGTAGGCAGATGATCGAGACTTTCATTCAGGAGGTAGTAGGAGCGTGGAGGAGTCCGTCAGCACCTGCAATTCTGATATCTTGCCAGGATATTTCAACCAGTCAGGAATATAAATTGTGACGTGTGTTTTTGTAGTGATCATATGTAAAATATCTTTTTAATTAATAGTATAACAAGTGTTATAAAGTGTCATGTGGGAAGGAAGCAATAGCTTCAGCATAGAAATGAAAAGTGTCGTGTGGTTTGTGAAGCAAATGTCATATAAAATGTGTATTATCGGTGTGGAAATGCCTCGCTAATTATGCAAATGGCAGGCGAGACTGGAAGATATGGGTGGTTGGAGCCACCTGGATAAGCCTATGTAAGTACCCCACAAATCATGATGTTATAGAAGTTATAGCCACTGCATGTAATGTGATTTCAGAATTATAAAATATGCAAGTAAGAATCAGTATTAGGAGGTAGACCCTCAAGTGTTTATGGTTGTTTTGATTTCAGTAGAGTTGAGATGTTTTTCTACATCAGTGAGTGGATTAATCGTTACCATTATTAATAAAATGGCAAATCAGTTATGTAAAACTCAACGTAACGAACACGGATGTTGGATATTTAAAATGGTTACGTTGTGTCGGGTTATGGTAATTTATGTCAGTAATAATAATAATAATAATAATGAAAGGTAGAAATGAAAACATCAGGATAAAATGTTGTAAGCAAGAAATATTTACGCTAATTGGAAAATTTATCGATACAAGCAGTAGATAATACATTAAGGGATGAGAAAAGAGTTTAATATAAGAATATATTGTGTTAATGGGAATATAATTAAGCAAGGAAATGGAAGAGCTTAATAGTGAATTGAACTTGTAGCTTGTGAATAAGCTTGTAGAGTAATGGATCGAGTTCTCTTAATAATTAAAGGACGAGATCATGGCATAAGGTTATGGAGCCAGGTAATCTGTTCGTCGTGTAAAGTCTCGTATAGCCTTGGGCGTACAGAGATATTTAATTTATGCCAGAGTATATTTAGTGTGGTACCCTAACTCTGATGATGGATATGGAATGTTCCGGGTTCGAATCCTGTGGTAGGTGAGAGGAGAACATGGAAACCTCTGCACCATACTTGATCGACCGAGAACTTGTTATTGAATGATTCGGCTCTTGTGAAGCAAATCTTATTGACGGCAGCTGCTGACTGACCGTAGCATTTAGTAAGATACCGGCTACCCAACTAGACCTGTGTTTGATGAATCTCGTGCCTTCATATAATGAAACGGACCTATTGAGGCCAGTTATTAATATCCTAAGGTTAGGAATAAATGCTTAAGCTCGTCCAGAACCTATTGTATACCATTCAGTTTAAATCATATGGGATATGTGCATCTTTGAGAATGCACTATTGTATTCAGAATCGTGCTACTGCTTGGGGGATGAAAGCCAGGAATCAGGAGGCGAGGGACGGTTCACGTGCTGTGACCACCCCACTCCACTCCATTGTATACGAGCAGCTCTGAGGGTCTGAGTTGTAAAACGAACCGTGAAGGTTAACGTTTTGAAAGGACAGATTTGAGACCTTGCTTGTATTGAAAGGAAGCATTGTTATATTGTGTAATGAATGTGTGTGGTTTAAAAACACATTGGTAATCATAGAGCACCCTGATGATTAAAAATTTTAGCAATCTTACGAATGGTTGGAAGTTGCATTTTGTACTGACACTGACACGAATTTACGAAGTTGGGCACTAGACGCCACAGGCTACGCTCGCAAGGGTAACTTAATAATACCATCCGACACAGCGACAACAGAAGTTGGAATTGAAATCACAACGGCATGCAGTGGAACTATAAAAGAGGGAAGCGGAGGGGTAGATTTACATAATTGTGGAGTTGCAAGTAGATTTGTAGTGCAACCCATGAGTTGGCTAATGCATGATAAAGCATTTGGTGGGGAGAGAGAGATAAAACACAAACGGTATACATGATGTAAATTAAGATGTGTTGTAAGAAACAAGTAATTTTGTGAAATTAAAAGAAGTCACACAAGGTGGCATGAGAGTAAAAGCACAGTTTTTGTGAAAGTTACATGTGCATCAGCGCACTAGAGGGAATTTTGAAGTCAATCTTAGGGTAAAGGATTGAATAATGATATGGATGTAATAATAAACTATGTGAATAATTAGTGGATTGTGGGAGTAACTTTGTTTTGTTTGTGCATAATATTTGTTGGGATTGTGTTCTTATATGTTTGAAGCCATGATTTTATGCTGAATTAAAGTCTTTAGAATAGAGTTGAGCTTATCATTGTAGAGTTGATACCTTTTAGTCTCAAATCAAAAATATGCAACTGCTCAGTGGGAGAACGGTACACGCCGAGAACTGAAGCTAGCTGGAGGCAGAAGCATGTTTTCCATGGAAATTACTCACATGGGTACAATACGTATCCAATAATCCCACAGATTTGACGTCACTAACTCCCAGTATGTTTCTGCAGGAAGTTGAAGAGATAGGAGTTCCAGATTTTGACTTGAATGAATCCACCGATCTAAATAAGAGACTTCGTTACAGACAAAAGCTAAGAGAAGACCTCCGAAATAGGTTTCGTTCGGAATATTTGGGGCAATTGAAGTTGTTAGCCAACAAACATCCCTGTAGACAAATTTCTGTTGCTGAAATAGTGTTGGTGGGAAATGACAACTCAAAACGTCTAGACTGGTCTTTGGCTAGAGCTGTCGAACTAATAAAAGGAACAAATGGAGAAACTAGGCTGGTCCGAGTAAAGACCTCAAGTGGTTTTCTACTGAGACCTGTGCAGAGAATCTATCCATTGGAACTAGAACTTAGTGAGCAGGGTGAATCTTCAATCATCGGCAAGAGACTTCGAGAGGAAGTCACGGAACAGCCTCAGGATGAAATGAACATTGAAGGGAAGACTTCTATGAGCCAGGTGGAGACGAGATTCGGAAGGACTGTTCGCAAGCCTGTGAAACTAAGCCTGTGATTGTGTTTTGTAAGTTAATGTTGGACTGGCTGCCATTAACTTAGGTGGGAGAATGTGAGAAAAAGTCTAGAATATCTCGAACTGGTGATTTATCGATTATGTGTATGTTGGTATTGAAGTGTGCGTTATGTTTTTGAACACACCCAGTTGAAGCATGGAACATGGTCGAAGCTTAAGTTAATGTAATGCTTGTATGTGAATAAATAGTGGTTCAATGTCTCATTAGAAAGAGTCTTCTCGTTAAGTAATTGTTTAGTGTATTCCCACATGTATCATCGGCATTTTGCACGTATTTTGATTCTCAATTGCATTTTGGGGTATTTTGAATCTAAATTACACTTTGTAAGAATTTTCAATCTAAATTGCATTTTGTAAGTATTGTCTATCCAAATGAGTAGTTTGAAACTACCAGGCATTTTCTAAGCATTTTCAATTTCAATTGCATTTTGTAAGCATTTTTAATTTCAATTGCACTTTGTGAATATTTTGGATTGAGAATGGGAACTTTCAATCTGATTTGCATTGTGTATTTTCAATTTGAATTGCATTTTGTACGTATTTTCAATCTCATTTGCATTTTGTAAGTATTTCGAATTTCACTTGCATATTGTAAGTATTTCGACGGTACATTGCATTTTGTACGTATTTTGAACTTAACCTACATTTTGTGCACATTTTCGTTCTAAATTCCCTTTTGTAAGTATTACCGCTCTCCATTTTGAAAGTTGTTTCAATCTGAGTTCCTTTTTGTACGTATTTTCCTTCTCTTTTAATTTTCGTTCTGGTTTCCATTTTATTGACAGTTTCGCTATCACCCTGACCATTAGGGGCTGTTAACCTAGATGTTAGGCCCCTTAAAACTACAATTATCATCATCATCGTCAATTATCCACACCAATGTTTCTTGGGAACTTAGGCTGTGTTTTTGTCAGAATTGAAAATGGGTCTTCTCTGCCAACCTTAAGATCTTCCTCTCTCCAGCATGGTGGAAAGTCTTATAATTAATATATTGAAGATGAGGCCAAGGTAGTTATAATTTTGATTGTATTGAATACAGTAATACCATATCTAGAAAGTATTGGTAGTGATTACAACTTCTTGTAAGTAATCCTCATTTATAACAACAGCCATTTTATAAACAATTACAAACATTATATACAGAGTTAACACAAATGATTTAAGCAATTTCATGCACTTGCATTATTAATAGTACATTATGCATACGCTCGTTTTATAAACATACTCGTGTCTTAATTACCATTATAGGCGAGTTGCATACGACTGTTTATGTTCGACGATAATTATAACTTTATTATATGTTTTAACATAAATATTCATAAATATCTGTTGAGAGTCAACCACTTGAATTTTGTGATCGGAGAGCGAGCGCTGGGTATGATATCTCTGTCTTTCAAGATCTCTGACCAACCGACGCATGCGCTCTGTGTGCTTGCAATGCCATATTATGCAGGCCATATGTTTACATCTGCCGTCCCTCAGTAATATTGTCACCGGAGTCGCTGTGTGGAAATTAGGGTTGGTGATATTATGGTACAGTGCTATTTCTTGTCTCATATTCGCCAGTTTATTTACGCTAACATATGGAGGGTGCGTATTCCATGTCGGTAATTTATTATAGTTCGATGTTGTGTTTATGTCCGACATGTTGGGTTTTGAGCACATGAGCGAAGGTATCCTTACCTAATTGGTCAATGAACGAGCTCTGATTGGCTGGAGAAACTGTATCGTAATGAAAAACAGTGTTATAATGACCATCATTATGATACAGTTTTCTGACACATAATAGTGAGGCTCGAACATAAAATTATATAGCTTACAGTGTTGACACATATACCAATTAAAAGTAAAGCTCATCAAGTTTTTTCAGTCTGCCTGCTACAAATTCTCGATGTGCCCTCCTCGCACCAAATATCGATACGGTAGTCCAACTCCGACCACACATGCTGGAGCATATCCTGGCCAATTTTAGCTACAGCCACATAGATCCGTTTCCTCACTCCAACAAGATAAACTGACATGGGTGGCACATAAACTTCATATTTGATAAACCCTCATAAGAAGAAATCACACGGTATCAGATCAGGCGACCAGGGAGGCCAGCACATAAGACACCGATCTGCACCTGTCACAAGATGGCAATAATCGACGCTATCAGTTTTGCACTTGTTGAACTGAGGAATCGGATCCATGCGGCTGTAGCTAAAATTTACCACGATATGCTCCTGCGTGTGTGGTCGGAGTTGGGCTACCGTATTGATATTTGCCGTATGGTGCGAGGAGGGCACATCGAGAATTTGTAGCAAGCAGACTCAAAAAACTTTATGAGTTTCTCTTTTAATTGGTATATGTGTCAATGCTGTAATCTATATACTTTCAATAATGCATGTGCATAAAATCGCTTAAATCATTTGTGCTAACACTGTATATTATAATAACGTATAATTTTTCACAATAATCCAGTTTGAAACTGTTGCTTCCTCTGAACATATGTTAGCTGTTAAAGCTTCAAGATAGTATATTTTGATATCAATTATTCTTACCTATATCCTTGTTGCAGGATCCCAACATAATTTTCTCATCAATACGAAATATATGTCTGCCAGGAAAGTCATTGCCCCATCCACGGCCAGTGAGATCACGCACAGTAGTGGCTTGAGAGTAAGGTGTGTATTCATAACTTTGAGTTCCATTCCCAGCATTGAAACCAACCTGAAATGAAGAGTTGCTCAGTCAGTCTTAAAAATTAAAGCATCTCTTTATTGAGTTGCTGATTGTTGATTTGAAAGTGCAATCCAAGAAGTGGATTCAAAAATATATTCAGTTGCTGATTGTTAGTTCAAAGCCAATCCAAGAAGTGGATTCCAAAACATATTGAGTTACTGATTGCTGATTCGAAGTGCAATCCAAGAGGTGGATTCCAAAACATATTGAGTTACTGATTACTGATTCAAAGTGCAATCCAAGAGGTGGATACCTAAACATATTGAGTTACTGATTACTGATCCAAAGTGCAATCCAAGAGGTGGATTCCAAAACATATTGAGTTGCTGATTGCTGATTTGAAAGTGCAATCCAAAGGGTGGATTCCAAAACATATTAAGTAGCTGATTGCTGATTCAAAGTGCAATCCAAAAGGTGGATTCCAAAACATATTGAGTTGCTGATTGTTGGTTCAAAGTGCAATCCAAGAGGTGGATTCCAAAACATATTGAGTTGCTAATTGTTGGTTCAAAGTGCAATCCAAGAGGTGGATTCCAAAACATATTGAGTTGCTGATTGTTGGTTCAAAGTGCAATCCAAAAGGTGGATTCCAAAACATATTCAGTTGCTGATTGTTGCTTCAAAGTGCAATCCAAGAGGTGGATTCCAAAACATATTCAGTTGCTGATTGTTGCTTCAAAGTGCAATCGAAGAGGTGGATTCCAAAACCTATTCAGTTGCTAATTGTTGGTTCAAAGTGCAATCCAAGAGGTGGATTCCAAAACTTATTAAGTTGCTGATTGTTGGTTCAAAGTGCAATCCAAGAGGTGGATTCCAAAACATATTAAGTTGCTGATTGTTGGTTCAAAGTGCAATCCAAAAGGTGGATTCCAAAACATATTCAGTTGCTGATTGTTAGTTCAAAGTCAATCCCCGAAGTGGATTCCAAAACATATTCAGTTGCTGATTGTTGCTTCAAAGTGCAATCGAAGAGGTGGATTCCAAAACATATTCAGTTGCTAATTGTTGGTTCAAAGTCAATCCCCGAAGTGGATTCCAAACCATATTGAGTTGCTGATTGTTAGTTCAAAGTGCAATCCAAGAGGTGGATTCCAAAACATATTGAGTTGCTGAATGTTAGTTCAAAGTGCAATCCAAGAGCTGGATTCCGGAACATATTGAGTTGCTGATTGTTAGTTCAAAGTGCGATCCAAGAGGTGGATTCCAAAACATATTCAGTTGCTGATTGTTAGTTCAAAGTGCAATCCAAGAAGTGAATTCCAAAACATATTCAGTAGCTGATTGTTAGTTCAAAGTGCAATCCAAGAGGTGGATTCCAAAACATATTCAGTAGCTGATTGTTAGTTCAAAGAGCAATCCAAGAGGTGGATTCCAAAACATATTCAGTTGCTGATTGTTAGTTCAAAGTGCAATCCAAGAGGTGGATTCCAAAACATATTGAGTTGCTGATTGTTAGTTCAAAGTGCAATCCAAGAGGTGGATTCCAAAACATATTGAGTTGCTGATTGTTGGTTCAAAGTGCAATCCAAGAGGTGGATTCCAAAACATATTCAGTAGCTGATTGTTAGCTCAAAGTGCAATCCAAGAGGTGGATTCCAGTTGCTGATTGCTGATTCAAACTGCAATCCAAGAGGTGGATTCCAAAACACATGAAGTTGCTGATTGCTGATTCAAAGTGAAATCCAATTACTGTTTCCAGAAAAGTGTCTTATTTGTTAATATATGAATGCAATTGAGCTAAGGCAGTACACAGGAATACATCAATGAAATTAATGGCAAATCAATAATACAACACATTATTATGCTATTACTAAAATTCTACAAATTTACACTTTCTCATTTTGCTTAAGCAGGAACACCTTCCTTAATCAAACTCGCTGACTGAGTATACTTACATAAGCAGGAGTTCCACTTGATCCACTGGAGGAATCACCTCCGGCTTCTGTGTGACTGAGCCACTGTATAAGGGCGTAGTTAAAAATAGCATACGTGTAGACTTCATCTGTGGCCAGAACCATCTGGAACGTGTTCGTCTGGGAAAATGGAAACGAAGGTTTTGTTAATTATAAACAGTCAGTCTTATGGTATATTGGCTTTTATGGCCAGTGAATTAAAACTCAGCAATATTTCTAGGTTTATGCCATGTCTTTTGTGGGGTTTGCTACTCCTGTGGGGGTCTGGGCACGGATACCAAGAGCCCGCTGAAGAGCTAGTTTGGTGTTCCTACGCAAAACCCCACACAAGACATGGCATAAACCTACATATATTGCTGAGTTTTAGTCAGTCTTATCTTTATACACATTATCCTTAATCTCTCACTAGCACTGTGTTTTCTGTATAATTTCTTTCATTTTCCAATTCTTCACCGTGTGTTGTGGGTGGTATTGTAAGCCACATTAAACTTTATTATCACTATTGTCCAAATATGTGGAGTGCGGTATATTTGGTTCTTAGATCAAAAATATCCACGAAATGGATTAGAAAGTGTGCCAAGGCAAATATGATTTTATTGGTACAAGCTGGGCTAAATAAGAGTTCCTGGGCATTAACCTTCGGTGGGTGGACCAAATTTTTCGATGAGCAGAATCGCTTAGGGCTGGCGCATTTCTTTTCGTGTGTTTCTTCATTTTTGAATGCGATTACCTCGTAAACTATTGACTCTAGAGATGAATATAACCGTTACTGTAGACAATTTAACTGTCTGTATTTATGTTCCGAACACTTTTTCTGTAGGTCCAAGAGATTATGAGATAATAACCAAAAACCAAAAAACGGTACTTTCTTTTACCTCCCCCACCTTCCGCTCAACCCCCATCCGTCAGGACCTTTAGAAGGCCTATGTTTAGTTTGCAAATTTCAAAACTTGGGGAATTATTTCCAGAAAAACCCTAATTTGACTGGACTAAATAAATATATTTCAGTTGACTTTTCAAGAATTGCAATATTTTTCCTGTACTTTTGAGGCGATTTAGAAGATTTTGGTACAAACCGCACCTTCTAACTCCCTCTGGTTTAAGAGCTTTGAGAAACATACACGTTCGCGTTTTATATAGGCTATGATGCTATGTGATGGCTTGGAAGACGAAAATCCTTCTTCCAGTTGATCATAGATTGTTCTTTATTCATTTGAGGGGCTTGGCACATCGTGATCTTCAGCCCCGTGTAGTTGGGTGTGAGTGTTGAACGCGTCTGATAACTTGTGTTCTTGTGATGGTTCTATCAAAGTTCCAACGTTCATCACTAGGTATCAGTGATATCTGGTAGCGAAAGTTGGAGCTACTTGACATTGAACGGAACTTGTAGCTCACCCTATGGGTGTCCGCTTGAAGCAGCTACAGCCTCTGGCGGCCGAACATATCCTCGGACACTCCCGGTAATAAAAGCCGTACGATAAGTAAGTAAGTAAGTAAGTAAGTAAGTAAGCGTGATGGCTGTAGTAGTGTGTGTAACTGTAGTAGGGTCAGGAATGAGGTAGGTGCCCTGGGACTTGAAAGAAGTTTCTATCCAAGCATTTGCCTGGGGGTGTGTGGAAAATACCGGGGAAAACAACACTCATGACAGTCGCTGTCAGCGCCGGGATTCGAACCTCCGATCTCTGGACTTGCTGCAGCTGCCCATGCAGTCGTAGTGCACGACATACAGTAAGATGGCGCCAACTTATGTTTCATTATCATCATTATTTATTGCATTAAACGGGCCTTTGACGCCTACAGCAGAAGGAGAATAAGAAAAGATAAATATTACAAATATTACAAAAACCAAAAAATATTACAAAGGAAAAAAATACAAAGCACAAAGTAAAAGATCCAATAAAAGTCAGTCAAGTGGTAAAAGTGATAGCCATAGAAAATAAACAATCCTGTGAAGACATCAAGGAAAAACTCGAAGAGATATCAGAAACCCTCATGAAAAAAATGACGCTCATCCTAGAGACACAGCTGCAACAGGCAGAAATACTAGCAAAACATGGGAAACAAGACCATCATAGAAGCCAGGACACCATCGTCACAAAAGAAACAGAACAACCATCAAACTCACCGACCATCACACCAGAAACACCAAATAAGAATAACCACCAATACCAATCCAAATCATTATCAAATAAAGAATGGCCAGGATTACCCAACAGAAACACCAATCATGACATCACAACACAAGAAGAGACGAGAAGACAAGGCGTCATCCCAAGAAGACCCCCACAACTTGGCATGGGAGGTTCTGAAGTAGGCAAACTAAGAGCAGCACCACAATCAGCCTGGATCTTCGGAGGGAGACTAGACCCCGACACAACCGAAGAGGATATAAAAGTTCACCTCACCCAAAACGGAATCAACACGATCATCAGCTGTGAACAACTCCCCTCTCGCGGCACAAGCAAGGCCTTTAAAATCGGTGTGCCCATAGGGGAAAGGGAGTCAGTTATGCAGGCGAATCTCTCGCCAGACAGAGTAATATACAGAACTTTTCGTTTTCGAAGGCAATAACTTCAAAGGCAAACAGAAAGTATATTCCTCGAACACCACGGAAAGACCCAGTACAGACGATGAGACCAAGTTAACAGCCTTGCTCTCAACACAGCGAGAAATATTTAACGAAGAACAACGGGAGCCCGTTTCGACTAACAGGATTTACTCTGCTGCCATCAACAGCCATACCACAGGCTGCACGACTCAAACAACGATTAAGACACTACTATGGAATATAGAAGGTCTGAAAAGGGCTAGCAATATACTCCCTGATAATTTCTTCATGACATATGATATTGTGCTCCTGACTGAGACATTGCTAACGAACGAATGGACAGTTCGAGGCTTCTATACCGTACCGTACATACTTTTGCTACACAAGGACAACGAGGCAGACCAATGGGTGGAATTACGTGTCTTTTAAAGCCAAGGTTTTCTCCGTTTCAAGTAGTATATCAAACAGCAGAGATGATTGTAATCAAGACAAAACTTTGCACACTGATAGGTGTATATTTTCAACCTCGGTATAGAGATTATTGGCACTGGCTTACAGCAAGCACAAAACCAAGAACTAGTAATACTCACTGGAGATATGATCTACATAACAACAAGGCAGAAGCAGTTTTGACTTACCTACAGGGGGAAGGATTGAGCCTGATCAATAAGAAAAATGAGAAAACTTACATTTGTGACAATGGGAGTAGCACTATTGACCTAGTGTTTTCTAATTTGAAGAACGTGAAGATTGTATCTCAGACAGTTATAGAATGCGCAATAAGAAAACTTATGCCAGTTGTGACAAGTCTCATCCTAGAGCAACAGGATATATTCTTTAGAGAGGCAATGAGATTGTCAAGAGATCTGAACGCGGACATAATAGACCATGCTTCCACACAAACTCAGGAGGTACTGCAACGAATAAAACAAGGTGATATAGACAATGCTGTAAAGGAACTAGAATCCATCATATCAAGTGCAACAAGAACTCACCCGATTATTAAGAGGAGGGCTAAACCATGGTTCAATGAAGCATGCTACCATGCCAGGCAAACAACTCTTGAATGGCTTCATGTAGCTCTTACTGAGCCATCCACTTATACATTGAATGAATGCTTCGGGCGAAGGAGACTATACAAAAAATTAATTAGGGAAACCAAACGAAACTATTATGAATTGATAGCAGCGAAACAAATAGAAAAAGCGGTAAGCAATCCCTACATTACACTTAAGCCGAAGAGACCAACATTCCCAAGAGACATTCCTATGGAAAGTTGGAAAGCACACTTTAGTCAAGTTTTGCAGTCTAAGGACACCAGACCGAGCAAAACAGCTATTTATGGCGGAAATAGAACAAACATTGAGTTATTCACACTACAGGAGGTTCAAGAAATAATTGGATCATTGAAAACGAAAAAGGCCTATGGACCGGATAAGGTATACAACGAACATCTACAGATTGCAGCCCCGCACCTAGCGGAAGTTTGGACTAACCTTTTTAATGAGTGTTTACGACAGGGAAGGATTCCTGAAAGATGGAGAACAGCAAGAGTAAAAACACTATATAAAGGAAAAGGAAACCCTAGCGACCCGGACTCATACAGAGGTATAGCGCTGAAGTGTACTCTGCTCAAGGTCTTGACGAAATTGTTAGCCCAAAGATTATCCGCAGTAGTTGACGAATACATCCCTGAAGAGCAGTTCGGGTTCCGGAGGAACCGGTCAACATTACAAGCTGTGGAATGTTTACAAAGAGACATAATCGAGACACTGGGACACCCAAAAAGGAAGCTTCATGTTGTATTCGTGAACTACACCAAAGCGTTCGACACAGTGAATAGAATAAAACTAATAAATAAACTACAGCGTATAATAGGAGAGGAAAACCCTATAGTGCAACTCATGAAAGACATTCTGTCAAGCAACAGCATAGAAATTGATGACACGATCGCTATTTCAGATCCGATCGACCAAACGCCGGGCGTCTTACAAGGGGACGCTCTCAGCCCCATCTTATTCAACATCGCTACCTACGACGTGGTAAGAGCAATTAAAGCAGAAGATGTCATGATTTACATCTATGCTGATGACATGGCTTTGACTTCGGTGTCGAGAACTTCCCTACAAACAGCTGTTGACAAGTTGACGGCATGGGCCAAAGAAACTGACCTAACTATAAACAGGAATAAGACGATCAAAATTACGTTCAGATGAGGAGGCAAAAAGCGATTGATGATGTAATCATCCTAGATCACCAACCACTTAACAATGTGAATAAATTCAAATACCTGGGCGTTATACTGCAAACCCAAGGAACCTCCTATACAGCGCATGTGAAGGACAAAGGCATAACAGCTGTGCTGGCCATGAACGACATTCAACACCTCTCCAAGATTTCAATCCAAACTGCGATGAAGGTCTTTAATACCAAAATTGTACCAATAATCACTTATGGTATACAAGTAATTTGGCAGTACCTTACAAGAAATAATTTAAAAGACATTGAGAAAATTAAAGCGACGTTCCTGAAGCGAGCACTTTGCCTTTCTAAATTTACGCCATCCAGACTGTTTTACGAGATGGCGAATGAAACAATGTTGCTTGAAGATCTACGACTGAAAATTCTGCTACCATCCACGCCAGCTTATGAAGAAGTAGTACTTGAACACCAAGAAAGAAAAAAAAAACGAGAAATATGGGACGATTTCTACAGTACAAATGCTATGAATAGAAAAGATTGGAAGGAGGCGAATTACCATCTTATACATCTTGTCACAAGGCTTGCGGTGCATGGTTTCCACCATAAGTTATGCCGGACAGAGATATTCCATAACCCATGCGCGACCTGTATATGTCGTCTCTGTGGAGAGTTATGTGACATATCATGTCGTTACATGTACAGAAAGATATGTATCATTGATCAAGTTTTGTTGTGATCAGTGTTTATGTTAATTTGTATGGCAATTTTGCTGCAATAAACATATTATTATTAAAAGTCAGTCAATCACAAGAGGAGGTAATTGCTGCAGATGGCACTCCATCTTTTCCGGTCTCCAGCATCATCCTCCACGGCTGTCGGTTCCACTTCTTGAAGATTCGTCGTCACTCAATCCTTCCATCGTGTTCTTGGTCGTCCTCTCGGGCGTTTTCCCGTGGGTTGAGATTTGAGGACTCTAACTTACGTTTTGGTGGGAAAATCAATTTCCTCTTTTTTTGATGTTTTGGGTTCTCAGCATATTGAAAGCTTGCCACAGTGGGTGAGTGGATAGCGTGTCGATCTACTAACCCCAAGATTGCAGGTTCGCTCCTGGCCGCGGTAAGTGATTTTTGAAAGGCGGGAAAAATACGACACGCATGTCATACGATGTTGGCATGTCAAAGAACCCATTTGAATTCAGTAGGCTATGTTCATAATGGCAAAATTAGTCTCGGGAGTTTCCGCCAACACAAAGTTCCTCATTTCTCTCCTAGAAAGCGCTATAGTGTTCAAGGAGCTTAGATATCTAACTTCCTTGACTTTCATAATGATTCAAGGAAGAACGAAATTCGACATGCAAGCTACCCTCTGGGTGTCAAATTACAAAGCTTGCACCCGGCACCCGAGGCCATACGATATTATTATTATTAGCATATTGAAATATTATAGGAAATTTGTTTGGAGCAACAATGTTAATCTATTTGTCAACTTCGGCAAACATCTGCCATTTCTTTATTAATCTACTGTATTTGCAGACATTTTCTCTGACAGCCATTTCTTACAACTTTTCTTTATGCAAATAAGGTAGCCTACATTATCTCAGAAATTATTGCATCGATTTACTTGAAATTTCCACAGAATCTTTATATGCATATGTGCAATAATTTGGCCTAGAATAATGGCTGCAGTATTTATGCATTGCTTCATAAAAATAAAGCCCTTTTTTTAACTTATCAAAGAAAAATTTACAAACAGTAAGTTTGAAGAACTAGAACCGTGATTCTAAGTTGGATTGCAAACCATGAAATATTCTTCAAGTTTATTAAGTTTCAAATCTTTAACTTCAATAGTAAGGTCATAAATGTACCTTTTGATTAATTTTCTTTTTCAAAAGAATTTATTAATTGTAATGTTGGTAACTTACAACTTGGATGAGAAACCTGCATGGCAAGAAAGAACTAATAAAATGATAGAAGCCCAAAAATTAACATGGTCTACATATAAAAGAAAATGTCTATCAATCGCAACAAAATTAAAACATTACAAGACGGTGGTTCAACCAGAGGTGACATATGGAAGTGAAACTCTTTTTAAAGTTAGTCAGAAAAACAGAATCGACAAAATTTTAAAAGTAGAAAGAAGAATAGCTAGAACATGCATAAATAAAACATATCAGAAAGATGGACAGTGGCGGATAGTACCAAATGAAGTGGTATACAGAGAACTGGAGCCCATCACTGATACTATTCGGAAGAAACGGATTTCTTTTATTTGGTCACATCATGAGGACACCAGAAACCAGGTTATCTAGAAAAATTGTAGTGAAACTTTGGAATATGAAACAACAAGTAGGATGGATTAAGGAAATTAGAGAAGATATGAAAGAATTAGAAATAACCTTGAATGACTTGCAAAACAAAACAAAAAAATTAAAAAAAACTGAGAGATATAAAAATAAGATTTCAGGCTAAAATAGACAAACGTAATACAGTAAAAAGGGTATTTACAGATGAGGAACGCCTGAGAAGATCAGAGCGAATGAAAAGCTACTGGGCGACTCAGAAAGGAAACTTACTGAAGAAGAGGACCAAGAAATGATTGACTGAAGTGGTCCAATGAGGCCGTAAAAGCAGAAGAAGAAGAAGAACAAGAAGAAGAAGAAGAAGAAGAAGAAGAAGAAGAAGAAGAAGGTAACAGTGAATGATATTGCCTTTTCAGTAACTTAACTATTTTATCTTATAAAGGTAAATGTTGATACATTTTCATAGCAATTGATTCAGTAATTTGTGTGGTAGGATCATATTAAGACCTACTTTGGTGACGTAGTTGGTAGCATGCTGAACTGCTGTGCCCAAGATCGCGGGTTAAAACCCGGACGAAGTCATCGGATTTTTAAGAGCGTTGGAATCCTTCAGTATTGCCTTCCTTCGGAGCTGTCGGTCCCATGTCATAGATTTATGGCATGTAAAAGATCCTTCCACTAACTTAACTTGTGTGAAGCTAAATATTTGGGTTAGATTTCGTTGAAACGCTCTATCAAAGTTCCAACGTTCACGACTAGGTGTTAGTGATATCTGGTAGCATAAGTTGGAACTACTTGAAATTGAACGGAACTTGTAGCTCACACCATGGGTGTCCGCTTGAAGCAGCTACAGTCTCTGGCAAGCCAAACATGTCCTTGGACACCCCCGGCACTAAAATCCATACGCTAAATAAATAAATAAATAAATAAATGAACTGGATAATGCAGCAAACAAAGAGAGGATCAGAAAGATGGAATTAGCTTATAAATTATTACAGAATAGGTACAACAAAAGAACAATATCTTATGGAGCGAAGATAAGACACTATACCACGGTTGTCAAGCCTGAGGGATTGTATAGTTCAGAATGTTTGATACTGAACAAGAAAGGTGAATTAGAAGAACTGGAGAAGAAAGAAAGAAAAATCTTGAGGAGGATCTTAGGACCCGAAAATAGAAATGATGGTACATGGCGGAAGAGGCGAAACAAAGATCTTTACGGACAAGCAGAAAAAATCACAGATACCATACGGAAGTGAAGATTGAAGTTCTATGGACACCTTACGAGAATGAGCGATAGTCGACAAACGAAGAAGATCTTTCATTACATCACCAAGATAAAAGCGACTACAAAATGGGTATATGAAATAAGAAAGGATATGGAGGAAATTGGGGTCAGTCCAAATGAGATCTGGAACAGAGAGGTGTTTCGAGGTACGATTGATGCATTCAAGGGGTTCCAGGAAAGGCAAAGGAGAAGAGCCAAGAACATCTGGTCGGAAGAAAGGAAGAGAATCCACAGTGAAAGGATGAAGAGTTTCTGGGAGCAGAAAAAAGGACTAATCAGGAAGTCAATTGTTTCCCGTGGTCCAAAGTAGGCCAAAATCGAACAAAATAATAATAAAATAAATATATAAATAAATATTAAGAAACTGAACTGTTTTGTTCAACTATTCAGATAGTGTCACCTTAAAGAGCACGGCTATGCCGCGGGATGATTGATCAAATGAGCATACAGGCAACAACCAAATAAGCGACATCAGGTTGCGAGGAAGCGGACGTGAGTAATAAGTAGGGACTGGACATTTATGCACTGAAAACGATTAAAATATGCACTAAAAATGTAGAAAATATGCATTAAGAATTGTAAAATATGCACTTAACAATAAGTCAATCTTATTCACTCTTCTTTCCCTCCCTTGTCGTAATACTTGTATGTGCAGTCGTTTTTGCATGTTTTTAAGTTGAAATTTCTTTTCACATTTAACTTTCTTCGAACATATTTGACAATAGACGACAACGCCATCAGTTTGTAACCGAACTTTTGTTAGGTTACAGAGACTTTTATTTTTTGTTATTTTTATTTTATCGGGTTGCCAGCCATGGACACATGTTGGTCGGCCTTAATGAGAATCTTGTGTGCCCTACCTTGAGATTCTCTGATGGTGGTTGGCCTGTGTTTGGAGCAGGTGGTCTTGGTTGATAAGTCAAATGATTCTTTGACATAGCATGTGGACGTTGCTATGGTGACGAGTTGTTGATTGGTGGATGTGTGGCAAGATGGAGGCCAGTTGGTGTATTTTTTTCCAGGCAATAGGTGGATAGTAACTATTATTAAAAATGTGTATTTTTAAAGGAAGTGGTGTCTTGTGTATTTGTGGATTCATTTAAAGCAAGTTTATTGCCCCACTACCTGAGATGATAAGAGGTTAATGGTAGCCCAACTAGGGGTAAGTTTTATAAATATTACATTGGCGCCCAACGTGGGGATTTTGTTGTTGTTGTTGTTGTTGTTGTTGGGTTTTGACCAAGAAGAGTTTTATAAATATTACATTGTCGCCCAACGTAGGGGATGAAAGAAAATAGCTTGGTGAGTTCTTATATTATTACAAGTTGAATAATCACTATTACCTGAAACCCACTGATTTATTAAATACTTTCTTCTGGTCCTCTATTTATCCATTTTGTGTAAAGGATATACAGACTAAAGTAACACTTTAACTGAAGAAACTCCTCATAAAACTAACCCCGGGCTACTGGCTGCCGAGAAGGTGAAATAAATGTCCCACCACATTCCCTTCTTGAAATAGCCAGTCAGAATGCTTACGTAAAATACTGTTATCTCGTCATCTGTTGCTCAGAAAGTTGCTTACAAGGAATGTCCAACACACATGCGAAACGAATTTTGACCAAGATGTTTTAAATTATACTTAATTTCAAGTGTATATGCTAAAATATGCCGTTATGTTCAGAATATTGTTGTATCCCTTAGGGGGATACACCCCTGCATTACACTATCGCCCCTATATCCCTACAATTATCAGACATCAGACATTATTCCAAATACACTAGACTCCATTACAATCCTAACACACTAACTGAACCCTCATGACCCCTCTTTGAACTGTCATGACCCCTCCTTTGAACTGTCATGACCCCCACACTGGCCACATACAAGAAGGAATGCGCTGATAATGCCTAGCTTGTAGACCAGAATTATAAAAAGGCAGACTACCCAACCACAGGGATCTGTGTAGTGCGAAGCCTCTGGCCGACGGGTTCCTGAACGACAACATTCAGTAAGTGTGTCACACGAGTCTAACTCCCACACCCTTACACATTACACCCTTGTTTAAATTATACTTGTCACCATTTATACTTGTGAACACTGAAGGCATAATTGCCAGAATTAATCTGCAAAGTCCAAAGACTTCACAAACACTAGTAGTAATTAAAACTACTTGTCTAAATAGAACACTTGATCTTGTTATTTATTTGAACACTAATCTCCACTATTTAGCTCATAACCTAATCACCGCCCCAAATAGGTTATTTAAACGCTCAGCAGTTACATTGTTTCCAAGCCAGACTGCCTCAGTCAGCAGGACTGCAGTCCGCGAGCTCTCTTATTCACTGCTTATTACACTAGCGTGATCTCCAATAGACAGGTAATTCCTTCCTGTTATAATTGATTAACAACACCCCCTTCAACCCCTCATTTAACTACACGTCCCATTCACACGTAAGATTACCACATCTCACCTTTTACCTAATTTCCTTACAGCACTTACACTTGTACACACCATCCCCCACAGTTGACACTTAACCCCCTTTTAAACAACATCCCGTTGGAGTCAATATGCAATAAATTCAATAAACCTACAAAATATGCATTTGCATATGCGCATATGCATTTTCAAAAAATCCAGTCCCTAGTAATAGGCTAGTACTCGTGGTTTCAAAATATTGTAATTCCCAATCAAAATATTTAACAAGGGCCAAAAACATGAAATAGGCTAGTACTTTATGAGTTCTTAAAAATCAATGACCCCTTTTAATTCTTGTGAATGTAATATTCGTTGTTTTAGAAATGCAACATTTTGCAAGAGTGAAAGCTGTTGTTACCGGCCACAGTAACCGAGAGCGCTAACGCTCTACTTCATGCCTCGCTGGCATCGGGTGAGCGTGGGTTTGAATCCCAACTCAGCCGTCCTGAAAATTATTTTCATGCTTTCCCATTTTCACCACTTTGCAAATGCCGGGACGGTTCTTTTCAACAAGTCACGGCCAACTTCGTTCCAAAATCCTTTCCCTGACACTTCCTTAATTCGACCCGAGTCGTCTGTCACCATCCCCAGTTGCATCTGCTGACAATGTGTGTTCAGCTACCAGACACCGTGCTTGCGACGGTAGAGGAATGATCCCTCAGAGTCCGTGAGAGAAGCCGATTTTAAAAAAAATATTGTTTTGACAGTACTGTAGCAGTGTATGGAATTGTAATTATTAAGGGTCTAAGATTTTGATAGGTGTACCGGTACTGGAATTTGCCTGAAGTGAATATGGATCAAAGCCATGAAAAAGAAAAACTCGCGATGACCCCTTTTAGCTCCAGGATTCAAACTTCGGATATCAGCTACCCAGTCCATCGTTGGGCGTGCCTTAGACTGTATGGATCTAGCTGCATGGTTTAGCAGTAACGTTCTCGCCTTCTGTGCCCAAGGTTTCAGGACAAAATCCTGGCGCAGTCAGCTGGCATTTGAGGGTGCGCAAATGTGAGGGAGCCGTGTCAGTAGATTTACTGGCACGTTAAGGATCCCCTTCGGGGTGAAATTCCAACACCCCAGCACGCGGAGTCTCTCAAAGCCGCAGTTGTTAAAAGGGACGTAAAACCAATATCATTATTAGACTGTATGGCGTCTGTATTTTATGACCATGGCTACATGGTCATAAAGTATAGAATTTAAGAGAAAGACTGAAAACAAAAGTAAATAACTGCACCAAAACCAACGATTGATAACCAAATGATATCCTTACCTTGTAGAGGGTGTTATCAATGCCGCCAGCAAATGACATGTTTTTCCAGGTGATGACGACGGCATGCTTAGGATCAAAGCTATCAGATCCAACCACTCCTTGACGAATATCCCACATGAGTCGCTCATGCATTTCCACACCGAACTGATCTGTTCTTGTCTGCAGATCACGCTCCATACGAAAGTACACTCCTGGTAAACGCTGATCAATATCTTCTGGATAGATCTTCCCGATCCTGGTTTTGCTGAAGAAAATTCCTATGAATGATGGATCATTCTCATTCGGCCAGTCTTTGACCGGAAAGCTGAGAGGATACGTGTAATGCTTAGGAGGGTCACTGAATTCCAAGAAACCGTTCATAGACAACTGCAAAGAAAAATAAACGAAGGATTAATTACATGAATTATTGGATGTGCAGCTTAGAACACAGGGTGGACCAACCACTGGGGCGTCGCTTCGCGGCCCTTACTTAATTATATTCTCACAAGAATGTAGCAGCCACATTTACTGTACATTATGGTGTTTGAAGCCAATATTCAGTTTTCCTTTAGTAATATAAATTTTATGTACTTCAGTCGGTCATGTCGTAACTACGCTGATGGGGGGGGGGGGGGGGGGGGGTAGGTAGTGATCAGTGGGATCAATTCTCGCCAAGAGCCAAGTAATGAAAATTTGACATGTGTTGAAATTTTTAATTTTGAATAAAACCAATCTTAATTTGATGGCAAATTATTGAATTTAATGATTGTATATTTACTAATTTGAAATCATATCCTTCACTCGTGTGAAATTTTTAGCGTTACCCTAACTTAAGACTTAAGTTGCTGAATGAACAAAATAGTCAGCTGTTCAGTTAGCCAGAGGGGTGGGTGTGGCTATATATCTCCTTATTCCCTTCACTTGCCATTCTATTAGTATCCGAGAGCGAGTGTCATTTTGTAAAGTTAATGATATTGTGTTAACATGTATTGTTTTTAGCCTATTTTCATTTATGAAAAAAAATAGGCTTGTGAGATCACCGTTTGTCCGTGTGTATGTGTGTGTGCGTATGTCTGTGTGTGTGTTCCCCCCTAATAAAATCTAAACGGCTGGAGCAATTTCAATGAAACTCGGTAAGGACATAGCACTATTTTGTCCGACCCCGACAGTGCCCTTTCAATTTTATTACGTTTCACCAATCCAACATATTTGAAATATTTAACCAGCATTCTATATCTCCAGAACTATTACTGATATCACCCTGAAATTTTGTACGATGATAAAGGGCACGACTAGAAGTTCACTTGTGTGACTTTCAAAAACCTCTTAAGTAAAAAACGAACATGGCGGCCAAGTGAAGTTGAAACATTTAAAAAAGACTTTTCTCGCGATTTAACCATCCTAGCGAAGTGAAACATAGTAAATCGAATGTGTGTATACATTATAATGCACTGACGTCTAATTTAGGTCAATTGTTTACATAACCTCAATATGGCGGATGTGCGAAATTTTAAAATTAAGTTTTTTTCTTGGGTACTAATCATGCGATTGAAGTCATTGTTTGAATAATGAAAGTAGCTTCAACCCTTTTAGAGATACAATAGAAAGTAAGAATAGTTGCATTTGGTGGTGATTCTATATTTCCTGGTTATCTTAAATGGATGTTTCTCGCGATTTAACCATCTGAGCACAGTGAAACGTGGTACGGTAAATGCTAATACAAATCTTAATCCACTGACATCTAATTTATTTCAGTTGTTTTCATAACCTCAAGAAATTTTAAAATTTGGTTTTTATTTCTTGTGTCCTGATCATGCGATTTATTTTGAATAATAAACCTACCCAATAATCTTCATCTGATAGTACATAACCCTATGGCCTACATATATAAAAGAAATCCAGCATGGCGACCATCCGAAATATTTAGACGGTTCTCAATATCTAGGAATTTATTATACAGTGAGTCCGGGAATGTTCTCCGCAGCGCCTACATGCGTCTGTGAGAGCTAGCTACAGCAGTTACGTTGGTAGCACGGCTGCCGCTTGCATCATCTCTACCTAGTACAGTATAAAACTAAGTCCCCGATTCTTGGATGTTACGGGTAAACTCGAGAACCACTGCATGGATTTTGATGCGGTTTTAACCATTCTGTAAAGGACATATCCAGTATGATTTTTGTAGAAAATAATTTATTTATGATCAAAGGAAGCCGAGCAGTAACGATTTTAGTGCAAAAGTCGATAAAATACCTGGCGTCCGAGCGCTTTGTAAGCTTACGCTGGGCAAACCGTTAAAAATATCTAATTACTATGAGTGTAAGAATTGTTCAGCATGAAAAGTTCTACAAAAAAGTCCGTGAGAACATATGTCTATCTTCCATAGATCGCCCACTATAAGGGAACAACTGAAGCTTGTCTCTTACAGCTTTATGTGCTGTCGACTTAGAGATTCCTGTTTGTTGAGCTAATTTTCGTGTTGATTTTCTTGGACTAGGCAGCATTATATCGGAGATTTCATCAAGATTTTCGTCTGTTAAAAGCGCAGGCCTGCCTGTTCCCGGTACATCGTGAACTGAGCCAGTAACACGAAATTTACTTACTAAATCCCGAACGGTATCATGGTTTGGACACTTTGAATTAGGAAACCGCGCCTGAAATTTTAATTTTACATTTTCTGTAAACCGATCGCCTTCGCGAATAACGTATTCCACCAAAAAACTCTCTCTTCAGTAGTAAACATTACCGCCTCTATACTGTTGCACTCTTCCAATATAAATCTATCTGAACGCTGGCTGAAGACTTGCAGGCTCGCGCGCTTATCGCGATATACACCGACAGCTCACACGGGGAAGTCCCGCTTTGTAGGACACAGTGCAGTGCAGTCAACTAAAACTCATGACTCAAGCACTCACAGCTGCACGTACCCACTGCGGAGAACATTCTCGGGCGCCCTGTAGTATTCAAATTGAAATTTTGTATGTTGAAAGAGGCAATACACATAAGTACGATATACGAAAATAGGCTATTTACTTCTTCACGGAACTACTTGTTCTTAACTTAAACTTTCCAATTTAATATCAAAAAATTGTTAATTTTCGGGCATTTGCACATTACAACGCACCAAACGCTAATGAATTCAAACACGAAAGGTTTTAAAACTTCGGGATCGTATATTTGCTTTCATTGGTTATGTCTCATTATGTCCGAGCCCTCACCCCCCATTGTAATTTTGACCCCAGAAGCAAACCCTAGTTACACAACTGGTAATGGGTGGTTCCCTATGCCTGAAAATGAAATTACAAGAGATTAACAAATTAACAAATACACTTGGATGACCAGTTTCGATCGTCATGCGATTTTCATCAGATCCATTACACTTAGGCTATTAAATCTATGTCTGCAATTGGATGATATTACCGTATTTACCGTATTTAGTTGCAGTAGTAGTTAAACTAACACTTTTAAAAATCGAGTTTACCCTTCTGGTTGGTGGAACCCACAGACTCAGCGAGGGAACTCACCACTGCGGCCTCTGCGGGCAGTGTCCTAGAGCTGGGAACATCTGGTCGGAGTGGATACAACTGATGAGGTGTCATCAGCACCTTTCCCAGGCGGCCTCACCTGCAAAGCGAACAGGGGCCTTATGAGGGAGGGGAAGATTGGGATGGATAGGCAAGGAAGCGGGAAGGAGGCGGCCGTGGTCTTACAGTAGGTACTGTACCCGAAAATACCTACCGTCAGCTTGTTGAAATCCCTCGATGGTAACAGGATCGTAGAACCTGGAAACCCCGGCTAGAAATCCCCAAGATCCTACTCAACAAGTGACGAGGATAATGGGACACAAGGATTACCTAACTGAGGAAACGTTAAGAAAAGCCATGGCAAAGAAAGAAAACTAGCTCGAAAGAACACAAGAACTACGTAAAAACGTAATCTCAAAAGCGTATAATAACACTGACATGCCTGCTATGGTTTCCTCAACGTGGCCTCTTATCACTACTATAAAGTATCACACTGAAAGAATTAAACTGAAACTATCCAATATTTATTCATAAAGTAGAATGATAGCAAATGATTGCTATAGCAAAACAACAAGAAGCTATTATTCACATCTAGTGAATACCGTTCCTAGTCATCCCTAGAGAATCTACATTTCACTAAATGACGAAAATTAGATCGAAATCTAATTAATGCAAAAACCTAATATGACAAAATGTAATGCTCCTGTAGCATTATAAAAAGTTTCCACATTTAAGTAGGCTCCTCTATTCTACAAATTGAAATAAACTCTTATATACAGAAATATACATTTATGTACAGTGTATGTGGCACACTCCCAGTGTGTCTTCTTCTTTTTCGCAAGCAAAACGACTCAACATCCTTCCATTAGTATATCATTCGGTAGTATTATTTTTACAAGTGTGAATGTGCTCAAATTGGTCCTCTCCGACCAAGCAATGAAGCTCAGTAGAGGTTAACATTACCTCTATAACAGCAATAATCACCAAAATTAACTGACCAGGATATTCCATGGAAAGTAGTCAAGTATAATTTGACTGGCTTTCAGATTTAATTCATCGTAACAGGCGTTTATCCGTTGTTTAGAAGCATGAATACAAACTTCATTATTAATGCCTCCACACGGCTCTATTCTTATACATTTGTACTCCCCTGAGCACTTATTTCAAGATTTATATGTCATAAGCATATACAATTACACATATTGATCACCCTCACTGGTGAACGACGAATTTCATCATTATATTTCATTTTCGGCTTATTATTATTATCATCATCATTACATCGTTGTTAGAATTTATACAAAGTGTTACATTACTTTCCAATTATGTAGATTGGTTTCTCATAATAATCAAAATATCCTTTTGGAATAAACAACTATGCTTTCAAAAAGCTGAATTACAATTATATTTCCTTTATCAAATCGTGCTTGCACATTCATTAAAATTGGGATATACGCTGGTTAAAAAAGTGAATGTTGTTTCAGCATCTTCAATAGTCAACAGACTAGTGTTAATAACGATAATAAATTCCATCTAACATGGATCTCAAATATGCCTTCAAACATGAGGCTATCATGAATCAAAATCTCAATTTAAATCAACGAAGAGAAAGTTTACCCAGCCAAAGTTCGGTACACCCCTGCACAAATGAATTCCAGAAAACAAGTAGAGTCCCTACACCACCGATCATGGTAATCATAGCAATTAGCGCGATTGACCGATTAGAAAACAATACAAGTCTCTATCCTTCAAAAGCACAGAAAATGGTCCCTAGCAGATGCGAAGGATCAAACTTCTGTGTAATAAAGCTTCACACAGCTTATAACTTGCTATCAAAATCTGCATTAAATTGCGAAACTAATCACTCGAATGTATAATATTCCAGAAGTTCAGTGACAAATGTAGCTCATAACAGAGTCTACAGCTGTGAAAAATGTCAAAGGTTGACATATATAAGTGTTCGCCACACTGATAAATACGCAAAAACACAAACGTGCCTATCGAAATCCTCTTCACCACACCAAGAAAGCTTCAATAAAAATATTACTGAATTTACTATTAAATTTAATTAAACATCCTGAAATACAACGTGAAAAATGGTTACATTCCTGATTGGATTCTAAAACCTGTCGAGTATAAAATCAGTCATGATTAGAACGTCATGCCTAAATTTTATAATTCGACATACTACTCAAAAAGCAAAAAAGCCTCCGTGGCTTAGGCGGCAGCATGCCGGCCTCTCACCGCTGAGTCCGTGGTTCAAATCCCGGTCACTCCATGTGAGATCTGTGCTGGACAGAACGGAGGCAGACAGGTTTTTCTCCGGGTACTCCGGTTTTCCCTGTCAAAATTTCATTCCAGCAACACTCTCCACTATCATTTCATTTCATCTGTCATTCATTTAATCATTGCCCCAGAGGAGTGCGTCAGGCCTCGGCAGCCGGCACAGTTCATATCCTCGCCGCTAGATAGGGGCTTCATTCATTCCATTCCTGACCCGGTCGGAGACTGGAAGCAGGCTGTGGATTTTCATTTTTCACTCAAAAAGCAAAAATACACTAGAAATAATGGCAGAAACTACACTCTACTACGAAAGACTGGACAGAATGTGTTGAATCTAGAAGTTCAAATGATAGCATTGATATGCCCTGCATATCACATCTTCCCTCAAATGTAGCAGTAACTTGGACTCCCCTGATCGTCGGGAAACGAACCTCGGAACACCATCTCCACTCCACATGTTCCCCCTGGTTTAACAGGCTATCATCCATCCTGGATGAACGGTCAGCTACCACTGCATCAAGACTCCAACTCCATCCAGAACAAAGTCTGCTCCAACGTAGTGTCGCGATATCCATATCGAACCGGAATATCATTAACCGTACACGCTTGACTGCCACTAAAAATAGCGTTGGAAAGCACTAATCAGCTGTGTACTAGTGGCCCCGCAGTAAGCGTAAGTCATTACCGGGTTCATTGAAGTGATTTCACTGAAATGTTCGATACTTTTCTGGTTCAGTAGTATTCATGCTAGCGTGTTTAACCCGCCATGATTAGTAAAGTAAACAGCATTAGAACTATTCCTCTCGACATATTGTCAAATAATATGTCGTTTGTAGTTGAGAAATAATGTTCAAAGTTCCAACAGCATTGCTGCGTATTTGAAATCATACACAAGTACGTATAGCACTGCTTTTAAATACATAGTTCACTGTCGTGAATTGCAGCTTATTGTAACGTAGTTAAAGTTCCTTATACCGGTAATGTTCATTGCAGTTGCAGTATAATTTAAAGTCCACACGATAAAATAAATGTATGACTTTATCCGTGAAATACACAAGTTGAACTGGATACTTTCGTAACGCGTTTTAACTCTCCTCAAGAGATGTGTTTTCATGTGACTTGAAATACGATCTGTCCACTGCTGAGCGCGGATGGTTACAGGAAATCTCCGTCTTCCCCCACCACGATGCAACATGGATCAAACCTTCATCGCATCGGCGAATGTAGTCCATAACTTAAAATGTTTCATAAAGATTCTTAACATGTATATATATCATAACACATAATTGTCTTGTTATGATCTTACATCTTCCATAATACTGCAAATCTTGCATGTTATTCTCATTTCTTCTCATTCCTTATAAAATGTACTCCTGTTGGTAGATCAATAAACTGGGTCAATAGTCGCCATGACGGTCTCGCGTCACAGCGGCTTCGGGCTTGCTCGCCGGTATTCGGAAAATACCGTAATCTCCCAACTGTACCTAGCTCGCCTTGCGACCGTGAATCGCACTGGACTTCAAAAGAAACGTTGCGCTCAAATACTCACCATATCAATATGAGAATAATGGTACAGTACCATCCCGGCATTTGCCCGAAGACGAAGTGGGAAACCACGGAAAACCACTTCGAGGATGGCTGAGGTGGGAATCGAACCCCCTCTACTCATTTGGGCCACCCGAGGCTGAGTAGACGCCGTTCCAGTCCTCATACCACTTTTCAAATTTCGTGGCAGAGCCGGGAATCGAACCCAGGACCTCCGGAGCGGCAGCTAACCATGCTGACCGCTACGTACGGAGGCGACCTAAACTAACATTACCAGTCAATATTTGTTAGTTATATTTAGTTAAGATACTGAAAGTGGTGATTAACCTTCAAATTTGCTTGATTGGTGTTTTTCCTTTAACTCTAGAGAAACATTATTATTATCCTGTTGCATACAATCAAATTTCTTACCATAATCAGCGGCTTCGGTGGCGTAGTCGGTAGCATGCTGAGCTTCTATGCCCAAGATAGCGGGTTCAAACCCGGCCGAAGTCGTCGGATTTTTTAAGGGCGTTAAAAATCCCTCAGTATGCCTTCCTTCGGAGGGGAAGTAAAGCCGGCGGTCCCATGTCATAGATTTATGGCATGTTAAAGAACCTTCCACTAATTGCACCTGTGTGAAGCTAAATTGGATAGGTTAAGAATGTAAACAACGCTCTTAGGTTTCTACGTTCGTTGCCAAGAGCCGACTGCGGTGGCGTCTAGTAGCTAAGTTCTGAACTTGGCCTAGTAGTCGTTGACGGTGGCGCTTGGCGGCAAAAGGAAGGAACTATTTGAAAAATTCTAAGTGTCTGTACGACTGTACTTAAATAAAACCAGTAGTTCCGTGAAGAACTATACAGCCTATTTTCATATATCTTAATCATGTTAATTGCTTCTATAAACATAAAAATTTCAGTTTGAAGGTGGTGATAGATTCGTAGATATTGAGAACCGCCTAACATTTCAGATGGTCGCCAGGTTGGATTTTTATCTTTGTACTATTACATTAAGATTATTGTGTACGTGTGGTATTCAAACTTCAATCGCATGATTAGGACACAAGAAGTAAAAACGGGATTTTAAAATTTCGCACAGCTGCCATCTTGTGATTGTGCAAACAATTGAAATAAATTAGATGCCTTTGGATTAACATTTGTATATGAATTTAACGTGCAACGTTTCGCTGCACTCGGATAGGTAATTCGCGAGAAACGTCCATTTAAATATTTATACTTCGCGTCGCCGCCATGTTGGATTTGTGCTCACCAGGTTACTGAAAGTCCTATAGGTGAACATCAAAAATTTCAGTTTGATTGCTGTAAAAGATTCATAGTTATTGAGAACGGTCTAAATATTTCGGATGCTCGCCATTTTGGATTGTTGTATGTATAGGCCATAGAGTTATATACCATTCAAGGACAATTATTGCCTAGGTTCACTATTCACACTTTCACTTCGATCGCATGATTACGACACAAGAAATAAAAACTTAATTTTAAAATTTCACACAGCCGCCATCTTGAGGTTATGAAAACAATTGAACTAAATTAGATGCCAGTGCATTACAATATGTAAAATCATTTACTGTACCCCATTTCACTGCGCTCAGAGAGATAAATCACGAGAAAAGTCTATTAAAATATTTTAAATTCGCTTGGCCGCCATATTCGGTTTTTACTTTACAGGTTTATGAAAGTTACATAGATAAACTTGAATCAGTACCATTTATCACCGTACCAAATTTCAGGTTGATATCTGCAATAGTTTCGGAGATATAGAATGTCAGTGAAATATTTCGCACAACCGCCATTTTGAGGTTATCTAAACAATTGAACTAAATTAGACTACAGTGCATTACAATGTGTATAAACATTTCCTGTACCAGATTTCATTGCGTTTGGAACATTAAATCGAAAGAAAAGTATATTTAACATTTTCAAATTCGCTTGGTCGCCATGTTCGATTTGTAGTTAACCGGTTTTTGAAAGTCTTATAGACGAACTTTCAGTAGTGTCCTTTATATCTCCGTACAAAATTTCAGGGTGATACCGCTAATAAGTTCAGAGATATGGAATGCCGGTGAAATATTTCGCACATCCGCCATCTTGTGGTTATGTAAACAATTGAACCAAGTTTGATGTCGGTGCATTACAATGTGTATAAACATATATTGTACCAAGTTTTATTGCGTTTGGTTGGTTAAATCGCGAGAAATGTCTATTTAAATGTCGCAAATTTGCGTGGCCGCCATGTTGGTTTTGTAGCTACCAGTTTTTCAAAAGTCACATAGGTGTACTTCTAGTAGTTCCCTTTATCACCGTGAAAAATTTCAGGGTGATATTGGGAATAGTTTCGGAGATATTGAATGCTGGTGAAATATTTCAAACTGCCGCCATGTTGGATTGGTGAGACGTAACAAAATTTGAAGGGCACGGTCGGGGTCGCCCGGAATAGTGCTATGAACTTACCGAGATTCATTGAAATCGCTCCAGCCGTTTTGAATTTATTAGGGGACACACACACACACACCTCACACACACACACACACACACACACACACACACACACACACACACACGGACAAAAGGTGATCTCATAAGCCTATTTTTTCAAAATTGAAAATAGGCTAAAAAACAGATAACACACACTAATACAGTTATCACAATTAACACCGGTTATCTGACAGATTCTACACACACCCAAAGTACACGGGGCTACATGACCACGTTGTCGCAGCCCCTAAACTTAAGAACCAACCACCAACCAACCTTACCATAATCCTTCCTACAATCGGATTTTTATTATGGATACCCGAGTTTAGGCCTTAATTACATAATTACAAACAAACTAACACATCTATTGAACAATGAGTTAAATCAATATTTTCCTTGTTTAATTCTGCGTTAGACTATATAAGCCAATTATTCTCAAGTTTAATAATTATTCTTTAATTTGTGGTTGTATGAAAAATTGTCCGGCATTTTTGATTCTTTCCTAGGAACCGCTCACTTAAAACTATATACATGGACAACCACTTTCCGAGGGTAATGGCATTTTATATGATATAGGCACACGTATTGGTACTGTAAATCTCAAGTTTCAATTTTTTTCAACCACCCAATAAGAAGTTCTTATACTTTTTCTAACGTAACTTTATCTCAGCCCAGGATAAACGTGCAGCAGTAAGCGTGGCCTCATTTTGAAGCTATCATTCGTCGTCATATTCATAAACTATAACGACTGCGAACGTTGAGTGTGATACCGAATTTATGAAGTGTGTTATTGATAGGAGGATTGTGCGCTCTGACTCATGCGATTAAAAGCGGGCAGAATGGTGAACCGGGTGCAGCGTTGCCGCGTACACTCGATCCGGGCAGTTGTGTAATGGAATGTGAATGATCCGGCGTTGTAGGCATGCTATTTTCAGTCGCAAAACTCGACTCATTATGAAGAATGGTTCACGAGAGTCCTGAGTTCGGCAGTCATTATAGAAACCTGACATGATACTCTGGATAACATCAAACAATATATCACTACCACCTAGTCCGGCTCCGTGGCTAAATGGTTAACGCGCTAGGCTTTGACCCGAATTGCCCTAGGTTCGATTCCCGGCCGAGCCATCAGGGATTTTAATCTTCTGGGGTTAATTCCCGTGGCTTGGGGACTGGGTGTTTGAGACGTCTTCATCATCACTTCATCCACGTTACGACGCGCAGGACCCGGATGTTTACTGTTACGTTTCTTTTTTTCATGACAAATGTAAAATGATGATTTAAGCTCATCTCAAATTATGTCATTAAGCATAATTAACACTCCGAACTGAAAAGGGTTGCAATTCTGGCTGTATAACGTGCATTTTAAACATAGCACATGACATACAAAGCCCAGGGGAACGACTTTCTCCTCAAATGTCTCAATGTGTTGCTTTAATGTATGTCTACCCCTTATTATTCCCGTTCTCCAACGGGGGTCTGGGATGAGATGCGATGTACGTCTTTGTGGCGGATGGTTTTTACGGCCGGATGAAATGTGTTGCTTTAATACTTTATCTAATTAAAACTATTATTGTAATGCCAGTAGATTCAAATAACAAACAGTGGGTTGGCGACCACGGGGCCCCAGCTGAGTCCGGCATTGCTTCCACATACTTGTGCCGAGCTCCTCTCCGTCTTCTTTCCTGTCGACCTCACTTGGTCAACTCTTGTTCTTTTCCGACCCCGACGGTATTAGGGTATCCGAGGCCTAGGGAGTCCCTTCCTTTCCCGCCTTAATTGGCCCTTGTCTCATCTTTTCTGATACCCTCCTTCTGCGAGGGGTCAGTCTTCTTTTTCTTTTCCTGTTCTCTCCTGCCTTCTGCACAAGGCCCTCAAAGAGGCAGGGTGTATGTAGACCCACCACTTCTGGTGCACCCTAGATATTGCTACACCCTCAGGGGCTCACGGCTGGTGAGTTCGGGAGTTGGCGACCCCGAGAGATTCCTGAGCTGGGTCAGTTTTGCCTACTTTTTCCTTTGATCTTGGGGAGGGCCCTCTCCTCTTTCACTTTCCTATCTGCCTTTCATGGCTCTCTTTCCTTCCAAGTCCCTCAACCCGCCTTCTTCGTGGGCTGAGGGCATTTCTTTTCCTCCTGTTCTTTATTTGCCTTATTCTCCTTTAGTTTTCCATTTCTTCTTCTAGTATATAAGTTAGTTTTCGTTATAGTTGACTTTTCATTATCATCTTCACGATCACCCACACCATTAGGGGCCGATAACCTAGATGTTAGGCCCCTTAAAACAACAACAATTATCATCATCATCATCGAATAACAAACGTGCGGTTTCGGGGCGGATGCGGATAACAGTCATGAGGATGCGGTGCGGATAACGTCTTTCTTTATCCGCGCAGGGCTCTATGTCAGGCGTCCTCCACAAACCGCAGGCTATGAGTACAACACCCTAATGAGCATCAATACACAACAATATGCAGGGGAGGTCTCATAAGTAATGTCGTTTTTGTAAGAAAATTTTATTTGGAATGTTTTCTAATAAGAAATTAAACTATTCTCCAACGCAGAGACCATCAGGTTCTATGGTCTTGAGCATTTTTTAGAGAGGTTTCTTATCCCGCGACGGTACCAGTCTCTGGGTTTAGATGCGAAGAATTTGGCGAGACCCACTTCCACAGCTTCAATGTTTTCGAAATTTATTCCACGCAAGAAATGGGCCATGGATCGAAAAAGACGGTAATCTGAAGGCGCACGATCAGGGATGTATGCTGGATGTGGTAGCAGTTTGACTCCTCCCAATTCCTGAATGTTTGCCCGGGTTGTTCGTGCTGTATGAGGTCTCGCATTTTCTTGCTGCAAAAAAAAACTCTATTTCGGTTAACTAATGTTGGGTATCTCCGTCTCAAAATTTCATGAACTCGTTCCAGTTGTTGAGAATAAATATCCGCATTGACTGCACGCCCGTTTAGAACAAACCCCCAGTGAATCACTCCGAAGTTCCACCAGACACAAACAACACTTTGGCTCCGAAGCGATCCTTTTTAACGATGACTTTGGCAGGTTGAAGGGGACTGAGCCACTGTTTCGAGTCGTCAGCGTTGCGATAATAGACCAATTTTTCATCACATGTGACAATTTTCTTGATAAATCTATCATACATGAATTACCGATAAGCTGACGACAGATATCCACTCTACGCAGAGGCTGATCAGGGGTCAATTCATGAGGTACAGACCTACAGCTTCTGTTTGATTTTCCACGTTTCTTATCTGCCGATGTATGTTATCCTTTGATGATACATTCTCGCATTATACGCAATTCTCGTCATGGCCTCCTGTAAATAGCATTGGTGAACCTAAGAAACCCAATAAAACACCAAACTTAAGAAACGACATTACTTTTATGAGACATCCTAATAACATGCCTGGCACTGATTTAATCGATCACCCTCTAATGAATAACAACAAAATATGGAAATGATTAAGAGCGCAACTAACACTGTGTACACTTCGAATTGACGATAGCGAATGGACCAGCGTAGGAAGCACGTGATAATGGCGTCTGCAGATTTGGCAACTTGGCGTGTGTTACCATAACAACAGACCGCTCTCTAATAGCAATAGTCGACTGTTCAGCGACAGTTGCGCTTTCTCGCAGAACCCTTCTCTCGTTGGACAGACTTTAATTTATGTACCACCTGTTGTCAACTGATACGAGTATACAGTATTCTTATGAAACCGACTTGGTGCAATTTAGGAAAGATAGTAGATAACGGATTTGACATTTTGGTGTTTTTGAATCACCAGCTTCTGATTTGGAACGCGTGGTCAGTCACTCAACACAGCCGTTCCTTAGGTTTGATGAACGTAGCCTATGCGATCTTGAAGGGAACCGCGTGAGTGCTGCAAATACTGCAAAAAGTGCCTTGTTACCAGGTGGACGCCCTGGATATCGCTTCACTTGACAACACAGCTACGGAACAGACTTTTGCAAAATGATTAATTTCTTCAAATGACTGGGACGTATACTGGTCTGAAGATCTGGGCTACCACTGAGCTTAATATTACACATAACATGCTTTTGAACTGCCGTGCGAAAAGAGTTCATTTTTGAAAACCCTTCATTTGACCATACACTAATTTCACGACTAAATAACAAACACGGCCAGCAATACAATTTTGACAGTTTAGAACTGCCAGATAACCTATTCCACCTAGCATATGTAGATGATGTGAAATGACTTGTATACATTGGCACACAATTGTAGTTCAGGTGTAGGCCTTGTCATATGTATAATATGAACTTTCTCACTGTATGGACGACGGCTGAAAGGAACTTCTAACAAACTCTCTATTATACAGTCATTGGCATTTAAAGTCCCCGCAGGTGTTTGTTCCATAATCTTCTTACAAAATCGCAACTGGCAAAGTTAAAACAAAACATTACATAAAGATTCTTTAGTATACACACACTTAAATAAATCACACATCGAAAATACTACAACTTCTAAAACATATTCACATCTATGCACGCGATAATGTATATTTATTGTAGGCTATTTGTTGCTTTAAACGCTTTTAAATCTTTAAAGAAACCACTGGTTGTAGCGGCAACTCGCTCGCTATGAGCGCTGTGCCGGCACGGAACAAGGGTGGGTGCGGAGAGATGGAGAGAGTGGCGTAAGGCTGCCGCTTTCTTGGTCGGTTTCTACTGCGTTGCCGCGTTGACTACCCACTAACCATTATTTCTTTCGATAAAGAAGAATGAGCATGAACGTAACGATTGTTTGAATGCTTTGTTGAAACAGTAATAAAGTATTATTTATTTTTAATGTAATTTTCTTGGGCTACCGCCGGTAGCCCCGGTAGCCCTAAGAATACGCCCTTGGGCGACAGTCATCCTTGTGATCGTGCAGCCCTCTGGGTTAGTTTCCAGTTTTAGTTAATATACAGTAATCTTTGTAAAACTATTGTTAATATTTTGTTCCAAGTACTGTGCGTTGAATAGAACTATAAATCACTCACCCTGGTATAATTGAAGCGGAAGCCGAAGAATGGCACCTGGAAGTTAAAATTTTTGTGCAGTGTTGGATTTGATGAATGGATGTCCTTCTGGTAGTCGCCATAGCCATCGTCACCTCCCTGGTCGAAGAAGCAGTAGAGAAATTCACTGCGTATTCTCTTTAGCCGCGTTTCAGTAATCTTATATGGAATCCCACCATTCTGCATGAGATTTGATGAAGGAGCTTTCCTAATCTTCAGACAGTCTGCAAGACAGAGAAGTAACATTGTAACACAATTTTACGCAGTGAGGATGCAAATAAATGGTTAGGTGAGTTAGATTATATTACAAATAGCCTACTGTAATTGCACTACATGTATTGTGCCGACGTGGAGTGCACAAGATTCGAATTCATGATCATTTAGTTTGAAATGTTGAAAAACTTTACAGGATTTTTGTACAGATTTTAAGCTAGCAGAAGGATTAAGTTGAAATCACCTCTGTGTGACGCATATAGGATGGCGCAAGAATTGAGCCATAGCCTGCAGTAGGGCGTGAGGTCACCGCCAGTTCATCAGATTAAGGCTTGCGCATAGGATTAAAATAGACCAACGGAATTTTCCATCCAAGAGAGAGAAAGAAGAACTAACTAGAAACTCCTTAGCCAGCTGTAAATCGACAACACTGTGTAGGAGGTGTGGCCAGGAGATTGGCAGAATAATTGAATTTAGACAGAAACGTGCAAAAATCTTAGGAAATCTTTCCGCCAATGTTAATCATTTGGGAAAACAGAATTTTGAGATTTGTAAAAGTTAATAATAATTGTAAAGTTTAGAAGTGCATTGTAAGCGTTACGTAGTTGGGAATTCACCAAGCCAGTAGTCTGGGGAGGGGAAAACAAGAAACTATACGCCCACTTAATTCAGGCGCTATTTTAATTTTTAATCGTACTTGCCACGATCGGTTTTCGAAATTTTTAGTATAACTGAGACGTTCAAGACATAAGCTCCAAGTAGGTAATTTTTTCGAGATCGTGCGACGCTTATTTTGGAAAATAATTTTTAGAAGGATGGAAACTAGTTTATTTGTAGTCAAATCAGATATAAACCCTCTGAGCGCAAGGGAAGTCATGCAGTTTTAGTCAGTCTAGTAGGGCGTGACGCTGTGTAACCAACATCATGCAGTTTTTAAGACTCCTTGAGAGGAGACGTCGCATCGTGTATTGCAAGTCTACGAGTACTCCTTGAGGGAGGTACTACGTCAATTGTCAGTTAGCGGAAGCGCTGATTCACAAAGTTGTAATTAGACAGTCTACGTTAGATCAACAGTGTTCGTACTATAGTCATTGTACAACGAATCGTCAAAGTTTTGTTAAAATAAACTATAGTTGTGTTGCGAACAGTAAGAATAAAATTCGAACATTGGCAAAGTATATTATTATAGGCCAAGAAAATAACTTCAGCCGACTGGGGCGTGCAAGGCCTCGAGGGCAGTATCAGTCACGAAGAAACATCGAATTATCTCAACAGTAAACGAGAACTTTGAAAGTAGTGAAAACCTAACTTTATCTAGTGCGTTAAAGAACTATAGTAGGGTCTAACGTAGGATAATAGCCTAAATCTACCTGTGCATAGGGATTTAGCGCTGAAGTGACGTCAGGTCAGAGACACTATAAGCAGGACAGTAACTGCAGGAAGAGGTGTTATCCTAACAATAACAGTTCACAAATAGTGCCACGAACGGGATACAGTAGTATTCATGAAATCAGGTCCAAACATGGACGAGAGAGAAACATTGACAGAGCGCATTATAACTAGTAATAGCGACTCTAGGACCGCACCAATTCAGACTTTATGCAAGATATGAACTTGCAATTTAAACACGCATAGTATCGTGCTATAAACTGTTAAGTGCCGATAACTATAGGAGAGCCGGAGTAGGATAGGGGTATCCATACCGATCCAGCGCATGCTGAGAAAGAGACTTGCAATCGATCCAGTTAGGAGCAAGAAGTAGGGAAACACAGCTAGTATCTGCAGATCTTGGATTGGGGAAAAGAAAAGTGTCACCCACGTGTGAGAAATTAAGTGTAACCACAGTGTTATAAGTGTATTTTTATATATTATTTGATCAAGTGTTAAATTATAATTTTTCAGTGTTTGTTAGTGTATAAGTGTATAGAAAAATATGATTTTTATACCTCTAAGAGAGGAAAATAGTGCTTTAAAAATGTGTAATGTAAAGGAAGAATTAATATACACCGTGAGTATAGTGCAGTGTATTATGGAGGCTTAAAATCCTAGAAGTGGGATATGAGGCTGATTTGTTGGAAGGGGAGGATTCGTGCATACACATATCTGAGAAGATGTTCTCAAAATATCAGGGATAATGTAGTGTAAAGTGTGTGGATTGAAGCGTACGATCTCTTCTGAGCGAAAAAGCAATCATGAACTATTTATTGAAATAATGGTTAATATAACTACTCATTGGAGTATAGTCTTTTGAAGTCACGTCATGAAGTGACATAATGTGAAGTAACATACGTTTTAAAGGCAAGAAATAAATATAAAAAATATTGTTAAAGGATAACAATAAATGTAGTGATGCTAGAAACCGTGAAGGTTTTGTGAATAATAATAATGATAAATTTTGTTGAACAAGGATGTTCCAATGAAAGTGATGTCAAAGGCGAATTAATATTCATGCCAGATAAAGTTGGAAAGTGCTAATAATGTAATAAGACAGAGCTAAATTGAAGTAGAAGCGGTAAATATCTTACTCGATATTTCACACAAATATTATTGTTGTAACATAAAGCTAGGACAGCTTATTTGACTTTTCACGCTAATTATGGCTGTGATTTTATGCCAGGATTTAAATTGATTGTCAGGTGGAGTTGGTCAAGGTTCTATGAAGGTAAAGTATTTGCAGTAAGGCAAAAATTGAATACGAGCGCATGAGGACAGTGCTGGTATGCCGCTCAGAAAGTCGCTAGTTTTAGGAGGATTTGGTGTTAAATGGTCACAATCCTATGTCAAGTTGGTAAGACCTCCAAATATGGAATTATAGCCATGAGGCAGACTCATTATTTAGTATGAACCAAGGTTCATCCATGTCGGAAGCCCCGTCATTATGAATTTAAAAACCTTCCAATGATAATACCTATCAATCAATAAGTTCATCCGTGCAAATATAGCGGATAAATATTGCCGCATAAAGTGTAATGATGAAGGGATCTAATGTGTGTTCTATCGAGGTAAGGAAGTGATTCTTAAGGTAGCCTGTCGGCCAGAGAGAAAGACATTCAGTCTGTATGGACTGGGGGCTGTGCGACCCTCGACATCATAAATTTAAAGTGAAGCACTTTGACAGCACTGAGGGGACCACTAATCGCTTTGGGGCAGGTCCGTGACAACACGCCTTATGTAAGAAAAGTTAAATGTTTGAGACATGCCGGTCATCACTACCGAGATTTAGAGTTATTATTTCTTGCCAGAAATCATTCAGAAAACCGTATCAGCTTAAATAAATTGTCAAAGAGTAATGTAAAATCCCTTATTATAAATAACCATGTAAATGTTGTTCCAGAGCATAAATGGAAATATTAAAGGAGTCTGGGGAGTCTCTTTTAACTTGATTCATTCAGTAATTTCCAGTACTCAGGATATGCACGGGTTCTGTCCCCCAACAACGCTGATTTGTAGATTTGTCTTGAGAGGGATGAAGTTTTGAAGCTCACGGGAACCTTTAGAAAAATAAATATATTTGTTAAAAACAAATTAGCACAACTTTTGTAAAAACTCCGAATGGGGGTTTAAAGTGCTTTATTTTCAATGAATAACTATGTAAGAATAATCTTAGAACCATGAGACACTCGTATTTGTAGTGTAGATAACTTGCTTTATGAAAGTGAAAGGTTTGTTGACTTTTTGTCAGGTTCATTTGAAACCTTTATATTTGATTTTGTGGTTTTGTTATATTGATTCCTTGTCTAGTTTTAGACAAGTGTGAACATTGTATTATCAATTTAATTGTTGTAGCGCCTAATTTTTGATTTATTAAATAATTATTAGATTTTGAATTTGATATTCATTTTGAAGTGCTTATTCCATGCTTGATCCTGAATGTGTAAATCATATTAGTGGGAGAACATTCTATGCCCCGAATACCCGAGTGAGCTGGCAGGCTATGATTTGCATATTTATTGTTCTCAAGGGTACAGTATGTACAAAAACATTAAGATCACCGAATGTTTGATGCTTTTCAGTCGGTCAACACTATTGTACCCAAATTATATTATTAATATTAATTTACATGAGAATAATGTTGTACCCCTAGGGTACGCTACCCCCATCCCCTAAATAAAATCTCCAACAAATCAAAATTACAAACATTTAATTTAAAAACCTACAGATTACAACTAAAAAATCACAAGACTAATAATTAGCACATACATGAAGCCAGGTAGCCTCGTAGCCCAGGCAACGACCCTAGAAAGGTTTACGACTCGGTAGGAATGTAAGGATTCCGCCGACCTAGCACAAGAAACCTATAAGAACCCCGGAGGTCATACACCCAGGATCATTCGATCACTCAGTCTGTCTTAGTGCTACCGACGTGACGAACCTCTGCTGTTGGCTGAATGGGCTGAATGAATCACTACACTCACCACCACACTACACTCACATCCCCCTGTGCTTGGACTGTAATTATTATTATTTGCTATCTTTTGAACTGCTATTTGCCAGTGTACCCCAAGATCGAGGTACACATTAAATTCAAAAACACTAGAAGCCACTGGTCTTATTCTTTTATTTATTTAGCTAATAAGATCCTACCCTATTAGATTCCCCTTTAGGTAGGTCTTAGAATTAGCCTTACTGTTTATTTGTTTAATTGATTCTTGTCGTCAGCCGAGCGCTATTGATCAACGCTGACACTAGCGGATTTCCCGTTAGCTCGCCTGCCCACGACTCGCATTAGACCGCGTGACGCAGCTGTTGCGTACAGAGTAATAACTTAATTGCCTTTTTCAAACACCCCCTCACCTAGAACTACCCCGTCAAGTAGTACATTGGGGAGTTCTCCTTGCTGATCGCACTGTCGATCCCAGTTCTCTAAATACTCCCTACCTCTTACAGCATTTGCCAAGCTCGCCCCCTATTTAGACTAATTTCATCCCTTAGGTTAATTATTTGTACAGGCCTCCCTAACAGGAACCTTACAATAATAACCTTAATAATATTAATCTCATGATTTTTTCAGGACCAGGGAATAACCCATCTCATTTGGGTACAATCGTGTTGACCGACTGAAAAGCATCAAACTTTCGTTTACTAAGCCAACACTGAAAATGGCTTCAAACACCATAATTAAGATCAGCGTTTGATGTAGCAGCAATCATTGTTGGCTTTCGCCGCGGAGGTCCGGGTTCGATTTTTAGCTCCGCCAAGGAATGTAATAATTACAGAATTATTCTGATCTGAGGACTGAAACGGTCTACATTCATTCTCGTGTGGCAAAATTAAGAAGAGGTGGGTTCAATTCCTACTGTATAGACCTATTTAACTGGAAGTAGTTTTCTGGGGTTTCCTCACTTCTATCCAAGCAAATGCCGGAATGGTGCCTAGCTTATGGGCACGGCAGCCGCCTTATCAATCCTCACCTAAATATTGCAAATACACAAACTAGGCTAATACAGCCATCAAAATAACACAAGTTATCAGACAAAATTACACCCACACCATGACCACGATGTTTAAGCCCCTCAAATGAAACAACAACAACAAAATTACAATTTATAGATTTGAAGAAAGCAGGTCAAGTTGATAATTTTGCAATTGAAAGGTACTAATGAAGCCATTATTAATGCTTCTAAGATCCTGACTACAATAATTAACAAGGGGATGGAAAGAGAGATAGAAACCGAGTTGGGTTATGCTAGTTAGTTTTTGTTGTTTTAATGGGCGAAACAGCGAGGTCATCTGCCCCTCCAAGTTGAGTGAAGACCAATGTGGTTTCAGGAAAAACGTAGGAACAAGGGAAGCAGTACTAAGTCTTAGGCTGATCTTGGAAGGTAGAATAAGGAGATAAGAGAACGTTAATTGCATTTGTAAACGTAGAATAAGCTTTTGATAACGTTGATTGAAGTAAGTTGTTTGACATTTTGAAAAGGATTGGAATAAAGTACAGGGATAGGAGGGCGCTTTACAATCCATATAGAAACCAGACAGCAGTTATTCGAACCGAAGGTCCTGTGAGAAAAACTAGTATTCAGAAAGGTGTAAGGCAAGGCTGAAATGTATTACCCTTACTTCTTAAACAGTACATTGAACAAGCAATGAAGGAAATTAGAGTAAAATTTAAAGTAGGAGTGAAAATGAAAATCCACAGCCTACTTCCAGTCGACAGACCAGGTCAAGGATCGAATGAATGAAGCCCCCATCTAGCGGCGAGGATATTGTTACGTGCCACCCCCCTAGTGGCACTTTTGTTAACTGGATTACGGTGGGTAGGAAGCACAACACCAATTACTGCTTAAAGCAGTAATAAACTTTATTGCGGCCAGAAAATTACACTACTCATCAGCAATTACAGACAATAGGAACCTTACTCCAGTTTCCTCAAGTCTCTTGCTTGTGGAGAGCTCTTGCCCCTTTCACTTGTCAACAAACCACAGAAGTTAATCCTGCCGCTAATGAGCCTAGTGGCCTTGACAGAACTACATGCAACTTCTTCCTAATGTGCGCCTACTACAGTACTTACGAGCACTTGCTGCGCGCTGTTCACCAGCTGGGAGAAACAATGTCACTGGATTTCGACACCACAATATCTGACACTCAGTGAAAGCACACTCACTCAGAACACGGCAGTCCCCTGTATGTTCCTCACTTCGCCGCTACACTAGGGGTTTCGCAAGTCACCACACTTCTGTCGCTCAGAATAAACGCTCACACTAGCTCGTAAAACACAACAACAACCCCTGCTTGACAGGTCGCACTTATATAGCAGGCCGGTGACTCAATACATGCTTCCAGATCCATCCAGGGTTCACGGCTTCTCGAGGTTTCCATCGCTGGTCCAGTCACGAATATTCTGGACTATCCCTTTGTCTTAGTTGCCCTGTTGCATAAGGCACACGCAATACAGGAGGCAGGCCACAGCCCAGCCCCTGGGGCAGTTGTGACTCAAGCGGCGAGCGATGACACAAACTCACAGCCGTAACACCACCCCCTTCCTAAAAAGGCTGATCGTCCCGATCAATCATTGGTCCGTCTGTGTCCCTCCGTAGGCTGCCAGGCGATCTCGATGCACGATTTTCATCTTCGCCCTCGGGCTCCGCTGGATCCTGTAGACGACATCGTTGATCCGTTTCACGACTCGGTACGGGCCCTCCCAGGACTTCTGAAGTTCCGTTGAAGAGCCAGACCAGGTCGTCCTCGTGGAATCCGCCGGCATCCGTCTGATGGTCGTATCGGGTCTTCATTCGGTCGGTCTCGATCCGCAGTTTCCTCCTCGCGAACGCGTGCATGTCCTCCAGTTGGTCGACCAGTTCTTGACAATACTGGCTTACCGGGATCGGATCATTCCCAGGTCGGCCGAAGGCAAGATCGACAGGTAGACGGAGCTCCCTCCCAAACATGGCCCGGGCTGGTGTGCACCCGGTGGCTTCATGCACGGCGGCGCGGTAGGCCAGGAGAAATAGTGGAAGATGTTTGTCCCAATCCCTCTGGTGTTCGCTGACGACTATTCGGAGATGGTTCTCGATGGTGCGATTGAATCGCTCTACCATCCCGTCGGACTGAGGGTGTAGCGGCGTCGTCCTTGTCTTCCGGATTCCCAGCAGCTGGCATAGGTTCTGGAACACCTGCGACTCGAAGTTCCTCCCTTGGTCGGAGTGCAGCTCCAGGGGTACTCCGTACCGGCTGACGAATTCTTTCACCAGGGTCTCTGCAATCGTCGCGGCTTCTTGGTTAGGGAGCGCATACGCCTCCGGCCATTTGGTAAAATAGTCGCTGACGACTAATATGTAGCGGTTCCCTGCCTCGCTTAACGGGAATGGCCCAGCAACATCGATGGCCACTCTCTCCATGGGGCCGCCCACGTTGTAGGTCTTCAGTGGACCCCGTCGTTTTCGTCCTGGGCCCTTGCTGGCTGCGCAATCGTGGCACCTCGCGCAGTGGTTCTCCACGTCTGTTCGGCATCCGATCCAGTAGAACCGCTCTCTCAGCTTCTCCAGGGTCTTCTCTATCCCTAGGTGTCCACAGATGATCCTCCATGAACTTCCTTCAGGACTTCCTCCGTCATAGCCTTTGGAACGACGACTTGTTCCCGAGATGTCTTCCCGTCGGTGCTCTCCCAGGTACGGCAGATGAGGCCATCCCTTACAATCAGCGAGTCCCACTGTGCCCAGTAGGACTTAAACTTTGGGCTGCAGTCACTCACAATGTTCCACCCGGGTCTGGGGACACAGGCCCTCTTCCATTCGGCTATCAGTCCCAGGTCATCATCTTCTGCTTGTGCCCGCGTGAAAGATTCGCGGCTCCAGTTCCCTTGAAGTTCCACAGTAGTCCGTCGGCACAGTATCCCGGTGTTCTCCTCCCTTCGGGCACAGAAGGTGCAGTCTTCGGGGCACGGTCTTCGTGACAGGGCGTCGGCGTTAGAATGCAGTTGGCCTTTCCTGTGCTGAATCTCAAAGTTGTACTGTTGAAGCCTCTCTAACCACCGCGCGAGTTGACCCACGGGCTGCTTGAAGTTCAGGAGCCACCGCAGGGATGCATGGTCGGTCCTGATGAGAAATTCTTGCCCGTACAGGTACTTGTGGAAGTGTTCAATGGTCTTCACGATGGCGAGCAGCTCCTTCCTGGTGACGCAGTAGTTCCTTTCTGGCTTTGACAAGGCCTTGCTGAAGTAGGCCACTACTCTCTCCTCGCCGTCCACTACCTGCGACAGGATTCCCCCTATGCCAAAGTCGCTGGCATCGGTATCGACGATGAACCTTGTTCCAGGTCTGGTGTAGGCCAGAATAGGTCCGGTGCACAGAGCCTGCTTGAGTTGTTCGAAGGCACTGTGGCATTCTGCTGCCCACGTGAAGAGTTGGTCCTTCTCAGTCAGTCGATGTAAAGGTTTGGCGATGTCGGCGAATCCCCTCACGAAGCGACGGTAATAAGTGCAGAGTCCCAGGAAGCTTCGTAGTTGGGACTTTTCCTTCGGGACTGGCCACTCCCTCACAACTGCGGTCTTCTCTGGGTCGGTGCACACCCCTTCCTCGGAGACGATATGCCCAAGGTACTGGATCCGCTTCTGGAAGAGCTGACACTTCTTGGGGCTCAACTTCAGCTGGGCAGCCCGTAGCTTCAACAAGATCTCCCTCAGGTTGCTGTAGTGCTCCTCGAAACTCCTCCCCAGAACGATGACGTCGTCTAGGTAGACCAGGCAGGTCTTCCAGTGTAGTCCCCTCAGAATGGACTCCATTAGCCTTTCGAAGGTCGCAGGGGCGTTGCACAGACCGAATGGCATGACGGTGAACTGCCGGAGCCCGCTGCTCACAGAGAACGCCGTTTTCTCGTGGTCCTTAGGGTGGACCTCCACCTGCCAGTAGCCACTCTTCAAATCCAAGGTGGAGAACCATCTTGACCCTGATATGGTGTCCAGCGTGTCGTCGATCCGGGGTAGAGGGTAGCTGTCCTTCTTCGTGACGTCGTTCACCCACCTGTTGTCCACGCAGAATCTGGTGGAACCGTCCTTCTTCTTCACTAGCACGACCGGAGAACTCCAAGGGCTATGTGATGGCTCGATCACCCCTTGCTCCTTCATCTCTTCTACCATCCGGTCGACTTCGGCTTGCTTGGCGAGCAGGACACGTCGGAATGGGGCCCTAATCGGTGCGCTGTCCCCAACGTCGATTCTGTGCTGGACCAAGCTTGTCCTGCCGAAGTCTTTGCTCCCCACGGAGAAGACATCCTGGAATTCGCGTAGAAGGTCCTGAAGTTGGCGTGATTGCTCTTCGTCTAAATGGTCCTGGGATCCTTGGTACAGCTTCTGTAGTTCTTCTGGCAGTGTGCGTCTTCTTCGGTTGTCCGTCTGCAGGTGTCCGTCTGTCGTATCTGTGATGCGGGCAATCCAGGTAACGGGCTCGCAGACTCCTAGGTTGGTGTCCCGGTAAACCGTAATGTCGTAGTCGTTCAGGTTGGACAAGCGGACGTACGGCCGAGACGTCGTGTTGACGAGGGTCTTGGCAACTAGCAATCCTTTTGTCAGGATGTCCTCATATTTTGGCTCGATGACAGCCGCCACTCCCTCAGCAGTTCCGTCGACAATTACGGCAGCGCTGACCTCCGTCCTGGCGGGAACGATGATGTCTTCTCTCAGCCTTACTCGTCGTGCGGTGATGGGCTCGTGCGCAGGTTGCAAAGCAAGTTCCTCACCTCCGAAGTGCAGAGTGTTGGTACTCAGATCCAAGATGATGTTGTTCTGGTCCAGGAAGTCCAGTCCGATGATCACTTCATTTGATACGTCAGCCACAAGCACTAGATGCTTTATCGCCCGTCGACCAATGACGAACTCCAGTGATGCTTCGCCATGTACCGGTGCGGTCTCTCCGGTCGCGGTTATTAGCTGGAGGTTCCTTTGTGTGGGTTGAACTCTCCACTTCGGGATCACGGTGGGACTGACGATGGTCCTCGATGCTCCCGTGTCGATTAGCATGGGCCAGCTCTCTCCGTTGACGACTCCGTCGACCATCAGGCTGCTATTATCCCTCCGTAACTGCGTCACACGAACTTGGTATGCCGGGGCTTGACGACTGTCACAAGCCAACCTTTGCCCCCCTAGGCTGGCTGATACTTGCTTTCCTGGGCCGCGCGGTTTCCCTACGACTGACTGTCCCGACGGAAACCCTTGTCGGCGGCGATCACCGCAGTCCTTGCTCAGGTGGCCTCTCTTACGGCAGGTCCAGCAGGTCGGTAGTCCTCTTCCGTGCCGCCTCTCCGGATGTCCTTCGGCTACGTTTTTGTTGGTGGTACTGCGATTCTTGAAGAAACGGCTTAGCGCCTCCATCAATTCGTCGGCCAGGGGCTTGGTCTCGTTGGTTTTTACTGGTTCGTCGACGTCCACTTGACGCACCCGCGCGTGCATTCTGGATGCCTGTTTTGCCGTCTCGAACTCAAGTGCGTGGCTCAGCGCATCTGCCAGGGTCATATTGCGCGCGAGACGCAGCGCCTGTTGAGTGTCCGAGTCCCGTAGCCCGTCGGTGAAAGTCTGCGTCGCTATCTGCTCCAGAAAGTCGGCCGGCGCTGTTGGGTAGGCGAGCCTTACGAGGCGTGCGATGTCCATCTCGAACTCCTGCAGGGTTTCCGCGTTCTTCTGTATCCGGGTCCGGAGCTGCATCTGATAGGCCTGCAGAAGATGGCTATCTCCATATCGGGACTCCATATGTGCGACCAGGGAAGCGTAGTCCTGGGATCCAGTCGGGATGGCCTGAAGGACGTTAAGGGCGTCACCTCTCAGCGCTACAATGAGAGCTGTAGCCTTTTCTGTGTTGTTCCAGTTATTTATGGAACAGGCCGCCTCGAACTGACGTAAGTAGGTGCTCCACGGGACCTTTCCGTCGAAGGTTGGGGGCGTCACTCTGCTATGTCCCGTTCCTGATATTCCCGGTGTAACGGTGGGCGGGCGTTGGCGCAGCTCGGCAAATTCCTCTCGTAGAGCGTTGAATTTCTCCTCCACCCCCGTCAGTGGGCGTTGGCGCAGCTCGGCAACCTCCTTTTGTAAGGCGTTGAATTTCTCCTCCACCCCCATCAGCGGGCGTTGGCACAGCTCGGCAACTTCCACTTTTAAGGCGTTGAATTTCTCCTCCACCCCCATCAGCGGTCGTTGGCACAGCTCGGCAACTTCCACTTGAAAGGCGTTGAATTTCTCCTCCACCCCCATCAGCGGGCGTTGGCGCAGATCGGCAACTTCCACTTGTAAGGCGTCGAACTTCTTTTCCACTGCCGTGACTTCCTCACGCAGGCCCAGTTCTAATTTCTTCAGGTCCTGTGTCAACTTATTCTGACCGTCTTCCATCTTCTTCTGGCCGTTCTCTATCCTCTTCAGGTCCTCCGCTAGCTTATTTTGACCATCTTCCATCTTCTTCTGGCCGTCTTCTAGTTTGGCAGTTAGGTCCTCGGCTAACTTCTTCTGGCCGTCTTCTAGTTTGGCAGTTAGGTCCTCGGCTAACTTCTTCTGGCCGTCCTCCATCTTCTTCTGGCCGTCCTCCATCTTCTTCTGGCCGTCTTCTAGCTTCTTCTGGCCGTCTTCTAATTTGGCTGTTAGCTCCTTGGTTAAATTTTTCTGGCCGTCCTCCATCTTGGTTTCCATGCCATTTAACTTTTCTAGCAATGCTGCCAATTTCTCCTCCGTTTTAGTTGTTTGTCTTGTAAAGGGCATGCACTCACAGGGAAATTAGAGAAAATGACCTGCTCGGGTTTTGAAACCAGGACCATCAGGTGTTGTGCTTGAGTTCGTTATCCGGCTTCAGACACCAGTTGTTACGTGCCACCCCCCTAGTGGCACTTTTGTTAACTGGATTACGGTGGGTAGGAAGCACAACACCAATTACTGCTTAAAGCAGTAATAAACTTTATTGCGGCCAGAAAATTACACTACTCATCAGCAATTACAGACAATAGGAACCTTACTCCAGTTTCCTCAAGTCTCTTGCTTGTGGAGAGCTCTTGCCCCTTTCACTTGTCAACAAACCACAGAAGGTAATCCTGCCGCTAATGAGCCTAGTGGCCTTGACAGAACTACATGCAACTTCTTCCTAATGTGCGCCTACTACAGTACTTACGAGCACTTGCTGCGCGCTGTTCACCAGCTGGGAGAAACAATGTCACTGGATTTCGACACCACAATATCTGACACTCAGTGAAAGCACACTCACTCAGAACACGGCAGTCCCCTGTATGTTCCTCACTTCGCCGCTACACTAGGGGTTTCGCAAGTCACCACACTTCTGTCGCTCAGAATAAACGCTCACACTAGCTCGTAAAACACAACAACAACCCCTGCTTGACAGGTCGCACTTATATAGCAGGCCGGTGACTCAATACATGCTTCCAGATCCATCCAGGGTTCACGGCTTCTCGAGGTTTCCATCGCTGGTCCAGTCACGAATATTCTGGACTATCCCTTTGTCTTAGTAGCCCTGTTGCATAAGGCACACGCAATACAGGAGGCAGGCCACAGCCCAGCCCCTGGGGCAGTTGTGACTCAAGCGGCGAGCGATGACACAAACTCACAGCCGTAACAATATGAACTGTGTCGGCTGCCGAAGCCTGTCGCAGTCCTCTGAGGCAATGATTAAATGAATGACAGATGAAATGAAATGATAGTGGAGAGTATTGCTGGAATGACATCTTTGACAGGGAAAGCCGGAGTCCCCGGAGAAAAACCTGTCTGCCTCCGTTTTGCCCAGCACAGATCTCACATGGAGTGACCGGGATTTGAACCACGGACAATGCTGTGAGAGGCCGGCGTGCTGCCGCCTAAGCCACGGAGGCTGCCTTAAAGTAGGAGTAAAGATTCAAAAATGTAAAGTAGGAGAGATAATTTCAACACTTTGATTTGCTGATGACATCGTCATCTTAGCCGATTCACCAAAGGTTTTGAACACGTTTTTAAGGACTCCATCTTGAGGAACGAATTCATGATGTAAATTGAAAATGAAAATCCACAGCCTGTTTCCAGTCGACCGACCGGGTCAGGGACTGGAATGAATGAAGCCCCCATCTAGCGGCGAGGATATGAACTGTGCCGGCTGCCGAAGCCTGTCGCACTCGCCTGGGGCAACGATTAAATGAATGACAGATGAGATGAAATGATAGTGGAGAGTGTTGCTGGAATGAAATTGTGACAGGGAAAACCGGATTACCCGGAGAAAAATCTGTCTGCCTCCGTTTTGTCCAGCACAGATCTCACATGGAGTGACTGGGATTTGAACCACGGAACCAGCGGTGAGAGGCCAGCATGCTGCCGCCTAAGCCACGGAGGCTCTCATGATGTAAATTAATAAATGTAATTTAAAAAATGGAATATAGCCGAAGGAAATCAGATACCCCTGTTGATGTCAAATTGGCAGGTGAAAAGCTCGGGCCTGTTCCACGAATGAACTTTGCAACTTTTCACTTTGCACTTTTCAGTTCAGATTTTGTTCCACCATCACTTTTCAGATTTGTCTTACAAAGTGAAAAGTGAAAAGTGAAAAGTTAAGAATCTTTTCACTTTATAAGACTGTTATGTTCCCCCATTGGTGCAGAAATGCAAAGTGCAAAGGAATGATTGAAAAGTTTTCAGAAATCTTTGCAAAGAGACGATTCCCTTTTCAGCTGTTAATGAACAAGTCTCTACACTAGTTTCTCGGCGCAGAATTTGGTTTAGTGTTATAAATATGTTACGCAGGAGCTTTTGTTATCATCAATTGAGGATAGTGATGAAGAATCCAACAAGAAGGCGTACAAAGACAGGATGAATTTTCATAACCTCACTTTAGTATAAACAGGTTAAAAGTTCCGCCTAATCAATACTTTTATTAATTAAGATTACTGTGTGGTCATTAGTGGGACATGTTTCACCATGAAAAATAAAGCATTAAATCATGGAATAAATATACAGTTTGTTCATGGAATAAACATGATCGGATCATTCCTATGCAAAGACTTTTCACTTTGCAAAGAAATTGAAAAGTAATACATTGATCATGATGGAACAGAAAGACTTTGCACTTTGCAAGAATTGAAAAGTGCAAAGTGACAAGTGAAAAGTTGCCAAGTTCATTCGTGGAACAGGCCCCGCTGAAGGAAGTAGGAGACTTCTGTTGCTTAGGAAACAAAATACGCAGTGATGGACGAAGCTAAGGCGATACAAGAAGTAGGTTGGCTCATGAAAGGAAAGCATTTCTACAGAAAATAATCTGTCGACATTAAATATAGATTGAGGTATTATGAAGTCATTTTTAAAGCCTTTGTCTGAAGCATTGTGCTATATGGAAGTGAAACTTGTACTATTGGTGCAGCAGAAAAGAGGAGAATAGATGCATTTGAATTGTGGTTATTTATTTAGCGTTTGGCTTTTATTGCAGGGAGTGTCCGAAGACATGTTTGGCTCGCTGTAGCCGTAGCTGTAGCTGCGGACACCCAAGGGGTGAGCTACAAGATCCGTTCAACTTCAAGTAGTTCCAACCTTTGCTACCAGATGTCACTGACACCTAGTGGTGAACGTTGGAACTTCGATAGAGCGTTTCAGCGAATCTAACCTGCAAATTTAGCTTCACACAAGTCTAATTAGTGGAAGGTTCTTTTGCATGTCATAAATCTATGACATGGGACCGCCGCGCCGGCTTAACTTCCCCTCCGAAGGAAGGCATACTGAAGAACTTTAATGCTCTTAAAAGTCCGACGATCTCGGTCGGGTTTGAAACCGCGATCGTGGGCTCATAAGCTCAGCATGCTACCGACTACGCCAACGAAGCCGCTTGAATTGTGGTGTTACAGAGGAATGGTGAAGATCAGATTGGTAGATAGAGTAACAAATGAAGGAAGACGAGTGGGTGAGGAGAGATGTTCTTGGTGACTGCAAATGAGGAGAAGGGGTAGATTGGTAGGACACATACTAAGATACCCAGGAATAGCAAACTTAGATATGGAAGAAAGGGTCGAGGATAAGAAATGAAGGGATAGACCTAAGTTTTAAAGAGATGCCTTGGCTGTAGGTGTTTTTTTTTTTTTTTGGTCGTGTAGCCTCCTGAGAGACCGAGTGCAGGTCTTTCTAGTCGACGCCCGTGGGCGACCTGCGCGTCGGGATGAGAGATGGAACTGATGAAGATGAATGAAACTGGGCAAGGATGTGGAAGGAAGCGGCCGTGGCCTGTCAGAAGGTACTGTCCCAGCATTTGCCTGGTGTTGAAAATGGGAAACCACGGAAAACCATTTCAAAGACAGCCGACGGTGGGGCTCGAACCCACGCGTCTACCGAGTCAGCAGAGAGCTTGGCCCCTTGACCTAACGCAGCGCTTTAGCCCGCGCAGCCACTACTGTCGGTGCTGTAGGTGTAGGGTGTGGTAGCTATGTAGATATGAAATGATAGCCCAGGACAGGGAGGCATGGAGGGCTGCATCAAACCAGTCAATAGGCTGAAGACTCAAACAACAACAGTGATATAATGTCATATTTGGTTATATTTTGAGCACTTTCTATTTAAATTTTGTCAAAGTACAGTAGATGTTATCGGGGTAGAGTTTCAAGTATGGGATTTCTAAATGATGCAGTAGATTTTTCTCTGTATTCCCGTATCAGGCAGATAGCAGGTTCAGAAAACCTCATTCCGATAAAAAACAAGATGTTCAGTAAAGAACATATAGCCTACTTTCTCCTAAATGCATGGGTATTGTTATAACTCTTTGTCCTTTTCAAGGAGTATAATTGAATGTTGGTTGTAGTAGCTTGTTGAAATACAACGTGCTATAGGGATATTAAACATGAATATGAGGTGCCCTTTGCTAGTGCTACCTCTGTAAAAAAAATCATTCAATTCGGTTTCACCGTGTTTGAATTGATCTGGGGAATGGATTTGCACACATACATGGCCGCTATATGCAAACTATTGGGCTGATGACTTGTAGTCAGTCATAAGATGCTTTCCACAAAAAGGCATGTTGTTGCAAAATCCGGTAGAGATGAAATTATTAGGATGGTCGAAATTTGATTTAAGCTTTTAACATTTGGGTGGCCGTCATTCCGTTTCCGTCAAGATGGCGGCGATATAAAACATGACACTGAAGTGCCTTTTGCTAGTGCTACCTCTGTACCAAATTTCGTTCAATTCGGTTTCACCGTGTTTGAAGTGATAGGGGGAATCGATTTGCACACATACTTGGCCACCATCTGCAAACTATTGGGCTGATGATCTAGCAGTTTGGTCAGAATATGCTTCCCACATAAAGATTTGTTGTTGCAAAATTTGGTAGAGACTAGATTATTAGGTTGGTCGTAATTCCATTTTAGCCTTTAACATTTGGGTGGCCGCGATTACGTTTCCGTCAAGATGGCGGTGATATAAAACATGACACTGAGGTGGCCTTTTCTAGTGCTACCTCTGTACCAAATTTCGTTCCATTCGGTTTCACCGTGTTCGAATTAATAGGGGGAAAGGATTTTCACACAAAGATGGCCGCCATCCGCAAAATATTAGGCTAATGACCTATTAGTTTGGTCAAAGGATGCTCCCTCCATAATGGTATGTTGATGCAAAATTTGGTAGAGATCGGATGATTAGGTTAATCGTAATTTCATTTAAGCTTTGAATATTTGTGTGGCCGCCAGTACGTTTCCGCCAAGATTGCGGCGATATAAAACATGACACTGAGGTGCCCTTTGCTAGTGCTACCTCTGTACCAAATTTCATTCCATTCGGTTTCACCGTGTTCGAATTAATAGGGGTAATCGATTTTGACACAAAGATGGCCGCCATCCGCAAACTATTAGGCTAATGACCTATTAGATTTGTCAAAGGATGCTTCCTCCATAAAGGTATGTTGTTGCAAAATTTGGTAGAGATCGGATGATTAGGTTAGTCGTAATTTGATTCAAGCTTTGAACATTTGTGTGGCCACCATTACGTTTCCGTCAAGATGGTGGTGATATAAAACATGACACTGGGGTGCCCTTTGCTAGTGCTACCTCTGTACCAAATTTAATTCCATTCGGTTTCACCGTGTTCGAATTAATAGGGGTAATCGATTTTGACACAAAGATGGCCACCATCCGCAAACTACTAGGCTAATGACCTATTAGATTTGTCAAAGGACGCTCCCTTCATAAAGGTATGTTGTTGCAAAATTTGGTAGAGATCGGATGATTAGGTTAGTCGTAATTTGATTTAAGCTTTGAACATTTGGGTGGCCGCAATTACGTTTCCGTCAAGATGGCGGCGATATAAAACATGACACTGGGGTGCCCTTTTGCTAGTGCTACCTCTGTACCAAATTTCATTCCATTCGGTTTCACCGTGTTCGAATTAATAGGGGTAATCGATTTTGACACAAAGATGGCCGCCATCCGCAAACTACTAGGCTAATGACCTATTAGATTTGTCAAAGGATGCTCCCTTCATAAAGGTATGTTGTTGAAAAATTTGGTAGAGATCGGATGATTAGGTTAGTCGTAATTTGATTTAAGCTTTGAACATTTGTGTGGCCGCCATTACGTTTCCGTCAAGATGGCGGCGATATAAAACATGACACTGGGGTGCCCTTTGCTAGTACTACCTCTGTACCAAATTTCGTTCCATTCGGTTTCACCGTGTTCGAATTAATAGGGGCAATCGATTTTCACACAAAGATGGCCGCCATCCGCAAACTGTTAGGCTAATGACCTATTGGTTTGGTCAAAGGATGCTGCCCCCATAAAGGTATGTTGTTGCAAAATTTGGTAGAGATCGGATGATTAGGTTAGTCGTAATTTGATTTAAGCTTTGAACATTTGTGTGGCCGCCATTACGTTTCCGTCAAGATGGCGGCGATATAAAACATGACACTGAGGTGTCCTTTGCTAGTGCTACCTTTGTACCAAATTTCGTTCAATTTGCGCTCACCGTGTTCGAATTGATAGGGGGGTGGGGCAGACATTCAGAGTACACACACTCACACACACACACACACACACAGAGACTCACACACACACATACACACACACAGACAGACACACTTTTTTTCGCCCTGTAGTCATCTCATAAGTCTACTTTCATTTTTTGCAAAAATCGAAAGTAGGCTAAAAACTTTTGAGTGGATGTCTTATTGAGTAAGTTGCCACCCCAACAGATATATTTACCTCACAAGGGGAGTATCAGTTAAGACAAGTCAAAACCTATCTGGAAACTTTGTGGACGCAATTGTTGTACTATAAGAGGACAACGTGCGGAATATCAGCTGTCAGATTGAACTGCAAGGCTCCGAAATCAAGTGGCGAATCTCTCATATAAATCAATCGGAGGTAGCGAGTACAGTAGTCATGTTGGAATGGACAGCCCTGACCGCCCAAGTAGTCAAGGTCGGTGGGAAGAAGCCGCACGCTCCAGTCAGCACATACGCCCCACCTTGCTACTACGCCAAGTGCCACAGGGATGTCCAGCTCCTCCAGCCGTCATACCTGCGTACCAGGATGTCAGGTACGATTTCGGAACCTTGCAGTTCAATCTGGCAGCTGATTTTCCACTCGTTGTCCTCTTATAGTACAACGATTGCGTCCACAAAGTTTCAAGATATGTTTCGACCTGTCTTACCTGATACTTCCCTTGTTAGCGCAATTAGTTCTGCCTTGACGGATCACGTTACAGCCCCCTTCCCCTTTCACTACCAGCGTATTTGGGCAGATTGGTCACACTGCAGTGATGTTCACCATGCCTAATGAGAAGTGGGTTCCTGTTAGGCATGTCTTCTAAGTTACGCCAACAGTTACCAAAAGGCATACTAATACTTCGTTACTTCGTTTTTTGTTTTGTTTTGTTTTGTTTTGTTTTGAAGAGCGAGCAAGAACTGCGTCCCAAGGCTATGCTACTACCGTACTGAATGAATATTGAAAGGTATGGAATTTTACATAATGGACAAGTATATACAAAGACCTGCAAAGAATACATGGTACTAAGTTGTGAACAATTACACATGAATATCTAAATTATTTATCCATTGCACTAGGGATACTGAGACATCAGCAAGGTCTTTCTGGTCTCCACCATAAGCACGCAGAGGGCATTCGTCCATTATGTGATGCATGGTCTGGACCAATGCACCGCAATCACTTGTTGGAGAGTCCCTGAAGCTCCACTGGTGAAGAGAGAATGCAGATCTTCCACAATTAGTGCGAAACCTGTTTAGTGATAACCACGTTCTTCTTGGCAAACTGAAACCAGCTGGGGCATGGATTGGATTAAAGAGGCTTGGCCACTTCGGTGCAGTACGAAACCATTGCTCTTTCCATTCCTCTTTTAAATTGAAACCAGCATCCATTAGATTCTTAGCTGTTTTCATTGGTGGCTTACGGGATTTCAGCCTTTATCTCCCGAGATCTGCAACATCCCTGAGAAGGGGTGGAGTTGGATTGGACATGATCTTATCATATTCTTGAACTAGGGCTCTTGATCGTCCCAGGTTTCGTGGAGCAATGTGAGACAGGACTGGCAGCCAGTGTGTTGCAGTAGCCTTCAGAGTACCGGAGATGATACCCATGGTGGTGTTAAGTTGTACATCGACTTTCTTTACGTGGCAACTGTTAAGCCATGCTGAAGAGCAGTATTCAGCTGCAGAGTATACGAGGCCAAGCGCAGTACGTCGTAGTGTGTCCGCTGAAGCACCCCATGAAGTTCCACACAATTTAAATAGAATATTATTACGCGATCTCAGTTTAGATCCCAGGATTTCAAGATGCTATTGAAAGGTTAATTGTAGGTATTGTAGTTATATCAGTTTGTATGATTAAATGTGACAGATGTGTTATCGCGTTTTATGTTAGTAAGCTACAACCGGTACTCCAATACTTGCTACAAATCCCTAAGATGCTTAGGTCGTATTTTCCCGTTTCTATGTCATATTCAGCTAGTTTTAGGGTATATTTGCTTGCATATTTTTCACTTGTTAAGGTATTAATATAACCCAACCTATTTTTACACGGATAAACAGATCTGAGCCCTCCGCGAGCGTAGCGCGGCATAGTTGAAAAAAACAACAAGTAGTTCCGTGAAGAACTATACAGCCTATTTTCATAAATCCAACTTTTGTTAATTGCCACTATCAACATACAAAAATTCAGTTTGATTGCTGTATTATATTCGTAGATATTAAGAACCGACTAAATATTCCGGATGGTCGCCATGTTGGATTTTATATATGTAGGTCCTAGAGTTATGTACTGTTACAGGAAGATTATTGTGTACGTGTAGCATTCAAACTTCAATCGCATGATTAGGACACAAGAAGTAACAAGGAGATTTTAAAATTTCGCACAGCTGCCATCTTGTGGTTATGGAAACAATTGAAATAAATTAGATGCCAGTGGATTAACATTCCTGTAAGGATTTACTGTACCAAGTTTCACTGCACTCGGATGGTTAAATTGCGAGAAACGTCCATGTGAATATTTATACTTCGCGTCGCCGCCATGTTGGATTTGTGATCACCAGATTATTTAAAGTCCTATAGGTGAACTTAAGTTTATAGCCCCTATGAACATAAAAGAATTCAGTTTGATTGCTATAATAGATTCGTAGATATTCAGAGCCGTCTAAATATTTCGGATGGTCGCCATGTTGGATTGTTAAATGTATAGACCATAGAGTCATGTACCATTAAAGGAAAATTATTGCGTAGGTTCATTATTCAAACTTTCACTTCGATCGCATGATTACGACACAAGAAATAAAAACTTAATTTTAAAATTCGCACAGCCGCCATCTTGAGGTTATGTAATCAATTGAAGTAAATTAGATACCAGTGCATTACAATGTGTATAAACATTTCCTGTACCAGACTTCATTGCGTTTGGAACATTAATTCGTGAGAAAGGTCTATTTAAAATTTTCAAATTCGCTTGGCCGCCATGTTCGTTTTGTAGTTAATCGGTTTTTGAAAGTCATATAGATGAACTTCCAGTAGTGCCCTTTATCTCCGTACAAAAGTCCAGGGTGATACCGCTAATAGTTTCAGAGATATAGAATACCGGTGAAATATTTCGAACATCCGCCATCTCGTGGTTATGTAAACAATTGAACGAAGTTAGATGTCTGTGCATTACAATGTGTATAAACATATACTGTACCAAGTTTTATTGCGTTTGGTTGGTTAAATCGCGAGAAACGTCTATTTAAAAGTCGCAAATTCGCGTGGCCGCCATGTTGGCTTTGTAGTTATCAGTTTTTAAAAGTCACATATGTGATTTTCTAGCAGTTCCGCCTATCACCGTAAAAAAATCCAGGGTGATATCGGGAATAGTTTCGGAGATATTGAATGCTGGTGAAATATTTCGCACAGCCGCCATGTTGGATTGGTGAGACGTAACAAAATTAGAAGGGCACGGTCGGGGTCGTCCGGAATAGTGCTATGAACTTACCGAGTTTCATTGAAATCGCTCCAGCCGTTCAAAAGTTATTAGGGGGGGGGGCACACACACACCTCACACACACACACACACACACACACACACACACACACTCACGGACAATAGGTGTTCTCATAAGCCTATTTATTCAAAATTGAAAGTAGGCTAAAAATCAGATTATAATTTTCATTTGAAATAGAAATTTTATTTGTGTTTCTTCGACTACGACCCCTTCATATATCCTTGAAAATAGGCCCACATCTAAATATTTCTGCCGAATTTAAGCAAATCATCCAATAAGGCAATGGAATATATTTAACATACTTTTAAATGAATATGTTACATGACGAAGGGTCTATTTGTTTTAGCGTAGAAAAGAAACCGACATGGATGTCCGGGGGTTGCCATGGCAACAAGAGTTCGTCATCAAGGCGTATGCATTCTGTTTTAGTAGAGACATCTGTATGCTGCTATACGAACATCTTACTTACTGTGATTGATAACGAAATTGTTGTTTTATGGGACCTAACATCTAGTTTATCGGCCCCTAATGATAAGGGTGACAATTATTATTATTAATCGTATGGCAGTACATCACTTTACAGTATAATGAACAAAGGTCTAATATCCACAATGATACATAATGATACACAAATATTTGCAAGGTTATAGACATATTGTTGATGTAGTCTATCGCCTCTGGGGTAACATCCAGGAAGTCTGAGAAATCACCAGAGTAGGAGCTCAGAGAACACTCTGTGAGAATGTGAGAAACTGTCTGTTTTGGAGAGCCGCACATGCATGCTGGTGACGTGATTTTTCCCCATTTGAAAAGTAGATCACCACACCTGCCGCGGTTGGCCCGTATCCTGTTAAGTATTGACCACGTCTTGCGAGCAAGATCTAATTCGCGAGACTTGCTGTTGATAGGAAACCTTGGAACAACAGAGGTACAGTTAGTTAGTTAGTTATTGTTGTTTTAAGGGGCGAAACTATGAGGTCATCTGCCCCTAGAGGTACACTGTTACACGATTCTTGTGTCCAAGCCTGTTTGAGAAGAAAATTATGCTCCCTGAGACTGCTGGCTGTTCTCATTGGTGGTCGTCTGGATCGGAGCCTGTTGATTTCTAAGCTACTAATGTTCTTGTGGATTGGCAGCTGTTGATTTATTGACATTTTCTTGTATTCTCTCATATGAGTATTTGTCCTTCTGAGGTGAGGTGGAGGAATGGGGCTCAGGGCTGGCAGGCTGGGGGTGAACTTTGTAGCCCCAGTTATAATTCGCATGGTCTGATTTAGTTGCACATCAGCCAGCATTGTGTGGCAACTGTTCAACCAAAGAGGGTAACAGCATTCTGCAGTAGAGTACACAAGGCATAGAGCAGATGATCTTAGGGTGGAAGCCGTTGATCCCCAGGTAGTACCGCACAGCTTTAGAAGTATATTATTTCTTGATCTTATCTTAGCTGCTATCTTTGCCAGATGCAGTCTGAAAGATAGTGTTCGGTCAAAGGTGACTCCAAGGTAGTTTAGATATTTGTTGTAGGTTATCCGATTACCTTCAAAGTTGATATTCAGATCGTGGTTGGCTAGGGCATTACTTAGATGGAAACATGTCTCAGTTTTGTTTGGGTTAACTTGAAGACCCCATTTCCGAAAGAACTGTCCTAATATAGCTACATCTGCGGTCAATGTTTCTTCAATGCTCTCCATGTGTTTGTGCTGAGTAGTTATAATGTCCAGTCATCAGCATAATCAAACTTTCTCGATTGTGTATCAGGAATGTCAGCCATATACAAGTTAAACAATAGTGGAGCTAGAACTGAGCCCTGTGGTAGCCCATTATTAAGCAAGCTATGTTTGCTATGTTTGTCTCCTATGACGTCCTGGAAAGGTCTACCAGTCAGCATATTATTAATGAGTTGTGAAGTGCCAATGAAAGATGAGGATGAAATGAAACAAAAATAACATAATCTACTAACTTACGGACTAGAAGAATGAGGGTATCAGGAAGGATGATACAAGGTATAGGGAAAGACTCCCTAGGCCTCAGATACCCTAATACTCCGAAACAAGTATGTGGATGCAAAGCTGAACTCATCTGGGGTCCGCGGGTCGCCAACCCTCGTTACACTAGTTTTATATGAAGGGTTTGGACATTGTAGTCATGTAGCGCCGTGTACTTGGATGTGCGTGGACATTTGTCTGATAACCTGTGTTATTGTGATGACTATATCAGCGTGTGTGTATTTGTAATTAATGTAAGGGTCTGGAAAGAGGTGGACTTAAGTCGGGAACCAGCCCAGGATTTCTCTGGAGTAGAAGTGGGAAATCTCGGAAAAATACATTTACCCCGTTCCAGCCCGCAGACCAGAATTATATTTCCTTACAGAGACGAGAATTGAACCCGAAAATCCGGGCGATGGCCAAGAAAGCTAGCCACAACCCCCCCCCCCCTTTTCTCACTAGTTGTGAGCCCCTTGGGGAGTTCAGTTGGAACAAGATGTTCAGTAAAGAACATGTAGCCTACTTTCTCCTAAATGTATGAGTATAGTTATAACTCGTTGTTATTATCAAAGAGTATAATGGAATCATTTCTTGGTTGAAGACCTTAGAAACTATTTACCTCTACCAAACGCCACAACCTAGAAAAAAACTACTACCATCATTGAAGAAAGATAGATAAGAAGTATCTCAAGAATGTTATGGATCTGGAGACATAATCGACCGGACTGGCTGCGTGGCTCAGCGATAACGTTCTCGCTTGCTGGGCCCTAGGTTGCAGGTTCGTATCCTGGCACAGTCAGCTGGCATTTGAGGGTGCACAAATGCGAGGGAGCCGTGTCAGTAGATTTACTGGCACGTTAAAGATCCCCTTCGGGCCAAAATTCCGGCACCCCGGCGTATCTAAAAGCAGCAGTAGTTAAAAGGGACGTAAAACAAATAACATTGTTATTATTACGTAATCGACCTGCCGTGGGCAACATCCAACTTTGAGTTGAGGCATGTCTTTACACGTCTGGTTGTGCATGGCTTTCACAACCCTAATTGAATTAACAAATCTTTCCATGACCCTACAGAGACGTGTGTATACAAACTATGTGGATATTTTCGATTGCTATTTGCCGGAAATAAAAGTATTAATTAATAATCTGAACTAGCACCAACGGCTAGAATTCAGTTACTATGTGAAATCGTTCTGTTCTTTACTTCAAATAACATTTTCAAATAACGCACAATAGGCTGTTACAAACCCTTTAAAATTAAAAGTAAAAATGTATCGCAGTATCATCTTGCCATTCTTAAAGTTCGATGCGCATAGAATGCCAATGGTATACGGTACTAACCAATGGAGTCCCACGTAGACCAGTCGTGACATTTAGTGGAGAAGTATCGAACAATATCACCCTGACAGGGCGAGTGCATTCTAGTAGCCATAAGAAGAAACTTTTCAATAAAATCTTGAAGTTAATAAGTAGGCCGGCGTGCAGTTACCTTTTTGGCTGCTAGATGTCTCGAACAAATCTGCTGGTGAATTATGTTTTAATTAAATATATATTTTCCACCGTAATTTTTCTTCTTCTTTCTTTTCTTAGTCGTTTACCCTCCAGGTTGGTGGAACCCACGGGCTCAGCGAGGGAACTCACCACTACCGCCTCTACGGGCAGTGACCTAGAGCTGGGAACATCTAATCGGAGTGGATACAACTGGTGAGGTGTGATTGGCACCTCGCCCAGGCGGCCTCACCTGCAAAGCGAACAGGGGCCTCACGAGGGAAGGTAATGGATGGTCAGGATGGATAGGCAAGGGAGAGGGAAGGAGGCGGCCGTGGCCTTGAAGAAGGTGCCATCCCGGCATTTGCCCGAAGACGAAGTGGGAAACCACGGAAAACCACTTCGAGGATGGCTGAGGTGGGAATCGAACCCCCTCTACTCATTTGGACCACCCGAGGCTGAGTAGACCCCGTTCCAGTCCTCGTACCACTTTTCAAATTTCGTGGCAGAGCCGCGAATCGAACCCAGGACCTCCGGGGCGGCAGCTAACCATGCTGACCACTACGCTACGGAGGCGACTTTTCCACCGTAATATGCATAATATAACGCTTAATTTTAAAACGTCTGAATCATTACAAAACAATAAATATATAAAATTCAAAGCAAAAAAAAAACAACTCTGATGGGGGTTTGAACCATAGGCAAATGAGTGATAGGCCAACCCTTTACCACGGAGCCATTTGTGCCATTGAACATCGTTCTATATAAAATGACTTACATATAACTTGTTAGCAAATAATGATTTAGACTATAAGATTTCGTCAGCGGAGTATATTATTTATTTATAAAGCATTTCATACAAAGTTTATTTATTTTGTATCAGTACGCTATATTGCATGCAATACTCAAATTAGTGAAATATAAGTCAGGCACAAGATATCCGCTGCCATCTTGTCTTCTTACCAAGACGGCTCAGCTTTTGAAAATCACTTCTGCACTATAGTATTACAAAATAAACTTTTAATTTCGAACGTGCCTCTTCCTTTAGAACAGTTAAATCGATTCTCGGCTCGATAATCGGGACTGGTGGGTCCCATGATATGGATTATAAAGTTTGCATAACTCGCACGGCCGCCATCCTGAAAGGGTACGGCGGATGACCTTGTAGTTTGGTCACAAGACGCGTCCTATATGAAGGTATGTTGTTACCAAATTTGGTAGAGATCGGATAAGTTGGTTAGTCGCTATTTGATTTTACGTTTTGAACGTTTGAGTGGCCGCCATTCAGTTTTGGTAAAGATTTCGGCGATATAAAACATGACACTGAGGTGCCCTTTGCTCGTTCTACCTCTGTACCAAATTTCGTTCAATTCGGTTTCACCGTGTTCGAATTGATAGGGGGGGACAGACATTCAGAGTACACACACTCACACACACACACACACACACAGACTCACACACACACACACAGACAGACACACAATTTTTGGCCCTGTAGTGATCTCATAAGTCTACTTTCATTTTTTGCAAAAATCGAAAGTAGGCTAAAATTGTATTCAAAGGTTTATGTTCGACCCCCACTATTATGTGTCAGGAAACTGTATCATAATGATGGTCATTATAACACTCTTTTTCATTATGATACAGTTTCTCCAGCCAATCAGAGCTCGTTCATTGACCAATTAGGTAACGATACCTTCTCACGTGCGCTCAAAATCCAACATGTCTATATAAATTACCGAAAGTGCACCGTCCATAATGTTCTCGTAAATAAACTGGTGAATATGAGACACTGTACCTTAATATCCTTAAATCCAATTTCTACACAGCGGGTTGTTTTCAAACGATTTCGGTGACATTTTTACTGAATACTGATGCTCAATCTGCACATACGGCATTGAAGCTCACAGAGCGCATGCGTCGGTCGGTCAGTGAGCTTGGACATCAGAGATATCCTACCCTGCGCAGCACCCGATCACAAAATTCTAGTGACAATCTCAACAGATATTTATGAATATTTATGTTAAAACATATAATAAAGTTGTAATTATCGTCGAACATAAACAGTCGTATGCAACTCGCCTATAATGGTAATTAAGACTCTCGTATGGAAATTATAAAACTCGCATACGCTCGTTTTATAAAAAATACTCGTGTCTTAATTATAGCCATTATAGGCTCGTTGCATAATGTACTATTAAGTAATTCATGTTATTATTTTCCAGATTAAAAAAGTAGTTCCGTGAAGAACTATATAGCCTATTTTCATATATCCTACTTATGTTAATTGCTTCTATCAACATACAAAATTTCAGTTTGATTGCTGTAATAGATTCGAAAATATTAAGAACCGTCTAAATATTTCGGATGGTCGTCATGTTGTATTTTTATATATAAGTAGGCCATAGAGTTATGTACTATTACATGAAGGTGTATTATTCAAACTTCAATCGCATGATTATAACACAAGAAATAAAAAACGAGATTTTAAAATTTCGCACAGCTGCCATCTTGTGGTCATGAAAATAATTGAATAAATTAAATGCCAGTGGATTAAAATTTGTGTAAGCATTTACCGTACCAAGTTTCACTGCGTTCGGATTGTTAAATCGCGAAAAACGTCCAATTAAATATTTACATTTCGCGTCGTCGCCATGTTGAATTTGTGCTCACCAGACTATTGAAAGGCCCATCAACATACAAAATTTCAGTTTCATTGCCGTCATAGATGAATAGATATTGAGAACGGTCTAAATATTCCGGATGATCGCCATGTTGGATTTTAATATTATGTAGGCCATCGAGTTATGTACTATTAGATGACGATTATTGCATGGATTAATTATTCAAACGTTGATTTCGATCGCATGATTAGGACACACGGAATAACTATTTAAATTTCAAATTTTGCACAGCTGCCATCTTGAGGTTATGTAAACAGTTGAACTAAATTAGATGTCAGTGCATTACAATGTGTGGTACCATGTTTCACCGCGTCCAGATGGTTACATCGCGAGAAAAGTCTATTTAAATGTTTGAAATTCGCTTGGCCGCCATGTTCGTTTTGTAGTTAACAGGTTTTTGAAAGTCACATAGGTGACATTTTAGTAGTGCCCTTTATCACCGTACAAAATTTCAGGTTGATATTATCAATAATAGTTTCAGAGATACAGAATGCCGGTGAAATACTTCGGACAGCCACCATGTTGGGTTGGTGAGACGTAATACAATTTGAAGCGCACGGTCGGTGTCGGCACAAATATTACTATGAGCTTATCGAGTTTCAATGAAATCACTCCAGCCGTTTTGATTTTATTAGGGACATACACACACATGGACAAAAGGTGATCTCATAAGTCTATTATAACCTATTTTCATTTATGAAAAAATAGGCTTATGAGATCACCTTTTGTCGGTGTGTCTGTCTGTGTGTGCGTGTGTGTGTTTTCCCCCCTAATAACTTCTAAACGGCTCTGGAGCGATTTCAAAGAAACTCGGTAAGTTCATAGCACTATTCCGGACGACTCCGACCGTGCCCTTCAAATTTTATTACGTCTCACCAATGCGAAATATTTCACCAGTATTCAATTTCTCCGAAACTTTTACCGGTATCACCCGGGAATATTTTACGGTTATAAAGGGAACTAATAGAAGTTCACCTATGTGACTTTTGAAAACCTGGTAGCTACAAAACTACATGGCGGCCTTGCGAAATTGCGACTCTTAAATAGTCGTTTTTCGCGACCAAACGCAATGAAACTTGGTACAGTATATGTTTATACACATTTTAAGGCACCGACATCTAACTTCGTTCAATTGTTTACGTAACCTCAAGATGGCTGCTGTGCGAAATATTTCACCGGCATTCTATATCTCTGAAACTATTACCGGTACCACCCTGAAATTTTGTTCGGAGATAAAGGGCACTTCTGGTAGTTCACCTATAAGACTTTCAAAAACCGGTTAACTACAAAACGAATATGGCGGCCAAGCGAATTTGGAAATTTTAAATAGACCTTTCTCGCGATTTAACGATCCAAACGCAATGAAACCTGGTACAGGAAATATTTATACACATTGTAATGCACTGGTGTCTAATTTAGTTCAATTGTTTACATAACCTCAAGATGGCGGCTGTGCGAATTTTAAAATTAAGTTTTTATTTCTTGTGTCGTAATTATGCGATCGAAGTGAAAGTTGGAATAATGAACCTACGCAATAATGTTCCTTTAATGATTCATGCCTCTATGGCCTATACATATAACAATCCAACATTGCGACCATCCGAAATATTTAGATGGGTCTCAATATCTACGAATCTATTACAGCAATCAAACTGAATTTTTTAATGTTCATAGGGGCTATGAACATTAGTTCACCTATAGGACTTTCAAAAACCTGGTGATTACACATCCAACACGGCGGCGACGCGATATATTAAACCCTTTGGAAAATAGCATGTAGACAAGATTCAAAATTTCGGGGTCGTAATGGATTCTTGTGAATGTGATTTAGAGGTTTTGCTATCAACATAACTTCCAGGGTTCATAAGGTTAACTTATTATTATTATAAAGCCAAGAAAAACAACAGGATCTACTAACAAATGAAATTTATTAACTGAATCAAACATAAAAAGGAAAACTATAACCACCCTTTTATTGTTCACTCGCGTGAACAGATCTAACACTGACCAGCCTGACGTACCATGACGACACGGTATGACAGCTGTCAACAAGCATTGTGACGGCAATGTCACCTAAATCAGAGTAACAAAAGAAAACGGATCACAAGATCCAAATATAACAAACAAATAAAATAGTACAAATTTTTAATATTTATGAGCGACACGGATTTTAAGACTAGTTCAAGTAATGAGCATTTTGACGGGCGCTCGTTTCCGACCAAAACAGTTGGTTCGGGAACGGACTCCGTACTGCGAAGGACGAATTACGGAAATGTGGGAACAACAATTACATATTTATATACACTACTGACATGCTCTAACCTTAGATTACCACAACCAAATACACGTGTGTATTATTTAAAATAAGGGCTGCGGAATTACCGACTTATACCTTAAACACTAGGAAGGCATAACATGACATGAACAGGTTTGGCCGGTTGCCAAATTATATTTATATGAATACAATGGCCTTGAAAATAAGAGCCAACAACAACAAAATACAACTTTTAATTTTCACGCCGGAAAGTTTGGCGTTTTAAAACAATGAACAAATAAGTCGTAGTAATGATAAAAGAAACTTGGATCGACAACATGGCAACTTCCCAAACTAAACCAAATAAAATAACCTTAACTCATTAGGCTTTAAAGCAAACAAAACGTGTCATAACGAGCTGGAGACAACCGGGCCTGTTATCGCATCACCGAGAGAGTGGCTGATTTCTTCCCCCAAGTAGTAATTAGTGCCATGCTAAATATAGATTCTGGCCCATAGCCAGCGTACAGCACCTTTGCTAATCGCCACCTGTTAAACGCGTACAAATAAATAACACATTATCTCAAAACATCCTCTCAGGGATTTTTAAGAATACATTCCCAGGTCAAACTTATCCCCACGGATAACTAGTTTGCCGGAATGATATCGCAGTCATGGACAGGCTTTACCTCTCCTCATCATCATCACTTACACCCAAAAACACGTGGCACATTTCTCGAAGATCTCGTCGTAGCATTAATCAGCACACCTCTCAGATAATGACATACAACATGTCCAAATGACAATAAAGAATAAATAACAGGATCAGTCCTAGCCCGAGTTATCAAAGCAACAAAATGCAAATATTCCCCCCACGTAGTAATTAGTTTAACATATCATTAAATCAGTCCATTTATCATTGTCGTTCCTAGGTTCTCATTCACGGCTACACTTTTTATAGATACGTTAATCGATGCGGCCGTTTCGCTAAAAGAATTACGTATACATAAGGACAACATTTAAATTACAAAATTTACTGTACAACATAATTGTCACGCAATGCCAAAATTTACTACACGCATGTCAGTTAAGAAATCAAACCCTGAAATTTAAATTAAACCACACAAATAAAATCTATACAAAGTTCCACACATCTCTCGCGATTCCCCTCGTCCAAAATCAATAAATCAATTTTTTAATACTCATCACTTAAACTGCTTTCCAGAGGCCTCCCGCCTCGTCAATTCCCATCATTAGGCCGTTAGCCCATAACACTGATGGTAATGGAGGATGAAGCTTGCTGTCTTCTCTCCATGGTCGACATTTTGCTGCTGTTAACACACAATTAAATCAAAGTTTTTAAACTGTTCTATCTGCGTTCTAAGTATTTTATTTCCTCAGATCGTCCTATGCAGAATCGTCGACTTTCCCTATTCTATGGCTAATTGCCATCTCACAATTTATGAAAATTTCCAACTTCGTTGCCGACACACAACTATAATTTTAAAACCATATCGTCTTAAGGACGTCTTAAAATGACTGTCGAAGAATAATTAGGAGTGCCCCGATTCATCTCAGACATGTGTATATATACAGAAAGCCTAAAGTTTCAATGGTGGGAGAAAAACAGCTCCTCAATATTTTAAGTAATGGGCCTATAATTATGTGTGACCTCTCAAAATTCTTGTATTTTCTCACAGGTCGCGAATCTGCCGTCGAACATGCAAACCGATCGCTAGATCTTTTTATATCCGATTGCCGCGCAAAACACACTGACGCTATGTTCTGGCGTCATGTTTTCTTATTGGTCAGATAAGTTGGCGTTGGAGCTCTGACCTTACAAATCCCGCCCTTATATTGACGTCACGACTATTCTCCTCTCTCTCACTCCTTGCCTTGTACGCAGCATTTTGGCATTCGATGGTCACGTACGCCACAGCGTCATATCTGATTTTCTCAGAAATCCAAGAATAACATTGGTTGTGAAACTATTGGTCATTTCCAGCCAGCACGTAGCATGTCTTACCAAGTCCAGATTTCTAGCTACATCAATATTACTCAAATATCCAGCATATCATGTATTTAGTATTTCCATCGTTTTTATTAATATGAAACATTATTATTGGACACAATGATAAGGGTTCATCCGACCCCTAGTTGATGAAATTCGAACTCAAATGAAGTCGAATTTCACATCCCCTACTTTTCTGGCTCAAATTTGAAGTTGCTGGTCACCCTCAAAATATAATGACTGCCCGCCTCTGTCTGTTTCAGTAGCCGTCTCGTTCCAAACTCATTAGGAAATTCCTGTATACTTATGCCCTTCGGCCTCTTTCCTTGCTACTCGTCTCCCCTCTCACTCTTTCAAAACATCAACATATTCATTAACGACTTCCGCCTGAACTTGTAAACACGTCAGAGCTGTCTTTTGAGCGCTTTAACCACTAGTGTACCCCCGTATCTTTTGTTGTATGTTATCACGCGAATGTTTAATTTGCTGCAGTAACATTATTTCTCGGTTCGTATGGCTCTCTCTGATGATACAATTTTAAATTTGAGATATTATATACTGCCATGTTTCCTGTGCTCACCTCTCGGACTCTGTAGGCGTTGTTACCTAAATTCGTAACCCCTAGTTGAACTTCCTTAAGCCGCTCCTGTCTCTTCTCCATTTTACCGTGATGTCATCTCCTTCTTCTCCCCCGCGTTGCCATCTTCTTCCTTCTCACTTCTTCTTCTCCGATTCCCGTACAATAACCCTTTTTTTTACCATATTTCGAGACCCTTGCCTGACACGGTCTGCGAATCTCTCCTGCTATTCTTCTGTTTCCTATTGTCGGCTGCTCTATTTTCTTCTTCTCCATGCAGCTCCTCCAAATATCTCTGGGTTTCTACATGCATGGCCTCCAACATTTGATGTGTTCCGTTTTCCTCCTCGTGGTTGTCGGGATTCTTCCGCCGATCTATCGCTCTTTCCCATTTATCATTATTTCCTTCCATGTTACGTGGCTCCTCCAGGTATTGTTGCGGGTCAGCGTGTCTCTCGTTCCAATTTCTCTGATCATCCCTTGGATCCGATTGCTCGTTAAACCGCTGGTTATTTTGTGCGTTATATTGTTGATTGTAACGCCTATTGTCTCTGGGCCTATATTGTTGATTATAGTGTCCTCCACGCCATCCTCGATTGTAAGGTGCGTTATTATTATTCCTATTGTATGACGTTTGGTATCTCCTATTATCTCGCCACTGCTGATTGTTTGTGTTCCGGTAGCGGTTAGTTTCTTCCTGATTGTTATGGTTTCTGTCCCTATTTTCGTATCTCGGTTGAGATCTCGGCTCATATTCTTCGGTGCTCTGCCGTCTTTGGTTATCCCCAGTGTTTGTAGCTTGCGACCTCGTGTTTTTGTTCGGTGTCTTGACTACTTCGACTGCATTAACTAACTCTATCTGTCTCTTCTCTCTCGGGTTGATGTAATTAGTGGTTTCATCTATCTTCCTTAATACCTCTTCTGCCTGGACCACGGTCGTAATATTTGCCGCCACCAAGAATTGCTGAACGCTAATAGGCATCTGTTTTCCTATAGTAGTTATTAGCTCCATTTCGCTAGGGGGATTATCAAGATCTTGCAATTTGACAAGTTGCATGGCGAAAAAATCTGCATATTTCGTCTGATGCGTGGAATGGTATTTACGCGAGTATAAGTCCATTCGCAAGCTTTGTTGATACGACCCACTCCAGTATTTGCTTAGGAAGGCCTTGTGGAAACCTTCCATTGATTTAAATGTGTTCTTAAATCCAAGATACCAGGTAAGTGCTGAGCCCGCCAAGAATTTTTCAACCATTCTTAATTGTCGCGTTGAGCTAACATTTTGGTCCGAAAAATATTCTGTCAGTTCCCTTAAGAAAGCTTTAGGTGTCCCTCCGCTCTCTGGTAAAAACTTATTCGGTTTAAATTCGTTTCCACGGATGACTTGTATAACTTGCGTGGGAAGTTGTGTGTTTTGAGGTGTCGAGCTACGACCCTCATAATTCTGGAATGCTTGCGTGTCTACCGTTCTTGGACTTTGCCCAAGCTCGTGGCTGTCTATTGTGTGCTCTCTTTCCGCATTCTCCCCTTTCCCCTTTTCCATTAGTGTCGCAAACATCGTATTATGTCCAAGTGACTGCAACTCCGATTTTATCATGCGGTCCTCTTGAATTTGAAACCTTAACTTCATATTTTCTTCTAACGCCTGTATTTTCGCGTTATTTTCCCCTAGCTTCTTGCTTACTGCGAGCCGTTCATCTTTCGAATCAGCGCTCATCTTGGTCCAATCTTTCCTAATAGTATCCTTCAATTTAACAAAGCGTTTTTCGACTTCCTGTTGATTAGCCTCCTGATTATCTTCAAGTTTATCTATCCTTTCTCCCAGAGAAATGTTGTTCTGTTCTAATGTTTGTTTAATTTCTTCCTGGTCAATTTCTAACTTTTTCCATTTCTTAATTGATTGTATTTCTAATTTGTTGAGTTCCGTCACTAAGCCCGTGATATTGTTATCTACTGTAATTATCTGATCTTGCATACCCTGTGTCCCTCGTTCGATCATCTCAAACCTTTTTTCTAAGTTTGTGTGTGCTTCTTTAATCTCAGATGAGCTGGTCAAACACGCTTGCTCGATTTGTGCTAGTTTTGCCATAACAGTCTCATCCATTCCTTTTATTTCCTTTTTAAACGAATCTTCGATACCTTTTATTATTCCTAATTGTTTGGTATTGTTAGTGCTAACGTCCTTTGCTAATTGGATTAGCTGTTCTTTTGTGTGCTCTTTGATTTCTACCGTTAGCGCAGCTAGATTTTGAGTGTTCCTTTCGTCTTGTGCGTTTAACATTTCATTGTTTTTCTCAGACTGCCTATGTAATTGTTCACTAACCAGAATGTTTTGTGTAGCGATTTTCTGATTTATATTCTCGTTAACTTCAGATAGTTTTGTGTTTAACTGTGTCTGTATTTCTTCCGATTGTTTATTTATAGCAGCTAACTGTGTCTGCATTTCTACACTATTTGCCGCTAACTGTGTCTGCGTTTCTTCACTATTTGCCGCTAACTGTGTCTGTATTTCATTGGTTATGTCCTTTCTCATCTCACTAAGTTGTTCTCGCGTACGAGCGGATGCTAGTTCAATCACTTCGCGAATTTCTCCCAGAGTTGCCATCACAACAATAATATATTTGAGACATAGGGAAATGACATAAGGGCGGAGCCCTGGATACGCGCGCTCACACATATTAAATATACACACATTAACCCTTTACATACTCAGTTCATTTACTTTAAATTACTCCCACAAACTATAGCATCACTGAGTATAATTTACTTATTATTCCATTTAATTTTAACCCTTTGATTCAGTTATAATCTTCCTGACCTTACTTCACTTACAAAATTTTAACCAATTAATAGAGTATTAATTAGTTTTTAAGGTCTAACCTTCCTGTCAAATAATTCTTTGAGTTTGGCTTTTCTACACAAAGCTAATTTAATTTTATTGGGCGCCTGGAACAGTTTGTTCTAATTTTAATCAAAGTTCAAACACTTAACTTGTTCCACATTTACTTTATTGCAAACTCCATGACTTTATATTTTCAAACATTTGGCGGTACTATCTTCGCCTAACTTACGTTAATAAACTTATCACATGCCGGTGATCTATTTTTTTACTCTAAAACACAAATGCCACACGTTCGGAAGCCAAAGTAACTCTTATAAACCCTTTGGAAAATAGCATGTAGACAAGATTCAAAATTTCGGGGTCGTAATGGATTCTTGTGAATGTGATTTAGAGGTTTTGCTATCAACATAACTTCCAGGGTTCATAAGGTTAACTTATTATTATTATAAAGCCAAGAAAAACAACAGGATCTACTAACAAATGAAATTTATTAACTGAATCAAACATAAAAAGGAAAACTATAACCACCCTTTTATTGTTCACTCGCGTGAACAGATCTAACACTGACCAGCCTGACGTACCATGACGACACGGTATGACAGCTGTCAACAAGCATTGTGACGGCAATGTCACCTAAATCAGAGTAACAAAAGAAAACGGATCACAAGATCCAAATATAACAAACAAATAAAATAGTACAAATTTTTAATATTTATGAGCGACACGGATTTTAAGACTAGTTCAAGTAATGAGCATTTTGACGGGCGCTCGTTTCCGACCAAAACAGTTGGTTCGGGAACGGACTCCGTACTGCGAAGGACGAATTACGGAAATGTGGGAACAACAATTACATATTTATATACACTACTGACATGCTCTAACCTTAGATTACCACAACCAAATACACGTGTGTATTATTTAAAATAAGGGCTGCGGAATTACCGACTTATACCTTAAACACTAGGAAGGCATAACATGACATGAACAGGTTTGGCCGGTTGCCAAATTATATTTATATGAATACAATGGCCTTGAAAATAAGAGCCAACAACAACAAAATACAACTTTTAATTTTCACGCCGGAAAGTTTGGCGTTTTAAAACAATGAACAAATAAGTCGTAGTAATGATAAAAGAAACTTGGATCGACAACATGGCAACTTCCCAAACTAAACCAAATAAAATAACCTTAACTCATTAGGCTTTAAAGCAAACAAAACGTGTCATAACGAGCTGGAGACAACCGGGCCTGTTATCGCATCACCGAGAGAGTGGCTGATTTCTTCCCCCAAGTAGTAATTAGTGCCATGCTAAATATAGATTCTGGCCCATAGCCAGCGTACAGCACCTTTGCTAATCGCCACCTGTTAAACGCGTACAAATAAATAACACATTATCTCAAAACATCCTCTCAGGGATTTTTAAGAATACATTCCCAGGTCAAACTTATCCCCACGGATAACTAGTTTGCCGGAATGATATCGCAGTCATGGACAGGCTTTACCTCTCCTCATCATCATCACTTACACCCAAAAACACGTGGCACATTTCTCGAAGATCTCGTCGTAGCATTAATCAGCACACCTCTCAGATAATGACATACAACATGTCCAAATGACAATAAAGAATAAATAACAGGATCAGTCCTAGCCCGAGTTATCAAAGCAACAAAATGCAAATATTCCCCCCACGTAGTAATTAGTTTAACATATCATTAAATCAGTCCATTTATCATTGTCGTTCCTAGGTTCTCATTCACGGCTACACTTTTTATAGATACGTTAATCGATGCGGCCGTTTCGCTAAAAGAATTACGTATACATAAGGACAACATTTAAATTACAAAATTTACTGTACAACATAATTGTCACGCAATGCCAAAATTTACTACACGCATGTCAGTTAAGAAATCAAACCCTGAAATTTAAATTAAACCACACAAATAAAATCTATACAAAGTTCCACACATCTCTCGCGATTCCCCTCGTCCAAAATCAATAAATCAATTTTTTAATACTCATCACTTAAACTGCTTTCCAGAGGCCTCCCGCCTCGTCAATTCCCATCATTAGGCCGTTAGCCCATAACACTGATGGTAATGGAGGATGAAGCTTGCTGTCTTCTCTCCATGGTCGACATTTTGCTGCTGTTAACACACAATTAAATCAAAGTTTTTAAACTGTTCTATCTGCGTTCTAAGTATTTTATTTCCTCAGATCGTCCTATGCAGAATCGTCGACTTTCCCTATTCTATGGCTAATTGCCATCTCACAATTTATGAAAATTTCCAACTTCGTTGCCGACACACAACTATAATTTTAAAACCATATCGTCTTAAGGACGTCTTAAAATGACTGTCGAAGAATAATTAGGAGTGCCCCGATTCATCTCAGACATGTGTATATATACAGAAAGCCTAAAGTTTCAATGGTGGGAGAAAAACAGCTCCTCAATATTTTAAGTAATGGGCCTATAATTATGTGTGACCTCTCAAAATTCTTGTATTTTCTCACAGGTCGCGAATCTGCCGTCGAACATGCAAACCGATCGCTAGATCTTTTTATATCCGATTGCCGCGCAAAACACACTGACGCTATGTTCTGGCGTCATGTTTTCTTATTGGTCAGATAAGTTGGCGTTGGAGCTCTGACCTTACAAATCCCGCCCTTATATTGACGTCACGACTATTCTCCTCTCTCTCACTCCTTGCCTTGTACGCAGCATTTTGGCCTTCGATGGTCACGTACGCCACAGCGTCATATCTGATTTTCTCAGAAATCCAAGAATAACATTGGTTGTGAAACTATTGGTCATTTCCAGCCAGCACGTAGCATGTCTTACCAAGTCCAGATTTCTAGCTACATCAATATTACTCAAATATCCAGCATATCATGTATTTAGTATTTCCATCGTTTTTATTAATATGAAACATTATTATTGGACACAATGATAAGGGTTCAATATATATATTCACATGGGCGTTTCTGGCAATTTAACCATCCGAGTGCAGTGACACTTGGTACAGTAAATCCTTATACAAATGTTAATCCACTGGCATCTAATTTTTTCAATTGTTTCCATAACCACAAGATGGCAGCTGTGCGAAATTTTAAAATTTCGTTTTTACTTCTTGTGTCCTAATCATGCGATTGAAGTTTGAATACTACACGTACACAATACCCTTCATGTAACAGTACATAACTCTAAGACCTACATATCTAAAAACCCAACATGGCGGCCATCCGCAATATTTAGTCGGTTTTCAATATCTACGAATCTATTACAGCAATCAAACTGAAATTTTGTATGTTGATACAGGCAATTAACATAAATAGGATATATGAAAATAGGCTGTACCGTTCTTCACGGAACTACTTGTTTCATGAATGAAAATAGGCTAACAGGTGATAGATAATTGTTATTCACCAGTCAATTCAGTTATAAGGGGTGATCAAAAAGTTTCTGTTTGATGGCCGTATAGTACAGAATCGGTTTGCCAATCAGGCGAAATTGCCGTGAGCTTTGAGGCACTCATCCCACCAACACACCAGGTTGAAGATCCCCGTGTGGTAAAACACTGTGTGCTGCTGGGTGAAGAATTCCGTAACCGCCTGCTGCACATCCTCGTCTGTCAGGAATCGTCGACCCTTCAAGGCCTGTTTTAAGGGACCGAAGGCTTGTTATCGCATGGGGGAGAGATCAGGACTATAGGGCGGATCCTCGAGTATCTCCAACTTGAGTTGCCGTACCTTTTGAGTTACGACCTTCGTGGTATGGGGACGTGCGTTATCATGAAGCAGCAGCACCCCTTGTCACAGATTTCCCGGACGTTTCACCTTAATTTGCACACCTTAATTTCTCCAGTGTTGCGCAGTACCCTACCCAGTGATGAGGATACCAGGTTCCTTGAAATCAATAAGCAATGGGCCCCGGTAACCAAAGTACAGGGTGAGCAGCGGATGGTTGGCTCTTGAACTTCTTGGGACGAGGGGACGATGGATGACGTCACTGCATCGTCAACGCTTTCAATTCTGGTTCTCATTGTTGGCACCAGCAACAATATGCTCCAGGAACGTGTTGCCTTCAACATTGAAACGTATCAGGTGCTGCAGGCAAACAGCCATTCGGTGTGCTTTATTTTCGGCATTCAACGCCCTGGATATCGCTGCAGCAACATCCTCAAACGGAATATTTTTGATCACCCCTTATAAGTACAGTAATGTGTTTTTCCGACTGAAAAGCGATTGTTTTAATGCTTTTTGTAGGCATGTATACCTTGACAAGTTCACAGAAACCGTTGCTCACACATGTGGCCTAATCCTGAGATAAGGATAACATTATCAGAGTGTGTTTGTTCTCCTCCTGGCGGGGCACAGGTGGATTGTGATAAGGAGCTTCACTTGTCGGGAAGAGTATTTAGAAAGCCTCACCGTTGTCAACTAGTGATGTTCGGTTAATCGAGTAATATCCGACTATTTGAATAATTTAACATTAATCGAAAACGATTAATCGACTGACTGTTCTTTCGATTAATCGACTAATCAAATCCTCCCTATATTATTCTGCTAAGATCCCATTCCGGTTTTGTACCGAAAATAAGGTCCTATTAACACCAATCTACACATATGGGGTACCTACAGGTTCCGTATAACCCCATGTGTGCCCGAAACGCACTCAATTCTTCTTTAAATGACTCACAATTAAATAAATACCTTAAAAAAAGATACAGTCAGTCTGAAAGACAAGACTTTATATCATTTCAAATGACGCCTGCTACAAATGCTACACCTGTTAAAAAGGCAGGAGTCGCATAACGCCATAGCCCAAAAGTAAACTCAGACTCGGTGCATATGCACTGAACAACATGATGACGTCATACGCTCAAGTGCAACCTTAGTACATTTCCTTATTTTCGGAATGATGGATATATAGCTATAATAGGTACACTTTGCCTAAATATAGTCTACAAAGTGTCCTTCCTTGTGTATGTTACCAATAACCAAATAAGAGTCAGTGACAGTGGAAGGACGGGTTGGTTGGTTGGTTCCTCAGTTTAGGGGCTGCGACAACGCCATCATGTAGCCGCGTGTACTTTGGGTGTGTGTAGAATCTGTCTGATAACCGGTGTTAATTGGGATGACTGTATTGGTGTGTGTATCTGTTTCAATTCAAGTAAGGACTGCAGACATGGACTTTTTTCAAGTAGTTCCTACTTTTGCCGCCAAACGCCACCGTCAACGACCAACTAGTTCAGAACTTAGTTACCAGATGCCACCGCAGTCGGCTCCTGACGACGAACGTAGAAACCTAAGAACGTTAGTCAAATGTTTAACTTATATATAATTTAGCTTCACACAGTTGTAATTAGTGGAAGGTTCTTTAACATGTCATAAATCTATGACATGGGACCGCCGCGCCGGCTTTACTGCCCTCCGAAGGAAGGCATACTGAGGGATTTTTAACGCTCTTAAAAAGTCCGACGACTTCGGCCGGGTTTGAACCCGCGATCTTGGGCATAGAAGCTCAGCATGCTACCAACTACGCCACCGAAGCCGCTACAGTCGAAGGACACACATCAATCAAATTGGGAAGGGTTTCCAAAAAAGAAAACGATGAGTTTTCAGCAAAGATTTCCAATTGTTGTTCAATGTAAGACAGGAGCATTTTTGTTTTACCTTGTTTTAGCCCAGTTTTCACAAATATTATAAATGCTATTGCAGCTGAAAAGCCATTAGTGACAAAATTGTAAAATAAACATAATACTCTATACCAACTTTTTTGTTTGTGTACCACTTTAAGAGATGAGAATCTCTCGCGTACCATCTAATGGTTGGGAGATATAGTAACTCTTACCCCCCATCATCACTACGTAGCAGCCCAAAAGATGGATTGTAAATTGTGTTGGTTAGAGTTAAAGTTCAAATAATAAAAAGTGTGTCGAGTTGTTTTATTATTTATTACAATGCGTATTCAAGTCAAACATTCAGAAATGACACTGTACAAATAATATTAATTAAAAAGATCTGAATAATTAAACATAAAAGACGAAGTTCAACTAACAACTTCAAGCTTGAAACCAACTTAGGAATTTCTGGTTTAAGATTGCTGAGTCTCAAATGAAGATTGTTTTCCACTGTAAGCAGCCTATTCCGGTATCTATTCCTGAGATAAACAAGTGAAGAAAATGCAGTCTCACACAAGTACGAAGTAGTGAAAGGCAGTAAATATCTTACTGCTTTGTTAGCTAAGTGTGCATAGTTTGCACGCCTCACAACCCAAAAGTTCACAAGAGCCATTTTTGAAAAAGTTTGCTTTAGTTCCGAATCACTATTCATTTCATAAAACGGCTCCTTATCTTTGGCAACAAATCAATGACGTTTTTATATTTTTCAATTTTATATTTCATATTTTTATATTTTTCGTAACGTATCTATTTTTTTAAATATATTTTTCGTAACATCACCGCTTACCACTGCAGCAGTACGAGCGTACCACAGTTTGGGAAACGCTGCTCTATACCTTAGCATGACATAATTATTCTCGACAATTATCTTTGCAATAGTCACTGAGTGATTTTGTTCTTTTTGTTTCACCACATAAAGTGATAATATTCAGATTTTTGGTCACACAATACACATATACATTGATCATTTGCGTGGTGGAATCTTTTGTTTGTGCATAACTTATGGTAATAATAATAATAATAATATCGTATGGCCTCGGGTGCCTGGTGCAAGCTTTGTTAATTGACACCCAGAGGGTAGCTTGCATGTCGAATTTCGTCGTTCCTTTGAACGCTATGAAAGTCAAGGAGGTTAGATATCTAAACTCCTTGACACTACAGCGCTTTCAAGTAGACAATGGAGGAACTTTGTGTTGGCGGAAAATCCCGAGATTAATTTTGCCATTGAACACGGCCTACTGAATTCAAATGGGTTCTTTAACATGCCAACAACGTATGACACGAGTATCGTGATTTTTGTCGCCTTCAAAAATCACTTACCATGGCCAGGGGCGAACCTGCAATCTTGGGGTTGGTAGTCCGACACTATAACCACTCACCCACCGTGGCAAGCATAACTTATGGTGAAAACCATGTATGGCAAGCCTAATAATGGCATGCCTCTGCGTTTGTTTTGTTTTTGTCCAATTTCTATTTATCATAGCATCAGTTCCAAATAATTCTTCAATGATTTCTTCTTGCTTTCTTTTTCGTCTGGCTATCACTGTATTGTATGCGTCTGTAGGTAGTAGCTGTAACTGAATCCTTAAGTCCTCCAGGAAGTAACTTTCTCTGGAAAGGGCGTATATCATCCTATTTGGGGAGTACTTCCCAGCTCTTTAAAAAAATGTCAATTCTCTCCATATTTCTGATGGTTAATTTGTCCCAGATGAGGCAGATCCCATATTTAGCAATGGAAATTACAGTGGGGTTTTTGTTTTCACAAAGAAAGTATATTATTTAAAAAATATGAGACACAATATACTCGTATTTTAATTAAATAAATAGTTTGCCACGGTGGGTGAGTGGTCAACGTGTCGGTCTACTAACCCTAAGTTTCCAAGTCCGCCCCCCCCCCCCCCCCCAGGGGATCACATCTAGTGGGACGTGGGTTGGCGACCACGGGACTCCAGCCGAGTCCGGCATTGCTTCCACTTACTTGTGCCGGGCTCCTCTCCGTCTTCTTTCCTGTCGACCTCACTTGGTCAACTATTGTTCTCTTCCGACCCGACGGTATTAGGGTATCCGAGGCCTAGGGAGTATCTTCATTTCCCGCCTTAATTGGCCCTTGTCTCATCTTTTCTGATACTCTCCTTCTGCGAGAGGTCAGCCTTCTTTTTCTTTTCATGTTATCTTCTGCCTTGTGCTCAAGGCCCTCCAGGAGGCCGGGTGTTCGTAGCACCACCACTTTTGGTGCACCCTAGATAATGCTACACCCTTAGGGGCTCACGGCTGGTGAGTTCGGGAGTTCGCGACCCCGAGGGATTCCTGAGCTGGGTCCGGTTTCCCCCTTTTGTCCCTTACCTGTGGGGAGAACCCTCTCCTCTTTCACTTTCCTATCTGCCTTTTATCGCTCTCCTTCCTTCCAAGTCCCTCAATCCGCATTCTTCGAGGGCTGAGGGCGTTTCTTTTCCTCCTGTCCTTTATTTTCCTTTAGTTTTCCATTTCTTCTTCTAGTATGTAGGTTAGTAGTTAGTTTTAGTTTTTAAGTTTGCATTTCATTTTCATCTTCACGATAACCCAAACCATCAGGGACCGCTAACCTAGATGTTAGGTCCCTTAAAACAACAATTATCATCATCATCATCATCATCATCATCATCATCACCAGGTTCGCTCCTGGCCGTGGTAAGTGATTTTTGAAAGACAGCAAAAATACGATAGCATGTCATACGATGTTGGCATGTCAAAGAACTCATTTAAATTCAGTAGGCCATGGTCATAATGGCAAAATTAATCTCAGGAGTTTCCGCTAACACAATGTTCCTCATTTCTCTACTAGAAAGCGCTATGTTGTTCAAGGAGATTAGATATCTAACCTCCTTGACTTTCATAGTGATTCAAGGAACAACGAAATTCGACATGCAAGCTACCCTCTGGGTGTCAAATTACAAAGCTTGCACCCGGCACCTGAGGCCATACGATATTATTATTATTATTATTATTATTATTATTATTATTATTATTATTATTATTATTATTATTATTATCTCAAAGAACCCATTTGAATTCAGTAGACCGTGTTCATAATGGTAAAATTAATATCGGGAGTTTCCGCCAACACAATGTTCCTCATTTCTCTACTAGAAAGCGCTATAGTGTTCATGGAGCTTGGATATCTAACCTCCTTGACTTTAATAGTGCTTTAAGGAACAACGAAATTCGACATGCAAGCTACCCTCTGGGTGCCAAATAACAAAGCTTGCACCCGGCACCGAGGCCATACGATATTATTATTATTATTATTATTATTATTATTATTATTATTATTATTATTATTATTATTATTATTATTATTATTATTATTATTAAATAAATGTCTGTTTTGCTTCAGTGAGAGCGTACTGAAAGGAGCGAAGTACATCGCTTAATCAACAAAACAATTAAACAATCAAACTACTAATCGATTAAACTCACAATCGATTAATCGTTATTTGTAGCAATTAATTGATTTTTCTGCTTCAATTAATTGATTATTCGATAACTGAATCAAATCGATTAAAAGTGTCAGTGCTAATGTCAGCCACATAACCCTCCTTTCTTTTTTTTCGATCAACTCTGGTTGGACCGTGTGCTAGCGGGTACTGACTGCACGATAGGAGAGAATGGATGTCACGCTATGGTTCGTAACACATTCCTGAAATAATAATTTATTAACGAGAGTGAAGTTATTAATGCAGATAAACTGCGAGCATGACATCGAAGATCGATCTAGGATTCATACAGACTAGGTTCTTCGATTACCTTCACCATCATCTCTATATAATCTGTTAGACGCAGTGCCATTCCATTACTGAGAACGTTCGCAAACGGCTATAATGTTATCACGGAACCAACTTAAGCTGTCAAATTCATCAATACGTATATAATGCGCTTAAGGGGGTCAAGGGGTACTCTTGATTTTTTTTCATGTGATTTACACGGGCGGGTGTGGTACTAAAGGTCTATTATATCCCTATCCCTATATTATTAAATTATTATTACGATTATTATTATATTATGGCGTACAAGGACGAGACAAAAATCATTTTCTGCCCCTCGGTGGCTCGGAGGCTACTATGTTTTAAGGCTCTAAAACCACGTTTCTGAGATATTCCCAGAAAACTAATTTCATTTAATAAACTAATAAATAGATGACGAGTACAGAAGAAGACCAAATCAGGAGCTATATAGATATACTGAGAAAATCACAGATGTGGCCAGGAAGAGATGTCTGACTTTCTACGGACATGTCTCATGGATGAACCCAACAAGCCTAACCAACCTGCTTCTCAACTACTGGGGGAATAGAAAGAGCGTGACACCGTCGCTAACAGTAGTTAACAAGGATATCCATGAACTGAAGATAATGAAAAGTGATGTTAGAAGCCGACCACATCTCAGAAAGATACTTAAACAGAAGAGTTTTCAGGACAGACCACCCTGTAAGAAAACCGGCATCAGCTGGACAAAAGAGAGATAGGAGAAACATAGCCAGAGAATGCGCAAATATTGGGCAAACATCAAGTCCCTCGCCAAGCTGAAAACTTGAACGTCGTGGTCCTTAACTGGCCCATCCTAAAGAAGAACAAGAAGAAACGAATGAATTAATGCAAGCCGGTAACCATGACAAGAGTATCACAAGAGGTGACGTCCAACTTTCCATCTAATTCTGTAAGAAGCAATGCCACTCAATTTATTAAATTTCTGCGAAAGTTTGCAAATGGCTATAAAGTTATTTTGGAATCAAACATAGACTGTAAATTCAACAATGCGATTAAGGGAGTCAAGGGGTACCCTAGAATTTTTCACGTGCGATATGCGATATGTTGTACAGAAGGTCTATTATATCTCCAAACAGCAACATTATTTTCAAAAATTCCTGGATTGGAATAGTGTTTTATGCAGCTTTTGGGAATTTGGGCCATTGGAGACTAAAAATCCCGAATTTTCATGCACCTCAAGCCTTTATAATTTATGAAAGGGGTCTTCCTGGGGATGGGGACTTTCCACAATTGTGAGGGACAGTTTTAATTTGGCATACATTGCGTTTCTTCTACGAGGTTTTAAATATTATTTTCACGTCAGGAAGTACACGTTAGGTGAATTTAGTTAGAGAGCACATTTTAACTAATCATATTTTTGTCGACAAACGGGTTCATCGTGAAGATGATTTTGTTTGATACTGTGTGGTTGATATATCTTTATGTTTATGTACGCCTATAATTCATGTTCGGGTGCTTGGAGCATCGTAAAATTAGGTATTTTAACAATGAGTCAATACACCAATCATCTATAAAAATCTTCAACGTGCTTCTCATAGAAGGGTGGGTATAAGGAACAACTTTTCAAAATACATGCTAAAATAGGCGAAAAATAAAAATTATCCTAGAAGGACGACCAAAGCATATGTTGCGCTTCTCAATGTGTGACACAAAACTAGGAAGTCTATAAAGGGTCTCCGAAAACCACATACTATGGCCCTTAAATTAACAGTGTCTGCGATATACCCAGAAAACTAACTTTGTTCTGATAAACTTATGAAGGAATGACAAGCCCCTAACTATTGCAACAGTAGCTCAATTGATAACGTCTGGTTATTAATACCGAAGACCGTTCGAAGAGCGGGTACTTCTGCTAGTATAATATAGATGTATGTTTCCCAAAACTCAAGCTCTTAAATCATGCAAAATAGACTTTATTTTTTCAATTTCTTACCATTAGAACCGTCCAGGCCCTGGGTTTGACTTTAGCACATAGATGGCTCTGTGTAGTCGTCTGGGTGATCTTCATGTAATTCTGGAAGCCGCCGCAACAGCGCGTCTCTATTAGGGCTGGTATTTTAATCGATTAATTACAGTTGTCGAATAATCTATTAACCGAAGTAGAAAAATCGATTGATTGCTGCATTTAAATATTAATTAATTGTGTGATTAATCGATTGGTAGTTAAATCGATTAATCGAAGTACTTCGCTCCTTTCACTACGCTATCACAAAAGCAAAACAGACATTTAATTAATTAAAATATATTGTATTATATACATATTAATAATGTACCTTGTATGTGAAAACTAGGCTAAAACAATGTAAAACAAGATTGTTCCTGTCCTAAATAAATTGTAAACAACGAAGGAGAATTCAAAATCCTTGCTGTAAACTCTTTGTCTTCTTTTTCGAAACCCTTCCCAATCTGATTGATGTTATTTCTTCCTGTGTGAATACCGATTAATAGATTCTTCAGTTGGCCGATTAATCATTTATTCGATTAGCCGAACATCGCCTATTACCACCTCTAGTCAGCGGCTTCGGTAGCTTAGCCGGTATCATGCTGAACTGCTATGCCCAAGATCGTGGGTTAAAATCCGGCCGAAGTCGTCGGATTTTTTTAAGAGCGTAGGTCTACAATTAACGCCACGGTTTTTGGCCGGTCTATCCCGGTTTCAAAGTCATTCAGAGGAAGTCGTTGAGCCACAGGCATGTGCATTATTGATATGGGAGTTGCTTTCCGCACGACTGAAAACTCACGTATCAATTGCACATGCCTGAGGTTCGCACCTGTCCTCTGTACAAGACTGTGAAACCAAGGCTCACCTGCCAAAAACCGTGGCGTGAACTGTATGCCTTCCTTCGGAGGGGAAGTAAAGCCGGCGGGCCCATGCCATAAATTCATGGCATGAAAAAGAACCTACCACTACAATTGGTAGCGTGTAGCTTAATTTGTAGGTTATTTGGCTAGAAACGCTCTATCAAGTTACAACGTTCGCCGCTGGGTGTCAGAGACGTCTGGTAGCCAAAATTGGAACTACTTGAAACTTAATTCATCTTCATTGATTTCATCTCATCCATACGCGATAGTACTTGTAGCTCATCCCACGGGTGTCCGCATAGAAGCAGCTACAAACTCTGGCGAGTCGAACATGTCCTCGGACACTCCCAGCACTAAAAGCCATACGCCTAATAAACAAGCTCTAGTCAATAACCCTTGACAAGACGCGCAGTACAAAATAAGGTCAAAATGATCATTGCACCGATACGAAGTCTTTATTTAGATAGATGTTTGCACTCATAAAGCATCATTATTATTTCAGCGAAACGTCAGGACAACAAAATGTCCCTAGAACACGGCCTATAAGCCCGCGAAACAGACATTCCTATTAGAAAAGGAATACTTCACCGTTTTTGAGAATTTGAGGTTACTGGTCCCCACAAACATAATTGTCGAAAAACAGTCACCAAAGTCAGACAACATATTGTCTGCCAAAGAACATTCAATTTCATATATATGTATGTACTTCGGATGTATAGGACACTACAGTATGTCACAATTTTCTAAATTTTACAGGGGTACAGTTTGAAGATGTTCTACTCAGTTCTCCCCATAATTTTCTCGTCTGTTAGTCGTATTTTCGTAAAAAAATGTTAACTGTGTTTTTCACAGAAAATCCACCAGACAGTGCAGAAGTTTACAACCAGATGGTGTTGTATACGGTACCTCTATGTGAAAGTGGACTTGGTGTTCCGTTCCAAGCATGTAACTTGCCCTAATCTTGATGAAGGACAGAGTGTTGTATATCTCTGTGTAGAGGATAAGAAACCCATAAAATTGTGCTAATAAACCCATTTTGGAGAAAAATAGACCTCCTAAGTACAGATGTACTGTAATAATTGACAACATTGTCGAACGTTTGTGTTTTCAGATTCTATTCACATCATAACCTCGAGATTTGACGATGCAATACGCAACATATGATAACCCTACACCAAAATAAATGTTTTGTTCAAGCCTGCGGGATATAATGCAGGAACATGCTTTCCCTTACAACAGCAAGTGTATACATTTGTAGAAAATAAAATTCATCACTAAGCCATTTTGCCAAGAAACATACTAGTTTTTGAAAGGGCATCTCGAATGATCGACTGGATTTGATCAAATATCGTCACACGGAGGCATGTTCATGTTTAAGTCTAATAGCCGGCGATTATGAATTGTAGTAGAATGAAGAGATTTGTTGTACAAACACTCAAAATCGCGACCAGGAGAGAACGATTAACAGAGAAATATCCACAGGCGTTGAAGTCCAACTTAACATTAGAAAGTTGTGTGGAAAAGTTCCTTAATGGGCTGTTTTCAGGATGAAGGAGGAGCAGTTGATGAACGAAATCATTCGTCTGCGATGCTTCGTCCAGCGCTCCTTGGCATGTCTCAACCAGAATCACCAACTTGAAAATCGATGTCACAAGGTTTAGCAAGTAATGAGTAATGATAGTGAAATTTAATGAGAAAGATTTACCAGTAAAAATCATTAGTAGCAGAAACATATCGGTGATGATAGTCACAGATATACAAACCACTATCATTAGTAGCACGTAGCCGTAAGTGCTGTTAGCGAGCTTTGCGACGTAAGATAAGCTGATGTGAGATCTGCACAGATTAATGAGAGGTTCCAAATCACTGGAAGAATCTCGTCTAGAAGAAGGCAGGGTGAATAATTTATCGTCTTCCAGGACATTCCCTCGTTTCATATGAAAGATATCTGTATTACAACCAAAGCGCGCTGAAGTCCGGATTAGGACGGTCACGTCATTTATATTAAATATTCGGAGAAGTTCGCGGTTAATAATTACAAATCTATGTTTAATTCCATGCACACAAATGGTGTACTGTAGAAGTGAGAGGAAGGCTGTGAATTTAGCAATATTGCCAGGCAGATAAGTAAGCGTAAACCATATATGTCTATGAAACCAAATATCTGCGAAGATGATCACTCCAATTACTGTTATGGACTTAAGTGCAAACCGTTGCAGTCTACTATTCAGATGATGTCTGGTGCATTTTAGAGTATGGTCCAAATCTATTAAAGTTGTCACGATTTCTCCGATATTTCCGCACTTCATAATATGCAAGGTAACTGGCGTAATGACATTGGCAATAATCAAACAGCAAGTGAGATAGTGCACAAACATGGCGGAGACAGGACGATCATCGATCATTTTATCTCTTTTAAAATCATCTAATATATGAAAAAGTACACCAGTCGTCAGCAATACAAGCAGTGTTAGAGAATAGATTGAAGCACTCAAAGAGCGACGAACGATTGGTAATCGTGTATCTTGTGAGACGAGAATGTATGGAGCAACACCAAACACTTTAGAAACTATGAAGAGAGGCTTTAGAGATGACTGTAAATCCATGATTAATGATGAACACTACACTCGAAGATCCTGAGAAGACGGTGTATCAGAACTTTCTTGTAGTTTTAAATGGGACACTTGGCTTGACGATTCCAAATAAACGAGAGTGCAGAATTTTACGAACGTATTACCTGGAACACTTTGCTTGACGATTCAGAACAAAGCACAGTGTAGAGCGTTATAAAGGTATTACATGGAGCACTTTGCTTGACAATTCAGAGTAATACAACATTCAGAATTTTGCAACCGTATTACATGGAGGACTCTGACTGACAATTTAGAATAAAGCAGAGTGCAAAACGTTCAAATTGTATTACACGAAGCACTTTGCTTGACAATCCAGAATGAAGCACAGACGTATTACATGAAGCACTACGCTTGGCGATGCGGGATGAAACAGTGCAGAAATTTGCAAATGCATTACATAGAGCAATCTGCTGAATGATCCAAAATAAAGCACAGGACAGAGCTTTTCAAACGTATTACATGAAGCGCTTTGCTTGACGATGCAGGATGAAACGGTGCAGAATTTTGCAAATGCTTTAAATGGAGTACTTTGCTTAATGATCCAAAATAAAGCACAGGACAGAGTTTTACAAACGCATTACATGGAGCACTTTGCTTTACGATCCAGATTAATGCACAGAGCATAGTTTAACAAACATATTAAGTGGAGCACTTCCTTGAAGGTCGAGTAACGTACGAATTGGAACACTGTCCGGGGAAATTTTTAGCTTGTAAACTGGAAACTGTGATCAAGTTTTGCGAGATGCTTGATTAAAATTACCGTGATTTTTTCTTTAGACAAACGTAACAAAAGAAAATTATTCTTCTATATTATCCATATTTGTAATACAACGTGTGAATATAGTCCATGTCTCGAGACCCCTGTCTATAGGAATTTCGCTGAAAAAAGACTTGTGCACGTTGCTTCTCGAATCAGTCAAAGACAAATACAAGATCATGTTACGAAAATGATTTATTTTACATATTTCTATCTCACTGTCATATGGGCATATTCTAATGATACCAACTTTTTAAAATTCACTAGATATTTTCGATTAGACTGAAGTGAAAGACAGCCATTCGATGAAGCCCTTCTAGTCTGATGTAGACATGAACACATAAAATGAGTTACTATACGTAGCAGTGGAAACATCAAAGCAATGTAGGTGCCAATTTGTCCCATATTTACGACTTGACGATTGTATACGACTTTAACAACAACAACAGACATGCAAGATTCTCATTTGATTCCAATAAACTGGCATATTAACGTATAACGCCAGCCGATAAGCGGGAACTGGTCAGAGATAGTGTCTTACTTCGTACAGTACGTTGATTGGCAGCCAGTGATTATCGTCTGCGTGTAGACATTATACCTAATATTATTAATAGAGACCGAAACCCATTTGGAAACATTATCACATATCATTAAATAGACTGGATTCGTGGCTAAGCATTGACACGAAGGGTACCCGGTTCGATTCCTGACCAGGCCTTGGTATTTTTCGTAATCTTCTATGGTTAATTCCTCTGACGCGGGTACTGGTATTTGTGACGTTATCATCATTCATTTCTTCCTCATCACGACACGCCAACGCATGTGCGTCCACTCATAAACCTACACCAGGCCTCCTCGGAGGTCGTACGTTGTTAAAAGCCTACTTTACACATTTTGCAAAAATGAGGAAAAGGTAGACTTATGAGATCGGGCAAATGTGTGTCTGTCTGTCTGTCTGTCCTTCTGTCTGTCTGTCTGTCTATCTGTCTGGCTGTGTGTGTGTCCCCCCCCCCCCTATCAACTCCTAAACGGCTGGAGCAATCGAAACAAAATTTGGTAGGAGTAAAGATCTATACCTGAATATCTCACAGCCATATTTAAAAATGATGTCAACGCTACCAACTGCTGAAAAATCGCAATTGAAATTTGAGCTCCATGTTGGATATCTGGGAAGGTATGAATGGGAGCTATTTCAAAATTGGCACACGTATAGATAATAATACTGCAGTTTAATTTCCAGGAGGCCATACATGGCAGTGTTGCCAAAATGATTATATGCTTGCTGATAGGTCCAATTTTTAAATGCATATAACTTCTACACTATCAATTGGAATTCAACCAAATTTCGTATGTACTATGTGTACATACACAGATATGAATGAGCATATTCTTAAGAGCCACCAGGGCTGCCGACTGTTAATAAATGCACTCCCTATTGTTTTTATCCAAATACCAATATATCAGAAAGTATGCAAGCAGACAGCTTTTAAACTATGCACACGCATAGTACCTGACATTCTATATTAATTTGGAGTAACTTATATACGTCAGTGCTACCAACATGATTCTAAGCCTGCTGAGAGGACCAACTTTAAATACACGTAACTTCAATACTATCATTTGGATTTCAACCAAATTTCGTGTGTGTTACGTGTACCATAACAGATAGGACTATGCGTATATTTAGGAGCAACCAGGGCTGCCAACTGTTAATAAATACAATCTCTATTTTTGTTACCCTAATATCAATATATCAGAAAGTATGCAAGCCAATAGCTCTAAACTTTGCGCACGTATAGTACCTGACATTCTAGATTAATTTGGAATAACTAATATAGGCCTACGCCAGTGCTGCCAACATGATTCTAAACCTGCTGATAGGTCCAATTTTAAAATGCATGTAACTTCTCTACTAACTAATGGATTTCATTCTAAATTGACACAACATTAGATCATATTACTTCAGATTATTTCTGACCAATACATGTATGTCATTGATGCCAACATGATTTTACGCGCGCTGTTAGATGCATTGTTTAACTGCATGGAACGTCCATGCTATCCATTGGACTTCAACCAAATTTTGTATTCTGTACCTTAAGAGATGGAACTAAGAATATACTCAGTCATCAGGGCTGCCAACTGTCGTTCTCTATTAGGCTACATTATGCCAGGTATACAGTATTTCGAACTAATTAGAAATTTCGATATTACCAACTTAATTTCGTCATTATTCTAGATAGATCCATTTAGATTAATCATTGGCATGAATCTTAAATTTTAAGAAAAGTAGGCTCTTTAGTTCGTCACGGAACTTCTTGTTTTTGTTATTATTATTGGGATGGGGAATTCATTCATTCATTCATTCATTTTTTTTTAAATCACTTATTTAATCAATATTTGTTGTTTCATTTGAGTGGCTTAGAAATCGTGGTCATTTAGCCCCGTATATTATGTTGATTGTTGAATTTTTATTTGATTAACTTTTGTAAGTGTGATCGCTGTATTTGTGTGTGTATTTTTAAGGTGAGGATTAGGAAGGAGGTGGTTGTGGCATTAAGTTAAAGTGGAAAAACCACGGAAAACCACTTCCAGGATGGCTGAGGTGGAAATCGAATCGAACCCCCTCTTCTCAGTTTTGCCTCACGAAGCCGAGTGTACCCATTCCAGCCCTCAGCTCAGAATTACATTTCTGGAAGAGCCGGGAATCAAACCCGGACTTCCGGGGCGACAGCGAAGAACGCTAGCCGCTACACCAGGAAGTGGACTCATAGCAGATATTGTTATTATGAGTATTAGTAAACTCATTGAGTTTGACGACTAGCGGCGCACCTCGTGGCCACCGTGAGATCATTCTGCTGGGTAGATGAAGAACTAACGTCATGAAGTCATCAGATTGCTTCCACATCGCGGCTTCGGTGGCGTAGTTGGTAGCATGCTGAGCTTCAATGCCCAAGACCGCGGGTTCAAACCCGGCCGAAGTCGTCGGATTTTTTAAGAGCTTTAAAAATCCCTCAGCATGCCTTCCTTCGGAGGGGAAGTAAAGCCGGCGATCCCTTGTCATAGATTTATGGCATGTTAAAGAACCTTCCACTAATTAGACCTGTGTGCAGCTAAATTATATAGGTTAAGAATGTAAACAACGCTCTTAGGTTCCTACGTTCGTTGCCAGGAGCCGACTGCGGAGACGTCTAGTAGCTAAGTTCTGAACTAGTAGTCGTTGACGGTGGCGTTTGGTGGCAAAAGTAGTAACTATTTGAAAAATTCAAAGTCTACAGTCCTTATTTGAATTAAAAAACAGAACACACACTAATACAGTCATCACAATTAACACCGGTTATCAGACAGATTCTACACACACTCAAAGTACACGGGGCTACATGACCGCGTTGTCGCAGCTCCTAAACTGAGGAACCAACCAACCAACCAACTGCTTTCACATCACTGCCACTTTCATACCCCTCAAGGAAAGGGGTAAGTTATGTTGAAAGTACAAAGCTTCCACTTTGACTGAGGTAGAACGTCCAGCTAGAGTGGGTTACGCCGAGGTTCAAACCGAAAACTTGACACGTGTCAAACCCTTGCCAAGCGACTGAGATTTAACCATTTATTGATTTGTTGGTGTCAATTCTATACGAGAGAACACCTGTACAACGACAGTGCTGTGAATAGGACTATTTTAACGGATAACTAAATAATAACAATGTTATTGGTCTTACGTCCCTTTTAACAACTTTGGCTTTTAGAGACACCGGGGTGCCGGAATTTTGCCCCGAATGGGATCCTTAACGTGCCAGTAAATTTACTGACACAGCTCCCTCGCATTTGCACACCCTCAAATGCCAACTGACGGCGCCAGGATTTGATCCTGAAACCTTGCGAACAGCAGGCAAGAACGTTACCGCTGAGCCACGCAACCAGTCGATGGATAAGTAAGCATATCCATTATAGAAGTCAGTGTGCATGATTTAAATCATCATATCGTGTTGTGTCGCTTAGGCTAAACTACACTGCTCAACAAAATATTGGACTAGCATAGATTTTACTACAATGACTTCTTATAGTAAACCCATTGAGGTTTATGCAATAACTTATTAACAAACTAAACATCAGTCCTTCTGAAAACAATAACAATCATGGTTAGATAACAACGAAACGGTACAAAAACAAAGCAAACTTGCTTCTAAGTGTCCCTTTTGAACACAAGAACATTGAAACTCTGTATCTCATGATGATCAGTATCAGTCGTTAGTAGTCCTCCCCGCACACAGAGGAGACATGCTCTGAATGAGACCATCAAGTTTATCTTATCCCAAAGAATAGGGGGTAACATTAGGCTTGAATATGTCACAATATGAAAACCATATTCAAGCCAAATGTTACTGTAGGCAAATCCTTGCGATCGGTCAAGATTTCAGTTGGTCTTAACTGTGCTGGAGTATATACGATTCCATGTTCCTGTCATCCGTCATCCCATCGCACTTGCCCAGTCTACAGGTCCATGGCAAGAGCAGAGAGGAAGGTGGCTCGTTCCCGTGGACCGCCCGCTAGGCCCCTGCTTCGGCAGGCGACCCCCCCCCCCCCCCTGCACTCACCGGTGACGGAGGCTCGGTACCAGGGACCCCCATGGAGATCAGGTAGTGGCGCAGGTTCTACGGATACTTGTTCCACTGCTTGATAGCCGGCAAGGACCGCGCAGTGCCGAGTTCTAACGGATTTCCCGGAGACGAACTGGCGAGAAGACGGACATGGATCTGGTGCATGATACCTTCTCCCAACTAACAACAACCTACTCATTTCCATACCCCGATTTCCTTGCATGTGGCAATAACCCAGCCGCCAGGTTTTACGTGTAGACAATCTTTCCTTTCTATCTATGCGGTTTTCCCTGGCCCTACAATCCAACCCTTATATATGAGTACATATTTATATGTGCACATATATAAATATACCAATGTTAATATATACTAATTATGCCTGGTAAATCGCGACCGCGATCGGACAGGCACTAAGTCCTAAATGACATTCCCTATCCAATCCCCTATGCTTTCTCTTTTACTATCGTAGACTAACTGCATGTCGGAGGCACCAGTAGTAAAGTCGGGTGCCACGCGTGGGGTGCGGGTACTCTTCCCCCCCCCCCCCCCGAAGAAAAAAAAGGTCCCACTCCTCTATAGCATACAATATTGATGACGGCAGTCCAAACTTTTGTTGTGCAGTGTGTTTACAAGTGCATGATATTCATAATGAGAACCCACAGCCTGCTTCCAGTCGACGTATCGGGTCAGGGATGGAATTAATAAAACCCCCATCTAGCGGCGAGGATATGAGCTGTACCGGCTGCCGAGGCCTGTCGCACTCCTCCGAGGCAATTATTAAATGAATGACAGATGAAATGAAATTATAGTGGAGAGTGTTGCTAGAGTGAAAATTTGACAGGAAATACCGGTGTACCCGGAGAAAAACCTGTCTGCCTTCGTTTTGTCCAGCACAGATCTCACATGGAGTGACCGGGATTTGAACCACGGACCCAGCGGTGAGAGGCTGGCGTGCGTCACCTAAGCCACGGAGGCTTTGCATAATATTCTTTTTTTTAAGTAAATTTTACCCACCAGGTTGGTGGTTCCCATGGACTCAGCGAAGGAGCTCACCACTACCGCCTTTCCAGGCAGTGTCCTAGAGCTGAGAACACTTGGTCGGATTTGATACAACTGGGGAGGTGTGATCAGCACTTCGCCCAGGCGGCCTCACCTGCAAAGCGAACAGGGGCCTCACGAGGGATGGGAAGGGAAGGGATGATTGGGATGGATAGGCAAGGAAGAGGGAAGGAGGCGGCCGTGGCCTACAGTAGGGACCATCCCGGCATTTGCCCGAAGACGAAGTGGAAAACCACGGAAAACCACTTCAAGGATGGCTGAGGTGGGAATCAAACCCTCTCTATACATTTGGACCACCCGAGGCTGAGTAGAACCCCGTTCCAGTCCTCGTACCACTTTTCAAATTTTGTGGCAGAGCCGGAAATCGAACCCAGGACCTCCGGGGCGGCAGCTAACCATGCTGACCGCTAAGCTACGGAGGTGACGCATAATATTCATACGAGTGGATATTCATATCCATCACGACATGCTTTGTTTGAAATTCCAGTCCAAGTATTTCCCATCCTAGTGTTAAGGCGTTGCTGTACTTTCTCCCATACAATACTTTTAAAATGAATGCATCCAATGGCCATTTTTTTTACAGGATGGGTTAAGGAAGGGGTTTTGGAAGAAAACCGGCTATTGACCCATTGAAAGGAACCGTCCCGGCATTTGCCAGGTGGTGAAAATGGGAAACCACGAGAATCATTTTCAGGACGGCCGAGGTGGGATTCAAACCCACGCTCTCCCGATGCCAGCGAGGCTCAAGGTAGCGCGTTAAGGCTCTCGGCCATCGCGGCTGTCTTCACCCACACAATGCAACTGGACAAAAATAACATCGCCACAAAGTAGTTTGTTTGAGTGTTCAGTACTAAATATTCTTTTACCAAATCATAACTTGTATATTGTCACGAACTACATGAATAATGATAGTCAAGTGTCGCGATAAGTGAGGGCTAGACGCCATCATGACATGTTATTTGAACTTTGATCGACCACCCATACTTCTTCCAACCTTGAGGAATAATCGTGAGTAATTCCAGCTCACTTATTATATGGTGAGTGTTGATATATTCATCTGATTACTTTGCATTAGCTCTGGAATATTTGGCTTCTTTTTCGTCACCGCCTCGTTGCATAGTTGCTTTGAGGCCCGAGTTCGAATCTTGGCTCAGCCAAGAAATTTAATTTTTGGTCTGAGGATTGGAACGGGGTACATTCAGCCTCATGAGGCAAAAATGAGGAAACGCGGGTTCGATTCATACCTTCAGCAATCCTGGAAGTGGTTTTCCGTGGTTTCTCACTTCTACTCCAGGCTAATGCCTGGATGGTTCCTAAACTAAGAGCACGGCTGTCTCCTCATCCTCATCTGAATTACAATTATGCACACCAGGGACGTATATAGTGTTTTATTTTGGGGGTTGCCCAACCGGAGGTTAGAGGGCATGGTATATATCCCAAAGAATAGGGGGTAACATTAGGCTTGAATATGTCACAATATGAAAACCATATTCAAGCCCAATGTTACTGTAGGCAAATCCTTGCGATCGGTCAAGAATTCAGTTGGTCTTAACTGTGCTGGAGTATATAAGATTCCATGTTCCTGTGCACAGTGGGTCAAAATCGAAATCTAGGAGGACAAAATTATTTTTACGTTTTAATCATGAATTTAGAGTGAAAGCGACGTATATAATTTGTTTACTTCATAATAAACATCAGTTAAGGCCTTTTTTAAGCTACGTCTACACATGCAAGAAATTGTCTATGACTAGGAGTAGGATAGAGCATTCAGTTATCTCTTCAGAACAATTTTCTACACCTAATTTACTTTTAACAGAGTCACAAAGTTCCACTTTTGACATAATCGTCGAACCCAGTGCTTCAAACAGTTGTAAACGTCTGAGAACTGGTTGCGCGGCATCTTCTAAAACGTAAAATAACTAAGTAAGTTGCAAAAAGATGCAAAAAATCTTATAACAGGCGTAAACTACAAGACTTTATCTACATTTTAACATTAAGTAGAAAGTGACACAGAGTGGCGCGACATACTAAAAATCTAAGTGAAAATATAATTTTATTAATAATAGTTAAATATTATATAATGCAAATATAGCTAAAATTACGTAACAATTACGCCCATTAATAACTGAAACACGTTACAAAGATCGTTCCTTCAGCTGCATGTTCCATCTTAAAGCATCAAACTAACCACAAATACAACCAAACCACAGCCACTTACATTCACCCTCCAATTCAGATTCCTCGAACAATGGTGACAATTTACACTAAGATGCGTTTATATCCCAGAATAGTGAGCGGCAATTATATGAGAATGCTGTAGAAGTAATAAATTTTGATTTTTTAATTATGAAAATAAATAATTTTGCGCTCCTAGATTTCGATTAAGACACACTGTGCTGTGGTTACGAATATATTGGACAGACATGTAGGAGAATCACAACAAGGGTCAATGAGAATCGTAGGCATTCGCGTCTTTGCCAACCCGAGAAGTCTGTGGTTGCTGAACATGCCATACAGAATGACCAGTGAATTCTTTTTGATGAAACATCTGTCATCTGTATGGGGAAACATTTCACAACTCGTATGATTCGGGAGACGATTGAAATAAGTAAACAGCCACACAATTTTAATAGAGGTGATAGTTATCACTTGAGTAAATCATGGCTGCCCTCTATAGGTACATTACCAACATCTTCTTGGTCTCCGGAGGTCATGGAGTAGGCCTACCGTAACTATTTGTTTTGACATGGCTTCCTATCTTATACCACCTGCTGCTGAATATTGCGCCCAAGTATGGCTTAATAGCCCTCATGTGAGAAAAATTGATGTTCAACTACATACAGCAATGAGGACAATAACAGAATGCATTAGATCTACTCCTCTACAATGGCTTCCACCTTTAAGTCATATTGCTCCACCAGATTTGCGAAGACAGAATGCCCTTCTCAAGGAATATGAAAAATTGATAAAAAAAATCCACAGCTCCCAATTCACTCTGACGTTCCTATGCTTAAAAGGAGTAGATTAAAATCTAGGCGGCCATCCATAATATTGGCAGAATCGTTACAAGAAATGGGCTTTAACATGAACAAGAAGTGGTCGGAAATGTGGAGTAGAACTGATAACGTCGAACATCAGACTCTAATAAGAACCACCACAAAGCCACCAGGCATGGAACTCCCGCGACAAGCATGGAAAACAATTAACAGGATTCGAACAGGCCATGGCATCTGCGCAGAGAGTCTTCACCGCTGGGGAAAGGTCCCATCTCCCCAATGTGATTGTGGCCGTGAACATCAGACCATCCAACACATTATATCAAGTTGCAGCCGTCGAGCGTACCCTAATATGGACGTAGTCCCCTATCAAATGTACAAAAGCAGGCTCCCGTGTGCTCCTTGATTATGCAAGTGTGGAAGTAGTCTCAATTTCTTCGTTTGACCTTGAAGAAACATATTTTCGATGGCGGCACTCTTGAAAATCGTGCGTTTGAATGCTGCGGGCAAAAACAAAATGGCCACCATCGCAACACGTTCACCTACTTATATCAGTAACCGTTGGGATTAAAGAAAAAAGGTTCAAACAAAAAATGTAGCTACACATATTCTGCACCGAAAAGTTTATTACAACTTGTTGTGTAGGATCAACCGTTTTCTCATAAAAAATACTTTTATATTTTTCAAAAGTAAAAATGATTATGCCTCAGTATGGGAGCAAGCGCATATTCATATGCTTGGCATTATTCTTAGGACCTGTTATTAATTAATACAATTTTTCATGGTACTATATTAAGCTATTATTATATTTCTTGGTTTGAAATTATTGTGTTTGTTTCAGAGCAGAAGATAAGAAGACAGAAGGAGCCTGCATTTGATGCTATTTGAAAAATAAAAGGAAGGCAGACAACAAGCTATGCTGTTTCATCTGTAGTGCTCAATCGTCAGAGGAATGGTTTTCACAACCTTCAAATGACTCTTATGAGAAAAATATTGTGTGTCTAAAAAATACTGGCCACATATGGCGAAGAGAATAGTGAAAACATATTGAAGAAGTTCGGAAGTGATTTTAGCGTAGAGACATTGAAACAAAACAATTTGAAGTGGCATCGATCTTGTTACAAAAATGTTACCCACAAAACATAATTGATAGGCTTCAGAAAAGGTACGAGTGTTTGTAGTCAACGTCTACAGATAAAGAGGGATGTACAGAATGCATTCAACCTACTCAAACAAATGTACTTTCCTCGGAGGCTACTAAATATACTAGGTCACAAACCGTTGCTACGAAAAGGACAAGTGCTTTTATTGTGATCAGGCAGCGGACAGAAAAGAAAAACTAAGGAGAGTTTCAACCTATAAAGCTGGCCAAAACTTGCGTAAATCCATTGAACTTACAAATGATAATAAACTCGGAGTAAGGTTAAATGAAGCAATAAATATTAATGATACCCATGCAATTGATGTCATGTACCATCGAAAATGTTGGACAAAATATGTCACGAATATTCTTCAATCTGACAATCAGAGATATGATTAAAATCATCCGCACGAGGAGAGGAATATTTCGTCAATGGCGTCAGAAGTCGAATTCATCAATATTTTGGAAGAAGAACTGTCAGAAGGTCAAATGTTTGCCATGGATGTTCTTGAAGAAACATATAAGACTATTTGTGCTTCCAATAATGTACAGGAAACGTCTATGTCACGTAGCCAGTTGAAGGTATTTATTGAGAAGGAGCTATCGGACAAGGAAATGGAATTTTCTCGCCCCAGACAGTGTAACAAACCTGAGCGAGTTTCCATGAAATGTACCGGAGAAGACTTGTTAGCAGAGGCTGAAAGTTATGGTGACCAAAGAATGACAGAACTTAATGTTTTGTTTCAGGCTGCAAACATAATCAGAAATCTTGTATTGAAATCAAAGTTGTGAAAGATCTCAGTGGTATTATTCCAAATGAAATTGATTGCTTCTTTAAGTGGTGAATTGGGGGAAAGAAGGGCATTTCATCAGAGAAAAAGGAAAAACATGAAAAAGTTGAAAGGCGAGCCACAAATTATGGTGGCAAATTGTCTCTCTCGCAGGCAAGTTGATAACAAGCAGTCTACTCAGTTTTATCGTACAAGGGACTTACCACTTCAAACAGCTATCTGGGTGACAATACACAGGTCAACCCGCAGCCATTTCCTAGTAAACCTTCGGCATAGTATTGAATGAAGCATTGATTATAGTCGTGTTCTAAAGTTGGAAACACAAATCGCTGCAAGTGTTTCGAAAGAATTCGTGACAATGACGAAGTTTACATGCCACCAGACATTGTATCAAATAGATTTATACATTGTGCTGTGGACAACCTTGACTTTTCTGAAGACACTGCAGATGGTAGGAGAACATTTAATGGGACAGTCATAACTGTGTATCAGGTTATGAACGATTCTGATACATTTGTACCACTATCATTAGCTACACCAAATGAGTGTCGAGCAAAATCATTTGACAGTGCTCTGCCAACCATAATAACATGTACAAATCCACCTAACTGGAAAACCTGGTGTCCCCTTCCTGTGGTTTCAGTCACTCAAATTAATCACCTGAACATTATTAGTGAGGCCGAACTAGCTGATGCTGTTTTTTTTTTAAAGAAACTACATACTGACTACGAACAAGAAGCCTACTATACATTCTCCAACACGGGCTGGCTATAACAGCCTCATTATAGATCAAAAGCCTGTGCCAAGAGTAACCATGCTACCTATGATGCCAGAGTCACCAACTAATCAATCAGTGCAGCTTACTGTGATGAAGCAGTTGGAGAAACTGAATACTTTAGTCCATGATACAAGTTCAGATGTAGAGGCCACGAAGAAAAGGAAGAAGGTAGTTTTCACAGTTGACATGGCTCTTTACAAACCAATAAAACAGCTGGAAATGGCTGTCAATGACTATAAGGGAAAATGGCTTTTGAAGCCTGGTGAGCTGCATATTATAATTGCTCAACTCCGAACAATTGGAGAGCTCATTGAAGTTTCTGGAATACCCGAAGTGTGGGTTGAATGTGGATTATATTCTGCTGCAACAATGAAACAAATCCTTGACGGTAAACACACCAGAAGAGCAATTGAATCTCACATAACTACTGCCTCTGCGCTAACTATCCTACGTCTAGAAGAATTTGAGAATGAATATACAGGACAATTAGACTGTTTGAAGCCTCATCTGCAAGAACTGGTAGAAGAACTCACAGCTAGTGAGAACAAAGATCTGGAAAAGGTACATGCCGCAGTAGTTTCTACCATTAAAGAAAGAAGACTTTTTGAAGAAATAGGACATTTTTCAGCAACAAGATAGCTCAAGCATCCTGTTTTCAAACTAGCGTGCACATATATGGATATGGTCCAAGCTATGATGAATTTCATAAGAGCTGTAAGAATATCGGATTGAATGCTGTATTTAGCATCTCTCCACGAGTTTGTTAAATACGTCTTTACATTTAATAGATTGAACTATGCTCGGATGATCACCCTATATATTTCAGACATGGAAAACCTGGAATCCACAGATCCAGAGATTTGGGAACAATTTATGGAAGGTAATTGGGTTGTGAACAGCAGTAAAGTTCCATTTTGTGCTCTGGTGCTGATGAAGCTTTGGAACACCAAAATCGAAAACTAAAGGTACATGGGGGCCTGGTTGGTATAACACTTAATGAGAATGCTCGAACTCCATTCTTTCTTGCTAATTCGGAACTAACTAGAATTGCAAGCGAAACCGAAAAACTGATAGAACTGACAACACGAAGTAAACATCATGAATTGTCTGTTAAACTTCAACAGCGCCAGGATGATAATGTACATAAACTAAAGGAAGCGTTTCAAAACTCGACAAATCCCTTCCAATGCAAAACTGATGACCTCATTCATATCCTAACTCAGCGAGTCTTTCCACAGGAAATATAAGTGTCTTTAGGCAGTGTTGCGGAAGTTGGTCAAGATCTGCATAATATTTACTTAGATAAACGAGTTCATACTAACAACATTCCGTTCTGGGCTTCTATGAAAAAGAATGTCATTAGAACGTGTAAAACGGCAGCGAAAAAGGTTAAAATTACCATCAAAGACAAAACCATTGCCATAAAGACAGACTTATATCTTATTTAAAGATTGTTGATAGCTTCCAGAAGCAGACCTGATATAGATTTGAGGCACAATTTGAGCAACTACGAATTTTAAGCACTACCGAAGTCGTTGTTTGCAGTTGACGGGAGTATGCACCATTGTCTAGCTAAGTACAAACTTACGGATGCTCTTGAATCAATGCAAGAGATACCAGCCGAAGGAAACGAAGATAATCACGCTTTCACCACACCTACCACAAACCTAACACAGTGAAGACATGTAGTGACCTCGGTGTAAGCTTCAGCCAATGGATTGGACAAAAATTCAGCAAGTACAGTGAGGTACATATAGTTTTTGACTCTTACATAGAAAACTCATTGCAGAAAGCAATGCGAGAGATTCGGCCAAAGGGCTCAGATCCAATGAGGTACAAAAATGGACCAGAAACGAAAATTGGAAGTATACCAATGCACAAATTATTGGCCCATGTTAAGACGAAGGATGAACTAACAGAGTTCCTTTCCGATCAGATTCTTCAGTTTGACGTGATAAACAACAGAAGGTTCGTACTTAGTTGGAGGGACAAAGCAGCTTCATCACATGGTGATGATATATCCAGTCTTGCAAGTACGCAGGAGAAGGCCGACACAAAGATCATATTACATGCAGCTTATTTAGCACAGAAAGGAATTAAAACTACTCATGTGTTCTCCCCCGATACTGATGTCCTGATTTTAGCACTAAGGCGATATCCTCAACTTTCGAAAATTTTTGCGTTTTTCCTCGGCCATGGCATGAAAAGGTTCGTTCAGATAGGTTCAATTTGCAGTGCACTCGGACCTCTGAAAGCCTCTGCACTCCCTAGATAACACGCTCTTTCAGGAGCGGATGTAACAGGATTGTTGGGAACACTGATTGAGATGTCTTTGTTTATTTTATATATCAAGCAGCCCTAGGATCTAGAGGGCATTGACTCAAGTAGTTAAGTAAAATGGCGTCCAATGGAACGGACAGCATGTAATGTAAGATAAATAAAGTTCAGTTATTTTTATGTGTATTAATCTATCCATTGGTGGAGGGCCGAATATTTGACATTTGGCGCCCAGCGTAACGGCACGATAGTTTTTCTCGTCAGTGTTTTGTGATTACTTCCGCAATGGAGAAGGTTAAAAGTAGAAGACGAATCGACAGAGCATTGTTTGCGCGGCATTCCGTTGCATTTGATAAGTTTCTTGAAGAAGAAAAGTATGAAGAAGCTCGAGCATCATTTGCTTCTTTGGAACAGTACTGCGAGAATATCAATGCCCAGAATGAAGAGGTTATGGAATGGATGTTGGAAAACGGTGCTAGTGAACAAGAACTAGATCAAGAAGCGCTGGCGGCTGACGAGTATCGCAGTAAGTACGAACTGTTAAAAGTGCGGCGTTTAAAAATTGATTCCCTAGACAGACAATCTATCACAAGTGAAGATTCAACAAGTAATGCTCAAGCTAATAGGAAAATAAAGCTTCCAACCATAGAATTTCGTAAGTTCGGCGGTGAACTCAGAGATTGGTTGCCGTTTTGGAACCAATTCCAGCGTATTCATGAGAATGTAGGGATTGCACCAGTTGATAAATTCTATTATCTTATACAAGCTACGTTACCCAACTCCAGAGCTAGGTCTGTTGTAGACAGTTTTCCAGCCACAGATGACAATTACGTGTTAGTGATAGAAGCACTTCAGGAACGTTTTGGTAGGGAAGATCTTCTAATTGAAGTATACATCAGGGATCTTCTCAGTTTGACCCTGCCTGCTAGTAAAACATGCCGTTCACTCACGGAGATGTATGATAAGCTGGAGTGTCATTTAAGGGCACTTGAATCTCTTGGTGTCACAACTGGGAAATGTGCAGCAATCCTTAGTCCTTTGTTAGAATCGTGTATGATGGAAGACTTTTTAAGAGTATGGCAGCGAAGTTCTTTATATAGTGATATATCTAATGCAGAACAACGACTCAATAAGTTCATGTCCTTCATGAAGGCGGAAGTGCAAAATGAGGAAAGGATCCATGTGGCCATGTCTGGGTTTAAACAGTCAGCTGATAGGGCAAAGAAAGTGCAGAAAGATAGCAGTCCTAAATCATGTTCCAGGCAAGATGTACCTACAGCAATGGGTTTACTATTGTTACAGGAAAATAAGCGTTCTGCTTGTATCTTTTGCAGTAATGAACACCATAGCAGCGCTGACTGCTATAAAGCACGTGATATGCCTCTCTCGGAAAAACTTGAAATTATTAAGGATAGGAAATATTGTTTTATTTGCATTAAACCAAATCATGTAGCTAAAAAGTGCACCTACAATCAAAAATGTTTGATTTGTGATAAGCGCCATGTAATGTTGTTGTGTCCAGATTTTAAGAGAAGTAAGAATGTAGTTAACAGTACTGACTCCCCTAGGCCTGACGTCATGACTGTACAGAAAGATGAAGCCCTTGCTAACTTAACGTGTGATAATAGTGTGCTGCTTCCTACGCTTCTGGTGAAGGTTCGTGGGAATGGATGTGAACTTACTGTGAAGGCAGTTCTTGATACAGGGTCACAACGGTCATATGTGTTGAAGGGAACAGCACGGGAAATTAATTATTCTCCTGTTGGGAGAGAAACTATTGTCCATTCACTGTTCGGAGGTCAGAAAACCGGTATTTGTGAGCACAATAAATATAGAATTCATCTTGCCAGTCTCAATAATGATTATTTGTGTAATTTTGAGGTCTTGGACCAAGACAATATTTGTGATAATGTACCTCATATTCAGAATAGTGCCTTAGTTAATGAAATACTTGATAATACCAACAATATACAGGAAGCCATAGGTACTGCAGGTCCTGTAGAAATTCTGATTGGTGCTGACATTGCTGCCAGACTCTTCACGGGCAATGTTAGAAGTGTGTCATGTGGTTTGATAGCTATGGAGACCAGGTTAGGTTGGACCATTTTTGGTAAATATCCCAGTGAACAACCCAGAGTTACAACTGCTATGATTGTCACATCAATGTTGATTAACGATTTAAACATCTCAGATCTTTGGAAATTGGAGTTGATTGGCATTACGGATCCTGTTGATCGGAAAACTAAGCTTGAATTGCAGTTGGAAGTTGACAAGCATTTTCAAGAGACTGTAAGGGTGAATGGTGAAGGTCGATATGAAGTCCATCTTCCCTGGAAGGATAGGCACCCCCCTCTTCCATCGAATTACATCCTGGCAGAAAAACGACTGTATTCTACTATAAAGAAGTTGAAGGCTAATAACCTGTACCTAGATTATGAACATGTTTTTGAAGAATGGCTTGAAGAAGGTGTCATTGAACGGGTTCCTGACTCGGAGATTGTTAGTGATAGCTGTCATTTTCTTCCTCACAGACATGTAGTGAAAGAAAATAGCACCACCAAAATTAGACCTGTGTTCGATGCATCAGCTCGTGAAAAGAATAGTCCAACATTGAATTCGTGCTTGGAGAAAGGGAGATCATTGATAGAACAGATACCTCCACTTCTTTTAAGATTCCGTCTGAAGCAAGTGGGAGTTGTAGCTGACATCAGGCGAGCTTTCTTGCAGATTAGTATACATGCAAATGACAGAAACTTCCTACGTTTTTTATGGAAGGATGATTTGGGGAATATAATTGTTTATCGACACAGGAGAGTTGTGTTTGGTGTTGTTTGTAGTCCTTATCTGTTAAATGCAGTTATCAGACTTCATCTCTGAAGGATTCTAGATGAATGTCATGAGGGAATTTCTGCATACTCTGAGACCACAATTAAAAGTCTTTTGGATTGTTTCTATGTTGATAATGTAGTCACTAGCCTTGATGATGATCAGCTTAAAACATTCATTCACGAAGCCACCTCTATCATGGCTGATGGCAAGTTCGAATTGCGTGGATGGGAGTTCTCAGATCCAGATATACTTACAGAGGCTTGTCTCACTAATGTACTTGGTTTAATCTGGGACAGAAAGCATGACACTCTGGCCATAAGTCCAGACTGTTTCCAGAATTATCCAGAGAAAATTACCAAAAGGACTATCCTTTCCACTGCCCATAAGGTGTTCGATCCAATTGGTTTTTCATCTCCTGTGACCCTAGAACCAAAACTTATCTTAAGAGAATTATGGAGTGTAAACATTGGGTGGGATGAAGAGGTGGATCAAGGCATTGCCAAAAGATTTGTGAAATGGGCAGAAGATGTCGCATGCTTGAAAGACTTGAAGATCCCAAGATGGTTACCTTCTAACAGTGGACCTGCCGAATGGAGTGTGCATACATTTTGTGATGCCAGCAAGGATGCCTACGCTGCAGCTGTGTTCCTGAGGGTGGAGACGACTCAGCAAGTAAATGTACAGTTGGTTCAGGCAAAAACAAGAGTTTCCCCCGCAAAAAATACGGTCACGATACCTCGTCTAGAATTGCTTGCTGCATTGATAGGTGCTAGGCTCCATGAAGCAATAATTGAAGATCTTCCCAAAAGCTGTGAGTCATATTTCTGGAGTGATTCATCCACAGTCTTAGCATGGATTAGAAGAGATGATCAGTGGGCTACCTTTGTGGCGAACCGTGTGAATGAGATAAGGAAGATGACTCAACCAGAACAGTGGCATCATGTTCCAGGGATTTGTAATCCAGCTGACCTGCCATCTAGAGGCTGTTCAGGTAAAAAGTTGCTTCATTCATCATGGTGGGAGGGCCCTAAATGGTTGCACCAAAAGCGTAGCTGTTGGCCTTCGACCGAAGTCAAGTTTGAAGAGGATGTTATTATTCAAGAAAGAAAGAGTACTGTTGTTTCCCCTATGCTTTGTGCAAATGCTGATTATCTTCCAAGTGACTGGTACTACAGGTACTTTTCAAAGAGTGAGAAAATTATTAGAATGGTTGCTTGGATGGGTCGTTTTGTAAACAATTGTAGAGCAGCTGGCTCTGAACATTTTATGAAGAAGACGGGACCACTTTCTACAGAAGAAGTCACTTCTGCTGAGATAAGGGTCTTGAAACTAGTTCAGAAAGATGCATTTCCCAGTACCACGGACCCCAGAATCTCCAGCCTACAACCCTTTGAAGATCATGACGGTCTCCTCCGCTTAAGAACCAAGATCTCCAATAGACCTGACAACCATGACTTTCGGTATCCTGTACTTTTGCCCAAAAATCATCCCTTTGTGTGACGACTGATTATGGATGTTCATATTCGAAGGTGTCATGTTGGCGTTCAAGGTCTTCTATCGATTATGAGGGAAAGATTCTGGGTGATGGGAGGAAGAAGAACACTACGGTCAGTGTTAATTAAGTGTGCACTCTGCAAGCGCCAGGAAGCTAAACCCTTCGTAGTATCCACTCCACCACTTCCAGCAGAACGTGTAAGAGATGCTGCTGCCTTTGAAGTTTCGGGTGTCGACCTGGCTGGACCTCTTCATCTGAAAAACCACGAAAAGGCGTGGATTTGCTTGTTCACGTGTGGAGTTACCAGAGCTGTTCACTTGGAACTACTCCTGTCATTGTCAACAGATGCTTTCTTGCAAGCATTTCGTCGATTTGTAGCTAGGAGAGGACGACCTGCTGTAATTTTCAGTGATAATGGGACTAACTTTTCTGGTACTGAAACTGCCTTCAGTCGAATCGAGTGGTCGAAGGTACACGAGTACTGTTCAGTGGAGAGAATAAAGTGGAAGTTCAACCCACCCACTGCTGCCTGGTGGGGAGGTTGGTGGGAGAGGTTGATAGGACTAGTGAAAAGATTACTTCGGAGAACACTTGGACGTTCATCTCTTACATACTCGGAGATGGAAACAGTGCTATGTGACTGTGAAAGTGTAGTAAACTCGAGACCTATGACATATAGAGCTGATAATTCCAATGAACTAGGAGCAATAACGCCTGCCATGTTTCTTCAGGATATTCGTGAAGCTGCTGTGCCTGAGATTGATGTCATCGAGTCTTCCAGTTTGAACAAGAGGTTGAAGTACAGATTAAGACTTAAGGAGAATCTGAGAAAGAGGTTCCGTAGCGAGTACTTGGGTCTGCTGCGACAGCAGATGGATGTCAAGCAGCAAAAAATTGTTCAGGTTGATGATGTTGTCCTCATTGGCAATGACAACTCAAAAAGACTAGATTGGCCTTTAGGAAAGGTCCTAGAACTTTTGCCCGGTAAGGATGGAGTCACCCGTCTTGTTCGCCTGAAGACTACATCTGGAGAGCTTCTGCGCCCAGTTCAAAGACTCGACCTCCTCCTAGAAGCCCAAGGAAGTGAACCTTCTACTTCAGACAGTGAACTGACTGTTAAAGAAGATAGTGGTGTTTCATGTGGTAGTGTGAGTGACGTAGGGGAAGAAATCAGGACAAGGAGTGGAAGAATTGTAAAAGTGCCAAAAAGATATTTTGATTAACTTGTCTGTTTTGTGCCAATTTGTTTCAGGTGTGAGCAGAATGTATAATGTTCCCAGGACTATGTGAAGTTAACTGTTCCACATCCGCTAACTTGGTGGGAGAATGTTGGGAACACTGATTGAGATGTCTTTGTTTATTTTATATATCAAGCAGCCCTAGGATCTAGAGGGCATTGACTCAAGTAGTTAAGTAAAATGGCGTCCAATGGAACGGACAGCATGTAATGTAAGATAAATAAAGTTCAGTTATTTTTACGTGTATTAATCTATCCATTGGTGGAGGGCCGAATATTTGACATTATATCCCCAAAACAACACTGACCGACATAGGAGCTGTGCGAAGGTTGTTGTTTACACAGAAACAATGTTAAGATGAGAATCTTCCTCCAACAAGATCTGCACTGGATCCGGCATTGCTAAGGGCTCACCTTCAGTGTTTTGAGTGGAATTAGGGCCTAATTCAGCATCCCAATAACCCACCACCCTCGGATTTTAGATGGAACAAAGTAGGGGGGGTGTGCATACGAGCCTGTTGCTTGTACCAACCCTTGTGCACCAGAACTCATCTCGGAACTGCTGCTCATGCTCCAAAAGGCGTTGCTCTTCTCCATGTACATGTCAGTCAAATTGACTCCGGTGTACTGAAATGTGCAAGTGCGAAGGTAATCCCGACCGTTGTGACAATATGGCAGAGTGCGAGCTAGAAGATGTTGAAGATTTAGGTCTAAGTGAGATTTGCATTGAAAGTGACGATGACTGTAATTAAAAATATAATTATAGGAGTGACAAGTATTATTTCCTCCACTTCGTCTGTATAAATCTGTAAACATAGTATTCCTTCCACAGTATTTTCATTAAAGGTTAAAGCTATAGCGGTACTTTTTATCTTTCAGTTTCTTACGGCACACCATAAGGGAAAGGGGATATTTTTTAATTTATTAGTGTTTAGTATATTAGTTATTATTAGAATTATCCAGTGGCTATGTAAATAATGTCAAGTAGGTAAATATGCGCTTGCAAGACCCTCATACTGAGACTTATTCATTTTTATGTTCGAAAAATATAAAAGTACTTTTTATGAGGAATCTGTTGTTACTACATAAAAAGTTGTAATAACCTTTTCTGTGCAGAATATGCGTAGCTACATTTTTGTTTCAAACTTTTTTCCGCAATCCCAACGGTTACTGATAAAAGTAGGTAAACGTGTTGCGATGGCGGCCATTTTGTTTTTTGCCCGCAGCATTCAAACGCACCATTTTCAAGAATACCACCATCGAAATTATGTTTCTCCAAGGTCAAACAAAGAGATTGAGACTACTTCCACACTTGCATAATCAAGGAGCACACGGATGTACATTTGACAGGGGACTAGACGTCACTAACGCCCTTCGCAAAGTATAACGAAAAATTACATCTTACAAGCCGTGTTTGGTATTAAAAGAACTACGCAGACATATAAATATTATTGGGTATTTCGCTGCCAAGTTCGCGATGTTCCCACGTTAGAACATAAACACACATGTGCAGAGGAGAGCATTTCTCTCGAGAAGGACGACTGTAACCTACGCCAAAGCGCTAATCTGTTAAGTTCTGTCCTGGTGAGTCACGTGCCTATCTGTTCTCAATTACACCCAGTGCAATCGTAAGTCTAAATATTGTTCTTCAACTTTATATAAGAATCATAGACTAATAATAATAATAACAATGTTATTGGTTTTATATCCCTATTAACTACTGCAGCGTTTAGAGACGCCAGTGTGCCGAAATATTACCCTGAAGGGGATCATTAACGTGACCAAACCTACTGACACGGCTTCCTAACATTAGCGCACCCTCAAATGCAAGCTGACTGCGCTAGAATTCCATCCTGCAACCTCAGTCACAGCAAACGAGAACGTTACCGCTGAACCACGCAGCCTGTCAGTTGTATGAAAACATATAGACCTACGGTGGTAGTATATTGGCTTTCACGGCTAGTGAATTAAAACTCAGCAATTATTCTAGGTTTATGCCGTGTCTTGTGTGGGCCGTGAAATCCAATATACCATCTTTTTGGAAGCCTTGAGGCTGCATGAGATTTTAGCTCTTGCAGTTAAGAGGTGCACGTGCGCTTCATAAGAAGGGAGGTAGTACACAGTTCACTACTCCTGTGGGGGACCGGGTGGGGAGCACCAAGAGCCCGCTGATGAGCCAGCGTAGTGTTCCTAGACGAAACCCCACACAAGTCACGGCATAAACCTAGAAAAAATGCTGAGTTTTAACAGCTGTAATATGTTTCGCCTTAATATTGCCAGTCACTTATTTCTGGGTATCGCGTATTGTGTTGCTAATTTTCTAGAATACCTATATTCTCCCGTTGTCCCTAATCAAATGACGTCAATGATTCTTATCAGAAACATGGTGTCACTCACAACGATAGGAAGATGGCGGCTTAGAGACCGCACCCTTTGTGTGTTTGCAGGTATTTGTATGTTACGGATTACGTAGTCTTAATCTCTCTCTAAAAAGTCGGTTCCCTTGGGTTAAAAATATTTAATAAAAATTGCCAAAGCAAACATTATTCCAACTCAAATCACCAAAACGTCCTTGCCCTTTTGAAATGATTTTAAAACAACAAATCCTTTTTTAATTTCTTTTACTATCGTGTGCTATATGGACTAGCCTACTTCGTGCGTATTAAGTCTGTGCATATTCAAAAAATCTCGAATAAGGTACTTGAGCCAAATAAGGCCCGGATCCAAATAAGGCCCAGCTGTGATTTCATTAACAGAATATTCGGAATTCTACAAGATTCTTAGTGTTTCCAATAGCTAGGCTAGAAACTAGAACTGTTGAAGCGAACAATCCCGCGATGTTTGCTTCAGTCGAGTAGTAAACGTCGTCCAAAGCTGTTTTTGCTACTATTTCCAGTTATTTTACTAAACCTTCTTCATGTTTTCGAAAAACCTGGTGTACTGTACATAATTTCAAAGAATGTGATTTGTAGATTAATATACTGTATTGATATTTTCCGTTCAATGTGCATGTCTTTATCCCTTTACATTTACATATTATGAGCCTTATTTGGAACAAGTAGTGGGCCTTATTTGTAACGGGTGATCCTAGTGGGGCCCGTTACTCACACTTTAAACATTGTATTTGAGTATTACTAAAATATTTTCCAGTGGTTCTAATTATCAACCTATGTTTTCATTACTGTTTGCCTTCAAGGTAAATCCAGGACAACGTTCTGATTTCTTCCCCTTCTAGAAAAATACAAAAAATTACGAGCCATACAGTAGTCGCATATGATGTGTAACATCTGACATAGGAGAAACCTCACGTGAAATTGTTGATACACCAGTATTTTATACTATTATTGGCACAAATATTAATCTATTTTAAAAGGGAGTGTTTTACAGATATTGTAGTTTATAATACGAAACTCATTTTATTAGATGATTTGTAGCTTCCACCAGCACTAGCCTAAATAAAGAATACGATATCGATCAACTAGATTAATAGACGCGACACCGCTCATAACCTTAAATTCCTTATAAACAGGTCCTCTTCATTCACAGACCAACGCGTAATTTCATATGGATTCTGTTAAATGAGTCATATTGATATGATAAGTATCGTTTAAAATGATAATCTAGTAGCAAAAATACCTACCCCGTCCGGGATTCGAACCCAAGATCTCCAGATTCACAGTCAGAAGCACTAACCCCACGGCTATTTCGACTATACAAATTTTGTGCACAAGATGGTGACTTATTTCCACGTTCCAATAATACTGCATTACGGAATTAAGTTTCATTTATATTTTGCTTGTTTCGATAATGTTCCTGCGTGAAATTGAGTTTAAAATGCCTTATGAATAGGCCCTCTTGTGAGCAAAGAGAATGTATTCAGTAATAGTTCATGAAGGCTTGCTCAATTCTCGTATAACCACAACGATTATATTATATTGATGACTGCATTACCGTTATGAGGGTTAATATTTGAATAGCCATTGTGCAGAAACATAATACCGGCAATGTCGACTACTTACAATGTTTGATATTAAGGCATTTTACCATTTAAATACTGATACGAAGACTTCGAACATGTGCCATGTCATTTGTTTCAATCACTTGACACCAGAGTTCGCATAAGTGTTTTCCGTTCAGTATGTCATAATACATTCCACATGGCCGAGAATACGTCATGGTATCAATTTCCGACACCGCGCGCTCATTGTTTCTCGTACCACTACCAGCTGGGTCTTACCACTGCCCGCTGGATCGATCGATCGAGTTGGCAGTGCATCTTATACTTCCGTTCGTTCCACCACTGCCAGCTACTACACTTCCGTTCGATCGATCGAGCGGGCAGTGCATACTTCCGTTTTCCACCACTGCCAGCTAGTACACTTCCGTTCGATTGATCGAGCGGGCAGTGCATACTTCCGTTTTCCACCACTGCTAGCTAGTAGGCTACACTTCCGTTCGATCGATCGATCGGGCTGTGCATACTTCCGTTCGATCCACCACTGCCAGCTCGATCGTTTCGATCCACTTCCGTCCCCAATTTTCAAAATTACTCCCACAAAACTCTCCAGCAACCGAGCGGAAAGATGTTACACATTAAAAAAAACGAGCCTTACAGTAGTCGCAAATGATGTGTAACATCTGACATGTTATTCGAATAATTCCCTGTTACTTACTCGCATTTTTTAAAGAATGAACTGATAGTGCTACCCTGTGCCAGCACACATGAAGGATTCCTTCGTGTTATTACCATCGGTAAGTACTCGTTACAATTATTTCTGCAATTTATTTTTTTTTTTGGTCGTGTGGCCTCATGAGAGGCCGAGTGCAGGTCTTTCTATTCGACGCCCGTGGGCGACCTGCGCGTCGGTATGAGAGATGAAATGGATGAAGATGAATGGAACTGGGCAAGGATGTGGAAGGAATCGGCCGTGGCCTATCAGAAGGTACCGTCCCAACATTTGCCTGGTGTTGAAAATGGGAAACCACGGAAAACCATTTCAAGGACAGCCGACGGTGGGGCTCGAACCCACGCGTCTACCGAGTCAGCAGAGAGCTTGGTCCCATGACCTAACGCTGCGCTTTAGCCAGCTGAGCCACTACTGTCGGTATTTCTGCAATAACTACTTGTAAAACTCCAGAGACAAATCCTTTCAGCAAATATGATAAAATCGTGCTGTATTTTGGCCGACAGTACCTCGAGTGCTTACATTAAATAAGAATACAGCAAAAGTAGTAAGATTTAATAAATAATAATTGTTTTAGCAAATATGATAGGCTATAATGAATATTTTCACTCCAAAGAACGACAACTTGAAGATGATTTATTGTAGGAATACCTGTAATGGCGCCTCCAAACCTTGAGGTAAACCGTATGCAATTTACATTCCACATAGCCACATGGCCAACAGTACTTCGTTGTACCAATCTCTGCCACCGCGTGCTACTTGTAAAACTCCTGTGCCAAATCCTTTCAGAAAATTATGATATAATGTATATTTTCACACCAAAGAACGACAACTTGAAGATGATTTATTGTAGGAATTTATTTAATGGGGCCTCCAAACCTTGAAGTAAACCGTATGCGATTTACATTCCACATAGCCCCATGGCCGACAGTATGTCGTTGTACCAATCTCCGCCACCACGCGCGCTCATTGTTTCCGTTGCATTTCTATCCCACTTCCGTCCCTTTTTACAAAATCACCCCGACAAAAAAATATACAGCAACCGAGTGGAATGATGTAACACATTAATAAAAATATCCAGCAACCGAGAGGAAGGATGTTACACTTTAAGTTCTACCAACAGTGGCCGCAGCCACCCCGTGGTGTTGGGGTAGCGCGCCTGCCTCTCACCCGGAGGTCCCGGGTTCGATTCCCGGCTTCGACAGAGATTTCAGAAACTGACGTGAGGGCTGGAACGGGGTGCACTCAGCCTCGTGAGGACAAGTGAGTAGTTGTCTGACAGTGCCTCGGTCACGAAAACCAAGATTAACGGCAAAGGGAACCCGATGCGCTGACATCGCGTCAACCCAATATGTGCAGGCTAAATGACTGGACAGCGGTCGCTTGGTAGGCGTAGGCCTTTCATGGGCTTTCAGCCAAAACATGAGCATTTTTAGCCTATTTTCATTTATGAAACAAATAGTTCCGTGAAGAACTAAATAGCCTATTTTCATATGTCCAACTTATATTAATTGCCTCTGTCAACATACACATTTTCAGTTTGATTGCTGTAATAGATTCGTAGATATTGAGAACCGTATAAATATTTCGGATACTCACCATGTTGGATTTTTATATATCGACCTTAGAGTATGTACTATTACATGAAGAATATTGTGTAGGTGTTTCTTTTTTCAAACTACGATCGCATGATTACGACACAAGAAATAAAAACGAGATTTTAAAATTTCGCTCAGCCGCCATCTTGTGGTTATGAAAATAATTGAAATAAAATAGATGCCAGTGGATTAAAATTTAGGTACGCATATACAGTGCCAAGGTTCACTGCACTCGAATGGTTAAATTGCGAGAAACGTCCATTTGTTTATTTAAATTTTGCGTCGTCGCCATGTTGGGTTTGTGCTCACCAGGTTATTTAACGTCCCAAAGGTAAACTTATGTTTATAGCCTCCTACACACATACAAAATTTCAGTTTCATTCCTGTCATAGATTAATAGTTATTGAGAACCGTCTAAATATATCGGCTAGTCGGCATGTTGGATTCTAATAAATGTAGGTCATAGAGATATGTACTATTAGAAGAGGACGAAGCAAAGAGGACATTAGCCCAGGGAAGGATAGCATTTTTACAGAAAATGAATCTGTTGACATCGAATATAGATTTAGGTATTAGGAAGTCATTTTTGAAAGCCTTTGTCTGAAGCGTGGCACTCTATGGAAGTGAAATTTGGTCTATTGGTGCAGCAGAAAAGAGGAGAATTGAAGCATTTGAAATGTGGTGTTACAGGAGACTAATGAAGATCAGATGGGTAGATAGGGTTACAAACGAAGAGATATTAAGACTAGTGGGAGAGGAGAGATGTTTCTGGCGACTGCTAATGAAGAGAAGAGATAGGTTGGTCGGACACATACTAAGACACCCAGGAATAGCAAGCTTAGTTATGGAAGGAAGGGTCGAGGGTAAGAACTGTAGGGGTAGACCAAGGTTAGAATATGTTAAACAGATTGCCTCAGATGTAGGATGTGGTAGCTATGTAGAGATGAAACGATTAGCTCAGGACAGGGAGGCATGGAGGGCTGCATCAAACCAGTCAAAATACTGAAGACTCAAACAACAACAGAAGAGGATTATTGTGTACGCTCATTATTCAAACGTTGATTTCGATCGCATGATTAGAACCAAAAAAAAACTTAATTTTATAATTTTGCGTATCCGCCATCTTGAGGTTATGTAAACAATTTGAACTAAATTAGAAGTCAGCGCATTGCAATTTGTATAGTCATTTCCCGTGGTTAAATCACGAGAAAAATTATTTAAATGTTTCAACTTCATCTTGTAGTTACCAGGTTTTTGAAAGTCACGTAGTTGAACCTTTAGCAGTGCCCTTTATCACCGTACAAAATTTCAGGGTGATATGAGTAATAGTTTCGGAGATATAGAATGTCAGTGAAATACTTCGCACAGCCGACATGTTGGATTGGTGTGACGTAATTAAATTTGAAGGTCATGGTCGGGGTCGGCCAAAATAATACTATGACCTTACCGAGTTTCATTGAAGTCGCTCCAGCGGTTTAGAAGTTATAAGGGGGAGAGACACACACACGGTCAAAAGGTGATCTCATAAGCCTTTTTTTTCTTAAATGAAAATAGGCTAAAGATAGGCTTATTTATTAGCAACCCGCCCCGGCTTCACCCGGTATCTTGAACGGTTTACCCAGCTTAAACTTAATTGACGCACGGACGGCGGGTCCCAGACACAATTCAGAAAAGCCGAGGTGAACAGCGAAACTCCAAACACATAACATACTCTTCTCTGAAGTCTTAACCCCACACGACCCGACTCGACAGTTTGATGTTGGCCGAACCTGGGGTGATAGGCTTGCTCGCTATCTCTTAAGCTCACTCCGAAGCTAGTAATTTAAATTTCCACCGAATGGAGTTTGTTGGAAGAAATGAAAACGTAAAAACACTTATAGTGGGCGATATAATAAAGATAGAGATATGCTGTCGCAGACTTTTCTGTAGAACATTTCATGCTGAACAATTCTTACACTCCTAGTATGTAAATATTTTTAAGGGTTTACCCAGCTTAAGCTTAAAAGACGCACGGACGGCGGGTTTTATTCGACTCGATTCACTGAAATCGTTACTGCTCGGCTTCGTTTGGTCATAAATGAATATTTTTCTACAGAAACCTTCCTCGAGAAATCCTTTACAGGATGGTGAAAATCGCATCAAATCCAGTGATTCTCTAGATTACCCGTTACATCCAAGAATCGGGGACTTTATTTTATACTACAGTATCTAGAGGTAAATAAATTATACATGAACGTTTGCACTGACGGTGGTTTTGGGGCCTGGGGTTGTGAAACGCGATATGTCGAAAATTTTCGCAAGTCATAACATGTTACCTATTGCAATTGCTAACTTTCTAATGAAACCTATCGAATACCACTTACCGTAGTCGGTGTAGTCAATGTTGGAGTCGGACACATATTTCCCAGAGCGTACACCCTCGCCCGGAGACTTGGGTGGTATCTCGGGTTTTACTGGTTCTGGAGGGGGTGGTGGGGCTGTAGGTAGTATCGGTGGTTCAACGGGTGGTTCCAGATCGTTGACCTCTTTAGCGCCTGTATCCGGTGGAACGGCCTCTGGTACATCATCCTCAAGTTCCTCCCTCTCAGTGAGGCACGGCGAGGCCAATAAGACCAGGCACACGAACAACAATCCTTTGGTCATCACTACACACAACTGATCACAGAACACTACACTATCTCTACCACACCTTAGCACTCATCTTATCACATGCGTCAAACAAGTTGCGCACCGAAAGTATCATCTATCAAAAATAACTCAAGCCAATCCTATAATAAAGTTATCTTTACTGCCAAACTTGGGCTGGCCGTAAGATTGTGCAACGGGCTATAACAAAGGGGCAAATTTCCGGCACCCTGGCGTCTCTAAAAGCCGCATTAGTTAAAAGGGGCGTAATACCCATCACATTATATAACTAAGGGGCCCATCATTTATATAGAATGAATGATAGCAGGTTAACCAAACAGATTTTTACATCTTTGGAAAATGAAATCGACAACGGCCTGGTTTCAACAAAGATTTAGAAAGAAACAATGTAAAAGGAGAAGATGCACTAGAGAGTGAAATTTTCAAAAAAAAAAAGGTATTGGGAATGGAAGCACTCCAAGGAAGGCAATGTAAGAAAACAGGCTCAAAATGGTCGGAAGAGAGAAAGAAGACACACAGCGAAAAGATGAAGGAGCATGGAGAAGAAGAAAGAACAACAAAGGACAAAACATTGAAATTGGTTCGTGGTCCTCAGAAGACCCTAACGGAGAAAGAAGAAGAAAGGGGCCCATCACCCCTATTTAGGTTTACAAAATACAGGTGAACTTTGGTATCTCGAAGTACTTTCGGAGATAGTAATACATGAGAAAAAGGGTTCTATTATCATCTCTACTTAGTTTAAAACAAAGTCCCCGATTCTTGGATGTAACGGGTAATCTGGAAACCACTGGATGGATTTTGATGCGGTTTTCACCATTCTGCAAAAGATTTTTTGAGGAAGGTTTCTATAGAAAAAAATTCCTCTCGGCACGCCGGAAGGCGGAGGTAGATTTCACCGGGCAAACTAGGGGATAGGCTATAATAGGCAAAATATGCAGGTTTTCGTAGGAGGATCATACCTCATTTATTGCGAGAAAGTATTTTACAATTGGAGGTTAGTTAACATTTTGTCGTCTTTCTATGCATATTTTTAACATTTTACTGTCTTATGGGGATGGTAACCTTCTTGTCATTTGGGGTTCATTTTTATACTTGTGATCACACTGTCCTTATGCAAGGTTTGGAACTAATGTGTAACTATCTAACAGTCTGTTACTTCTTCAAGCAAAATTTTATCTCCCGCCGAGATGTTGGTTAGTTCCTCAGTTTAGGGGCTGCGACAAGGTGGTCATGTAACCCCGTGTACATTGGGTGTGTGTAGAATCTGTCTGATAAACGGTGTTATTTGTGATGACTGTATTAGTCTGTAATTCAGGTAAGGTCTGCAGACGGTCAATTTTAAGTAGTAGTATCTAATTTTGTACCAAATACTAACGTCAACGACACCTAGCTGTGAACTTGGCTGCTAGATGCCACCGCAACCAGCAACTTGCAACGAGCGTTGTAACTTCGCCTCCGAAGGAAAGCATGCTGACGGATTTTTAGCGCTCTTAGAAAATCCGGCGACTTTGGCCGGCTTTGAACCAGTGACCTTCGGCATAGAAGTTCAGCATGCTTCCAGTTAGCCGCTTCCCTCATAGTCAGATGGAACAAGAAGATCCGTGACGAACTAAAGAGCCTACTTTTCTTAAAATTAAGATTCATGCCATAGATTAATCTACAGTATATGAACCTATCTAGATTAATGACGAAATTAAGTGGGTAATATCGAAATGTCTTAATTAGTTCGAAATAAGGTATACTAGGCATAATGTAGCCTAATAGAGCAATACAGTTGGCAGCTCTGGTGACTGAATATATTCTTACTTCCATCTCCTGAGGTACAGAATACAAAATGTGGTTGAAGTCCAAAGGACGTTACATGGATTTAGACATTGGATCTATTAGTACACGTAAAAGCATGTTGGCAACAATGTCATGCGAGTGCTGGTCAGAAATAATCTGAAATATTATATCTTTTTGTGCCAATTTTGGATGAAATCCATTTGTTGGTATAGAAGTTACATGTATTTAAAAATTGGTCCTATCAGCAGGCTTAGAATCATGTTGGTAGAACTGACGTATATAAGTTACTCCAAATTAATGTAAAATGTCAGGTAATTTACGTGTGCATAGTTTAAAGCTGTCGGCTTGCATACTTTCTGATATATTTGGATACAAAATAGAGAGCAATTATTAACAGTTGGCAGCCCTGGTGGCTCTTAAGAATACACTCAGTCATATCTGTTTATGTACACATATTACATACAAAATTTGGTTGAAATCCAATTGATAGTGTAGAAGTTATATTCATTTAAAAATTGGACTTATCAGAAGGCTTAAAAATATTTTGGCAACGCTGTCATGTATGGCCACCTGGAAATTAAACTGAAATAGTATTATCTACATGTGTGCCAATTTTAGAATAGCTCCCATGTATACCTTCCAAGATATTCAACATGGAGCTCAAATTTCTAGTACGTCTTTTTAGCAGTTGGTAGCACTGGCATCTTTTTCAAATATGGGCCTGAGATATTCCGGTATACAACTTTACTCATACTAAATTTGGTTTCGATTGCTGCAGCCGTTTAGGAGTTGATAGGGGGGGGGGCACACACACACAGCCAGACAGACAGAAGGACTGACAGACAGACAGAAGGACAGACACATTTTCCCGGATCGATCTCATAAGTCTACTTTTTCCTCATTTTTGAAAAGTGTGAAAAGTAGGCTAAAAATGAATGTGATCTCGTCAATGGCGTTGTCTTGGCAACCTCTGATAGATCATCCCTTATCAATTTAAAAGCGTTGTTATGGTAACCTCTGATGGCACTTTGCATTTTTTTTAAATTCCGAAATAATTTTTCTCATCCCTTGGCGTAATGGTGGGTCATATCAAAAATTCTTTCAGACAAAAGTTTTAGGTAATTATTAGGGGAATATTTTCCATTTTGTACGGTTTTGATATTGTGCCTATTAAGAGAGATATGATTAATGTTTCCCGAAAAACCCACTTTTTTCCACCCCTTTGGTCAATGGTTGGTGCTATCAAAAAACTTATTTGACATACATTTTTGGCACTTATCCGACACATATTATGAACTTTGAATGGATTCGATATTTCACGTATTAAGAGAGTTACAGCGAAATTTCACCTTTTCGACAAAAGCCCCGCATTTTCACCCCCTTCGACCGATTTTGCCCATTAACGAACTCGACCGAGATTTTATAGGGATACATATTATGTAAAAAATTCAAAGTGATTGGCACAAAATTACGGCAGTTATCGTGTCCACAAGAAACTGATATATATATATATATATATATATATATATATATATAGATAGATAGATAGATACATATATACATAAATTATATATAAACTTTTGAACTGACGGTGGTTTTGGGGTCTGGGGGATGTGAAACGCGAAGATATGTCGAAATTTTCCGGCAGTCGAAACATGGTACCCATTGCAATAGTTAGCTTTCTAATGAAATCTACCTAAAATGAAAATCCACAGCCTGCTTCCAGTCTCCGACCGGGTCAGGAATGGAATGAATGAAGCCCCCATCTAGCGGCGAGGATATGAACTGTGCCGGCTGCCGAGGCCTGACGCACTCCTCTGGGGCAAGGATTAAATGAATGACAGATGAAATGAAATGATAGTGGAGAGAGTTGCTGGAATGAAATGTTGACAGGGAAAACTGGAGTACCCGGAGAAAAACCTGTCTGCCTCCGCTTTGTCCAGCACAGATCTCACATGGAGTGAACGGGATTTGAACCACGTACCCAGCGGTGAGAGGCCGGCGTGCTGCCGCCTAAGCCACGGAGGCTTCTAGGAAGGTTTCTATAGAAAAACATTTATTTATGACCAAAGGATAACGATTTCAGTGAATCGAGTCGAATAAAAACCTACCGTCCGTGCGCCTATTATGCTTACGCTGGGTAAACCGTTAAAAATATCTATATACTATGAGCGTAAAAATTATTCAGCATGAAAAGTTCTACAGAAAAGTCCGCGACAGCATAAGTGTTTTTACATTTTCATTTCTTCCAACTATCTCCATTCAGTGGAAATTTAAATTACTAGCTTCAGAGTGAGCTTACGAGATAGCGAGCAAGCCTATCACCCCAGCCTCAGCCAGCATCAGACAATCGAGTCGTGTCGTGTCGAGTTAATACTTCAGAGAAGAGTATAATATGTGTTTGGAGTTTTGCTGTTCACCTCGGCTTTTCGGAATTGCGTCTGGGACCTGCCGTCTGCGCGTCTTTTAAGCTTACGCTGGGTAAATCGTTAAAGATACCGGGCGAAGCCGGGGCGGGTTGCTAGTAAATACATAAATAGTCAACTATTGCTACTGTTGTTAGCTGGCTTTACCCTCTTACTTTCACTGTCTGAGGAGCACACTGACCTCAACCCGTCTTCAAGCTACTGACAGAAATACACTGTCCAGGTGCTCTAAACAAATGAATCCATATTATAATTCCAAAATCACACCTAAATACCATATTTAAACTGAATTTTCAGCCACACTTCCTCGCTTCAGAAATTCCACAGCCGCCTACATGATATCTGGGACTACTGATTAATACCCCATGCTATTGTACGGAGTTAGATATTTCCACGAGGCATTCAACAAACGAATAATATATAAGGTTAAGTACACATAATCACATAAATTCGGCAGTTCCAGCTATAACTTAAGGTGTTTTCATTATCTAAGGATTTATCCACGGGATTTAGCGCATGAATACTCAACGTTGAATATTGTATACGCCTATGCTTCCCTCTTGTAGTAGTTGGTGATCCTACCATTTACATCCAATTTTGTCTTTATGTTCCTTTTTTTTCATGCGAATTGACCACTTAGGATCAAGCAACAACTTTATTTCTTTTCTTTTGCCTGGAGTTACCTCTGTTTCCAATAATCCTTCATGTGCTCACTGGCTTGTTTCCTTCGATCTTCTGTCCAAATTGGTCCACTTCTCCCAGGTCTTCCTTCATCTTTAAACCCTTCCAAGTTTTTCACTTTACTCTTTGAGACTCTGTGATGTTCAACATTTCTAAATCTTTCCTAACTGCCTTAGTCCACGTTGGAGAGGTCTTCTTCCAGAGATAGTCGAATATGTGTTTGGTTAATCTATGTTTGTGCATACTGTATAGATGTCCGAGTAATGCCACCCTCCTCTTCTTCATAGTCTCTGAGATTCTTTCCATGTTCTGGTAGACTTCTCTGTTACTTCACAGTTTCCATTCGTCTTCAGTCTTTGTTGATAGGATATTTCTTATTCTTAACTAATTGAGTTACCCTGGAAGTTTGAAACGGATTGGCGTCAGGAAGGGCATCCGGATGTAAAACAAACCATTCAAAACCATATAATTAAAATGTAATATAAACAAAATGGTTAATTTTCTAGTATTAGCACATTGGTGAGTGCAAATACAATGTATAAATCTCTAGCTGGCACCATTAAACTGTCCCCATTTCACCGCCTTCAGCTGTCATTTCGCTCAGTCCGTAGAGCACAGGGTGTCACCCTCGTTCCCCCATTCGCTAGGACAACAGATTATCATTCTGAGTTCTACAATCACTCTGCTCGACTTTGGAATGACCTGCATCATGGAATAAAAGACCTTCCTCCACGACAATTTTGCCACAAGGTGAAGGCTCTAAAGGGACTAAAACCCCATGTAAATTGAATTTATATATACTGTAACTTTGTGAGTGAGTGGGAGTGTGTGCGTGCGTGTATGTATGTATGCATGTGTGCGTGCGTGAGTGTGTATATGTGTGTGTGTGCGTGCCTGTATCTTCCCTTTTATTTATTAATTGTATGATATAGACGTCGTATTCAGCAGATTATGTGTATATAGCAATGTAAAGTTGTTTTATTTTTATTTTATTTAGCGTATGATGAAAACAACCTATAAACTATTTACATATCCAGTGGAAGATAAGCAGAGAGTAAATACAAATTATCATGTATAGGCCTATACAAAGCAATTTACGAAGCTTGAGATTGTAAACATTGAGTGTGAGTGTTGTACGTCTCACTAAATGTGAATGTCCAATTCCGCTACCCACTTCACTGCTTCCGGTGTTGCTGAATTGAGTTATTCCATGGTGCCAGAGAAAGCACGGAGTGGGCATTCCTGCACTACATGCCTCATTGTTTGGCGAACCTCCCCACAATCACAATGGGGGGAAACTGACCAGCCCCATGTGTGTAAAGTAGATCCTGTTCTACCTACTCCACATCTCATGCGATTTAGTCTACTCCAGGTGCAGCGTGGCAGATCGAAGCCTGCCAGTTTTGTAGATGGATTATTGATGTCCACTATTGCACGAGTGGCGATAAAGACCACTCTGTTGACCACTTAGAAGTGGAGTTGAAGGAGGTGGATGTTAATTTCACAGCCGTCTTCCAAGCAGGCTGACGAGACTTAAGGCGTTTGCATTTCTGTCTGATATCCTCATGAACAGGTAGATGCTCATTCTTCAACATTCTTGTCCACAGCTGCAAAAGGGCCTTCTGTCTCCTGATATGTGGAGGTTCTATATTGCTGAGTACCGGTAACCATTTGATCGGTGTAGCACGTAGTGTACCAGTTATGATCCGCATGGTTTGGCGAAGTTGTGAATCTACTAGCTGTGTGTGAGCACTATTAATCCAGATACCAGAGCAGTATTCTGCTGCAGAATAGACCAAGGCCAAAGATGTTGTCCGTAAAGTGTTACCATCCGCTCCCCAAGAAGTTCCAGCCAGTCGTTGGAGAATGTTATTACGACTTTTTAGTTTGTTGGCGGTTTTCTGCAGATGATGTTTGTACGTAAGAGACCTATCGAATGATACTCCTAAATAACTGGGATTGGCACAATATTGTAGTTCATATTGTAAGTTCATATTTCAAGTTGTAAATTGTATATATGTAACATTTCAGATTTGTATAGTTTAATGAACGGAGATGGAGACACTGCTGTGTATGTGGGGCTTGCCCTTTCTCTATCTTCCGTCCATATTGTAGGCACAATTTTTGGCAAATAAATAATAATAATAATAATAATAATAATAATAATAATAATAATAATAATAATCAATTCGTGACAGGGTAATATATACATTTTTACTTACGTAATTCATAAAACCGTTAAGGCAAAACAAACAACACTTATAACGAGATTCAACTACGAATCGTAAATAATACACCCATGATACACTACTACAATACTGTAGCAGTGTAATTAATTATTTTAGTGTAAATTTTAACCTCTACACAGTGATCAGCATCTGATGATGGCCACTTGAGGGTCGAAACGTGTACTCCTAATTTGCCCCATTTAATTGTGATAGTTTAATTTAATTTTATTTTTTATTATCGAATTTGGCCAACTATGGACCGCAAGGAACTCAAAACTTATTGGCTTTCTTTCTCTTCTCTTCCCAGAACTTCTTCATCCTGTCACTTCTTTGTTTTCTTTCCTCGTCGGAAATGATCCGTTTGGGCCTCCTGCTTGGTGGTTTCTCTTGAAATGATTTCACTTCGTCAACTCGATTGCGGAACTCTCTTCTATCGTGGGCCATCAGTGGAGTAATTCCAACTTCCGCTGCATCCCTCTTCACCTCATCTACCCATTTAGATGTAACCTTTAACCCCATGATGTAGCTGAAGATCCTTTTGGTCAGCCTGCCTTCATCCATTCGCTTCTTCATTACGTCTGTGATCTTATCAGCACACTTGTAAAGTTCTTCATTTTTCCTCTTCTTCCATGTCCCATCAGTAGTCTTCTGTGGTCCAAGTATTTTTCTCAGACTCTTCCTTTCTCTCTTTTCTAGTACTTGAAGTTCTCCCCTTTTACTTAAAATAAGACACTCTGAAGCGTACAATCCTCCAGGTTGTACTACCGATTTGTAGTGTCTGATTTTGGCCTTGTATGATAAAGCTCTTTTGTTTAATTAATATATGTAATTCTTTCCAGTGATATGTTTACATATTTATATCTTGTACCCCGCCTATTCATTCTAGTCTGAGTTGGAATGGAGTACACTTTCAGCCTCGTGAGTCTTGGTAGCATATCCGTTTGCGTAAAAATTCACCCCGTTTCTGGTCTAGGACGCAGGTGGACACACTGTGCAAAATTTCACGTGGACGTAGTGTGCTGCTCGCAAACGAGGCAAATGTGACATGCTTGGCATTGCTCGATCTAGCTCGGCACTGCATATCGTGTGGTTACGGCTACGTTGCTCATTCCTCCGCTGGGGGAAAGTTTACAATAAACTCCTGTAACTAAAATAGTGTGAATATGTTAACAAACATATTCGTAGACATAGATTAAAAGCCTGAGTGTAAAGGATTCGATGATGATTGCTTGACGATCGAAACTACTAATACAAGTGTAATAATAATAAATTTCATGTAATTTGCTTCCAAGTTCAGGGAACAACGCCCATTATAATTTGAGTACAATCGAGTTGATCGATTGAAAAACATTTAAATTACATTGAATAGGAACTTTAAACCATAAACGTACATTAACAAAATATCTGTGACAGCAATCAAAACTTTCCACATTAAACGTAAACGAATACAAACGTTAGCTCACTCAAACACGGCGGGTGGGTGGATATCGTGTCGGTCCACTAACCCCAAGATTGCAGGTTCGCTCCTGGCCGTGGTAAGTGATTTTTGAAAGGCGGCAAAAATACGGTACGCATGTCATACGATGTTGGCATGTCAAAGAACCCATTTGAATTTAGTAGGCCGAGTTCATAATGGAAAAATTAATCTCGGGAATTTCCGCCAACACAAAGTTCCTCATTTCTCTACTAGAAAGCGCTATAGTGTTCAAGGAGCTTAGATATCTAACATCTAACCTCCTTGACTTTCATAGTCAAGGGACAACGAAATTCGACATGCAAGCTACCCTCTGGGTGTCAAATAACAAAGCTTACTGTAAAAATGACGACGACGACGACAAGAACATAATAACACATTATTTACACAAGTGCTATAGACCAAGGAAACATTCTTATAAAACGTTCTTATAAAACGTTCGACGCGTTACAAGTTCCAGGAAGAACGCTCGTAACTTATAATAACACATATAGTGAACCGGATCTGATGATGTTTGCCTGACGAACGAAATATGTATTCCAATTTAATTCGCCCTCCCCTCCCCCGCTCCCTTCACCATTTGTTCGGGAAATGTGTTATTCCTGCCATATCTAATTGGGTATAATTCGTGTTGACCGACTGAAAATCATTTCTGTTAGTAGATTGGTTGGTTCCTTAGTTTAGGGGCTGCGACAACGCGGTCATGTAGCCCCGTGTGCTTTGGGTGTGTGTAGAATCTGTCTGATAACCGGTGTTAATTGTGATGACTGTATTAGTGTGTGTATCTGTTTTTTTAAAATTCAAGTAAGGACTGCAACTTTGAATTTCTCAAATAGTTCCTACTTTTGCCGCCAAACGCCACCGTCAACGACTACTAGGTCTAGTTCAGAACGTAGCTACTAGACGCCACCGCAGTCGGCTCTTGGCAACGAACGTAGCAACCTAAGAGCGTTGTTTACATTCTTAACCTATATAATTTAGCTTCACACAGGTGTAATTAGTGGAAGGTTCTTTAACATGCCTTAAATCTATGACATGGGACCGCCGGCTTTACTTCACCTCCGAAGGAAGGCATACTGTTAGTAGATTACTTCCACGTTAGGCAAATGCCAGGATGATTACTTACTTGAGGATAAGGCTGCCTCCATCCCAACTACAAATATACACCACGATGTCACAGACAAATTCTACATACACACAAGTTCATGGGGCTGATGACGACGATGTCTAAACTCCTAAATGAAACAGTAGCATAATTGACCAAGACGTGACTGAAGGGTCTGACATAACGCGTCTCTTCACTCCAGCGAGTTCTCTAAGACCACCGCGTGGTGTAGTGGAGGTCCGGGTTCGATTCCAAGAAATTTTAATTCTGGTGTGAGGGCTGAAACGGGGTCCACTCAGCCTCGTGAGGCATAATTGAGAAGATTCTGGTTTGAGTCTTACCTCAGCCATCATAGAAGTGCTTTTTCGTGGCTTCCAAATTCTACTCCAGGCATCTCATTGTTCAGTGTATGCTATACGCTAATTGATAGACTAATCTTGAACAGAATCGCCTCAAAAGTGCTTGAAGTAATTCCCATAGAACAAGCAGGATTTATACCACAACGGAGTTGCACGGTCCAAGTTCTCTCCTTAACCACCTACATTGAGGCAGGGTTTCAGAATCGCCAAAAAACATCAGCATTTATAGACCTTAAGGCAGCTTATGACATTGTTTGGAGAGAGGGTGTAATTTATAAATTACTTCAAGTTATCCCTTGTAAGACACTGGCTCGTCTTGTAAGCAACATGCTGAGTGATAGAAGCTTCCAGGTCATAATGGGCAGTGAAATTAGCAAACCAAGTAAATTTAATAATGGACTTCCTCAAGGATCAGTGCTTGCCCCACTCTTGTTCAGCCTCTATGCATCAGATTTACCCTCCACAAAATCGAGGAAGTTTGGATATGCTGACGACTGGGCAATTGCTACTAGAGATCCATGTTTCGAAAGTACAGAAGATACGCTTACAAATGATATTTCTGCACTGGGAGATTATTTTCGAAAATGGAGACTTCAGCCAAACACAACTAACTGTAAGACCGAAGTTGCTTGCTTCCACCTGAACAATAAAATGACAGCAAGGGAACATACAGTTTACTTCAATAACATCCTCCTTCGCCATAACAGTCATCCCAAGTATTTGGGTATAACACTGGATAGAACATTATCATTCAAAGAACACCTACGAATGACTTCTGCCAAAATGAGGACAAGAAACAACATCTTGCGGAAATTATGTGGCACCACTTGGGGTGCCAATGCAACTACTCTCCTTTGCTCAGCTCTAGGTTTAGTGTATTCCGTTGCTTAGTATTGTGCTCCGGTGTGGATAAATAGTCCGCATGTAAGATTAATAGATGTACAATTGAATGCGCATGATAACAGGAACAATTATGTCAACTCCTACACAATGGCTACCTATTCTCAGCCACATCCCACCACCTTATTTGTGGCGATGCAACATTTTGATAAGAGAATATAGAAAGATCCAGACCAACAAACAACTACCTATCCATGGAGACATTGCTGATCTACAAGTGAAACGATTGCGTTCAAGACATCCGCCTATCTGCACAGCGGAGAATCTTGCAACCAACAAATTCAACCTGACTGAGAGATGGTCTTCTGAATGGAATACGTTTGTCCCTCCAGAGAGTTCAGTAATGCCTTGCATAACTGAGAAGATGCTAGGGTTCATTCAGCCTATAAAGACGTGGTCAAAATTAAATAGAATCCGGACCAATCGCGGTGTATGCGGGGATCTCCTGTACAAGTGGAGAAAGAAATCTTCATCATGTTGCGAGTGCGGTGCTGAAAGACAGACTGTTCGGCATCTAGTTCAAGAATGCCACAAACATCTTACAGTGGTGAATTCAGCGACTTCTTCCTAGGGACACCACAGGCACTTCATTACGTTTCTAAACTTGATGTCAAATTATAAATAATATTCATGTATACCATACGATAAATAAATCTACTCCTGGCAAATGCCGGGGTAGTTCCTTACTTAAGGCCACAGCTGCCCCCTTCCCAATCCCATCCCAATTTACAAATACACACACTAGTACAGCCATAAGAATAACACAGATTTTCACACAATTCCGCACACACCCAAGTACTCTGGGCTACAAGACCAAGATGTCTCAAAGCCCCTGAAATAAGCAACAACAAATCAACGTATCAGCTGATCTACTGCATAAATCGAAGTTTCTTTTATAGTATATAGTATTTTTCAAGAAGTTGTGTGATTTTGATGGCAGTGAGAGCACATCCAGAGTGAATCACGCGTAGTACGGCGTAGTACAGTTCATGGCCTGATAACAGCTGATAACTAATCAGAAAGAACAAATAGGCTAGAGGCTGAACGAAGGTTTATGATACGTTGTATTAGCCTACTTAAAAATTTGGAAAATATGAAATAAACAAGTAGTTCCGTGAATAAATACATAGTCTATTTTCAAATATCCTACTGGTCTTACTTAGGACAATAGAATTAAAAACGAGATTTAAAAAACGCACAGCGGCCATTTGTAGACTACTTTGGATTTTTGCAAAAAGATGAAAGTAGACTTATGATATCGACACAGGGCTAAAAATTGTGTGTGTGTGTGTGTGTGTGTGTGTGTGTGAGTGTGTGTACTCTGAATGTCTGTCCCCCGTATCAATTCGAACAACGTGAAACCGAATTGAACAAAATTCGGTACAGAGGTAGCACTAGCAAAGGGAACCTCAGTGTCATGTTTTATATCGCCGCCATCTTTACGGAAACGTCATGGCGGCCACCCAAATGTCTAAAGCTAAAATCAAATTACGACCAACTTAATCATCTGATCTCTACCAATTTTTGCAACGTTATACCTTTATGTATGAAGAATCTTTTGACCAAACTACCAGGTCATCAGCCCAATAATTTGAGGATGGCGGCCATGTTTGTGTGCAAATCGATTCCCCCTATCTATTCAAACACGGTGAAACCGAACTGAACGAAATTTGGTACAGTAGCACTAGCAAAGGGCACCTCAATGTCATGTTTTATATCGCCACCGTCTTGACGAAAACATAATGGCGGCCTCCCAACTGTTAAAAGCTTAAATCAAATTACGACCAACCTAATCATCTGATCTCGACCACATTATGCAACATTATACCTTTATGTACGATGAATCTGTTGACCGAACTACAAGGTCATCAGCTCAATAATTAGCGGATGGCGGCCATGTATGTGTGCAATTGGATTCCCCCTATCTATTCAAACACGGTGAAAACGAATTGAACGAAATTTGGTACAGAGGTAGCACTAGCAAAGGGCAACTCAGTGTCATGTTTTATATCGCTGCTATCTTTACGGAAACGTAATGGCGGCCACCCAAATGCTAAAAGCTTAACTCAAAATACGACCAACCTAATCATCTGATCTCTACTGAATTTCGCAACAATATACCTTTATGTAATAAGCATCTTTTGACCAGACGACAAGGTCATCAGCCCAATGTATGTGTGAAAATCGATTCACCATATCAATTCAAACACGGTGAAACAGAATTGAATAAAATTTTGTACAGATGTAGCACTAGCAAAGGACACCTCATATTCACGTTTAATATCCGTATAACACGTTGTATTTCAACAAGCTACTACAACCAACATTCAATTATACTCCTTGAAAAGGACAAAGAGTTATAACAATACCCATACATTTAGGAGAAAGTAGGCTATATGTTCTTTACTGAACATCTTGTTAAATTCTATTAAATTAGACGTCAGTATATTAAGGCATGTATGAAGATATACCGCGTCAAGTTTCACAGAGTTCGGATAGAATGTCGCGAGAAAAATCAATTTAAATATTTAAATTTCAGGTCGTTGGTTTTGTGATCACCAGGTTATTGAATGATCCATACGTGAACTTATGTTAATAGCCTTTCTCAAAATACAACATTTCTGTGTGGTCTTTCTAATAGATTCGTAGATATTGAGAATCGTTTAAATATTTTGGATGGTCGCCATGTAGGATTGTCATAAATGAAACCCATAGATTTATGTACCATTATATGAAGATTATTGCATAGGTTCATTATTCAAACTTTCGCTTCAATCGAATGATTAGGACACACAGCTTGCCACGGTGGGCGAGTGGTCAACGTGTCGGTCTACTAACCCCAAGCTTGCAGGTAAGCGATTTTTGTAAGGCGGCAAAAATTACGACACCATGCCATACGATGTTGGCATGTCAAAGAACCCATTTGAATTCAGTAGGCCGTGTTCATAATGGCAAAATTAATCTCGGGAGTTTCCGCCAACACAAAGTTCCTAATTTCTCTACTAGAAAGCGCCATAGTGTTCAAGGTTGCTATACCAAGTTTCACTGCGTTCGGATGGTTAAATCGCGAGAAAAGTCTATTTAAGTGCTTCAACTTCGCTTGGCCGTCATGTTCGTTTCATACTTAACATGTTTATGAAAGTCAGATAGATGAACTTCTAGTGTTACCGTTTATCACTGTACAAAATTTCAGGGTGATATCTGTTACTGTTGCGGAGATATAGAATGCCGGTGAAATGAACACAAGTTAACTTATGGGACTTTCAATTCCTGGTGAGCACAAATCCAAAATGGCGGAGACACGAAATTTAAATATTTAAATAGACGTTTCTCGCGATTTAACCATCCGATCGCAGTGAAACTCGGTAAGGTAAATGCTTATACAAATTTTAATCCACGGAAATCTAATTGATTTCAATTGTCTTCATAACCACAAGATGGCGCTGTGCGTAATTTTAAAATCTCCTTTTTATTTCTTGTGTCATAATCATGGGATTGAAGTTTGAATAATACACCTATGCAATAATCTTCATGTAATAGTAGATAACTCTATAGCCTACAATACCTAGTACGGTAGGCTATATACAAATCCAACATGGCGACCATCCGAAATATTTAGACGGTTCTCAATATCTAGGAATCTATTACATCAATTAAACTGAAATTTTGTATATTGATGCAGGAAATTAACATAGTAAGATATAAGAAAATAGGCTATTTACTGATATCGCGCAGGAGTTGGCAGTTGGGTTTGAACTGCAGATGTGTTCCCGCTCACTGCTTAACGCACATTCCAAAAACATTACTTAGTCATTACTTGCTTCACTCACTCAGCACATTCCTTCTCTCTCTGGCTGCGTGTTGCGTGCTGCGATGACGATTGGCATGCAGGGAGCCGATATATTTAGATCTGGAATAGGAGGACCGCACATGCGTACTGCGAGACCCCCCCGCACCCCATCTAGCGTGTTCAACTGCCATCTCCTGCCGCGATGACAGTAGTTCTTCACGAAACTACATGTTTTCATAATTGAAAGTAGGCAAAAAATGAAATAAGACTTATGAAAACAGCACAGACCAAATGCCCGTGTGTCTGTCTGTGTATGTACTGTATGTGTCCCCCTATCAATTCCCAAATGACGAAACCGAATTGAATCAAGTTTTGTACTCGGAAGGGGCATTTCAGTGGCATTTTTTATACCACCGTCATCTTAGTGTAAGCAAAATGACAGCCATCCAAGTGTTCAACGCTTAAATCGAATTACGACTAATCTAATCATTGGATTTCTACCAATTTATGGAAAACCAAACTTTCATGTGGGAAGCGTCTGAAACCCACGTTGTTAGTTCACCAGTCGAATAATTTCAGGATGGCGGCCGAGAGAATAATGCAAGTATTATAATCCATATTTTGTGATGCAATGAATAAATGCTCACAGTAGCCTACTTGGCATTCAAGCAGTTTCTTATAAAAGACCCTCTGTTACCAACGTGATTCCTACACGAGAGTGAATATTACACGCAGCCGCCATCCTGAAACTATAACATAATTATAAAAATAAATAACTCTCTACACAGAAAATTAGTGACAAGATAGGATCGCATATGTGGCCTTGTGTGGCTGAGGCAAAAGAACAGAGACTCCATATATTAAAGAACTATTAGAACGCATATGCAATTATTACCCACTTGCCAAATATTACGTATGCTGTAAGAAGACCACAATGTGGTTGAAACTAGTACATTAAAAGATCTTCTAGTGCTGAATTTATTGCCTTTTGGTGGATCGCTACTAATACTATTGTGTATTTATTATTAAAACTATTAGAACAATAAATCGACGTCACTAACCTCAAATCTTACCTTGTTGAGTATGATGAGTTCTATAATGATATATTGCAATGGCCTACTACGGATACAGAATGTGCTGTGGAGTTAGAAGACGAATACATCATTGTACTACCAACCAGATAATGTAGGCCTATGGCTTTGAACTTTAAGACTGATCAGGTTAAAAGAAAGTACCAGTCCTTTTTAAACATATGTCGTTAGTTACAATAATGGTTTTCTTGCATTAACAATGTTATCTAATACACATATAAATTAACTGATTTCCATACAATTTATTACAAAATCGTAAAATATTTCTCAATCTTGCAAACAAATATCCGTGTTCTACTTCTTTGTTGCAGTAAGGAGTCAAGAACGAAATTCACTGCCGAGCAGCGCGGGTTGTCTAGTAGTCTATGGTAATAGACTAAACAAAAGACAATATGATGAAATTACGTATGACTTGCCATAAAATATCTCCTACGCAGTGCGAATGCTTATGTGATACGATGTACGGGAAAAAAGCGTTGCTAAATTGGAGTGGAGTAGATACCGTACGTCACTCCTTATCAAGGTAGATAATGACTCTTGATAAAGATAGAGATGAACAAAGGTTTAACAAAACTCTGAGAAGGCAAATAAAATGAAACGTGGCCTCCCCAATATCGATAGTTGGTAGAGATCTATGGGAAAGCCAGCTGTATTTGAAAATGCTATCATTACTGTCAAGTACTCAAAAAACGCTATTGAAAATTGAATGCAAGGCTTGATATATTAGAACCTATGAATGGAAACAGCAACACACTTCATCAATTAGAGCTGGGATTTCTATGTAATTACATATTTTACATATTTTTTCATATTTGTGGGTATTCTACATATTCTTAGTGATATTACATAAAATTACATATTTCAAAGTTTTCCTGTTTTTATATGAAATAAATTGCTGAATTCAAGTTTCACACTTAATGTGGGGCTGTTGTCTGTCCTCTCAACAGGGGGATTAAGGTAATTATGAGTGACAGGTATTTGAGAGGATGATAGGAAGATAAGTGCTGTTCATGGGGAACTGGTGGAAGTGTATTGAGTAAATTGCAAAAAGTGTTGAAGAGAAATCTGATTATTCAACATTTCACAGTGTGTGCCGAATTGTAAATGGAGATGACGTTGATCCTCCCGAAGACATTTCTCCAGCGAAAATTCCTCCCCTAAAATTTGCCCCAGTTACATCATGTGATGTTGAAAGATCATTCTCCGCATATAAGAACACCCTAAGTGACAAACGCCTTTCTATGACCCCAGAGGACATCGAAAAATACTTAATAGTTCACTGTGCTACAAAATTTAATGAATAAACGTGCTTTGAGTTATGAAAATAATAAGTTTCTATTGAATATGTGCGTGATATATTCATATAATATGACTCCAAAGAACATTGAAAAATACTTAATTGTTCACTGTGCTACAAAATGTAATATAAATCGTGTTTAGTGTGTTGTAACTGACAAAATGGTAAGTTTATATTAATTATAATATGATATTACATATTTTGCCCAATCTACATATTTTGGAGCTTTTTGTTACATATTTATGTACATATTATGCCACTTGATATTACATAAAAATCCCAGCTCTATATCATCATACAAGTCAAAAGACTGCAGACTCAAACACAAATGAATCTACGATACTATGACCTATAGGAGTGAGTGTGTTTAGATTTGATTAGCGGCGGGGGAGACACACACACATACGCACACGCACACACACACACACACACACACACACGGACAAAATGTGATCTCATAAGCCTACTTCTTCATAAATGAAAATAGGCTAAAATAGACCTAGGGTACAAGAAGTAGGCCTACGGGTTGAAATATTAAAACAGAAAGGAGTCAAGTAGCGTCCCTTGACCCCGTTCTGCACTAAACGCAATATTTAACATAATGCCTTACTGTAATATCAGGCCGGAACTGACTCCTTTCTGCACTAAAATATGTGTCTACCTCTGCAGAACATGTTCCCACAAATAAATCATTTTATCATTTTTGTCACTTGACCCCTTTCTGAAATAAACGATTCAATTCGAAGATATCAGTTTCATTATAACCTCAGTTTCTGCAAGATTGTACAGTACTTCCGAATTTTCTCTCTGATATTTTGGGGGTTTTCATTGCTACCAATTAAAAACTGTTTCACTTCATCAAGTCTAGTAATATGTGGAAGTTCAATTTCTCCATCATAGGAACAGAGTGTGAAGCGTCCTGCTGTATTCTTCTCAGATTTACGTTACCGTAAATACAACGCAGAGCAATGGTGACAAACTTCCTGAAGACCACCTATAGAGAAAGGATTCACATCTGAAACAGCACAGTGGAAAGCTACCCTCAGTTTTTGATCACTAATTTTGTCAACACGCTGTATCTTGGCTTTGACACTGACTTCACGACGACCTGTCAAAATGGCCTTACATTTAGGCCTACTAACTTTAGAAATAACAACACTGTAGAACTTATACAAGAAAGTGAAGGAATATATTTGCAATAGTTGTATGTTTGGAAAGTAATACAATTTTCACCACCATTAGACGGTACGTTTTGTGCTTCAGTTTTCGAAGAAACGTCTTCAACTAGCTTAGGCTTATTCACTGCAGTTATATGCATTTTATTACAAAAAATAATTCAGCAATTCGGCCAGGTAGGACGTCCGGAATGACAGACTTTATTCATGCAAGGTCATGTAAACAATACAGAACATTGAGTCTGGTGTGTCATGCATCAAAGATAGTCACCAGAATTATTATGAAGAGAATAGAAAAACAAATCGATGAAAACCTATCTGATGGTCAGTTTGGTTTTAGGAAAGGAGTAGGAACAAGAGAAGCAATCTTAGCATTGAGGCAAGTGATAGAGAAGCAGATGAAGAAAGGCAAACCTACCTTCTTAGCGTTTGTCGACCTTGAAAAGGCGTTTGGCAATGTGAACTGGAATGTTCTATTCAGCATTATTCATCAAACAGGTATCAACTTTAGAGACAGAAGACTCATCTACAATATCTATAAGCAAGAAATTGGAATAGTTTGTTGTGGTAGCAAGGAAGAAACAGCACACATCAGAGAGGGTGTACGACAGGGTTGTTCCCTTTCCCCATACCTATTCAATATATATGTACAAAAGGCGATCGACCAAGTAAGAGAAGAATTTGCCACGGGAGTGAATATTCATGGAGATAAAGTTGACATGATAAGGTTTGCTGATGACATAGTGTACAGCCCAGGGGCAGAACCCCTTGGACCTAACCCACCCCTTCATCTTTCACCATAAACTACCCTCACAGGCATGCCATAAGCCTCACACACTTCCTTGACTCAAGCAGGCACAGCGGTAGCTGCCAGCCACGCTTACACAACTTACAAACAAACACACTATCTGGAACAGCAACAGTGATGAAACGCTAAGTAAGCAGCTCGGGGAAGCCTTAAAAGGTAGACCCAGGAGAGCCCAATTGTCTATTCGCGGCCAGCGGCTCTGCATCTCCAGGTCCGTTCCGGCTCCATCACGACGTCACCAGGTGAGAATTAGCAGTGTGCTCAGATCTCCTAATTACTTGTAAAACCTCACCCAGAACACATTTGTATTTGTACACTTTGTTTCATACTCGTCCACTACCTAAAGGGACAGTACATTATCGCCCCTGACCAATAAATACTTGGTCAGTAAACACATACTTCTTGTAATCATTTCACACATCTTTACATCCTTACGCCCCACCCGTACTTATTCCTAATTGCCTCTGACTGTGAATGCTGAGAACTGCAACGTCAGGAAACCCTTTGGGTTAGCATAGCAGACAGGCAGCAGCTAGTGTCGACTCTGCACGTGAGCACGTCTTCACTCGCTCACGCTAATTGGTAAGCTAAGTTAATAGTTCCGTCTTAGACATTCATCCCTTAACAGGTAGGCGCACCCCGTAGGATCGCACCCCAACAGATCACATCCTTTCACCAACACTTACACATGTAGTCTCCCCCGGTTACGGGAAACTACACCCTTTCAGGAACTACCCCCAAATTAATACATCTACACTACCCTGTTTATCCCATCCCCCTACACCGGGATAAAACAGGTTGGTGGAGGAGCGGGGTACCACGAAAATGTAGGGACTCAAACAACGAGCCCTCGGGGTAGATCGCAAGGTACTGAAAGCGGCCAAGTGTAACTAGATTTTTTCCCCCTAGAATACACCCCACAATTTTGTTTTATTATACGAGGATTTGTATTATTACACCCGTCCACCCCCCCCCCCCCCCCACTAGTGCAGAGGTTCTCTTTTTGGTTTCTTTATAACCAACGCTGTTAAACATACATTAGTCCTAACAGGACACACTACACTTAAACGGCATTAAATTAAGATTACGCTATACAGAATGGCACCACATGCAGAGGCAACAGGGGTCGTAAGCCATGGAGGCGATAGGGGGGCGCCAGTATTATTCAGCTTCTTACTAAGGTACCAGAGGCATATACAAAGGCGACAGGCACAAATACATGTACTCCAAACAAGGGTAGGAGCGATACAGGGCAAACAGCCATGCACCCTATCGGAGGGTAAGAAAGCGCAGTTGAGACGCACACACAAACATTTACATCACATACACGAACATCTCAATAGAAACCATGTTCGAAGGAACTGGATATACGAACGGGTGAACACTGCATATGGCCCAACACCAGTTAACACAACTTTAGAAAGGATAGGAGTACACTACACGATGTTGTATGCGCAATACAGGGAGCTTATTCGTGAACAGGCGCTTCTCCAGTTGGCGGCCACAGAACTGTATAGGACACAAACACAGTAACGCTACAATCCACAAAAGTATCCACTCCTGTACCTACCAAGGCGCAATGGAAGGAGTATGCCGTGGCCATAGGCCAGAAAACGGTCAGGCTAGCCTCCAATACACTGCAGTTACACCCACACACAAACACACGTCCCGCAACTCCGGTCCAGGAGGCAATTTTGCCAGACCGAGGGACAAAACCTACACCAACCCCCTCAGAACGAATGAACGAGAGGGAGTTGACGCCAGGGCTCTCATACACACACGATTACACAAAGAGGAACCTGGACGGACCCACATCATGGGCGGAGGACGTAGAGGACGTCCCACAGCGAAATACGCCCATACAGACATATACACTTCCCACAACACAATGGAAGGAGCCCGCCGTGGCCATAGTCCAGAAAACGGCCAGGCTACCCTCCAATACTTTAGAGGGACGCTCACAGACAACTACACGACCCCTACCGCCAGTTCAAAGGGCGATTGCGCCAGAATGGAGGCGGACACGAACATATGCACCCTCAGTGCAAAGAAATACAGGGGGGTCACTTACAATTCACCAGGCTGTAACACATACGCCTGTGCGTAACATTATCCCTCATAGTCTACACGGGGCATAAGGGAGGTTTTACCGCCACCCCACGAGGCCAAATACACGGGAGGACATACACCCCCACCGACACGGATAGAGTAGTGCAAGGGCGATACAGACCCTCAAACACAAGCACACCTAGGCCAATAAACAGTCAGTACAGTAAACGTAGGCCCAGGCTCACCCTACTGAAAAACCCGCAGGAAAGCAGTGGGGACCCACCCCAATGGAGGGCGGAAGCCTATGCCGTCATTTCAGGACGAGCACAGTCACCCCGTCGGGCAACAGTGCTCGGGCGAGGATTAAAACATTCACAGGGAAAAATCTAATCCCAAGATAGAAGAAAACTAGCCAGAAATAAGGCAACTCACATGGCACAATAGAATTAAAGCCATGAACATACACACGGGGACAGACAATTACACGGACGACATATCACAAACAACATAAAGACACAGTCACATAAATTTAAAAAAAAACATAGGATCTCATATAGACACTGTGCCTCATAAAGTTATGGTTAAGAATTAATGTATGCATAAGAGGGTTTATATTGTATGTATATGACTTGCATATTATCATTGTCTACACGTCTTAAATAGACACTAGGGATGACATATGAATTACACTAATGCTATTTACAACACAAACATAAACATGGGGAGGTTCTTTTACATACAGGGAATACATGTACTAACACGAGAACACACAGAAAAGAGAAAGGAAAGCCCTGAAACACAAAACTACGAGGACACAAACACATACATTATACAGATAGAGACACTGATACGTAGCTGCGAGACATAACACTAGATGCCACACGGACAGACAGCGGGCACAGATGACATAAAGGCTACACTACACAAATCTGGCACGTGTAGCGTCATCATAACAGGAAGGCCAAAAGAAAGGCACGGTAATTATAAAGAAACGGAGGGCCTTGTTGAAAACATATTTTAAAATGCTCACACCACTTGTAGCAAGGTTATGACATGAGTGCTGTACACTTCAAATGTCAACAGGCGGACAGGAAACACTGTAACAACAGCAGACGTTATCTCATGAGGTAACCTAATACTTTGCAGACTCAGCGCGAATACGTGACGCACTGGGCGGCCACAGCCATTCTACAGCCATAGTAGAATTACGGCCGGCAGAGAATCATTCACTAGGGATTCAAAACCACACTACGCCCACAAATTAAGACCAGGGCCAACCAAAACTCACACGGACGACATACACGGGTCATACTTACACGTGCGTAGGCCCGTTCCATGGTATTCGCTATAACGACCTACTTAGGGCATTAGCGACCCCGGGACTACCAATAGGGGACGTACCGGGAACACCAGGCCTCTACGGAGACCACAAAATACTCTTTCGGACCATAACGCCCGAAATCTAAGTACGAGGGACGTCCAAGAGTAGACGGAACATCCACACTAGGTGAACACAGATACAGTAGACAATCTACAAACTCTGGTAGAGTACACGGGACTAATACCAGTTACCCAATGACACTTAGTTTCATATTACGATACCAGAAGCCACACAGGCACACACAGCAGGGATACGCAATTTGGGGTCCGCATCATAGATAAGGACAAGCGAGCCCAACAGACATTAAACATACAAGGGGGGGGGGGGAAACCACATGTCAACACGGGGCGGTACAAAAAAAATTAGTGCGGGACACTTAGAAATGCCCAGGAAATAGGCTAGGATACACTCCGAAAAGGGAGACAATAGGCACAGGGATAGAGAACAGGCAAAATTAGGAAGGACAGGCAGTACAGTCCGGAAATAGACACCCTAGAGCATTAATCAAAATCACACTCTTATCACACAAAAACACACCAGGGCAGACATATTCCACGAACACAGGGAATATTATGGGACCAGGCACACGACCACACAAAGTATGGTAACACCACATGTCGACGGCCGAAAATCACGAATATTCAGTACAAGGGGCGGTAGATTACCCCGAACATAGGCAATAGACTTGCTAGACACAAATCATAGATAATTACATAAAGCAGAGGTATTGCGGAAGCAAAGTCCAAACAAGCTTGGGAGCGAAAATATGACAGGTTAACACATTGTCCTTTCTAGAACACAAACACATGTCGACACACGGATAGTGGCAGACATCACGTTTTGTTATTCTTCCTGCATGTCGCTGAAGACATTCAGTACACAAGGGCGATAAACAAATATACAGGAAATAAGCGACTTCCAACGTGTCGCCACCCACTGTATGCGGAAATATTTTTGCAACAGCGGAACGTGACAATAATACGCAGACATGATGACACTAACACAAAACAATAACAGGATGCGGAACGGTAGACGGCAAGAATTGTAGAGGAAGACCCAGACTGAAGTACATTAGTCAAATACTGCAAGATATGGGTTGTGGCTCATACTGTGAACTGAAGAGGAAGACTGAGAGACGGGAAGAATGGCGAGCTGCTGCCAACCAGCCTCACGGCTGTTAACCACAGAGAGAGAGTCTTCATCATTTTTAGCCTATTTCATTTTATGAAAAAAAAAATTAGACTTATGAGATCACCTTTTGTCCGTGTGTGTGTGCGCGCAGGTGTGTGTGTGTGGATGTGTGTATGTGTGTTGTACCCCTCTAATAACTTCTAAATGGCTGGACCGATTTCCATGAAACTCAGTGAGGTCATACCACCATTTTGGCTGACTCCGACCATGCCCTTCAAATTTTATTACGTCTCACCAATCCAACATTGCGGCTTTACGAAATATTTCACCAGCATTCAATATCTCCAAAACTATTACCGATATCACCCTGAAACTTTGTACGGTGATAACGGGCACTAATCCAAGTTCACCTATGAGAATTTCAAAAACCTAGTAACTATAAAACCAACATGGCGGCCAAGTGAATTTGAGACTTCTAAATAGACTTTTCTCGCGATTTAACCATCCAAACGCAATGAAACTGGGTACAGCAAATGTTAATACACATTGTAATGCACTGGCATCTAATTTAGTTCAATTGTTTACATAACCACAAGAGGGCAGCTGTGCCAAATTTTGAAATCTCGTTTTTACTTCTTGTGTCCTAATCTTGCGATTGAAGTTTGAATACTACACGTACACAATAATCTTCATGGAATAGGACATAACTACATATATATACATATACATATATAAAAATCGTTCGTGGCGACCATCCGAAATATTAGACGGTTCTCAATATCTATCGAATCTATTAAAATCAAACTGAAATTTTGTGTGTTGATAGAGGCAATTAATAAAAGTAGGATATATGAAAATAGGCTTTAGTTCTTCACGCAACTACTTGTTTCTAATACGAGATGAAATCAGAATCATAGGTTACAAGGCCGATATTCCTGGAGTTTCGTCTGTTATAGAGAAATGAGTAGTGTGGGGTAGTTAGAATACATACGGTTGCAGGTTTCACACTTTCTGGAAAGTCAGGGAAAATCAGGAAAAGTCAGGAAATTTTGGAAAGGTCAGGGAAAGTCAGGGTATCACTGAAAAATGCTAAAAATCAGGGAAAATAGCTAGGTCATTTAAAAAGTCAGGGATTCTTTAATTACATAATTCGCACGCACTTGTTGCTGTGATAAATCATCAACAAATGTGCGATTTATTCTTGATAACTGGTGGTGAAACAAATTGTAATCAAGTTCAGGTAAGAAATATTTATACAGTATATTAAATATTATATTAAACATCCAAACACTGACAGGAAAGGTGGAGGAGATTGTAGATATGATGGAGAGAAGAAAGCAGGATGTACTGGGCTTGGCAGAAACAAGACGGAAAGGAGAAGGTCGCAGAGAATTGAGGAAAGGGTACCGGTTGTACTGGAGTGGGAACAGTGAAGGAAGGAGCAGCGGAGTAGGAGTAGTTGTGAGAGATGGAATGAAGGAGGAGGTAAACGGAATAAGTGACAGGATCATGAAGATCAGAATAACTGTAATGGGAAGAAGCCTGGAGATAGCCCAGGTATATGCCCCTCAAGTTGGATGTACAGCTCAAGAGAAGGAAGACTTTCATTAGGAGCTACAACAGCAGTTGAATGGTCAGAGCATCATTGTCATGGGAGATTTGAATGCACACGTAGGAAGTGAAAGGCAAGGATATGAAAATGTAATGGGAGCAGAAGGATGGAGCAGCAGGAATGCAGAAGGGAGAAAGTTGCTGGATTTTTGCAAAAGGAACGGTTTAGCTGTAGGCAACTCCTGGTTCCGGAAGAGAGAAATGGGAAATGAAGAGAAGTGTCAGAGATATAAAGGTAATACCAGAGGCCTTAGATAGCGACCACAGAATACTAGTAATGAACCTGGGAGTTGTTAAGGTTAGCAAGAGGACAGAGTACCAGGAAAGGATAATCAAAGTATGGAAACTGAAGGAAAAGGAAGTCAAGGAAGAATTCCAGAAGATAATAAGGGAAAGGATGCCAACAGACAATCCTAAAACAGGGGAAGAGGAATGGAAGCAATTCAAAAATACAATTGTGGAAGCTGCAGTGACAGTATGTGGAAGAACAAGCAACAGAATGCGGTGTAAAGAGACACAATGGTGGAATTAGAGAGTAAAAGAAGCTGCGAGAAGGAAGAACAAGGCTTTCAGAGTGTCGTTCCAGGAGACAACTGATCTAGCAAGGGAAGCTTATAAGATAAAGAAGAAAGAAGCAAACAAGATTGTCGCAGAGGAGAGGAAGAAGTGGATGGTAAAGAGGACAGAGATGATGGAGGAAGACAGCAGAGGAAATAAGAAAGTACTTTATGGGATGGTTAAAGTAAGAGAAGAGGTCTGCGAGAGGATGTGGTAATGGTGGACAAAAACGGAAATGAGGTACGCAACAAAGAGACACTCAAGACAGTGTGGAAAGGGTACTTTGAGTATTTGCTGAATCCAAACGGTCATAGGGAGGAAGACAACGTATTGGAAGATGGAGAAGACAACACAGGAACGGAAAACGACCTGACTTGGAGAGAACTGGAAATGGCTATAGACAAGATGAACGGAGGAAGGGCACCAGATGTGGACGAAGTGAGTGTTGAAATGGAGAAGGCAGCAGGGGAGGTTGGGAAATAGTGGCTGTACCGTGTGATGAGGGTGGTATGGAAGGAGAAAAAGACCCCAGAAGATAGTAATAAAGGATTAATTGTCCCAATATTTAAGAAAGGAAGCAGAAAGGAGTGCAGAAATTACAGGGGAGTCACACTCATACCACACTGTACCAAGATATATGAAGAGATATTAGAAAGTAGAATACGAGCCGAAGTGGAGAAAAAATTGAGAGAGGAGCAGTATGGATTCAGACCTGGGAGATCAACAGTGGATCTCATATTTTCAGTGAGACAGCTCCAGGAACACCACTACGAATTTGGAGAGGATCTGTTGATGGCCTTCCTGGACATCGAAAAGGCCTATGATAGTGTGTGTAGGGAGAAGGTTTGGAAAGCAATGGAAAACATGGGAGTGGAAAAAGGGACTGTAGACAGAGGGAAGGAGATGTATTGTGGAAGTGTGAGTTGTGAGAAAGTTGGAGGGGAAAGAACAGACTGGTTCAGACAAATGAGTGTCCTGAAACAGGGTGGTGCACTGTCACCCCTTCTCTTTATTGTGGTTATGGACGAGGTAATGGCACGGGTAGCAGAAAAGATAGGAGAAGATAAGATGAAAGCAATGGTGTTTGCAGATGATCTCATGGTCTGGGGAAACAAGGAGGAGGAAATTCAGGAGCAACTGAAGGCTTGGGAAGAAACAGTGGAAGAGTACGGATGGAAGTTCAACATCAGTAAATGTGAGATCCTGTTAACGACCAAGAAAAGGGACAGACTAATAAGTGGGATAACACTTGGAGGTGGACAGCTGAAGTAGGAGGAACGCCTCAAGTACTTGGGAAGTATAGTGGAGGAAAATGGGAGAAATGACAAAGAGATTACGGAACGTGGCAGACAGGAAGAAGCATTTCTGAGAAGCATTAGGAGCTTAGTGTGGAATAAAGATGTCCCACAAAAAAGCAAGGAAGTGTTATACAGAAGCAACTATATCCCGATACTGACCTATGCATCAGAAACGTGGATAATGAAGAAAAGAGACATACGCAGAATACAGGCAAGTGAAATGAAGTTCCTACGAAGTAGGATCGGAGTAACAAGAAGAGACAGGGTGAGGAATGAAAAGGTCAGGGAAATAGTGAAAGAGGAGCCCTTGCACGATAGGATTGAGACATCAAGACTGAGGTGGTATGGACAATTAAAGAGAATGGAAGATAAGAAGATTCCCAAGAGGATACATGAGATGCAGATGCAGAAGAAACGACCAAGGGGAAGACCAAGAGATAGACGGCTGAAAGGAGTGGAGGAATGTGTCAAAAAGGGAGGCGAGTACTGGACTAGAGTGACAGCGGGGAGGTGGTAGGAAGAAAGGACTAAGTGGCGAGGCTTATGTTCCAAACAGACCCAGCCTGGGGCTGGAAACTGTACAAGATGATGATGATGATTAAATATCAGCTGTTACTTTTAAATTAGAATTAATTAAGAACTACATTAATTTACATTATATTACAAAATTACACTATAACTGTACACTGTATATTTGCTATACTTCATTTTACTATGTAATCAAAGAGTATTGTAAGAATGAAAAGGTCAGCGATGGACGGCTATAGAGATGGTGGAGGCCGATTGTTTTAATGAGTCGAGAATCAGGGAAATATTGTATTTTTTGTCATGGAAAGTCAGGGAAAGTCTGGAAAATCAGTACTAAAATAAAAGTGTGAACCATGGGTTGATAACTGTGCAGAGTTTCAGCTACCCGCCACCTACAGTTCTAGTTGTGGGTAAGCATTTACTGGTTACTCGTTTGGAAAACTGGTCTATCGAAGAGTTCCGCTCGGTTATGGTATTCAATTTCTGTGGTTGAAACATGTAACCGCGGCCATAACTTCTCACCGAGAGCGTCGTCTTCCTTAATGACAACGCACGACCTTATACAACCCAGAAGACCACCAACGCTGTTGAAGAGGTTTCGCAGGAACAGCATCGATCACCCTCTCTATAGACCGGACCTCGCTCCAAGTGACTTTCACCTGTTTCCTCACTTGAAGGACCACATCGGAGGTCGACGATTCGCTTCAAACGAGGAGATTTAACACAACGTGTCTGAACACGCAAGGACAGGATTTTTACCATGAGGGAATATTGAAACTCATCCTACGAAGTGACAAGTCCCTAAACCAATATGCAGACAATGTTAAAAATAACCTAATGTATCAGTTGGCTGTATTGGTTGTATGGAATATAATGTACACAATTCACTGCAGGCTTTGTAACTTTAGTTTCTGATCACTCCTCTTATACAGGATGTAATTAATATAATGGAAGTCCGTTACACTGGTGATAGAAGAGACTATTCTAAGCTTTATAGGTCAAAAAAATATCACCTATCTTTAAATTGAAAATTAATATAAAAAAGTAATTGTTTTTAGGTTTTTCAGAAACTCTTCAAACAGAAGGTGAGGCAAGCAGTCTGGGGGAAACGAGGCGGGGCAAGGTGGGACAATGTGCGGAGGGGAAGTTGTTACGTAATCGGAGCATTGACCTTACCGGTTGAGGGGTGGTATCTGCTCCTATGAGGATAAGCTGTACCCGTCTCGTAAGAAAATGTGTATTGCTGTTGTTGTAGTTGTTGTTGTTGTTGAAATCACACGCAATGGCTTGGGATGTTAGGACCGGTAGTAGCCTATTGTGTAGCCTACTTTGTAAGTGTGGGACTCATTGATTGATGTTCATGTATAAAATAATTTCGATAATCAGCCCATGTGTGTCATGAAATACAGTGGGACAAAATTCCGACATCCCGTAATCTGTTCAGAACTAGCATTTAAGACGGAAGTAAAATACCTGCCTCTCACCCGCAAGCCCTGGGTTCGATTCCCGGCTTCATCAGGTATATTAGAAACTGATGTGAGGCCTGGAACGGGGTGCACTAAGCCTCGTGCGGGCAATTGAGTAGCTGTCTGACAGTCAGGCCGAGCCCCGGTCACGAAAACCAAGATTGCGTAGGTCCATTATTTAAACTTTCACATCGATCGCATGATTACGACACAAGAAATAAAAACTTAATTTTAAAATTCGCTAAGCCGCCATCTTGAGGTTATGTGAACAATTGAACTAAATTAGATACCAGTGTATTACAATGTGTATGAACATTTCCTGTACCAGATTTCATTGCGTTTGGAACATTAAATCGCGAGAAAGGTCTATTTAAAATTTTCAAATTCGCTTGGCCGCCATGTTCGTTTTGTAGATAACCGGTTTTTGAAAGTCTTATAGATGATCTTCCAGTACTGCCTTTTATCTCCGTACAAAATTTCATGGTGATACCGCCAATAGTTTCAGAGATATAGAATGCCGGTGGAATATTTAACACATATGCCATCTTGTGGTTATGTAAACAATTGAACCAAGTTAACAAAAGTTTGGTGCTTTTCAGTAGGTCAACACGAATGTACCCAAATAGAGCTGGGTTATGCCCTAATCTTGAAATAAATTACATAAGATTAATAAATACACTAGCAATTCGTGTTGACCGACTGAAAAGCACCAGACTTTTGTTTACTTAGGCAACACTGAAAAATGGCTTCAAACCTCACAATGAACCAAGTTAGATGTCGGTGCATTACAATTTGTATAAACATATACTGTACCAAGCTTTATTGCGTTTGGTTGGTTAAATCGCGAGAAACGTCTATTTATAAGTCACAAATTCGCGTGGCCACCATGTTGGTTTTGTAGTTAGCAGTTTTTCAAAAGTCACATAGGTGAACTTCTAGTAGTTCCCTTTATCACCGTAAAAAAATCCAGGGTGATATCGGGAATAGTTTCGGTGATATTGAATGCTGGTGAAATATTTCACACAGCCGCCATGTTGGATTGGCGAGACGTAACAGAATTTGAAGGGCACGGTCGGGGTCGTCCGGAATAGTGCTATGAACTTACCGAGTTTCATTGAAATCGCTCCAGCTGTTTAGAAGTTATTAGGGGGACACACACACTCCACACACACACACACACACACACACACATACACACACACACGCACGCACGCACACACACACGGACAAAAGGTGATCTCATAAGCCTATTTTTTTCAAAATTGAAAATAGGCTAAAAATGGCACACGACTCATAGAACTCTGCCAGCAGAATAACCTCAAGCTCATGTCAACATCTCTTAGAAAACACCCTAGAAAACAGAAAACCAGGCGTTCTCCAGTACAGCAGTTAGGTGAGTTCCAAATCGACCATATGGCAATCTCATATCCAGTACAGAAGGAGATTCATGATGTACAGGTACGTAGAGGAGCCAACATTGACTCTGACCATTATCTAACCCGCGTCAAGGTCAAGTTCACCCCAAAGAGAACTTTCTGTAAGAAAAACCCCCTACCAAAATTTGACACAAAAAAGATCGCAGACTCTGGAGTCAAGGAAGCCTGGGAAAAAGAACATGCCAATCACTGGCAACATTTCCACCGAAAAATCATAGATACAGCACAAGCTCTCATTCCTTTGAAGAAGAATTTCAAACATCCTTGGTGGGATGTTGATTGTGAGAATGCACTCATTACCAGGAAATTGGCATATCAGAAATGTATGTATGTATGTCTACCCCTTATTATTCCCGTTTTCCAACGGGGTCGGGGATGAGATGCGATGGAAGTCTTTGTGGCGATGATTTTTACGGCCGGATGCCCTTCCTGACGCCAACCTCATGAGAGGAGTTAATGAGAGATGAAATGAATGATGGTGAATGAAGCTGGGCAAGGATGTGGAAGGAAGCGGCCGTGGCCTGTCAGAAGGTACCGTCCCAGCATTTGCCTGGTGTTGAAAATGGGAAACCACGGAAATCCATTTCAAGGACGGCCGACGGTGGGGCTCGAACCCACGCGTCTACCGAGTCAATGAGAGCTTGGCCCCATGACCTAATGCTGAGCTTTAGCCAGCGTAGCCACTACTGTCGGTTGGCATATCAGAAATACAACAGTAAAAAAACAAAACAGAAAATTTACAGACTTTCCATGAAACACGAAAAACAACCGCAAAAATTATCAGACAATCCAAGAGGAGATACCTGAAGGAACAGTTGGCCTCCATTGAGGACAACTTCCGTAACTACAACGTTAGGGACTTCTACAGAGCGTTTGCAGGACACATCAGAGGGTACACACCACCAAACCTTTGCTTCAGAAAATGTGATGGAAAATTAGCACTAACGAATAAGGAGAATTACAAGGTGATGGCACAATACTTCTCTGAACTTCTCAACTGTCCAGAACCAATAGAGTGATTTCCAGAGGAAGAACCTACAGTCAAGAAAGCAGACTCATTACCTCCGACACAAGAGGAATTTCACAGGCACATCCTCAAACACAAGAACAACAGGACATCTGGTGAAGACGGCATAGTGGCCGAACTACTGAAAAACCTAGGGCCACACTCACTTAGGGAACTCACACAGATTATAAAAATAAAATAAAAACCAACTGACATCTGGACATCAGAAAAGCTACCAGATGAGTGGAAATGTGCATTGATCCACCCATTACACAAAAAAGGCGACCGCTCTGACGTAAACAATTACAGGGGCATTTCACTATTACAAGTTATGTACAAGATACTCTCAGCGTGCCTACTCCAAAGGACTCAGGACCAGCTGGAACACAAAATTGGCGAGTACCAGGCGGGATTTCGTCCTGGTCTCTCCTGCGCGGAACAAATCTTCAACCTAAAACGTATATTGAAAATAAAAGCCCTCAGGAATACTCCAGTTATATGTACCTTCGTTGACTTCAAGAAGGCATATGACTCCATTGACCGCCAGTCATTGTTCAACATCTTACACAAGCAAGGTTTGGATATCAAGACCTTGCGATTGATCAAACAGACACTGACAGACGCGACATCAAAAGTGAAATTCATGGGGGAAATCTCAAAACCATTTCAGATCAATACAGGTGTTCGCCAAGGTGACGAGCTCTCTCCACTCCTCTTCAACCTAGTGCTGAACAAAGTTATCAAGGAATGGGAGAAAGAGCTGAGATTTCAAGGTTATTGGAGGCCAGTGCGACTAGGACGACCAAAGGACGAACTGGAGGTTGGCTGTCTAGCCTTCGCGGATGATCTGGCACTACTCTCAGATAACGAAACCACATTAATCAGACAGATAGAAGTACTTCAAGAGTGCGCCGAAAAAGTAGGACTACAGATCTCTTTCCAAACGACAGAGTTTTTCTGTACGAAATTCGACATACAGAATTTAAACACTAAATATGGCAAGATCAATAGTCACCCACTTTAAATACCTAGGTGAAGTGCTTGAACCGACGGGAAAAGAGAAAATCGCGCAGGACACTAGGTTAATGAAAATGAAGAGAGCCTTATACAAGACACAGGGTGTCTACAACAAAAAATGTCTGTCCACATTCACAAAATTTCGTCATTACAACACGGTTATTAAACCTGAGGTGCTTTATGCTAGTGAGACGTTGACGTTACACACTAAGGGCGACTTGGAAAAATCCTCACAGAAGAAAGAAAAATAATAAGGAAAATAATTGGACCAAAGCACACAGATGAAGGATACAGGCTTCACTCCAGAGACACCACAGATAAATTGTCTAACCTCGCAGCAGACATCAGAAAGAGGCGACTAAAATTTTACGGCCACATCAGCAGACTCCCACAAACCAGACTCACCAACAAAATTCTTAGATACATACAGCGGCTCAAGATTACTACATCCTGGATGATGCAAGCCATAATTGATCTAGTAAAAGCACAGGTCGACCCAGAAGACGTCATAGACAAAAGCGTATTTAGACACAAAGTATATAAGTGGGAAGTGTTGTCAGAGAGAGCTGCACCTACAGCCCAAAGACCAAAGTGGACCGAGGAAAGGAAGAGGGCCTTTATTACACGAATGAAAGAGTACTGGAAAGACAGGAAAAACAAAAAGTCATGATTGCTTCGCGTGGTCTAATAGGCCTGTAACGTGTAAAATAAATAAATAAATAATAAAGCAAATATAGCGAGTTGGTCAGCCCTATCAAAAGGCAATGGCATGTAGTACGGGTAAAGACCATATCTATCATTGTCTCGAGTACGGGCGTGATCCCAAGTACCTTGCTCCAAGGCCTTAAAGAACTGGATCTAGATACTCAACTGTACAAACTAATGCAGAAGACAGTAGTTCTCTCAACAACCCGATTCGCCCGGAAGTTCATGGGTAGCGATATCGACTTTCCAGCTTAGAAGTGACTGTTTCAGTAACAATACTTTGGTTCCCTGAAGCTCGTATAGTTATGTTGTGATGTATCAGCAATGTGCTATATGTACTGTATAAAATAATACTAATAATTACATGATAGTGAGGCTGTATAGCTCAGATAGTAGAGTGCTATCCTTCTCGAGGGTTCGATCTAGGCTCAGTCATGTAATAAATGAAGGTGAACAAGTGCGAGAGCCTTGTGCCGATGGATGTAATGGCACGTACATGAAATTCTGTGAACACAACATTCCGGAATCTCGACATCCCTGAGAAACATAAAAATAGTGTGTCTAACAACATATTATTAGTCTATTATTATTATTATTATTATTATTATTATTATTATTATTATTATTATTATTATTATTATTATTAAACAAATTATAATAGATAATATCTTTACTGAATATTATTTATTTTTATGTAGGGTTCCAATTGTTTAGGACGTTCAGTAAATAAATATTTTTGGTAACAATGATGATGGAAGAGACTTGCAAGCTTGTTTTGATGGCTGTTGTTAATTCATTTTAGGGGCTTGGGACATTTGTTTATCAGCCCCGTGTAGTTGGGTGAGTGTTGAATTTATCTGATAAACTGTGTTTCTGTGGTGACTGTAAGAGTATGTGTAGCTGTAGTTATTAGGGTCATGAATGAGGTTGGTGCTCCGAGACACCAAGTACCATACTATCCCGGCATGTGCTTGGAAAGCTCGTGGAAGAATCCGTGGAAATCCAAAATCAGGATAGCCACTGTCGGTGCTGACTTCGGACCTCCAATCACGGGACTTGCTACTACGATTAAACGCGCATGCCTACACTGCGGGGGTAGGAAAGAAAGCAGCCCCGTGGGACATCCCAACTTTAGCCTCGAGAGATGCCACGCAAGTCACGTTCGCGCCCTTCTCGAAAGGCTGCAACCCATCTTGCTACCGTTCTGTAAGGTAACGCAGCTGCACCACACGTCTTGTGCAGTCCTTGGTGACACTGTCGAGCCATGCGACCTCTAGCACACCGAATTTATATCCACGTTCTCTGTTCCTGCTTGGAAAACAATGCGACCGTCTTTCGCGAGCGCTTGTTCACAACTACTCAACTGCGACTAGGATTGGGCAGGAGGTAGCTCTGGCATTAAGTTAGCTATCATCTGCCTGGAATTAAGGGAGGAAAAACCACTTCCAGTTATCCTGGTATATTACAACAATTACAACTTTACAATACACAAATGTTTTATACGATGTCCTTACACTCTTTGATACATGTTTCGGCTCTGTGAGCCTTCTTCAGTCAAACACATTAATGATTCTCATATGACAGTCTATGTGTTGATCTTGTTAAGAAACTTAAATAAAAAATTACGAGCCTTACAGTAGTCGCATATGATGTGTAACATCTGACATAGAAGAAACCTCACGTGAAATTGTTGATACACCGGTATTTTATAGTATTATTGGCACAAATATTAATCTATTGTAAAAGGGAATGTTTTACAGATATTGTAGTTTATAATACGGAACTCATTTTATTAGATGATTTGTAGCATCCACCAGCCACTAGCCTAAATAGAGAATACGATATGGATCAACTAGATTAATAGAGGTGACACCGCTCATAACCTTAAATTCCTTATAAACAGGTCCTCTTGATTCACAGACCAACACGTAATTTCATATGGATTCAGTTAAAATGAGTCATATTGATATGATAAATATCGTTTAAAATGATAATCTGGTAGCAAAATTATCTACCCCGACCAGGATTCGAACCCAAGATCACTAGATTCACAGTCATACGCAATAACCCCACGGCTATTTCGACTACGCAAATATTGTGCACAAGATGGTGACTTATTTCCACGTTCCAATAATACTGCATTACGGAATTAAGTTTCATTTACATTTTGCTTGTTTCGATAATGTTCCTGAGTGACATTGAGTTTAAAATGCCTTATGCCAATGCAATGCCGACTACTTACAATGTTTGATATTAAGGCATTTTACCATTTAAATACTGATACGAAGACTTCGAACATGTACTATATCATTTGTTTAAATCACTTGACACCAGAGTTCGCATAAGCGTTTTCCGTTCAGTATGTCATATACATTCCACATGGCCGAGAGTGCGTCATGGTATCAATTTTCGACACCGCGCGCTGATTGTTTCTCTTACCAGTGCCAGCTGGATCGATCGATCGATCGAGTTGGCAGTGCGTCTTATACTTCCGTTCGATCCACCACTGCCAGCTTGGGAACACTTCCATTCGATCGATCAAGCTGGCGGTGCATACTTCCGTTGTCCACCACTGCCAGCTAGTACACTTCCGTTTGATCGATCGAACGAACAGTGCATACCTCCGTTTGATCCACCACTGCCAGCTCGATCGTTCCGATCCACTTCCGTCCCCAATTTTCAAAATCACTCCCACAAAACTATCCAGCAACCGAAGGGAAAGATGGTACACATCAAAAATCTTTTTACAATCGTCAAAGTTATTTAAAAATGGACCTAAAATGCTTAAAGAATTCGACTGTGTAAATAAAGCAGCACCTACTGCCCAAAGACCAAAGTGGACCGAAGAAAGGAAGAGGGCCTTTAGTGCACGAATGAGAGAGTAGACTACTGGTGAAATAGGAAGAACACGTAGTCATGATTGCTTCGCGTGCTCTAATAGGTCTGTAACGTGTGATATAAATAGTAAATAATAATAATAATAATAATAATGGAGACATTATATACAAAAGAGTGCATACAGACACAAGAAAAGAGATTAACGTAGGTAGGTTGTCAGCTATTGTTCTGATGTTATAATTGAATTAAAAATAGTATTTTAACATAATGCAGTAATCAGATGCGAGAGGTATAACTTACTGCTCCAAGAAGCAGGATGAAAGCCATCTTTTGAGAGCTTCAGTGCTTGCAATGTTGACAAACTTTTATAAATCGAAGGTGTTGAAGAGGTGAGAGGTGGTGCAAACAAAAGATTTATTGAACTTCATGGTTCGGTGGATAGGAATCTGGAGTGTTAATGTTGTGCATCTATTTTCTCGATTATGAACAGAATGCATTGGTGTAAAGGCATTGTAGAGATATAACGGGGTCTTGGTATGTAATATTTTATGTGTCAGAATGGCAACTGATAGCTGTCTGCGCTCGTGGAGTTTCAGCCATTTCAGCTGCACGTAGTAAGGCGTGATATGTAAGGTGAGAGCATGAGGAATGGGAGAGGTGTGCACGCACAACAGCTAACTGCTCATAGAGGATCGCCTGGTGCGAAAACAAAGACTTGTATACTAGTTGTTTCAAAAGACAGAACATGGTTTCCTGTAGATTAGGGCGGACGCTTCAATGAATGTAAGCTACCAAGTATTATTTATTTTTCGTATGGTACAAATGATCTACATATACTGTATAATATATACAAATAGGTAAATAATAATCAGAAATGAACATCAAGGCTCTTCATCCAGGAAAGCGCTGGAGCTGTTGCTTTCATGAACTCTTCCCATTCGCCTGTAGAGCTACACTGTGGGCACTCCCGAACGATGTTCTTGAGCTCCATAGTCGCAAGCTGGTGATTCTAGCCACCCCCATTTGTGTAACATTGCTTTACACCTTCCATGACCAGTTCGAGCGTGATTTAGTTGACACCACGTAGCTGTTGTTAGATCAGTTCCTGGGATATGCTCAGGGCCGTGGAGAGCCGCCACGGGCCCTGGGGCTGGAGTCAGCCTGGGCCCCCCGCCCCCTCCCCGTCCTCTCTCTCTCTCTGTCCCTCATTGATAAGTCATATTCTATTATCCTGGGTTATACTGTACTAACAATAGTAATAATAATGCTGAAAATAATGATTATTGTTAATATTATTATTGGTATTGTTATAAAATTGCATAAAGTAATTTAATATTACAAGACGCCTATTTTGCATAAAATAACAAAATCCTTATAATAACACTTTACAAATCACGAGCTCGTCATTTTGCTCTTACGGGATGCTCGATCTGTGCGTCGGGAATGAATTTAATGTTTAAGACGTCAGCTAATTCTACTGGAGATTAAAATCTTCCGAGCCTGGCCGGGAATCGAACCCAGGAATCTTCGGCCTAAGCCTAGTATGTTAACCACCGGAATAATAATACCGTATTCCACATTCACGCATGTTTTAGGATACCGTATTTGTGAGTGCGACGACCATGGAAGTAGCTGTTGATTTGACTTTAACAGGGGGCAGATCCAGAGGTGGCGCTGATAGGACTGCAGCCAATATGCTTCCTAAATTCCTGGAGAAATGAGACTAAATAAACAGTGGCAACTATTGACGTTTTGAATTTCAACTACAATTTGAAATGTGTATTACCCAGGAATCAAACTTGGTCCACCAGGGTGAGAAGCAAGCAGCTGGACAGCCGTGCAGTCTTGTCCCTATGTAACATGCATTATATGAAATGCTTAAGGGAGGTAAGATTACGGTTTAATTAATTACTTCTCCAGTTCTGTATTTTATATGTATTGAAATAGCGAATGCTTAAATCTTGGCTACAGTTTTAATTTAATCCACCAATATTTGCATTAATATTCAGTGTCAATTTTCTATCCATTCTTTGATAGATGCATAGAAAACAGAAACGTGTAACAAAAATATCATGGAAACAGTAATGTCCAGTACCGTAATTCCCTGGCCGTCAATCTTGATCTCCATGACCAGGGTACTACCTCACTGTCAGGCAGCTACTCAATTGTTCTCACGAGGCTGAGTGCACCTCGATCCAGCCCTCAAGTCCGCCTCTTAAATCCCTGACGGAGCCGGAAATGGAACCCGAGGCGAGTGTGAGTCAGGCACGTCGGCAATAATAATAGTAATAATAATAACATTTTCAATAATAATAATAATATACTCCCTAATTTCATGCCCATCATATTCTTATTTACTATTGCTTGTCAGTATGTGTTATCATCTCTGAGCATTTGGAATATGTGGCTGAAACTTTTTATTTATCCCGGATGAGCTGTTTAATGACCAAATACATCTTCAGTTTGAATGTTGGTTTGTTTTGGTTTGTACTCAATACTACTAGAGCGAATGGCATGAACATTCGTATGTAAGTAGAATGCAGCAATAATAAAAACTAGGCTACAAATTGAATTTTTTTTACAGAGGGATGAGGGGAGTTATAGGAAGCCTCAATTCCCTGCAGCAAGCCAATTGCGCAATCTGTATCTTTCTCTTGACATCGCAAACCCAGGTGTGAGGACTTGCTGATCTGAGAATATCACACGGTGATATGTCCTGACATGTCAGGGTGTACAGTACCCTCAAAACATAGTGGAGTGACGAAATGTTATTCTGGCATGGGTCATAATGAAACTCGAGCTCAACTGCTGGTTTGAATCCGGCCACGGGCATGGATGTGTTTATTTTCTCATTAATTGTAAGCCCATTCAATTTCTATGATATAAGATATACATTACAATCATCTTTCCTCATCATACCTGCGTAGCGCAGCGGAAACGTTCTAGCCTGCTGTGCCGACGGTTAAAGGATCGAATCCTGGCGCTGTCAGTTGACATTTGAGGATGCGCAAATGTGAGGGAGCCGCGTGAGTAGATTTACTGGCACGTTGAAGATCCCCTGGCGTCTGTAAAAGCCTCTGTAGTTTAAAGGAACGCAAATACAATAACATTATTACGTTATACAAGACTCATAATACAGTACAAGTAAATATAAATTACATTGAAGCTGGCCATATGGCTAAAGAACGAAGGCCAAAAGCCAACAAATATTTCTCAAAAACATCCTTCTTAGGAATTTGCGTGCAGGTTGATAGCTTATTTTTCTTATGAGCTGTTTAATGTTCATTTTTGTGACCCCAAGTGTCCTCCCTTAAAACTACCTAATTCTAAGCAGAACAGTGGACTGGATACAAATTGCAAAATTACATGGGTGTTGCCCAAATAGGGTTCGATAGTTTAGCCATAACTTCACTAACTCCTGTCACCAGTCTATCTGTTTCCCTTAAATCGCAAACCCGACAACGACGGGTACGAAGAACTAGTCCAAGATAAAAACAAGAGCCAGAGTTTAATATCCAAACATTTCTTTATGTTTTTCTCTTTCCGAATATTAGACAACTGTTGGTCAGATCCGTCAGCGTAATTTTTTATACCTGCATTTCCAAATCAAAGACTTCAAACCTATCATGGTTCACTTCCTTCAATTATTGTCTTCTTTCCCTTGTAGCCCGCATTCGATATTTATAACTGAAAGGAACACGTAAGCTAACGATTATGGGCAGATGGCCTCGTTGTTCCGCCCCCTTAAAACATCAACATCAACAACAACAACAACCATCATCAAACTAACGATGATCATAAATAGCAATTCACACTCTGAAAATCGTAATGACTTTGAATTTGAGAATATCTTCGTTCTCATGTTAAGGCAATGGCTGTTCTTTCGGCCAAGTCAATTACTCTTTTGCAAGCCGGAGTCATTAACAACTGCGTGCTGCGTCCACATTAGAATACGTCATATTCGCAGCGTTTATCTACGCCGCTGGAGAGAACACCAGAGGCAACTCGTCTTAACAGATGGAGGAGCTCACTGCCCACAGACATGACATCAAAGGAAGAACTGGCTCCTGGCGCCGACCTACCTTATCCTGTGTGGCGGTCCCTCAACCGCTTAAGAGTGGGTGTCCCTCGATGCAAGACCAACCTGCAAAAATGGGGGATCCTTCCAGCAGACGCAGACACCTCTTGTGAATGTGGAGCTGAATTAGACCCAAGCCACCTACTTATCTGCCCCCTGCTGGACAACCAATGCACAATGGAAGATGTTCTTAGAGGAAGTAACAAGGCCATCGCAGCTGCAATTTTTTGGAAATGTTGACCGGACACGGAAATGAATGATGATCTATTTTTGCAATGCTACTAATGCTGCCAGTTGGCTTACGAAAGCTCAGCTTGTTTCCACTAAAATTGTTTAGCATACAGTATATGGCGATAATAATAATAATAATAATATTACATCTAATTATAATATTAATAATAATCATAATTCTACTACTAATAATCATAATAATAGCAGCAAATGAGATTTCGCAGTTATTAGGTAATGTTAGATACAAGACGTAAGCCACAAAGTGATAATCAGACAGTTAAAATGTCTTGATGCGACGTGAATTCGAACCGGGGATCTTCGGATCGAAACTTTTTCAAATCGATTCACTGCCTATAGGCTACAGTCGTAAGAAATACAAGCCTCCTAACAATAATAATAATAATGTTTTCTTAGTTCTTTATAGATGAACATTTTCCTTAGTCCACATGTATTTTATGTACGTTCGGCAATGGAAATACCCTTACATCATGCATCATATTTATCCGGCATTTATACAGAGCGAAAATGAATTCCAGTGTGGTCGAAGATTAAATAAACTATTTTCTTACCTAGACAATGTAAATAGAGTGAGCGCACGGCACACAAAGATCATTCGAAACAAAGCAACGTGACGCTCCAAACACAGTCACAGAGGAGACTCTTCAGAATGGCGACAAGTAATGATGAGGAAATATGTTTCAAGTTTGGTATACAAACGAAAGAAGGCTGACAAGTAAGTTAAATTTAGAACCGAGGTATGCGCCCCTCACCTTAGGTACATATTCTGAGAACTACGGTATTGTATGACTACGTTCGGGTGCTCTGGTTCAGCTGTTTCCAGGGTGCTCTGACTAAAGTATTTGACCTAGCCTATGTTATTGTTCTTGCGCCATTTTGCACAGACGTTGATTGTTTCATCAAATAATTGTCTGTGAAATATTTTGGTCATGAAAGGAATACTTTGCCCGGCCGGGCCCCCCTCCCAGAGCCGGGCCCCTGGGCTGCAGCCCCGCCTGACCCCCCCCCCATCTCGTCGGGCCTGGATATGCTGGGAAGGATCATCTAAGTGGACTTGGCGAGGTGAAGAATAATCTCTCTCCTTTCCTGCCAGATTTTGTTGATGTTGTAAGGCTCTGGCTGCTTAATTATGTCATCACAACAAATAAGATTCCTGGATTTCAGGCGCTTGCGAGGAGGATTACTCAGTACTGAGTGAACCGGAAAGTGCTTGAAGTCAGAACAGATGTAAGTTTTTCAAGCGTGGGCAGCTGCTTCTCTTCGTCTCAATTGTGGAGGAGGAATGCCTGCCAGGACGTGCAACCATGGCGCAGGGGTTGATCTTAGTGTGCCCGTTATGATCCTTAAGGACTCATTGAGCTGAGTATCCACTCTGTGGTCATGAGCTAACAAGTGGTGGTAGTTAACTCAACTTAACGATTCCTTATTGACGATGTAATTATAATAAATGCATATAACCATTAGTCAATATATTGAACCCTTGCAAAGAAGCTTATGAGACTCAGTTTCGGGGGGTGTAACAGTCCATTTCTTAAGTTGTTGTTAAAGCGCTTCTATAACATGCAGGGTAACACATAACAAAATAACATGCAGGAAGAAGTTAAAACAAATGAATTTAATAACAGATCAACTATTTACAATAAAAAATAAACAAACAAGAACTCCCAGATGACTCCCGCTTGAAATAATTACTTGCCATAACTAGGCCTAATCTCAGGAGAGATTATAAATTGGACCAAATGTCCCAAATACTTCAATGACATTGTGTACGTGTGCGGCTGTTCTACATGCTTAACGATGAGTACAAATAAATGCGAGATTCGTCACCATCCGGTAAACCTTCAGAGGACGAATCTGCATTGTCTAGAGCTAGACAGACGCGGGGAACCAACTATACACTAATTAAATTAATCCGACACTTCCTACACTAAATAAAACAACAAATAATTTCCGCATGAAATTGGAATCAAGAAACTGCCGTAGCAAAAACATTAATGCCTAAATTTAGGACTTTTCAAATCAACACAAGTACATTAACACGTGACCAACAAAGATATACACATATGACCGCTTGTCATTTTTACAAGTAAATACAACTACACCAACAGGTGTCACAACAGTCAAACTAACATGAAATGAGTCATAGTCAAATCACTAGGCTCAAAGCCAACATTTAAATCATTAAAACAATATTCCATTCATACGATATGCGATAATTCGTAACAGACATAGCGAACTCAATTAATTATGGTCCAATGACCATCACAAAAGAACAGGTTTGCTAATGATAGCTTATAGGGATCAGTCGGTCAGCTGGACTGCCTAAAAGATGAGTCACCAGACCTAGACGGGCGCTAAGTGGAAATCTGCACATCTGTCAACCCACGTGTCAATAACCTCGACCTGCCGTGGCATGGGTTCGAGTCTCGAAGAAGCGTGCTCCCAAAGCACAATTATACGTGTGTGTGTCAGAATAAAATATCTCATCATTTCCCTTAGGAAATCCAAGAATCAGCACTGGACAAGGTACAGTAGCCTCCAAGAGCGCTCTGCCTTTCCATCAAAAATACAACAACAACATATTGAGGGCGGTAGCACATCCTACCCCTCATCACGAAGAATCAATACACACACCTGACACAAAACACACACCAGAATCACACGTATGGGTTTGACAGAAACCTGAAATAAATGACATAAAATATTTTCCACCAGCTTGCGCTTCCAATCTAGTCCGTGACTAAAGAACCTGAAAAGGACAAAAAAAAACTACAAAATTAGGACTAAGGTGTTCTACAGTTACATCTTAATTTTGTTGCGCTCGGCAACCCTAGTATGAATAAAAACCTGTTCATAAAACACTTTACAATAATTACCCCCTTTTCCTATAAAAATATGAACTTTAATAAAGCACCACTTATCGAATGTGACCAGTTTCGCATTCGCATGGATAAAATCAAATACACACACCGTGTACACTAAATATGACTCCAAAGAAAAATATACAACAAACAAATTTGGCCACGCGCCAACGTACATTTAAAGATAATAGTGTCGGCACACAAAAAATCTAAAATACAAGAAAAACAAGAATAAAATATTTACAACGTTCCCGCGCCTTATCTAACTTCATAATGAGTAAATCAATGTTTGTACATCACCGTTTCAGCTTGCAGAACTTAACCTCCATCCCGGTGCATTTCCCTACGGGAAATTTAGCCCTCCCTCGTCGACTTAGTTGTAGAAGCGTTGCACATCAATCCATCACACGACCACACATCAGACATCTTGGCGTAGTTTCTTGGACAGAAATGTTCAATGTTAATAATATGCCTAGCCATAATCGCTGTGAGCTATTACTTTCACTCACAATAATGTCCTATGCGATTACTGATCGTAGACTTGCCCTATCTCAGCATTTGCGTAACACACGCACAAATATCACTCAAAAATATAATACAAAAATTTACATAAAATTACACACTTCAAACTCATCGCCACTGGCTTGAAAACAAGTCTTAAACATGTCTCTCGTGCAGCACTTATCTCGCCTAGAGATCTCCACTGCTAAACGTGAACTCTGCTCCCTTGAGCACAAAATGAAATGTTAGTGAAGTATGCTCATTAGAGCTTGAAAAATCGTGACGCAGACTGACGTGAACGTTGCTCACCAGAGCTCAATAAAGTTGTGTCCTAAACAGCTCATTACCGATCAATTTATTGGAAACTGACAGAATGAGGTAGGGTGGGGAGAATTTGTAAAAATAATCTGGAGTTTTCACCTCACAAACTTGGGACTAGTATCAATCTTCATCATTTTATCCAAACGTCTCAATGCACTTATGCGGAATTAATTCGGATCGGCGGTTCTTTAGATATGCGTTTCCGCGCCTTTTTCCAGGGTACGCAATTCACCGCGTGGCTTTGGCGTCGTCTCTTCTGATTGGCTGTTTCAATCCTGGATCGGTTGAAACTTTACTCATGACACTCCCATAATTACTCCAATTTAGGTGCGCGTTGGTACAGAATTTGTCCTTGAACTCGGCTTAACCGGTCGTCTTCAGGAATAACTACCAAGCTTGCTTCTGTTGTAATCGTTGTAACACACTACCTTGCCTTCCCCCTTTGTCAATTTCAACATGTACTGCCTGGGCATCAGTAATAATAATAATAATAAATCATGAAGACTTATTCATCGACAGATTAATAAGGGTTCAATATATTGTACTTGTACCGGTTTGTGACCTTCCACAGCGTAATTTAGGATATGTAAATATGCAAGAACATACACTTAATATAAATTTTACCACAACAGAGGATTCTAAAAATATTCTTGTTCCAAAAGCTCAGAAATAAAAAAATAAAAAAACAGATCTGTTTCAAAATGTGTTAAGAAAAACATGAAAAAGTGTTGATAAAAACAGCGTGGAACAGAAGAGATGTGAATGTGAAACTAGATAAGTTGAAATACTGTAGTTAGGTTATAACTGATAGTTTGGTATGTATTCGCGAGGTAGAGAAATTGTTGGTTGGTTGGTTGGTTGGTTCGGTTGGTTCCTCAGATTAGGGGCTGCGACAACGCGGTCATGTAGCCCCGAGTACTTTGGGTGGGTGTAGAATCTGTATGGTAACCGGTGTTATAGAGGTACCAGGTAGAAAAGACTGTTGGAGGCGGGGCTCGCATTACGTAGCTGCTGAAGAGCTTCCCCCCTCCATAAACGACTTCGGAAGGTCCAGCGACAAGGACAACGAAGCAAGTAGCAGCGAGAAAGAGAGAGAGAGAGAGAGAGACACTTCCCCTACCTGACGCACATGCGCAGAAGAAAGACTAGCAGTCGACAGACAAGAGAGCTGGTACACTCTCCCCTACGTTGGTGCGCGTGCGCAATGAAACATTCTTTTGTACCTGGCCACTCTATAATTGCGATGGCTGTATTAGTGTGTGTATCTGTTTTAATTCAAGTAGGTACTGCAGACATTGCATTTTTTCAAGTAGTTCCTACTTTTGCCGCCAAACGCCACCATCAAGGACCAACTAGTTCAGAACTTAGTTACCAAATGCCACCGCAGTCGGTTCTTGACGACGAACGTAGGAACCTAAGATCGTTAGTCAAATGTTTAACCTATATATAATTTAGCTTTACACAGGTGTAATAAGTGGAAGGTTCTTTACCATGCCATACATCTATGACATGGGACCGCCGGCTTTACTTCCCCTCCGAAAGAAGGCATACTGAGGAATTTTTAACGTTCTTAAAAAATCCTTCGGCCGGGTTTGAATCCGTGATCTTGGGCATAGAAGCTTAGCATGCTACCCACTACGTCACCGAAGCCGCTGAGGTAGAGAAGTGACGGGTTGGAAATAAGTGTTACGAGGTGATGTTATGAATGAGCAAGAAATGTATACATTTACCTGTCCTGAATTACGCTGAGGAAGGTCACAAACCGAAACAAGTACAATATATATTGACATATGGTTATATACATTTTATTATATTTAACATACAATGCACCAAGGCTAATACATTAGAGTATACACTCGAAAACATTACTGGTTCTAAATATCCATTGCCTGACTGATGACCTCATTGTCCTCCCCCTTAAGCTCCACAATCCCTACCGCCACTGTTCCCCGTACGGTCCGCACTGCATGCAGATAACGAGGAACGATCCTCAATAATGTATGGCTGTCATGGGGTACGCTGCAGGATCCCTACAATGAGTGAGTAACCATGACAACGATACAGGTATGGACTTATTATTAACAAGAAAAGTGCGCTCGAGTTGGGCAATCATTTACACATATTGAAGCACATCTAAAATAACAGATTATTCTTTGCTACATTCTGTAAGCGATTTTGTCCTCTTGACGCATGTCAATATGTGATATTTGTCACAGGTCTGCCCGCACAGCACACATTGACAATCTTCAGTCGGTTTATGGTATGTTTTGATATTGCATATCTTGTGATGGAATCCGTGTATTGCAGTTCTTGTGATAAAATGTCTCTGGGACTGGCATTCCTTCTTCCATCCGTCATCTATCATTGCTGAGGTGGTGTAGAACTCCATTTCTATCTCCATTTTCTTTTTTTTTCTCTCATGTTAACCAGATCCTGGTAGGGTCCTATAGATGGCAGCCAGTGGTGTAGTCTAACATCCTCTATAAAGTAGGTCTCCCTCATTAGTTCATAAACTAGCCGCGATGGCACTGTTTTTGCAACTCCTAATACTCGTTTCATGAACAATGTCTTGACTTTTTCAAGTCTTTTCAAGTCGCTTATCATGAGTTTTTCCCAAATTAATGCAATTCCATATGTAACGACTGGCGCCACTACCGTTTTAAATAACTGCATCGCTGTGTTCGTCGATAAATTTGTTATGTTCGGAATATTGTAAGAGGCTCTGCTGCTCTCCGGGATGTGCATACTGAAAGAAGTTATAGTTGTCTGCATCGTACCTCCTAGGTATTTGGGCCTATAGTGTCCTACGGCCCGAAGAGTTTCATTGAATAGAGTAAGAGCGTTTTTAGCTGTTTTTCCACCATTCCGAAATATCATTTCTCTTTATTTATGTCCATGTCATTTATCCTCTCTTCCGGGCATCAGACAACTCTTGGATGTTCACTGAGCCTGTCCGTAAACAGTCAGCACCTTTGTAAGTGTGGCATTGAATAAAGTGAAGGTCAAATGACATCTAATACGGGAATATCTTATATTCACTGCATGTGATGTCGGTAAGGGACAATCACAAGCCGGGTAGGATGAGCTAAATTGCAGCAGTTGGAGTGGTACATGGCCTGAATATTATAGAGTATTGTGTAGTGATGAGACAATATCAATATTTATTATTATTATTATTATTATTATTATTATTATTATTACTTTAGAGGACCCTGCTCCAAAGCGGGACAAACGCTAGGAAGATGATTATCATTATTACTTATTTATTTACAGCGTATTTTCCCAATATTGGAAAGCATTAAGTACCTTGACTCAATTTTTGACGTTCTTCTTATTTTGCCAGTATTGTTTCATTCTGTTGGAGAATGCCAATTTTCTTTCGTCACACGATTGAGGTCTGTAAGGTGTAGGTTTTGGTTGCTCTGGTTGGACTTCCCAGTTGTTCACTTTGTTACGGAAGGAGGCTCTGTCTGATGTGTCTTATGATAGCAGTTCGCATGCCTTTTGTACTTCTATCATCCATGGTGTTGTACTTTTGAGTGATGATATGTAATCTATTAGGCCTATTCTTTTGGTTAGTCGGGTATTCGGCGGTCTACTTATGTGCCCGAAGAATTGTTGCCTATAATAAATTATTTTTACCTTAAGTCAATATTTACTACATTGGAACCGTACCGGTTTCGGTAACATTGTGACTATCTTCAGATGGTATATGATGAGTAACTGAGTAGTACCATACCAACAGTTCACAGAGAAAATTTTTCAAAAACCCAGATCTGTTCCATAAAATTCTTGAGGGATGTCTTCTGTTTTTTCTTCAATGATGTTAGTAGCCTTTCCCGAGGCTCTGGTATTTGGAAGAGGTAAATAGTTCATAAGGTCTCCTATAATAATGATTCTCGTGCCATTAGGTAGACGAATTGTGACCTGGTAGTTCTTGACACTCCGATTGCTTTCTTTATGAATAATGCCTTCACTCTTTCTAGTGAGGAAAGGTTCTTTTCTGTAAGGTGTTGACAAATGATTTCAATGTCATATATTAGAATAGCCATGATTTTTTTATTTCTGAAAAGAGCCATTGCTGTCTCTAAGCTGAGGATTCTCAAGCATATAATCTCATGCATTGCCCGTACCGCATGTGTTGATCTCTCTATCACATGATATGTGAAACATGTAGCACTTGTTTGGAGCGTGATACCCAAATATTTGAATTCCTTTACGATGTTTATTTTCCTCCTCTTGATGAAAATTTCTGTCGCTGCTGGAACCTTCCTTCGCTATCTAAACACCATCATTACCGTTTTTGAAACTTTGATTTCAAACTTGTGATCGGAGAACAATTTTTCCATTCCTGTTAATGAGTTTAGGAGTTTTGGGACGTCTTTAGTTCCAATCACTATGTCCTTAATATACTCACTGTATGTTGTCTGGTCCATCAGCTTTCTTCATCTTTGTCCTGTCAAAGATGTTTTGAACCTCGTTTATGGTCAGTGGGGTCCAATCTTTTGTTGAATGTAGGCCGGTTTCTTGGGTGTTTTCCTGAACCGGTACATCCTTCATTTAATCTTTGTTTAGCATACTGCTACAGTTTGAGTAGGGTATATAAGCCGGTTATGGGCCAGGGGCTAATGCGCAAGATGGCGGCCGCGCGCAACTTCCCCATGCTGTTCTTATGGAGGGAGAGTCATAGCTGGGCCAGGGGCTAATGCACAAGCTGGCCGCCATACCCTGAGGCAGTAGGATGACGTCATAAATAATGTTTACGAGGAGACTGATGACCTAGTATATTTGAATATTTTAAAGCAATGACTAACAAGTGATGTAACCGTGTCTTACAGAGTTATGACCTACCGTAACTACAACCCTCTGACAGAGGACTGACATACAACTAGTCAGAGCTTGTACAATCAGACAGTTAATTTCCTGTTTGTATAACAATTACACTTTCGCTAGACGGTGTTGATAACAGATTCTGTATACTATGTCAATGTTACATTCATTGTAATGGCGAGCGAACACTGCAAGTCTCAGACCTTGAGAAGAAAGAGAGAGAGAGCGAGTGTGCTTTGGTATGCGTGCGACATACTTGTTAGAAGGGAAGGGAGGAGGAAGAATCCGTTAAACGTTGTTGTTGTTTCATTTGAAGGGTTTGGACAACGTGATCATTTAGCCCCGTGTACTTGAGTGTGGAATTATGTCAGATAGGTACCATTCCAATATTTACCTTGAAAACCATGTCCTGGATGGATGAGGTAGGAATTGAACCCACCTCTCTTCAGTTTACCATTACGACTTTGAGTGTTTCCCTGTTCCAACCCAAATTTAATTTCTTGGAATCGAACCCGGACCTCTGTGTGATAGCCAAGAACGCAATCCACTACACCACCTGAGCCGTTTATTGTCTCACCACTTAGTAGATGAGGCCATGGTGATTGTTGTGACGTGCAAACCCCTGTACCATAACAAATCAACTAATTTCCCTTTCTCTCTCACATGGTGGGATATGTTTTACACACATACCACAAGCCAATCAGAACGTTAAAAAGGTAGAAACGGCCGTTAACATCATTGCAAGGGTTGTAGCCTTGTCTTATAGAGATGTAGCCAGTACTCCACAACCCTCTGTGAGGGGTTTAACACCAACCAGTCGAAGCTCGAGTATGCCATGATGATAAGCTTTGCAAACTTGGATGACGAAAAGGTCTACTCTCCCTTCATAAGGGCACCGCATTGTAGTTCAGATTAATGAAGCAAGAGCTTTTTTGTGCCTCTCCTCCTTTTGCCGGGCTTGAGACCGGCACTAGGGCATAAGCCTAGAGGCGGAGTTTACACACACACACACACACAGTCTTACGGAGAAGTTAATCTTACGCCAGAGGCCTTTTCATTCAAACACAGGCTTACGGAGAAGTTAATCACACGCCAGAGGCCTTTTCATTCACACACTGGCTTACGGAGAAGTTAATCTCACGCCAGAGCCCTTTTCATTTATGGCTGAAATGAAATGTTGTGTGGCCTCTCAAGAGGCCTGGTGCAGGTCTTCCAATGGACGCCTGTAGGCGACCTGCGAGTCCGAATGAGGATGAAATGATGATGAAGACGGTGTATACACCCAGTCCCCGGGCCAAGGGAATTAACCCCAAGGGGGATTAAATCCCCGACCCGGTCGGGTATTGAACCTGGGACCCTTTGGGTCAACTCCTAGTGCGCTAACCAATTAGCCACAGAGCCGGACATTTGTAACTTTTTATACTTAACTTATTTAACGGTGTTGTAATGATCATAAGCATATGTAGCTATACTATTAGACGCAATTACTCGTTTATCATCATGAGGACACAAGGTAATTTAGTTTAGTGTTGCTGATGATAGGTTATGCTGTTTTGAAGTGATAATGTTCATAGGTAATATCTTTACCTCGCTTTTCAAGATACAGTTTCTGAAATCTTGAATACTTATACATTTTCTAACAACGCCTCTGCTAATACCTTTAATCTTCTTTAGTTCTAATCCATCTATGTCTAAAGCATACAATTTAGCTCTAAGTCCAACAAATGTTTTAATAATACGTCTACAAGCCTCATCTTTAAATGTACCCAAGGTTTTCTTGTTTGATGAAGAGTAACATATGTGATTAGTAGGATAATCAGATGTATCCAGGTGTTCAAGATAATTCAACTTGTCTTGATAAACTTCTTCGGTGTTTACCAAATAAATGAAGGAATCCGTGTCCATGTACATGAGTTTTAGATTTTTGATTCCATAATGGGGCAGCAGGACATCGTAGTGATGTGAATACATTAGAGTTTAAGAGATATCTAGTATACACATTCCAATATATATAGGCTTATTGAATAGAATGCTACGATTAGCCATGTGTAAAGCAGCTAGGTTAGGACCATAAATGGTTCTGTCTATGAATGTTGGTTTAGCTATTAGCTTTTCAGCCATTTTGCTATCGGTGACAAGACGTATATCTATTCTTTTACGAATATTTACCACTGTTTTACCAAATATTGCATTGTTAAATAATTTGTATAAATCTTTTTCAAAATCATTTTTGGCATGTTTTCGAAGGTTGTTATTAAAATCAATGTATGACTTCAGCCAAGGTGACTGTTTATACCTTAACACACGGTGAATTTTTTGAAGGTTGTTATTAAAATCAATGTATGACTTCAGCCAAGGTGACTGTTTATACCTTAACACACGGTGAATTTTTATCAACTTATGTCCATGATCCAGAGCCTGTTTAAGAGTCATGTAATGAACTACGTATCGCATTCGATTTCCAAGATGAGGGATTAGTTTTTAAAGAGGATTCTTTAGGTTGCATACACTCAGGTAGGAATGGTAAATCGTGGTGAAGGTCATGAAGCTCAGAGGGATAATCAACATCAACGTCTAAAATGTATCCAAGAGAATCATTTTCCTTTAACGTTTCTAGGTCAACGGAGTCTGGAGAGACCCACTGAAATCCTCCGTAGGGGAGGGGATGACACATAGCCCACCCGTATTCGTTGTTGGCATCGTCATAGGTAATAAACTGTGACGGTTGCGTCGAAGGCGTTTATCAAGACAAGTTGAATTATCTTGAACACCTGGATACATCTGATTATTCTACTAATCACATATGTTACTCTTCATCAAACAAGAAAACCTTGGTTAAATTGAAGGATGAGGCTTGTGGACGTATTGTTAAAACATTTCTTGGACTTAGAGCTAAAATGTACGCTTTAGACATAGATGGATTAGACCTAAAGAAGATTAAAGGTATTAGCAGAGGCGTTGTTAGAAAATGTATAATTATTCAAGATTTCAAAAACTGTATCATGAAAAGCGAGCTAAAGAGATTACCTATGAACATTATCACTTCAAAACAGCATAACCTATCATCAGTAACACTAAACAAAATTGCCTTGTGTCCTCATGATGATAAACGAGTAATTGCTTCTAATGGTATAGCTACATATATTTATGGTCATTACAACTCCGTTAAATAAGTGAAGTATAACAAGTCACAAATGTCCGGCTCTGTGGCTAATTGGTTAGCGTACTAGGCGTTGACCCATAGGGTCCCAGGTTCAATACCCGGCCGGGTCGGGGATTTCAATTCCCCTTGGTGTTAATTCCCTTGGCCCGGGGACTGGGTGTATACACCTTCTTCATCATCATTTCATCCTCCTATGGACTCGCAGGTCGCCTACAGGCGTCCATTGGAAGACCAGCACCAGGCCTCTTCAGAGGCCACACAACATTTCATTTCAGCCATAAATGAAAAGGCCTCTGGCTTGAGATTAATTTCTCCGTAAGCCTGTGTGTGAATGAAAAGGCATCCGGCGTGAGATTAACTTCTCCCTAAGCATGTGTGTGAATGAAAAGGCCTCTGGCGTGAGATTAACTTCTCCGTAAGCCTATGGGTGAATGAAAAGTCCTCTGGCGTGAGATTAAATTCTCCGTAAGCCTGTGTGTGTGTGTGTTAAATCCACCTCTAGGCTTATGCCCTACTGCCGGTCTCAAGCCCGGCAAAAGGAAGAGAGGCACAAAAAAAGCTCTTTCTTCATTAATCTTAAATATAATGGTTGCCCTTTACGAAGGGAGAGTAGACATTTGAGGTGTATTCGTCATTCAAGTTTGCAAAGCTTGTTGATACACCTGTGATAAGAGTTTACGTATAGCATTTATAGTTAACTTGCTGGAGTTTTTGGTTTTGGTAAAGCTTTAGCTTCTGTATACTTAACTATAATGCGCGGTGCCCTTTACGAAGGGAGAGTAGACCTTTGAGGTGTATTCGTCATCCAAGTTTGCAAAGCTTGTTGATACACCTGTGATAAGAGTTTACGTATAGCATTTATAGTTAACTTACTGGAGTTTTCGGTTTTTGTAAAGCATAGCTTCTGTATACTTAACTATAATGCGCGGTGCCCTTTACGAAGGGAGAGTAGACCTTTGAGGTGTATTCGTCATCCAAGTTTGCAAAGCTTGTTGATACACCTGTGATAAGAGTTTACGTATAGCATTTATAGTTAACTTACAGGAGTTACATCATCATGGCATACTCGAGCTTTGACTGGTTGATGTTAAACCCCTCACAGAGGGTTGTAGAGTACTGGCTACATCTCTATAAGACAAGGCTACAACCCTTGCAATGATGTTAACGGCCGTTTCTACCTTTTTAACGTTCTGATTGGCTTGTGGTATGTGTGTAAAACATATCCCACCATGTGAGAGAGAAAGGGAAATTAGTTGATTTGTTATGGTACAGGGGTTTGCACGTCACAACAATCACCATGGCCTCATCTACTAAGTGGTGAGACAATAAACGGCTCAGGTGGTGTAGTGGATTGCGTTCTTGGCTATCACACAGAGGTCCGGGTTCGATTCCAAGAAATTAAATTTGGGTTGGAACAGGGAAACACTCAAAGTCGTAATGGTAAACTGAAGAGAGGCGGGTTCAATTCCTACCTCATCCATCCAGGACATGGTTTTCAAGGTAAATACTGGAATGGTACCTATCTGACATAACTCAACACTCAAGTACATGGGGCTAAATGATCACGTTGTCCAAACCTTTCAAATGAAACAACAACAACAACAACAACAACAACAACAACAACAACAACAACAACAACGTTTAAGGGGTTCTTCCTCCTCCCTTCCCTTCTAACAAGTATGTCGCACGCATACCAAAGCACACTCGCTCTCTCTCTCTTTCTTCTCATGGTCTGAGACTTGCAGTGTTCGCTCGCCATTACAATGAATGTAACATTGACATAGTATACAGAATCTGTTATCAACACCGTCTAGCGAAAGTGTAATTGTTATACAAACAGAAAATTAACTGTCTGATTGTACAAGCTCTGACTAGTTGTATGTCAGTCCTCTGTCAGAGGGTTGTAGTTACGGTAGGTCATAACTCTGTAAGACACGGTTACATCACTTGTTAGTCATTGCTTTAAAATATTCAAATATACTAGGTCATCAGTCTCCTCGTAAACATTATTTATGACGTCATCCTACTGCCTCAGGGTATGGCGGCCATCTTGCGCATTAGCCCCTGGCCCAGCTATGACTCTCCCTCCATAAGAACAGCATGGAGAAGTTGCGCGCTGCTGCCATCTTGCGCATTAGCCCCTGGCCCATAACCGGCTTATATACCCTACTAGTTTTACGTCCATGCTTCCAAATTTATATATTGTGTCTGCGTTTGCTTCCTGGGATGAAGAGCATTATACGAGTCCTTCTTAGCTTCTACTATTCCTTTGCCTTCAGTATCTCAAGGAACGAGAGGAAATTAGGAAAATTTCCCATTCACGGGATTTTGAGAGATAGGAGATAAGACCTACCAGACACGTCTGGTCGCAGCATCGAAGACTCGCTCAATCGTTGCGTATGGAGAGTTATTGGGCAAATATGAAGACCTATAAGTGTTGATTCGGCGTCGTCCTAGAAGACCAATTCGCGCAGAAGAAGGGAAGTAGTTCATCGACGAATGTCAGGTAACCTATAAGAAGATGATCGACAATGGTTAAGCAGTCTCTATGCACAGCCATGTCAGTGAGGTGGTTACTTTCCAATAACCAATCCTCCTTTGGCACGGAGACTGCTTAATTCCTCCCACCTCCTCCCACCCCTCGAAGTATGTTCGCCGTAAGAGCGAAGATAAATAATAATGTTATTGGTTTCACGTCCCTTTTAACTACACTGGCTTTTAGAGACGCCGGGGTGCCGGAATTTTGCCCCGAAGGGGATCTTTAACGTGCCAGTAAATGTACTGACACGGCTCCCTCGCATTTGCGCACCCTCAAATGCCAGCTGACTGCGCCAGGTTTCGAACCTGCAACCTTGGGCTCAGCAAGCGAGAACGTTACTCCTGAGCCACGCAGCCAGACGTAAGAGCGAAGATGATAGTGTACTATTTCTCAACCAGCATTACTCTAGAAGGTACCCAACTAAGGTGTCCCTGCAGGCTACTTGTGGGACTATTGGTAATATTGTTTTATTTATTCTATGATGGTATATTTTTCAGTATCTAGTTGTAATTGAATTTGTATCGTTAATGAATCCTGCGAAGTTATTGTTGTTTTAAGGGGCGGAACTACGAGGTCATCTGTCCCTAATCTGCGAAGTCAGAGTGGTATAATTCCACATTTCTGTGGCAATGGCGTGATCAATTCGTGTGTTATTGTTGTGCTAGATGTGAAGGTAATATTGTGTAACTTTATCGGCAATTACCTAACCGTCCAGTGCCCACATTCCACCACCGATGCGATGCTAATGGAATTACAAGTTCGGGCTCGTTTCTTCACTCTTGCTGATTATTCAATCGGAATGGTTGACTATTTCACTTCCTCGATGACGATTGTCGAGGTGTGCCGGTGTGTGTTACGACATGTGGCGGTGGCTACTTGATATTGGTCTTACGGGGGCGCGGTCCACATGCAACAGTTGACGAGTTCACTCCCCGCACGATAATTATAAGTCTACTCTGTCATGGTATCAGCGACAACAGACGTACGGTATATTGGGCTTGTATTTCAGGTGGGAAATGATGTCGCTGATTTTCGTATTTGGAGAGGGGGCAGGTTGTCAAAATATATAGGAGTTAATGACACACACTTCCCACATGTTGAATCAGCCATTCGTCGAGATTGATCACTTGGTTTGTGGATATTATTTTTGAATGTCCAACCGTGACAATGCGGTGGGGAAGCTAGCTTTCACCGTCATTTTAAAACACTCCGAAACGTGCGATCAGCTGTTGTTTGCTTTGTTTTTTTGAAGTTAGGTACTTGTCCAGTAAATTTGGAGATCCGGAGGCTATATTGGTCCTCACTTTATGTTGTGATTCAAATTATTTCGTCGTGAGGGTTACACGAGTTGGAGCCTTAATGCATAGGCCCATCATTTTTGTGTGGTTATATTGGTGTTCGTTAGCTTTGTGTTTTTTGGCAAGTTTTTGTTTACCTCGGGAGTTGCAACTACCGATTGATATTAGTGGTTTGGTAATACGTTAAGCTATTAGATTTGTTGTGAACCCATGTTCTTAGGTTTGTCACTTTGGTAACTATTTTTGTGAAGTAAACGCATTGCTCATTGCAATTTTCTCGTATCACGAATATTTTTTTTAATATTGACGGATATGACATGGCATATTTCATTAAGCCGATATTGGTAATGCTTTCATGATAGAGGCACGTGAGTTGTAGTGTTTCTAGCACTGAGCCAACGGCATGGTTAAGGCTCCTGACTTCTGTGCTGGCTGGAAATGGACCTGGCAAATGGTTATCATCACAGTTTCACTGAAGAAGATCCTTACATCAACGACGAAACAACTGACGTATCGCTGTTAGAAAAATTTACGTCAACGCAGAAAGATTAAGAAGGAAAAGAAGATGATAGAAGAGAAGAGACCTTACACTCTAGTAAAATTAAGTAAAACAGACCGTGGAATAGGCCTACTGGGGAAACCACGTTAAAAAAACGCGTCAAGTACACTACCTCATGGGTGGCGTGGAAACGTGTGCATATTATGGGGAATACTACTTAAGTAAATTTTAGAATCGCTTTTACTCAGAAATAGTGAATCTTAAGGGAAAACGTGTAAGGACAATTTTTGTAGATAATTGCATGATCTGCAATGTTTGTCTGATCTATTAGCCTACTTTCGATTTTTGCAAAAAATTAAAGCAGACATGATATCACTACAGGGCCAAATATAGTGTGAGTGTCTGTCAGTGTGTGAGTGTGTGTGTGATTGTGTACTGTAAATATCTCCCCCCCTCCCCCTATCAATTCGAATACGGTGAAACCGAATTGAACGGAATTTGGAACAGAGGTAGAACTAGCAAAGGGCACCTCAGTGTCATGATTTATATCGACGCCATCTTGATGGAAACGTAATGGCAGCCACTCAAATGTCCAAAGCTTAAATCAAATTACGACTCACCTAATCATCCGTTCTCTACCAAATTTTGCAACAACATACCCTTGTATGGCGGGCGTCTTTTGACTAAATTACAAGGTCATCAACCCAAAAGTTTACAGATGGTGGCCATGTATGTGTGCAAATGGATTTCCCCTATCAATTCAAACACGATGAAACCGAATTGAACGAAATGTGGTACAGAGGTAGCACTAGCAAAGGACACTTTGGTGTCATGATTTATATCGCTGCCATCTTGACGAAAACGTAATGGCGGCCACCCAACTGTTAAAAGCATAAATCAAATTACGACCAACCTAATCATCTGATCTCTACCAAATTTAACAGTTTTATACCCTTAATTATGAAGAATCGTTTGACCAAACTGCAAGGTCATCAGCCCAATATTTGTTGGATGGCGGCAATGTATGTGTGCAAATATATTCAAACACGGTGAAATCGAATTGAACAAAATTTGGTACAGAGGTAGCACTAGCAAAGGGCACCTCAGTGTTATGTTTTATATCGCCACCTCTTGACGGAAACGTAATGGCGGCCACCCAAATGTTAAACGTTTAAATCAAATTACGACCAACCTAACAATCTTATCTCTACCAAATTTTGCAACAACATACCCTTATGAGGGAAGCATATTGTGACCAAACTACAAGATCATCAGCCCAATAGTGTGCAGATGGCGGCCATGTATGTGTGTAAATAGATTCCCTCTATCAGTTCAAACACGGTGAAACCGAATTGAACGAAATTTGGCACAGAGGTAGCACTAGCAAAGAGCACCACAGTATTATGTTTTATATCGCCGCCATCTTGACAGAAACATATTGGCGGTCACCCATATATTCAAAGCTTAAATCACATTACGACTAACCTATTCATCCGATCTCTACCAAATTTTGCAACAACATATATTCATATAGTGAGCGTCTTTTGACTAAACTACAAGGTCATCCGCCCAATAGTTTGCAGAAAGCGGCCATGTATGTATGCAAATCGATTCCCCATGTCAATTCAAACACAGTGAAACCGAATTGAGTGATATGTTTACAGAGGTAGCAGTAGCAAAGGGCACCTCATATTCCAGTTTAATATCCGTATAGCCAGGGCCGGATTTACCCAAAGTTACGCTATAGGCACCTCTCCATTGAGCGCCCCTCCTCACTTGAGCCCCCCCCCCTCCCCGATTTTTATGATAAGGCATAGCCACTCGCATGAGGTAAGGTTCGGAAAAAAGGAATAAACAGATATATGGCTGGCAGCATAAGTTTATGCTTGAATTTTTACGCAGGGATACATAGTCAATTCAATAAAAAAAAACAGCTTGGAGTAAAACTACATGAAACAGTTTAACTTTTATGCAACCAAAACACTTTATGAATACCCTTTCCAAAAATAATGTCTAGCCTTAATTCATACAACAAAAATGAAGAGAAGCTTCAAAAATAAAACATAATTTACTGCTGTAACTGAATGAACTGTGGTAGCACGAAATATAATTTAAAAAATAGTAGAACACACACTAATTTTAAAACGCATGAAGAGCAGTGGTACAAACGACATTTTAAATTGAACAAACTGCCTCTAAAATACAAGAAAGGCCAACTGCGTATATTCCTGCAATATATTTTAGAGAAATTGAAGTGCAGATTAAAAACATGAATGAAGACATAACGGGGCCTGCCTCAAGCACAACGAGAACTTCTTCAAAAGTTTCCTTCTTGCCTTCTTTTCTGCAAATTCATTAATTATGGCACCGCAGTTCAAGTTTATCGTCATATCTTTTTCAATCGCTACGAGTGCAATATAGTTTTTTAGTGACTGGCCGCAATTAGTTCTTGACGCGATTCAGTACCGAAAATGATCTTTCTCCAGAACAATTGGTCACTGGAATGGTGAGAAGTATCCGTAAAGCAATGTTTACGTTCGGGTACATTTCATGTAAATCTTTTCCATGAAGGAAAGTGCTGAGCTCAGAGGCTGACTTACCTTTAAAATCTGCAATTTTTAAATGTTCCTTTAAATGCAAGCACTCGTCAGCCAGTGCACTTTCTAAGTCATCCACATACTTTTCTGAGAGATCGTCAGCGAATTATTTTATCATTGGTCTAACAGGTTTTCTAGAAAATAAAATCTCTTATGGAGGACTTTGTAAGCCTCACTTCGCCTCTTAAGCTCAGCACTTAGTACATCCAGAATTACATAAAATACATTGACGTGAACATTTTCTGAGCCCTCTGACGGTACATATTCTCTTAGCTTTGTCTCATCATTCCTAGTCTTTCGTTCCGATCATCTCTTTAGGTCGTAGGAATATTGAGCAATACCGCTTAATTCTTTGGCTTCTTTCACATAGACATCAAAATTATCTCTTAAACTGTGCACAAATTCTGCTAACGAAGCGTAACATTCTACCACAGTTCTCAAATTAGTGCTAACTTTTTGGAGCTTCTGGCTGACAGTATTAAATCTTTTTATAATGGTACTCCAAAAAACAACTAGGAAAGCATTTTATAATTGTAGGATATTGCTTAAGATGCCATTGGCTTCACTTCGAGTGTTTGCCTTTTGATTTCTGTCTTCGTGAATACTCTCAAGAGCTGCCACGACGCCACACCAGCCTTCCCTCAGAGCTTGACAAGCGTCGTATCGTGCCGACCACCGAGTCACTGACGGGATTTTTAGTACGCGCGCAATAAAGTTCTTTAAAATTTTCCATCGGTAGGTCGAAGCAGTAAAAAAGTTGTACAGTTCTTGAGCTGTTAAAAAATACATTACAGATTCTGAACAAGATTTAGTGGCATGAGGTCCAACCAAATTTAGTGAATGGGGTGAGCATGGTGCATAGAGAGCTAAGGGATTCAAGGCCGCTATTCGAGCTTGCAACCCGGAATATTCGCCGGACATATTACTTGCGTTATCGTAAGATTGGCCTCGAATATCCTCCACTTTCCAATCCAGATTTCCAACTTGGCCTTTACTGCATCAAAAAGCTGCTCAGACTTGTGCCCGACGCTCTCCATAAAACCAAGAAACCTTTCTTTTGGTTCACCATTGGCCGTAACATTTTCTTTGTGCGCTGAGGCAAATTTTAAATTTTTGTTGCTTTCTCCCCCTAAGGTGTCATAGGAATTAAATGTAGGCCTAGAATTGTCATTCTCTTTTTCATCAATTTTGGCTTGTTGGAGCTGAAAAGGAAAATCCCGTATTAATTAGAGCACTTCAAACATAGTAAATTTAAAAAGAACAACTTTTAATATACTCTGCAGGCACAGTACGGTTTCGAGGCCAGACTGAGTTTTTACGTATGTTACTTTGTGCAACAGTGTGTCAAGGAATCGCCTATTGGGAAAGGCCTACTTTGCGTAAAGTAATTCGTGTACGGTAGCTTACCTCAAGTTGCTGAACTCTATCGCAGTCAATGTCGTGAACCGCAGAGCAAGAATTGTTATTGTTATCCGAATTTGTCGTTGGAGGTGTAGGATTCACACGCCCACTAAACATCTCATTTATTTTCCGACATTTTGATAGTGTCACCTTGGCTTTCTTATCCTCTTCAGCTTTGCGGACACGGTTTTGGTAACCAGACAACTTTTTGCTGCCTATAGTTTAAAACATTTACTTGCAGATCACATCACAACAAAACAACACAACGCAAGCTCGAACTCGCACACAGCACAGGCAAGGGGGGGGGGGGGGGGGGCACTTCGATGCTACTACAATGCAAGCAAACCCAGCTACCGCAACAACAGTGCGCGCAGCACAGCTCCGCTCGTCCGCCTCCCCGCCCCTCTCACACTTGTCGGGACGAAAGGGCGTAAAACGGCATAACGAAGAGCGAAGTGGAAGGGCATGCGATAAAGACACGATATTATTTCTAAATGTCTCTGCTCATTTCTCAATATTTTATTTTAGCACATTTAAAGCCGTAGCAAAGAGGGCGCCTGACGGCGGTGCCCTTCAGGGCGCCTCCAGTAAAGATCATTGCCGGTTGCCTAACCGAAGGGGTGCCTTGGAGCGCCCCTTGGACTGCGGCACCCCTAGGCACGTGCCTATTTTGCCTTACGGTAAATCCGGCCCTGCGTATAGCACGTTGTATTTCAACAAGCTACTACAACCAACATTCAATTATCCTCCTTGAAAAGGACAAAGAATTATAACAATACCCATGCATTTAGGAGAAAGTAGGCTATAATTATGTTCTTTACTGAACACCTTGTTTTTATCATAAAACTAACCGTTCCGTTAAAAATCCAACAAACCCATGTTTACGATCTTTGACCTTGCATACATTTTTTTGCACACATGTGATCGATAGGGACTTTTTACAATTTCATTTTAATGGTATCCCTAACGTTCATGTAAAAATTCAGCTTGTTGGGAATTTATGCAGTGGTGAATATCTATTTTGAACGGACCCCATGACTTGTTCCATCTACGACCTCACCAGGACGCCAGGATGCCGCCACCATTGGGCGTCACTCTACATCCAAATCCACTCCTTGGACTATTCCGCGCCAAGGTCAGGCGTCTTTCTTCGTGACCACGGCCGCCCCACTCCATCGTCATCTGACCAAGGCTTGGTTCTATGGCTGGAGACGTGTTCGCCGGACAACTGAACCATGGTTGTTGGTCTCCTCGCAGTGTGATATCCCAGTGTGGTGGTTATATCAACTATCCTACAAGATAGCGCGACGTTGCCATGTTGCAATGTTGTGTATCATTATTATTATGGAGTTAGAAGCCATTTTGCAGTGTTGCCTTAGAAAACAAAAGTTGGATGCTTTTCAGTCGGTCAACACGAATGAACCCAAATGAGATGGGTTATTTCCTAAACCTTAAAAAAATACGTGGGATTAATAATACACTGGGTTGACCAGTTTCGATCGTCAAGCGATCATCAGATCCATTACACTTAGGCTATAAAATCTATGAACAGGGTTATTATGTGTGTGCGCACCAGTAAACACGGCAAGCTGGGCCGGCTGTGACTAGCGCAGATCACGGCAGCGCGCACCCGATGCAGCCGGTGCAATAACCCGCTCCGCTGACTCATATCGTTAGTTCACACGTGTTTTGTCATTCATATGGACATGTATCTGCAAAGCTTAGACGTTAGTGTTGCACGTTTAGTGAGTATTGTGATTACTGTGATTGTTGGTCATGCCTAGACACCAATTCACATTGCGCGAATGTGTGTATATCCATAATTCATTCATTCATTTCATATAGGCCATCTATGGACCGCGTCATTCCAACTGTCTCCTACTGGCTTTGATGTTTGCTCAGTACGCCCGCATTCGTTCTCGGTGGACTTCCTTCCGGTCCTGGGTCCAAATCTTTCCCGTTTTCAGCTTCGGTTTTTCTTGGAAACCTTTGCAACCTTGAAGTTTCCTTTTGAGTGGGGCGCGCTCCTGAATGTCTGTTGGTGTAATCCCCTCTTCTTTCAGATCTTGATCCAGTTCAATGAACCAGGCCCATTTTGTTTTCCTCTCCTGAAAGGAAGTTATGTTCTTCTCCACATGAGTATATAGTTCATGGTTATGCTGTCTTCTGCAGTCCTCATTGTTTTTGATGGGACCCAATAACTTTCTCAAAATTTTCCTTTCTCTGGCCTCCCGTTTTTCGACCAAGCCTTTTTTGTTCATCGTGAGGCATTCAGATGCATACAAGACCTCCGGACGGATGACACTGCAGTAATGTTTTAGTTTTGCGTTGAAGGATATTGACCTTTTCTTATAGATGTCCTTAGTTAAATGGTAGGCCATTTCCATTTTGCTCATGCGTGATGTGAATGCTTCCTTCTCTGATACATTAGGTGTTACAATTACTCCCAGGTACTTAAACTTTGCAACTCGCTTAATTTTACATGTTCCACAGCAAGGTGTTTGGGCGCCGGTTCGATATTAGTTATGAACACAGTCTTCTCAAAGGAGATCTGGAGTCCTGCCTTCACTGCTTGTGCAATAAACTGATTAATCTGTTCCGTGGCTGTCTCTAATGAATCAGAAATGATTGCAAGATCATCGGCAAAGGCTAGACAGTCAATTGTGATTTTCCGGCTTCTGTATCCCAGTCTGACTCCGCTTGCAACTCCTTGTTTATTGATTTCTTTATGCCACTCACGGATAACCTTCTCGAGGACACAGTTGAAGAGTATTGGTGAGAGACCATCTCCTTGCCTTACTCCTGTCTTGATTTCAAAGGTGTCTGATAATTCGCCCCTAAACTTCACCTTCGAGGTGGTGTTGGTCAGCGATTGTTGGATGATCGCTCTGGGTTTGTTGCCCAGGCCAAATTATTTTAGGATTCGGATCAGGGTGTTGCGATCAATAAAATCATAGGCCTTCTTAAAGTCTACGAAGGTCACCATACATTTCTTATTCCTGATCTTCAAATAGGACAGGGTAGATTTGAGGTCTATAATCTGTTCGACGCATGATCACCCTTTCCGGAAACCGGCTTGATATTCTCCCAGTTGTGGATCTAGTTGTTTCTCTGCTCTAGTCAGAAGAGATTTCGAGAGAATCTTATAGGTTATCAGAAGGAGGGAAATGCCACGGTAGTCTTTTACGTCTGTTTTATCCCCTTTCTTATGAAGGGGGTGAATCAAGGCAGAATTCCAGCCGTTGGGGAGTCTCTCTGTTTCCCAAATTTCTCAGATAATTTCCAATAGTTTATCTAGCTTCTTGTCACCAGCATATTTCCAAAGTTCGGCGATTATAGAGTCTTCGCCTGGTGCCTTGTAGTCCTTCAGCGATTGAATAATTTTTTTGATTCCTTCCTTCGTAGGTGGTAATGAATCTGGATGAACTTTCACGAAGTCTTCAAAAGTAAAAGTGGACTCTGGAACTTCGCAGTTGAGAAGTGCCCCAAAATAATTCGCTAGAATGTGACAGTTGTCATTATCCATAATTCGAATATGAAAAGCAGAAAATGTTGTTCTGAAAGAAGACGAAAATTCTGAATCAAGTTTCATGGAAGACCTGTGCCTAATGCCAGTACAATTCGGAGGCTCGCTCAACGATTCAAGGAAACAGGCTCCGTAAATAATAAAAGAGTTGAGAGACATTCTTTCATCAGAAGATGTCAGGTGTGTGTTACAAGAGAGGGAATACATTTTCAGCATCGTCTATGAGCAGTGTAAGTACACATTATTGAACATGTATGGTAAAAGTGTGAAAGTGCGCGTCAAACCACCGGCTGAACCAGGTACGCGCGGCCGCTATTTGCGCTAGTCACGGCCGGCTTAGCGCACACACATAATAAACCTGTAGGTGAAAATATTCACAATATGTACACTTATTTAGTTGCAGTATTAGTTGAGGTAATGCAACTCGTTAGTATTTGTCAGTTGTGGTCAATGTGATGTCTTGTTAAGATACTGGAAGTGGTGAAGGACCTCCGGAATTTGCCTGTTTGGAGTGAATATGTGGTGGTTGTAAATGGTCAATTCAGATTGTATTGTACAGGCTACTGATCTGGTTAGGGTCTTGCGTGGTCCTGTTGAGAGCAATTCACTTGGACACTTATAGCACTCGACTGACTGCACATTACTGTGTGTGAGGGTCTGTAATTTCGCTGGGCTGCTCCCCCTCCCCGATGTGTACTCCTGGTGCATGTGTAGGCTACCTTTCACCTAAAGAGCGTATCTATCTTAAAATACAGTATGGAATTAAATGTAGTATTTGCCTCTCACTCGCACTCCTATATCCTGCAATTAGCTTCGTCATCTTCCACTCCGGCAATGTTGCCATTTCCCAATAATTGAAAGTGACAAATCTAAGAAACTGTTCGCGTGGTCTTATAGAGAATTCTCCGCTCTTTATGATGGTGTAAAGATATAAAGCCATAAATAATTAACAAATGGCCCAATTTTCACAATTACGATATTTTTGCGCGAATCTACATTTTTGCAGATATAAAACTTATCACGCCATAGATAATGATCTAATCGCAACAGATCAAGAATTTATTTTTAGATTGCCTGATGTTTGTAGAAGATACTCTATTTCTCAGGGCAGTAATTATTTTCATAGTAAGAAAGTTATGATTTTTTTTTCTTAAATGTTACTTGAAAAATCTGAGATGGTATCACAGGAAAGGTACGTAGCGACACACCTTTTTAGGTAGATTTCATTAGAAAGCTAACTATTGCAATGGGTACCATATTTCGACTTCCGGAAAATTTCGACATATCTTCGCGTTTCACATCCCCCAGACCCCAAAACCACCGTCAGTTCAAAAGTTTATATATAATTTATGTACATATACAGGGTGTAATTGATATGATGGAAGTCCGATACACTGGTGATAGAAGAGACTATTGTAAGCTTCCTAGGTAAAAAAAATGTCACCTATCTTTAAATTGAAAATGTATAGTTAAAAAGTCAATGTTTTTAGTTTTTGACAAAATTCTTCAAACAGAAGGTGAGGCGGCAGGCTGGGGGAAACGAGGCGGAGCGAGGCGGGACGATGCGCGGAGGAGAAGTTGTTACGTAATCGGAGCGTTGACCTTACTAGTTGAGGGGAGGTATCAGCTGTTACGAGGAAAGCGAGCGATACCCGTCTCTTAAGAAAATTTGTATTGCTGTTGTTGTTGCTGTTGTTGTTGCTGAAATTGCACGCAATGTCTTGGGACGTTATGACCGGTAGTATTGTGTAGCCTATTTTGTAAGTGTCATTGCCGTCCGGCACTTAAATGAAATGCAATGTGAAAAAATTCCGACATTCCGTATTCTGTTCAGAACTAGCATTTAGGACGGAAGGAATATACTTGATGTTTTGTTTGAGAGGCTTGGCAATTTTGATCATTTAGCCCCATGTGTTTGAGTGTGGGAAGAATTTGTCTGATAACCTGTGTTTTTGTGTTTTTTAGTAATGTGGGTATTTGTAATTCTGGTGAGGATTGGGAAGGAGGCGGCCGTGGCCTTAAGTTAGGAACCATCCCAGCAATTGCCTGGGGTAGAAGTGGGAAACCATGGAAAACTACTTCCAAGATTTAATACTAGTATGATACCACATGTAGCCTACATAATAATAATAATAATAATAATAATAATAATAATAATAGCCGGCCTTGTGGTGTTGGGGTAGCGTGCCTGCCTCTCACCCAGAGGCCGCGGTTCGATTTCCGGCTCCGTCAGGGAATTTAGAAACTGACGTGAGGGCTGGAACGGGGTGCACTCGGCCTCGTGAGGACAATTGTGTAGTGGTCTGACAGTGAGGCAGCACCCCGATCACGAAAACCAAGATTAACGGCTGAAGGGACCCGATGCGCTGATCACGCGTCATCCCAATATCTGCAGGCCAAATGGCTGGGCAGCGGTCACTTGGTAGGCCTAGGCCCTTCACGGGCTGTAGTGCCAGGGGTTATTTATTATTTTAATAATAATAATAATAATAATAATAATAACATTAAAGCAAATATAGCGAGTCGGTTGGCCCTATCAAAAGGCAATGGCATTTACAACGGGTAAAGACCATACCTATTATTGTCTCAAATACGGGCGTGATCCCAAGTACCTTGCTCCATACCTTGAAGAACTGGTTCCGGATACTCAAATGGACAAACTAATGCAGAAGGCAGTAGTTCTCTCAACAACCTGAATCGTCTGGAAATTCCAGCTTAGAAGTGGCTGTTTCAGTAGCAATACTTTGGTTCCCTGAAGCCCGTGTAGTTATGTTGTGATTTACCAGCAATGTGTTACATGTACTGTATAAAACAATAATAATAATTAAATGATAGTGAGGCTGTGAGCTCAGGTATTAGAGTGCTATCCTTCTCGAGGGTTCGATCTAGCCTGAGTCATGTAATACATGAAGGTGAACAAATACGACAGCCTTATGCCGATGGATGTAATGGCACGTACATGAAATTCTGTGAACACAACATACCGGAATCTCGACAACCCCACCAAAAATAAAAATAGTGTGCCCAACAACATATTATTATTATTATTATTATTACCGTATTATTATTATTATTATACACATTATAAGAGTATATCTTTACTGAATGTTATTTATTTTATCATTTTAAATTATCTTGTCGACAACGTCGTTACGCTGGGGTCTGGCGTTACGTTACGGTGACGGACGAAATGTACTCAGATGCACTGAGGTGTGTGACGTCATAGTACCGCTCGGTGCATATGTACCCCGACAATCTCTACTTGGTTAGTATGACAAAAATCCCCGATTCTTGGATGTAACGGGTAATCTCGAGAGCCACTGGATGGATTTTGATGCGGCTTTCACCATTCTGTGAAGGATATCTCGAGGAAAGATTCTGTAGAAAATAATTTATTTATGATGAAAGGAAGTCAAGCAGTAACGATTTCAGTGAAAAAGTCGAAAACAAACTTGGCGTCCGTGCGCTTCTTAAGCTTACGCTGGGCAAACCGTTAAAAATATCAATGTACTATGAGCGTAAGAATTTGTCAGCATGAAAAGTTCTACAAAAGAGTCCGCGAGAGCATATCTCTATCTTCAATACATCGCCCACTATAAGTGTTTTTAGACTGGATGGAAGTGACAAGTCCCCGCGCGCTCTGGTGAGCGGCATCCCCCACGCTGGACCTTAGTTCGCCCTTAGTTTGCACTTCCCCTTCGCGAGTAATTTGAAACAAGATAAGCGAGATAAGTATTATGCAGATAATTTTCTAACATGTCAAGAGTTTTTGGCTTCGAGCGAAGCGAGAAGCCTCCAGCCTTTCTAGCATTTTTCAGCATTTGTAGCATTTAAAATGATACAAAGTCTAGTCTTTCAGACTGACTATCACTTTTTTAAGTAGGGTTCCAATTGTTTAGGACGTTCAGTAGGCCTAAATAAATATTTTTGGTAACAATAATGATGGAAGAGACTTGAAAGCTTGTTGTGATGGTTGTTGTTAATTCATTTTAGGGGCTTGGGACATTTGTTTATCAGCCCCGTGTCGTTTGGTGAGCGTTGGATTTGTCTGATAAACTGTGTTTCTGTGGTGACTGTAGTAGTGTGTGTAGCGTAGTTATTAGGGTCGTGAATGAGGTTGGTGCTCCGGAACTCCAAGTACCATACTATCCCGGCATGTGCTTGGAAAGCGCGTGGAAGAATCCAGGGATATCCAAACTCAGGGCAGCCAGTGTCGGTGCTGAGTGGACCTCCAATCACCGGACTTGCTGCGATCATGGTATACGATTAAATGTGTATGCCTACACCACGGGGGTTGGAAAGAAAGCAGCCGTGGTCCTATGAAGGGACATTCCAACTTGGGGCTCGTGGGATGCCACGGGAAATCATCTTGTGGCTGCAGATGGTGGGAAGTAAGGAAGCTTGTGGTTTTACATGACCGTAAATTTCGTGATCATGAGCTACTGGACCTCCTTTTTATGTGGAATCCGAACCACAGGACATGGCATTTCACTTCAAAAATCTCACATTTATTGACCGGGAATCAAACCCGGTCCGCCGTGGTGAGAGGCCAACAGCTGGACCGCTGAGCATTCACGCCCCGACTTGCATATCGGCCGGTGATGGTAAGCTGCCTCAAGACGAGAACCCCATGAGTAGGGGGATGGTGGTGCTTCTAACGCACAGTCTGTTCCAAAAGTAAGTACACACATTTTGTTTATTAATATCTCTCGAACGCATGGTCCGATTTTGACAAATGAGGTGTCGTTGGACTCAGGCTGACGGGGGCTTTGCTATGGACCACTCATTCCAACCCCTAAATAAAACCTACCCCTACTAGGGGGTTAAATTGTATTTTTTTAGTGAAAGTCTCTTTTCAAATGCGACATGTATAAGGTGCGCTGCTAAAATGAACTAAAACGTTGTTGCTTATATAGCGCATGCGCTTTGTTGGATGCCGATATGGATTAACATTTTTGTTTTGGTTTTTTACGCATGCGCACTTGGGATTTTTGTAAGAGGGCGAGCTCTTTGAAAAAAAAATGATTGATAAGAAGGGGTTTTGGTGGTGAGGAGAGAACCAGATAGTCGCCTACTTTCCTACGAAGTTTGCCGATATCTCTCGAATGCAAGGTCGAATTTGGACGTGTGACGTGTCAAATCGCTTGTCTCGAAGCCCTATATATGTTATTAATGGGTTAAAGTTTTGAGAATGAGGGAAACAGGCTTTTTTGGGGGTAAAACCATGATTTTAGACTTTTTCCGATATTTCACGAATGCATGGTCAGATTTGGTCCTATGACATGTCAAATGGCTTGCCTCGAAACCCTCTTTATTTTGGTAATAGGTTAAAGTTTTTGAGAATGAGGGAAACAGAATGTTCTGGGGTAAAACCGTGATTTTAGACGTTTTGCTATATCTCGCGAACCAATCAGGATAGAGGCGTGTACGAGGGTTCCAAGGACTCGGGCTGACGTCTTATTTGCAATGGACCACTCGTTATAATTTAAAAAAAATGGAAACTCGATTTTGGGGTAAACACGTGTTTTTGTGATTTTGCCGATATTTCACGAACCAATAACGCTCGAGACGTGTACGAGGTGTCCTAGGACTCGGGCTAACGCCCCCTTTCAAATTTGGCAGATATAGCTTTCCAAAAAATAATTCACAAAGGGCCTAACGCCATACATGTTGAAAAAACTTTTTCTTTTCTTTACCTGTTTATAATGTTCATGAAGCGTGGTGGTTGAGAGAGACGATACTGCTGGGTGTGTGTGTATTTCAACGAACCTGTCGCTAACCACAAGGACCATGCTTAATAGAACAATCGCTATTTCGGCGGGTCGGTGTATGACAGAGCGAGCGTGCGTTTTTCTGATATTTTACCTTTAACGTGTAAACGGTGATAAGAACTTGGTTCTATGTTGGTCGAAGCGAGTACAGAAAACAAACTTGCCAAGGAGCAGGAGGTGAATGTCATTTGAGCTTATTGGAAGGCGTTGATCTGACTTGACAACAGGTGCAATGGAAAATGACAAAGACGCTTGAAGGTGAAATAATCTGACCATCGTGGTGGCAGGGAAGAGCGAAATGCATGTGAACATGTGTGAGATGACATGTAGGCTAAACAAGTTACATCCTGTCTTGCTTTGTACGTGACAAAATGCAAGTTCATGTGAAATTTGATCCGGCACAGGTGTTCAATTTGGGCGTTAGCTGTCCACGTGACCGATAACAGGATATTCAAAGCGTGGGAAAAATGATTATACATGCAATGTAACATATATAAAGACGTGTCGTTATCATTTCCACTCTCACTTAGGTGACTACCTTTGAACACATTGCGTTGCGTGAAACCCCTGGTCTTGTTTAACAGTTTTGGTGTTGGTGGAAAATACTTAACCTTGTTGTGGGGTAGGTATTTATTTATATATTTATTCATTTATACATTTATTGATTTATATATATATATATATATATATATATATATATATTTACAAGCAATTATTTATTGATTAGGTAATTAATTATTTTATTTATTTATTTATTTATTTATTTTTGCAGATAACCGGTATACCTTACATGTCTGAGAGAAAAGAAACCATTGCAATTTTGAGCCCACTAGAAGGAAACAGCAACAAGCCACTGCAAGTAAAGGTCAGATGAATTTTTTAAACTAACTTGTTTCATTTTCTTGTTTTATGTTTTATTTTATGAAATGCATGTATTAACCTGAATTTAGGTATTTATGGCGGTTTATTTTATTTATTTTTAGAAACTTGGAAAGAAAAGCCTTACCGCCGTAGCAGTTTTTGAAAAAAAAAAAACGAAAAGCACTAAAGCGAAACCACTGCCAAAGAGTGAACTGTTTAAAACTCAGGTAAGTCTAACTTAAAAATGCTATTCCATTTTACCACTACTGAAACTCGTAGACAAAAAAAATTCATTACCTGTACATGACTGGGACAATAATTGCTTTCTTGATTAATGGCTATGTTGTTGTTGTTGACTGGGAAAAGTACAAGGCCATGTTGGATTTTCTAAAAATAAAAATAATAAATTTAATTTATGGGTGGTTCCCTATGGACTCAACGAATATCCACAGGTTTGAACATGATAATCTGAACAAACTGACATGACATTCATTTTTGTTTATATATTGGTTAAAGGGGGGGGGGGGGTGTAAATAACTGTAGATTTATAAAAAGAAAATAAGTACATGGGTTACTGTTAGTGCCAACATACAGTTTATTTTTAATGATGTTTTGATATATTAATGCCAATTAACGTTAACGTTTTATTTACAAGTATTGATTGATTGATTGATTGATTGATTGATTGAGTGAGTGATGGGTTATTTTGTTTGCTTTTAGGTGTCATCATGTGCCATTAACGTAATGAACAGACAGTGAACAAGCATGCATTATGCTTTAAAGTACTCTGTGCTCTTGTGCAACGTTAATAACTTAAAATAAGAAAAAGTTTTATTATAACACATGGCGTTAGTACCAAATGCAACAAGTGAGCAAGTTGGTTTACCACGTGGGTTAAATTTAAAATCAGAACATGACCGTTTGTTAACATTTGAATCCTGGCCTGTAGGCTTTTTGTCGACACATGAACTTGCAAAAGCAGTTTTTTTTACTTGAACCGAGAAGATGTGGTGCGCTGTGTCTTTGGTCGTATTGAACTTTCACACTGGGAAGAAGGGGATGATCCCTTTAGAGACCATTTGCAATGGTCTCCTGATTGTCCTTACATGCTTGGAAAGCAAGTGGTTAACATACCTGTGTATTCATTTTACCGAACCACAAGACCATTGGCCGCTACCTACGTTGCTGAATCACATATAAATAATAATAATGATGTATTACCAGCCAACAACGGTAGTAGTGTCGATATATGTGGTCCATATGCCATAGGCAGTGTTGAATTGGCGTGTGCTTTTGAAAAATTGGGAGTTTGCAAGACTAAAGCACTAGCACACCCAGAGTACAGCTCTGTTGAAAAACGTTTAGAATCTTATTATAATATTTGGCCATTAATATTAACACACTTTACCAAACAACTAAGTGAAGCTTTTTTTTATACTGGTGAAGGGGATAAAACAATATGTTTTCATTGTGGATTTGCTTTAAAGGATTGGCAAATGACTGATGACCCTTTTGTGCAACACGCTCGTTGGTTACCTAACTGCAAATACATGGTGTTGCTTAAAGGTCAGGAATTTGTGAAAACTATTCGTAAATAAAACATGATTGCAGTACAAGACTTAAAAGTGCCTTTAGAGTTAGAACATGCGGAGCAAATACATGAGGCTGAAAGAAAAGGCTTGTCTCACGAACCGATACAAAAGTGTGACCAACAATTATGTAAAATTTGTTATCAAGATGAACTAGGTGTTGTATTTTTGCCTTGTGGACACATGATAGCCTGTGTCAAGTGTGCATTAGAACTTAACACTTGTGCTATATGCAGAAAAGTAGTATCTGCTACAGTTAGGGCATTTCTTGCATAACTCGTATAATTTATTCGCCATGCATATTGCAAAATCCCTAATTGCACAATATTATTAAAGCTGTTTTATAGTGTAATAGGTATGCTTTTGTTTTGTTTATAGACTACTACAATGAATGTTTTGAATGCTGTGGGACAATCATGTGGCTTAGAGACAAAGAAGCTCAGCGAATTGCCAACGCATATTCCATTCCGCATTATCAAGATTCGGAAATTGAAAACAGCATATGGTGATCGTGTACTTTGTGTATGTGAAAACTTTGAGACATTTCTGCCTATACGGTTTAATGATATGTCGGAAAGTGATTTTGATGAAGTCAATAATGCTGTGCAACCTGTACACTTAATTTATGAAGGTTTTAAAAACAATAGGTGCATGATTCGTTTTAATTAAATAAAAAAAGTCAAATAATAATGGAAGATATAGGTCATGACAATGGACTGAAAGAAAAATATGTGTATAGAATAATAATGTCTTAGTGTTTAGTATTGTCTTAAAAATATTATCATGAAACCAAAAAAAAATGTATATAAAGTCTGTATAAATGAAAATAATGGTACAATGTTGTTTTATTTTCTATAGAAGTCAGAATATTTAACATTGCAGAGTATACATGATTATGACAATAAAAAGCACACTTAATACAAGTCTTTGCCTTTACGATAGTGTGTTATAGTTTTAAAAACAAAGCTTGTTGTAGATCTTTTTTCTTCCACGGTAAACAATAGGCATGAAAACGTTATTGTCCTGCTTTGGATCATTATCACTATCATAATCATAAGCAGCATGATTTATATCACTATTATTATAATCACTATAATTATCGTCAACATTATCCTCAACATTACTAAAACCAGTTAAATATTCCTGGTCCTCTTCCTGTTCCTCTTCCTCTTCCTCTACAGTGTCCTCATGTAGAGTCTGCGTGGCTTTTGATAATGTTAAGGGTTTTTTGAACATTGAATTATTTTCAATAGTAGTATTGTTTTGTAGCACTTGCTTTTTAACATTTTCATGATTTTCTGTTGACAGTAACAGTGTTTCATGCAGTACACTACATTGATGATCACTGACACTTAAAACCACACTATTTTTGCTTTTTAGCTCACTGCGACATTGTTTTGAACGTTGTTTTGTACAACGCCAAATAACAGTTCCATTTTTATTGGTTCGTTTCACAATATATGAATATCCTTTATAGAATGCATGAGGCTTACCATACCTAGTCACAGATACTTCCATATCAACTGTCAAGCTTAGACTAAACTCTAGTAAAGACAACTTGGTAATAAGAACAATAGTTTAATGTGCGAGCATATGTGGGTGCAAATGTGGGAGCAAAAAAAAGTGGGAGCAAAAATTGGGAGCAAAAAGTGGGAGCAAAAAGTGGGAGCAAAAAGTGGGAGCAAAAATTGGGAGCAAAAAGTGGGAGCAGAAAGTGGGAGCAAAAATTGAGAGCAAAAAGTGGGAGCAAAAAAATAGTAGGAGCAAGTATGGGAGCAAATGTGAAAGCAAAAGTGGGAGCAAGTATGGGAGCATAGCAAAAGTGGGTGCAAAAAAGTGAGAGAAAAAGTGGGAGGAAAAAATGTAAGCAAAAGTGGGAGCAAATATGAGAGCAAAAAAGTAGGAGCAAGTATGGGAGCAAATGTGAAAGCAAAAGTAGGAGCAAAAAGTGAGAGAAAAAAGTGGGAGCAAAAAGTGTAAGCAAAAGTGGGAGCAAATATGAGAGCAAAAAAGTGTGAATAAATATGGGAAACAAAAAGTGGGAGCAAAAATTGGGAGCAAAAAGTGGGAGCAAAAGTGGGAGCAAAAATTGAGAGCAAAAGTGGGAGCAAAAAAAAAATAGGAGCAAGTACGGGAGCGAATGTGAAAGCAAAAGTGGGAGCAAGTATGGGAGCATATGTGAAGGCAAAAGTGGGAGCAAAAAGTGAGAGAAAAAAGGTGGGAGCAAAAAGTGTAGGCAAAAGTGGGAGCAAATATGAGAGCAAAAAAAAGTGTGAGCAAATGTGGGAGCAAAAAGTGGGAGCAAAATGTGAGAGCTAAAAATGTAAGCAAATGTGTGAGCAAAAAATTGGGAGCAAAACGTGGGAACAAAAATTGGGGGCAAAAAGTGGGATCAAAAGAAAGTAGTAGCAAGTATGAGAGTAAATGTGAAAGCAAAAGTGGGATCAAGTATGGGAGCAAATGTGAAAGCAAAAGTGGGAGCAAAAAGTGAGAGAAAAAAGTGGAAGCAGAAAGTGTAAGCAAAAGTGGGAGCAAATATGAGAGCAAAAAAAGTAGGAGCAAGTATGGGAGCAAATGTGAAAGCAAAAGTGGGAGCAAAAAGTGAGAGAAAAAAGTGGGACCAAAAAGTGTAAGCAAAAGTGGGAGCAACTATGAGAGCAAAAAAAAGTGGGAGCAAAAATGTGGGAGCAAAAAGTGGGAGCAAAATGTGTAAGCAGAAGTGGGAGCAAACAAATGTGAGCAAATATGGGAGCAGAAAGTGGGAGCAAATGTGAAAGCAAAAGTGGAGCAAAAAGAGTGTGCAAAAGTGAGTGCACAAAGTGGGAGCAAAATGTGTGAGTAAAAAGTGGGGGCAAATGTGGTGTTTTACTAAAACAATCTCCCCTAACCTAAACTATCCTAACTCCACCCAATCTAATTTCACCTAACCTAACTTCACCTAACCTAACCTTCCAACTCTCAGATCAAAAATTAAATTCTGGCCATAGTCGAGTTGGAACCCAAAACCTCTGGGATAACACCCAAGTATACTAGCCACTACATCGCGAAATGGGCAAATTATCATGCAACACAACACAAAAATAAAAAGTTTTCTGTAGTGTAATTCATTGGCTGTCAATCATAGTTGAGAATTCAAACCCAAGACCTCAGGACTTTTGTTTTGAACATTATCAGAAATATTATTCCATTTACATTTTGCTGTTGCTTATAGTTATAAGAGTTGGCATTAATATGGGAGCAGAAGTGAAAGCAAAAAGTGGGTGCAAGCATGGCTGGTTGTAGAGACTTTCATATCAACTAATACACATAAATTAAATTTTAGTAAAGTGACTTGGCTAATAATAATAATAATATTAACAGTTTAAAAAAAATTCAAGGGGATTGATATATTTCAGGGTGTAATTTCCAAAGTACTGTCAAGAATAATAATTACATGAACAGATTCCAAGAACTCTAGAGTGCTTTTAAGGTTAATGATTGGCTAGGAGTGAGATAGAGCTAGCTAACCTAAGTTAACCTCAGCTCAGTAAATCTAACCTTGTCACATGGCATGTTCTACAATTATAGACTTGCTTTGAGACTGGCTTTGACGTCACAGGTGAATGGCGGTGGGAGGCTGGACATGACTTTTTATTACCCAAAAACATTTTCCTTTTTGCCAGCCTCCCACCGCCATTCATCTGTGACGTCATAGCCAGTCTCAAAGCAAGTCTATACTTGTAGAACATGCCATGTGACAAGGTTAGGTTTACTGAGCTGAGGTTAACTTAGGTTAGCTAGCTCTATCTCACTCCTAGCCAATCATTAACCTTAAAAGCACTCTAGAGTTCTTGGAATCTGTTCATGTAATTATTATTCTTGACAGTACTTTGGAAATTACACCCTGAAAAATATCAATCCCCTTGAATTTTTTTTAAACTGTTAATATTATTATTATTATTATTAGCCAAGTCACATTACTAAAATTTAATTTATGTGTATTAGTTGATGTGAAAGTCTCTACAACCAGCCATGCTTGCACCCACTTTTTGCTTTCACTTCTGCTCCCATATTAATGCCAACTCTTATAACCATAAGCAACAGCAAAATGTAAATGGAATAATATTTCTGATAATGTTCAAAACAAAAGTCCTGAGGTCTTGGGTTTGAATTCTCAACTATGATTGTCAGCCAATGAGTTACACTACAGAAAACTTTTTATTTTTGTGTTGTGTTGCATGATAATTTGCCCATTTCGCGATGCAGTGGCTAGTATACTTGGGTGTAATCCCAGAGGTTTTGGGTTCCAACTCGACTATGGCCAGAATTTAATTTTTGATCTGAGAGTTGGAAGGTTAGGTTAGGTGAAGTTAGGTTAGGTGAAATTAGGTTGGGTGAAGTTAGGTTAGGTTAGGTTAGGGGAGATTGTTTTAGTAAAACACCACATTTGCCCCCACTTTTTACTCACACATTTTGCTCCCACTTTGTGCACTCACTTTTGCTCGCTCCTTTTGCTCCCACTTTTGCTCTCACATTTGCTCCCACTTTCTGCTCCCATATTTTCTCACACTTGTTTGCTCCCACTTCTGCTTACAAGTTTTGCTCCCACTTTTTGCTCCCACATTTTTGCTCCCACTTTTTTTTTCTCTCTTATTTGCTCCCACTTTTGCTTACACTTTTTGGTCCCACTTTTTTCTCTCACTTTTTGCTCCCACGTTTGCTTACTCTTTTAGCTCTCACATTTTGCTCCCACTTTTTGCTCCCACATTTGCTCACACTTTTTTTTCTCTCATATTTGCTCCCTCTTTTGCTTACACTTTTTGCTCCCACCTTTTTTCTCTCAATTTTGCTCCCACTTTTGCGTTCACATATGCTCCCATACTTGCTCCCACTTTTGCTTTCACATTTGCTCCCATACTTGCTCATATTTTATTGCTCCCACTTTTTGCTCTCAATTTTTGCTCCCACTTTTTCTCCCACTTTTTGCTCCCAATTTTTGCTCCCACTTTTTGTTTCCCATATTTATTCACACTTTTTTTGCTCTCATATTTGCTCCCACTTTTGCTTACACTTTTTGCTCCCACTTTTTTCTCTCACTTTTTGCGCCTACTTTTGCTTTCACATTTGCTCCCATACTTGCTCATACTTTTTGCTCTCATATTTGCTCCCACTTTTGCTTACACTTCCCACTTTTTCTCTCACTTTTTTGCTCCCACTTTTGCTTTCACGTATGCTCCCATACATGCTCCCACTTTTGCTTTCACATTTGCTCCCATACTTGCTCCTACTTTTTTTTTGCTCCCACTTTTTGCTCTCAATTTTTGCTCCCACTTTTTGCTCCCAATTTTTGCTCCCACTTTTTGCTCCCACTTTTTGCTCCCAATTTTTGCTCCCACTTTTCGCTCCCACTTTTTGCTCCCAATTTTTGCTCCCACTTTTTGCTCCCACTTTTTGCTCCCAATTTTTGCTCCCACTTTTTGCTCCTACTTTTTGCTCCCAATTTTTGCTCCCACTTTTTTTTGCTCCCACATTTGCACCCATATATGCTCGCACATTAAACTATTGTTCTTATTACCAAGTTGTCTTTACTAGAGCTTAGTCTAAGCTTGACAGTTGATATGGAAGTATCTGTGACTAGGTATGGTAAGCCTCATGCATTCTATAAAGGATATTCATATAATGTGAAACGAACCAATAAAAATGGAACTGTTATTTGGCGTTGTACAAAACAACGTTCAAAACAATGTCGCAGTGAGCTAAAAAGCAAAAATAGTGTGGTTTTAAGTGTCAGTGATCATCAATGTAGTGTACTGCATGAAACACTGTTACTGTCAACAGAAAATCATGAAAATGTTAAAAAGCAAGTGCTACAAAACAATACTACTATTGAAAATAATTCAATGTTCAAAACACCCTTAACATTATCAAAAGCCACGCAGACTCTACATGAGGACACTGTAGAGGAAGAGGAAGAGGAACAGGAAGAGGACCAGGAATATTTAATTGGTTTTAGTAATGTTGAGGATAATGTTGACGATAATTATAGTGATTATAATAATAGTGATATAGATCATGCTGCTTATGATTATGATAGTGATAATGATCCAAAACAGGAGAATAACGTTTTCATGCCTATTGTTTACCGTGGAAGAAAAAAGATCTACAACAAGCTTTGTTTTTAAAACTATAACACACTATCGTAAAGGCAAAGACTTGTATTAAGTGTGCTTTTTATTGTCATAATCATGTATACTCTGCAATGTTAAATATTCTGACTTCTATAGAAAATAAAACAACATTGTACCATTATTTTCATTTATTTACAGACTTTATATACATTTCTTTTGGGTTTCATGATAATATGTTTTAAGACAATACTAAACACTAAGACATTATTATTCTATACACATATTTTTCTTTCAGTCCATTGTCATGACTTATATCTTCCATTATTATTTGACTTTTTTATTTAATTAGAACGAATCATGCACCTATTGTTTTAAAACCTTCATAAATTAAGTGTACAGGTTGCACAGCATTATTGACTTCATCAAAATCACTTTCCGACATATCATTAAACCGTATAGGCAGAAATGTCTCAAAGTTTTCACATACACAAAGTACACGATCACCATATGCTGTTTTCAATTTCCGAATCTTGATAATGCGGAATGGAATATGCGTTGGCAATTCGCTGAGCTTCTTTGTCTCTAAGCCACATGATTGTCCCACAGCATTCAAAACATTCATTGTAGTAGTCTATAAACAAAACAAAAGCATACCTATTACACTCTAAAACAGCTTTAATAATATTGTGCAATTAGGGATTTTGCACTATGCATGGCGAATAAATTATACGAGTTATGCAAGAAATGCCCTAACTGTAGCAGATACTACTTTTCTGCATATAGCACAAGTGTTAAGTTCTAATGCACACTTGACACAGGCTATCATGTGTCCACAAGGCAAAAATACAACACCTAGTTCATCTTGATAACAAATTTTACATAATTGTTGGTCACACTTTTGTATCGGTTCGTGAGACAAGCCTTTTCTTTCAGCCTCATGTATTTGCTCCGCATGTTCTAACTCTAAAGGCACTTTTAAGTCTTGTACTGCAATCATGTTTTATTTACGAATAGTTTTCACAAATTCCTGACCTTTAAGCAACACCATGTATTTGCAGTTAGGTAACCAACGAGCGTGTTGCACAAAAGGGTCATCAGTCATTTGCCAATCCTTTAAAGCAAATCCACAATAAAAACATATTGTTTTATCCCCTTCACCAGTATAAAAAAAGCTTCACTTAGTTGTTTGGTAAAGTGTGTTAATATTAATGGCCAAATATTATAATAAGATTCTAAACGTTTTTCAACAGAGCTGTACTCTGGGTGTGCTAGTGCTTTAGTCTTGCAAACTCCCAATTTTTCAAAAGCACACGCCAATTCAACACTGCCTATGGCATATGGACCACATATATCGACACTACTACCGTTGTTGGCTGGTAATACATCATTATTATTATTTATATGTGATTCAGCAACGTAGGTAGCGGCCAATGGTCTTGTGGTTCGGTAAAATGAATACACAGGTATGTTAACCACTTGCTTTCCAAGCATGTAAGGACAATCAGGAGACCATTGCAAATGGTCTCTAAAGGGATCATCCCCTTCTTCCCAGTGTGAAAGTTCAATACGACAAAACACGCAGCGCACCACATCTTCTCGGTTCAAGTAAGAAAAAACTGCTTTTGCAAGTTCATGTGTCGACAAAAAGCCTACAGATCAGGATTCAAATGTTAACCAACTGTCATATTCTGATTTTAAGTTTAACCCACGTGGTAAACCAACTTGCTCACTTGTTGTATTTGGTACTAACGCCATGTTTTATAATAAAACTTTTTCTTATTGTAAGTTATTAACGTTGCACAAGAGCACAGAGTACTTTAAAGCATAATGCATGCTTGTTCACTGTCTGTTCATTACGTTAATGGCACATGACGACACCTAAAAGCAAACAAAATAACCCATCACTCAATCAATCAATACTTGTAAATAAAACGTTAACGTTAATTGGCATTAATATATCAAAACATCATTAAAAATAAACTGTATGTTGGCACTAACAGTAACCCATGTACTTATTTTCTTTTTATAAATCTACAGTTATTTACACCCCCCCCCCCTTTAACCAATATATAAACAAAAATGAATGTCATGTCAGTTTGTTCAGATTATCATGTTCAAACCTGTGGATATTCGTTGAGTCCATAGGGAACCACCCATAAATTAAATTTATTATTTTTATTTTTAGAAAATCCAACATGGCCTTGTACTTTTCCCAGTCAACAACAACAACATAGCCATTAATCAAGAAAGCAATTATTGTCCCAGTCATGTACAGGTAATGAATTTTTTTTGTCTACGAGTTTCAGTAGTGGTAAAATGGAATAGCATTTTTAAGTTAGACTTACCTGAGTTTTAAACAGTTCACTCTTTGGCAGTGGTTTCGCTTTAGTGCTTTTCGTTTTTTTTTCAAAAACTGCTACGGCGGTAAGGCTTTTCTTACCAAGTTTCTAAAAATAAATAAAATAAACCGCTATAAATACCTAAATTCAGGTTAATACATGCATTTCATAAAATAAAACATAAAACAAAAAATGAAACAAGTTAGTTAAAAAAAATCATCTCACCTTTACTTGCAGTGGCTTGTTGCTGTTTCCTTCTAGTGAGCTCAAAAGTGCAATGGTTTCTTCTCTCTCAGACATGTAAGGTATACCGTTTATCTGCAAACAAATAAATAAATAAAATCATTAATTACCTAATCAATACATAATTACTTGTAAATATATATGTATAAATCAATAAATGTATAAATTAATAAATATATAAATAAATACCTACCCCACAACAAGGTTAAGTATTTTCCACCAACACCAAAACTGTTAAACAAGACCAGGGGTTTCACGCAACGCAATGTGTTCAAAGGTAGTCACCTAAGTGAGAGTGGAAATGATAACGACATGTCTTTATATATGTTAAATTGCATGTATAATCATTTTTTTCCCACGCTTTGAACATCCTGTTATCGGTCACGTGGACAGCTAACGCCCAAAGTGAACACCTGTGCCAGATCAAATTTCACATGAACTTGCATTTTGTCACGTACGAAGCAAACAGGATGTAACTTGTTTAGCGTACATGTCATCTCACACGTGTATTCGCTCTTCCCTGCCACCACGATGGTCAGATTATTTCACCTTCAAGCGTCTTTGTCATTTTCCATTGCACCTGTTGTCAAGTCAGATCAGTGCATTCCAATAACCTCAAATGACATTCACATCCTGCTCGTCTGCAAGTTTGTTTTCTCTACTCGCTTCGACCAACATAGAACCAAGTTCTCATCACCGTTTACACGTTAAAGATCATCTTCGGGGTAAAGTATCAGAAAAAACACACCCTCGCTCTGTCATACCCCGACCCGCCGAAAGAGCAATTGTTCTATTAAGCATGGTCCTTGTGGTTAGCGACAGGTTCGTTGACACACACACATCCGTATCGTCTCTCTCAACCACCACGCTTCATGGATATTATAAACAGGTAAAGAAAAAGAAAAGTTTTTTCAACGTGTATGGCGTTAGGCCCTTTGTGAATTATTTTTTGGAAAACATATCTACCAAATTTGAAAGGGGGCGTTAGCCCGAGTCCTAGGACACCTCGTACACGTCTCTAGCGTTATTGGTTCGTGAAATACCGGCAAAATCACAAAAAACACGTGTTTACCCCAAAATCGAGTTTCCAATTTAAAAAAAAATTATAACGAGTGGTCCATAGCAAATAAGACGTCAGCCCGAGTCCTTGGAACCCTCGTACACGCCTCTAGCATGAATGGTTCGCGAGATATAGCAAGAAGTCTAAAATCACGGTTTTACCCGAAAACATTGTGTTTCCCTCATTCCAAAATCTTTAACCTATTACCAAAATAAAGAGGGTTTCGAGACAAGCCATTTGACACGTCATAGGACCAAAGCCGACCATGCATTCGTGAAATTTTGGAAAAAGTCTAAAATCATGGTTTTACCCCCAAAAAGCCTGTTTCCCTCATTCTCAAAACTTTAACCCATTAATAACATATATAGGGCTTCGAGACAAGCGATTTGACACGTCAGACGTCCAAATTCAACCTTGCGTTCGAGAGATATCGGCAAACTTCGTAGGAAAGTAGGCGACTATCTGGTTCTCTCCTCACCACCAAAACCCCTTCTTATCAATCATTTTTTCAAAGAGTTCGCCCTCTTACAAAAATCCCAAGTGCGCATGCGTAAAAAACAAAAACAAAAATGTTAATCCATATCGGCATCCAACAAAGCGCATGCGCTATATGAGCAACAACGTTTTAGTTCATTTTAGCAGCGCCCCTTATACATGTCGCATTTGAAAAGAGACTTTCACTAAAAAAAAATACAATTTAACCCCCTAGTAGGGGTAGGTTTTATTTAGGGGTTGAAATGAGTGGTCCATAGCAAAGCCCCCGTCAGCTCGAGTCCAACGACACCTCATTTGTCAAAATCGGACCATGCGTTCGAGAGATATTAATAAACAAAAAGTGTGTATTTACTTTTGGAACAAACTGTGCGTTAGAAGCACCACCATCCCCCTACTCCCATGTAGATAATGATTATGATAATAATAATAGTCTAATAATAATAATAATAATAATAATAATAATAATAACAATAATAATAATAATAATAATAATAATAATAATGTCAGCATGTGTAGCTCTGATGGTAGAGTGCTCAAAATAAAAGTCTGGCAACTCGACATACCAAAAAAACAAAATCGCGCCAGGAGTTTGCAGTCGGGTTTGAACTGCAGAGGTCTTCCCGCTCACTGGGTATCGCGCATTCCAAAAACTTGCTTCCTACTTGCTTCACTCACTCAGCACATTCCTTCTTTCACTGACTGGGTGTCGCCTGCATGCGGGAATAGGCAGACCGCGCATGCGAACTGCAAGACCCCTCGCACCCCGTCTCAGCGTGTTCGACTGCCATCTCCTGCCGCGATGACAGATCCACCATCACTAGTCATGTAGCCACTCCCCATGAAGGTGTGAAACAGCTGTCCTTAGGCTCGGTTTGTGTATTTCAATGTCATTGGCAGACAAGACGAGGAGGTCACTCAACTTCAGACTCTTGTCAACATTCGTTAGCGTTGTAGGGGAGGGTGACGGGGAGTAGTAAGCTGTGCTGCTGAGGGGAAGGAAGTGTAAGCCCGTTTCCAAGACATTAGCCGACGATTTTTGTAATTTAATTCCACCTACACTAATTAAGATCCGACTGAATTTCATGAAGATATTTGTTTAGAATACCATGTTCTATCACCAGTGTAACGGACTTCCATCATATCAAATACACCCTGTATACAGGGTGTATCTTAATCATACCGACAAAAAAATCAGGGAGCAAGCCGCTGGCCACCGCTGTGCTTCAAGCAAGGGACGGGAGTGTGATAGAAGGAGACAGAGATATGTTGGCGGGAATGCGCAAGTTTCCTCGTTGGGCTCGGCTTGCACTTTGGCTCAGCAAATACGGTGAGCCCGTCAATTTGAATCGCGCGCCCGGAAGTAACAAAGTAACCTCATTTTCTCCAAGGGAAACATTTTCTCCGCCAATCCGATTGCGGCACCCTCTCTTACATAACATGCAGAGCGTCCCTGATTTTTTTGTCGGTATAATTAAGATACACCCTGTAAGTTATATCCGTTATTCATACTTTTATTGGAAATTTAGAACGCAACTTTCTCAACCAATTCTACTGTATTTGAAATAAAATTGTATATTGGTCTTATCAAGGTCATTATGTGTGTGCGCGCCAGTAAACACGGTGACCTAAGCCGGCTGTGACTAGCGCAGATCACGGCTGCGCGTACCCGGTCCAGCCGGCGGTTGGTGTGCTCCGCTGACTCATATCGTTAGTTCACACGTGTTTTGTCATTCATATGGGCGTGTATATGCAAAGCTTAGACGTAAGTGTTGCACGTTTAGTGAGGATTGAGATTACTGTGATTGTTGGTCATGCCTAGACAAGAATTCACATTGCGCGAACGTGCTTATATCCATAATTCGTATATGAAAAGCAGGAAATCTTGTTCTGAAATAAGACGAAATTTTTTAATCAAGTTTCCAGGAAGACCTGTGCCTAATGCCAGTACAATTAGAAGGCTGGCTAAACGATTCAAGGAAACAGGCTACGAAAATGATAAAAGAGTTGACAGACATTCTTTCATCAAAATATGTCAGGTGTGTGTTACAAGAGAGGGAGGACATTTTCATCATCGCCTGTGAGCTCTGTAAGTACACATTATTGGACATGTTTGGTAAAAGTGTGATAATACGCGCCGACCGCCGCACAGTGGGTCAAAATCGAAATGTAGGGGGACAAAATTATTTTTACCTTTTAATCATGAATATAGACTGAAAGCAACGTATATAATTTGTTTACTTCATAATAAACATCAGTTAAGACGTTTTAAGCTACGTCTACACATGCAAGAAATTGTCTATGACTAGGAGTTGGATAGAGCATTCAGTTATCTCTTCAGAACAATTTTCTACCCGTAATTTACTTTTAACAAAGTCACGAAGTTCCACTTTTGACATCGTGCTTCAAACAGTTGTAGACGTGTGAGAACTGGTTGCGCGGCATCTTCTAAGACGTAAAATAACTAAGTAAGTTGCAAAAAGATGCAAAAAATCTTATAACAGGCGTCAACTACAAGTCTTTATCTACACTTTAACCTTAAGTAGAAAGTGACGCAGAGTGACGCGACATACTAAAAATCTAAGTGAAAATATAATGTTAAAAATAACAGTTAAATATTATATAATGCAAATATAGCTAAAATTACATAACAATTACGCCCTTTAATAACTGAAACACGTTACAATGATCATACCTTCAGCTGCATGTTCCACCTTAAAGCATCACACTAACCACAAAGACAAAAAAAACTCAGCCACTTACATTCACCCACCAAATTTGACTGCTCGAACAGTGGTGACAGATTTACACTAAGATGCGTTTATATCCCAGAATAGTGAGCGGTAATTAAATGAGAAAGCTGTTGAAGTAATAAATTTTGATTTTTTAATTATGAAAATAAATAATTTTGTCCTCCTAGATTTCGATTTTGACCCACTGTGGCGCCGGGTGCCTGCTGGACCGGGTACGCGTAGCCGCGATCTTCGGTCGTCACAGCCGGTGTTTACTGGCGCGCACGCACATAATGACCCTGAACAAGAAGAATGGCTCCACCCAGCCGGTGATGTACACATATGATCCATAAGATTATTGCAATATACGAAAAATATGATGACTGTTTCTTTAAGCGAGTGGGACTTGAGCAGCTCCGGATAGCTCAATAAGAAACCACCCAAATGTAAATAGTAATACTGTAATATCGCAGAGCCCAATTCCCATAATAATCTGCAACAAACCTACTGTTAGAAAATCACCAAAATATCTGCCTTTGGCTGAGGAAATACGGTAAATGTGGAGACAGCAAAGTGTAGTGGTTCTGCCCATAGCCTCTCTTCTGCCGGCATCATTCCTAAATCATGGGCTCACAACTTAGAAAAATTGGGAATACATCCTGGTCTACATATTATCATCATGCAGAAGGCCGTCATCTCAGAGACCAGTTCCATAGTTCTATCGTTTCTTTTGCAATCAAGCCGACGATATGTTGATTTGTACCCACTGATGTGGTGAAATGAATGTTTCACAATAATAATAACTAGTGGGCCTGTGCGAGCTTTCGCAACGTGAATGTAGGTTGAGCCATTTGTTGAGAGACTTTTCAGCTAGCAGTACACCGCGCTCCCGCTAGATGGCTGCCGCCGCCACGCTGCTCTGCGCCCTAGCGGCAGGCTCGTCAAGTTACGGTGCTTTCATTGTAAATGTACATTCTTTTAAAATATTTATTTAATTGTGAGGCATTTAAAGAGGAAGTGAGGGTGTTTCGCACACACATTGGGTTATGCTGAACCTGCAGGTACCCCATATGTGTAGGTTGGTGTTAACAGGACCTTATTTTCGGTACAAAACTGGAATGGGACCTTAGCAGAATAATATAGGGAGGGATAATAATTTTACTCGCTCAAAAAAAGCTAAGAACAGCCGGCTTCTTGAAGTTGAAAAAGACCTTCAGGAAATAGACATCTCTAGTACTCGATAGATCTGAATTCAGAAAAGTAGTTGACACCATACATCTTCAGTCCACTCGAACATTGCTTCCAGCAGAAAGAGCCATAGACAGAAGATGAAGAGATTTTGGGAAGACAACAAAGCAAGATCAGCTGGATAGGTTCAATCGCGCTTCTTGGGCATAACTATGTAAAATAATAATAATAATGTTGTTGTTTGAATCTTCAGTCCTTTGACTGATGTGATGCAGCTCTCCAGGCCTGTCTGTCCTCAGCTAATCGTTTCATCTCTACATAGCTCCCACACCCTACATCCAAGACAATCTGTTTAACATATTTTAACCTTGGTCTAGCCTTACAGTTCTTGTCATCGACCCTTCCTTCCATAACTAAGCTTACTATTCCTGGGTGTCTTAGTATGTGTCCTGCCAACCTATCTCTTCTCTTCATTAGCAGTCGCCAGAAACATCTCTCCTCTCCCACTCGTCTTAATATCTCTTCGTTTGTAACCCTATCTACCCATCTGATCTTCATCATTCTCCTGTAACACCACATTTCAAATGCTTCAATTCTCCTCTTTTCTGCTACACTAATAGTCCACGTTTCACTTCCATAGAGTGCCACGCTCCAGACAAAGGCTTTCAAAAATGACTTCCTAATACCAAAATCTATATTCGATGTCAACAGATTCCTTTTTTGTAGAAATGCTTTCCTAGCCTGAGCCATCCTACTTTTTATATCCTCTTTGCTTCGTCCATCACTGGTTATTTTGCATCCTAAGTAACAGATGTCTCCTACTTCCTTCAGCTTTTCACCTGCCAATTTGATGTCCATAGAGTTTTCTGATTTATTTCGGCTGCATTCCAATATTTTTTGTTTTACGTTTATTAATTTCCATCATGAATTCTTTCCTCAAGACGGAGTCCATACATAATAATAATGGGTCTAAAAATAGAAGATGACGTATTCTTACACCACTTACTTCTTGTTGATGACCAAGTCATCGTAACTCAAGATGGGGCAGATACAAATTACATGTGCCGTCAATTATTATTAGAATATCACAAGTCGGGACTTTTTTAATCTCTTGAAAATCGAATATCTCACAAATGATTCTGACGACTTATATATCCAGGGAGAAAATTAAGGAAGTAGATTACCGCTGAACAGACTATGTAATAGCTTCAACAATGTAGTTCAAAGAAATAATGCCATAGATTTTAGTACTTCCTTGACAGTAGACTATTTTGGATGGAATTTCTATCCAATCTCCAGAAATAATGTCTCATACCTTGCAAATTATAAATCATGAATTCTTACCCCTGTGTCATTCTATCTAGCCAACCTTGTATTACATTTGTATTATTTTTCCTATACTGTTTTAATCTCACACCTAGTTATTTTAATAAGTTTTATTTATTTGCTGTTTAGTTTAATTTAGTATAAGTTATAAGATAACATACTGTGTAATCTTTATGCCACTGTAATTGGGATGAAAATCCTGTTGTGCACAAATACATAAATAAATAAATGAATAAAATAACTTTTGCTATTTGGAATCAATTTTACAAAAAGATGATGCATGGATCCTGGAAATTGCAAAGTGGATCACCAACTGACGATTAACTATAGGAATGCTAACTTCAGCGCCATAAAGCAGGAATATCATAATTAAAACAAAAACTACGATCTATAAATCAATGTGGAAAGTATAGTACTCATACTCTTACAATACTCATAAAGAAAAGCTCCTTGGTCATTAGATGTGTACCTTTCAATTCGGAGATTTTTTAACTCTTGAGTTAGTGACTTGATGGAAACAACTGCTGAAGACGAATAGTCTGAATTATATCCCAAACCTCTGGACAAGAACCGCGCACAATGCGTGATGTCCTTGTGATCTGTAATGATCGGCTAGGAACATACCATAAACCCACGGATGTTTGTATTGACTTAAGGTCGGGCGGGATGAAGATCCGTCACAGATTCCTCTGTTATCAGTCTTTAACAAGATAACGGCAATGACGTTGGGCTTTTAGCGTTAAATTCGAGTGTTACCCAAATGGCTCACCTTGATGATTCATTTTAACCAAGCCCAGAGATGGTTAGTTATTAACATTCTATTCCATGCTCTCCACTCCGTGTCAGATGGTTCCGGGCTCTCCCAGAGCTGTTTGCAGCCACCGCGTGTGCTAACTAATTTTCATTTCGTTGGTGAAAAAATGTCGATAGTCTGAGCTATCGATAGTTGATGACAGTCATTCCGGTATCATTGATAAAAAGGCGTGATCAAAAATTTTCCGTTTGAGGACGTTGCTGCAACGATACCCCGGGCGTTGAATGCCGAACTAAAAGTACAGGCCGGACGTTTCTTTTAGACGAGTGAAAAATCTTAATGGAAGCCTGGAGGTGAGTTAATACAGTACCTGTATTGTTGTCACCTGTCCCATGCGGTCAGATGATAGACAAAGCTATCTCACACTACTGCAGAAGTACAATCATTGGCAAATATAATGGCGTTCTGTTCGTAACTATGTAAAGTGTACTTCCGCGTCACACGATACTTAGACGTCGACTGTACTGTCTACACGGTGGTGTCGTCACGTGCTCAAGTCTTGAATTCCATTACATCAGACCGGTGATGACAAATGTGAAGCAATAGGGCTAGAGAGTGACTGTGTACAGGCTCACCCGCAAGCTTCAAGGTCAAGGGTAATCGTCTAAAACAAACGTCCGGCTTGTAGATCGGATGGCAGTTTGCCTGCAACACCTGATGGGTTTCAATTTAGAAGGCAATACGTTCTTGGAGCGCATTATTGCAGGTGACGAAAGCTGGTGCCACCACTGGGAACCGGAATTGAAAGCGTCGACGATGCAGTGACGTCATCCATGATCCCCTCGTCCCAAGAAGTTCAAGAGCCAACCATCCCCTGAAAAGGTGATGCTCACCCTGTTCTTTGATTACCAATGCCAATTGCTTATTGATTTCAAGGAACCTGGTGTCTTCATCACCGGGGAACGATACTGTGCAACGCTGGAGAAATTACGGTGTGCACTTAAAGCGAAACGATCGGGAAAACTGCGACAAGGGGTGCTGCTGTTTCATGATAACGCACGTCCCGATATCGCAAAGGTCGTAACGCAGAAGGTACGCCAACCCAAATGGGAGGCACTCGAGCAACCACCCTATAGTCCTGATCTCTCCCCTTGCGATTATCACGCCTTCGGTCCTTTAAAATATGCCTTGTAGGATTGTCGATTACTGTCGGACCAGGATGTGTAGGAGGAGGCTGTTATGGGCTTCTTCACGCAGCAGAACACGATGTTTTACCACACGGGGATATTCAACCTTGGTGTGCCGATGGGATGAGTGCCTCAATGCTAACGGCGATTTTGCCTGATTAACATACCGGTCCTGAACTGTTGGCCATCAAACGGAAACTTTTTGACCACGCCTTATAATATCGATAGTACTATCGATATTTTTAAATATTTTAAATAGGCCTGCTATTAATATTGGCGTTAAATCCAGTGTTCCGTCCATACAGCCTCCACAATCCTGCCAATGTTAGCGCTGAGGTACAGTAGTTCCGTACCGTACGTGCAAATTACGGAGAAATTCGTGACTAATGATTGTTTAACTTACAACTCATGCATTTAAATATTTAGTACATTATGCAACGAGCCTATAATGGCAATGATTAGGACACGAGTATGTTTATAAAACGAATGTATGCGAGTTTTATAATTTCCATACGAGTGGCTTAATTACCATTATAGACGAGTTGCATACGGTACGACTGTTTATGTTCGACGATAATTATTATAACTATTTTATGTTCGAACATAAATATTCATAAATATCTGTCGAGATTTCGCCAGTTTTATGTACTGAACAGAGTGCATGGGACGCAGAGAATACCTTGTATTTGACCATGGCCTCCTCGATTACCCCACTATGACACTAGGCCATGCAGTGAAATCTAAATTAGAAGGCCTTGGAACTCAGCGCAGGTGGGATGCTATCCTTACCTAATTGGCCAAACAACTGTTTCTTGAGCTCTGATTGGTGGGATAAACTGTCCCATAATGAAAACTTGTACTATAATGAGCCTCATTCGTGACATATAATATTTACATTTCGACATCGTCGAACATAAATGTGTATTACAGGATCATTCAAATTAGATAGAGGTTGGTAGTGTAGTAAAATACAAGGTGTTAAAAGTGAATGGGGGAAAAAGGATGATTTAAAGAAATGCAGCTCTAGTTGTACACGGGGCTAAATGATCACGATGTCCAAGCACCTCAAATGTAACAACAAAACAACAAATCTGGATGTTTGTGACTTCTTCATATAAGAAATGAAGAAATCAATATAAACGGCAATAGTTCTCATACAAATAACATACACACTCCTAAGGACACGGAGCTACATGGCCACGATGTCGTAAAGCCCCTAAACATACGCAACAACCTAGTTGTTTAAAGGGCGACATCTTTCTCGCCGGTGCTTTTATTAGAGATGCACTTTCAGTTGTCCAATGTACGAGGGGCATACTATATTGTTTTGCACTTTATTTTTTTCCACCCAAATGAAGTACATTACGCATCAGTTAAGTCCACCTTCTCAACATAATCTCCTCCAGCACCTGATGCTCTTCAATTTAGAAGTCAATAATATGTTCTTTGAGCACATTGTTGCAGGCGACGAAAACTGGTGCCACCACTGGGAACCTGCGTCGAAGGAGAGACTGTCACATCGATGGCAAAAGTGCATAAAGTTAGAAGGAGATTATGTTGAGAAGGTGGACGTAAAAACTGATGTGAAATGTACTTCATTTGGGTAGAACAAAACAATGTGTAAAACAATATAGTACGCCCCTCGTATTTTGAACAAAAAATTGGAAAAATGAAGAGAAACTGGAATGGAAATAGTAAATTTAAATCACAGAAAAACTATCGTTTTAGTCATTCGATAGTGTTTTAAAAACTATCGTCAACATCTGTCTGTTAGGTAGTCAGCCCGAAGGCTAGCTGGATCCTCAAAAAGCACCGTCGTTAGGTTATGTGGGTAGATAACCACAAAAACCCAAGGCAGCGCTATATTAAGGCGTACTAGGCAAGATGAGGAGTGAGATAGTTTTCCACTGCTTTCCTCACTGAGTCAGAACAGCAGTATGAACTCTACGAGTAGAACCTTTCACAGCAGCATCGACAGGCACTGACTGTGAGTAGTGGAGTAGTGGTGCTTCTGCTTAGTGTCATGGCCGCCGCGTGAGTCCAAGCCGATATCTCTCAAAACCATGGTCGGAGTTTCACGAATGAGGTGTCATAGGACTCGGGCTGACGTCTTTTTTGCTATGGACCATGTATTATATTTTTCAAAAATTTTTTAAAATTTTTCGTTTTCGAAAATATGCTATAGCTTGAAAACCAAACAGGATAGAACGTTGTGCCATGGCTCAAACGAATGGTCTTTATGACCTTTATTTTTTTTAATAAAACTTTTTTATTTTTTATATTTTTTTGAAAACACTCGAATTTTGAAAATCCTATATTTTGGAAACTAGGAACTCTACAAAACAACTTGTTTAACGTAAATCAATGGTCCCTACCCCCTCTACCCCCAAAATAAATTTCAAGTCTCTAAAGGAAAAAATTGTGTTTAGTAAGTAGTGGGGTAACACGGGAGCTGCTTACAAAAGCAAGTGGTGAGCCCCTGCGACCTTGGAATGGAAGGAGCCATGCTAGGAGGGCGTGCTTGGATTCGTTTTTTTCGTCTCTTTGTGCTCTTTACGGGAATGTAGGTGTCGAAAAGGTGAAAATCTGGAAACACAGTCTTTTTGGGGTAAAAACGTGATTTTAGACTTTTTGCTATATCTCGCGAACCAATCATGCTAGAGGCATGAACGAGGGGTCCAAGGACTCGGGCTGACGTCCTCTTTGCTATGGACCACTCGTTATAATTTTTTTAAAAATTTGGAAACTCGATTTTGGGGTAAACACGTGTTTTTTGTGATTTTGCCGATATCTCACGATCCAATAACGTTAGAGGCATGTACGATGGGTCCAAGGATTCGGGAAGACGTCTTCTTTGCTATGGACCACTCGTTGTAATTTTAAAAAAATTGGGAAACGCGATTTTGGGGGTAAACATGTGTTTTTTGTGATTTTTGCCGATATGTCACGAACCAATAACGCTAGAGACATGTACGAGGTGTCCTAGGACTCGGGCTAACGCCCCCTTTCAAATGTGGTAGATATTTTTTTTCAAAAAATAATTCACATGGGTCTAACGCCATACATGTTGAAAAAACGTTTTCTTTTTCTTTACCTGTTTATAATGTCCATGAAGCGTGGTGGTTGAGAGAGACAATACGGCTGGGTGTGTGTGTGTTTCAACGAACCTGTCGCTGACCAAGGTGGCTGTGTTCAATAGATCAATCGATATTTCGACGGGTCGGTGTATGACAGAGCGAGGGTGCGTTTTTCTGATATTTTACCTTTGACGTGTAAACGGTGATGAGAACTTGATTCTATGTTGGTCGAAGCGAGTACAGAAAACCAACTTACAGGAGGTGAAGGTCATTTGAGCTTATTGGAAGGCTCCGGTCTGACTTGACAACAGGTGCAATGGAAAAAATGACCAAGACGCTTGAAGGTGAAATAATCTGACCATCGTGGTGGCAGGGGAGTGTGAAAGGCATGCTCACACATTTGTGAAACCACATGTAGGCTAAACCAGTGACATCCTGTCTTGCTTCGTACGTGACAAAATGCAAGTCCATGTGAAATTTGATCTTCCACAGGTGTTCGCTTGGGTGTTATCTGTCCACGTGCGCGTTAACTGTTAACAAGTCACATCCTGTTTTGCTTCGTACGTGACAAAATGCAAGTTGACGTGAAATTTGATTCGCCACAGGTGTTCACCTTGGACGTTAGCTGTCCACGTCCTGATAACAGAATGTTCAAAGCGTGGGAATCGCTGAATCAGTAAAAAGTATGACGCAACTTGTGGGAATGATGTCACAACCAATAGATAGGCAAGAGCTGCGAACAGCAGTGGTGGGAGGTGGAGGGGGGAGAGGGGGAGGGGTAATGTAAGAGAGAACACAGGTGGAAAGAGAAAGAAATATGTGGAGCTGAGGACTGTACACATAGAGCTATAGGTGGTGTACAACATGTGTGAATAAATAAAAAGTACACAGGTTCACACAACATGTAATTTATTGATCCAAGAATTAAACGTAGAGTTAAACCCTAACCATTTGACGTAGAGTTTATTTCCTTTTTGTTTCAACACTTTTTCCACAAGATAATGCTGAGGAAATGCTGTTTTCTGAAGTTCATGGAGATAAAATCTACCTTTTATGGGTTGATGGTTGAGGTCCTCGAGTAAATAGGTGACTGGAGTGTCCAAGTTGACTCGACGAATTCGAAATAGTTCAGTCCCCCACTGAGGCGTGTAACCCTTATTGAAGACAGACTTAAATTTGCTCACACGAACAAAATCCCCAATTTTCAGTCGGTGACGTTTAGGATCGGCTGTTTTTATGGGGTTAAACAGTTTATCCAATCGCTGAATATTTTTAGTCACGAGGCGTGGCTTGGTCCCAATCGTTCTATGTTTGGTGTCATTGTAACGTGACACTAGCTCAGGTAACATGTCCAACCAGCGATAACTGCCCTGAGCGGTAAACGCTTTCCACATATGGGTTTTCAATGTTCGGTTGAACCGCTCGACCACACTGGCTTTGAGATTGCTGTACGTGGTGTAATGGTGAATATCCTTAGATTTGAGAAAACTGGAGAAGTCCTTGTTGAAAAATTCTTTCCGCTGGTCGGTTTGTAGCAGCTGAGGTTGACGTTGGGAGTGTTGAATAATATGTTGAAAGGCCTTGGTAACTAGTGGACCAGACTTGCGACGCACAGGTTCAACAAAGGCCATTTTGGAATAGACATCAATGACGGTCAACATATAGCGTACACCGTCGTTAACGCCAGCATAGGGTATCATTTCAACCAAGTCAGCCTGCCAAAGTTCATCCACACCTCGTGAAATCACCTTGAGTCGTGGATAGTGACGCCTAGCTGGGCGATGCAACTCGTGAGCAATACCCATTTTAATGGGTGAGGGCTTAAACAATAATTTTGGCATTTCGAAGTTCTTGTTCAATTTCTTGAATTTCCCAATCGTGACCGGTATGGCCAGCTTGACGTGAAGCATGCAACAACTGTAGCCGCTGGACGAGCTTATTGGGATTGTGCCAGTAGGTAACATCCACAAGGGGTTTTAATGGTTTAAATGTCACTCCCGAAGCGGACGCTTTACGACGAGTACTTTGACTGGTGGGAAACATTTTTGCAATGATGGTTTTATATTTTTGAGATAGATTGGCATTCACTTGTTGCGTGGGATCATACTGTCTTTTGTGAGCATGGGTATTCAATAAAATGGATTTATATTTGTCAAGGTCCTCTGACGTATAATCATGGGGAGAGGGGGTCCGAGAAAAGAGCAACTTTAACAGTCCTGGCGTTAAATTATAGTTGATGTTTTTAATGACAGCTTTAGTACGAGCAAATTTAATGGATGAATCGCCAATTTTAAAACTATCATCCTCATAGCGAACACCATACGTGGTATCTGTGTTTCCAATAAATAGATCGGTGAAATAGGGTTCCAATGTTGATCCATAATATTTTATTAAAATGGTTTTCAGTTGTGCTTTATGTTGAGGGGTGGCCAAGAGTTGTGAAAACGGAGACGCTCTGGAAGGGCAAGGTGTATCGACCATGGCCAAGGATTTCTTTTTTCTCAAAAACTCTGCAAGGGGTGCGGCCTTTTTTGAGGCGTAAACACTTGTTCCTCCTCATCCTCAACTTCACTAACACTAGTCAAATCTTCCTGTTCCTCTTCCTCTTCCTCAGGGTCCTCGTGCAGTGTCTGCGTGGCTTGTGAAACGGTGGGTAGCGTTTCAGATGGCTTGAAAGAGGGTTTCAACATGGCTTTTAGTGGAGGTGCTAAATGTTGCTGAATAAACAAAGCATGATTGGCACGTGATTGTTTCAATTGACGAAACTTTTGGCGAATAGTATTTTTTGCTCTAATAATATGCTTTTTCAATTGACTCTCTGCTAACGCCATGGTGTCTTGACAAATGACTTGACGGGGAATGAGACAGGGTCTTAAATAGCAATAAAATGATCAAACCCTAAGCGATACCGTCCTTGGTTGAGTTCACTTTGTTTGTCAATCACTAAACAGGCATGACGTTGAGTGTTCCAGCACTTGGCACACAATTCTGTAAACATTTGAAAGGTCATATCCGGATTCACATGTTCATTATAAATGTGACGACTGTTCCTCTCGTCCTGACGAAATAAAACAATGACATTGGCATTGTCACGAATCAACTGTTTGGACATTTTTGAATACGTTTGTCCAAGATAGAAGCAATCGATATGTTTGTGACGACCCATGCTGAAATAGCTTTGAATGATGCCTTGACGTTCAGTGGATACATCATCGAAAATCATGAGTGAATCAGGCTTTACCTCATCCGGTGAAATCACATTTTCTTGCATGGAAAATGTAAAATAACCCATATTCTCTTTTTGTAATCCAGACATGACTTGATCCAGAAACACGTAGAGGGGTTGGTAGAGAGATTTTGCAAAAATATAAATATTTTGAAAACGCAGACCATTGGGCGCTGTGATGAGCGTTAGCAAAAGATTTGTCTTTCCACAGCCGGAAGGCCCCACAATGATGCAGCGAATGGAAGATGGAAACAGTGAACCATGGCGTTGTTCACGTGATATGGGACAGAGATGGGAAACCATGTCCCCCACGGGGAATGACTCTTGCTGCTTAATAATCTTCATGTCAACTAAGGCTTAGACAGGCTAGCAGGCCGTCTATATACAGGACACCGAGCCTTGTCATAGAAACAGTAGACTGGTACTACAGGTTGACGATGGATGTCTTTGGACGGGCGTTGATGGCCAAAGCTAGGCCTGTCTCCATACATGATCCTAAACAAGAAACAGATCCTGCTAATAAACACTATGTGGATAGGTCAGTAGTGCCACGCACAAAACAGGGAGATTATGACTTTAAGGGAAAGCGGTTAACCCATGTAAAACATCCTCAAGTGTCTACAGACGTTACTACGAAAAAGTATGTGGATAACAAAGTGTATGAGTTTTATGACAAAGTGCCCCAGCTTACGGTGAATGGCTATAGCGCTAATCACCATCGGATTATTCACGTGGAAGACCCACAAGACGAAGACGATGTTTGTACCAAGCGTTACATGACCTATGAAATGAAAAGGCTTTATAAATTTATCCCATCTGTATTTTTAGTGTATCTGACAAATGAAAAACCTGTGAATGACAGAAACCATTTACCGCTAGTCCATGATCAGCACTTGACCTATGTGCTTGCTTCGGGTTTAAGCCACTATCGATTACACTATGATGGAACCATTCACATCAAATATGCCATACCTGATGAGAACCATTTACAAATAAAGATAAATGGTCATAGGATGTTGCTTCATAACCATGAAATGGTCAATGCAGGTGACGAATTATCCTTTTATCTCATGTTGACATGGGATGAAAAGCAAGCGGGAAAAACCATAAACGACTTCCCACTTTATGTGGAATTGGAATATACAGTCATGAAATAACCATCTGACGTTAGTTGTGATTTAAACTTTCTTGTGAAAGGTTGTTGGTCATTATCATCATGGTGAAACAAAGGTATGCAGTGAGAAAGACTAAAAAAAGGACTTTGTCCGTGGCAAAGCCTGGGCTTACGACATTCGTGGACAAGCCCTTGCGAAAGAAAAAAAGAAAAAATAATGTATTGACCATAAGGAAAGCCCTTCGAGCAGCACAGAGACATGTTATTCCAAAACGTCGGCGACAGGTTTCAAACCAAGGGCGAGTGATTCCCGTCCCCAAACGAGCGGGATTTTTACCTGCATTATTTGCCGGTTTGGCTGCTCTGGGTTCACTCTTGGGCGGTGCCAGTGCAGTGGCGAAAACCATTAAAGCCGCGCAGCAGGGCAAGCAACAACTCAAAGAAAGTCAGCGACACAATGAAACGATGGAAGCGATTGCCATGGGGGCTAGAAATGCCAATTTAAAGCCAGCCTTTTATCAACAAGGATTTGGGATTTCACCATTTCGAAATATTAAAAAAAAAAAAAAATAACCTCAGCCATAGCGAGACATGCCCTGACGCATCAACAAGTGGAAAGCTATGCTAAACAACTAAAGCTTTTTCATTTTCGAGGTGTGTTTATGCGAAACCAATTACCCCCACGACCCTGGAAAAAGGAATGTGCTGTTGTCAATTTGGATGATCACCGAGGACCAGGGACTCATTATGTAGCTTATGTCAAAGAGGGATCCATGGTATGGTACTTTGACAGTTTTGGGAATTTGCCCCCGCCCATGGAACTAGTGACCTATTTTGGAAACAGGATCAAGATATTATAATGTGAAACGTGAGCAAACGTTTAACAGCCAACAGTGTGGACGTTTGTGTTTAATTTTTTTATATAAGACGCTGCATAAGCAAAAACGCCACCAGTATGTCGGCAGAAAGTAAAACGTTTACAGTGCATGGACGTGGACCTGAAGTCAGCCTAGACTTTTACCCGCCTATCGAATTGAGTGAAAAACCCTATGGTTTAGGACTTGTTTCTCTTGAAACGTACAATCGAATATACAACATACGTGAAAATGTGAACAACAAGTTTTACTATGATGATTCTGTGCTCACCCTGAACTCTGGTGGATACACGATCGATGATATTTATGAACACATTTATGTGGTGTTGATCAATCAGTATGGTTTAAAGTCATTTCTCGATGGAACGCACAAGTTTGAACTTGTAGGCAATACTAACACTCATCGCTGCAGTATTTTCTCTACCTTCAACATTGACTTTAAAACACACCCCGATTCCATTGGCCCATAACTAGGATTTAAACCACGTGTGTTGGAGCCCAACAAAAAACATGAATCGGACCATGAAGTGAAATTCATTGAGGACCATCATGTGTCGGTGACGTGTAATATTATTAGCCAAGTGTACACCAATCAAGAACCATCGCATTCGCTTTATGACTTTATTGTGACATCGCCCAATGGGTATATTATTCGTGAAAACCCTCCAGTGGTGCTTTTTCATGCTGTGGCTGTCGATAGTATTAGTAATATAACATTAAGACTGATCAATAGAGATCAACAACTCATTGATCTAGATTCTACCACACCAGTGACTTACAAGTTGGTGCTAAAGCCACTATGAAATTTGTGTATAAAGCAACAACACCGTCTAGGAATAGTGTTAGTTGTTTGCCACGTGAATACACGTTAACATCTCAAGGCAAGCAGATTTTACAGCATTTGGGTTACCACGTCAACCCTCATAATGAATTCTATCCTAGAGATAGCGAACCACATCGAGGAGCAACCAGGAGTGGTAAGAATTGATCTCCATTCCTATCAAGCTCAAACACCTGGACTCAATAACAATGATGAAATTCAATTTGTTATCAACAACCAAGATATTTACACCCTACCGCATGAAAGTGTTATTCAGATTGAAGGTCGGCTCACCAAAGCCGATGGCTCTACACCCACCACATCCAAGTTGGCCAACCGTGGTTTGGCCTTTCTGTTTTCTGAAGTGCGGTATGTCATTAACGATATTGTGGTGGATAGCACTCGAAATGTGGGCATTTCCAGTGTCATGAAACTATACCCCTCTTATAGTGAGGAAGAAGGTAAAACACTTTGCATGGCAGGTTGGTGTCCTGACTCGACCAATGACTGGATGGTACACACCGATGGAACCTTTACTGGATATTTACCTCTTAAACTGATTCTAGGCTTTGCTGAAGATCACCAACGCATTGTGGTTAATGCAAGGCAAGTGCTTTATCTAGTGAGAGACAGGAGTGATAATAATGCACTCAAGGGAGCCGACAATGCCCCCATCGATTCAAAAATTCAACTACAACGCTTGCTATGGAAAGTCCCCCATGTGACCCTTAACGATAGCAAAAAACTGGACGTACTCAAAATGGTAAAGAGAGATATGCCTCTACCCATGGAATTTAGAAGCTGGGCACTCCATGAGTATCCGCTATTGCCCACCACCAACACACACAGTTGGTCTGTAAAAACAGCTCGCTATACAGAGAGACCTCTCTACCTGATCGTGGGTTTTCAAACGAATCGCAAGTATCAACAAACCAAAGATGCCACGCAATTTGATCACCTGCAATTGAGAAATGCACGTCTTTTCCTCAACGGAGCCGTGTTTCCCTATGAAGGACTGGATTTGGATTTTTCAAAAAATAAGTTTGGCCCCCTGTACGACTTGTTTTCTAAATTTCGATGGTCGTATTATCAAAAAGAGAACGGCCCCATGCTACTACCCCAAGCGTTTAAGGCAAGAGCACTGATTGTCTTTGACTGTTATTACCTGGAAGAGTCTGTCAAGCCATCCAATATCGACATTCGACTAGATTTTGAAACGCATGACAATGTACCAGCCAATACGACGGCCTACTGTTTGATTATTCATCACAAACAAGTCAACTATTATCCACTATCCAACCAAGTGACGAGTGTATAAATAACAGCTCAACCCACGTCAAGCCGCTCAGTCATGTCTTGCTTTAAAGCCTCAAGAGACGTTACATCCATGAATTTAAACTCTGAGGAACAACGTTTCAAGAGTTTTGCCACATGGCCAGTGCCTTTCATAAACCCTCAAGCCTTGGCGGCCGCTGGATTCTACTATTTAAAAACAAGAGATGAAGTGAAATGTGCCTTTTGTCCCATCATCATAGACCAATGGCAGGAGGGCGATGAACCCATGCAGGAACATCAGCGCTGGTCTCCCACCTGCCCCTACCTGTGTAGAATGAAAGTGGGAAATATACCCTGTCATTCAAGCTATCCCTCACTTGTGTCTCTGGGTGATGAAAAAAAACAAGTTACGATACGTGTGGACCGTATGGTATCCATGGTGCTTCGGTGAGCAGCTCACCATCAAAAACGCCTAGATTAGAGACATTGGGACATCATCGGTGTTATGGACGTTACAAACACAAGAGACTATATTGTTGTATCAGTTGCTATCGTCCATATCCCAAAATGAGAAAAGCCTGTAAAACGTGTTATGATAATAAAATGATGTAATTCTTAAATTCTTATTTTCGCATGCCCCCCTGTCCTACCCTAACCTCAATTTTGAAACTAGCATGGCAGGTAAGTCTATGTCATGATCACACCTGATCGTCAGTTAGTCGTCAGTTGAACTTGGTCCAGGCAAGCATCAACATGTTGCGCACACTCATTGTGGATTGCCAAGGGTTTAAAATTGGTGACAACAAATTTATATTTAAACAAGTGGCCATGATCGATTGTACCACGTTTTGGATATCACAAGCTACGCATTTGCTATTTAAACCACCCCATGCTTTTGATTTGTTGTGTGAAAAAGACCGTAAACAAACCCAGTGGATTGAAAATCATAGGCAACTAGACTGGAATCAGGGAACCATTTCCTATAAATATTTGGACGTGGTCATGAAGGCACACTTGTCCTCGGCCAATGTGGTATTTGTGAAAGGTAGTGAAAAACGTCAATGGTTGCAACCATTTTTGGCGTCTTACTGCCAATGTATCGACCTCATGGAGTTGGGCTGCCCCTCCCTGCAAACGCTCATGGATACTTGTTCCTGTGGCAACATTACCCATACAGCCCTATCACATGCGTGGCATCTCTTTCATTGGTTAACCACCCATGCCTGCTGGGAGTTGTTGAACAAAATTATAACTCATGATTTACCTGTGAATGACGCCAGTGAGATTTCTACAAGCGACGTGTAAACATCTACAGCACGTGATACCATGGAGAAAGGCAATGCTACGGACAAAGCCATCGGCAAGTTCTTTGTGTGCAAAAAGAAACTAGACAGTTTTACCAAAGAGGAACTCTTGGCGCTGCCCAAGTCGTTCATTTATTATGTGGCTGCCAACGCGGTCAAAGAAATCTGGCAACATGTACCAAAATCATGGACTCAAGACCCTGTGTTGAGTGAATTGCAACCCTGTACGGATTACGATCACCATAAGCAAGTGGCCATGGCAAAAATATCGTCTATGCGTCAGTGTGCGACTTGCCAGCTAGTGAAACTGTATCACGGTCATAAAAGTCCATGTAAAGACTTTGTTGAATCATTCCACGGGTGTCATGGCGAGAAAAAGCAACAACAACAACAACAAACACAAACATCGTCCACAGAGGAGGAGGAAGACCAAACCTTTTTACCATCGATGGAAAAGGATATGCCAGACCTGTACTGGCAATGGCGTCATTGACAAAGTGATTCAATACCTACCTTTCGAAATCCATCTTCCAGGTTATCGTTTTTGCGGCCCTGGAACTCGTCTCGAAAAACGTTTACAACGTGGTGATGTACCCATTAATCTTTTGGATCAAGCATGCAAGGAACATGACCTTTCTTATCGCCATAGTCATCCTGGTTTAAGACATGTGGCAGATAAATTGTTATTGAGGAAAGCTAAACAACGTTTCACATCCAGTGATGCCTCAGTGGGTGAAAGGATGGCAGCCCTGATTGTCATGAGTGCTATGAAAGGAAAGTTGATGATGCATGGACATAAACATTGAGGAGTGAGGAATTGGGATTTGTTTGTATTCTATTTTTCTTTTGTCAATTCACTATGACTATGAAATAAAAACAAAGGTTTACCAGAGCACAATGATTTGTTATTTTTAATTTTAAGAAATCGTGATGTTGATGGCTGATTTTTTCATTTTACACATTTCACACATAATGAATTCCACACACTGTCATTTGCCAATTTGCAATTTACAGTTTTTGAAAACGTTCGTTTCAAGTCTAACGTTTTTGATGATATGGATTTTTCCATTTTGCTGATGACACTTTTTAAACAATGACCGTTTGAAGTTTTTGAATTTTCAAATTTCACACATGGCCATTTCCAGTTTTTAAAAATGTCCGTTTTGAGTTTTGCGTTTTTGGTGATATGGAAACATGGAATTTCCATTTTGCTGTTTTCACATTTTTCCATTTGGTGTATGTCGAAAGTTGAGATTTGACAATCATGTTCATGCAAGTGCTTGACCTTGATAATACTGCAATGTGCTGATGCGTGTTTGGAGAAACGTCGAGGTCTACGACTACTGCAGGTAAGACTGTTTTTACAAAAATAATGTCTTTTGACTGCCACATTTCAATGAAAAAAAACGAAACTATTTAAAACAAAATGAGTATAAAAGTGACCATTTACCCCCTCCCCACCCACCCACCCACCCTACCTCACCGTGTTTGCTCTGGTCAATCATACACACCAGTTTTCTCTCTCCACTCATACATTCACACCTGTCTTTGGGAACAAACACAACCACCTTATTTATTCCCAAAAGCACATTCTCGACATGCACACTCATCCCAAAAAAACTTTTTAGTTTATCATTTACATTACGAAAAATAATTAAATACTAGTTATTAAAGTTACTAAAAATCTTACTTATTTCATATTTACAAAAAAACTCAATTTTGTACAGCGTTAAAAGAATCAAACTATTTACCAATCAAAAAATTAAAAAAATAAGGTTGCATAGAACTTTTTAAAGAGCAAAAGGTTCAAGTGGGTTGTCACTATTTACAAAATCTACTATTTACAATGACAGAAACCAATATTTACAAAATTCTAAATCTACAAGTTACAAAAAGCCATGTCCCATAAACGATTAAACAGTGAAATCACACCTCCTCCTCCTTGCGATCATAACCCCAGGGCAGGCTAGTGAGCAGGTCATTAGCCCACACACGCTTGTTATCCATGGAGGCGAGGGTGCGTTTTCTCTGTTCCACAAGATACAAATGATGGTTGCTGGATTGTATCCTGCACTGTGTATGAGACATAGCTTTGCCAGTGCGTAAAACCGCTAGGTAATCGTCTACACGTAGCGATTTTACCACTGCTCTACCTACACCTTTTGCTCTTTTGGCTTCCTTACAGTCGAGTGTGCGGTAAGCATACATTTTCGAAGCCAAACCTACGAATTCCGTCATAATGGAATCACCGCATTCATCTTTTAAAACGCCCATTTCCTTCTTGTTTTTTATGGGCAGCTGAAACACGTTGTCAGCGCTATAGCAAGAGGTGTCGAACCAGTCACTATGTTGCCTCATGACGTCATAGGGGTTGCAGTGGCGAATGTGGTAAATGAATGAGTCCGTGTCCATATACAAAAGAGAGACGTCCTCAAAATTGCGTTTGGCAAACTCATAGTGGAATCGATACATGACCGATTTAGAAAAGTCTAAAATGACTTGACCCAAGTAAATGGGCTTATCCATGGTCACGCTGGTCTTACTCATTTCAATAGTAGCCAAATCCTCATCGATAATTTTGATCGATTTGAAATTTGGCTTGGCAATGTACCGCCGGGCACCCCACCGCCCCTCCCAGACATTCACCAATTTAATGTCACGGTATTTGCGGACATTCTCCATGGACTTGCCATAGATGCAGTTGTTCATTAATTTAAAAAAATTAATTTCAAACTGCTGTGTTGTCTTTTGTCGGTGCTCTGTGTTGAGTCGCATGTATGGCTCAAGCCATGCTTTTTGAGCAAAAGAAATACCCCTGTGGATTTTCTTCAACACCAAGCCTTGGGCGAGGCATTGCACCAACATTTGGATATGTAGCACATACCGATTTTTGTTGTAAAGTGTGCCCATGAGTTTTTCAATCTTCACTTTACTGTCAGGGGGAACCATTTGCTCAAGACAGAATGGGAAATCGGCATGTTCATCATACAAGGATGAGGGATATTCAATATCCACTTCTAGCACATATCCACGGCCTGTTTCTTGGCTAGCCTTGATCACATCAAATTCTGACACTTGTTTGTCTGTCAGCCAAGCAAACTTCCCATAGGGCAAAGGCTGACTCATGGCGTAACCGTACAAATTATTCACGTCATAGTACATTAAGTATGATTCTTGTTTGTCTGGTGAATAATCAGGCATGTAGACATTGTTCGCTTCAGCATGGCGTTGGTTAAGCGACACAAAGCCGCCACGAATGCCCTTTTCAAAAAATAGAACCATGTCTACATCAGTGAGTAAATCCAATTCCACTTGAGTGTATTTCAAAGCGGCATCGAACGAGAGTCCAGGACTCGTGTAATAGTGAGCCGGGTCAAGACCGTAAATGTGTTGACACAAGTTACGGAATTTTTCAAACACATCAGTGAGCAGCAATACATCCAGTTTTAGGTAATGCAAAGCATATTCACTTAGCGTGTTCATGCCAAACACTCGCCAAACTTGACATGCATGTGCATAGTCTTCATCGGAAATGGTACTGCGTGTTAGTTTGGAGTAAAATTTCTCTTGTGGTGGGAGTTTTCTTTGCTTTAACACGTCCCAGCTGTTGCAGAAATCATACGGGAATATACCTTTCCGAATGCACAACTGAAATTGCTCAGGATCATTAAAATGCATTCTAGTATTTTTTAATTCCTCCTCATTCAAGCCATTCACAAGGCTGTCTAGCGAGGATGCCATAAACTTAAAGGAATCCAAAAACCGAATGCTAAAGTCGCCCAACCACCATGTCAGGGCTGTAAAACGCTCATGGTTTTGGGGAATAATGGTAAACGAGCCCTTGTTGACATGACCCAATTCACGAATCAAAAACTGAATGTCATAATTTGCCAGATTGTGGAAAAAGACACTGATGAAGCGAGGAGCTGGAAAGTTCAAGTTACATTTACTATGTGCAGCTCCACGAAACTCCCCCGTAAAGTGCGAGTGGTCTCTGACTTTTTTCTCTCCACTTAAAATAGGCTTTTCGCAAATATGGCATGTCGTGGCATGCTCATACTGCTGCTGCTCTTCTGGAGATAGGCTCATGGGTACTGGGTGGTTTAGTAATTCCTGTACATCATGAGCCAACTTGACAAGTTCATCCAAGAACCATTTGGCACAATCTGGCCCCTCACGGTATTTGTAAACGGATTGTGTGGGGTCATAGGCACACACCACATTAAATCCTATGGCAAAAGGTTCATGTTTTTGAATGGGTGTGGTTGAGCTCATGGAGGGATCTGGTTCACATCCCGCCATGGGTGTAGTGAGAGCTTCAAAATCTGCATATACCACATAGGGAACAGTGTCACGCTTATGAATGTCCTTAAACTTTAACACAGCCTTGTCCCCTTGTGGCAATATCAGTCTCACCGCTTCCTGAGTAACACAATCTACCCTATGACGTTCCAAAAGCGTAGGGGTTTTAAAATATTGCAAGCATCGATCACAAATATGTTTTACACCAGCGTGCTTAGACACTTGTCTGCTTAGCAATCTACTCAGGCTTTTAATTAGGCAATAGTGATTCACCTCTCCTGCAGATAAATATAAAAGATGAATGTGGTGTCGTTTCGGTTCTTTTGTGGCATAAAGAGGACCCACAATCTCATCACCATTAAGGCCATACACCATGAACGAAAAGTCCTGGTTATCTTGTTCAAACCTATGGATCTCGGTTAAGTCCATAGGGAACGACACTCGAGTTAAATTTAAAGTTTGTTTCAATTCATCAAACTTTGCCTTGTACTTTCCCGGCCAACAACCATTACGGTCTTGTGCTGGCTGCAAATACGCAGCCACAGACCACAGAAAGCAATCATTGTCACGATTCTTAATATTCACCACAGCCTTTTTCGAAGCTATTGCTGGTGGTGTTTTAATATAGCTAGACCCAGCATTCAACGGGTTGAATTGACAAATGTTGATTTGCAAATGATGAATTTTGTCTAAGGCTAGACCACTCGGTCCTTGTTGCAGTTTATCAAATTTTGATAGCAAGGCATTCACCACGTGGGTTTCATACCACTGTTCCAAATTATGGGCTATGAATAGCTCTTGCATTTTACTGCAAATATAAAATGTCTCTTTATGCTCCACGTCCTTCTTTTTATATACGAAATCGCACACCAGTTCTGTATTCACCTTTAAAGCCGTATGCAACCTTTGCGCTGTACAAATTTCAATTTTAAAAATTTCAAAACAAGATTGTAAAAATTCTTTGGGAATCAAACTTTTTCTAATATTGACCACACGGCCAGAGCACACACGCGATTTAAAACAACTGTTTATGGGTTCCCAAGTTAACGTATCGGTAGCAGTAGCAAATGACATTATTTTAGAAAGAACACTCTCACCTGAGTTTTCAGCTGTAGACTGCTTGACAATGGTTCCACTCTAAAGCCACTTGGTTTTCAACTGTATTTGCTATAGCAGTGAACCCTTTTTTTTTTCTTCCAAATATCTAAAAAGAAATAAAATAAACCACCATAAGTATATCCATTCCATATAGTTTATGCATTTCATAAACAAAAACAAAATCAAACAGGTTATATTATATAATAAAACAAATCTCACCTTCACGTGTAATGCTTTGCTATATTTCCGTCTCGTGGGCTAGTGTGGAAATGGTTTCCTCTTCTATCGGTCTGTCTTTCTCTTTCTTTAATATATATTTCCCACAGACACACGACAGGTAGGCTATACACGTTATCTGCAAACAAATAAATAAATAAAAATCATTAATTACCTAATCAATAAATAATTGCATGTATTTATATAAAAATCAATAAATATATAAATAAATATATACCTACCCCACAACAAGGTTAAGTATTTTCCACCAACACCAAAACTGATAAACAAGACCAGGGGTTTCTTGCAACGCAGTGTGTTCAAAGGTAGTCACCTAAGTGAGTGTGGAAATGATAACGACATGTCTTTATATATGCTACGTTGCATGTATAATCTTTTTTTTTCCACGCTTTGAACAATCTCTTATCGTGCACGTGGACAGCTAACGTCCCAGGCGAACACCTGTGCCGGATCAAATTTCACGTCAACTTGCATTTTGTCACGTACGAAGCAAAACAGGATGTGACTTGTTAACAGTTAACGCGCACGTGGACGATCAAATTTCACATGGACTTGCATTTTGTCACGTACGAAGCAAGACAGGATGTCACTGGTTTAGCCTACATGTGGTTTCACAAATGTGTGTGCATGCCTTTCACACTCCCCTGCCACCACGATGGTCAGATTATTTCACCTTCAAGCGTCTTGGTCATTTTTTCCATTTCACCTGTTGTCAAGTCAGACCGGAGCCTTCCAATAAGCTCAAATGACCTTCACCTCCTGTAAGTTGGTTTTCTGTACTCGCTTCGACCAACATAGAATCAAGTTCTCATCACCGTTTACACGTCAAAGGTAAAATATCAGAAAAACGCACCCTCGCTCTGTCATACACCGACCCGTCGAAATATCAATTGATCTATTGAACACAGCCACCTTGGTCAGCGACAGGTTCGTTGAAACACACACACACCCAGCCGTATTGTCTCTCTCAACCACCACGCTTCATGGACATTATAAACAGGTAAAGAAAAAGAAAACGTTTTTTCAACATGTATGGCGTTAGACCCATGTGAATTATTTTTTGAAAAAAAATATCTACCACATTTGAAAGGGGGCGTTAGCCCGAGTCCTAGGACACCTCGTACATGTCTCTAGCGTTATTGGTTCGTGACATATCGGCAAAAATCACAAAAAACACATGTTTACCCCCAAAATCACGTTTCCCATTTTTTTTAAATTACAACGAGTGGTCCATAGCAAAGAGGACATAACGAGTGGTCCATAGCAAAGAGGACGTCAGCCCGAGTCCTTGGACCCCTCGTTCATGCCTCTAGCATGATTGGTTCGCGAGATATAGCAAAAAGTCTAAAATCACGTTTTTACCCCAAAAAGACTGTGTTTCCAGATTTTCACCTTTTCGACACCTACATTCCCGTAAAGAGCACAAAGAGACGAAAAAAACGAATCCAAGCACGCCCTCCTAGCATGGCTCCTTCCATTCCAAGGTCGCAGGGGCTCACCACTTGCTTTTGTAAGCAGCTCCCGTGTTACCCCACTACTTACTAAACACAATTTTTTCCTTTAGAGACTTGAAATTTATTTTGTGGGTAGAGGGGGTAGGGACCATTGATTTACGTTAAACAATTTTTTTGTAGAGTTCTTAGTTTCCAAAATATAGGATTTTCAAAATTCGAGTGTTTTCAAAAAAATATAAAAAATAAAAAAGTTTTATTAAAAAAAATAAAGGTCATAAAGGCCATTCGTTTGAGCCATGGCACAACGTTCTATCCTGTTTGGTTTTCAATCTATAGCATATTTTCGAAAACGAAAAATTTAAAAAAAAAATTGAAAAATATAATACATGGTCCATAGCAAAAAAGACGTCAGCCCGAGTCCTATGACACCTCATTCGTGAAACTCCGACCATGGGTTTGAGAGATATCGGCTTGGACTCACGCGGCGGCCATGACACTAAGCAGAAGCACCACTACTCCACTACTACTGTGCCCTGAATGGCATTACTAAGCACCACCCATACCTCAGTAGCTTCCATATAATCACAGCCATGAGAGAGACTGATACATCGGTGAAAAGCCACATTTTACTCTAGCCTGTGCCAACAGACAAATGCAAATGTACTGCATTCATCAAGAGATGGCAAACAAACCTATCGTCAACATCGATAGTTTAAACTATCGACAGACAACAAAGTTGTTTTCACTACGTTACACTACAAATCTGGTGAAGGTCTGGAGGAGGTACTATATAAGCGTTTCATTCTACAAAATAATTCGTCTCAAAAAGTCGTTGATTGTAGAATATGACCATATTATTTTCAGTGTCCATTTTCGGGATCCATGATAATAAAACTGCGTTTTTAGAGAGGCACTTTCAGTTTTCCTATGTATTTTCACAGTGGATTTAAATTAAAGACCTGACTGCAGGAACCAGATAATGACCAATTTCTGGGAAAATCAGTTTTTAGTCACATGTGTAGTTATGATTGCCATCTATTGGATAACATTATAATTTTTCACAGTTAATTCTTATTTTTTGCACTAGATAGCATCAAAAGTTCAGCTATATTATTTTGAGTGCAAGACACAGATAATAACCGGAAATAACTATTTCAGATGTTGCTGCATCCAGTTTGAACCGGTTAAACGTAGGAAAGAATATATTTTTGTGCCAGAAGAATGGTATGCCATAATAACATCTGCCTCAAAGAAATTTGTAGTTGTTTTCAGCTGTAAGAGTTCAGCAGGAAATGTTACTATATTTCAGACAGTCGCAACAACCATTGCTCAAAAAAGTCATAGAATGCAAACTCATTTGCCATTGAAAAAACAAATGTTTTAAATATCCGTATTGATAGTAGAATTAAATGTTTAAAATTATACGCCAAATCAATACTCAACATAATAATAATAATGTTATTGGTGTTATGTCTCTTTTAAGTACTGTTGCTTTTAGAGACGCACCAGACATTATCAATTGAGCTACTGTTGCAATGGTTAGCGGCTTGTCATTCCTTCATAAGTTTATCAAAACGAAGTTAGTTTTCTGGGAATATCACACACACTGTTACTTTAAGGGCCTTATAATGTGGTTTTCGGAGACCCTTTATAGACTCGCGAATTTTGTGTCTCACATTGAGATGTGCAACATATGCTTTGGTCGTCCTTCTAGGATAATTTTTATATTTCGCCTATTTTAGCATGTATTTTGAGAAGTTTTTCCCTATATCCACCCTTCTACTGTATGAAATGAACGGTGAAGGGTTTTATAAATGATTGGTGTATTGACTCATGTTTACCATACCTAATTTTACGATGCACCAAGCATCCGAACATGAGTTATAGGCGTACACAAGGATACACAGAAAGACAGACAGACAGACAATACTATTGTCTACAACATATCACCCAGAAATCCAAATATGGGTATATCTACCACACAGTATCAAAGAAAATCATCCTTACGATGAACCCGTATGTCGACAAAAAAAAAAAAGAATAGTTGAAATGTGCTCTCAAACTAAACTCACCTGACGTGTACTTCCTGACATGAAATAGAATTGAAAGCCTTGTAGATGAAACGCAATACACGTCACATAAAAACTGACCCTCTACGTTGTGTTGGGTCCCCATACACAGGAAGACCTCTTTCATAAATTATAAAAGCTTGTGGTGCATGAAAATTCAGGTTCTTTAGTCTCAAATGGCCCAAATTCCTAAAAGCCGCAAAAAATGCTGATTCAATTCAGGTATTTATGAAAATAATGTTGTTGTTTGGAGATATAATAGACCTTCTGCACTATATGTCGCACGTGAAAATTGCATGAAAAAATCCTAGGTTACCCCTTGACCCCCTTAATTGCATTGATGAATTATACAGTCTACGTTGGTTCCGTGATCTAATATATAAAAGTGAAAGTCTGTATGTATGTATGTATGTATGTATGTATGTATGTATGTATATATGTTGGTTCCGTATACAAATCTACACCGTTCCACCAATCTCAACCATATTTTGCATACATATAGTTTAGGACCCAGAAGGAACCGCTGGCTACATGAATTTTCGATAGTCTTTCTCATTCTTCTGATTTCGGCCCTTTTTCACTCAAAAACAGGCTAATCAAATCATAAAATATACTCATGAAGGAATGGCGAGGCAGATAGTTTCCATGGCAACATAGCTCAAGTCGAGACACGGCCGTCTGGATGCCAATTGCGCTCTGCACTACCGGTATAGAAAATGAGGATCTTTACTTGAAATCCCGTTAGTTACTCAACTGCTCACACAGCACTGTCAACCGAGTATAGCATAACAAAGACTTGACACTATCTACTAGATATTTGTCAAATACCACTCACTCACTCACTCACTCACACATTCATCACGAAATCTCAGAACCCACCCAACGGATTGGAATGAAATTTGGTATGCAGCTTACTCAAGGGCCGCAAACGCCCACTAAGAAAGGATTTTTGGATATTCAGGTTCTAAAGGGGTGTTAAGGGGGTAGACCTGCATTTCATCGAATAGCAATATCTCCCGATTGGATTCACTGGGGGATGTGATACTCGGCATATAAACTCATCATTAAAAATAAGAAGACATGTGTCTGAGGGTTTTTCGATGTGGTGTATATTATGAGGTGAAAGGGGTGAAAAGTGGGGGTTGAAAGATTCCTAACGGAGCCTGTATCTCATAAACGACATAGGCGAGGAGTTTGAAACTCAGCGGGAAAAAATCAGCATAAAAAATAAGTAAATAGGTGTTTGACCGTTTTTTTTTCATAAATCCAATTTAAGGGGCCTATGGCGAGGGGTGAAATTCTGTGTAAAAAAAAACAGGAAAGAAAGTGTCCTAACCGATTGACTCACTCGCTCTTCAAACTCAGGGGGAAAAACTGCTTAAAAATAAGTATAACTTATATGTGTTCGACAGTTTTTTTGATAAACCAAATTAAGGGGTTCATCGGGAGGGGTGAAATTCTGAAGAAAAAAATTGAAAGAAAATGTCCCGACTCACTCACCCACTCATCATCGCCCAGCCAAAAATATTGAAGTTGGAAACATGTCATTTTCGGGATATGTTCGTTGTATGTCAAAACCATACACTAAGGGAGGATTTTTGAATATTCAGGCTCTAAAGGGGTCTTAAGGGGGTTAAACCTGCATTTTATTGAATAACAATATCTCACGAGTGGTTTCATTTGTGGATGTGATACTCGGCTTATAAACTAATCATTAAAAATTAGCAGACATGTGTCTAAGGGTTTTTCGATGTGGTGTATTATTATGAGGTGAAAGGGGTGAAAATTGGGGGTTGAAGGATTCCTAACGAAGCGTGTAGGCCTATCTCCTAAACGACATAGGCGAGAAATTTGAAACTCGGCGAAAAAAAATCAGCTTAAAAAATAAGTAAGTCGGTGTTCCACCGTTTTTTCATAAATTAATTTAAGGAGCCAATGGGGTGGGGTGAAATTCTGGGGGGAAAAAGGAGAGAAAGTGTCCTAACTGACTGACTAACTCACTCAATCATCAAATTCAGGGGAAAAAGACAGCTTAAAAAATAAGTTAATAGGTGTTCAAGCGTTTTTTCATCAATCCAATTTAAGGGGCCCATGGGGAGGGGTGATATTCTGGTAAAAATAATTGAAAGAAAATGTCCTGTCTGACTCACTCACTCGTCACGCCCAGCGAAAACTATTAAAGTTAGAAACATGAAATTTTGGGAATATGTTCGCTGTATATCGAAAACGTCAACTAATGAATGATTTTTGTTATTCGGGTTTTAAAGAGGTGTTAAGGGGGTAAACGTGCATTTCATTGAATAACGATATCTCATGAGTTGTTTCTTTGGGGATGTGATATTCGGTATATAAGCTAATCATTAAAAGAATCAGACATATGTCTAAGGGTTTATCGATGAGGTGTATATTACGAGGTGAAAGGGGTGAAAATTGGGGGTTGAGGGATTCTTAACGGAGCGTGTATCTCTTAAACGACATAGGCGAGAAGTTTGAAATTCGGCGGGAAAAAACAGCTTAAAATATAAGTAAATAGGTGTTCGACCGTTTTTTCATAAATCCAATTTAAGGGGCCCTTGGAGAGAGGTGAAATTCTGGGGGGAAAACAGGAAATAAAGTGGCCTAACTCACTCACTCATCAAACTCAGGGGGGAAGAACAGCTCAAAAATAAGTAAATAGGTGTTCGACCGTTTTTTTTTCATAAATCCAATTTAAGGGGTTCATGAGAGGGGTGAAATTCTGAAAAATAATTGAAAGAAAATGTCCTGACTTACTCACTCATCATCCCCCAGCCAAAATTATTGAAGTTAGAAACATGACATTAAGGGGCTATGTTCGTTGTATGTTGAAAACGTCCACTAAGGAAGGAATTTTGGATATTCAGGTTCTAAAGGGGTGTTAAGGGGGTAGACTTGCATTTTATTGAATAACAATATCTCCCGAATGATTTCCTTTGGGATGGGATACTAGGCATATAAACTCATCATTAAGAATAAGAAGACACATGTCTGAGGGTTTTTCGATGTGGTGTATATTATGAGGTGTATGTGTGAAAAGTGAGTGTTGAAGGATTCTTAACGGAGCAAGTATCTCTTAAAAGACAAGAGGCAAAATGTAAGAATCTCAGGGAGAAAAATCAGATTGAAAAAGTAGTAAATAGGAGTTCGATCGTTTTTTCATAATCCAATTTAAGGGGCTCATGGAGAGGGATGAAATTCTGGGGAAAGAAGTCCACTAAGGAAGGATTTTTGGATATTCACTCATCATCTCCCAGCAAACCTATTGCAGTTAGAAACTTGAAATTTTGGGGATATGTTCGTTGTTTGTCGAAAAAGTCCACTAAGGATGGATTTTTGGATATTCAAGTTCTGAAGAGGTGTTAAGGGGGTTAAACTTGCATTTCATTGAATAACAATATCTCACGAGTTGTTTCATATGGCGATGTGATATTCGGCATACAAACTAATCATTTAAAATAAGCAGACATATGTCTAAGGGTTTATCGATATGGTGTATATTATGAGGTGAAAGGGGAGAAAATTGGGGGTTGAAGGATTCTTAACGGAGCGTGTACTGTATCTCTTATTCAACATAGGCGATAAGTTTGAAATTCAGCGGAAAAAGCAGCTTAAAAATAAGTAAATAGGTGTTCGACCATTTCTTCATAAATCCAATTTAAGGGGCCCATGGGGAGGAGTGAAATTCGGGGGGGGGGGGGGGGAACAGGAAAGAAGGTGTCCTAACTGATTGACTTACTTACTCACTTATCAAACTCAGGGGGAAAACAGCTTTAAATAAGTAAATAGGTGTTCGACCGTTTTTTTTTTCATAAATCCAATTTAAGGGGTTCTTGGGGAGGGGTGAAATTCTCAAATATTAATGAAAGAAAATGTCTTGACTGACTCACTCACTCATCATCGCCCAGCAAAAATTATTGAAGTTAGAAACATGAAATTTTGGGGATAAGTTCGTGGTATGTCGAAAACGTCCACTAAGGAAAGAGTTTTGGATATTCAGGTTCTAATGAGGTGTTAAGGGGGTAAACGTGCATTTCATTGAATAACAATATCTCATGAGTGGTTTCATTTGGGGATGTGGTACTTGGCATATATACTAATCATTTAAAATAAGCTGACACATGTCTAATGGTTTTTCGATGTGGTGTATATTATGAGGTGAAAGGGATGAAAAGTGGGGGTTGAAAGATTCCGAACGGAGCGTGTATCTCTTAAACGACATAGACGAGGAGTTTGATTTTCTCCGATTTCCAATCACCTTAAAAATTAATAAATGAATAAATAATTAAAATAAGTAGATGTTCGACCGTTTTTTTTTTCATAAATCCAATTTAAGGGGCATATGGGGAGGGGTGAAATTCTGGAATAAAAACGTCCACTAAGGAAGGATTTTTGGATGTTCACTCTCATCGACCAATCAAAACTATTGAAGTTAGAAGAAGGGGATATGTTTGTTGTGTGTCGAAAATGTCTACTAAGGAGGGATTTTTGGATATTCAGGTTCTAAAGGGGTGTTAACGGAATTAAACCTGCATGTCATTGAATAACAATATGACACGACTATGACGCGAGCGAAGCGAGGCTAAAAATGAGATGGTGTGTGTCTGTGTATTACTCAATCACGCAAGAACCACTGGTCCGACTTACATGAATTTTACATGAAAGTAGCTGATTTAACTGGTTAATATATAGGCTACTTTTGATTTCAATACTTTGCACTATGGCGACCATTTTAGTGACGTCACTACACCCTTTGGTTTCAAACTTTCATATTTCCATTTCAAATAAAAAGTGAACGCTAAGAAATAGCAAACTTTTGATGGCATATACGAGGTTTAAAATTACATTTCCTATCCGAAAGGTATCTCCAACGGTTAGCGAGTAAAACCTAAATTTGTGCTATAAAACACGGTCAACGCCGAACGGTGTAGTTGGACAAAATGTTCCATTCTTAATCTCCCTCTGCGCAGCACCTCGCCTATCCCCTGTTTTAACTGTCACTTTCACATTTTAATTTATTTATGACGCGTAGCGAAGCACGGGTACTTTAGCTAGTAACCTTATATTTGCAAACTTTCACAGAAATGTAATAAATGTAATAAATTGCTTCTTACTGAAATAGATGGAAAGTTGGATGCCACCCCTTGAGATAATGTTGTCATGGTTACCGATTTGCATTCCTTCATTAGTTTGTTAAATTAAACTTAATTAGTTTTCTGGGAATGTTTCAGAAACTGTTGGTTTTAGAGCTTTATAATGTAGTTTTCGAGGACCCTCGAGTTTTATTTCTGGCACCGAGGGGCTTTGTCTCGTCGTTGTACGCCATAATATAATACTAATAATAATAATATAACATAGGGATAGGAATATAATAGACCTGCCATACCACACCCGCAGATGTAAATCGCGTGAAAAAAATCTAGACTACCCCTTGACCCCCTTAAGCGCATTTTACGTATTGATGAAATTTACAGCTTAATTTGGTTCCATAATAACCATCTAACCGTTTGCTAACTTTCACACTAATGTAATTAATGGAATTGTATTGCGTCTTACAGCAATAGATGGATCTCTGAGAATCTGTTGCCATGGTTATCGGCTTGCATTCGTTCATAGTTTATTAAATTAAATTAGTTTTCTGGGAATATCTCAAAAACGGTTGGACGTAGGATCTTAAAATGTGCTTTTAGGGCCCCCGGGTTTTGTCTCTCACATTGAGGGGCTGAAAATGAGCTTTGTCTCGTCCTTCTAATCCTATTTCAGCATGTATTTTAAGGGGGTATGCCCCCTTTTATGAGAGGTATAGAGAAGAGTTACATCAATGATTAGTGTCGTGCCTCTGATGGATATCTGTACCAAATTTTACGTTGATACACCCAGCCGTTCTCGAGTTATAAGGGAACAAAGTTGTCCACAGACAATCAAGCAAACAGACAGACAGACCAAAACATTATTTTCGCGCGCATCTATCATAAAACAGTCTGAAACCTGTAAATAACTCAAATTTCCATTGAAATTCAGAAAAAAACAGACAAATTTTCTTTTTATATATGTAGAGATATACTGCACCGCTCGATGTGACCGTGTTTTATTGCACAAATTTAGGTTTTACTCGCTAACCGTCGGAGATACACGAAAAGTGATAAGAACCTTTTGGATAGAAAATTAAATGATAAAGCTCGTGTATACCATCAAAAGTTTGCTATTTCTTAGCGTTCTCTTTTTATTTGAAATGGAAATATGAAATTTTGAAACCAAAGGGTGTAGTGACGTCACAAAAGTAGGTTTTACTCGCTAACCGTTGGAGATACACGAAAAGTGATAAGGACCTTTCGGATAGAAAATTAAATTTTGAAGCTCGTACGTGCCATCAAAAGTTTTTCTATTTCCTACCGTTCTCTTTTTATTTGATATGGAAATATGAAATTTTGAAACCAAAGGGTGTAGTGACGTCACTAAAATGGTCGCCATTTCTTAATAGTGCAAAATATCGAAATTAAAAATATCCTATATGTAAACCTGGTATTTCAGCTACATCCATGCAAAATTTCATTTATATCGGACCAGTGGTTCTTGCGTTATTAGGTAACAGACAGACAGACAGACAGACAGACAGAAAGACAGACACACACCGTCTCATTTTTATATATTAGTATGATATTGTACCCGCTTAAGCGGAGAATGCTTGGTCACTACTCGACTATGCTCTTCGGCTTCGGGGTGCGTTACGTTCAACCCACAAGTGACCTCACATTCGTATATGCAAACACAATAAAGTTATCAAGACTACAGGAAAAAGTCAACATTACAGTTACAAACTATTTATTTTACTCAAAAATATCAAATCAAACAAATATATTCAACAATAAAAATCAATCATTTACTTGGCATTGTCCCTTCAAGTAAGAATCACAAAAATCACTATAAAAATCACTTCAAAATCATTCTAAAATCACTTCACTATCATTTGAAATTGTCTTGCTTATTCCATTCAGTTCTTGTCACTATAATTATTCATTTAAGTTTACATTCACTTAGGCATCGAGCATGCCTATCACTCAAGTCAAATTTTATCTTCTAAGGCTTTGGATATTTAACTTATTTTCAATACCCTTCAGGGATTTCTTTATCTATACATTTATCATTTATTTTCCACTTAGTTCCTAGACTGAGTAACTATTTCCACAAAGCCTTAGGTATTTTGCAAAACACAAATACATTTATTTAACAACACAACATGTCATGGGTCAACCCTTCAATCCTCCATTTATCTATTTATGCTCCCGGTGATTTATTTTGTATTGTACCATGTACTGTTTTATATGATTATTGTGGGATCTTTCAATCATATTAAAATTCATTATTTCATAACCCGTTCATCCATTATTTCTCAAAGAAGGAATCGCTTTTTATCAACATTTCTGACCAAATCTGTCAAAATTCACTTAATTACTTCAAATTTAGGCTTGGGAGAGTTGTATCAACCCCAGCATTCAAAATATATAATTTATATTAATCTAGCACCTTTTATTCAAAAATTTCATATCGCAGCTTTTAATTGCTAGTCTCCTACTTGACAACGGAACTCATTATGTGGTCTCTTCCTATTCACTCACTGGAGGCAAGGTCCGGGTTGGCTAGCCGTCCCCTTCTCCTTTGGTAATTTACTCGTGATTTATGACGTCTCGTGGTTCGCCCTTCCTTTACACTACTGTTTACTATATTTCAAATCATATGGTTATCCAAGCTTTAATACTTCATTTCATGTACAACTACTTGCTTCCTTACTTATTATTATTATTATTATTATCAACATTTCGTGTTTCCAGGATATTTCGCACTAGTACGGAGAGAATATACGACGATTTCTTTATATCACTTTCACTTACGACGATTTATTACAACAATGCCAGGTTGGGGATCCTTAATCCTTCCAACGGGTCTCACATGTGAATACCATAACTTCAATATTTTGGTGGGAATTACTCATCCACGGAACCATAATTATCAACTTCATTAATACACTAGCCTGGCCAGAACCAATAATCTGCCAGTGGGTCATGCCCTCATACAACGACGAATTACCAACATTATTCTTACTTTTTATCACACGAACAGAATATATCCTGGATCACGCATTTCTTGCTAACTTGAAGCTAAACTTATGTCAATTACTTGGCCCTTTCGGCAATACAACTTTTCTTGGATATTCATAGTTCATTTACTTTCTCAACAACAACTTTATTACTTCGCGGTAAGACTTCGGGTCTTCCTATTATTTTAATTTCATAACTTTGGCCTAATAGCCTACAATACAATATTACATTTTCATTCTTAGGTTTTCCGTATTCACCCGTTACGTTAGATCTGTAAATTCATTATCAAGACAACAATTCATCAAACATTACCATTCCTTTAATTAATTAATCTCTTTTATCTGAGTTCCATATTATTATTATCATCTCAAATTCAAATCACTTTATCATGATAATGATACTGAAATATTTGCAGCTCAGTATAAGCTCTCTCCCAGTTGTTCAATTTTCCAGGCAGAACTTTGGGCCTTTAAGTGCGCAATAGAATGGGTTAAAGCTAGCAATAAAAGAGTGAGGATTTTCAGTGATTCACAATCCGCATTGTATTCTATAAATGACAAATATAATTCTAACCCAATAGCTGTGTACATCAGGGCAACTGCTCAGGAATACTCACATATATGCACATCATGGATAAGGGGACACACTGGATTGGCTGGTAATGAAAGAGCAGACCAATTAGCAAAATCAGCGGCTACGACACATCTTGAAATAACATATAGTAAGTCTCCAATATATTACGTTAAAAGGCAGATAAGGAATTACATACTACACGAATGTAATATCTCATGGACATGTAGCCTGAAAGGATCTGTAACAAGAGAAATATTCTTCCCGGAAGTACAAAATCGACTGTTAACAAAATTATTTGAGCCAAACTTTGTCCTCACACAATATTTAACTGGTCATGGAAAATTCAAGTCTTATTTTGAACGTTTTAAAATAGCAACAGACGACTATTCATGTTTTTGTGGATTGCCTCAATCGGCGTATCACCTTATATTTGAGTGTCCTATTTTTGAAAAGGAAAGATACTATTATAATGCCACCTTAATAGCTGTAACCTGGAACATTCAAAGCCACTGTACCATATTTTCAAGAGGCAGTGCTGTTTAGGACAATTTCTCACTTTCATCAACAATTTTTTTTGTAAACTATGTTAGTAATATTTGTATTTGCTTTGTTTTTAATCTACAACCCTAATGTACCTCTGGTAAAATAGAGTTCCTGTATTTTTTTTGGATATTTAATAATAATAATAATAATAATCACTTTATCATAGCGCTTATTTACTTTATAATTTAATTATTTGGTGAAAATTCAAACCATTTATATTATATTATTCTTCCAACTTTTTATCATTTCATTACGGCGCTTATTTACTTTATAATTTACTTACGTTGGCAAAAATTCAAGCCATTGACATTAGATTATTCTTTCGATTTTTAATAACTTCATTACGGTGCTTATTTACTTTACTTTTATTTAATTGGCGAAAATTCAAGCCATTTACATTATTACTTTCGATTCCCTCCTTTAAAATCCATTACTTATTTATCATTTCACTTTCCGGGTTTCAATTATTTTACGTTTACTTTTCCCAATCACATCTTTATACTCAACGAGGCAATCCTCGCGGATAACAATTGTTATTTTTATCCCAAACATATTTCAATTATTGAGTGCATTCTTAAATATATATTGAAATCAAGGCTAAACTCCCCAGTCAGCGCTTGATTTTCACTATTTTAGTGCATAGTACAATATCAATTATAATAAAATCATTTGACTTACCCCGTGTGCAGCCGCTGATTATATCCCTGGATGGGGTCGCCCATCTAATTACATTTCTTAGCACAAATTCATAATATTGCTTTCCACACACTTCATTTTACATTCACATAATCTAACCTGATTTACACTGAAACACATTTTATCTTTTTAAAAAGCATTTTACCTATAACATTAAAAATGATATTCATAGCGATGCGACGTGATTTGCCTTTTTTTCTTCGTATCTGAGTGTCTTTAATGCCGTCTCTACTGGACGTACCGTAGCTGTAATTTATAAAATTCTCTAACTTCGCTACAAAATGTCGAACTCACGTCCCTGAACTCGAAGTTCCTTACTAGTTTTCTTTTGAAAGCGGTACCTTTGCTTTATTCACTGGTTCCGTAAAGACTCTTCATAGTCTTGAATTGACAATGTTCAACGCGGCGCACTTTTTAATATGCTGGCCTACACTTTAGGCGTAAATACTGTATTTTGTTTTAGCGCGGCGTACTTGCCCTCATCGAGGTTCTCGATAAAACTGCGTAACTGACGTCACTACTGACGTGACGTGACCTGCACTAGGTTCTGGTTGTACTTCACTGGCGTGACCTGCATGAGGTCCAAGCTGTACTGACTATACTGTAACGTCGTGGCCTGCCCAAGGCCTAAGATATACTGCATACTGTCCTTTTTACTTAATACTCTTCTTTAGCCCTTTATAGGGTCCACTCTGGCGTAACGATTTCGAACACCGACTTGTACTGATGATTTGAATACGGTGATTCAACACGACACCCTTCACTCGGGTCCGTAAGACTGAAGACTGAATAATACTTCGCTGCGATCCAGCATGTAACTCCCCTGCGTACACCTGGTCTGAATGACTGAACTGAGCGACTGAAATGAATTGAACGAAATGAACGAAATGAACACTTCCCCCTGCATGTGCTGTCTATTTATTTAATTATTGAAAAATAAACTACTCTGGCTTCTTCTCCAACATTAAATTTTGAACTATTCGTGGTATCATTTTGAAAAATATACCATCTTGAAGCCCATGTCTTAAATGATCCAAACATGTAAAAATTTCCTAAATAGCATCGTGGGAGTATATTTATAAAAATTGAAATAGCTCCTCAATTTGTGTGGGAGGATATTCTTTTTATCCCCTTCTCCCACTATCTGGCTCGGTAAAGTCCCTGTAGTAAAATGCTGACTTAGCTTTTCTAAACTATGCAAATATTAACAACTTTTATCACTTTAAAAATTCTCGTTCCTAAAATAAATCACATTGGCGGAGAAATTATTCTATAAATTTGCTTAATTCTGGCTAATTTTAATTATTTAATGGATTTCTTGGCCACACCTTCAACACAGTGTTGGCAACTTACTGCTGAGTTTGCGTTTCTCCGTCATGTCTTTTATCTCTCTCTTGCATGGGAGATTCCACTCGGTCTATTTTAATCTCTGCGTCAACTCTTTTCGGCTGAGCTTGCAGTGACATCATCTGCAGCTGCGGTCATTAATTTCACGATTGCTTCATAGGTTTATGCGTCATACAGATGTGACTTTTGTATTAACCCTTTCGTTACCCTTAAAAACTGTGTAAAACATCCTATTTTCTTCCTTCCTTTCCTGACTTGAAATGTCGTAGGTTCGAGGCCTGTGCCAAATTCCATTTGGGCACAATATATACTGTATATATTTATTTATACATGTTTCGACCTTCAATGGGGTCATCTTCAGCTAAAAAAAGGAAATCAATTAAGAATTAAACCAAAATAGTATATATGTACTTAAATCTAAATAAGAAATGAAATGTTTATGATAAAATTGTAATAAAATGAAATAAAATACTAAAATGGATATCCTTACAATTCAGTATTAAATGAAATAAAATATAATACTGGTCCTTTTACAATATTTTTTTTATATTATTTACATTTATTTATTTTTAATCAAATATATTATTTTTTATCAAACAGAATCATTCAGAGTAAGTCGATATCGGAACTTCATTTATGAAGGAAGATGGATCTCTGTATCACCTGAACAGAATACTGTAATCTTGTTTTGAGCAAGTTCTGTCTTTTCAAATCAAATCACCTAAAGCCACAGTTAAATGTAACCAAAGCGTAGCCTGTGGACGACAAAAATGTAAGATTGTAATGAAAATAGTACAGAAATATGTATCACCAGGGCATCCAACAGATTGAATGAAGAAACCGACAGTGATGTGTCATATGTTGATTGAAACAACATGAAATGCTATTCTTAATTAACATACTGTCCGGTGCCTCGCTCTGGACTAAGGGTAGTTCACCCAGCAACCACAAGACGGCAGCACCCCGCAGGCGACTCGGGCAGCCTTGAGTGAGGTCCCCGCTCCACAGTCACGTGCAGTCTCACGGAGAGCCATGTCGTAGTCTTAAGATGTTCTCCTTAGTTGTAGAATTTAGTTAGTAAATTATTTTAAGTGAGTACTTGAGGTGTTTCAATTTAACTGCTACCAGAGAGATGTTTAAGCAACAACATTTTGGTCCTCCTAATGCCGGATTATAGGAAAAAGTGAACTTCGAACTTATTCGTGTGCCAACATGTGGGATTTTTGTGAAACAAGTGTACCTGTTTAGTGATGAAATGTGCATGACTTATGTAACAAATCAAACTGTGACTAATAATACAAAGTGCGGTATAAGAATACAAAATATATACATATATAACGGTAGAAATAAATTCGTATTCTGTAAATAGCCATCTTGAATAGCACAACCACGCCATGACCGTAGGACGCCATCTTGTGAGCTGCTAGTCCGGTTACGTCAGCTACCATACATGCCCGCCAGGATTGCTAGAGAACGGAACTTGCAGGAACATCCACCAAAGACCACTGTCGACAGATAAACAAGCTTACCAACATTGAAGACAGCATCGGTGAGTACAATCTGGTTCAACATTTCCTTCTGTCCTTTCTTACCGGGTTAGTATGGATGCCAATCAAAAACGTGTATTAACAAAGAAAAGAGCAGTCATCAAATCTCGCGTGACTCGCTTAAGTATATTCGTGAATGCATTTGCAGCAGGTGGGAATCTTAATGACATTAAAGTTAGGAAACAATCGTTGGCGAGTTTAATGGATGAGTATAATGACACTCAGATACAATTGGAAATCGATGATCCTGAAAGCGAAGCACATGATCTAGATAGAGCAGCCTTTGATGATTTATGCTTGGACATTAAGTCAAAAATGGAAACGCTATTGTGCCCCGAACATACACACACACCTCCGCCTGTAAATAGTGATAACATGAGCAATAGTTGCGCCCTAAAACTTCCAACTATTTCACTACCCAAGTTCAGTGGTGCTCTACAAGATTTCATGCATTTCTATGACACCTTTGTAGCGCTGATCATCAATAATGATACAATCACAGACATTCAAAGATACTATTATCTTCTATCATGTTTGTCTGGCGAACCTCACCACCTAATTGAGAATTTACCAATTTCACAGGATAACTTCAAGGTCGCCTGGGAATTGATTCGCAGTCGGTATCACAATCCCAGACTTATATCAGACCTTCACATCAAGGAATTGTTGTCACTCCCTAACGCAAAGCATGATTCTCCTAAAGAGCTGCGTTTGCTAATTAATCAACTTTGCAGCAACTTAAATGCCATAGAAGCCCCAAAAATTGAAACGCCCTTGCATGACCTTATGCTCTCGCACTTAGTTTTGGAAAGAATCAGTCTCAATCTCAGGAAACAATGGGAGAACGGTACGTCAAATGAAGTGCATGCCAGCTTGAAGGACCTAATTCAATTCTTGGAAAGTAATTGCCAAACTTTAGAAATAGTCACGTCCAACAAGACAGCTGCTGTAACCCAAGATGAGGTCAAGCGTGGTACAAGTTCAAGGGGACAACACCGAGCCTTCGTCACCACGTCACCTTATTGTGTGCTATGTAAGACATCTCACAGTCTGCATAAATGTCCAAAATTCAAATACATGGACGTAAATGGCCGTATAGGTATTGTGAGGGAACATAATCTCTGTTTCAATTGTTTGAGAAATGACCACATAGCCAACAATTGCAACGCAGGTAACTGCCGAAGATGCAATAAAAGTCACCACACAATGTTACATATAGATCAGAATATGGACCGTACTGCTACCTCGTCACACACTGCATCCCAACACCAAGCATATTGTTCTGTCAGAGGCGCTTGCCCTCACAATGAAGTATTGCTATCAACTGCCATTGTTAACATTAGGGATAGCGAAGGTCGAATGCATCAATGCCGAGCACTATTAGACAGTGCATCACAGATGAACTTCGTGTCTCGAGACTTAGTGGACCGGTTGGGTATCAAGCTGAATCGGCATTCTATGCCCATCAATGGCATTACCAACACGCGAGCGACTGAATCCTCTCACTTCTGTCAACTTCAGATAGAGTCGAGAGTTGGTACTTATAGTCGGCATATAGTAGGTTCTGTCCTGCGTCAGATTACTGGCCCGCTGCCTTCATCAAGAATAGAGTGCGAGGACTGGCAACTGCCCGCCAACATTCCACTAGCCGACCCTAATTTCAACCAGCCTAAGGAGATAGATCTGCTGTTAGGTGCTACTGTGTTCTTTGAAGTCTTGAGACCCGAACAACAATCTAGAGAAGGTTACCCTACTCTTCAAAATACACAACTTGGTTGGGTGCTATCTGGATGCCTACCCCCTCACTCAGTTCAACAACGTAAGAATGGAACAACATCATTGTTATCCACGGCTGAAGCCTTGCACACACAGGTGGAACGCTTTTGGGAACAGGAGGAGCTGACGACTCGTAGCCATTCCAAGGAAGAAAGTCAATGCGAGGAGCATTTTAGGAAATCATTCACGCGTGATAAGTCGGGCAGGTTCACAGTGAGACTTCCACTACGAGAAGCAGTAGGAGAACTTGGTGACTCGTTTGCTAATGCCAGGAGGAGCTTTGGCTATATCGAGAGGAAATTGCATCGACAACCTGAACTGAAGAATGAGTATATCAAATTCATGGATGAATACCGCCAACTAGGACACATGGAACTTGTCGATCGTAGTGACCAGCAGAAACCTGTTTATTACATGCCTCATCACGCAGTAATCAAGGACACGAGCAACACTACCAAGGTCAGAGTTGTCTACAATGCGTCGGCTAAAACAACTTCGTCGATCTCCCTGAATGACGTGATGCTGGTTGGGCCAACTGTTCAGCAGGATCTGTTTTCGATCGTTCTTCGCTTCCGCACACACAAGTATGCGCTAACAGCAGATATCGAGAAGATGTACCGACAGATCCAGATTCATGAAGCAGACCGAGACTTCCAGAGAATCTTGTGGCGCAGTTCTCCGAATCAACAATTGGATATGTACCGATTGACTACGGTAACCTACGGTACTGCAGCGGCTCCGTATCTAGCTACCCGTTGCTTACTGCAGGTGGCACTCGACGGTAAAGACATACACCCTACAGCAGCCGACGTTGCCAAGAGAGACTTCTACGTTGATGATCTTTTGACAGGGACAGACACCATTGAAAAAGCCATCCATTTGTACAAAGACCTCACATCGCTCCTGAAAACCGGAGGATTCCCCATCCGCAAATGGCGGTCCAACAATCCCGATGTATTGGAGGCCATCCCACCTACACTTCGCGAGAGCCAGATGTCTTGCAGTCTTCCTCTTGAAGATGGCGCCGTGAAAACGCTTGGTCTGTTATGGCATTCGAGTAGTGACTCATTTCAATTCACCGTGGGAGTTCTCAACCACAACAAATTGACTTGGACAAAGAGATCAGTGTTGGCCAATGTAGCGTCCATTTATGATCCATTGGGACTCATAGGGCCTGTAATTGTCCAGTGCAAGTTGTTCATACAAGTCCTTTGGCAACGACACCTCGATTGGGATGGTAAAATTCCCTCAGAACTTGAGACACAATGGAAGGAGATACATCAGCAGCTCCCCAAACTAAATGAGATTCGTGTACCACGGAGGGTGACCGCAGACGGCATGAATGCCAGTGTTGAACTTCACGGATTTGCTGATGCCTCAGAAAGAGCCTACGGTGCCTGCGCTTACCTACATTGCATCAACTCCAATGGAACAATCTCCGTTCACTTACTTTGCTCTAAATCTAGGGTAGCCCCTTTGAAGCAAGTGTCGCTCCCAAGACTGGAGTTGAATGGCGCACTACTTCTGAGCAGGCTAATGGAAAGAGTGATTCAAGCCCTTAATCTACATTCATGTCGACGTTGTTACTGGACAGACTCCACTGTCGTTCTGGCCTGGATTGCAGGTAGCTCCTCAGCCTGGAAAACATATGTGGCCAACAGGGTGTCGGAAATTCACCAACTGACTTCTCAGCAAGATTGGAACCATGTCTCATCACAGGAAAATCCAGCGGACGTTATCTCCAGGGGAATGGAGCCACATCGACTTCAAGGCAATCGATTATGGTGGGCGGGGCCCGCCTGGCTATCGACGGATCCTTCAGCCTGGCCTGAACTAACCACTGCTGAACCAACCGAAATTCCTGAGCAGCGAGGAGTAAGGTTGTGTTTCGTGGCGAGTAATCATGACGCAGATAACCTCTTCACCCGCTTTTCCAGCTGGACTAAACTGCACAGAGTATTTGCATACATTCTCAGATTTCTTCACAATCTAAAGCAGGAGGCAGCAGCAAGACGGCATGGACCTTTGACTACTGACGAACTTCGCGATAGTCTGACAGCAATCATCCGCATCGTTCAGCGCTGCTCGTACAGTCAGGAGATACATAATTTACATCAAGGAAACGCAGTGCCACTTCAGAGCAAACTTCTCACTCTGCACCCCTTTCTGGATAGTGACAACCTATTGAGGGTGGGCGGCAGGCTGGATAATGCTGAAGCATCATTTCAACAAAAACATCCTTTGATACTGCCCCCTAAGCATCCTGTCACAAAATTGCTTATTTGGAATGAGCACATACGACTTTTGCACGCAGGAAGCCAACTTCTCTTAGCCTCGTTGCGGCAACGGTGGTGGATAACCAATGGCCGATCTGTTATCAGGCAAGTGATCCGCAGCTGTGTAACATGCTTCCGAGTGAAGACCAATGACACCAGTCAGCTCATGGGACAGTTGCCTAAGTCTAGAGTGACCCCAAGCAAGCCGTTCTCTCATTGTGGTGTGGACTATGGAGGGCCGCTGCATGTGAAATATGGAAGCCCACGAAGTAAAATACAGAAGAAATGCTACATAGCATTGTTTGTGTGCATGGCGACCAAGGCACGACACATTGAGGCAGTCAGCGATCTATCCACGGAGGCCTTTATTGCCGCATTAATAAGGTTCATTGCAAGACGTGGGCGCTGCAGTCACATGTATAGTGACAATGGCACGTGCTTCACCGGAGCACGAAGGAAACTAGATGAATTGTCGCGCTTCATCCGAACAGAAGACCATTAAACTACCGTATCGAACTTCACAGCTGAAGAAGGAATTCGTTGGCATCACATACCTCCTTACTCCCCTCACTTCGGCGGACTGTGGGAAGCAGGTATAAAATCAGTGAAGACCCACCTGAGGAAAGTTGCTGGTAACACTGTGCTAACCTTTGAAGAGATAACAACACTGCTCACACAAATTGAGGCATGTTTAAATTCGAGACCCATCATCCCGATACCCAACAGTCCTGATGAGTATGCGTTCCTCACCCCTGGTCACTTCTTGACTGGCGAACCCTTAGTGTCGTTCCCTGAACCAGATTGTCTCTTAGGGCCATCATCACGGCTGTCAAGATGGCAACTGGTCCAGCGGTGCCGACGACTCATCTGGAAGCGCTGGTCAACTGACTACTTGGGCCAGCTCCAGCAGCGTTCCAAGTGGCTCCACAACCAACCCAACCTCAAGGCAGGAAGGCTGGTGCTCCTCAAAGAAGAAAATGCTCCCCCCCTCACATGGCCAACCGGGATAATAGAAGAGCTCCATCCTGGGTCTGATGGGCTGGTGCGTGTGGTGACTGTGCGGACGAGCAAGGGGTCGTACAAACGACCAGTAACCAGGATCAGTCTTTTCCCTGAAGAACTCATCTAAAAGGACTACCAGTGTAGTGTATTTATCTTGTGTTTATCTTGTGTTCATATAGGGTTTATCCTGTGTTTATCTTGTGTTCATATAGTGTTTATCTTGTGTTTTTTTTGTCTACATTGTGTGTTTTGATTTATTGCTAGAGACTTGTGTTGGAGCAGTATGTCCACGTACTGCCATCATTTTTTATAATTTGTGTAACAAATTAGATGGGCGGCATGTCCGGTGCCTCGCTCTGGACTAAGGGTAGTTCACCCAGCAACCACAAGACGGCAGCACCCCGCAGGCGACTCGGGCAGCCTTGAGTGAGGTCCCCGCTCCACAGTCACGTGCAGTCTCACGGAGAGCCATGTCGTAGTCTTAAGATGTTCTCCTTAGTTGTAGAATTTAGTTAGTAAATTATTTTAAGTGAGTACTTGAGGTGTTTCATTTTAACTGCTACCAGAGAGATGTTTAAGCAACAACACATACAAACTTTCTTTTTCAAATTTTATTCATAACATTCCTGAAATATGATTGTAAAACAGAAATTTGCAATAAATGTAATAACTTTGGATTTTATCTCACAAATATGTTGAGTGCAAGAAGCAGATACAGCATATCCAACATGGTTTTGTATTTATTTTTAATATTTCTAAGCTACTAGTCTGAAAATCTGCAAAATGGTACAAACTAAACACGACTTAAGGTAGGGGCAGAACCCAAAAGACGGAGGGGACCTCTTTCAGAAGATCGGAAGAAGGCGCTGAGTGATGGGCTCAAGAGATACTGGCAGGACATCAAAGCTGGCAGACGGTCTAGAACAAAACATTGATTTTGATTGTTATTCCGTAGTCCATAGTGGCTCAATTCGAATGTAAAAAACAAAAATAAAATAAAAACAAGATGTTCAGTAAAGAACATATAGCCTACTTTCTCCTAAATGCATGGGTATTGTTTTAACTCTTTGTCCTTTTCAAGGAGTATGATTGAATGTTGGTTGTAGTAGTTTGTTGAAATACAACGTGCTATAGGGATATTAAACATGAATATGAGGTGCCCTTTGCTAGTGCTACCTCTGTACCAAATTTCGTTCAATTCGGTTTCACCGTGTTTGAATTGATAGGGGGAATCGATTTGCACACATACTTGGCCACCATCTGCAAACTATTGGGCTGATGTTCTTGCAGTTTGGTCTGAAAATGTTTCCCACATAAAGATATGGGGTTGAAAAATTTGGTAGAGACTAGATTATTAGGTTGGTCGTAATTACATTTTAGCTTTTAACATTTGGGTGGCCGCGATTACGTTTCCGTCAAGATAGCGGTGATATAAAACATGACACTGAGGTGCCCTTTGCTAGTACTACCTCTGTACCAAATTTCGTTCCATTCGGTTTCACCGTGTTCGAATTGATAAGGGGAATCAATTTTCACACAAAGATGGCCGCCATCCGCAAAATATTAGGCTGATGACCTATTAGTTTGGTCAAAGGATGCTCCCTCCATAAAGGTATGTTGTTGCTAAATTTGCTAGAGATCGGATGATAAGGCTAATCGTAATTTGATATAAGCTTTGAACATTTGTGTGGCCGCCATTACGTTTCCGTCAAGATGGCGGCGATATAAAACATGACACTGAGGTGTCCTTTGCTAGTGCTACCTTTGTACCAAATTTCGTTCAATTCGCATTCACCGTGTTCGAATTGATAGGGGGGGGGACAGACATTCAGAGTACACACACTCACACACACAGGCACACACACACAGACTCACACACACACACAGACAGACACACTTTTTTCGCCCTGTGTTGATCTCATAAGTCTACTTTCATTTTTTGCAAAAATCGAAAGCAGGCTAAAAACACGACTTTCGTACTATGTTAAAATATTTCATGGTTTTCATGATTAAGATCACGTAAAACATTTTCTCATTTTACTCAAAACTATACTTTTGGTCATTATCTGGTTCTTGCAATCAGGACTTCAATTGTTTCCTCGCCTTACTCTGACTTACTTTTCATGCCTGCAAACTGAGCGATGGCTATGGGGTCCAAGGTGAGGACTGGAATGGGAGTACAATCAAACCCCTGAGTCAGAAATGTGAACAGGTTACCTCAGACATCCTGTAAGAGGTTTTCAGTGGTTTCCTCCTTTAACCCCCTTGCAAATGCTGGGGGTAGTTCGTAATTTGAGGTCGGCTACTCCTTCCTTAATCTAGACTCAGTTACAAATACACTTATTAATACAGCCAGTACATTGACACAGGTTATCGGAAAACTTCCACACAAACTCAATTACACGAGGCTGCATTGCCACGTAGTCAAAAAAACCTAAACGATACAACAAAATCATTAACTCTGATGACTACCTGGTGGTGTAGTGGCTAGCTTTCTTGGCTGTCCCCCAGAGGTCCGGGTTCTATTCTTGGCTGTGCCAAGCAATTTTAATTCTGGAGTGAAGGCTGGAACGAGGTGCACTCAGCCTCGTGAGGCTAAACCGAAAAGAGGGGGGTTTGATTCCCACATCAGTCATCCTGGAAGTGACTTTCCATGGTTTCCCACTTCTACTCCAGGCAAATACCGGGATAGTTCCTAGCTTAAGGCCATGGCCACATCCTTCCCAATCATATCCCCAATTTACAAATACGCATAGTACAGTCATCACAATAACACAGATTATCACACAAATTCTACACACACCCAAGTACACGGGGCTACATGACCATGATGTCGCAAAGCCCCTAAAAATAAGCCACAACATCAAAATAACGCTGATGTTCGCAGTTAAGAAAACAGATAACATAGGCTCGGGTTCTCAAGTATAAGATGAGGATACACGTCAGTTCATAGGAGTGGCTATTCATTCTAATCAGTGTTACCAACCACCCTAACAAAATATCCCCACTTCTCAATGAGGAAATATTTTCGAGATCAAGTCTAGAAGGTATAAATATACTCACTGCTATAATAATAATAATAATAATAATAATAATAATAATAATAATAATAATAATAATAATAATGCCAGCCCCGTGGTGTTGGAGGTAGCGCGCCTGCCTCTCACCTGGAGGCCCCTTGGTTCGATTACTGGATCAGTCAGGGATTTTAGAAACTGACGCGAGGGCTGGAACGGGGTGTACACAGCTTCGTGAGGTCAATTGAGTTGCCGTCTCGCAGTGAGGCAGCGCCACAGTCACGGAAACCAAGATCAACGACCGAGGGGACCCGTGTCGCTGACCACGTGTCCCCCTGCAATCTGTAGGCCGCATGGCTGGGCTGCGGTCGCTTGGTAGGCCAGCGCCCTTCATGGCCTGTGGTGCCACGGGGTTTGGTTTTAATAATAATACTCGTAATAATAATAATAATAATAATAATAATAATTTAACCTGGTTCTAGATAAAGTCATCAGAGAGTGGGAAAAGAACATCAAAGGCGTTAGAATAGGAACTGCTGTAAACAAAATCAATGTGAAATGCTTGGCTTTCGCAGATGACCTAGCGGTTATCACTAGGAACAAAGAAGAAACTAAGCATGCCATTGATACATTATACAGAATAGCATTACAAGCAGGCCTTCAAATATCATTTGAAAAAACCAAGTACATGCAGAATTTTCAGAAAAGAACAAGAAGGAAAAAAACAGCGTATGGAGCAATATCACAAGTAGAATTTTTTAAATACCATGGGGAAATAATTCTTCCTTCAGGATTGGACAGTTTGGCTAACACAGAAAGAGCCTCAAAACTTCATAGAGCATTCAGACTATCATGGGATCACTATAATAAAAGAGTAATGTCACATAATGCAAAACTGAAACACTACAAAACAGTTGTACTACCGGAAGCTCTATATGCTTCAGAAACCATAGCTTTAGGAGGTCATTCTAAAATTGCAAGTATAAAAAAGCAAGAACGTAAAATTCTTAGAAAAATATTCGGCCCCACACAAGAAAACGGATTTTGGATTAAAAGACGAAATTCAGATCTATACCGTCACACAGATAGTTTCAGCAACACTGTATGAAGAAGACGTTTAACATTTTATGGACACCTCTTCAGGATGGACGATTATACACTTACAAAAAGGTTATTCAATGTAATAAATTCTCAGAAGTCAAGGATAGCCTGGCTGGATGAATCAAGAGAGGACCTGCAAGAGTTGAACATCGGAGAAAATATTCTGAGAAACCGCCAAGTCTTCAGGACCGCAGTAACAAAGCACAAGTTTAGGGTGAAAACTAGTGGCAGGACTGGAACCAAGTGGACAGAAGAACGGAAGAAGCTGCACAGTGACTTCATGAAGAGATTTTGGGAAGATAGGAAGGCGAATATCATCAAGCCGAAAAACATGTTCAAGCGCGCTCTATAATGGGCAAAACGCAAAAAGAAGAAGAAGAAGAATAGTAATAAATAATAAGAATAATAATGTTACCTGATTTACGTCCTTCCACCTTGTGGCATAGTGATTGGCATTCTCTGCTGTCACGGTGGAGGCAAGAGTTTGATTCTAGGCTCTGTCAAAGAAATTTTATTCTGGTCTGACGACTGGAACGAAGTTCACGCAGCTTCGTGAGGCAGAACTGCGAAGAGTTAAGTTCGATTCCCTCCTCATCCACCCTATAAGTGGTTTTCCGCGCTTTCCTTAATCTATTCCATGCGAATGCCGGGCCACTTCAGGCCACGGCCGCCTTCTACCCAAACCCTACCCCCAATTACACACACACAACTACAGCTATCACAATGACATAGGTCAGGGACGGTGCGTCATTAAGGGCCGAATGGGCCTTGCCCACCCAAGACCGTTAGGCAGCATTGCAAAGAATTTGTTTAAATAATGTTTTTTAAAATGACTATATATTGCAGGTACTTAACTCAAAATACGCCTTTTACCCTTCTAGAATCACTAAAGAGAATGCATTTTAAATAACTCATCCCTAGGTTAAAATCCTGACAGTCTCGTATGGTGTATCGCCATAGCGAGGGCCGCTCCACAGAAAGTCCAGTGTAAAGTATATGGCTTGATGGGCCAGGTGAGGAAACGGTGGACATAGCACTGTCTTGCACGCGAATTCTTCAATGCTATGGAGGGAATTTTCTCTCTCTTCAAGGGCCAGCAGATTGGGCCCGAGGAAACGGTGGACATAGCACTGTCTTGCACGCGAATTCTTCAATGCTATGGAGGGAATTTTCTCTCTCTTCAAGGGCCAGCAGATTGGGCCCATAGCGTTGCTTTGAAGTGAAACAGAAGATCTCTTCATTTCACTTCCTGCTTCTGTCTCTGTTAAATACGGGAGAAGGATCCAACCCACCCCACGCCCTTTAACAGGTATTCAGCCATTGTTCGCAGCTTTCTGACATTAGACAAAACTATATTTATACATTTCCAGTTGTCGAAGTTAATTTCTACTGTATAAATGTGTTTTTAACTTTTGTGGCACGGTACGTAGTTATTTAATATGTCGATTGTACCGGTATGCGACATAGGAAAATGAAAGTGTTTTTTTTTTAACAAATCCATTTTCTTCTATAGCTCTGAACACAAAATTCGAAATTAAATAATTTTGACCTCATCAACCAAGCTGATAGATAAATTTGCTTCATTCAAGCGCAAGAGAGAAAATATTTATAAATAGCCACGTGAATACAGTTTTTAATGCATCAACTATTTATTAAAAGTTGTTTCAAATGTTGTGTTGTGTGGAATGATGATAATGGCAATATTGGCAACAATGAATGCCAAATATAAAACAATATTTAATATGAAACAACGATAGTATCATCTGGCGCACCCTAAAATTTTAATGAGGAGCCGCCCCTGACATAGGTTATCAAACAAATACAACACACACCCAAGTAAATGGGGCTATATGACCACGATGTCCCAAAGTCCCTAAAATAACAACAACGCATTGCATTAGTAGAATATCCTGTCCCACCCGTCACGATTGTATACGAGACACCTGTCGAGATTCATGAGGATGTTCTAGCTAGATTTCTTGCTGTCTGTGTTCTTGTTCAAAATACACTGAGATTGTTCCAACGAGTTCGGCAGAACTTTATGTGATGATGTAATGCCTACATCGAAGCTGGGGGATGCAAATTTGAACAACTGTTATGAATGTAACAATCTGAGAAAGTTGGGCAGGTAATAAAACTATTACTTTCGACTGAGTCGTTCTCCTTACCAGTCTATTTTTCACCGTATTTGATGCAAGTTCAAACAGACAAAGGAATCTAAATTTTACATTCTACATAATGCATTAAAGCAATGGCAAACTACCTCACTCCTCATCTTGCCTAGTACGCCTCACTATAGCGCTGCCTTATTTTTTTTGTGGGTATCTACCCACATAACCTAACAGCGGTACTTTTTGAGGATCCGACCAGCCTTCGGGCTGACTACCTAACAGACAGACATTAAAGCGTAATATTTGAGAACCATCTGTTAGCTGTGCTAGAGTAGTTTATCGATCCTATTTTCCTTTCATCACCACTATTTGTCTGTCGCGTTCAGGTACAAATGATAAGAAACTGATAGGGCTTATCAGGTTTATTACCCAAGACATCTCACAGTTATCGGGAAATGTTGCTAACCATGTAATGGCCACCATATTTTAATTGCGACTGATGCTAAAAAATATTCAAAATAATTAAAAATATCTGTAATGGCGCCTCCAAACCTTGAATTCCACATGGTATCACTGCCAGCTGGATCTCATCCCTCCTGGCTGCTAAAGCAATGGCAAACTACCTCACTTCTCATCTTGCCTAGTACGCTAAAGGAGACAGGAGGGATGATCCAGCTGGTGGTGCGTCTTACACACTTCCATCCGATCCACTTTCGTCCCATTTTTCAAAATCACTCCCACAAAAATATCCAGCAACCGAGTGCAAAGATGTTACACATCAAAAACTCAATCATCCTACGTTTGTAATTTCGATGGATGAATGCAAAAACGGCCAAGATTGCATGACATGGTCTGAGCTTCTATGGAGGCCACACGTCGTTTTACACCATTTGATGAGCCAAGAGAGTAGTTCAGCAAAGGCACAGCATACGTGTCAACAGTTTTCACAAGTTTTAGCTGTTCAAGTTTGTTTTTAAGATTTCTCGTAATCTTTCGAAAAATGCACAGGACAGATTTTAGCCTACTTTCGATTTTGGCAAAAAGTGAAAGTAGACTTATGAGAGCAACACAGGGCAAAAAATTGTGTGTCTGTCTATGCGTGTTTGTGTCTGTGAGTGTGTGTACTCGGAATGTCTTCCCCCCCCCCCCTATCAATTCGAACACGGTGAAACCAAATTGAACGAAATTTGGTAAAGAGGAAGCACTAGCAAAGGGCACCTCAGTGTCATGTTTTATATCACTGCCATCTTGACGGAAACAGAATGGCGGCCACCCAAATGTTAAAAGCTTAAATCAAATTACGACCAACCTAATCATTTGATCTCTACCAAATTTTGCAACAACATACCTTTTTGTGGGAAGCGTCTTTTGACTAAACTACAAGGTCATCAACCCAATTGTTTGCAGATAGCGGCCATATATGTGTGCAAATCGATTCACCATATCGATTCAAACACGGTGAAACCAAATTGAATGTAATTTTATACACAGGTAGCACTAGCAAAGGGCACCTCATATTCATGTTTAATATCCTATAGCACGTTGTATTTCAACAAGCAACTACAACTAACATTCAATTATACTCCGTGAAAAGGACAAAGAGTTATAACAATACCCATGCATTCAGGAGAAAGTAGGCTATATGTTCTTTAAAGAACATCTTGTTTCTTTATTGACTAATGGCCAATGTCCCTACAGTAGCTCTGTTTTCTCCTAGGTATTTCTCCCTCAAGATCCTGTACATCTTCCAACTCATACAGTGCAAAACAACATGAGTTTCCATGAGGAAGTCCTTATAATTATTGTAGGAAGGAAATTAAGGGAGTTGAAAAACAGCACCCCTCAAAGTGCCAAAAGCAAGAGATATAATGAACGATTTACCGGTACAGACAGTATCCCTAGTGAGTTGAAGTTATCGCAACAAGAGCTGATAAAGAAGTAAGGAAACCTTACTAGTGATAATGCAGAGAGTGGCAGTGAAAGTTTGGGACCCTGACAGTGATTAGAAGTTCATAAATAACAATATGTATAATGTATTCTGCTCGAACCTTTGTTTTGTTATTTCAAAAGGTCATTATATTTCTTAATAGATATGGAGAGTTGCAAATTGGCATATGTCCAAGTACGTTATATATTGTTTTAGAAGAAGTCATTAGACATTACAAAACCAATACCCTCACACAACCTTTCTGGGAGTCATTTCTAACACTGGAAAAAAAACAAGTATGTATGCATTTAATCTCTACATAGTATAAAAGAAAGTCCCCGATTCTTGGATGTAACGGGCAATCTTGAAAACCACCCTTTGGATTTTGATGCGCTTTTCACCATTCGGTAAAGGATTTTTCAAGAAGGGTTTCTGTAGAAAAATATTTATTTATGAGCAAAGGAAGCCGAGCAATAACGATTTCAGTAAATCGAGTCGAAGAAAAACCTGCCGTCCGTGCGCCTTTTAAGCTTACGCTGGGTAAACCGTTAAAAATATCTGCTGTATATACTATGAGTGTAAGAATTGTTCAGCATGAAAAATTCTTCAAAAAAGTTGCGACAGCATATCTTTAATACTTCGCCCACTATAAGTGTTTTTACGTTTCCATTTCTTCCAACAATCTCCATTCAGTGGAGATTTAAATTTACTAGCTTCGGAGCGACTTTACAGGCTAGCAAGCGAGCCTATCACCCCAGCTTCGACCAACATCAAACTGTCGAGGCGTGTCGAGTTAAGACTTCAGAGAAGAGTATATGTGTTTGGAGTTTCGCTGTTCACCTCGGCCTTTCTGAATTGCGTCTGGAACCTGCCGTGCGTGCGCGTTTTAAGCATACGCTGCGTAAACCGTTGTAGATACCGAGAGAAGCCAGTCCGGGTTGCTAGTAATGAAATAACTTTAAAAAACTATTATCTCAAAACTTTGTTCCGTGGACATGTGCTGTTTTGCATATTACTTCTTCAATTGGTAGTAAATGATCCTCCAAAAGTCGAAAAATTAGTGACTATAAATGTATAAGTTTATAGTAAACTTGCGTAACGAGAACGAACACAACATCATCCAAATAACCAGTTAAGAACACCAACCTAACCATTACAGTTTATCACACTAAACATCTAACATTATCAAAACAAAGAGCACATAATAATAACTAGGGCTCGGATTTTTAGGTGCTAAAAATCTGGAAAATATTTATTTTTTTATGTATTAAAACACCTGAAATATGTGACAAAAAAGTAAAAATATTTAATTATAATTTAGTTTAATAATGTGAATGTAAACAATATGCTGTACTCACGAATGCAATTTACGTTATACCTCACTGACTATTGAAGAATTACAATACACAACGATATATATCTTCACGTTGTCCATCACAAATCACTGACAATTATTGCGAAACACTTCTTCCGAAGGCGCGTAACTGCGGCAATATGCTTCCTGCCCTTGAGGTGTTGAGTAACTTAAGATCGCTGTTCAGCCAAGATTTATATCCCACATGTTTGGCAGAACAGAACGCCCCCATCAGAAGCAAAATTATCTTAAAATTCTGCAACAGACGTTAACTTGTAGTTTTTACATTAGGCATCGTAGAACAGCCTTACACTTCACAGTGCTAGAAATGAACTGCATATGAGTGACACTGGTCCAGGTAGCTGGGGGAGGGCAAGGTCTAGCACGTGGTGCAATATGACTATGGACAAGGAAATCCCCGGCTTCCACAGTGAAGTGAAGTGAAGAATAACACAGTTGTATGCAGATTCGATAGCTCACAGGTTCTTCCCCCTTGAAGTAACACACAATAAAAATGCAATAAACTGAAAGATCTAGCATACTGTTTTATTAATGTAAATATTATGTCTTTTTATGTGCTAAGCAGGAATTTATGTACTTATAGAAAAAATGCTTAAAATATGTATTTACATCATACCAATATATAACAAGTAGTTCCGTGAAGAACTATACAGCCTATTTTCATATATCCTATTTATGTTAATTGCCACTATCAAAATACAAAATTTCAGTTTGATTGCTGTAATAGATTCGTAGATATTGAGAACCCACTAAATATTTCGGATGGTCGCCATGTTAGACTTTATATATGTAGGTCCTAGAGTTAAGTACTGTTACATGAAGATTATTGTGTACGTGTAGCATTCAAACTTCAATCGCATGATTAGGACACAATAAGTAACAACGAGATTTTAAAATTTCGCACAGCTGCCATCTTTTGGTTATGGAAACAATTGAAAAAAAATAGATGCCAGTGAATTAACAATAAAGGATTTACTCTACCAAGTTTCACTGCACTCGGATGGTTAAATTGCGAGAAACGTCCATGTGAATATTTATAATTCACATCGCCGCCATGTTGGATTTGTGATCACCAGGTTATTGAAAGTCCTATAGTTGAACTTATGTTCATAGCCCCTATGAACATAAAAATATTGAGTTTGATAGCTATAATAGATTCGTAGATATCCAGAGCCGTCTAAATATTTCGGATGGTCGCCATGTTGGATTGTTAAATTTATAGGCCATAGAGTCATGTACCATTAAAGGAAAATTATTGCGTAGGTTCATTATTCTAACTTTCACATCGATCGCATGATTACGACACAAGAAATGAAAACTTAATTTTAAAATTCGCACAGCCGCCATCTTGATGTTATGTAAACAATTGAAATAAATTAGATACCAGTGCATTACAATGTGTATATACATTTCCTGTACCAAGTTTCATTGCGTTTGAAACATTAAATCGCGAGAAAAGTCCATTTAAATTTTCAAATTCGCTTGGCCGCCATGTTCGTTTTGTAGTTAACCGGTTATTGAAGATCTTATAGATGAACTTCCAGTAGTGCCCTTTATCTCCGAAAAAAATGTCAGGGTGATACCGCTAATAGTTTCAGAGATATAGAATGCCGGTGAAATATTTCGCACAGCCACCACCTTGTGGTTATGTAAACAATTGAACGAAGTTAGATGTCGCTGCATTACAATGTGTATAAACATATATTGTAACAAGTTTTATTGCGTTTGGCCCGTTAAATCGCTAGGAACGTCTATTTAAACGTCGCAACTACGCGTGGCCGCCATGTTGGTTTTGTAGTTACCAGTTTTTCAAGAGTCACATAGGTGAACTTCCAGTAGTTCCCTTTATCACCGTAAAAAATCCAGGGTGATATCGGTAATAGTTTCGGATATATTGAATGCTGGTGTAATATTTCGCACAGCCGCCATGTTGGATTGGTGAGACGTAACAAAATTTGAAGGGCACGGTCGGGGTCGCCCGAAGTAGTGCTATGAACTTACCGAGTTTCATTGAAATCGCTCCAGCCGTTTAGAATTTATTAGGGACACACACACACACACCTCACACAAACACACACACACACGCACTCACACACACATACAAAAGGTGATCTCATTAGCCTTTTTTTTTTTTTTTTTTTTTTTTTTCAAAATTGAAAATAGGCTAAAAATGAGATGGTGTGTGTGTCTTTCTGTCTGTCTGCCTGTCTGTGTGTTACTCAATAACACAAGAACCACTGGTTCTATTTAAATGAAATTTTGCATGGACGTAGCTGATTTATCAGGCTTACATATAGGCTACTTTTGATTTCGATATTTTGCACTATTTAAAAATGGCGACTATTTTCATATTTCCATTTCAAATAAAAAGAGAACGCTAAGAAATAGCAAACTTTTGATGGCATTACGAGCTTTAAAATTTAAATTTCTATCCGAAAGGTCCTTATCAATTTTCGTGTATCTCCAATGGTTAGCGAGTAAAATCTACATTTGTGACGTCACTACACCCATTGGTTTCAAAATTCATATTTCATTCATACTAATCATCATACTAATATATAAAAATGAGATGGTGTGTGTCTGTCTTTCTGTCTGTCTGTCTATCTGTCTGTCTGTGTGTTACTCAATAACGCAAGAACCACTGGTCGGATTTAAATTAAATTTTGCATGGATGTAGCTGATTTACCATGTTTACATACAGGATACTTTTAATTTCGATATTTTGCACTATTAAAAAATGGCGACCATTTTAGTGACGTCACTACACCCTTTGGTTTCAAAATTTCATAATTCCATATCAAATAAAAAGAGAACGCTAAGAAATAGCAAACTTTTGATGGCACATGTGAGCTTTAAAATTTAATTTCCTATCCGAAAGGTCCGTATCACTTTTCGTGTATCTCCAACGGTTAGCCAGTAAAGCCCACATTTGTGACGTCACTACACCCTTTGGTTTCAAAATTTCATATTTCCATTTCAAATAAAAGAGAACGCTAATAAAAAGCAAGCTTTTGATGGCATACACGAGCCTTAGCATTTAATTTTCTATCCGAAAGGTCCTTGTCACTTTCCGTGTATCTCAAACGGTTAGCGAGTAAAACCTAAATTTGTGCAATAAAACACGGTCAACACCGAGCGATGCAGTATATCTCTCCATATATAAAATGAAAGTTTGTCTGTTTTTTTCTGAACTTCTAAGGAAATTTGAGTTATTTACGCGTTTCAGACTGTTTTATGGCGGATGCGCGCGAAAATATTTTTTATTGTCTGTCTGCCAGTTTGTTTGTTTGTTTGTTTGTTTGTTTGCCTGTGGACAACTTTGTTCCCCTATAACTCGAGAACGTCTGGGTGTATCAACGTAAAATTTGGTACAGATATCCATCAGAGGCACGACACTAATCATTGATGTAACTCTGCTCCGTACCTCTCATGAAATGGGGCCTACCCCCTTAAAACATGCTGAAATAGGCGTAAAAGGACGAGACAAAGCTCACTTTCAGCCCCTCAATGTGAGAGACAAAACTCGCGGGCCCTGAAGGGTCCCCGAAAACCACATTTTAAGGCCCTAAAACCAACCGTTTTTGAGATAATCCCAGAAAACTAAGTTCATTTAATAAGCTAATGAACGAATGTACGCCGGTAACCATGGCAACAGATTCTCAGAGGTCCATCTATTGCTGTAAGACGCAATGCAATTCCATTAATTACATTAGTGTGAAAGTTTGCAAACGGCTAGAAGGTTATCACGGAACCAAATTAAGCTGTAAAATTCATCAATACGTATAATGTGCTTAAGGGGGTCAAGGGGTACTCTAGAACTTGTTCACGCGATTTATACCTGCAGTTGTGGTATGGCAGGTCTATTATATTCCTATCCCTATATATTATTATTATTATTATTAGTAGTAGTAGTATTAGTATTATATTATGGCGTACAACGACGAGACAAATCCCCTCGGTGCCAGAAACAAAACTCGGGGACACTAAAAGTTCGTCGAAAACTACATTATAAGGCTCTAAAACCAACAGTTTCTGAAATATTACCAGAAAACTAATTTAATTTAAATTAATAAACTAATGGAGGAATGCAAATCGGTAACCATGACAACATTATCTCAAGGGGTGACAAACAACTTTTCATCTATTTCTCTAAGAAGCAATGTCACTCCATTTATTACATATCTAAGAAAGTTTGCAAATGGCTATTAGGTTATCGCGGAACCAACTTAGACTGTATAATTCATCAATGCAATTAAGGGGTCAAGGGGTAACCTAGAATTTTTTCATGCAATTTTCACGTGCGCCATATAGTACAGAAGGTCTATTATATCTCCAAACAGCAACATTATTTTCAAAAATTCCTGAATTGAATCAGCATTTTTTGCGGCTTTTAGGAATTTGGGCCATTTGAGGCTAAATAACCTGAATTTTCATGCACCACAAGCCTTTATAATTTATGAAAGGGGTTTCCCTGTGTATGGGGACCTAACACAACGTAGAGGATCAGTTTTTATGTGACGTGTATTGCGTTTCGTCTACAAGAATTTCAATTCTATTTCACGTCAGGAAGTACACGTTAGGTGAATTTAGTTTGAGAACACATTTTAACTAACCTTTTTTTTTTTGTCGACATACGGGTTCATGGTAAGGATAATTTTGTTTGTTACTGTGTGGTAGATATACCCATATTTGGATATCTGGGTGATATGTTGTAGACAATAGAATTGTCTGTCTGTCTTTCCGTGTATCTTTATGTACGCCTATAATTCGTGTTCGGATGCTTGGTGCATCGTAAGTAAAATTAGGTATGGTACCACGAGAGTCAATACACCAATCATTTATTAAACTCTTCATCTTACTTTTCATACAGTAAAAGGGTGGATATAGGGAAAAACTTCTCAAAATACATGATAAAATAGGCAAAATATAAAAATTTTCTTAGAAGGACGACCAAAGCATATGTTGCGCTTCTCAATGTGAGACACAAAATTCTGGAGTCTATAAAGGGTATCCGAAAACCACTTTTTAAGGCCCTTAAATTAACTGTGTGTGTGATATTCCCAGAAAACGAACTTCGTTCTGATAAACTTATGAATGAATGACAAACCACCAACCATTGAAACAGTAGCTCAATTGATAATGTCTGGTGTTAACACCGAACACCGTTCGAAGAACGGGTATTTCTGCTAGTACTAATATATAACAAGATGTTCAGTAAATAATATATAGCCTACTTTCTCCTAAATGCATGGGTATTGTTATAACTCTTTGTCCTTTTCAAGGAGTATGATTGAATGTTGGTTGTAGTAGCTTGTTGAAATACAACGTGCTATAGGGATATTAAACATGAATATGAGGTGCCCTTTGCTAGTGCTACCTCTGTACCAAATTTCGTTCAATTCGGTTTCACCGTATTTGAATTGATAGGAGGAATCGATTTGCACACATACTTGGCCACCATCTGCAAACTATTGGGCTGATGTTCTTGCAGTTTGGTCTGAATATGTTTCCCACATAAAGATATGGTGTTGCAAAATTTGGTAGAGACTAGATTATTAGGTTGGTCGTAATTACATTTTAGCTTTTAACATTTGGGTGCCCGCTTTACGTTTCCGTCAAGATAGCGGTGATATAAAACATGACACTGAGGTGCCCTTTGCTAGTGCTACCTCTGTACCAAATTTCGTTCCATTCGGTTTCACCGTATTCGAATTGATAACGAGAATCGATTTTCACACAAAGATGGCCGCCATCCGCAAAATATTAGGCTGATGACCTATTAGTTTGGTCAAAGGATGCTCCCTCCATAAAGGTATGTTGTTGCTAAATTTGCTAGAGATCGGATGATTAGGCTAATCATAATTTGATTTAAGCTCTGAACATTTGTGTGGCCACCATTACGTTTCCGTCAAGATGGCGGCGATATAAAACATGACAATGACGTGCCCTTTGCTAGTGCTACCTCTGTACCAAATTTCGTTCATTCGGTTCCACCGTGTTCGAATTAATAGGGGGAATCAATTTTGACATAAAGATGGCCGCCATCCGCAAACTATTAGGCTAATGGCCTATTAGATTGGTCAAAGGATGCTCCCTCCATAAAGGTATGTTGTTGCAAAGTTTGGTAGAGATCAGATGGTTATGTTAGTCGTAATTTGATTTAAGCTTTAAACATTCGTGTGGCCGCCATTACGTTTCTGTCAATATGGCGGCGATATAAATCATGACACTGAGATGCCCTTTGCTAGGGCTATCTCTGTACCAAATTTCGTTCCATTCGGTTTCACCGTGTTTGAATTAATAGGGGGAATCGATTTTGACACAAAGATGGCCGCCATCCGCACACTATTAGGCGAATGACCGATTAGATTGGTCAAAGGATGCTCCCTCCATAAAGGTATGCAGTTGCAAAACTTGGTAGAGATCGGATGATTAGGTTAATCGTAATTTGATTTAAGCTTTGAACATTCGTGTGGCCGCCATTACGTTTCAGTCAAGATGGCGGCGATATAAAACATGGCACTGAGGTGCCCTTTGCTAGTGCTACCTCTGTACCAAATTTAGTTCCATTCGGTTCCACCGTGTTCGAATTAATAGGGGGAATCAATTTTGACATAAAGATGGCCGCCACCCGCAAACTATTAGGCTAATAACCTATTAGATTGGTCAAAGGATGCTCCCTCCATAAAGGAATGTTGTTGCAAAGTTTGGTAGAGATCGGATGGTTATGTTAGTCGTAATTTAACTTAAGCTTTGAACATTTGTGTGGCCGCCATTATGTTTCTGTCAAGATGGCGGCGATATAAAACATGACACTGAGGTGCCCTTTGCTAGTGCTACCTCTGTACCAAATTTCGTTCCATTAGGTTCCACCGTGTTCGAATTAATAGGGGAATCAATTTTGACATAAAGATGGCCACCACCCGCAAACTATTAGGCTAATAACCTATTAGATTGGTCAAGGGATGCTCCCTCCATAAAGGAATGTTGTTGCAAAGTTTGGTAGAGATCGGATGGTTATGTTAGTCGTAATTTAACTTAAGCTTTGAACATTTGTGTGGCCGCCATTACGTTTCTGTCAAGATGGCGGCGATATAAAACATGACACTGAGGTACCCATTGCTAGTGCTACCTCTGTACCAAATTTCGTTCATTCGGTTCCACCGTGTTCGAATTAATAGGGGGAATCAATTTTGACATAAAGCTGGCCGCCATCCGCAAACTATTAGGCTAATAACCTATTAGATTGGTCAAAGGATGCTCCCTCCATAAAGGAATGTCGTTGCAAAGTTTGGTAGAGATCGGATGGTTACAAGATGTATAACACAATTTACACTCGCCAAATCAATACTTTACTTTACTAAAAATACTATAGGTACATGTTTCGGAAACTTGATATGTTTCCTTCTTCAGCCCATATGTTGGTGTGAAACATCATATGACATCGAAATCCTAACCAAAAATAAAAATATAGTTCGTACTTTTTCTCTTGTTCTTCATTTGTTGAGCCTGTGTCATTAGACATATTAATGTCAACCATGGAATAAGCACTTATTATTTGAAGTGATGAATGAGTTGCGTAGAAACGTTAAATATTTATTCCTTGCAAGGATGATTGGGTGTGGTGTCAAGAAATGTTGATCAAGTCAGGATATATGTAGGAATTAATCTATTACGGCGGGGGTTGAGGAGGCAGTTTTTTTTTTGTTATTTAAATGATCTGCTAATGTATCAAATAATACGTTAGTCTCAAAGTTAATCTCGTTCAGATTATTGCATTCATTAGATCTCTGATAAGTGTTGTTATGGCCGTAAGAATGCAACATTCATAAGCCTTATTAATAGAGCGTTAAGAATCCCTCCTCTGATCATGAACGGAAGCAAGAAATTGATATTATATATCAAACAGCTAAACTCAATGGTTATAACCACAATTATGTCAGCAGATTAATTTACAAGTTAAAAAATAGACCCTTAACTAAATTACTCAGAGAGGACACATCTAAGAAGACTTTTGCTACCTTCACCTACGTGGATCGAAGTGTGTACACAGTAACCAATATCCTCAAGAAACACAATATGAGCATCGCCTTTAAAACAAATAATTCAAACTTCAACAAATTTTTCAACACAAATAAAGTTAACAGTATTGATAAACATTTAAAATCGGGAATTTATGAGCTCAGATGTAATTTTTGCAAATCAAACTACGCGGGACAAACAGGTAGGAGCATACGCACTCGTTATACTGACAATGTTTCGGCCATAAAGCACAGGAAATTCTCAGCCATGGCGGTACATATGGAAGAAACGGGACATAAGTTCACGGACATAAATAATGATGTCAAAATTTTGCATTACGCATCGAAAGGCAGCTATATGAATGTTTTGGAAAATATTCATATCAACACTTATCAGAGATCTAATGAATGCAATAATCTGAACGAGATTAACTTTGAGACTAACGTATTATTTGATACATTAGCAGATCATTTAAATAACAAAAAAAGAAAACTGCCTCCTCAACCCCCGCCGTAATAGATTAATTCCTACATATATCCTGACTTGATCAACATTTCTTGACACCACACCCAATCATCCTTGCAAGGAATAAATATTTAACGTTTCTACGCAACTTATTCATCACTTCAAATAATAAGTGCTTATTCCATGGTTGACATTAATATGTCTAATGACACAGGTTCAACAAATGAAGAACAAGAGAAAAAGTACGAACTGTATTTTTATTTTTGGTTAGGATTTCGATGTCATATGATGTTTCACACCAACATATGGGCTGAAGAAGGAAACATATCAAGTTTCCGAAACATGTACCTATAGTATTTTAGTAAAGTAAAGTATTGATTTGGCGAGTGTAAATTGTGTTATACATCTTGTAAACATGGTCAATACGGAACCTGGAACGAGTGCGGTTTATATCGGATGCTTATGTTAGTCGTAATTTAACTTAAGCTTTGAACATTTGTGTGCCCGCCATTACGTTTCTGTCAATATGTCGGCGATATAAAACATGACACTGAGATGCCCTTTGCTAGTGCTACCTCTGTACCAAATTTCGTTCCATTCGGTTTCACCGTGTTTGAATTAATAGGGGGAATTGATTTTCACACAAAGATGGCCGTCATCCGCAAACTATTAGGCTAATGACCTAGTCATTTGGTCAAAGGATGCTTCCTCTATAAAGGTATGTTGTTGCAAAATTTGGTAGAGATCGGATGATTAGGTTAATCGTAATTTGATTTAAGCTTTGAACATTTGTGTGGCCGCCATTACGTTTCCGTCAAGATGGCGGCGATATAAACCATGACACTGAGGTGCCTTTTGTTAGTACTACCTCTGTACCAAATTTCGTTCCATTCGGTTGCACCGTGTTCGAATTAATAGGGGGAATCGATTTTCACCCAAAGATGGCCGCCATCCGCAAACTATTACGCTGATGACCTATTAGTTTGGTCAAAGGATGCTCCCTCCATAAAGGTATGTTGTTGCAAAGTTTGGTAGAGATCGGATGGTTATGTTAGTCGTTATTTAACGTAAGCTTTGAACATTTGTGTGGCCGCCATTACGTTTCTGTCAATATGGCGGCGATATAAAGCATGACACCGAGGTGCCTTTTGTTAGTACTACCTCTGTACCAAATTTCGTTCCATTCGGTTGCACCGTGTTCGAATTAATAGGGGGAATCGATTTTCACACAAAGATGGCCGCCATCCGCACACTATTACGCTGATGGCTTATTGGTTTGGTCAAAGGATGCTCGCACCATAAAGGTATGTTGTTGCAAAATTTGGTAGAGATCGGATGATTAGGTTAGTCGTAATTTGATTTAAGCTTTGAACATTTGTGTGGCCGCCATTACGTTTCCGTCAAGATGGCGGCCATATAAAACATGACACTGAGGTGTCCTTTGCTAGTGCTACCTTTGTACCAAATTTCGTTCAATTCGCATTCACCGTGTTCGAATTGATAGGGGGGGACAGACATTCAGAGTACACACACTCACACACACAGACACACACACACACACAGACTCACACACACACATACAAACACACACACACAGACTCACACACACACATACACACACACACAGACAGACACACTTTTTTCGCCCTGTGTTGATCTCATAAGTCTACTTTCATTTTTTGCAAAAATCGAAAGTAGGCTAAAAATGAGGTGTGTTTCTGTCTGTCTGTCTGTGTGTTATTCAATAACGCCAGAACCACTGGTCCGATTTAAATGAAATTTTGCATGGATGTAGCTGATTCACCAGGTTTACATATAGGATACTTTTGATTTCGAAATTTTGCACTATTAAAAATGGCGACCATTTTAGTGACGTCACTACACCCCTTGGTTTCAAAATTTCATATTTCCATATCAAATAACAAGAGAACGGTAGGAAATAGCAAACTTTTGATGGCACATTCGAGCTTTGAAATTTCATTTCCTATCCAAAAGGTCCTTATCACTTTTCGTGTATCTCCAAAGGTTAGCGAATAAAACCGACATTTGTGACGTCACTACACCCTTTGGTTTCAAAATTTCATATTTCCATTTCAAATAAAAGAGAACGCTAGGAAATAGCAAGCTTTTGATGGCATACATGAGCTTTAGCATTTAATTTTCTATCCGAAAGTTCCTTATCACTTTTCGTATATCTCCAACGATTAGCAAGTGAAACCTAAATTTGTGCAATAAATCACAGTCAACACCGAGCGGTGCAGTATATCTCTCTCTATATAAAAAAAAGGTCCTCTCGGCACGCCGGAAGGCGGAGGTAGATTTCACCGGACAAACTTGGGGATAGGCGAAAATAGGCAGAATATGCAGGTTTTCGTAGAAGGATCAGACCTCATTTATTGCGTGAAAGTGGAGATTAATTAACTTTGTTTTTCGTCATTTTATAAATATTTTAAACATTTTATTGTCTTATGATGACGGTACCCTTCTTGTCATTTGGAGTCCATTTTTATACTTGTGGTCACACTGTCCTTATGCAAGGTTTCGACACTGATGTATAACTATGTAACGGTCTGTTACTTCTTCACGCAAAATTATATCTCCCGCAGAGATGTTGGTTGGTTCCTCAGTTTAGGGGCTGCGACAACGTGGTCATGTAACCCCGTGTACTTTGGGTGAGTGTAGAATCTGTCTGATAAACGGTGTGAATTGTGATGGCTGTATTAGTCTGTAATTCAGGTAAGGAATGCAGACGCTCAATTTCAAGCAGTAGTTCCTAATGTTGCTACCAGATACTACCGTCAACGACACCTAGCTGTGAACTTGGCTACTAGATGCCACTGCAGTCAGCAACTCGCAACGAACGTTGGATCCTCCCCTCCAAAGGAAAGCATACTGAGGGATTTTTAGCGCTCTTAGAAAATCCGACGACTTTGGCCGGCTTTGAACCCGCGACCTTGGGCATGCTACCAGTTACGTCACCGAAGCCGCTTCACACTTAGTCAGATGGAAATCTGAATCTGATCTCGCGCAAGTGCGTTGTCATGGCAACGTCTGATGGCTCATCCCTCATCAATTTAGTAGTGTTGCCATGGCAACCACTGATAGCTCTTGGCATTTTCTTATAATTCCGAAATCATTTTTCTCATCCCTTGGCGTAATGGTGGGTCATATCACAAAATCTTACAGACAAAAGTTTTAGGTAATTATTAGGGGAATATTGTCCATTTTGTACGGTTTTGATATTGCGCCTATTAAGAGAGATATGATTAATGCTTCCCGAAAAACCCACTTTTTCCCACCCCTTTGGTCAATGGTTGGTGCTATCAATAAACTTATTGGACATAAATTTTTGGCACTTATCCGACACATATTATGAACTTTGAATGGATTCGATATTTCACGTATTAAGAGAGTTATAGCGAAATTTCACTTTTTCGAAAAAAGCCTCCCATTTTCACCCCCTTCGACCGATTTTGCCCATTAACGAACTCGACCGAGATTTTAAGGGTATACATATTATGTAAAAAATTCAAAGTGATTGGTGCAAAATTACGACAGTTATCGTGTCCACAAGGAACTGATATACATATATATATATATATACATACATAAATTATATATAAACTTTTGAACTGACGGTGTTTTTGGGGTCTGGGGGATGTGAAACGCGAAGATATGTCGAAATTTTCCGGAAGTCGAAACATGGGACCCATTGCAATAGTTAGCTTTCTAATGAAATCTACCTAATGAAAGTTTGTCTGTTTTTCTCTGAATTTCTACGGAAAATTGAGTTGTTACACGTTTCAGACTGTTTTTGATGGATGCGCGCGATTTTTTTTGTCTGTCTGTTTGTTTGTTTGTCTGTGGACAACTTTGTTCCCTTATAACTCGAGAACGGCTGGGTGTATCAACGTAAAATTGGTACAGATATCCATCAGAGGCACGACACTTATCATTGATATATTTCTTCTCCGTACCCCTCATACCCTCCTTAAAATACATGCTGAAATAGGCGTAGAAGGACGAGACAAAGCTTTTTCAGCCCTTCAATGTGAGAGACAAAACTCGGGTACCCGAAAACCACATTTTAAGGCCCTAAGATCAACCGTTTTTGAGATATTACCAGAAAACTAATTTCATTTAATAAACTAATGAACGAAAGCAAGCCAGTAACCATGGCAACAGATTCTCAGAGGTCATCTATTGCTGTAAGACGCAATGCAATTCCATTAATTACATTAGTGTGAAAGTTTGCAAACGGCTAGAAGGATATCACGGAACCAAATTAAGTCGTAAAATTCATCAATACGTATAACGCACTTAAGGGGATCAAGGGGTACTCTAGAATTTTTCAGGCGATTTACACCTGTGGGTGTGATATGGCAGGTCTATTATATTCCTATCCCCATATTATTCATTCATTCATTCATTTATTTCGTATAGGCCATCTATGGACCGCGCCATTCCAACTGTCTCCTACTGGCTTTGATGTTTGCCCAGTACGCCCGCATTCGTTCTCGGTGGACTTCCTTCCGTTCCTGGGTCCAAATCTTTCCCGTTTTCAGCTTCGGTTTTTCTTGGAAACCTTTGCAAGCTTGAAGTTTCCTTTTGAGTGGGGCGCGCTCCTGAATGTCTATTGGTGTAATCCCCACTTCTTTCAGATCTTTATCCAGTTCTATGAACCAGGCCCATTTTGTTTTCCTCTCCTGACAGTAAGTTATGTTGCGGTCGGTCAGTCTCGCTGGGCTCATTCATTTCACATGCCCAAAAAATGGTATCCTTCTCTTCCGGATGACGTTACTTATCTTCTCCACATGAGTATATAATTCATGGTTATGCCGTCTTCTGTATTCCCCATTGACTTTGATGGAACCCAATATCTTTCTTTCTTTCTTTCTTTCTTTCTTTCTTTCTTTGGTCTCCAGTTTCTCGACCAAGCCTTTTTTGTTCATCGTGAGGCATTCAGAAGCATGCAAGACCTCCGGACGGATGACACTGCAGTAATGTTTTAGTTTTGCGTTGAAGGATATTGACCTTTTCTTATAGTTGTCCTTAGTTAAATGGTAGGCCATTTCCATTTTGTTCATGCGTGATTGAATGCTTCTTTCTCTGATAATATCCCTTCCCTGACCCGTCCTGAAAAGAAAAGTACATGGCCATTGACTGCTTTAATAATAAAAAAATAGGTGTTATAATTTCTCTCTATATTATTATTAGTATTATATTATGGCGTACAACGACGAGACAAATCCCCTCGGTGCCAGAAACAAAACTCGGGGGCCCTAAAGGGTCCTCGAAAACTACATTATAAGGCTCTAAATCCAACAGTTTCTGAAATATTCCCAGAAAACTAATGTAATTTAATATAACAAACTAATGAAGGAATGCAAATCGATAACCATGAGAACATTATATCAAGGGGAGGCTTACAACCTTCCTTCTATTTCTGTAAGAAGCAATGTAACTCCATTTATTACATTTCTGTGAAAGTTTGCAAATGGCTATAAGGTTATCAAGGAACTAAAGTAGACTGTACAATTCATCAATGCAATTAAGGGGGTCAAGGGGTAACCTAGAATTTTTTCATGCAATTTTCACGTTCGACATATAGTACAGAAGGTCTATTATATCTCCAAACAGCGACATTATTTTCAAAAATTCTTGAATTGAACCAGCATGTTTTTGCGGCTTTTAGAAATTTGGGCAATTTGAGGCTAAAGAAGCTGAATTTTCATGCACCACAAGCCTTTATAATTTATGAAAGGGGTCTTCCTGTGTATGGGCACCTAGCACATCGTGGAGGGTCAGTTTTTATGTGACGTGTATTGCGTTTCGTCTACAAGGCTTTCAATTATATTTCACGTCAGGAAGTAAAGGTTAGGTGAATTTAGTCTGAGAGCACATTTTAACTATTTTTTTTTTTCGACAAACGGATTCATCGTAAGGATGATTTTGTTTGATACTGTGTGGTAGATATACCCTTATTTGGATATCTGGGTAATATGTTGAAGACAATAGAATTGTCTGTCTTTCTTTGTATCTTTACGTAGCCTACGCCTATAACTCGTGTTCGGATGCTTGGTGCATCGTAAGTAAAATTAGGTATGGTAACCATGAGAGTCAATTCACCAATCATTTATAAAACTTTTCACCGTACTTTTCATACAGTAGAAGGGTGGATATAGAGAAAAACTTCTCAATACATGCCAAAATAGGCGAAATATAAAAATTATCCTAGAAGGACGACCGAAGCAAATGTTGCGCTTCTCAATGCGAGACACAAAATTCGGGAATCTATAAAGGGTCTCCGAAAACTACATTTTAAGGGCCTTAAATTAACCGTGTGAGTGATATTCCCAGAAAACTAACTTTGTTCTGATAAATTTGAAGGAATGACAAACCGCTAACCATTGCAACAGTAGCTCAATTGATAATGTCTGGTGTTAACAACGAACACCGTTCGAAGAACGGGTACTTCTGCTAGTATATAACAAGAAGTTCCGTGAAGAACTATACAGCCTATTTTCATATATCCAAATTATGTTAATTGCCACTATCAACATGCACAATTTCTGTTTGATTGCTGTAATAGATTCGTAGATATTAAGAACCGACTAAATATTTCGGATGGTCGCCATGTTGGATTTTATATATGTAGGTCCTAGAGTTATGTACTGTTACATGCAGATTATTGTGAACGTGTAGTATTCAAACTTCAATCGCATAATTAGGACACAAGAAAAAACAAGGAGATTTTAAAATTTTTCACAGCTGCCATCTTGAGGTTATGGAAACAATTGAAATAAATTAGATGCCAGTGGATTAACATTCGTATAAGGATTTACTGTACCAAGATTCACTGCACTCGGATGGTTAAATTGCGAGAAACGTCCATGTGAATATTTATAATTCGCGTCACCGCCATGTTGGATTTGTGATCACCAGGTTATTTAAAGTCCTATAGGTGAACTTAAGTTCATAGCCCCTATGAACATTAAAAATGCAGTTTGATTGCTAAAATAGATTCGTAGATATTCAGTATCGTCTAAATATTTCGGATGGCCGCCATGTTGGATTGTTAAATGTATAGGCCATAGTGTCATGTACCATTAAAGGAAAATTATTGCGTAGGTTCATTATTCAAACTTTCACTTCGATCGCATGACTACATCACAAGAAATAAAAAGTTAATTTTAAAATTCGCACTGCCGCCATCTTGAGGTTATGTAAACAATTGAACTAAATTAGATACCAGTGGATTACAATGTGTATAAATATTTCCTGTACCAGGTTTCAGTGCGCTTGGAACATTAAATCGCGAGAAAGGTCTATTTAAAATTTTCAAATTCGCTTGGCCGCCATGTTCGTTTTGTAGTTAACCGGTTTTTGAAAGTCTTATAGATGGACTTCCAGTAGTGCCCTTTATCTCCGTACAAAATTTTAGGGAGATACCGCTAATAGTTTCAGAGATATAGAATGCCGGTGAAATATTTCGCACATCCGCCATCTTGTGATTATGTGAACAATTGAACGAAGTTAGATGTCGGTGCATTACAATGTATATAGACATATACTGTACCAAGTTTCATTGCGTTTGGTTGGTCAAATCACGAGAAACGTCTATTTAAAAGTCGCAAATTCGCCTGGCCTCCATGTTGGTTTTGTAGTTACCAGGTTTTCAAAAGTCACATAAGTGAACTTATAGTAGTTCCCTCTATCACCATAGAAAATGTCAGGGTAATATCGGTAATAGTTTCGGAGATATTGAATGCTGGTGAAATATTTCGCACAGCCGCCATGTTGGATTGGTGAGTCGTAACAAAATTTGAAGGGCACGGTCAAGGTTGCCGGGAATAGTTCTATGAACTTTCCGAGTTTCATTGAAATCGCTCCTGCCGTTTAGATTTTATTAGGGGGGGACACACACACGAATCACACACACACACACACACACACACACGCACACACACACGGACAAAAGGTGATCTCATAAGCCTATTTTTTCAAAATTGAAAATAGGCTAAAAATGAGGTGGTGTGTGTCTTTCTGTCTGTCTGTCTGTCTGTCTGTGTGTTACTCAATAACACAAGAACCACTGGTTCTATTTAAATGAAATTTTGCATGGACGTAGCTGATTTATCAGGCTTTCATATAGGCTACTTTTGATTTCGATATTTTTCACTATTTAAAAATGGCGACTATTTTCATATTTCCATTTCAAATAAAAAGAGAACGCTAAGAAATAGAAAACTTTTGATGGCACTACAAGCTTTATAATTTAAATTTCTATCCGAATGGTCCTTATAAATTTTCGTGTATCTCCAACGGTTAGCGAGTAAAACCCACATTTGTGACGTCACTACACCCATTGGTTTCAAAATTCATATTTCCTTCATACTAATATATAACAAGTAGTTCCGTGAAGAACTATACAGCCTATTTCCATATAACCTACTTATGTTAACTGCCACTATCCACATACAAAATTTCAGTTTGATTGCTATAATAGATTCGTAGATATTCAGAGTCGTCTAAATATTTCGGATGGTCGCCATGTTGAATTGTTAAATGTATAGGCCATAGAGGCATGTACCATTGAAGGAAAATTATTGCGTAGGTTCATTATTCAATCTTTCACCTCGATCGCTTGATTACGACACAAGAAATAAAAACTTAATTTTAAAATTCGCACAGCCGCCATCTTGAGGTTATGTAAACAATTGAACTAAATTAGATACCAGTGCATTACAATGTGTATAAACATTTCCTGTACCAGATTTCATTGCGTTTGGAACATTGAATCGCGAGAAAGGTCTATTTAAAATTTTCAAATTCGCTTGGCCGCCATGCTCGTTTTGTAGTTAACCGCTTTTTGAAAGTCTTATAGGTGAACTTCCAATAGTGCCCTTTATCTCCGTATAAAATTTCAGGGTGATACAGCTAATAGTTTCAGAGATATAGAATGGCGGTGAAATATTTCGCTCATCCGCCATCTTGTAGTTATATAAACAATTGAACCAAGTTAGATGTCGGTGCATTACAATGTGTATAAACATATACTGTACCGAGTGTTATTGAGTTTGGTTGGTTAAATCGCGAGAAACGTCCATTTAAAAGTCGCAAATTCGCGTGGCCGCCATGTTGGTTTTGTAATTACCAGTTTTTCAAAAGTCACATAGGTGAACTAGTAGTTCCCTTTATCACCGTAATGAATTCCAGGGTGATAACGGTAATAGTTTCGGAGATATTGAATGCTGGTGAAATATTTCGCACAACCGCCATGTTGGATTGGTGAGACGTAACAAAATTTGAAGGGCACGGTCGACGTCGCCCGGAATAGTACTATGAACTTACCGAGTTTCATTGAAATCGCTCCATCCGTTTGAATGTTATTAGGGGGGACACACACACACCTCACACACACAAACACACACACACGCACACACACACACGGACAAAAGGATGATCTCATAAGCCTATTTTTTCAAAATTGAAAATAGGCTAAAAATGAGGTGGTGTGTGTCTTTTTGTCTGTCTGTCTGTCTGTCTGTGTGTTACTCAATAACACAAGAACCACTCGTTCGATTTAAATGAAATTTCGCATGGACGTAGCTGATTTATCAGGCTTACATATAGGCTACTTTTGATTTCGATATATTGCACTATTTAAAAATGGCGACTATTTTCATACTTCCATTTCAAATAAAAAAGAGAACGCTAAGAAATAGCAAACTCTTGATGGCACTAAAAGCTTTAAAATTTAATTTTCTATCCGAAAGGTCCTTATCAATTTTCGTGTATCTCCAACAGGTCGCGAGTAAAATCTAAATATGTCTTATAAAACACGGTCAACGCCGAGCGATGTTAGTCTATGTTACTCTCTACATGAACTGTTTTATTTATAGAGGTATTTTCTGGGGTTCGAAACAAGACGTGATTTTGAGTCTAATTTTATACTCTTTGTGCCGGTTATTGTATGTGAGTATTTGGATCTTTACGCTGTTTCACAATGTTATAGGGCTTTCTACTTTGCACGGTAGTCCGCAAATAGACCACAAGAGCCCGCTGATGAACCATTTCGGAGTTACTAGGCGTAATCTCGCACAAGACACTGCATAAACTTAGAAATTTTTTCTGTGATTAATTTGTTTTTGTTATTATTACTTGGGATGATTGAAGTTTGTTCCGTTACTGTTACTCATTATCATGACATGGTACGTACTTTCCGCAATATTACTTATTGCGGATATGATAATTGCTATCAAGTTTGATGTATTTTTTATCATAATGTTTATATGTTTAAATATAGTATGAAGAGTTGAAGACGTTAAACGATAGGTGTTCAATATTTAAGACTGGTTATTTAACTTTTACTACATAGAAGCTGATATTTATTTCCAATATTTATACGCACTTTCTCACCTACAAAGCGGAGGCAACAGGCTTTTCTCCGGGTACTCCGGTTTTCCCTGTCACAATTTCATTCCAGCAACAATCTCCACTATCATTTCATTTCATCTGTCATTCATTTAATCATGGCCCCAGGGGAGTGCGACAGGCTTCGGCAGCCGGCACAGTTCATATCCTCGCTGTTAGATGGGGATTTCATTCATTCCATTCCCTGACCCGGTCGGTCGACTGAAAGCAGTCTAAGGATTTTCACTTTCCTACCACTGATTAATAATTTGGTGAGTGAAAATGCATGTAGTCTACACATGTAGTTGGTAACATGGAAATAACATAACTACATTAGGAATGTGTGATTATATATATTAATGAATAGGCCAGCAAGTACTAAAAGCCGTTCGAAGAACGGGTATTTCAGCTAGTAAACTAATATTTATTTACCTAAAAATCCTAGGCCTAATTATAACAAACCCGGCAAGTTGCGCTAGTTTACAATTAACTTCTGTAACTAAAATAGTGTAGCCCACAATTTTTTTTATCTTATCCCACATATTCGTAGACATAGAAGATTAGAAAGAAGCTTGTAGTTTGACGTGACCGTTAATCTCGCGATTATGAGCCACGGGACCTTCTTCTTTACGTGGAATAGAAACCACAGGGCGTGATATTTCACTTCGGAAATCTCACATGCACTGACGGGCACTGCATGTGGCTAGAGACAAGCAGCTTGACCATTACACTTTCACACCCCCCATATATAAGATTAATATTCTTAGTCTAAAGGATCCGATGATAATCGACGATCGAAACTAGTCGCCCAAGTGTATTAATAAATCTCGTGGTTTTTTTTTATCAGGTTTAGGGAATAACACCTGTAACAATTTGGGTACAATCGTGTTAACCGACTGAAAATCATTTGCTAAGGCAACACTAAGCAAGTAGTTCTGTGAAGAACTAAACAGCCTATTTTCATATATCCAATTTATGTTATTTGCCTCTATCAACATACAAAATTTCAGTTTGATTGCAGTATTAGATTCGTAGATATCGAGAACCCACTAAATATTGCGGATGGTCGCCATGTTGGATTTTTATATATGTAGGTCTAAGAGTTATGTACTGTTACATGAAGATTATTGTGTACGTGTAGTATTCAAACTTCAATCGCATGATTAGGACACAAGAAGTAAAAACGAGATTTTAAAATTTCGCACACCTGCCATCTTGTGGTTATGGAAACAATTGAAATAAATTAGATGCCAGTGGATTAACATTTGTATAAGGACTTACTGTACCAAGTGTCACTGCACCCGGATGGTTAAATTGCGAGAAACGAACATGTGAATATTTATATTTCGCGTCGCCGCCATGTTGGATTTGTGATCACCGGGTTATTGAAAGTCCTATAGGTGAACTTATGTTCATAGCCCCTAAGAACATTAAAAAAATCAGTTTGATTGCTGTAATAGATTCGTAGATATTGAGATCCATCTAAATATTTCGGATGGTCGCCATGATGGATTGTTATATGTATAGGCCACAAAGTCATGTACCATGAAAGGAACATGATTGCGTAGGTTCATTATTCTAACTTTCACTTTGATCGTATGATTACGACACAAGAAATAAAAACTTAATTTTAAAATTCGCACAGCCGCCATCCTGAGGTTATGCAAACAATTGAACTAAATTTGATACCAGTGCATTACAATGTATATAGACATTTCCTGTACCAGATTTCATTGCATTTGGATCATTAAATCGCGAGAAAGGGCTGTTTAAAATTTTCAACTTCGCTTGGCCGCCATATTCGTTTTGTAGTTAACCGGTTTTTGAAAGTCTTATAGACGAAATTCAAGTGGTGCCCTTTATCTACATACAAAATTTCAGGGTGATACCGCTATTAGTTTCAGAGATATAGAATGCCGGTGAAATATTTCGCACAGCCGCAATCTTGAGGTTATATAAACAATTGAACGAAGTTAGACGTCGGTGCATTACAATGTGTATAAACATATACTGTACCAAGTTTCATTGCGTTTGGTTGGTTAAATCGCGAGAAACATCTATATAAAAGTCGCAACTTCGCTTGGCCACCATGTTGGTTTTGTAGTGACCAGGTTTTCAAAAGTCACATAGGTGAACTTCTAGTAGTTTCCTTTATCACCGTACAAAGTTTCAGGGTGATATCGGTAATAGTTTCGGAGATATTGAATGCTGGTGAAATATTTCGCACAGCCGCCATCTTGGATTAGTGAGACGTAACAAAATTTGAAGGGTTCGATCAAGGTCTTCCGGAATAGTGCTATGAACTTACCAAGTTTCATTGAAATCGCTCCAACCATTTACAGCTTATTAGGGGGGGGACACACACCATCACACACACACGCACACACAGACAGACACGTGGACAAAAGGTGATCTCATAAGCCTTTTTTTTTTTCATAAAATGAAAATAGGCTAAAAATGGGTTCTAACACGATTAAACTTTGATGTAGTAAATGTCTTTCAAAAGGCTTTAAAATTTACGACGTTCATGCTAACTTTTAACTTTTTAAAACTTCCCGGGTGAGAACCACCGGACCCAACCCTTCTTCCGGTTATCCCTGCCTCCCTAATAAATTGCTGACCCTGGAGGATTCATAACGCTCTTTATTTTGGGCGTAGTGATCCTTTGTGGTTCCATTTATTAGACTGACGCTCGTATGCCTGTGTCCACGTCTCGTCAAATTGCAGCATACTTGCAGGAATACGTCTCCTTCGTTGAGATATCTCTATACGTGGGTTAATTTTCTACAGTAGCTTAATTAATGTGCGTGTTTAGAATTGTATTTTGTGTTTAGCTGAAGTCCTTACGGATTCCTCCACACAACTGAGTGGTAGCTTATTTGATGGAATGATGAGCCCAACGTGGCGAATGCTGGTATTAATTAGTCGACCATTACTGTATAATCTACAGAGTATTTACAATAGAAGCTGCTCAAGCTGATTCACGTAAAATGTGAGTAATGATAGAGTGACGAGCTCTTATGAACTACGTCTTTTGTGGGACTCAGCTGTGGGTCGAGTGACCCAGAATACAAGGGAAAACGCCCAGTGACTGGCCAATCATACAGTAGCAATAATAATAATAATAATGATAATAATAATAATAATAATATCGTATGGCCTTGGGTGCCGGGTGCAAGCTTTGTTATTTGACACACAAAGGGTAGCTGGCATGTCAAATTTCGTTGTTCCTTGAAGAATTATGAAAGTCAAGGAGGTTAGATATCTTAGCTCCTTGAACACTATAGCGCTTTCTAGTAGAGAAATGAGGAACTTTGTGTTGGCGGAAACTCCCGAGATTAATTTTGACATTATGAACACGGCCTACTGAATTCAAATGCGTTCTTTGGCATGCCAACATAGTATGGCATAGTGTCGTAATAATTGCCGCCTTTCAAAAAAAAACTTACCACGGCCAGGAGCGAACCTGCAAGCTTGAGGTTAGTAGACCGACACGTTGACCACTCACCCACCGTGGCAAGCTCATACAGTAGTTAACATAAATAACAAGTAGGAGTCCACGCAGCACGACCTGCTTTGGATGAGACGGTGCGGCTACATAACGGCGAGCAAGAGGGGTAATAATCTCAAAGAATAACTTCGTTGGCGGCAAGGCCTTGCATTTTGGACCTTCGGCCCGATTGCGTGGAAATGTAGGAAAATTAGAAAATGATATTCTAGGCAATGCTGACACCATCACGTGGTTATGAAAGCCGGACGTCCTCGGAAATGGAAAATATCTTACAGCTGTAAATACATTATTTAACTTATTGAAAAGGATAAAACGGGTTATTATAGATAATTTTCCGTAGAATTGAATTAGACCATCAGTTGATATTTTACCAATTATTATATACATTTGGGCCCCATTTTTTTCAAAAACCAAAAACATTTAATAACATCAAAACGGTGTGAGATATCAAAATATGACACGAGGCAGAAAAGTTGCAAATTACTGAGATCTTATGCCTGTATATATAACTTTGTCGATAGGACCGACGGTTTCCGAAATATAACGATTCGAAGAAAACGTATGAAATTCAGGACCCCAAAAATAGAAAACGATGAGAGATATCAAAACATCATGTGGAATAGAAAAGTTGCCAATCACCGAGATCTTACACCAGTAGATTTAAGTTTTCTCGATAGGACCGACGGTTTCCGAGATATAACAATTCGAAAAAAAGGATGCTATTCCGGGCCCCAAAAAAAAATGGTGAGAGATATCAAAAAATCAAAAGAGTTAAAAAAGTTTCTAATCACTGAGAACATACACCTGTAGATTTAACTTAGTTTGATACGAATACCGTTTCACAGATATAACGAATCGAAAAAAAAGAAGAAATTCAGGGTCCAAGAAAATGAAAACGGTAAGAGATACCTAAAATCATAAGGGATAAAAAAGATTCTAATCACTGCGATATTACTCCTGTAAATTTAACTTGTATCGTGACGACCAACCGTTTCCGAGATACAACGATTCAAAAAAGAATGAGATTCAGGGCCCCAGAAAATGAAAACGGTGAGAGATATCAAAACATCACAAGAGTTAAAAAAAGTTGCTAATCACTGAGATCATACACCTGAACGTTTTACTTTTTTCGATACGACCAACCGTTTCCCAGATATAACGATTCGAATAAAAAGGAAGAAATTCAGGGCCACAGAAAATCTAAACGGTGAGATATATCAAAAAATCGTTTTGTGTAAAAAAGATGCATACCGCGAAGATCTCACACCTGTACATATAACGTTTTTCGATACTACCAACCGTTTCCGAGATGTATCGATTCCAAAAAAAAGGTTGAATTTCAGGGCCCCCAAAAATGATCCGGCCCTGCACAGTTATTAACGCCCGACAATAGATTTTCTGACAGGGTCTCTTTCCCCGCTCCAAATTTTAGCTCGATATGTTGAAAATTGCGACCTGTACTTCGCTAAACCCAAAAATGTCACGCACAGGGCCCCAAAAAACGAAAACGGTGAGAGATATCAAAATATCGTTTTGAGTAAAAAAGTTACATACCGCGGAGATTTTACACCTGTACATTTAACGTTTTCCGATACGACCAACCGTTTCCGAGATATATTGATTCAAAAAAAAAGTTTGAAATTTAGAGCCCCCCAAAAAGATCCGGCCCTGCACCTTTTTTAACGCCCGACAATAGGTTTTCTCACAAGGTCTATCTCTTTCACCACTCCAAATTTCAGCTCGATATCTTGAAAATTGCGACCTGTACTTCGCTAAATCCATAAATGTCACGCACAATGGACATCTTCAGGGCCCCAAAAAACGAAAACGGTGAGAGATATCAAAAAATCGTTATGAGTAAAAAAAGTTGCATACCGCGGAGATCTTACACCTGTTCATTTAACGTTTTTCGATACTACCAGCCGTTTCCGAGATATATCGATTCAAAAATAAAGTTTGATATTCAGGGCCCCAAAAAAGGGTCCAGCCCTGCACCGATTTTAACGCCCAACAACATGGTTCCTCACAGGCCCTAAATCTTTCACCGTACCAAATTTCAGCTCAATATCTTGAAAATTGCGACCTGTACTTCGCTAAACCCAAAAATGTAACGCACAATGGACATTTTCGGGGCCCCAAAAAAAGAAAACGCTGAGATATATCAAAAAATCGATTTGAGTAAATAAGTTGCATACCGCGGAGATCTTACACCTGCACATTTGACGTTTTTCGATACGACCAACCGTTTCCGAGATATATCGATTCCAGAAAAAGTTTGAAATTCAGGGCCCCCAAAAAAGATCCTGCCCTGCACCGTTTTTAACGCCCGACAATAGGTTTCCTCACAGGGTCTAACTGTTTCACCGCTCCAAATTTCAGCTCGATATCTTGAAAATTGCGAACTGTACTTCGCTAAACCCAAAAATGTCACGCACAATGGACATTTTCGAGGCCCCACAAATAAAAGAAAACGGTAAGAAATATCAAAAATCGTTTTTTGTAAAAAAAAAGTTGCATACCGCGGAGATTTTACACCTGCACATTTGACGTTTTTCGATACGACCAACCGTTTCCGAGATATATCGATTCCAAAAAAGTTTGAAATTCAGGGCCCCCAAAAAAGGTCCGGCCCTGCACCGTTTTAACGCCCGACAATAGCCTTCCTCACAAGGTCTATCTGTTTCACCGCTCCAAATTTCAGCTCGATATCTTGAAAATTGCGAACTGTACTTCGCTAAACCCAAAAGTGTCACGCACACTGGAAATTTTCAGCCCCCCCCCCCAAAAAAAAAACGGTGAGAGATATCAAAAATCGTTTTGTGTAAAAATGATGCATACCGCGGAGATCTTACACCTGTACATTTAACGTTTTTCGATAGGTCCAACCCTTTCCGAGATACATCGATAAAAAAAAATTGAAATTCAGGGCCCCCAAAATAGATCCGGCCCTGCACCGTTTTTAACGCCCAAACAGGTTTCCTCACAGGGTCCAACTCTTTCACCGTTCCAAATTTCAGCTCGATATCTTGAAAATTGTGACCTGTACTTCGCTAAACCCAAAAATGTGACGCACAATGGACATTTTCAGGGCCCCAAAAAACGAAAACGGTGTGAGATATCAAAAAATCGTTTTGAGTAAAAAAGTTGCATACCTCGGAGATCTTACACCTGTACATTTAACGTTTTTCGATACGACCAACTGTTTCCGAGATATAGCGATTCCAAAAAAAAGTTTGAAATTCAGGGCCCCCAAAAAAGATCCGGCCCTACACCGTTTTAAACGCCCGACAACAGGTTTGCTCACAGGGTCCAACTCTTTCACCACACCAAATTTCAGTTCGATATCTTGAAAATTGCGACCTGTACTTCGCTAAACCCAAATATGTCACGCACAATGGACATTTTCAGGGCCCAAAAAAAAAAACGGTGAGAGATATCAAAAAATCGTTTTGAGTAAAAAAGTTGGATACCTCGGAGATCTTACACCTGTACATTTAACGTTTTTCGATACGACCAACCGCTTCCTAGATATATTGGTTCCAAAAAAAGGGATACAATTCAGGGCCCCCAAAAAAGGTCGGGCCCTGCACCGATTTTAACGCCCAACAATAGGGTTCGTCACAGGCCCTAACTCTTACACTGTACCAAATTTCAGCTTGATATCTTGAAAATTGCGACCTGTACTTTGCTAAACGCAAAAACGTCACATACATACATACATACATACATACAGACAGACTTTTTCCAACATACCACGGCTATATGAAAGCCTATAGGATCTTTAGATCCGGCTTTCATAACAAGCTACTTCTTAACCAATAGCATAGGATCTAACGCAAATCGTACAGCGGTTAACAGAACAGGGAACTACCACTTTCCTGGGAAATATGGATTGTGCTTTTATCCTTAAAACATAAGGAAACTCTTTTAGAGTATCTTAACAGCACTCATGTTCTGTAATGGATCAGCCATGTCACAGGAAGCAGAGATGAACATGGCTACTTCCTGACAATCCTTAGAAGGAGCTTGCTTCCTTTCATAAAACCAACAACTGAGCTCACTTAAACTTAATAACAATAAACATCTCTCCCAGAGAGTGGCCATAGCCCTTAAGACTTTTACAAGTCGAACTCAATTCCAACATTTTCCTCATACTGCAATAGCAAAATAAAGAGATTTAAAAGTTAAATCTCAGGGAAAAGGCAGTCTCTGGTTTGACATTAGACGAGAGAAGGTACAATAAGCCGATCTTGGCACAGGGGCTAATGTGCAAGATGGCCGGCCGCCGCGCACAACTCCCCTATGTTATTCTTATGGATGGAGAGTCATAGCTGGCACAGGGGCTAATGTGCAAGATGGCCGCCGCGCCCTGAGACCGTGGATGACGTCACAGGGAGAGATCGGCCGTGTATCGTCGATAAATGGAATAATCATTATTATGATTAATCTATTATTATTATTATTATTATTATTATTATTATCAGGTAACTATTGATTGATCATGTACAATGAAGACCAGCCTTATATTGCCCACCTCGTGGTGTAGCGGCAAGTAATCTTAGGCATGGATTTCATTTCTGGCTCTGCTAAGAAATTTAATTCTGGTCTCAGGACTGGAACGGGGTACACTCAGACTTGTGAAGCAAAACTGAGAAGAGGTGGGTTTGATTCCTACCTCAGCCATTTTTTAAGTCGTTTTCTGTGGTTTCGCACTTCTACTCCAGGCAAATGCCAAGAGGTACCGTAACTGTAGGCCTTGGCTGTCTCTTTCCCAGTCCTTATATGAATTACAAATACACACACTAATACAGTCATCACAATCATACAAGTTATCAGACAAATTCCAACACTCAACCAAGTACACGGGACTAAATGATCACGATGTCGATGTCCCTCAACTGAAACAACAGCTACTAATGTAATATTTATATTTGCCTCGTGGTGTAGCGGCTAGTAATCTTGGCTGTTACTGTTTAGGCCTGGATTTCATTCCAGGCTCTGCTAAGAAATTTAATTCTGGTCTCAGGACTGGAAAGGGATACAGTCAGCCTCGTGAGGCAAAACTGAGAAGAGGTGGGTTTAATTCCTACCTCAGCTATTTTGGAAGTCGTTTTCTGTGGTTTCCCACTTCTACTCCAGGCAAACGCCGGGATATATCTTAACTGTAGGCCTTGGTTGCCTCTTTCCCGGTCATTATCTGAATTACAAATACACACGCTAATACAGCCATCACAAACATACAAGTTATCACACAAATTCCAACACTCAACCAAGTACACGGGACTAAATGATCACGATGTCGAAGTCCCTCAACTGAAACAACAGCAACTAATGTAATATTTATGTTCGCCTCGTGGTGTAGCGGCTAGTAATCTTGGCTGTTACTGCTTAGGCCTGGATTTCATTCCTGGCTCTGCTAAGAAATTTAATTCTGGTCTCAGGACTGGAAAGGGGTACACTTAGCATTGTGAGGCAAAACTGAGGAGAGGTGGGTTTGATTCCAACCTCAGCCATTTTGGAAGTCATTTTCTGTGGTTTCCCACGTCTACACCAGGCAAACGCCGCGGATATATCTAAACTGAAGGCCTTGACCGCCTCCTTTCTAATCCTCATCTGAATCACATGTACACACACTCTTACAACCATCACAATAGCACAGGTTATCAAGGTGTTTTAGCATATTCTAACTAAACACAAGAGATAGGTTGGTAGAACACAAACTATGACACCCAAGACTAGCAAGCTTAGTTATTAAATAAAGGGTTAAAGATAAGAACTGTAGGGGTAGACCGAGGTTAGAATATGATAAACAGATTGCCTTGAAAGTAGGCTGTGGTAGTAATGTCGAGATGATAAGATTAGCTCAGGACAGAGAGGTATGGAGAACTGCATCGTACCATTCAAAGACTAAAGACTCAAACGCACATTATTTATTACGGGTAGATAGGGTAACAAATGACGACGAGTGTAAAGTTTTTTTTGGCGACTGCAAATGAAGAGAAGATATAGGTTGGTAGCACACATACTAAGACTCCCAAGACTAGCAAGCTAAGTTATGAAATAAAGGGTTAAAGATAAGAACTGTAGGGGTAGACCACGGTTAGAATATGTTAAACAGATTGCCTTGAATGTAGGTTGTGGTAGTTATGTAGAGATGAAACTATTAGCTCAGGACAGAGAGGTATGGAGAACCGCATCAAACCATTCAAAGACTAAAGACTCAAACACACATTATGTATTATGGGTAGATAGTAGTCTTGTGTAGTTCGCGAACGAACTAGTTCGGAAGAGCGGGTCCCACAGACGAACTACCGAACTAGTTCCCAGATCCCTCGCTTGTTAGTTCGTTCGCTCTTTTTCCTCTGACCGACTTGTAGCAGCGCGAGAGCGCGGGTCCGCCGTAGTTCGTCAGCTCGTCACGTCCCCCAGGACCTTCTATAATACCGGACCTGACACTAGCGGCGGGACAGATGAAAGATGGCTGTCGCTGTTGGTGATTACATGCTTTGTTTATAAGTTGAGTCGTTTTGTTTACGATGTGATAGTGGTATGAATTTCGGTTAGCAATCGTCTCCTTTGATTATCTGTGCTTATTGATTATTGCTTAATGATATTACACGTTCGTGTAAGTAAATGTCTGCATTAGTACTTCATAAATACGAGATACCGGTGACTTCTGTTACGCTTGTGATACCATCACTATTGCCAATCAGAGGGTAAGTTTGGCCTATATATTATTCTATTTAGGGTTTATAAATTATTAGTAATGGTAATTCATTATGAGCAAGCATAGTAATAATTAACGTATTCCAATTTAAGTCCTAAGAAGATTTGAAAATTGATTACCGTACGTATGAACATAACCTACTTTTTAAATTGACTGCAGTGTTCTCTCATCCAATTATACGCCTGCTAGTTCAAGGATATCAATCTTATCACGTACTTGGTGTGGATCCCGTTTTAATAAACTACCAGTAGGCTTACTCATGCATAGGCTATGCTAAAATTGTGGTGATATGCCTTGAAACTGTTGTGTGACTGGTTGCAAATCCAATTATTATAAAGATAAGCCATTGGTGCCTATTTTCTAATTTCCTATCAGGGGAATTCAACCCACACCCAACTTCACGGAGCTGATGACCAAGAAGTCACAAGCCCATAAAATGAATTAACAGCAGACAAGATCACGTCATGATGTTATTTTTTGTGTTGGGTTGGATTCTGACACACGTCATGCGTTTGACAGAGTGCCATTTAATCTCATGAATAGGAATGAATGAATACGACTAACCTACTTGTTGACGGATTTACAGAAGGCAGTCGTGACCTTATGATAGGAATTACCTAGGCATTTATCTTCAGTATGTGTGGGACCCCTTGGTAAACCACTTGCTGGGTGGCTACGCGGAGAATCGAACCCAACATTTACCGGTTTACCTCAAAGGCTGTGTGTACCCCGTTCATACCCTTAGACTAGAATTAAGATTTTTTACAGTCAGGAATCAAACTTGGACCCCAGAAGTGATAACCAAGAACTACACCACCTGGTTGGTCACATTTATTTTTAAGGATAATATGTCTGTCTGTTAGGTAGTCAGCCCGAAGGCTGGTTGGATCCTCAAAAGGCACTGCCGTTAGGTTATGTGGGTAGATACCCACAAAAACCCAAGGCAGAGCTATATTGAGGCGTACTAAGCAAGAAGAGGAGTGAGGTAGATTATCATTGCTTTCCTCATTGAGTCAGTACAGCAGTACTAACCCTATGAGTAGAACCTTTCACAGCATCCACAGACACTTACTGTGCCCTGAATGTCATTGCTAAGCACCACCCATACCTTAGTAGCTTCCATATAATCACAGCCAAGAGTGAGACTGAGACATCGGTGATACTCTAGCCTGTGACAACACACACTGACTGTGCCCTGAAAGTCATTACTAAGCTCCAACCATACCTCAGTAGCTTCCATACAATCAGAGCCATGAGTGAGACTGAGACATTGGTGATACTCTAGCCTGTGCCAACAGACACTGACTGTGCCCTGAATGTCATTACTAAGCACCACCCATACCTCAGTAGCTTCCATATAATCACAGCCAAGAGTGAGACTGAGACATCGGTGATACTCTAGCCTGTGCCAACACACACTGACTGTGCCCTGAAAGTCATTACTAAGCACCACCCATATCTCAGTAGCTTCCATACAATCACAGCCTTGAGTGAGACTGAGACATTGGTGATACTCTAGCCTGTGCCAACAGACACTGACTGTGCCCTGAATGTCATTACTAAGCACCACCTATACCTCAGTAGTTTCCATATAATCACAGTCAAGAGTGAGACTGAGACATCGGTGAAAAGCCTCATTTTACTCTAGCCTGTACCAACAGAAAAATGCAAATGTACTGCATTCATCAAGAGATGGCAAACAGGCCCAGAATAATAGGTAACTTACTAAAAAGAGATTGAAATTCCTACAGGAACATATACAACTCCCCCCAGGGGCTCACATCTAGTGGGACGTGGGTTGGCGACCACGGGGCCCCAGCTGAGTCCGGCATTGCTTCCACTTACTTTTGCCGGGCTCCTCTCCGTCTTCTTTCCTGTCGACTTCACTTGGTCAACTCTTGCTCTCTCCCGACCCCGACGGTATTAGGGTATCCGAGGCCTAGGGAGTCTCTTCCTTTCCCGCCTTAATTGGCCCTTGTCCCATCTTTTCTGATACCCTCCTTCTGTGAGGGGTCAGCCTTCTTTTTCTTTTCCTGTTATCTCCTGCCTTCTGCTCAAGGCCCTCAAGGAGGTAGGGTTATGTAGCCCCACCACTTCTGGTGCACCCTAGATATTGCTACACCCTCAGGGGCTCACGGCGGGTGAGTTCGAGAGTTGGCGACCCCGAGGGATTCTTGAGCTGGGTCCGGTTTTCCCTCTTTATCCATTACCTGTGGGGCGGACCCTCTCCTCTTTCACTTTCCTATCTGACTTTTATGGCTCTCCTTCCTTCCAAGTCCCTCAATCCGCATTCCTCGAGGGTCGAGGGCATTTATTTTCCTCCTGTCCTTTATTTGCCTTGTTCTCCTTTTGTTTTCCATTTCTTCTCCTAGTACAGTATATAAGTTAGTAGTTTTAGTTATAGTTTACATTTCATTATCAGCTTCACCATCACCCAAACCATTAAGGGCCGATAACCTAACTGTTAGGCCCCTTAAGACAACAATTATCATCAACATCATCATTTACAACTTTCCCTGTTCACTCAGCCAAGATATTCTACAGATCTCTCCTGTGGGCCTCAACATTATTTTATTTTATTCCTTTCCTGATGGAACTCCGGTAGTACCTTATTTTAACTCCCGGGGCACCTCCCCATGCCTGTCCCTTACACAGCTACACACACTACTACAATAATCACGTAATTGGAGGAATTCAACCCAAACCCAACTGCACGGGGCTGATGACCAAGATGTCCCAAGCCCATAAAATGGATTAACAGCAGACAAAATCACGTCATGATGTTATTTTGTGTTGTGTTGGATTCTGACCCACGTCATGCGTTTAATGTCCGACCACCAACTACGGCGGCCATCTTGGATTGCAGTGTCAGGTCCGGTAGTATAGAAGGTCCTGCGTCCCCACTCATTGCACAATCACATGCGCTTCGTTCAGTCAGTTCAGTTGATTGAGTGAATCTATCGTTAGTGGCAAGATTGTCAAGTTTTGGCGCGGCGATTGTCAATGTTGGTTTATAATAATAACAGTAGCCTATAAAACACTACTAGTGCTAACACGTTAATAGGTAATAACTACCTTATATTTGTTATGTAATCCAGTGGCGGTTCATAAATTGAAGTTACTGATAGTTAACTGATTTAGATGTGGGGATAATTCCACAGTTTTATTTAACTTAGTCATTTTGGATTATTTGAAAATATGTCCAATTATTTAGAAAATCGGCGAACTGGAATAACATTACCATTTTAATGAACTGGTTGATAAAAGTTTGGTGCTTTTCAGTCGGTCAACACGAATGTACCCTAACATAGCTGGGTTATACCCCAATCCTGAAATAAATCACATGAGATCAATAAATACATGTATTTTATGAATGTATTTCAGGATTGAGGCATAACCCAGCTCTGTTTGGGTACATTCGTGTTGACCGACTGAAAAGCACCGAACTTCTGTTTACTTAGGCAACACTGAAAAGTGGCTTCAAACCCACAATGAACTGGTTGATATTTATTTTTCTCGATACATGGTGATACAACTACTTTTGCCTGTTTTTAAGAAATGAACATTATTAAGATGATTCACAAAGAAAAGCGAACTTCTATGGACAAACACTCGGAACTAAAAAACCTATTCCTCCCATTCATGCCATAAAGATAATGTTCCCAACGGTTTCAGAGCCGGCAAATAATGAATATCACGAAGCAAGTGAGAAATGAAACGAAAATGGGGGGGGGGGGGTACGTCTTATCATCACCTAGTGACAAGTAGGAAATGGAATCGGATGTTGGTATACGCGAAAAATGATGATAATTGTTGTTTTAAGGGGCCTAACATCTAGGTTATCGGCCCCACGCGAGAAAGAAAATAAAGAGAATAATAAGTGTATGCTTCTACGAACACATCGTCCATACTGTTATTCCTTTAGGTACGGTACCGGTATTTCACCAATGATAAAAAATGACGACTTTTGGCTTTTTAAACAATAGAAAGAGAAATTGTCTCAGAAGGAAAGACATGTACCCTAATTAAAAGGATGGCCAACAATAGAGTGAGATGGAAGAAGTTTGTAGCTACCCTATGTTCCTACAAGGAATAAAAGGAAATAAGGAAGGAATAAGGAATTTCACTAATGTTTCAATACTCATATTTTTGTATTTTTTTTATCTTCGAATATCAAAATGCAAAACACATTACTACACACGCAACATGTCAATATCTAATACACGAACTGCACGTGCAGCGAGCATAGTAACTTAACAGTACCCTACAGTATTGCTTGAAACGAGAGCAATGTGGATGAGCAATCACTGGTGACGAGTGATGAGTGGTGACAGACTGCTATAACAAACAAAGAGCGCGTGTAGTGGTGGTAGCAAGGCGAGCGAACGATCCGTCTTCGAGATGGGAACTAACGAACTAAAAGAGCGAACTAGTTCGCTAAGGAGCTGCGAACTAACCTGATCGCTCCCAGCCGCGAACTTTTATGCGCAAGACTACTAGATAGGGTAACAAATAATGACGAGGGTAAAGAGAAATGTTCTTTTGTTGGCGACCGATCACGGCTCCATCTAATATGCAAAAACAAGAACCATCATGACCCAACTCCAGCGTGTGTGTCAATTATGCAGTCATTGTAGTGGTAGGTTCTTTTTCATGCCATGAATCTATGACATGGGTCCGTCGGCTTTACTTCCCCTCCGAAGGAAGGCATACTGAAGGATTTTAACGCTCTTAAAAATCCGACGACTTCGAGCAGGTTTGAACCCGCAATCTTGGGCATAGCAGTTCGGCATGCAACCGAGTACGTTACCGATCACGGCTCCATCTAATATGCAAAAACAAGAACCATCATGACCCAACTCCAGCGTGTGTGTCAATTATGCAGTAATACCAGATTTGCACGAAGAGACTGAGATCAATACGTGAATATGCAAACATGTGATAATGTTATAATACGTTACATTAGAAGTAGTAGAAAGAAGAATTATACCCAAAATACTCGGTCCAGTAAAAACTGCAGAATTCTGGAAATCAAGAAGTAATGATGAAATATATCGAAACATAGAAAACATCAGAAACAATACGGAAGAAGAGATTGCTATTTTTTGGACATGTGTACAGGATGGATGACAGTAGGTTAACCTAACAGATCTTCACATTCCTGTGGAACAAGAAGTCGACAACAACCTAGGTACAAGAAGTCAAAAAGGATTTGGGAAGAAACAATATCAGAGAAGAAGATACACCACAGAGAGATATTTTTAGGCAAGAAGTGCTAAAAATGGAAGGATTCCAAGAGAGGAAGGGAAAGAAAAACCGGCTCAAAATGGTCCGAGGAAAGTAAGAGGAAACATAGTGAGATGATGAAGGAATACTGGAGGAAGAAGAAGGAACAGCAAAAGACAAAGCATTGAAATTGGCTCGTGATCCCTAGACGACCGAAAATAAAATAATAATAATAATAATAATACGTTACATGGCTATTTGGCTGCAATTATTAAACTATTTAAACATCAAATGTGGAACGAGAGAACTTTTAGGGCCAACATCGTAGGACTCGAGGTGGCGTGGATTTTTGCTGCCCTTCAAAAATCCGGCTTCCTCAGCCGGGAATAGAACCCGTGATGTTTGAGTCATAACTTGAACACACTACCAATGCTCCACAGAGCAAACATTCAGACAAATGCTTGCGTGTCAGAAGTTCGTCCATACAAGCTTGCATGTTTGCCCTTTGATTCCTGTTTGTTGGCTATCAGATTGTATACTGATGACCATCGCCCTCATTAACGTCTATTAAAAATGCAATATTTCATCAATATGAATCACGGCCTGTTATTCTCACAGACATAGCGACTCCTTTTTCAGTTCGAGCACATCACAACTCAATAGTGTATGTAGTTCAAGATACTCTGTCTACAATTTTGAAAGTCGTTTGTAGCAAAAGTTAGAAACGTTTAAAAAAGGCGTAAAAACCATAAATACGTGTTACATTGTATGTGTCTCTGTGTGTCCACTGAAGGGATATTTCATGTTTTTGTCTTTCCTGCTGTACGGAAAGTTTGTCTGTCATAGGGAAACAAACTTCGGGCACGCATACTCATAACATTCTCTGCAGATAAAAGGCAGAAAACCTTGGTGTTACGCCCCTTTGACCAGCATAATCTCCAATTGGCAAAATTCGTTAACGTATATAACCCTTCACCATAAAAGATTGCATGCTTCTTATCATGTTATAAAGCCCATTGACTGTGATTAAAAATTAAAAATAGGCCTCTGGCCAAAGATACGCAACGGACAGATATAGCGGTTCGCTGTTCAGTCAGTTCAAAGTGTCAGCAGTTCGTACAGTATAGAATATACTGAGTTTTGTGTTTTGAAAGCTCGTCTGTAATTATGGATGTGTGCACATCGCTGAAGCCTCTCTTCATCGTCTCCAGACTGTTCGGAGTGGCTGCCATCAACTACGTCACTTTGCGTCGCTCAATATTGGTCAGCGTATATTCTGTCGTCATCCTGGTTAGTAGTATAACGTGCATAGTGAGCATGATTATCATAGAGAAATCTTACACCTTCATGCCTCTGGTTCTGTATATCCCGTACATCTTACACATTAGTTCTATCTCCGTCACCACAATCGCAGCTGTACTTCAGCGAATGACGAACACTGGAAGAAACATGGGCGAACTGATGAGATCATTAGAAGAGATAGATTGTATTTTACAATGTGACAAAAGTCCTAAGCATAAGAAAATATATCTATGTTCAATAATACTTATGGCTTTCCTGTTACTTTTTGTAATATTCACCATGTACTTTGATCTTAGTCGAAGGACTTCATTCTTACGTATCGGATTTTACATCGCCACCTACATCAATTACTTGATAACCTTACAGTTTGTTGTGCTCGTTTCTATTATCAAACACAGATTCCAAGTCCTCAACACTGAACTGGAGAGAATATATAACGGTAATCGTATCTCACTTACTGAACAATCAACAGTTAGTAAGCCTGGCTTTGATAATGTAAGACGTTCAGGTGCTATTAATGACCTAAGGCTGTTTAAGGTTTGTGCTCCGAAGCATTATGTAACGTTAAGTGACCTTCAAGCCTTGGATAATATGTTCAAGATTTATTTCCTGTTATGTCAAGCGGGGCAAAACATTAACGATGCCTTCGGGTTAATTTCGCTTTTCACCTCAATTCACTGCTTCGTGGTGATTGTTGCTAGTCTCATCACCATTATCATGTCTTTCAATGCGTATGTTTTCAAGCTGAACATTACTATTTTGAGTTTTGTCATCAGGCTCGTCCTGACTGTGTTCCACCTCATGATGTTCGTGGAACCGTGTCAGTCCGCGCTGAATGAGGCTGCTCAGACAAAGCCTCTAGTATTTAAGTTACTACAACGATATCCCAGGAGTGAGACACTGAAGACGTTCTCTACACAACTTCTCAGCGTGAGACTCGAACTGAGTGCTTGTGGTTATTTCAGTCTGGACAGAACACTCACTGCTACAATCATCAGCGCGTCTGCCACGTATTTGATCATTCTTCTGCAGTTCATCATTTCCGTCCGCTAAAGTATTCTAACCCTCTTACATGGCAGGTTTATGTTTAGCTCTGGAAAGTATGTGATGCTGTAAGAGAAGGGGAGTGAGTGTCAAGGCCGCCGCGTGAGTCCAAACCAATATATGGTGAACCCATGGTCGGATGTTGACAAATGAGGTGTCGTTGGACTCGAGCTGCCGCCCTCTTTGCTATGGACCACTCGTTATATTAAAAAAAAATCGAAAATATTTAATTTTGAAAATAGGCGATAGTTTAAAAACCAAACATGATAGAACGTTGTGCCATGGTTGAAACGAACGGCGTTTATGTCCTTTATTTTTTATAATAAAACTTTTTTATTTTTATGTTTTTTTGAAAACAGTCCAGTTTTGAAATTCCTATATCCTGGAAACTAGGACATTTACAAATACGTTCGTTTGACATAAATGAAAGGTCCCTACCCTCTCTACCACCAAAATAAATTTCAAGTCTCTAGAATAACAAGAAGTTCCGTGAAGAACTATACAGCCTACTTTTCATGCCAATGATTATTCTACAGTATATGAACCTATCTAGAATAATGACAAAATTAAGTTGGTAATATCGAAATATCAAATTAGTTCAAAATATACCTGGTATAATGTAGCCTAATAGAGCACTACAGTTGGCAGCCCTGGTGACTGAATATATTCTTAGTTCCATCTCTTAAGGTACAAAATACAAAATTAGGTTGAAGTCCAATGGACGTTACATGCAGTTAGACACTGGATCTATCAGCACGCGTAAAAGCATGTTGCCAACAATACCATGCGTGTGTTGGTTAGAAATAATCTGAAATATTATGATATCTTGTTGTGCCAATTTTGGATGAAATCCATTTGTTAGTATAGAAGTTACATGTATTTTAAAATTGGACATATCAGCAGGCATAGAATCATGTTGGCAGCACTGCCTCGTATTAATTACTCCAAATTAATCTACAATGTCAGGTGCTATACGTGTGCAAAGTATAGAGCTGTTGGCTTGCATACTTTCTGATATATTGATATTAGGGTTAAAAAAATATAGACAGAATTTACTAACAGTTGGCAGCCCTGATTGCTCTTAACAATACTTACAGTCATATCTGTTGTGGTACACATAGCACATATGAAATTTGGTTGAAATCCAACTGATAGTATCGAAGTTACGTGTATTTAAAAATTGGTACTATCAGCAGGCTTATAATCATGTTGGTAGAACTGACGTATATAAGTTACTCCAAATTAAGCTAAAATGTCAGAATATACGTGTGCGTAGTTTAAAGCTGTTGGCTTGCATACTTTCTGATATATTGGCATTTGGATAAAAAAGAGAGAGCAATTATTAACAGTTGGCAGCCTTGGTGGCTCCTGAGAATAAGCTCAATCATATCTGTTTATGTACAGATATTACATACAAAATTTGGTTGAAATCCAATTGATAGTGTAGAAGTTATATGCATTTAAACATTGGACCTATCAGAAGGCTTAAAATTATTTTGGCAACACTGACATTGTTGGCCTCCTGGAAATTAAACTGAAATAGTATTATCTGCATGTGTACCAATTTTGGAATAGCTCCCATGCATACTTTGCGAGATATCCAACATGGAGCTCAAATTTCTAGTGCGTTTTTTCAGCAGTTGGTAGCACTGACATCATTTTCAAATATGGACGTGAGATATTCCGGTGCCCCTCTTTACTCATACTAAATTTGGTTTTGATTGCTGCTGCCATTTAGGAGATGATAGGGGGGGGGGGGGGAAGACACACACAGCCAGACAGACAGACACACATTTTCCCGGATCGATCTCATAAGTCTACTTTTCCTCATTTTTGCAAAATGTGAAAAGTAGGCTAAAAATGGTAGTAGTGTGGTACAGGCAGTACAGACAGTATACGGTACCATCTTTTACAGACAGTTCTGCTTAGTCTCCTACTTTCACATAAACTTTGCCGATATCTCCCGAACGCATGATCGGATTTTAACGAACGAGGTATTGTTGGCATTGGGATGACGTCCTCTTTGCTAAGAATATGTGTTTTTTTGAAAATGTTTGTTTTTTGGATTGGCGCTATTTTGGAAACGGTGAATTTTGGAAAAAAGTTTGTTTGAGGTTAATGAAAGGTGGGTATGCCCTCTAGGTGGACAGCAAGTTTCATGTGTCTAGGAGGAAAAGAAAATGGTAGCCTACTTTCTGGCGAACATTGGCGATAATTGGCGAACGGATGGTCGGATTTTGACAAATGAGGTGTCGTTGGACTCGAGCTGACGGGCGGTTTGCTCTAGACCACGTATTATATTTTTTATATGTTTTTGAAAAATTTTTCTTTTGGGAAGTAGGTGATACTGTAGTTTGAAAACCAAACTTGATAGAACGTTGTCCAATAGTTCAAACAAATGGTCTGTATGACCTTTATTTTTTTATAATAAAACTTTTTATTTTCTGAGATTTTTTGAAAACACTTAAATTTTGAATTTTTTATATTTTGGAAACTAGGAATTTTACAAAAGAGTTTGTTTGACATAAATGAAAGGTTTCTTCCCTCTCTACCATGGAAATAAATGTCAAGTTTCTAGAACAAAAAACTATACCTTTTGAAACTTTTTATTATTTTTTATTTATAAAATAAAGAGTGTTTGTAGACAGAGAGCCGGTAGCGCTTGACGTATGTTACAACGATGACTGGCCATGGTGAATACAGCAAATGCCTATTTCGAGGGGGGCGAAAAAAAGATAGAACGAGGGGTCGCTTTCTGATATTTTTCCTATGACAGATGAATGAAGGCGAATATTTAGAAAATCCCTCATGGAGATTTCGGTGACCGTGCCCGGAAGAAATGAATTGCTATTTTGACGGGATGGCGGGGCAGCTTATGACGGTTGGTTATGTGATATTTGCTGCGACGGTTGAAGGCGAATATTTGAAAATGTGTGCTAGGATTTGTTTAACCTCAAGGGGATCTTTAACGTTTTAGTCAACGGTATGAGCGAGGCCGCTCTCTGACACAGCAGACAGTTGTAGGATATGACCAAATGATTCTTGGACGTGGAGAACGTATGTGGTGAACATGGTTATGTATTGAGGATGGCCACTTGCTAATGATTATTATTATTACAGTAAAATGTTTAAGACACACACGTTTTGATTGCTAACACACATAATCCTGCTCGCTGAACTCTGAATACAGCAGTTTGGCGGTTTGGTGACAGCAACTGCTGATAACACAGAAATGTCTACGTCAGCAGGAAGTGCGATATCAGCTTACTTGCCTCGTGGTGGCTAGCAGGTGTGCTGTTTAAGCAGAGACCGCCATTTTGGTTCTGAGACAGTAGGACTACCGATGTATAAGAGGCAGCCATTTTGGTTCCTTATTAAAATCATGAAACTAGTATAAGGTACGCGAATCTTATCGTGTTTGAGGAATGTGGAGAGGCGTGGGAACATGTGTGTGAGAGAGAGAGAGAGAGACAGACAGAGACAGAGAACCTTTGAAGGTCAAAACGCTGAGAAAATGCAACTTTTTCTGTTGCTAAGCAGACTTATAAGGTTTGTGTTAGTAATGCACTGACAGGACCAGCAAATAGACGTATACAGTTGAGCTCTGAACTGAACTTTGGAAGAGAAAGCCTCTTTGTTTTCGGTAAGTACCTATGAATGATTATATTAATAATGTCATGTGTTTTAGATCCCTTAGTTGGGGGGTAGTTAGGGCTAAAACACTTGTGTCACTGTACTAATTTGGAAGGTAGTTCCTAGGAGAGAGTAGCTTCCCGTAGCTGGGAGAGCTTACTAGTGTAGTGTGTTGTTTAGTGTTTAAACGCTAAGGGGTGTTCCTGCAAAGATGCAAGTGTTGATTAGGGGATGGACCTCTAAATGCAGGCTACTATACCGGCCCGCCAGCTGGACGGAATGAGTCATACAGTAGGCGTGCTTATGTCAGCGACTCGGCGTTATGTAGTCGAGTCGCGTGCGGGAAGCACAATGAAGTCTGACCAAGCAATTACTGGCTACTATGGTCACGGTCAATCGTGACGAGAGTCAGGAAGGGTATGAGGATGTAAAGAGGCGTGTAATTATCAATACAAGTGTAATTTACTGACCATGTGTTTATTGGTCAGTGAGTGTGAATTTGTAAGTCCCTCTTAGGGGAATGTAAGCAATGATACAAGTAGAGTGTACAAGATTATGAGTGGGTGTTTACAGAATAAAGGATTCTGAGCACTTTGCTGATTCTCACCTGATGATGCAGCTGGAACAGACGTCGGCTAGGGCCTTCGGCGACGCACACTGTATAGCAGATAATGGCTCCAAAAAGGACTCCATTCTTATAGTTCTCGGCGTTGCGTGGTCAGCATTCCGTTGACGTAGCTGCCCCAGTTAGTTGTTGTGTAGATGTTTATGTTATGTGTCGCAAGTAGTTGGCTAACCTCCCAAGCTGGGTGGCCGCCTCTTGCTGTGTAAAGATAATGTTCTGGTCTTATGATGTTGCCAGTTGGGGTGGTTTTAGTAAAAGATGGGGGGTGGCTTTCAGGGGGTACAGCCCCCCGGGCCTGTACACATGCTAAAGAACCTTAAATGTGTAGTTATTGATTAGGTAATTAATGATTTTTATTTATTTATTAATTTATTTGCAGATAACCGGTATACCTTACATGTATGAGATACAAGAAACCATTGCACTTTTGAGCCCACTAGAAGGAAACAGCAACAAGCCAGTGCAAGTGAAGGTGAGATTATTTTTTAAACTAACTTGTTTCATTTTTTGTTTGTTATTAGATTATTTTATTTTATGAAATGCATGTATTAACCTGAATTTAGGTATTTATAGCGGTTTATTTTATTTATTTTTAGAAACTTGGAAAGAAAATCCCTACCGCCGTAGGGCGAGACGCACTAGAGCGAAACCATTGCCAAAGGGTGAACTATTTAAAACTCAGGTAAGCCTAACATAAAATGCTATTCCATTTTGCCGCTACTGAAAACTCTTACACAAAAAATTCATTACCTGTACATGACTGGGACAATGATTGATTTCTTGATTAATGGCTATGTATTGGCAAAAGGTACAAGACCATATTGGGTGTTGACCGGGAAAAGTACAAGGCCATATTGGATTTTCTAAAAACAAAAAATTAAATTTAATTTATGGGCGGTTCCCTATGAACTCAACGAATATCCACAGGTTTGAACATGATAATCTGGACAAAAGGACATGACATTCATTAATTTTTGTTTATATATTGGTTAAAGGGGATGTAAATGATTGCAGTTTATAAAAAGAAAATAAGTACATGGGTTACTGTTAGTGCCGACATACAGCTTATTATTAAATATTTTTTGATGGTGTTTTGATATACTAATGCCAATTAACGTTAACGTTTTATTTACAAGTATTGATTGATTGATTGATTGAGTGATTGTTTTTCTTAGGTGTGGTCATGCGCCATTAACATAGTGAACAGACAGTGAAAAAAACATACATTGTGCTTTAAAGTACTCTGTGCAACGTTAATAACTTACAATAAGAAAAAGTTTTATTATAACACATGGCGTTAGTACTGCGCCCGAATTCCTCTAGAGCACAGTCCCAAATCCACGCAGATGGTTAAAGGATCGTGGGAATGTCAACACCCGGCTAAGAGTTGAACAACTCCCACCGGACTGATGACTAAGGAACCCTAGGAACACACATATGCATCTCTAACTATACTACAAACTAGTTGCATACAGTACAGAAAAAAGAATTAAATAGAAGTAGAGCACTAACGAGCAACTCGGCTCTCGGGCATTAAGATAAATTGTCTATCAGCTGTCTGCATCTAGCTAGCGGTATCGTTCTAGTGTAATTAAGCGTTGAATCGAGAATTAGTTCTAAAAAACCTTGCAAGAATAAAATATGCTTGCCATTTATTGACAATATAAACAACATAACAAATTATGTTCCCTTCACCACGAATAAAAATTAGAAATGAAATATTTATGCCTCACTTAGGTTAGATGCGCTTGATGAGTGTCTTTCTTGCATCCTTACACATATATGAAATGTATCTCTTGCTCTAAGATATTTAAATTGTTTAAATTGTTAAATTGTTTAAACTTATGACAGTAATATCTGTCCTACTTGTTCACTGAAGTTATGCTTTAACGTTCATCATAACAAACACACTCCCTACTTAATGCAATCGTTAAAGTATTCTAACTAAAATCTCAAGCTTTTAAATGCAATCAAAGAATTGGTTATTAATGATAATAATACAGTATTTATATTTCATACATAATCGCGACCCGCACGATATCATAACAACTGTCTCTAATTTATTAGAGTTCATTCCACTACTTTCCTCCTGTCTCACCATCTTTCTACGTATATCACAATCCTTCTTCGTATCTCACACAATAAAACTGGTCAAATAGGTATTTATGTGTCAATTCCATGTGAATCATGAATACAAACAATGAAGTTAATATCTCATCACTAAAGTATACAACTCCGGTATCTCATAAATTAATAATTAAACAAACTTACAATGCACGACTGTTCAGATAAGCTCTCCAACCAAGTATCGAGTGTGTGTGTGGCATTGACGCTCACGTCTCACACTCCTATCTTCTCCAAATACAAAATACGACTTCTCTTAATCTCCATAAAATATTACAAAACTTTTCCACATAAACTCACGTTGCTTATCATCGCGTTACTGTTACGCCTTCATAATACAAATGCATTTCATTAACATTTCTTCCCTTAGCACATTCACAAAACTTCTACCGTTCCATATCAACTACTTTCATCAAAGTATGATATTTAGTATTCCTACTAGAAATCACAAATACAATAACGTTCACGAATACGGTACACCTCTTCGTACAAACTCCTCTATCGATTATACATTACGTGCTATGTTCAAATACTTCCTTGTTACAATTTCTCGCTTAACTCTGAATTTCAAGTCTGCTTGTGTCTGTTATAAAAAAAACAATGACCTTCCCTCACGATTCTGTTCACAATAAATTCTAATATCTTTCCTTCCATCTCACAGTTTCATTTATGATAAATATTCATTCATAACATTCTAAAATATCGTTTCTTACTCAGTTATGCCTTCAACTATCGCATACTGTTCTTCTCCGTAAAATAAAATTCTGGGTTTTACAATGTCAATACTTTCCTTGCATACTGGAGTTCCTTCAATGCCAATATTGAATACTCCTGTCAACAATTTCGTTTTGTACATAACATTTCGTTTCTGAGATGAATAAACTCTTTACTTATAGGATTCTCTGTCCTTCCTTCCTCTACTTCAAATTATAACTTACTTTCTTTCGTCAAACACATGCTATACTCTTTCTCTAATACATTATTTATTTATTTATTTATCACAAAGTTATGCTTCATTTCTCATGTTTCAATACATATATAATTGTTCTTCATTATTACTACAACTTTATGGAATTCTCCGATGTTACAACAAATCTACGGAATATACGTTCGCAATCGCAACGAAATCGTTCTAAGAAACATTTTAACGCCCTAAAATGACAACGAAAAATACTATCGATGTCTAAGATCATCGACCAAGCCTTCAAAATACGTCGTAGTAACGTATGAAAATAACTATTGCAATTACTAAAAACTTACTAAAACTTTCAAGACAATACAATAAAATAGGTTATAAATGCAAATATGTTGGTCAACAATCTGGAATAACGTGTACAAGTTCTAACTACAGATGTGAAAAATGCACTTGTCTACCTTCTCTTTGAGATCGCTGGTGACAGACCTGATGACGCCTGTGTCCTCGGAATCTCGCCATGTGGTTTCTGGAATGCAACGTGCTCCTACAAACTGGCTGCATTATGTCATCTCTGCTATGACTGGACTTTAATGAAGGTGAACGGCCTGGGTCGATGTTACCAAACAGGTTTCCAGCTGGGTCCTCGCCTGCCGACCTGCTTCCCTCGTTCATGACGGTGACACGTTCTCGCCGCAGCCCTGGTAGCCTCACGTCCTCCAGTCACGGATTCCTCGCTGTCTCCATCACGAATCCGCTCGTCTTCTTCTTCTCAGATCTAGATGTTTTTTGAAGTCGGTAGTTCACAGTGTGCCTTCCATCACAAGTAACCACCTCCATGTCGTGAATTTCTCTCGTAGTAGCTTGCAACGTTATGTGAGCGAAAACTGCGGTGTTCTGCAGCTCGCTGTCCATACTGCTATGCCATCCTGGTCATTTCTGGTTCTCACCGGTTTAGCATAGTTCTACTTTCCCAACATGATGAATTTAAAACATCATTCTCACTACGAAATAATGTGTAGTCGTAGTTCTTCCCCTCCGACCTGAAGTTTTATCCATTCTTGTGTAGATTGATAAATTCTTAATAGTTTAGGTCTCACTTCTTCAGACTTTCTTCCTGCGTAGTTACGTGTTCGATGTTCAGTTTGTAACTTTCCAAAATTCTATCTCGTCGTAGATTTCTTCCTTAAATGCAGTGAATAACTTATTTCTTAATACTGTTGATTTATAATGCTTAATTCTGCGTTTCCATGACTTGTTGCTTCATCTCGAAATCTCTGGTTCACAAAGACCTTTGTCTATACTTTTCGAAGAGTGAATATAATTACGTCTTGTCTCCTCGACGGTCCAAATAGAAAGAGCCTCGACTCCTAGCGTCTCCTAGCCTCCTCGCTCAGATTTCCCCCGCAAATCTGGTCAACTAGCCTCCAACCTCCATGAATATTGTCAAATCCATACATAACTTCTCTCTCAGTCATTAAATTAAAAATCCGTTTTGCCAGTTAAATTTATTTTCCTCTGCTGGTGAATACAATATGTAGCACTCTTATAAAATATTAAAATAAAGATTTTAATATTTATTCCTTCCTTAGTATTCAAACTATTTTCTTATTGGTTCTCGCCTAAAAGTGGCGCGCTTCTGACACGGGCTCGTTCCCCCACCCTTGATACTGGCGTGTGTCTGACCTCAGGTCAACCTTCCCTCTCCCTCTTGGATCAAAAACTGGTTTCTCGCAGCGAACCTCGCTAAAAGTGTCGATTTCCAGGACAGTACTTCTTTCATTTACTCTTGGATAAAAATTACCAGATCATAAAATCTCCATTATTTCTTGAAATAAAAATATTTCTTTCGGCGAAAATTTTTCCAAATGCTTATATAATCCTACTCTTCCATCCAGACTGCAAATTTAGTCAAAAATTCCAAATTTAAAATATGCCATTTTTCTGAGGTGGTCCTCGGTTCGTACCTCGTCCTGACTTCTCCTCTCTACTGGACATGATTTCGAGCGCAGTACCAAATACAACAAGTGAGCAAGTTGGTTTACCACGTGGGTTAAATTTAAAATCAGAACATGATCGTTGGTTAACATTTGAATCCTGGCCTGTAGGCTTTTTGTCAGCACATAAACTTGCAAAAGCCGTTTTTTTTTACTTGAACCGAGAAGATGTGGTGCGCTGTGTGTTTTGTCGTATTGAACTTTCACACTGGGAAGAAGGGGATGATCCCTTTAGAGGCCATTTGCGATGGTCTCCATGTTGTCCTTACACGCTTGGAAAACAAGTGGGTAACATACCCGTGTATCCATTTTACCGAACCACAAGGCCATTGGCAGCTACTTACGTTAATGAATCACAAATAATAATAATAATAATAATATTGATTTATTACCCGCCAACAACGGTAGTGACGATATATGTGGTCCATATGCCATAGACAGTGTTGAATTGGCATGTGCTTTTGAAAAATTGGGAGTTTGCAAGACTAGAGCACACCCAGAGTACAGGTCTGTTGAAAAACGTTTAGAATCTTATAAGAATGTCTGGCTATTAATCTGAAAACACCTTACCAAACAGCTAAGTGAAGCTGGATTTTTTTATACTGGTGAAGGGGATAAAACAATATGTTTTCATTGTGGATTTGCTTTAAAGGGTTGGCAAATGACTGATGACCCTTTTGTGGAACACGCTCGTTGGTTATCTAACTGTAAATGCATGGTGTTGCTTAAATGTCAGGAATTTGTGAACACTATTCGTAAAGAAAACGTGATTTCAGTACAAGACATAAAAGTGCCTTTAGAGTTAGAACACGCGGAGCAAATACATGAGGCTGAAAAAAAAGACTTGTCTCACGAACAAATACAAAAGTGTGACCAACAATTATGTAAAATTTGTTATCAAGATGAACTAGGTATTATATTTTTGCCTTGTGGACACATGATAGCATGTGTCAAGTGTGCATTAGAACTTAACACTTGTGCTATATGCAGAAAAGTAGTATCTGCTACAGTTAGGGCATTTCTCGCTTAAATAGTATAATTTATTAGCAATGCATAGTGCAAAGTACCTATATGCACAATATTATTACAAGCTGTTGTAGTGTGAAATAGATATGCTTTGGTTTTGCTTATAGACTACTTCAATGATTGTTTTGAATGCTGTGGGACAATCATGTAGCTGAAGCTCAGCGAATTGCCAACGCATATTCCATTCCGCATTATCAAGATTCAGAAATTGAAATGGTGATCGTGTACTTTGTGTATGTGAAAACTTTGAGAAATTTCTGCCTACACGGTTTAATGATATGTCGGAGTGTGTTTTTGATGAAGTGAATAATGCTGTGCAACCTGTACACTTAATTTATGAAGGTTTTAAAAACAATAGGTGCATGGTTCGTTTTAAATAAATAAAAAAACAAATGTGAAATAATAATGGAAAATATAAGTGATGACAATGGACTGAAAGAAAAATATGTGTATAGAATAATAATGTTTTAGTTTTTAGTATTGTCTTAAAGAATATTATCCAGAAACCAAAAAAAATGCATATAACGTTTTGTAAATAAATGCAAAATGATGTTCCAATGCTGTTTTATTTTATACAAAGTTAGAATATTTAACATTGCAGAGTATACTTGATTATGACAATAGATGCAACTGAATACGGCCTTTTCTCTCTTTCCAATAGTCTGTTATAGTTTTTAAACACAAGGCTTGTTATAGATTTTTTATAGCAATGTCCATTCACTGTTGTTTTCGAAAACTGGGGAAGCCGCAATGGTTTTATAGGCATACAACACCTTATTGTTATTACTATTTAGTCATTTTGATCCTCTTGCAATACTACCTTTTTGCATATCAAGAGCAGATGACCTAGTTGTTCCACTCCTTAAAATGACAAAATCAACACTACCTCTTGCATAGTGTGTGATGTTGAAGGCTCTTGCGACGTGAAAGATGGATTAAACATAACTTTTAGAACAGGGGTTAAACATTGCTCATTAATCAATCCATTATTTTGAGTAGCAATATGGCTTTCTTGATCTTTTTGTGGACGGCAACTGTGTTTTATGCAGTACACTACATTGATGATCACTGACACTTAGAATCTCACTATTTATACTTTTTAGGTCACCACGACAATGTTTGGAGCGTTGTTTTGAACAACGCCAAATAACAGTTCCATTTTTATTGGTTCGTTTCACAATATATGAATATCCTTTATAGTGAAGTTAGGTTAGGTTAGGTGAAGTTAGGTTAGGTTAGGTTAGGTTAGTGAGCTGAGGTTAAGTATTTAAATAGTTCCTCTCTTTCAAATACTTTCCAACACAAAGAAAAAATCCACTAAATACATTGACAAAAATAACTTGTCAAATAAGCCAATACAAAAGCCAATACAAAAGCCAACACAAAAAGCCAACTTAAAAAGCCAACACAAAAGCCAACACAAAAAGCCAACACAAAAAGCCAACACAAAACAGCCAACACATAAGCAAATATATAAGTTTATTGTAGTCACTCCATCAGCAAAACAGTAGTAACCTTTGTAGTGTGAACATCGTACTGACAGGTCCGTTACTACTCTGGAACTTACTACAACCAACAAAGGTTGGCAACGTGCACTCTATCAAGGCTACTCTTACAACTATAATCGTCAGAATGCGAATCTAATAATATTCAGGCGATGCTCAAAAGCGAGGTCAACAAAATGTCGAGGCAATCTGAAATGTAAGAATGGAAAGGTTTTTAGTGAGAGAGTTCATCAATGTAGTGCTCCAAACGAACCACGGTTGCTGTTTACAAACAATTATCAAAATGCTAAAAAACAAGTTCATTAAAACGATAATGCGGCTATAAATAGTGCAGTGTTTGTTCAAAAGGACTTATCATGTCCTCAAAAAGTCATGTTAAGACAGTTGTCAACGTCCAAGAAACCTTTAACACTATCAAAATCAACGCAGACTATTAATAAAGTGGTATTGCAAGAGGACCATAAAGGACTATATAGTAATAGTGATGATGGTCATGATAATGATGATCATGATGATGATAATGGTGATGATGATGATCATGATAATGTTAATGCTTTGTTTACACCTAAAAATTCATTTGTTAAATTTGTATACTGGCACAATCCCAATAAGCTCGTCCAGCGGCTACAGTTGTTGCATACTTTACAACAAGCCGGGCATACCGGTCAGGAATGGGAAATCAAAGAAATTGAACAAAAGCTTCGTTGTGCAGAAATAATTGTGTAATGGGTCTACCACTTTGCGACCACTTTTACCCCCACTCCCTGTTCTTATATTTGCTTATTTGCTTTCACTTTTACCAGAACTCTTTGGATCCATATTTGCTCTCATATTAAACTATTATTCTTATTACCAAGTTGACTTTACTAGAGCTTAGTCTATGCTTGACAGTTGATATGGAATATCAGTGACTAGGTATGGTAAGCCTTATGCATACTATAAAGGATATTCATATATTGTGAAACGAACCAATAAAAATGGAACTGTTATTTGGCGTTGTTCAAAACAACGTTCCAAACATTGTCGTGGTGACCTAAAAAGAAAAAAATAGTGAGATTTTAGGTGTCAGTGATCATCAATGTTGTGTACTGCATGAAACACAGTTGCCGTCCACAAAATAATCAAGAAAACCATATTGCTTCTCAAAATAATGGATTGATTAATGAGCAATGTTTAACCCCTGTTCTAAAAGTTATGTTTAATCCATCTTCCACGTCGCAAGAGCCATCAACATCACACACTATGCAAGAGGTAGTTTTGATGTTGTCATTTAAGGAATGGAACAACTAGGTCATCTGCTCTTGATATGCAAAAAGGTAGTATTGCAAGAGGATCAAAATGACTTAATAGTAATAACAATACGGTGTTTTATGCCTATAAAACCATTGCGGCTTCCCCAGTTTTCGAAAACAACAGTGAATGGACCATGCTATAACAATATCTATAACAAGCCTTGTGTTTAAAAATTATAACATACTGTTGGAAAGAGAGAAAAAGTCGTATTCAGTTGCATCTATTGTCATAATCAGGTATACTCTGCAATGTTAAATATTCTAACTTAGTATAAAATAAAACAGCATTGTATCATCATTTTGCATTTATTTACAAACTTTATATATATTTTTTTGGTTTCATCATAATATTTTTTAAGACAATACTAAAAACTAAAACATTATTATTCTATACACATATTTTTCTTTCAGTCCATTGCCATCACTTATATTTTCCATTATTATTTCACATTTGTTTTTTATTTAATTAAAACGAATCATGCACCTATTGTTTTTAAAACCTTCATAAATTAAGTGTACAGGTTGCACAGCATTATTCACTTCATCAAAAACACACTCAGACATATCATTAAACCGTGTGGGCAGAAATTTCTCAAAGTTTTCACATACACAAAGTACACGATCACCATATGCTGTTTTCAATTTCTGAATCTTGATAATGCAGAATGGAATATGCATTGGCAATTCGCTGAGCTTCTTTGTTTCTAAGCCACATGATTGTCCCACAGCATTCAAAACATTCATTGTAGTAGTCTATAAACAAAACAAAAGCATATCTATTACACACTACAACAGCTTGTAATAATATTGTGCATATAGGTATTTTGCACTATGCATTGCTAATAAATTATATTATTTATGCAAGAAATGCCCTAACTGTAGCAGATACTACTTTTCTGCATATAGCACAAGTGTTAAGTTCTAATGCACACTTGACACATGCTATCATGTGCACACAAGGCAAAAAATACAACACCTAGTTCATCTTGATAACAAATTTTACATAATTGTTGGTCACACTTTTGTATCTGTTCGTGAGACAAGTCTTTTTTTTCAGCCTCATGTATTTGCTCCACGTGTTCTAACTCTAAAGGCACTTTTATGTCTTGTACTGCAATCACGTTTTCTTTACGAATAGTGTTCACAAATTCCTGACCTTTAAGCAACACCATGTATTTACAGTTAGGTAACCAATGAGCGTGTTCCTCAAAAGGGTCATCAGTCATTGGCCAATCCTTTAAAGCAAATCCACAATGAAAACATATTGTTTTATCCCCTTCACCAGTATAAAAAATCCAGCTTCACTTAGCTGTTTGGTAAGGTGTTTTCAGATTAATGGCCAGACATTCTTATAAGATTCTAAACGTTTTTCAACAGACCTGTACTCTGGGTGTGCTAGTGCTTTAGTCTTGCTAACTCCAAATTTCTCAAAAGCACATGCCAATTCAACACTGTCTATGGCATATGGACCACATATATCAACACTACCGTTGTTGGCTGGAAATACATTATTATTATTATTATTATTATTTATTTGTGATTCAGTAATGTAAGTAGCGGCCAATGGCCTTGTGGTTTGGTAAAATGGATACACGGGTATGTTACACACTTGTTTTCCAAGCATGTAAGGATAACAAGGAGACCATCGCAAATGGTTTCTAAAGGGATCATACCCTTCTTCCCAGTGTGAAAGTTCAATACGACAAAACACATAGCGCACCACATCTTCTCGGTTCAAGTAAAAAAAACGGCTTTTGCAAGTTTATGTGTTGACAAAAAGCCTACAGGCCAGGATTCAAATTTTAACTTACGATCTTGTTCTGATTTTAAATTTAACCCACGTGGTAAACTAACTTGCTCACTTGTTGTATTTGGTACTAACGCCATGTGTTATAATAAAACTTTTTCTTATTGTAAGTTATTAACGTTGCACAGAGTACTTTAAAGCCAAATGTATGTTTTTTCCACGGTCTGTTCACTATGTTAATGGCGCATGACCACTCCTAGAAAAACAAACAAAATTACCCATCACTCACTCAATCAATCAATCAATCAATCAATCAACACTTGTAAATAAAACGTTAACGTTAATTGGCATTAGTATATCAAAACACCATCAAAATATTTAATAATAAGCTGTATGTCGGCACTAACAGTAACCCATGTACTTATTTTCTTTTTATAAAACTGCAGTCATTTACATCCCTTTAACCAATATATAAACAAAAAATAAATGTTATGTCGTTTTCTCCAAATTATCTTGTTCAAATCTGAGGATATTCGTTGAGTTCATAGGGAACCGCCCATAAATTAAATTTAAATTTTTGTTTTTAGAAAATCCAATATGGCCTTGTACTTTATCCGGTCAACAACCAATATGTTCTTGTACGGTTTGCCAATACATAGCTATTAATCAAGACAGCAATCATTGTCCCAGTCATGTACAGGTAATGAATATTTTTTTTTGTCTAGGAGTTTTTTCAGTAGTGGTAAAATGGAATAGCATTTTATGTTAGGCTTACCTGAGTTTTAAATAATTCACTCTTTGGCAATGGTTTCGCTCTATTGCGTCTCGGGCTTTCAGCGACTGCTACGGCGGTCAGGCTTTTCTTTCCAAGTTTCTAAAAATAAATAAAATAAACCGCTATAAGTACCTAAATTCAGGTTCATACATGCATTTCATGAAATAAAATAAAATAATATCAAACAAAAAATGAAACAAGTTAGTTTAAAAAAATAATCTCACCTTCACTTGCACTTGTTTGTCGCTGTTTCCTTCTAATGGGCTCAAAAGTGCAATTGCTTCTTCTCTCTCAGACATGTATGGTATACCGGTTATCTGCAAGCAAATAAATAAATAAATAAATAAATAAATAAAAATCATTAATTACCTAATCAATAACTACAAATTTAAGGTTCATGAGCATGACATTATTAAAATAATCATTCATAGTTACTTACCAAAAACAAAGAGGCTTTTTCTTCCAAAGTTCAGTTCAGAACTCTACCGTATACGTCTTTTTGCTGGTCCTGTCAGTGTATTACTAACACAAACCTTATCAGTCTGCTTAGCAACAGAAAGAGTTGCATTTTCTCAGCGTTTTGACCTTCAAAGGTTCTCTGTCTCTCTGTCTCTCTCTCTCACACATGTTCCCACGCCTCGCCACATTACTCAAACGCGATAAGATTCGCGTACCTTATACTAGTTTCATGATTTTAATAAGGAACCAAAATGGCTGCCTCTTATACATCGGTAGTCCTACTGTCTCAGAACCAAAATGGCGGTCTCTGCTTAAACAGCACACCTGCTAGCCACCACGAGGCAAGTAAGCTGATATCGCACTTCCTGCTGACGTAGACATTTCTGTGTTATCAGCAGTTGCTGTCAACAAACCGCCAAACTGCTGTATTCAGAGTTCAGCGAGCAGGATTATGTGTGTTAGCAATCAAAACGTGTGTGTCTTAAACATTTTACTGTAATAATAATAATCATTAGCAAGTGGCCATCCTCAATACATGACCATGTTAACCACATACTTTCAGCATATAACACGTCACTTCACCCAGTTCATTATTTAGTTTATAACATCTCAGGCGAATGACCTTTCTGTTTTGGCTCTTTGCGTACATGCACATGACTTGGTTGAGCGAATGTTATAGGTTTCCATATTCTACAACCATTTACTGTGCCAGACAGTGGTCTTGCTTATTACCGTTTACTAGCATGTTCGAGATCCCCTTCAGGGTAAAAAAATCCTAGCACGCATTTTCAATTATTCACCTCCATCCGTTATAGGAAATATCACAAAACCTACCGTCATAAGCTGCCCTGCCATCACACCAAAATAGCAATTCATTTCTTCCGGGCATGGTAACCGAGATCGCTATGAGAGATTTTCAAAATATTCGTCATAAAAAATATCAAAAAGCGACCCCTCACCCTGCTTCCCCTCGAAATAGCCATTTCCTCTACCCACCATGGGCAGTCATACCCTCGTTGTAACATACGTCAAGCGCCACCGGCTCTCTGTCTACAAACACTTTTTATTTTAAAAATAAAAAAGTTTCAAAATGCATAGTATTTTTGTCCTAGAAACTTGACATTTATTTTGTTGGTAGAGGGGGTAAGAAAATTTCATTTATGTCAAGCAAGGTCTTTTGTGAAATTCCTAGTTTCCAAAATATAAAAAATCAAAATTTATGTGTTTTCAAAAATTCTAAAAAATTAAAAGTTTTATTATAGAAAAATAAAGGTCATACAGACCATTCGTTTGAACTATTGGACAACGTTCTATCAAGTTTGGTTTTCAAACTATCACCTACTTTCAAAAACAACAATTTTCAAAAAATTAAAAAAAATATAATACGTGGTCTAGAGCAAATCGCCTGTCTTTTCGAGTCTAACGACACCTCATTTGGTAAAATCCGTCCATCCATTCGCCAATTATCGCCAATGTTCTCCAGAAAGTTGGCTAACATTTTTTTCCTCCTACACACTTTAAACTTTCTTTCCCCCTAGAGGGCATACCCACCTTTCATTAACGTCACACAAATTTTTTCCAAAATTCTCCGTTTCCAATAGAGCGCCAATCCAAAAACAAACATTTTCAAAAAAAAAACATTCTTAGCAAAGAATACGTCATCCCAACGCCAGCAATACATCGTTCGTTAAAATCCGATCATGCATTCGAGAGATATCGGCAAATTTTATATGAAAGTAAGAGACTAAGCAGAACTGTCTGTACCACACTACTCCATTTTATCTTGGAGACTTAAAATTTATTTTGGGAAGTAGAGGGGTAGGGACCTTTCATTTATGTCAAACAAACTTATTTGAAAATGTCCTAGTTTCCAAAATATAGGAATTTCAATATTGGACTGTTTTCTAAAAACATAACAAATAAAAATGTTTTATTATAAAAAAATAAAGGACATAAGCGCCATTCGTTTTAACCATGGCACAACGTTCTATCATGTTTGGTTTTTAAACTATCTCATATTTTCAAAAACCAACATTTTCGATAAATTTTTGGAAAATATAACGAGTGGTCCATAGCAAAGGGGGCGTCAGCTCGAGTCCAACGACACCTCATTTGTCAACATCCGACCATGGGTTCACCAGATATTGGCTTGGACTCACGCGGCAGCCATGACACTCGTTAGAACCCCCCTCACTCCCCTACTTATAAGCTCTCTCTTGCACTTCTAGTTCCAATGTTATAGGATACACTGATATTTGCTGTTGCGAAAGGTGTGGCTACCACACCTACCTCTTGACCAGAGCACGGATTTATATGGCATATCGTCTAAGTGTGTGTTCACACCAAAAAAAAAAATTTTTCGACATTTTTCAAAAACATATTTCTGGCATTTTATGGAAGCTTGATCAATCCACTTTAAGAATAAGTATAATGTATACACATTTAACGAAAGTGAATGGCATTTAGAGGGATTTAAAACCATATGTGCAACGAAAACCAACGATACTATAACATAAATTGCACCCATCTGAAGAATGAATACATGGTCATACTTCGCCTAGCTCAGTCAATTCGGGGATGGCATATCCATTCCCACGATATGACACATATATTTGGAATCATAAGCAACAGGTCAACACTCAAAAATAAAATCAAAAATCTCGTATAAAAACATATTTAATTGTAACTAAATAGGCGCTACAAACAAGTTAATAAACATCAAATAAATGACACATAAATCAATAAAAATCTACATTACATTAATTCTTATTCCATTTCAAGGAATCATCAATAATACAACATATTCTGATCATTGTTACTTTGGTTCCACCGAACCTATAACATTCAAGATTCACTTCCATATGGCTTCCCCACCTATGCTTGTTTCATGAGTTCTAACGACTCCACAAGTATTTGACAACTTTATTACTTCAATAAATGAATTAACTTCCCTTCTTTAGCCTTGAGTTCCTTCAAATGTGCAACCAACATTTATTTTTAAATTAATAATAATAATAATAATCTCCACTTAAATTTGCACGAATCAAATTTTTCTGTCTCTCTATGTTAAGTACCCCTTTATCTTTGGCGATCGTGCCGTCCTTTTTGTTCACAAATTACTGAAAGAATCAAATAAATAAATCTTCCTGAATTATTTATATTTGCTTTAACAAATGAACACCTTTATTTTCGATTTTCACACATGGGAATTTATCATTACTTTAGGATAACATATTCCTAATTTACGGCATCTGAAACGATAACTTTAGCAAGGTATATTTCTAATGATATGGCTACGGGAATTCAACATCCGCGTCTTCGATTCTAACGTTCATACAATCTCTTTTTCACTCCTGTGTTTACAAATAACATCTGGCCCGCCCAAGCCATTAACAGGCCGGCGAACTCCCCTTCACTCGGTCGACTCCTTCAGAGAATTTATGACCATAGACATCAAGTCTGTTACGTCTGGCTGGGGTACACTTCTTAAGACATGGCGGCTGAGTTTCTTACTTCCACATCTTTTCTGTTACAAAACACACGAAGTTCGTGACCTCATTGATCCTATAAAGAAAATCAAGGGCTTTGAACAACTACGGCACATATAGAAGACCATTAACCGTATCCGTACAGGACATGGAGTTAGTGCGTACAACCTTCACAAATGGGGAAGCGTCCAGAACCCTGCTGTGATTGTGGTTCATCGAATCAGACCATCAGGCACATTGTTGAAGACTGCAAAATAAGAGCATACCTAGGTGACCCTATCGACTTTTTCAGTGCTACACCATCGAGCCTGGAATGGATTAACAGACATGGACATAAGGTTATAGGTTGATATCTGTGCTTGTATGTACTTTTTATTATTATTATTATTATTATTATTATTATTATTATTTAGTTATTATTATTGTGCTTTTTGTGTTTCATGTGTAATACCATACGCTAAATAAATCTGTTAGAAAAGCTTTAAATTTTAAAAACCTACGGTACGTTATTTCGGCTACCTATCGGCCGATAGTTAGATCATACAGGATAATGTAATTAATCTATGAATATCAACGCTGCGCGGTCTGAAGGACTATCATAATTTTTTTAGGGGCTACTCCATTTATCACGCTGCCAACAGCTAGCGTAAACATCAATTCCTAGGGCTCCACCCATATTTGGAAGACGCAAAGATACATTGGGAGCGGGAATCGAACCACCATCCTCCACATTTCATGCGACAAAGAGCGGTATATAAGCAGACCTCTTTTCGCGAATTATATCCCTTTACCGAAGATTATATTGATCCGTCTCACTCAGTCCCTTGCAACTACACTCATTATTATTCATTCCTGACTTTAATTATAGGAATCACTTGAATTTACTAGTTATTCTCCGCTTATTTCAGCGTAAATCAATATATTTCCTGTAAAGCTTTTCGTGAAGAATTTCTTTCTTTCCAAGCCGTTCTTACCCTTTCCCATGCTGACTATAACAATACAATGAGGCATTCATTTAACTTGAAAAATTTAATTCAACAACTTCACATCTTAACTTTAAGAGATTCCTACACTTACCGCAATTTACTGGTGCTTACAATTTTACATTTCACAATCTTTTATTCCTCTTGCTAACTATCGATTAAAATCCGTTTGATCCCACAACACAACTTCCTTCACTTATCAATTCCTTTTTCCATAAACGTGTGACATATCGATTTTTAATAAAGGAAGCACGACCCCAAAATACACTTCATAATGTAAAAGTTGTACTTACATACTGTTTAGGCGGTCTCCGCCAATGGTTATAGACCTGTTCGTCCACCATAATGTGTTTAATCCCCCATACTTTTCATCGTGGCACTCCTACATATATTTCTTTCCCCACAAGTTGCACACATTTTCAATTTAGATAAATCCCCTTTCTTAGGGGTTACTAACTTATTTGATTACAATTATACACTTATTAGCACTAAAAAGAACACTAATAAACACTTGAGAAATCTTATTTACACAAAAATTTTACACTTAGGCATGAAGTAATGCCTTACACACACATGTGATTCTTTTCCTAATTGACACATTTTCACTCTTCTCTTTGCCTCCTCCAATAAATGTAGGTCTTATCGGATCTCTATCCTGGTCCAAAACATCTACTTGAATGGAATGAAAGTCTCTGATCTCCTATGGCCTATTCTAGACCTCTCCTACAAACCATTGAATGTCTCTGATCTGCTACCCGTTACTTCCCTGCTCACCTAGGATAGTTCTGTTTCAATGTTTATTTCGGTTCCTGTCGGCCCTGAATTCACTGCACTGGCGCGATATTATCTGTGTACGGCTACGGTAAAGTAATTCGCCGTGTGTCTCTTTAGACACGTTTTCCTAGAGTCGCAGTCTAAACTAGAACTAGCGCTCCGTAATAAGTGGTTCTTCACTCCAATTCAACGTTTTAATTGTTTTCACTCGAACTCCTTACTAGGATTCCTCCAATTTTAACGATTTGAAGACTTATACTTGCTTCAAATGGTTACTGCTGCTATTGACTCGTAACACTTTGAACTAACGTCCCTAATGTCCTGAATTTCCCAAGCATGGGCAAATTCTGACTCTATTATTTCCACGATCAATCCACACGAGATTCGAATGTACTTTGTTGATAATATATAGCACCCTCTTGGCGCTCACGGTAACTGAACTCTGGTGCACTCGGTAACTGACTATTCTTTTACGCAACAATCCCTCTACAGAGGTTCACTGAAGACTGTATGCTTGTTAAATCAGCACGACCTTCCACTGAGGTCCGTTGTCGACTGAATGTTTTATACTCAGTGAGACAGTACGACACCTTACTAGGTTCGCTCAAGACTGAATGTCGTTGGTTGAAACAGCGCGAATCCCATTAAGGTCCTCGGTAGACTGAATACTTCTGCCTCGGCAGACGGGTTATTTATCTGATTTGAGCCAAATGTAGTGCGTTTCCACCCCTCATGAAACTAACTTCTAAAGTAATACTCGAGGCTGATTATAAAAATTACTCTTGTACTCCATGAAGTCCATAGGTTTCCAATATGCTTTCAAAATTCAAAATCGATCGTCCAGTTCTTCTATAAAAATTTCCAAAATGGTATGGTTCCACGTGGGCTTGTCCCATTACTATTTTCCTCCGCGCAATCCGTTCGCAAAGGCCAAGTGACGTAAGGCTGAGTCCACAGTTCTTTCCTGTACAATAATTAGACAATTATATATTCTTGAAAATTCTCTTTCTAATTATTAGCCGTTTTGGCGTATTCCAGTGTTCATAATTTTGCGTCTTTTCGAAAATCATACAAATTTCACAACATTGCAGGGTCTCTCTGCTGCTGATCTCTTGGTAATACTGCTGGTTCATCATAGCAAGGGAAATTTCCCTCTTCACTCGTTGGTTATTCGTCACTGTATGATTCCTTCTTGCAGCTGCGATATCTGACTTATGGTGGGTGAATCACCTCCCACGTGCTCGTATAGTCATCTTATGATTCAACCGCTTGCGACAAACTCCAAGATTGCATTTCGTTTCGACATATGGAATCTTCTTCTGGCTTACAGCTCCAGTCTGTAAGAATATTCTACTTCTTTCTTATACCTTATGTCTACTCAAAAGGGCACAAATCTCCCCTCCTTTTGTAAATAAATTTCCGAAACAATAAGGAAATGTATTTATCCATTTTATCTTGACTGAATTCCATTTATTTCAGGGTCGAATCCATCTTTCTCTCTTACGTCCCCCTTTTGTTCATTTGAGCGTTACAATCTCAGGCTATCTTGTCGTTCCTCTAGGCTTGACTATTTCGTTCAGACCTTGGTTTCAGTCTGGACTCAATCTGGGTTCCTAGTCTTTTCTTGTCATATCCGGTAGTTTTTCCATAACGGGGACGTCTTATCCTTACCCGTTTCTCCTCCTCATTCCTCTTCGCCCATTTCTCCTTCGGAATCTTCTATTTTCTACGGGTGTGTTCCAACCCTACACGTTCCATTATATCGTCATTTTCCTTTCTTACAAGGGAACTGTCCATACGGTCATATCGAAGCCGGCAATGATATTTCGTAGAGATGATGAGGAAACCATAAATTAGCGATGTACAAAAAATGTGCTGCCATTTCGAACTGAAAGGTCCTGATATCGGCATGGAGATTTCTAAGGGATTGCACGCGCTAGCATATAGCTCGAAGTGGACAGCCCTGGTGACCAGCTGAAGCGTGCGCGTAACCTTGAGCGCTCTGAGCTAGGCCGTTAACACATGTTCCTTTGAGAGAGCCGTCATGAATCCGGCTAATGTTCTAGAGTATGCATTACGTTATTTCCGCGAACGAGGTGTCTCTTCTTCCCGTGAAATAACTTCGGAAGAAAGGCAGATGGGTCGACATGTGATCTAACTAATTAAAATCATTCCATGGGTGCCAGCATCATATCCGAGTTGTGTCTGGAGAGACATAGTGACAGTGAAAGTGATAATGGAAGCAGTCACACCTCATCTGCATTACCTGAAAAAGAAGGCAGCCCACCAATGCCAGGTACAAGAGGAGTTGCGGATCCGAGTTTGAGCCCCGAGTCTGATTCCCGTCAATCCAGTGAAGAGACACCGCAGTCACCTGACAAATATTCTAGTTCAAGCTACCTGTATGCTTCCAGTCCACAAACTGTAGATCCAGAGGAAAGACGTAAATGTGTGGTTAAATAAAGGGGGTAATAAGCTCCTTTTATTCACTACTGTTCACAAAATTTGTCGTAAGGTGACGTCACTACGACAACTGTACAAGTGGAAGAACCAATTAGAATCTGAATCAGTAAGTCTCATTGAACACAGGAAATGTATGCATACAAAATTATGTTCTCGCTTTGCAGAAGCAGGAAGACTGAAGCGGAATGAATGCGATGAAGACCTGCGACTGTGGGCCTTAGAAATTTCACGAGAGATTTGAATGGGGCGAACTAATTTCTGCGCGTGCACTAGTTGGTTGAGTCGTTTTAAGAAAAAGTGCAGAATAAAAAGTAGAAAAATCAAGAAATTTGTAAACCGTGCGTATCTGCAAGAAGAAGACGAAAAAGGTCATGTCGCATAGAAATTTGTAGAAGCAGCTACAGAGCGATTTTTAGACTACAGTCCTTCTTCAATGTACAATACAGATCAGAGTGGAATCGTGAGCGAAATGAAAGCGAAAAGGATTCAATCGTTTGTTGGTGAGAAGCATAGAGAAACAGTTGCTCTATCAGTTCATGCACTCACCCGTTCGTTCACAATTATGCCTACAATTATTATGGCCGGCACACTTTTCCAGAAATTATTCATTGTACTACAGGTGGCAACTTGAACTTCGGTCCGAAAGTTTCCAAAGGAATGTTTCATGCCAGAATTGTAACAGCCACAAAATCAGGAAAAATGGGGGAAAAAGGTTTAAAATATTGGTTTAAAGAATCCTTTTTCCCATTTGTGGAAGAGAAATGTTTGCTACTGTTAGATTCCTGGACTACTTATAGTTATAAAAGCTGTCTCGAAAACATTCCTCCAGGCAACAGTATAGAAATTCTCCAGAGTCCTCTCGGCACTACAGGGAAAATACAGCCCTTGGATAACTTTTTCTTCCGACAATGGAAAGATTTGTATCGTCGTTTAACAGACATTGTGTCACCTTGTGAAGACGTTCAGAGAAACAACGTACTGAAAATGCAATCTTTCATTCATTTTCAATTTTCTTCCCCCACGGTTCAAGGACATGGTTAAATATTTGTGGTTCGCAACCAATTACACAACGGAGAGGCCTTCCGAGTTCGAAGTGCCTGAGAAATATTGCCTTCAAATAAGTAAGGAAAACTTTGAAGAACAATGTGGCCTTAAAATGTATCGTTTTGCATGGTGCCAAAAAAAATTCTGTTTTTATCATGCGATTAACGAACCTCATTTATGTTTCACATTCATCCCCTAACAATGAAGTGTCCTTGTCGCATGTAGCCTGCCAGTTCGTTATCTCTCTCTCCAACACAACTGGAACTCCACTCCTCTGTGCGCCGCACGAGCCAGCAAGATGCAAGGGTTGTCCAGTAGTGGCGTTGTCACACGGATTTTGTATCAAGATTTCGAAACCTTCCAGTACGAAATGGCAGCTAATTTTTTGTCCATAGCCAATTTATGGTTTCCTCATCATCTCTACGAAATATAATTGTCGGTTTCGATATGACCGAATGGACAGTTCCCTTGTTAATTTGCTATTTTCTCGCTCAATTTGCTCAATCATTTCCTTAATCCCATAATAGGTGCCTTTTAGCTCACACTCACATTCGATCTGTTGCCATCTCTTTTCACGATCTCCATCGTTTTTACATTCTATTATGGTGGTCAAGGTTTGTTCCTTTTCCTCATTACTCTCTTCTACTTCCATAATCAGGGCTTATTCATTTTCTTCATCGAAATTTTTCCCTAGGGTAGTATACTATCAAATTGGCCGAATTCATTGTGAGTTCGTGGTTTGTTTCACAATGTTGTATCCTATATGCCTTATTCCTTAGATCCCTTACTATTTTCTACGGGCGATGGTACATTTTCTGGAACATTTTGTACACTCGGTTCCCTGGATTTGAAATGGCTGGTCTTTTCACTAACACCATTTCTCCCACGATTAAGGGTCGATGATATATTTTATGCCTGTTTCTCCTTTGCCTCCTATCTGCCTGTGCTTGCAGATGTTCGAATGTTCTCCTTTTTCGGACTTCTCTTCCAGCTTGGGCATCTATTGGTACAGGTATCACCTGACTCCATGGTCTCTCAGGCTACTGGTTACGGTGTAAGCTTATGGCTACCTCCCCAGTAGCTTCATGTACTGTATTATTGATACAAAATTCAATAATTTCGAAGGTATCTATCCAGTCCAATTTTCTTCGCACAGTATATTCTACAATATTTAGCCGATCCCTCATTACTCTTTCCACGGGATTTGCCTCAGGATGGTGAATACTTGATAGTATTTGTCGTACCCCTAAATTCTCTAACTCTCTTCTAAATTCCACACTTGTAAAGCGACTTCCGTGATCCGACAATAAATTCTCTGGCTTCCCAAGAATGGGTGTCACTCTTTCCTTCAGTCACTTCAATACTTGTTTCGTACTAGTCTTCTGTAAGGGGGAGAGAACAGCCATTTTTGTAAAGACATCCATAGCCACCATAATACGTCTAATTCCTCTTCTGGCCTTAGGTAATGGTCCAAAATTATCTATCAAGACAATTTGACCTGGCCTCTCTGGTAAGAGTGGTATTGGCTTCTGTCTCATCAAAAACAAATTTGGTTTGACCCTCTGGGATGCATCGCATGTCTTTAATGCGTTCCTTACAGTTTCTCTCAGTCTCGGCCACAAAAAACTTCCTTTAGCATCGAGACTGTTTGGTCGACTCCCATATGTCCAAATGATCTATGGGCTATCCATGCCGTTTTCCTCTGCAAAATCGCAGGTACAACAATCCTGAATTGAATATGGTCAGAGTCCGCAAACTTGTGTAACAATCCATTATAAACGTTATATTCCGTAGCTATCTTCTCAGCTTCAATGTACGCGGGTGTTCCTCTTGTAAGTTTACCTTCAAAATGTGAGATGAGTATATTCATCCATGGGTCCTCGCGTTGTCGTTGACCTATATCTATTAATTCATCCACAGTGCGTTGATCCCTGTTCTCCAACTCTGTAGCCGTTACTTCCTCTTCTATGGACTCTGGCTGTCTACTTAAATAGTCTGGAACTATGTTTTCTTTTCCTGGGCAATATGCTATATTTACGTCGAATCGCTGGATCTATAAGGCCCATCGCATTAACCTCTGACTAGATAAGTCCTTTTTCATTAAAAAGGTTAAAGCCTTATAGTCGGTCCTCAACGTTACTGGGAATCCATACACAATTTTCCGCCAATACTACAGAGCATGTAGTATCGCTAATAGCTCAATCTCGCTGATTGTGTAGTTCCTTTTCATGCGGCTTGAGTCGTCTACTCGGAAAAGGTAGGTAATTATTTATCTCAGGTTTTTCTGGATTCTCCTGAAATAGCATTGCCCCAATTCCAATTCGGGCTGCATCAGTTTGAATCACAAATCTCTGATTAAAATCAGGTTACCCTAACCTCACGTAATTTAATAGCATCTCCTTAGGTTCAATAAATGTATTTTCTGCTTCCTCCGTCCATTTCCATGTTCCATCCTTCTTCAGAAGGTCTTGCAACGGTGCAACTGTACTTGTATAAGACGGGCAATGTCCAGAGAAAAATCCCATTAATCCCAAAAATTTTCAGATATTTTTCACTCTCATTGGCCTTGGAAAATTCTTTATCGACTCTAGCTTGCATGGATTGGGTTTCACACCATGTTGGTCAATCACGTGTCTGAAAAACGTGACTTGTCTCTCACAAAAGTTAGACTTCTTTAAATTTATTTTGAAGTTTCCTTTCTTCAAATCTTCATGTAATTTCTTCAAATTCCCTAGATGTTCTTCCACATTTTCTGAGGTTAGTAAAATGTCATCCACATATCGAATAGTACATGCTTTGCCTTCCTCTTACAGGTTCCGATCTAACGCCCTTATCAGTGCTGATCCTGCTGACTTTAATCCAAATGGACATCTTTTAAAGCAATATGTTTGCTGGTCGAACTGAAATCCAGCTAACAGGCTGGTTCTCTCTTCCAGTTCGAGGTGATGATATGATGAGGTCATGTCAATGTTTGTGAAAATGGTCTTCCCTTTAAATTTTCGTGAAATGCTTTTAATGGCCGGTGCTAAATCATTTTTAGGAATGATCTTAGCATTCAAATTCCTGGGATCCAGGAACTGAGCCATCTGGTTTGCTCAAAATCACTAATGGACGTACATACGGTATAGCCATTTTTTCTATCACACCTGCATTCATCAACTCCTGCAGTGTTTTCTTGGTTTGAGTGTACTTTTATCGGCAACCGGGTACGGTTTTTGTCGAAATTGGGCCCAATAATTCACCTGAAATGCGTACCGGTATTTGAAGTTCTCAATTTTACCAGACTTGGAATCAAATACGTCTCTGTACTGTAGTAACAAATTTTTCAGCAATTCTTTATCTTCTGGTGTCACCTTGGCTTCTTCAATCTTTTCCATAAGGTTGGCATCGAACTCAAGTTCCAGGCTTTCCTCAATTTCCACATTCAAAATCTCAAATGCCTCTTTTGTGGCTTCATTTCCTTCCTCGGTTATATCTCCTACATGCTACACCTGTTCACCTGTTCTTGACTCGTGATATTGTAAAAATATATTTTGCTTATCCATATCGGCTTCTTGGAATCTAATGCAATTTTGCGCAAGGTCTATCACTACCTTGTTTTCTCGGATGAAGTTGATACCCAAATTATATTATACGGCAATCGACTCACCAGCAAAAGAGATTGTGAAATCACGGTATTTCCAATGAGCATCTCAATGAATACCTGAATTTTGCACGTAAGTGTTTTCTCCGGAATTATTCCCTTAATTTTCACACTAGATGTGGGAATCTTTAACACTCGTCCTTTGGTTTCTAGTTCATTTACTAAAATCTGTGTTATTAAACTCACAGGTGACCCTATATCTATGAGGGCTAGAACTAACAACCCTTCTATACGTATCATGATTATTGACAATTCCCTTCTTATCGGTAGTATTCCTCCGGCATCCTCCATAAATAGTTCATCTGGTCTGGCGATCCAGTTCACTATTTGAACATTCTCCCGGCCCTTGTTATTTCTTTGCTCTGGCCATTATAAAATTGAAGTTTTTTTTGTCCTTAGGGTCGATATTCCTCTCGTCCCTTTTTTGAGCTTGCAACTCTAAGCTCTCGGCTCCTTCATGCCTGTCGGGTGATTGACGATTCTTCGTTGCTTCACTCCAACGTGCCTTTTGATTATCAGGTTCATGGTTCCTTTCGTCCATGTATCGCTGAGACTCCTGATATCTTTCCTCGATTTATTGACGATATTCTTTGCTCCTATCTTCGAGCCTTTCATTTCTTCTTGGGTTGTTTCCCCAATTCCTTCTGGCGTCTGGCTTCTGAATATTTTGTTGTCTCATATCGGGCCTTTGATATCCCGGCTTCCTAGGAAATCTTCCTTTATAGCCTCCTCTGTACTAGGTTGTATTCCCCTTGGTTCATTATGACCGTATTCGCGACCAAGTCTACACGTATCTGTGCTAGTAGATTTATTTACCATAGGTGCTTTGTCCCTATCATCCTGTCTGCTAGCCATGTGTACTTGCTCTACGTTTCTGTTCTGTCTAGGAGTGGTATGTGCTGTGGTCATGTCAAGTTGACGCAACACACTCTCTACTTCAACTGCATTCCTGGCTTTAGACGAGATTAACAACCTTTGAATCTCGTTTGGAAGTTGTCTAGCAATGGCGGCACATAAATCTGTCTCTGCTTGAGCTATATCCAATTCACGAAATTTGCATAGCTGTGCTGTGCAAAATTCGGAATATTTCGTTGGAGCATTAGTACTGTATTTTATCGAGTACAAGTCCAGACGTAAGTTCTCCTGGACGTCGGCTGGCCAACAGCGTTTTAAGAAGGCTTCCCTAAAACCCTCAACAGTGTCAAATGTATACGGGAAGCTCCTATACCATATTAAACCGTCTCCAGCTATTAACTTCTCAATAGCTCTTAACTTCCTATCTGGTGGTATCTTCATTTCGTTGAGCTACTACGCTACCTCTTTAAAGCAATACTTAGGAGTAATAACATGTTGTTTCCTGTGAATTTAACTGGGCGATCCACATTTGACTTGCTAATATTTATCACTTGCCCTGAGGTCTGGTTCACCTGGGGGGTTGACGCTGCTATCGGTATTCCTGGAATCTTGTAAGGGCTGACCCCTCCTGATCCTTTATCTATCTCTGTACCTTGGGTTTCTGAATTTACCCATATGCTCTTTCTGACTTCCAAGATTTAACTTCTTCTCCCGAAGTGCAGTTTCCTCTTGAGACATCATTTGAATTTCCATCTGGCTATTTTTCTGTTCAGTTTTTTTCCAATCGTGAGCAGACTTTATATTCGAATTTCTCTAGTCGGGTTTGGTTGGCTTCAGCTTCCTGCTTTATCTGAAGTTTATCTTCCTTTCGGCTCTCCTGGATTTCTGAAAATGTATCCTCAACTTCCTTCTTTATTTCCAAAACCTGTTTCTCCACAATTTCTTTCTTGATTTCATCCCTTACGTCAAGTTCTTCTCGGAGCTTCTTCACAACTTTATTCATGGTCTCCTGAACCTCGAATATATATATCTTTTCTCATTATCTTGAGCTCCCCTCGAGTCGTTCTTGGTATTTATTCAATACCACCAGGTCGCTTCGAACTTGATCTATTTCCAGGTTTGTTTTTCCTACTTGTACTTTCATGTTAGTCATTTCTCTTGCATATCCTCGATGCCTGACTTAATTTCTCCTATCTCCCGGGATTGTCCCTCACTATCAAATTTTCTCTGCGTCCGCTTCTCATATAATTTCCTTCCATAGTCACTCAATTTTTCTACAACATTTGTCTCATATCCCCCTCATCTCTGGTCGACCTTTTCGGTAAATCCTGTAAACTGTTCATCTCTCCTTTTCGCATCTACTTCATTCTGGCGTTTCATGACCTGAATATCCATTTTGACCTCATCGAAACCCACCTCAAGTTTTCCTACTTTCTATTCTACGTTAAAAACTTTGTTTTCAAACTTCTCAAATCTTTCCTTAATTTCCCGCCGAGATTCCTGGCATACGCTCATATTGGACTCTATTTTAGCGTCTAGTTTGCCCTGCATTTCTTGAATTTGACTCACAAGATCTTCTTTACAAGAGTTTACATTGGTCTTACATTCTATTTGCATATCACTCAATTTATTACCAATTGCATCAAATTTAGTGTCTATCTTTCCTTCCAATTAATTTTCCATGGCATTAAATTTAGTATCCATGGCCTGAAGTTTAAGGTTATCATCGACGTTCATCTCAGTTTGAAACGATCCCAATTTGCTAAAAAAATATTTTCCATAAGTTCAAATTTACCATGTATGTCCTTAAATTGGACGTCCAACTTTTCAAAGTTCCTCCTACACTCTATCTGGGATGCTTCGGCTTTCGCTTCACTTCACCTATACTTTTTTCAAGAATACTCTGCATTTTAAGGGCATCGTTTGCTGTTGTGTCCTGTGCAACCTGAATAGCTTCTTTTTTTTATCTGTAATTAGGCCTACTTCTGTTTGAAAATCTTAAAGTTTGTTATCAAGCGTACTGTTTATAGCTTCAAACGCTTTTTTATTGTCCTCAAACATGAGGTCAAACTTACAGTCCATGGCTTCGAATTTATCGTCCATATTGCCAAACCTCTCTTTACTGTCGGCCATTATAGCCTTCAGCTTTTCACTACTATAGGCCTTAATAGCCTCCAACTTTTCACTACTATCGGCCTTAATATTCTCCAAGAGCTTTTGAAACTCTTCACTCAGTACCATATTAGCAACAATACAATTTGAGAAAAAGGTGGACTATTTAGCTCCCACCATAGGCTCATGCATAATAGAGAGAGAATACTTGATTCTATTATTTACTTCCCCAGCTTTGCTTATTTATCACGTACGTGTTAAGCCTTTGCCCTAACCGTCTGACAAATCAGTTTCCTAAACAACAAACATCATATGGAAGTGATTTCCTATTCAAGATCCAAAATTTCGAAAATCCATGGTTTTTCTTTCGAAAAGAAAACCCTGGTTATCCCTAGAGTCGCATTCTAAACTCGAACTAGCGCTCCGTTATAAGTGGTTCTCCACTCCAATTCTACGTTTTAATTGTTTTCACTCGAACTCTTTACTAGGATTCCTCCAATTTTAACGATTTGAAGACTTATACTTGCTTCAAATGGTTACTACTGCTATTGACTCGTAACACTTTGAACTAACGTCCCTAATGTCCTGAATTTCCCAAGCATGGGCAAATTCTGACTCTATTATTTCCACGATCAATCCACACGAGATTCGAATGTACTTTGTTGATACTATATAGTGTGCCCAATTAGACACAGCAGTCTGGCATCGAACTCGGGTCTTATCAAAGAAGACCAGGCCCATGATTCTGCCCAGAATCGAACCATTGATATCTGAGGGGGAACAGCTACAGGGAACCCGAAGAGCAATGAGTTATATCTGCATATAACCATAATAGCAGGATTTCACGGCTAGAATGGGAATATCATAGCTTTTTAAGGTGGATAATTGCAAGAAAATCCAGGCCTATGTACGTTTTAGAAGCAGAATGCATGAAAGCAAACCAGCTTGACAGTTGACAAATCGGAGCTAGCGAAGGGGCGTATTTAAGTGACACCAGGGAACTTCCCACACGAACAGCTCAAGATTAATGACTCTGGGATCCACCAGTTCACAAGGCCTGAGAGTAGAGAGGGGGTAGCCGCCCACGGAAATTAATTGATTACAGCCAATTGGAGCATTGAAATGAAATAAAATTCACACCCAGGTGAATATATTCTAGGAAAGATAATTTAGGAGTGTTCTCACGCCTAAATTAAAGCCTACATCTATAAATGAGCCTCTGAACACACTGCTTCTGCTCGAGAGGATGGTTTTGGAGACCAGCAGAAGGGGAAGTACCAGGTTAGCGTTATGACGCCATGGTAGAAGGCAATTAATTGTAATTAATTGGCCAAAGCGATCGCTTGCACGCGAGTGATTTTGGGACCTCCACATCTAGACAAACGAGGAGTATACTTCACTTTGTCTGGAAATGTATTATTCCAGGAAGGGAGTCGGTCCTGAGTGTCCAGTGGACTATGTTTCACAAGAAAGCTTTATATAGGGGGAAGCTTCGCCGGAGAGTTAGTCCGTCTTCAGTTCGTCTTCAGTTCGTCTTGACTCAACACGTAAACTAATACGCTGCCAGATCACGCAACAAAGTGCGCGAATTTACAAAGTATCGACGCTCAAATATATTTGGAGAACAATGGAAGCGCATCACGCAGCTTCACCATAGTAATTATGCATCGTGTAAGATGTAGTCTACAGCAGATATTTAACCAATAACATACGCAAGTATAAATTCTATACAGCGTAGGGATAATTTAGGATGTTTATAGACGGTGAACATACTAGGAGGTGTTGTCATAGTAAAAAATGACACATTATTGTCAGGATCACTACAGTTATGGGAGCCTGGAAGGCGTCACAAATAGTCGTGACAGAGGACTGATCAGAATTGGAGTAGAGGTGATATGAACTGTAGGCGACGGGAATCGAACGCACGCACACGCAGGATAGACTTTCATGGAGACCAGCGGTTGTCAGAAGTTAGCTGCATCGCATCTCTGAGGTCAGGCGTTAGCAGGAGTCCAATTAAGGATCCACATGTGAAATAGTGCGGGAATTGTATATAAGTTAAATTACAGTGATTTTTAAAAGTGTTTATGTGTATGATAAAATAATATGTATTGTGTTAAAGTGAGAAAAGCCACTGATGGAAATATGATTATCATGTGTGAAGTGTATACCATGTGTCGTGTGAGAAATATCATAATGGCTTAAGCTAAGCATTATGGTAGGTTCGTGGCTGGCGTGCTGGATTAACCCAGCAAAATTGAAAAGTGAGTACAAATTTAATATGTTGATATGATTAAATAGTTCACCATACAACGAAGCATCACTCTAAGATTAAGAAGTAACATTCATTTATGTACGAGCTCACATCCCTCGTATTGTGGTAAAATATGGCTTGGAGGATGATTTGTTTACGGCCATTTAGGCCTAAGATATTGATGAAAGTAACGGTAACGTTAAATAATAATTATAATAATAATAATCTGGGGTCGGTAAGAGTAATGAATAAAATAATAGGCATGTCAGGCCTAGAGTACGTGCAAAGTGTGTCATGTCTAACGTAAAAATACTGTATTATTGTAACATTAAGAAAGTAACGTAAAATATATCGAGATAATGAGAATTTTTCAGTGTCATTGAATTGTTGAATGAATATTTAATACGGTAAATTCTACAGGGTTGTATTTGAGAACCATTAAGGTAGTTGATGTAAGTCAGTAAACTTATGCTTGTTTTGGGAGCTACATAAAGCTTTGGCTTAAGAGTAATTGCAGAGAGGACGCGAGTGCTTTAATAATTGAGTCATCTATAAGAAGTATTGTTTGAGCCGCGTACAGCAAGCAAGTAACGTAGAATCAAGAGATTTACGTCAATAAGTTGCGGGGATCATCCAAACATAGCTTGCGCGTTAGGCGAAAGGTCGGCTAATCTACGAGATAGTATCGCCTTGGAGCATACTTGTATTATTGCAGCGAAGTGGGACGGAGACTGTCTGTATCCACCGCTTGCAGAATTGTGCCAGCAGGGATAACGGTTCGAGACCCTGTGTGAGCCCATGTATTAATTGATCTGCTCTTAGAGGTAAGACTAATGGTTCGTCGTATAGGAAACGCCGATTTCCTTATTATAGGCAGCTGCTCCGGTGAGAGAACTTGGACACTCACACGAGATGCGCGCCAGTAGCCACTAATGTCGCCACAGAACGGCAAAGCTATAAATGATCCATCCCCTGCCATGAATATTAATTAGGAGCCGAGTTGAGCCCATTACACTCTAAATGTAGGTGTTAAATAATTAGAATGACTCAATTACTAGGGACAACACTCAGGGTACCTCCTGCATACTGCCCCAGTAAACAAACTTGACCTTGTGAGGAGCCAGATGGGGTGGCAGGGAGACCACGAGACCGGCGGCCATATTTTTCAGTCAGCCGAAACTAATTTATTGCCCGCTTGGAAAGGAGGTCTGGTGACCTGATCCTTTTATTTTAAAAGCGTAGTTGAACACTGAAGAATCTCGATATTTCGAAAAGTAATTAAGATATGATTGATGTGATGATGCCAATTGAATTAAATGCTTTATTTCCACACACATACCATGTTGGATCGCTGTGATCGGATAATATTTGGCCAAGTTATTCTCTGAAGAGGAATACTGCCCCAAATAAATATAGGCATCTTTGTAAAGTGTATTTTGCCCAGTTTACACTAATTTATTCATACGGGTAAAGTAATTTCAATGACATGACACGTTTGTAACAATAATGTTTTGACCAGACCCAGAAAATCGTTGTATGGTGAAGCTATAAACATTTCTATCCATGTGTATTTTGGAAGGGAAAACGTACCACTTCTGCGTTTCAAATTGATGGGAAAAAGAATACGAGTTGCACGGCACAACACTTATTAATTAAGGCATAAGATAATGAATTAATGTTACTGAAAGTAAATGCCCCGTGTAAAACGGATAAATGTGTAATAATTGCAGATTAATGTCATGCAAAGATAAATTGATTATTGTGTTGTGATATTCCATTTTGTGTTAAATTGTGCCACGTGAAGAACTGTGGACACTCGCAAATTTCAGAGAGTATCAATAATAGGATGTTGGAATAGACTTGCGTGCGGTGAAGCACTAATTTTAAGGAGAGACTCACAGATAACTTTGATTTTTGTTGTGGGAAGTAAATGTAAACAATCCTTTGTTTGTGTTTTATGTTGTATAGCCATGATTTTCTATCATTAAATGTTATATTTAGGAATATGTTGTTTCTTTCAAGTAGAGTAGTCACCTGACAGACTCAAATCCTGAGCATGTGATCGTATGGTGGGCATGAATGTCCCATACCTCGAAAGACCGTGAGTTAGCTGGGATACGAACACATGTTCCATATGATGACGATTGGGTACAATAGCACCCTCTTGACGCTCACGGTAACTGAACTCTGGTGCACTCGGTAACTGACTATTCTTTTACGCAGCACTCCCTCTACAGAGGTTCACTGAAGACTGTATGCTTGTTAAATCAGCACGACCTTCCACTGAGTTCCGTTGTAGACTGAATGTTTTATACTCAGTGAGACAATACGACACCTTACTAGGTTCGCTCAAGACTGAATGTCGTTGGTTGAAACAGCGCGACCTCCACTAAGGTCCTCGGTAGACTGAATACTTCTGCCTTGGCAGACGGGCTATTTATCTGATTTGAGCCAAATGTAGTGCGTTTCTACCCCTCTTAAAACTAACTTCTAAAGTAATCCTCGTAGCTGATTATAAAAATTACTCTTGTACTCCCTGAAGTCTATAGGTGTCCAATATGCTTTCAAAATTCAAAATCGATCGTCCAGGTCTTCTATAAAAATTTCTAAAATGGTTTTGATTCCTCGTGGGCGTGTCCCTTTACTAATTTTCCTCCGCGTGATCCGCTCGCGAAGGCCAACTGACGTAAGGCTGAGTCGACAGTTCTTTTCTGTACAATAATGAGACGATTCTATATTCATGAAAATTCTCTTTCCAATTATGAGCGATTTTGGCGTATTCCAATGTTTATAATTTTGCATCTTTTCGAAAATCATACAAATTTCATAACATTTCAGGGTCTCTCTGCCCCTGATCTCGTGGTAATACTTCTGGTTCATCATAGCGAGGGGAATTTCCTTCTTCACTCGTCGGTTATTCGTCACTGTATGATTCCTTCTTGCAGCTGCGATATCTGACTACTCAAAAGGGCACAATATCAAAATCAATCATAGATTACAATACCGGTACAACAGTATCAGTCAAGGACCATCAACATTTTCCCTATTGCATCAAAAAAATTCATTGGAGCAGAGGATAATTTCAAAAAACATTCCAACCTATGCTCCAATCAGCAAAGTGGTTTTTGAATCACCTCGCAGTTGCTTGTATAGTCATCTTATGATTCAATCTCATGCGACAAGCTCCTAGATTGCATTTCGTTTCGTCATATGAAATCTTCATTTGGCTTACAGCTCCAGTCTGTAAGAATATTCTACTTCTTTCTTATACAGTCACGGATTCGATTCCTTGTGTCTACTCAAAAGGGCACAATATCAAAATCAATCATAGATTGCAATACTGGTACAACAGTATTAGTCAAGGACCATCAATATTTTCTCTATTGCATCAAAAAGAAATTCATTGGAGCAGAGGATAATTTCAAAAAACATTCCAACCTATGCTCCAATCAGCAAAGTGGTTTTTGAATCACCTCGCACTTGCTTGTATAGTCATCTTATGATTCAATCTCATGCGACAAGCTCCTAGATTGCATTTCGTTTCGTCATATGAAATCTTCATTTGGCTTACAGCTCCAGTCTGTAAGAATATTCTACTTCTTTCTTATACAGTCACGGATTCGATTCCTTGTGTCTACTCAAAAGGGCACAATATCAAAATCAATCATAGATTGCAATACTGGTACAACAGTATTAGTCAAGGACCATCAATATTTTCTCTATTGCATCAAAAAGAAATTCATTGGAGCAGAGGATAATTTCAAAAAACATTCCAACCTATGCTCCAATCAGCAAAGTGGTTTTTGAATCACCTCGCACTTGCTTGTATAGTCATCTTATGATTCAATCTCATGCGACAAGCTCTTAGATTGCATTTCGTTTCGACATATGAAATCTTCATTTGGCTTACAGCTCCAGTCTGTAAGAATATTCTACTTCTTTCTTATACAGTCACGGATTCGATTCCTTGTGTCTACTCAAAAGGGCACAATATCAAAATCAATCATAGATTGCAATACTGGTACAACAGTATTAGTCAAGGACCATCAATATTTTCTCTATTGCATCAAAAAGAAATTCATTGGAGCAGAGGATAATTTCAAAAAACATTCCAACCTATGCTCCAATCAGCAAAGTGGTTTTTGATCTCATAGAAAGGCGATATCAAGATGCTTTTGAAGAACAATTGTTAGCTCATTTATGGGAATATAAATACAATGTTTTTAGATTTATGTCATTTTTTCACAAAATTATTTTTTATTATCAAATTATAGTAAAGCTCACATTTGTGACAAATATATTTTTATAAATATTAAAAGTATTAAATGTTGTTTTCAAAAGGTATGTTCGTAGTTTACCATTAGTTTTTTCTTTTCTGCTATGAAAAACTGCAGAAGTCCATAATGTGGCCGAAACTGGTATATAATTATTAAGAATTAATTAGACTTAGTTCCTCCAATGCTAGGTAGCATATCTGGCAACAATTTTCCTCCAGCGAACTCTGTCAGCTGCCATTTTTCAGCTTCCTCCCAGTTCATATCCATGCATTCAAGATCCTTTAGGCCAGTCATCTAGAACAATCTAAGGAAGGAAGATTGTAGTTTTACGTGACCGTGAATCGTGTGATTATGAGCCACGGGACCTCCTTTTTATCTGGAATCCGAACCACAGGACATGGCATTTCACTTCGAAAATCTCACATGCATTGACCGGGAATAGAACAATCTAGGTTGCAAATAATTGCAATGTTCTGATTTTTTGGGATGTTGTTAGGATAGATACCAATAGTGTAAAACCACGTTTGCAACTTCGAATGACCAGTGCTAACTTTGCGGTGCTCGAAAAACCTTGACATTTTCAGACGTTTTTCAGTATTTGGCTTCTAACTTCTAAAACATTCATTCTCCGGAAACGTCACCCATGACACTTGTAAAGAAGGCAAACTTAGCGACAATTTGAGCGCAACCGTAGCTCTGTATGTCTTATAGATCTTGAGATACAACACTACGAAAATGAGCCATTTTTTTCTCAAAAATTTCGAAATTTGTAGTAAGCTAGTCTTTCAAACAAAATTCCGTCTATAATACTCATTCTACGGGGAATGTCATAATTAAAGTTGTAGTGCAGTTATTTAGCTTTAATTTAAGCATAGGTAAAACATTGTAAGACCAATAGTTCCCTAGTTATCAGGTTAAAAAATAGGAAATAGGATTTTTCAAAAATGTAGCCTGACGAATTGTAGGACATTTTTAAAAGATAAGAAAGTCATCAATCATTGGAAAATTGTTTATCTTGCAAAATGAAATTGAATACAATTAACAATAATGTGTAATTTCTTATCAATATTGAAGTCACAGTGGCGAAGTGATGCAGGGACCTGAGCTAACACCTGCGACTTTAACACGCAACACGTCAATTACCTACTATTTGTTAATAAATTACAACAAAAGGGTAGGTATGTAATGTTAGTCTTGTCTGCACTTAGCAAGACAACAGTATTCTTTTGGAAGGCCCAGGTTCATCATACGGCTCTTCCTGGGGGCTCCGGAGACTCCTGTGTAGTTCGATCTGGATGTAAAAGGCAGTCGTCGTCTTCATCCGACTCAGTCATGTCTAGGGTAGGAGAATTAGGGAAGGTCTTTACTCCACAAATTTTACAGAGAGCTCACCTGCAGGAGCATCGCCCTGCTCCGCACTCTTTTAGGCACCCGTATGACAAGAATTTCACAGTTATAATAAATACAGGTTACAATAGATTCAAATGTTTTAATTTCAATCATAAAAAATTCCTATATCCAGCAGTGGACATTGACTAGGACCTATATAATACGAATGGATTACCATACCTGCATGACAGGAGTTTGAGCAGAGTGTGCGACACTGGTTCCTTGTTTGAGGTCACCTGTGTCAGCCCATGCTGACTCCTTGTCCATCCCCTCTTGGTGGGCTCTTTCTCAACCCCCAACCACTGCTGCACCTGGTGGTAGGTTCTGTAGGAATGTTGGGCAGCAGCATCTTCGGTTGGGGGTTGACGAGCGCGATTGACGTCTGCGCTGGCAGCTGATCGGTCAAATATCCCGTAACGCAAGGCGTGGAGCCATACAACGCCACGAGACATTTGTTGCCAGCAGAGGCTATCTCTGCGGCCGCTTCCTTCCACATCCCTGCCCAGTTTCATTCATCTTCATCCATTCCATCTCTCATCCCGACGCGCAGGTCGCCCACGGGCGTCGACTTGAAAGACCTGCACTCGGCCTCTCAGGAGGCTACATGAAAAAAATGCCTTAATAACTCAATTTGATAAACTGCAACTAGGGCCCAGTGGCCTTGCATTAAATAAATTCATTATCTGCAAATCAACATTTGTCAATTTAATCCTTTCAATGCCGGATCTAGTTTTATTCAAACACCACTAGCGATTGCCTACCGAAGAGCGGTGGTTAACCAGCGGAAGCCGAGATATGAGAAGTTTAAGGTTTGAGGACATATCTCGCAGTGAGGTCAGGAGTTCGCCTGGAGAGTATAAAACGGGCGAGGACCAAGGCACATTATGTTAATCCATCACAGCGCCCAGTTGCTGGTACATCATATGTTAGTTCATCACAGCGCTCTGTCGCTAGTTCATCGTATGTTACTTCATCACAGCGCCCAGTCGCTGATACATCGCAAGCTACTTGGCCACAGCGCTCAGTCGCTAGTTCATCGCATGTTAGTTCATCACAGCGCTCAGTCTCTAGTTCATCGCATGTTAGTTCATCACAGCGCTCAGTCTCTAGTTCATCGCATGTTAGTTCATCACAGCGCCCAGTCGCTAGTTCATCGCATGTTAGTTCATCACAGCGCTCAGTCTCTAGTTCATCGCATGTTAGTTCATCACAGCGCCCAGTCGCTAGTTCATCGCATGTTAGTTCATCACAGCGCTCAGTCTCTAGTTCATCGCATGTTAGTTCATCACAGCGCTCAGTCGCTAGTTCATCGTATGTTAGTTCATTACAGCGCTCAGTCTCTAGTTCATCGCATGTTAGTTCATCACAGCGCTCAGTCGCTAGTTCATCGTATGTTAGTTCATCACAGCGCTCAGTCGCTAGTTCATCGCATGTTAGTTCATCACAGCGCTCAGTCGCTAGTTCATCGCATGTTAGTTCATCACAGCGCTCAGTCGCTAGTTCATCGCATGTTAGTTCATCACAGCGCTCAGTCGCTAGTTCATCGTATGTTAGTTCATCACAGCGCTCTGTCGCTGGTTCATCGCATGTTAGTTCATCACAGCGCTCAGTCTCTAGTTCATCGCATGTTAGTTCATCACAGCGCTCAGTCTCTAGTTCATCGCATGTTAGTTCATCACAGCGCTCAGTCGCTAGTTCATCGTATGTTAGTTCATCACAGCGCTCAGTCTCTAGTTCATCGCATGTTAGTTCATCACAGCGCTCAGTCGCTAGTTCATCGTATGTTAGTTCATCACAGCGCTCAGTCGCTAGTTCATCGCATGTTAGTTCATCACAGCGCTCAGTCGCTAGTTCATCGTATGTTAGTTCATCACAGCGCTCAGTCTCTAGTTCATCGCATGTTAGTTCATCACAGCGCTCAGTCGCTAGTTCATCGTATGTTAATTCATCACAGCGCTCAGTCTCTAGTTCATCGTATGTTAGTTCATCACAGCGACCAGTCGCTAGTTCATCGTATGTTAGTTCATCACCGCGCCCAGTCGCTAGTTCATCGCATGTTAGTTCACCACAGCGCCCAGTCGCTAGTTCATCGCATGTTAGTTCATCACAGCGCCCAGTCGCTAGTTCATCGCATGTTAGTTCATCACAGCGCTCAGTCGCTAGTTCATCGCATGTTAGTTCATCACAGCGCCCAGTCGCTAGTTCATCGCATGTTAGTTCATCACAGCGCCCAGTCGCTAGTTCATCGCATGTTAGTTCATCACAGCGCTCAGTCGCTAGTTCATCGCATGTTAGTTCATCACAGCGCTCAGTCGCTAGTTCATCGCATGTTAGTTCATCACAGCGCTCAGTCGCTAGTTCATCGTATGTTAGTTCATCACAGCGCTCTGTCGCTAGTTCATCGCATGTTAGTTCATCACAGCGCTCAATCTCTAGTTCATCGCATGTTAGTTCATCTCAGCGCTCAGTCTCTAGTTCATCGCATGTTAGTTCATCACAGCGCTCAGTCGCTAGTTCATCGTATGTTAGTTCATCACAGCGCTCAGTCTCTAGTTCATCGCATGTTAGTTCATCACAGCGCTCAGTCGCTAGTTCATCGTATGTTAGTTCATCACAGCGCTCAGTCGCTAGTTCATCGCATGTTAGTTCATCACAGCGCTCAGTCGGTAGTTCATCGTATGTTAGTTCATCACAGCGCTCAGTCTCTAGTTCATCGCATGTTAGTTCATCACAGCGCTCAGTCGCTAGTTCATCGTATGTTAATTCATCACAGCGCTCAGTCTCTAGTTCATCGTATGTTAGTTCATCACAGCGCCCAGTCGCTAGTTCATCGTATGTTAGTTCATCACCGCGCCCAGTCGCTAGTTCATCGCATGTTAGTTCACCACAGCGCCCAGTCGCTAGTTCATCGCATGTTAGTTCATCACAGCGCCCAGTCGCTAGTTCATCGCATGTTAGTTCATCACAGCGCTCAGTCGCTAGTTCATCGCATGTTAGTTCATCACAGCGCCCAGTCGCTAGTTCATCGCATGTTAGTTCATCACAGCGCCCAGTCGCTAGTTCATCGCATGTTAGTTCATCACAGCGCCCAGTCGCTAGTTCATCGCATGTTAGTTCATCACAGCGCCCAGTCGCTAGTTCATCGCATGTTAGTTCATCACAGCGCTCAGTCGCTAGTTCATCGCATGTTAGTTCATCACAGCGCCCAGCCGCTAGTTCATCGCATGTTAGTTCATCACAGCGCTCAGTCGCTAGTTCATCGCATGTTAGTTCATCACAGCGCCCAGTCGCTAGTTCAACGTATGTTAGTTCATCACAGCGCTCAGTCGCTAGTTCATCGTATGTTAGTTCATCACAGCGCTCAGTCGCTAGTTCATCGCATGTTAGTTCATCACAGCGCCCAGTCGCTAGTTCATCGCATGTTAGTTCATCACAGCGCCCAGTCGCTAGTTCATCGCATGTTAGTTCATCACAGCGCCCAGTCGCTAGTTCATCGCATGTTAGTTCATCACCGCGCCCAGTCGCTAGTTCATCGCATGTTAGTTCATCACAGCGCCCAGTCGCTAGTTCATCGCATGTTAGTTCATCACAGCGCTCTGTCGCTAGTTCATCGTATGTTAGTTCATCACAGCGCTCAGTCGCTAGTTCATCGCATGTTAGTTCATCACCGCGCCCAGTCGCTAGTTCATCGCATGTTAGTTCATCACAGCGCTCAGTCGCTAGTTCATCGCATGTTAGTTCATCACAGCGCCCAGTCGCTAGTTCATCGCATGTTAGTTCATCACCGCGCCCAGTCGCTAGTTCATCGCATGTTAGTTCATCACAGCGCTCAGTCGCTAGTTCATCACAGCGCCCAGTCGCTAGTTCATCGCATGTTAGTTCATCACAGCGCTCAGTCGCTAGTTCATCGCATGTTAGTTCATCACAGCGCCCAGTCGCTAGTTCATCGCATGTTAGTTCATCACAGCGCTCAGTCGCTAGTTCATCGCATGTTAGTTCATCACAGCGTCCAGTCGCTAGTTCATCGTATGTTAGTTCATCACAGCGCTCAGTCGCTAGTTCATCGCATGTTAGTTCATCACAGCGCCCAGTCGCTAGTTCATCGCATGTTAGTTCATCACCGCGCCCAGTCGCTAGTTCATCGCATGTTAGTTCATCACAGCGCTCAGTCGCTAGTTCATCGCATGTTAGTTCATCACAGCGCTCAGTCGCTAGTTCATCGCATGTTAGTTCATCACAGCGCCCAGTCGCTAGTTCATCGCATGTTAGTTCATCACAGCGCCCAGTCGCTAGTTCATCGTATGTTAGTTCATCACAGCGCCCAGTCGCTAGTTCATCGTATGTTAGTTCATCACAGCGCTCAGTCGCTAGTTCATCGCATGTTAATTCATCACAGCGCCCAGTCGCTAGTTCATCGTATGTTAGTTCATCACCGCGCTCAGTCGCTAGTTCATCGCATGTGAGTTCATCACAGCGCTCAGTCGCTAGTTCATCGCATGTTAGTTCATCACAGCGCTCAGTCGCTAGTTCATCGCATGTTAGTTCATCACAGCGCCCAGTCGCTAGTTCATCGCATGTTAGTTCATCACAGCGCCCAGTCGCTAGTTCATCGCATGTTACTTCATCACAGCGCTCTGTCGCTAGTTCATCGTATGTTAGTTCATCACAGCGCTGAGTCGCTAGTTCATCGCATGTTAGTTCATCACAGCGCCCAGTCGCTAGTTCATCGCATGTTAGTTCATCACAGCGCCCAGTCGCTAGTTCATCGTATGTTAGTTCATCACAGCGCCCAGTCGCTAGTTCATCGCATGTTAGTTCATCACAGCGCCCAGTCGCTAGTTCATCGCATGTTAGTTCATCACAGCGCTCTGTCGCTAGTTCATCGTATGTTAGTTCATCACAGCGCTCAGTCGCTAGTTCATCGTATGTTAGTTCATCACAGCGCTCTGTCGCCAGTTCATCGTATGTTAGTTCATCACAGCGCCCTGTCGCTAGTTCATCGTATGTTAGTTCATCACAGCGCTCAGTCGCCAGTTCATCGTATGTTAGTTCATCACAGCGCTCTGTCGCCAGTTCATCGTATGTTAGTTCATCACAGCGCTCAGTCGCTAGTTCATCGTATGTTAGTTCATCACAGCGCTCTGTCGCTAGTTCATCGTATGTTAGTTCATCACAGCGCCCAGTCGCTAGTTCATCGCATGTTAGTTCATCACAGCGCTCTGTCGCTAGTTCATCGCATGTTAGTTCATCACAGTGCTCAGTCTCTAGTTCATCGCATGTTAGTTCATCACAGCGCTCCGTCGCTAGTTCATCGTATGTTAATTCATCACAGTGCCCAGTCACTGATACATCGTATGTTAGTTCATCACAGCGCCCAGTCGCTAGTTCATCGTATGTTAGTTCATCACAGCGCTCAGTCGCTAGTTCATCGCATGTTAGTTCATCACAGCGCCCAGTCGCTAGTTCATCGTATGTTAGTTCATCACCGCGCTCAGTCGCTAGTTCATCGCATGTTAGTTCATCACAGCGCTCAGTCGCTAGTTCATCGCATGTTAGTTCATCACAGCGCTCAGTCGCTAGTTCATCGTATGTTAGTTCATCACAGCGCTCAGTCGCTAGTTCATCGCATGTTAGTTCATCACAGCGCCCAGTCGCTAGTTCATCGCATGTTAGTTCATCACAGCGCCCAGTCGCTAGTTCATCGCATGTTAGTTCATCACAGCGCTCTGTCGCTAGTTCATCGTATGTTAGTTCATCACAGCGCTCAGTCGCTAGTTCATCGCATGTTAGTTCATCACAGCGCCCAGTCGCTAGTTCATCGCATGTTAGTTCATCACAGCGCCCAGTCGCTAGTTCATCGTATGTTAGTTCATCACAGCGCTCAGTCGCTAGTTCATCGCATGTTAGTTCATCACAGCGCCCAGTCGCTAGTTCATCGCATGTTAGTTCATCACAGCGCTCTGTCGCTAGTTCATCGCATGTTAGTTCATCACAGCGCTCTGTCGCTAGTTCATCGTATGTTAGTTCATCACAGCGCTCAGTCGCTAGTTCATCGTATGTTAGTTCATCACAGTAGTCAGTCTCTAGTTCATCGCATGTTAGTTCATCACAGCGCTCAGTCGCTAGTCCATCGCATGTTAGTTCATCACAGCGCTCAGTCGCTAGTTCATCGCATGTTAGTTCATCACAGCGCTCAGTCGCTAGTTCATCGCATGTTAGTTCATCACAGCGCTCAGTCGCTAGTTCATCGTATGTTAGTTCATCACAGCGCTCAGTCGCTAGTTCATCGCATGTTAGTTCATCACAGCGCCCAGTCGCTAGTTCATCGCATGTTAGTTCATCACAGCGCCCAGTCGCTAGTTCATCGCATGTTAGTTCATCACAGCGCTCTGTCGCTAGTTCATCGTATGTTTGTTCATCACAGCGCTCAGTCGCTAGTTCATCGCATGTTAGTTCATCACAGCGCCCAGTCGCTAGTACATCGCATGTTAGTTCATCACAGCGCCCAGTCGCTAGTTCATCGTATGTTAGTTCATCACAGCGCCCAGTCGCTAGTTCATCGCATGTTAGTTCATCACAGCGCTCAGTCGCTAGTTCATCGTATGTTAGTTCATCACAGCGCTCAGTCGCTAGTTCATCGCATGTTAGTTCATCACAGCGCCCAGTCTCTAGTTCATCGCATGTTAGTTCATCACAGCGCTCAGTCGCTAGTTCATCGCATGTTAGTTCATCACAGCGCTCAGTCGCTAGTTCATCGCATGTTAGTTCATCACAGCGCTCAGTCGCTAGTTCATCGCATGTTAGTTCATCACAGCGCTCAGTCGCTAGTTCATCGTATGTTAGTTCATCACAGCGCTCAGTCGCTAGTTCATCGCATGTTAGTTCATCACAGCGCCCAGTCGCTAGTTCATCGCATGTTAGTTCATCACAGCGCCCAGTCGCTAGTTCATCGCATGTTAGTTCATCACAGCGCTCTGTCGCTAGTTCATCGTATGTTTGTTCATCACAGCGCTCAGTCGCTAGTTCATCGTGTGTTAGTTCATCACAGCGCTCAGTCTCTAGTTCATCGCATGTTAGTTCATCACAGCGCTCAGTCGCTAGTTCATCGTATGTTAGTTCATCACAGCGCTCAGTCGCTAGTTCATCGCATGTTAGTTCATCACAGCGCTCAGTCGCTAGTTCATCGTATGTTAGTTCATCACAGCGCTCAGTCTCTAGTTCATCGCATGTTAGTTCATCACAGCGCTCAGTCGCTAGTTCATCGTATGTTAATTCATCACAGCGCTCAGTCTCTAGTTCATCGTATGTTAGTTCATCACAGCGCCCAGTCGCTAGTTCATCGTATGTTAGTTCATCACCGCGCCCAGTCGCTAGTTCATCGCATGTTAGTTCACCACAGCGCCCAGTCGCTAGTTCATCGCATGTTAGTTCATCACAGCGCCCAGTCGCTAGTTCATCGCATGTTAGTTCATCACAGCGCTCAGTCGCTAGTTCATCGCATGTTAGTTCATCACAGCGCCCAGTCGCTAGTTCATCGCATGTTAGTTCATCACAGCGCCCAGTCGCTAGTTCATCGCATGTTAGTTCATCACAGCGCTCAGTCGCTAGTTCATCGCATGTTAGTTCATCACAGCGCTCAGTCGCTAGTTCATCGCATGTTAGTTCATCACAGCGCTCAGTCGCTAGTTCATCGTATGTTAGTTCATCACAGCGCTCTGTCGCTAGTTCATCGCATGTTAGTTCATCACAGCGCTCAGTCTCTAGTTCATCGCATGTTAGTTCATCACAGCGCTCAGTCTCTAGTTCATCGCATGTTAGTTCATCACAGCGCTCAGTCGCTAGTTCATCGTATGTTAGTTCATCACAGCGCTCAGTCTCTAGTTCATCGCATGTTAGTTCATCACAGCGCTCAGTCGCTAGTTCATCGTATGTTAGTTCATCACAGCGCTCAGTCGCTAGTTCATCGCATGTTAGTTCATCACAGCGCTCAGTCGCTAGTTCATCGTATGTTAGTTCATCACAGCGCTCAGTCTCTAGTTCATCGCATGTTAGTTCATCACAGCGCTCAGTCGCTAGTTCATCGTATGTTAATTCATCACAGCGCTCAGTCTCTAGTTCATCGTATGTTAGTTCATCACAGCGCCCAGTCGCTAGTTCATCGTATGTTAGTTCATCACCGCGCCCAGTCGCTAGTTCATCGCATGTTAGTTCACCACAGCGCCCAGTCGCTAGTTCATCGCATGTTAGTTCATCACAGCGCCCAGTCGCTAGTTCATCGCATGTTAGTTCATCACAGCGCTCAGTCGCTAGTTCATCGCATGTTAGTTCATCACAGCGCCCAGTCGCTAGTTCATCGCATGTTAGTTCATCACAGCGCCCAGTCGCTAGTTCATCGCATGTTAGTTCATCACAGCGCCCAGTCGCTAGTTCATCGCATGTTAGTTCATCACAGCGCCCAGTCGCTAGTTCATCGCATGTTAGTTCATCACAGCGCTCAGTCGCTAGTTCATCGCATGTTAGTTCATCACAGCGCCCAGCCGCTAGTTCATCGCATGTTAGTTCATCACAGCGCTCAGTCGCTAGTTCATCGCATGTTAGTTCATCACAGCGCCCAGTCGCTAGTTCAACGTATGTTAGTTCATCACAGCGCTCAGTCGCTAGTTCATCGTATGTTAGTTCATCACAGCGCTCAGTCGCTAGTTCATCGCATGTTAGTTCATCACAGCGCCCAGTCGCTAGTTCATCGCATGTTAGTTCATCACAGCGCTCTGTCGCTAGTTCATCGTATGTCAGTTCATCACAGCGCTCAGTCGCTAGTTCATCGCATGTTAGTTCATCACCGCGCCCAGTCGCTAGTTCATCGCATGTTAGTTCATCACAGCGCTCAGTCGCTAGTTCATCGCATGTTAGTTCATCACAGCGCCCAGTCGCTAGTTCATCGCATGTTAGTTCATCACCGCGCCCAGTCGCTAGTTCATCGCATGTTAGTTCATCACAGCGCTCAGTCGCTAGTTCATCACAGCGCCCAGTCGCTAGTTCATCGCATGTTAGTTCATCACAGCGCTCAGTCGCTAGTTCATCGCATGTTAGTTCATCACAGCGCCCAGTCGCTAGTTCATCGCATGTTAGTTCATCACAGCGCTCAGTCGCTAGTTCATCGCATGTTAGTTCATCACAGCGTCCAGTCGCTAGTTCATCGTATGTTAGTTCATCACAGCGCTCAGTCGCTAGTTCATCGCATGTTAGTTCATCACAGCGCCCAGTCGCTAGTTCATCGCATGTTAGTTCATCACCGCGCCCAGTCGCTAGTTCATCGCATGTTAGTTCATCACAGCGCTCAGTCGCTAGTTCATCGCATGTTAGTTCATCACAGCGCTCAGTCGCTAGTTCATCGCATGTTAGTTCATCACAGCGCCCAGTCGCTAGTTCATCGCATGTTAGTTCATCACAGCGCCCAGTCGCTAGTTCATCGTATGTTAGTTCATCACAGCGCCCAGTCGCTAGTTCATCGTATGTTAGTTCATCACAGCGCTCAGTCGCTAGTTCATCGCATGTTAGTTCATCACAGCGCCCAGTCGCTAGTTCATCGTATGTTAGTTCATCACCGCGCTCAGTCGCTAGTTCATCGCATGTGAGTTCATCACAGCGCTCAGTCGCTAGTTCATCGCATGTTAGTTCATCACAGCGCTCAGTCGCTAGTTCATCGCATGTTAGTTCATCACAGCGCCCAGTCGCTAGTTCATCGCATGTTAGTTCATCACAGCGCCCAGTCGCTAGTTCATCGCATGTTACTTCATCACAGCGCTCTGTCGCTAGTTCATCGTATGTTAGTTCATCACAGCGCTGAGTCGCTAGTTCATCGCATGTTAGTTCATCACAGCGCCCAGTCGCTAGTTCATCGCATGTTAGTTCATCACAGCGCCCAGTCGCTAGTTCATCGTATGTTAGTTCATCACAGCGCCCAGTCGCTAGTTCATCGCATGTTAGTTCATCACAGCGCCCAGTCGCTAGTTCATCGCATGTTAGTTCATCACAGCGCTCTGTCGCTAGTTCATCGTATGTTAGTTCATCACAGCGCTCAGTCGCTAGTTCATCGTATGTTAGTTCATCACAGCGCTCTGTCGCCAGTTCATCGTATGTTAGTTCATCACAGCGCCCTGTCGCTAGTTCATCGTATGTTAGTTCATCACAGCGCTCAGTCGCCAGTTCATCGTATGTTAGTTCATCACAGCGCTCTGTCGCCAGTTCATCGTATGTTAGTTCATCACAGCGCTCAGTCGCTAGTTCATCGTATGTTAGTTCATCACAGCGCTCTGTCGCTAGTTCATCGTATGTTAGTTCATCACAGCGCCCAGTCGCTAGTTCATCGCATGTTAGTTCATCACAGCGCTCTGTCGCTAGTTCATCGCATGTTAGTTCATCACAGTGCTCAGTCTCTAGTTCATCGCATGTTAGTTCATCACAGCGCTCCGTCGCTAGTTCATCGTATGTTAATTCATCACAGTGCCCAGTCACTGATACATCGTATGTTAGTTCATCACAGCGCCCAGTCGCTAGTTCATCGTATGTTAGTTCATCACAGCGCTCAGTCGCTAGTTCATCGCATGTTAGTTCATCACAGCGCCCAGTCGCTAGTTCATCGTATGTTAGTTCATCACCGCGCTCAGTCGCTAGTTCATCGCATGTTAGTTCATCACAGCGCCCAGTCGCTAGTTCATCGCATGTTAGTTCATCACAGCGCTCTGTCGCTAGTTCATCGTATGTTTGTTCATCACAGCGCTCAGTCGCTAGTTCATCGTATGTTAGTTCATCACAGCGCTCAGTCTCTAGTTCATCGCATGTTAGTTCATCACAGCGCTCAGTCGCTAGTTCATCGTATGTTAGTTCATCACAGCGCTCAGTCGCTAGTTCATCGCATGTTAGTTCATCACAGCGCTCAGTCGCTAGTTCATCGTATGTTAGTTCATCACAGCGCTCAGTCTCTAGTTCATCGCATGTTAGTTCATCACAGCGCTCAGTCGCTAGTTCATCGTATGTTAATTCATCACAGCGCTCAGTCTCTAGTTCATCGTATGTTAGTTCATCACAGCGCCCAGTCGCTAGTTCATCGTATGTTAGTTCATCACCGCGCCCAGTCGCTAGTTCATCGCATGTTAGTTCACCACAGCGCCCAGTCGCTAGTTCATCGCATGTTAGTTCATCACAGCGCCCAGTCGCTAGTTCATCGCATGTTAGTTCATCACAGCGCTCAGTCGCTAGTTCATCGCATGTTAGTTCATCACAGCGCCCAGTCGCTAGTTCATCGCATGTTAGTTCATCACAGCGCCCAGTCACTAGTTCATCGCATGTTAGTTCATCAAAGCGCTCAGTCGCTAGTTCATCGCATGTTAGTTCATCACAGCGCTCAGTCGCTAGTTCATCGCATGTTAGTTCATCACAGCGCTCAGTCGCTAGTTCATCGTATGTTAGTTCATCACAGCGCTCTGTCGCTAGTTCATCGCATGTTAGTTCATCACAGCGCTCAGTCTCTAGTTCATCGCATGTTAGTTCATCACAGCGCTCAGTCTCTAGTTCATCGCATGTTAGTTCATCACAGCGCTCAGTCGCTAGTTCATCGTATGTTAGTTCATCACAGCGCTCAGTCTCTAGTTCATCGCATGTTAGTTCATCACAGCGCTCAGTCGCTAGTTCATCGAATGTTAGTTCATCACAGCGCTCAGTCGCTAGTTCATCGCATGTTAGTTCATCACAGCGCTCAGTCGCTAGTTCATCGTATGTTACTTCATCACAGCGCTCAGTCTCTAGTTCATCGCATGTTAGTTCATCACAGCGCTCAGTCGCTAGTTCATCGTATGTTAATTCATCACAGCGCTCAGTCTCTAGTTCATCGTATGTTAGTTCATCACAGCGCCCAGTCGCTAGTTCATCGTATGTTAGTTCATCACCGCGTCCAGTCGCTAGTTCATCGCATGTTAGTTCACCACAGCGCCCAGTCGCTAGTTCATCGCATGTTAGTTCATCACAGCGCCCAGTCGCTAGTTCATCGCATGTTAGTTCATCACAGCGCTCAGTCGCTAGTTCATCGCATGTTAGTTCATCACAGCGCCCAGTCGCTAGTTCATTGCATGTTAGTTCATCACAGCGCCCAGTCGCTAGTTCATCGCATGTTAGTTCATCACAGCGCCCAGTCGCTAGTTCATCGCATGTTAGTTCATCACAGCGCCCAGTCGCTAGTTCATCGCATGTTAGTTCATCACAGCGCTCAGTCGCTAGTTCATCGCATGTTAGTTCATCACAGCGCCCAGCCGCTAGTTCATCGCATGTTAGTTCATCACAGCGCTCAGTCGCTAGTTCATCGCATGTTAGTTCATCACAGCGCCCAGTAGCTAGTTCAACGTATGTTAGTTCATCACAGCGCTCAGTCGCTAGTTCATCGTATGTTAGTTCATCACAGCGCTCAGTCGCTAGTTCATCGCATGTTAGTTCATCACAGCGCCCAGTCGCTAGTTCATCGCATGTTAGTTCATCACAGCGCCCAGTCGCTAGTTCATCGCATGTTAGTTCATCACAGCGCCCAGTCGCTAGTTCATCGCATGTTAGTTCATCACCGCGCCCAGTCGCTAGTTCATCGCATGTTAGTTCATCACAGCGCCCAGTCGCTAGTTCATCGCATGTTAGTTCATCACAGCGCTCTGTCGCTAGTTCATCGTATGTTAGTTCATCACAGCGCTCAGTCGCTAGTTCATCGCATGTTAGTTCATCACCGCGCCCAGTCGCTAGTTCATCGCATGTTAGTTCATCACAGCGCTCAGTCGCTAGTTCATCGCATGTTAGTTCATCACAGCGCCCAGTCGCTAGTTCATCGCATGTTAGTTCATCACCGCGCCCAGTCGCTAGTTCATCGCATGTTAGTTCATCACAGCGCTCAGTCGCTAGTTCATCACAGCGACCAGTCGCTAGTTCATCGCATGTTAGTTCATCACAGCGCTCAGTCGCTAGTTCATCGCATGTTAGTTCATCACAGCGCCCAGTCGCTAGTTCATCGCATGTTAGTTCATCACAGCGCTCAGTCGCTAGTTCATCGCATGTTAGTTCATCACAGCGTCCAGTCGCTAGTTCATCGTATGTTAGTTCATCACAGCGCTCAGTCGCTAGTTCATCGCATGTTAGTTCATCACAGCGCCCAGTCGCTAGTTCATCGCATGTTAGTTCATCACCGCGCCCAGTCGCTAGTTCATCGCATGTTAGTTCATCACAGCGCTCAGTCGCTAGTTCATCGCATGTTAGTTCATCACAGCGCTCAGTCGCTAGTTCATAGCATGTTAGTTCATCACAGCGCCCAGTCGCTAGTTCATCGCATGTTAGTTCATCACAGCGCCCAGTCGCTAGTTCATCGTATGTTAGTTCATCACAGCGCCCAGTCGCTAGTTCATCGTATGTTAGTTCATCACAGCGCTCAGTCGCTAGTTCATCGCATGTTAGTTCATCACAGCGCCCAGTCGCTAGTTCATCGTATGTTAGTTCATCACCGCGCTCAGTCGCTAGTTCATCGCATGTGAGTTCATCACAGCGCTCAGTCGCTAGTTCATCGCATGTTAGTTCATCACAGCGCTCAGTCGCTAGTTCATCGCATGTTAGTTCATCACAGCGCCCAGTCGCTAGTTCATCGCATGTTAGTTCATCACAGCGCCCAGTCGCTAGTTCATCGCATGTTACTTCATCACAGCGCTCTGTCGCTAGTTCATCGTATGTTAGTTCATCACAGCGCTGAGTCGCTAGTTCATCGCATGTTAGTTCATCACAGCGCCCAGTCGCTAGTTCATCGCATGTTAGTTCATCACAGCGCCCAGTCGCTAGTTCATCGTATGTTAGTTCATCACAGCGCCCAGTCGCTAGTTCATCGCATGTTAGTTCATCACAGCGCCCAGTCGCTAGTTCATCGCATGTTAGTTCATCACAGCGCTCTGTCGCTAGTTCATCGTATGTTAGTTCATCACAGCGCTCAGTCGCTAGTTCATCGTATGTTAGTTCATCACAGCGCTCTGTCGCCAGTTCATCGTATGTTAGTTCATCACAGCGCCCTGTCGCTAGTTCATCGTATGTTAGTTCATCACAGCGCTCAGTCGCCAGTTCATCGTATGTTAGTTCATCACAGCGCTCTGTCGCCAGTTCATCGTATGTTAGTTCATCACAGCGCTCAGTCGCTAGTTCATCGTATGTTAGTTCATCACAGCGCTCTGTCGCTAGTTCATCGTATGTTAGTTCATCACAGCGCCCAGTCGCTAGTTCATCGCATGTTAGTTCATCACAGCGCTCTGTCGCTAGTTCATCGCATGTTAGTTCATCACAGTGCTCAGTCTCTAGTTCATCGCATGTTAGTTCATCACAGCGCTCCGTCGCTAGTTCATCGTATGTTAATTCATCACAGTGCCCAGTCACTGATACATCGTATGTTAGTTCATCACAGCGCCCAGTCGCTAGTTCATCGTATGTTAGTTCATCACAGCGCTCAGTCGCTAGTTCATCGCATGTTAGTTCATCACAGCGCCCAGTCGCTAGTTCATCGTATGTTAGTTCATCACCGCGCTCAGTCGCTAGTTCATCGCATGTTAGTTCATCACAGCGCTCAGTCGCTAGTTCATCGCATGTTAGTTCATCACAGCGCTCAGTCGCGAGTTCATCGTATGTTAGTTCATCACAGCGCTCAGTCGCTAGTTCATCGCATGTTAGTTCATCACAGCACCCAGTCGCTAGTTCATCGCATGTTAGTTCATCACAGCGCCCAGTCGCTAGTTCATCGCATGTTAGTTCATCACAGCGCTCTGTCGCTAGTTCATCGTATGTTAGTTCATCACAGCGCTCAGTCGCTAGTTCATCGCATGTTAGTTCATCACAGCGCCCAGTCGCTAGTTCATCGCATGTTAGTTCATCACAGCACCCAGTCGCTAGTTCATCGTATGTTAGTTCATCACAGCGCTCAGTCGCTAGTTCATCGCATGTTAGTTCATCACAGCGCCCAGTCGCTAGTTCATCGCATGTTAGTTCATCACAGCGCTCTGTCGCTAGTTCATCGCATGTTAGTTCATCACAGCGCTCTGTCGCTAGTTCATCGTATGTTAGTTCATCACAGCGCTCAGTCGCTAGTTCATCGTATGTTAGTTCATCACAGTAGTCAGTCTCTAGTTCATCGCATGTTAGTTCATCACAGCGCTCAGTCGCTAGTTCATCGCATGTTAGTTCATCACAGCGCTCAGTCGCTAGTTCATCGTATGTTAGTTCATCACAGCGCTCAGTCGCTAGTTCATCGCATGTTAGTTCATCACAGCACCCAGTCGCTAGTTCATCGCATGTTAGTTCATCACAGCGCCCAGTCGCTAGTTCATCGCATGTTAGTTCATCACCGCGCTCAGTCGCTAGTTCATCGCATGTTAGTTCATCACAGCGCTCAGTCGCTAGTTCATCGCATGTTAGTTCATCACAGCGCTCAGTCGCTAGTTCATCGTATGTTAGTTCATCACAGCGCTCAGTCGCTAGTTCATCGCATGTTAGTTCATCACAGCACCCAGTCGCTAGTTCATCGCATGTTAGTTCATCACAGCGCCCAGTCGCTAGTTCATCGCATGTTAGTTCATCACAGCGCTCAGTCGCTAGTTCATCGCATGTTAGTTCATCACAGCGCCCAGTCGCTAGTTCATCGCATGTTAGTTCATCACAGCGCCCAGTCGCTAGTTCATCGCATGTTAGTTCATCACAGCGCTCTGTCGCTAGTTCATCGTATGTTTGTTCATCACAGCGCTCAGTCGCTAGTTCATCGCATGTTAGTTCATCACAGCGCCCAGTCGCTAGTTCATCGCATGTTAGTTCATCACAGCGCCCAGTCGCTAGTTCATCGTATGTTAGTTCATCACAGCGCCCAGTCGCTAGTTCATCGCATGTTAGTTCATCACAGCGCTCAGTCGCTAGTTCATCGTATGTTAGTTCATCACAGCGCTCAGTCGCTAGTTCATCGCATGTTAGTTCATCACAGCGCCCAGTCTCTAGTTCATCGCATGTTAGTTCATCACAGCGCTCAGTCGCTAGTTCATCGCATGTTAGTTCATCACAGCGCTCAGTCGCTAGTTCATCGCATGTTAGTTCATCACAGCGCTCAGTCGCTAGTTCATCGCATGTTAGTTCATCACAGCGCTCAGTCGCTAGTTCATCGTATGTTAGTTCATCACAGCGCTCAGTCGCTAGTTCATCGCATGTTAGTTCATCACAGCGCCCAGTCGCTAGTTCATCGCATGTTAGTTCATCACAGCGCCCAGTCGCTAGTTCATCGCATGTTAGTTCATCACAGCGCTCTGTCGCTAGTTCATCGTATGTTTGTTCATCACAGCGCTCAGTCGCTAGTTCATCGCATGTTAGTTCATCACAGCGCCCAGTCGCTCGTTCATCGCATGTTAGTTCATCACAGCGCCCAGTCGCTAGTTCATCGTATGTTAGTTCATCACAGCGCCCAGTCGCTAGTTCATCGCATGTTAGTTCATCACAGCGCCCAGTCGCTAGTTCATCGCATGTTAGTTCATCACAGCGCTCTGTCGCTAGTTCATCGTATGTTAGTTCATCACAGCGCCCAGTCGCTAGTTCATCGCATGTTAGTTCATCACAGCGCCCAGTCGCTAGTTCATCGTATGTTAGTTCATCACAGTGCTCAGTCTCTAATTCATCGTATGTTAGTTCATCACAGCGCTCGGTCGCTAGTTCATCGCATGATAGTTCATCACAGCGCTCAGTCGCTAGTTCATCGTATGTTAGTTCATCACAGCGCTCTGTCGCTAGTTCATCGTATGTTAATTCATCACAGTGCCCAGTCACTGATACATCGTATGTTAATTCATCACAGTGCCCAGTCACTGATACATCGTATGTTAGTTCATCACAGTTCCCAGTCACTGATACATCGTATGTTAGTTCATCACAGTGCCCAGTCACTGATACATCGTATGTTAATTCATCACAGTGCCCAGTCACTGATACATCGTATGTTAGTTCATCACAGTGCCCAGTCACTGATACATCGTATGTTAGTTCATCACAGTGCCCAGTCACTGATACATCGTATGTTAGTTCATCACAGTGCCCAGTCACTGATACATCGTATGTTAATTCATCACAGCGCCCAGTCACTGATACATCGTATGTTAGTTCATCACAGTGCCCAGTCACTGATACATCGTATGTTAATTCATCACAGCGCTCAGTCGCTGGTTCATCGCATGTTAGTTCATCACAGCGCTCAGTCGCTAGTTCATCGTATGTTAATTCATCACAGCGCCCAGTCGCTGGTACATCGCAAGCTACTTGGCCACAGCGCTCAGTCGCTAGTTCATCGCATGTTAGTTCATCACAGCGCTCAGTCGCTAGTTCATCGCATGTTAGTTCATCACAGCGCTCAGTCGCTAGTTCATCACAGCGCTCTGTCGCTAGTTCATCGTCTGTTAATTCATCACAGCGCCAGTCGCAGATACATCGTACATAAGTTCATCACAGCGCTCTGTCGCTAGTTCATCGTCTGTTAATTCATCACAGCGCCAGTCGCAGATACATCGTACATAAGTTCATCACAGCGCTCAGTCGCTAGTTCATCGCATGTTAGTTCATCACAGCGCTCAGTCACTGATACATCGTATGTTAGTTCATCACAGTGCCCAGTCACTGATACATCGTATGTTAGTTCATCACAGTGCCCAGTCACTGATACATCGTATGTTAATTCATCACAGCTGTCAGTCGCTAGTTCATCGCATGTTAGTTCATCACAGCGCTCTGTCGCTAGTTCATCGTCTGTTAATTCATCACAGTGCCCATTCGCTGATACATCGTACGTTACTTCGCCACAGCACTCAGACGCTAGTTCAACGCAGTTACTTCGTGAAGCACATGGTTACTATATTCGACGTTATATTTAGAAATAGAAAATGGTTGCTCGGACTTAGTGCGTTTCAACGGAATAGTACATGGTTACTGGAACTTCAATAAGTGTTGGAAATTATTTTAGTGAACTTAGGATTTTTCGTCAGTTATCACTCAGGTGATAGACATTTTGTGACAGAAACATTGGTAAATATAAAACTGCTCACGGACATATGATAGACTTAGTCTATAAATTTTCCTCAGACCACAAATATCATTATTGGATTATTTTTATATCCAATTGCCAGAAGCAAGCTTTTGTCTTGATAACTAAATGACCAACCAAGATTATATGTTAGTACTTTTTCAAATACCTTTCTTGCACGGTTCAGTTCAGGGACTTGAACATCAGAACTGTTACCGATGCTGAATAAGATTGCCAGTGTATTAAACTATACTGAATGCATCACTGTTGGGTCTTGTTACATCTGGTATTTTTCATCATGGATCAATTAGATCTTACCCCTGTCAAGAATATAACTACAGCTGTTAACGCAGCCAATATTAACAGTTTTCATCAAGATTATCAGGCAACGAATATGATTACCGCTATGTCTTGGTAGACAAATTGCAGGTATACAATGGAGGCAGTTACAAGAATTTAAGTACGTGTCCATATGGGGACTAAAGACTGGAATGGTCTGGTTCGACATCAAGATCTACAAGAATGTAAGCTACAATTTGCATTATTTCTATGCGTAGTTAGCTGGAATTCTCGTTTTTCTACAGTCTTATCAACACAATATTTTTTCTTTGATAATTTGTTGTTGCAAATGTATATGCGAGGCATGGGAAGCCTTGTTCTGAGTATTTTCTACACTCAGACATGAAGATTCAATGATTCGAATCAATGGACGAGGATCACGAGCATTTTATTTGATTTTGTGATTTTTTCTAAACGCGGTCATCAGCCGTCATAACTGTAAACTTAACAAGTAGTTCCGTGAAGAACTATACAGCCTATTTTCATATATCCTACTTATGTTAACTGCCACTATCAACATACAAAATTTCTGTTTGATTGCTGTAAAAGATTCGTAGATATTGAGAAACGACTAAATATTTCGAATGGTCGCCATGTTGGATTTTATATATGTAGGTCCTAAAGTTATGTACTGTTACATGAAGATTATTGTGTACGTATAGCATTCAAACTTCAATCGCATGATTAGGACACAAGAAGTAAAAACGAGATTTTAAAATTTCGCACAGCTGTCATCTTGTGGTTATGGAAACAATTGAAATAAATTAGATGCCAGTGGATTAACATTCGTATAAGGATTTACTGTACGATGTTTCACTGCACTCGGATGGTTAACTTGTGAGAAACGTCCATGTGAATATTTGTAATTCGCGTCGCCACCATGTTGGATTTGTGATCACCAGGTTATTTTAAGTCCCATAGGTGAACTTAAGTTCAAAGCCCCTATGAACATAAAAAAAATCAGTTTGATTGCTATAATAGATTCGTAGATATTCAGAGCCGTGTAAATTTTTCGGATGGTCGCCATGTTGGATTGTTAAATGTATAGGCCATAGAGTCATGTACCATTAAAGGAAAATTATTGCGTAGGTTTATTATTCAAACTTTCACTTCGATCGCATGATTACGACACAAGAAATAGAAACTTAATTTTCAAAATTCGCACAGCTCTCATCTTGAGGTTATGTAAACAATTGAACTAAATTAGATACCAGTGCATTACAATGTGTATAAATATTTCCTGTACCAGATTTCATTGCGTTTGGAACATTAAATCGCGAGAAAGGTCTATTTAAAATTTTCAAATTCGCTTGGCCGCCATGTTCGTTTTGTAGTCACCCGGATTTTGAAAGTCTTATAGATGAACATCCAGCAGTGCCCTTTATCTCCGTACAAAATTTCAGGGTGATACCGCTAATAGTTTCAGAGATATAGAATGCCGGTGAAATATTTCGCATATCCACCATCTTGTGGTTATGTAAACAATTGAAGGAAGTTAGATGTTGGTGCATTACAATGTGTATAAACATATACTGTTCCAAGTTATATTGCATTTGGTTGCTTAAATCGCGAGAAACGTCTATTTAAAAGTCGCAAATTCGCGTGGCCGCCATATTGATTTTGTAGTTACCAGTTTTTCAAACGTTACATAGGTGAACTTCTAGTAGTTTCCTTTATCACCGTAATAAATTCCAGGGTGATATCGGGAATAGTTTCGGAGATATTGAATGGTGGTGAAATATTTCGCACAGCCGCCATGTTTGATTGGTGAGACGTAACAAAATTTGAAGGGCACGGTTGGGGTCGCCCGGACTAGTGCTATGAACTTACCGAGTTTCATTGAAATCGCTCTAGCAATTTAGATTTTATTAGGGACACACACACACACACACACATCTCTCTCTCACACACACACACACACGCACACACACACGGACAAAAGGTGATCTCATAAGCCTATTTTTTCAAAATTGAAAATAGGCTAAAAATAAATTCAAGTTGAGGAATGGATATTTTTTCACGTTTAAGAAGTCGAGTTTGATCTTTCTCGAATAGTTTATTGAAGTTAAATCCAGTTGTGGAATTAATAATAATAATAATAATAATGATTTAATAATAATTATTCTTATTTTCATTTTTTCTGAGATAATAATAATTATGATTTATATTTTCTAATAATCATATCTTGTAGTATGAATTTATAAATTGGATATTTAAAACAGTTTACTATATCGGATACTTGTTTTTCCGAAGGTTATTGGTTAAACGCACGCCCACAGTCTACTAACAGAGTAATCCATTGGAAGCAATTTACACTTGAATTATGTAGTCAAATCATGTAGAAGACACTGAAAGTGATGATACGGGAAACAAGTAGAATGTATAAAACAGGGTTTTACTGGAGTTTATATCAATATAAATCATTTGGGTAACGTCTTTTAAGAGAACGTTTGACCAGAAATAGACACGATGTGAAATTATTAATGTTTAATATGATGGTAAAATTACAGTAAACTCACTAGTAAGCTTACTAGCTTTTAAATCTTCCAGTTTGGATAACAAGCAAAGGCTTGATTATTATGTATAATTTGGGAAGAAATTATTGTGTGTGGGAATAGTTAAATATGCCATTCTGTTTGTGCAATTAAGTCGCAGGAATGATGATGTTGTTAAAAGGAAGCATCATCCATGGTGAAGGTTGGATGACTTTGATAAATATGTTGGGAATTGAAAATATGGTTACAAGCCACACTTTCGACGAATTTATAACCGTGGGTTATTTTATGAAGCCATCATAGTTAATTCACAGTTGATTCTAGTGTTCTATAAATATTTCCTAGTACTTGTTGACCCGGATTTTGTTATTAACATTAAACTTTCATTGTGAGGAGACTTTACCTTTGTCTAATGCTAATTATGATCATGTGATTTTTGACACATTTAAATAGAATGGGCCGATGCTATAAATAAATTAATACTCTCATTTCATGAACCAGCCACTACCATTTAGAGAATATTTGTGATCTTATTAAAAAGATAAATATTATGTAAAATAATGAATTGATTAACACTTTTAGATTCTGTCAAGGAATTGCAACTTTTGATAATAGTATTTGTTGCTATTTTTGTAACAATATTCTAAATAATATTTTCAAATATTTTATTTGAATGTTTGATTGGTTAAATTAATATTTAAAGAATTGATGTTTTGTTAATAACAATTTTTGACCATAAGTTGATAGTCGAGTCATGCACTCAGAATAATTATTTTGGATCGAGAACAGATGGTATAATAAATTTTCTGTTCAATACCGAAGTTCTTCGAATCCATGCTCAGATGTCCATATAAGTTGATGTTGTGTTATACCCATTGTAATGGCGTAAAAAATGAACCAATTTTTGGAATATTAATTACTGGAAGTGATAGTTATTTTCTGCAACATCGAGTGAAACCTTTTAATTTCAACCAGTGAATGCTTATGATTTAGGAATCAGGCTGGACAATTTAATTTGCCCTGAAGAACCTAGGACAGAAAATATTTTAATTTGAGCAAAGTCATTAGGACTGACATTCTGGCTTTAGTTCGAATATTAAATGTTCATGTGTTGATAACCCTGTATATTTTGAGTACATTAATGTATGATTCGTCATGCATTCATAATGCTATTCTGGCATTTATTTCAAGTAAATTTTAACATTTTTATAAAATGAGATTATTTTACAAATTGTGCTATTTTCAGAGTCTCCTTCTATCCTTATTGTTGCATCGAGCCGAAAATCAGTAAAGCTTTTTTTATTGTGTCATTGTTGTCACTTTAACCCATATGGCGCCCTAGGATGTTTAGATTCTCGTGCTGACTGATTTTGCTGCAATGCATATGTGGTCGTTCGACTTCGGTCTAAACGGGCACTTAAAATAAGATAGAGGAGAGAAATGGCTTCGAACGTGGGGATCGATTCGGTCGATCGTATGCCGATTTAAATTGTGATTTTTAAATAGATATTTTGGGATTTGGAAGATGTCTGGTATGGACAAATAAATTGATAGGAAACCCAATTAGTGGGAAACTTACATTTAGTTTGGGTTAATAGTTAGTGTGGTTTCGATTGTTATACAATGGCTAATCCATTAGGGTGTCAAGTAAATTTTGTAGAATACGTTCGATAGTCTGGAAATACACAATTTCTTAGAATCCAGGTGGAGGATATTTTGAACTTGCATACATTTAATTGATAGTAGAGAATTTTTTTCCATGACGTCGACATTAGGCCATATCTCATTTTATTTCGAGAATTCCAAGTAGCTACGTGTAATTCATGTTCTAGTTCTAAGTCTTTGTATCTGCCAACATTAATACCCCTACGGTAACTCAAATATATTGTGTGAAAATTATGGAGGGGGTAATAAGAATCTTAACTCGTTTGGAGGAGAACTCCAAAAGTTCAGATCTACAGATGGCAGAAATTATCGGGAAATCCGATAAGATGGAAAATAAACTAAAGGAAAATTCCGCCACTTTAAGGGAAAAATTACTAGAAAACTCAGATTCCCTAGAAAATAGATTGACCACTTCTTTAAAAATAAATCTTGAAAGCTCTTTAAAAGAAAATTCAGATTCTTTGGAGATTAGATTAACTGATTCTTTAAGGGCTAAATTAAATGAAAATACAATTAATTTAAAAGCTAACATAAGTGAAAATTCCGATTGTTTAGGAGCTTCTCTAGAGAATAAATTAAAAGAAAATTCTATTTCGTTAGAGAATAAAAGAAAAGAAGACTCTGATTCATTAAAAAATTCTTTAAAAGGTAAAATGTCTAAACTTTTCGAGAAAACTCAGGAACTTGAAACATCCTTAGCCGTTAACACGAGTACTGGGTAGATTATTAGCTTGAGAATAATCATACCCCCAAGGGAAGATGATGAAGAAAAAGAAGTGGGTTTCGGACTTGAGAAAAAGGATGGATGGATAGATAGGACTAGAGTCCAACAAACTTATAAAAAATAAAGTTGAGAGAGTATTTCGTAACAAGTAGCAAAACTTTTGCTATTTGAGTATGTACTTTCTTTGAGAAAGGCATAAGCCTTTGGGAAGAGTCGGGGGAAGTAGGATCCTGCCTAATCGTTATTTTATAGAAAATTATGAAGCAAAAGATATAGTTTGATTTATTTAACAATGCGTAAAAATATGATAATTTTAAGCACTGTGAAATGTACAATTTACATTTAAACCTATGAGGTCTCAGACCTCTAAAATTGTTGAAGTTTGCACTAGGCGATTAACAAAATTTGGTTTGGAACCTCTTGAAAGCACCAAATCTATATAAGATTTTAAAATAGTGCTGAGTTTAGCAAATTTAAAGTTTAACAATAAATCAGGTACGATATATATACTTTGAGAATTCCTAATGGAAGTTCTAAAAGTATGAACAAATGTCAAATTTGAAATTATAACAAAAAAGAGAGAGAAATTAAATAGAAGTTTCTATAACTTCTTATATTTATACAGTAATTACGATTATAATTCATACAAATAGGGCAGGCCACTTATTGTGAAACCTGAAGAGAAAAATTAAGAAGAAGTTTCTAGGACTTCTATGTTTAAACAGGATCACGAGGAAAATGGGGCCAGTTAACCTTTCGTGAGACCTGGAGTAAAAAAAGGTTAGAAAACTCACTTGTGAGTAGAAATAATTGAATTCCCTAATGAAAAGAGGAGAAACAATATGATTTGAGGTGTATACTAGACACCAATGATGCAGAAATTTCTTATGAAAAACAGTACAAAATGGGAGGGCACTTCTATAGAATGTCACCTCATTGAAAAGAACCTAAATTTTACAACTATTATAATGTGTTAGTGAGGAGTATGAGAGGAGGAAATAGGAGAATCAGGAAAACGTTTATGGCCGTATTTATAGCTTTCGTTCGAACGCGACACGGATGGTCGTTGAATGGGCACTGTTATGCACTGTAGTCCGCTGAAAAATTCACTATTGCAACAAGGAAAGTTTATCAGACGAAAAGTTATTGTAATTGTATAGATCACTATTTGAATTTTAGTTTGAGAAAGTTTATTGCGTTGTGACGTTTATAGATGGTAGTTGAATGCAGCGGAAAATTTCCAACGAAGGAAGACAATTTATATGCTGATCAGAAGTATTTTCAACATAAATTCCTCAGTGAGGAACAGGCATTCCCATATTTAGGTGGTAGGAACTTAACGGCATTACTTGCAAAATGATGATTTGCTGTAGAAAATTCTAGAGTTGAGAACAGTAGAATTGAGCAGAATATCCCGCGGAGGTGAAAGCTAAGTTTTTATAGACAGTGAGTTTGATAAGACTCCCACGGTGTGAGAACTCATTCCCAGATACTCAGTACGAGAAGTACCTTTTCATTTTAGAAAGCTAGCTGAAGGTGGAGGGTATGTTGAACTTGCATATTTTTGAGATTGTTGTATAAATTTAATTGATAGTAGAGATTTTTTTCCATGATGTCGACATTAGGGCATATCTCATTTTATTTCGAGAATTCCAAGTAGCTACGTGTAATTCATGTTCTAGTTCTAAGTCTTTGTGTCTGCCAACATTAATACCCCTACGGTAACTCAAATATATTGTGTGAAAATTATGGAGGGGGTAATAAGAATCTTAACTCGTTTGGAGGAGAACTCCAAAAGTTCAGAACTACAGATGGCAGAAATTATAGAGAAATCCATTAAGATGGAAAATAAACTAAAGGAAAATTCCGCCACTTTAAGGGAAAAATTACTTGAAAACTCAGATTCCCTAGAAAATAGATTGACCACTACTTAAAAAATAAATCTTGAAAACTCTTAAAAAGAAAATTCAGATTCTTTGGAGATTAGATTAACTGATTCTTTAGAGGCTAAATTAAATGAAAATACAATTAATTTAAAAGCTGACATAAGTGAACATTCCGATTCTTTAGGAGCTTCTCTAGAGAATAAATTAAAATAAAATTCTATTTCGTTAGAGAATAAAAGAAAAGAAGACTCTGATTCATTAAAAAATTCTTTAGAAGGTAAAACTTTCCGAGAAAACTCAGGACCTTGAAACATCCTTAGCCGTTAACACGAGTACTGGGTAGATTATTAGCTTGAGAATAATCATACCCCCAAGGGAAGTTGATGAAGAAAAAGAAGTGGGTTTCGGACTTGAGAAAAAGGATGGATAGATAGGACTAGAGTCCAACAAACTTATAAAAAATAAAGTTGAGAGAGTATTTCGTAACAAGTAGCAAAACTTTTGCTATTTGAGTATGTACTTTCTTTGAGGAAGGCATAAGCCTTTGGGAAGAGTCGAGGGAAGTAGGATCCTGCCTAATCGTTATTTTATAGAAAATGATAAAGCAAAAGGATATAGTTTTATTTATTTAACAATGGGTAAAAATATGATAATTTTAACAACTGTAAAATGTACAATTTAAATTTTAAACCTATGAGGTCTCAGACCTCTAAAATTGTTGAAGTCTGCACTAGGCGATTAACAAAATTTGGTTTGGAACCTCTTGAAAGCACAAAATCTATATAAGATTTTAAAATAGTGCTGAGTTTAGCAAATTTAAAGTTTAACAATAAATCAGGTACGATATATATATACTTTCAGAATTCCTAATGGAAATTCCAAAAGTATGAACAAATGTTAAATTTGAAATTATAAGAAAAAAACAGACAGAAATTAAATAGAAGTTTCTATAACTTCTTTTATTTATACAGTAATTACGATTATAATTTATACAAATGGGGCAGGTCACTTATTGTGAAACCTGGAGAGAAAAATTAAGAAGAAGTTTCTAGGACTTCTATGTTTAAACAGGATCACGAGGAAAATGGGGCCAGTTAACCTTTCGTGAAACCTGGAGAAAGAAAGGTTAGGAAACTCACTTGTGAGTAGAAATAATTGAATTCCCTAATGAAAAGAGGAAAAACAATATGATTTGAGGTGTGTACTAGACACCAATGATGCAGAAATTACTTATGAAAAACAGTACAAAATGGGAGGGCACTTCTATAGAGTGTCACCTCATTGAAAAGAACCTAAATTTTACAACTATTATAATGTGTTAGTGAGGAGTATGAGAGGAGGAAATAGGAGAATCAGGAAAACGTTTATGGCCGTGTTTATAGCTTTCGTTCGAACGCGACACGGATGGTCGTTAAATGGGCACTGTTATCCACTGTAGTCCGTTGAAAAATTCACTATTGCAATAAGGAAAGTTAATCAGACGAAAAGTTATTGTAATTGTAGAGATCACTATTTGAATTTTAGTTTGAGAAAGTTTATTGCGTTGTGACGTATATAGATGGTAGTTGAATGCAGCGGAAAATTTCCAACGAAGGAAGACTAATTATATGCTGATCAGAAGTATTTTCAACATAAATTCCTCAGTGAGGAACAAGCATTCCCATATTTAGGTGGAAGGCACTTAACGGCATTACTTGTAAACAGATGATTTGCTGTAGAAAATTCTAGAGTGGAGAACAGTAGAATTGAGCAGAATATCCCGCGGAGGTGAATGCTACGTTTTTATAGGCAGTGGGTTTGATAAGACTCCCACGGTGTGAGAACTCATTCCCAGATACTCAGTTCAAGAAGTACCTTTTCATTTTATAAAGCTAGCTGAAGTAGCTACAAATAAATCAAGAAGATCTTTTGAAGGCAGATTTTGCATCACATAGCAATTTCACACTGTCTATAGAATCAGGTTAAAAGCATTTAAAACTAAGTGAAAACCATAGAAGTAGTACATAGCTCATTTTGAAGAACGATGATGATTTGGATGACGGTTGACGTTAAGATTAGGACATGGCGTCCTGATTTAAAAATGTCTCAAGTAGACAGGAGACAAGCTTGAAGTAGTCTCCAACTGTATCGTTTGACGACTGACCCAGAAGTGAGAGCAGCTCGACGAAGCACGGAGGTACCAAGGAGGGAAGGTGTGGGGGTAAAAACAAAGGAACATACATATGAAATACCAACTTTAGAAATAAATTTGAAAGTAATCTTCAAGGAGTTGATAGTAGGTATCAATAGCGAAGCCTGGTGGAAAGGTATGTTGTAGAAGTCCTCTTGAGCATGGAGATGTTAGCTGAATTTTTGGGCGACGTTTTGTGGCTGGTTTAAGAAGGAAGTCCTCTTGAGAGTTGAGATATTGATGAACTTCAGCAGTTAGATGCTAGATGCCACTAGGTTGATCATGGAAGTTATATCTACAACAAACTTACAAAGAAAGTAAGCAATGTGCTTAAATTAAAGAAAAAGTAAGAAATCACTGTTGGTGTTTGCGAAAAAGGAAGGAATGAATTAAAGCAAAGAGCAGCAAAAGCTACCTCTATCTTACCATGTATTTCAAAGAATACGCCAAGCTGGGAGAGACAAACACCAACAGAGAACAAGAAACACAATATTAAAAATTTAAAGGTAGGGGGGCAAATGAAGACAGTGGTCTTGTGATATGCCCATTTTTGGTCAAGATCTTGGCTACACTAACTCTCCCATCTCTTCCCGGGTAACACTCGGTCACTCTACCGGAGATCCAGACCAATGGAGGGGAAGCATCTTTAACAAGGACCAAGTCCCCCACTTTAGTGTCAGGGTTAGAAAGAGGCCACTTCTGTCTCCGTTGCAAGGAAGTTATGTATTCCAATTTCCACCACTTCCAGAAAGAATTGCGAAGAGATTCTAGATTACGCCAAACGATAGGCAAGTTAGAATCTCTATAAGAGTTGGGAAGGGGAGGAGGGGAGGAAAGAGAAGTGCCTATATGAAAGTGACCAGGTGTCAATGGAAGAGGATCATCAGGGTCAGTAGAAAGCGGTGTCAAAGGACGAGAATTAACAACACCTTCAATCAGTATAGACAGTTAAATTCCTCATAAGTTAGGGTACGATCACCTTCACCTTTTTTAGATGACGTTTGGTCAGCTTGACACAGAATTCCCACCTACCACCGTGATGAGGGGCGTAGGGAGGTATAAACCGCCATTTGAAACACTTTGATTAGGAAAAATTAGAAATCTGTTCCAATGCAGGAGAAGATGTAAGAGCATTCTTCCACAGGGAACTTGCGCCTTGAAAAGTGGAGCGTTATCGGAGAACATCTCAGAGTGAACGCCACGCCTAGCAGTGAAGCGAGAGACGGCTGACAAAAAGTAAGAAGTAGAGGCATTTGTTACTAGTTCCAGATGAATCGCGCCTGTAACCATGCAAACGAAAAGAGAACCATAGAGATTTCCAAACAATTTGCGTTTAGCTTCAGGGGAATTGCATTGATATTGAAACGGACCCATATAGTCCACACCAGTTAAAGCAAAAGGACGTATAGGGGAAGAGCGGAAAGAGGGTAGATCGCTCATTAAGTGAGTATTAATTTAAGGTATCGCTTTGAAGCAAGGAATGTATTTGTGAATTACAGAGGAAACTTCATGAACTCCATTTATGATCCAGTACTTTTCCCTTAAGATGCAAAGCAGTGTGCGTGTACCAACGTGCAAGTTACGATAATGAAAGTCACGTATGATTAAGAAAGTTACGTGATGCTTAGAGGGCAAAATAACAGGATGCTTTTTGTCTTCATAAAGTGAAGAATGCAAAAGCCTACCACCTACCCTGAGTAACCCATTGTCATCAAGGAAGGGGGCTAAAGCGCGAAGACGACTAGATTTAGGAAGATCTTTGTTAGCTGAGAGCAAAGACAATTCAGAAGAAACGGCCTCTTGCTGAGTTAGCTGCAAAACTTTAATATTAGCGAGATTTAATTCATGATTGCTCAGGTGTGGTTTAGGGAGAAGAGGTTGGTCAACCACAATATATTTCCATCTGAGAAGATAGGCAAAAATTCGAATTAATTTATGAAAGGAAGAATAGCGGGACATCAAGGGTGTGAAACATTGGAAATAAGACACGAAGCCGTGGATTTGGATACTTTAGTGTCAGGCAAGTTGGAGTTTGTAATCGGAGGTTTAGAAGGCCAACAAGAAGAGTATTCGATTAACCACGAGAGCCCATGCCAGTACAACTGAGATGCTGCCAATTGAGAGGGTAAACAACCACCTGAAATGATGTCAGCGGGGTTATCAGCGCTGGGCACATGTTTCCATTGACATCCAGAGGAAAGAGTGTGAATTCTAGAAACTCTGTTAGCCACAAAGGTTTGCCAGTGGATGGGGTTCTTCGCGATCCAAGAAAGAGTAAACATGGAATCGCTCCACAAATAGGTTTGCGTAAATTCGACCTTTAAGACTTTGTGCATTTTTTTGGCAATTTCTGCTGCCATGAGTGCAGCACACAATTCAAGCCTAGGCAAAGTAATAGTTTTAAGAGGAGCGACTTTGGACTTAGCGCAAATAAGGTTGGACAATGAAGATTCATTTAGCGAATTGCAATAAACCAAATATGCACAACATCCGTAAGCTTTCTCGGAGCTGTCGGCAAACACATGAAGGAAGAAAGATGTGTTAGGATGAGCGTTAATTAAATTCCTAGGAATTTCAATAAGAGAAAGACCAAGTAAACTGCTACGAAAGGAGACACATCTATTAAGAAAAGAAAGGGGAACAGCTTCGTCCCATTCACATTTGAGAGACCATAGCTCTTGCATGAAAAGCTTGGCTATAACAATAACCGGAGCAAGGAATTGAAGCGGATCAAAAATTTTTGCAATTTCAGAGAGAATTTGCCTTTTTGTGTTGGGGAGCTCTTCTGAAAGCGAGACTTTGTAGATGAGAGTATCAGTGCGAGTGCACCAGTGAACTCCAAGAGTTTTTATGGATTCAGAATCTCCGCAGATTTTGACGGAAGAGGGTCTACATCTTCTATGGGAAACTGGGCAAGAAACTCATGGGAGTTGGAATTACACTTATGAAGTGGGAATCCTCCATTCTTTATCAATGCCTGAAGTTCTAGTGACACGAAAGAAGCTTCCTCAAGGGTCGGGAAGGACTGGAGATAATCGTCTACATAAAAAGAGGTAGTTAGTGCTTCAGAAGCTTTAGAATAAAATAAATGACCATCTTGAGAGGCTAACATATGTATGGATCGGATAGCAAGGAAAGCGGAATGTTTTAAGCCATAAGAGACCGTCTTTAAGCGAAATATTTTAATGGGCTTGCTGATTTCGTCACGCCACAAGATTCTTTGGAGATATTGTTGTTCGGGCGAATTAAAACCTGACGGTAATCTGTTTGATGTCCGCTATAACAGCTATGGGAAATAATCGAAAATTTAAGAGTATAGCAGATAAATCTGACTGAATACCAGGACCAGAGAAAAGAGTATCGTTAAGACTGTTGCCATTAACGTCAGTTGATGACCCCATTTAAAACGACTCGGATTTTATCCTTTACAAGAAGGTTTTTCCAAACTGGATGATGATTTAAGAAAACCGTTTCAATTGGGCGGTGCAATTCGTCATCAGATTTGCTGACAACTTCCATATGATCTAAGCTTTCATACTCATCCATGAAATCAGTGTACTGTTGTTTAACGAGAGGTTCTTTCTTGAATTTGCTCTCGATAGCAAAGAGAGCTTTTCGAGCTTTAGGTTGAGAATTAATAAGTTTGGGGGATTGAGTAATCTTGGCATGTGAACAATGAACCGGCCTTCAGGAAAACGAGTGGTAGTGTTCAAGAAAAGTTGCTCACAGAATTCGTTTTCTGAAGAGGTTACGTTAGGAGAATCAAAGCTTTCCATCCTCCAGAACTGTTCCAAATCAGTATTAGCGAAATAACATTGCGATACGGGTTGGGGAGAATAATGAGGAAGTTGACCAATAACGATCTATCCAAAATTAGTGTATCTGGCAACCACGTTTGAAGATAACTTACGAACCTGTTTACGAAGGCAATTCCAGAAAACATTGGCACTAATGAGTATGTCAATGGGGCCTTGTACATTGAACAGAGGATCGGCTAACCTTAAATGAGAAGGAATATTCAGACCTGAGATATCGACGGAGTGACTAGGAGTATCCTCTCCGATACTGTTGAGGATGAGGCAATTAAGTTTTAGAAAGTTATTTCTGTGACAAGTGTCTCTTATGGTAAGTATAGAAAACTGTAAAGCTTGCGATTTTAGGCTGTTGATGCCTGATACATTAATAGAAGTAGGGTTTACAGGTAGGCCTAGTGTTTTGATTAATGAATTAGAAACGAAATCAAGGGTTGCCGCCAAATCAAGAAGACCGCGTGAACGGACCCAGTTGCCAAAATTATCCTGAACTTCGATTTGGACAGTGGACAATAGTACTTGGGCTCTACGTATGGACTTGGCATTTTGAATGTAAGATGAAGCATTTTTCTGAGAAGTAGATGCGACTGATGACCTTGCTTGATCATGACGATGTAGTCAAGTGTGATGAGCTTTTTCACAATGAAAACAAAGTCTGGTGGACTTGCAATTTGAAGCAGAATGCTTAGGTGAAAGGCAGTTGAAGCAATGTTTATTCTGGGAAACTAATTTTCTTCTGTCGTCGACTGACAGTTCTTTAAAAGAATTACATAGATATAAGGCGTGGGAATCTTTGCAAAGTATACACTTTAATGGTTCATTTAAACTCTTACGGGGTTCGCTTTGAGTGTTTAAAGCGAGAGAACTAGCAATACGGCGTTCACTAGACCTAATTGGGTAACCAGTGGCGTTTGACTTGAGTTTAGAAGAGCTAAACCCAGGTTTTTGGGTACTAGACGCTACGTGTTCATTTTTGGATTGAAAGGACAGTAATTCAAATTTAGAACTAGGAGAAGAGGGTTCACTTTGATTAGCTAGGGCAGTTAAGAGTTGGAATCTAGCATTTATGAAAGTGACTAAATGCTCGTAAGAGTAATCGTCATCTTTGAAAAGTTCCATTTCCCAAGCTTTGAGGGTAGCAACATCGACTTTAGAAACCACTAAATGTATTAGGAAAGTGTCTCAGTGGTCAGTGGGTTGATCTAATTGGGACAAAGCTTTTACGTGAAGTTGTGTCGTATCAATAAGAGTACGCAAACTAGTAACGTCATTGGGCTGCGACGCAGGTAAATTGAATAGATCCTTCATATGGCGTTGAATACGTAACCGTAAATTACCGTATCTTTCTTTCAACAGGTTAAAGGCAATGGGGTAGTTTTCAGCACTTAATGGAGTGCTTCAACCAACTGCAGGGCTTGACCGCGGAGAACAGATCGCAAATAATGAAACTTGTAGATGACTTGAATGTCTTCATTGTCATGAACAAGAGAGCAAAATAGTTCATAGAAAGAATCCCAAGTAGATTCGTCTCCAGAGAAGTGGGATAAATTAATCTTAGGTAGAATTGCTATGGGCTTGTGAGTATCCTCACGAAAAGAGGTTTGTTGTTCGTGAAGGGAACCAAGAACAGAACCGTCCTTTTTCTGTTCTTCTTCGAGTTGGCGTATTATTTTAAAAGCAGAACCTATGCCCTCGTAATATTGGTTTTCTACTTCTACTCGATCATCAGTTTGATTGAGCATACAAGTTTCGATTTCAGTTTGGATGTTGCAATAATTTTCATATAAACGTTCAAAATCCGTTACGCGATGTTTTAACAAATCTAGTTGAGCTTGTGAAGGATCTAGCTCTTTGATGTATTTTCTGAATCTGGTAATTTGCCCTTTATAAAAAGCTCGTTTGGAAGTAAGTTTTTCATCCTTACCATCCTTGTCCTTTTCTGTAGGAGCCATGGCGAAATAGGTAAATTAAAGTATAACTTACGAAACTGTGGAATCTTGGAAATGCTGTCAGACTGGCAGCAGCAACAAGTTGAAAGAAAGGGGCACACCAAAGGAGACAGGAGCGGCCTATTTCCCCTTCACAGGCTTTGCACGGTGAAGATATAGCTGAAAATTTCAAAGTAGATATTAATGATTAGCAAAATATTAACAAATGGACTCTGAGCAATAAATGATAAATGGATTCTCAAAAATGGACTTTGAGAAATGGACTTTCATTAACGGACTCTCCCGGGTTTCGGCACCAAAGTTTGGGTAGATTATTAGCTTGGGAATAATCATACCCCCAAGGGAAGATGATGAAGAAAAAGAAGTGGATTTCGGACTTGAGAAAAAGGATGGATAGATAGGACTAGAGTCCAACAAACTTATAAAAATAAAGTTGAGGGAGTATTTCGTTACAAGTAGCAAAACTTTTGCTATTTGAGTATGTACTTTCTTTGAGGAAGGCATAAGCCTTTGGGAAGAGACGGGGGAAGTAGGATCCTGCCTAATCGTTATTTTATAGAAAATTATGAAGCAAAAGGATATAGTTTGATTTATTTAACACTGCGTAAAAATATGATAATTTTAACAACTGTAATATGTACAATTTAAATTTTAAACCTATGAGGTCTCAGACCTCTAAAATTGTTGAAGTTTGCACTAGGCGATTACCCAATTTGGTTTGGAACCTCTTGAAAGCACCAAATCTATATAAGATTTTAAAATAGTGCTGAGTTTAGCAAATTTAAAGTTTAACAATAAATCAGGTACGATATATATATACTTTGAGAATTCCTAATGGAAATTCCAAAAGTATGAACAAATGTTAAATTTGAAATTATAACAAAAAGAGAGAGAAATTAAATAGAAGTTTCTATAACTTCTTATATTTATACAGTAATTACGATTATAATTTATACAAATAGGGCAGGTCACTTATTGTGAAACCTGAAGAGAAAAATTAAGAAGAAGTTTCTAGGACTTCTATGTTTAAACAGGATCACGAGGAAAATGGGGCCAGTTACCCTTTCGTGAAACCTGGAGAAAGAAAGGTTAGAAAACTCACTTGCGAGTAGAAATAATTGAATTCCCTAATGAAAAGAGGAAAAACAATATGATTTGAGGTGTGTACTAGACACCAATGATGCAGAAATTACTTATGAAAAACAGTACAAAATGGGAGGGCACTTCTATAGAGTGTCACCTCATTGAAAAGAACCTAAATTTTACAACTATTATAATGTGTTAGTGAGGAGTATGAGAGGAGGAAATAGGAGAATCAGGAAAACGTTTATGGCCGTATTTATAGCTTTCGTTCGAACGCGACACGGATGGTCGTTGAATGGGCACTGTTATACACTGTATTCCGTTGAAAAATTCACTATTGCAACAAGGAAAGTTAATCAGACGAAAGGTTATCGTAATTGTAGAGATCACTATTTGAATTTTAGTTTGAGAAAGTTTATTGCGTTGTGACGTTTATAGATGGTAGTTGAATGCAGCAGAAAATTTCCAACGAAGGAAGACAAATTATATGCTGATCAGAAGTATTTTCAACATAAATTCCTCAGTGAGGAACAAGCATTCCCATATTTAGGTGGAAGGCACTTAACGGCATTACTTGCAAAAAGATGATTTGCTGTACAAAATTCTAGAGTTGAGAACATTAGAATTGAGCAGAATATCCCGCGGAGGTGAAAGCTAAGTTTTTATAGACAATGGGTTTAATAAGACTCCCACGGTGTGAGAACTCATTCCCAGATACTCAGTACAAGAAGTACCTTTTCATTTTAGAAAGCTTACTGAAGTAGCTACAAATAAATCAAGAAGATCTTTTGAAATCAGATTTTGCATCACATAGCAAATTCTCACTGTCTATAGAATCAGGTTAAAAGCATATAAACTTAGTGAAAACCATTGAAGTAGTACTTAGTTCATTTTGAAGAACGATGATGATCTGGAAGACGGTTGACGTAAGGATTAGGACATGGCGTCCTGATTTAAAAATGTCTCAAGTAGACAGGAGACAAGCCTGAAGTAGTTTCCAACTGTATGGTTTGACGTCTGACCCAGAAGTGAGAGCAGCTCGACGAAGCACGGAGGTACCAAGGAGGGAAGGGGGTGGGGGTAAAAACAAAGGAACATACATATGAAATACCAACTTTAGAAATAAAACTAAAATAATCTTCAAGGAGTTGATAGTAGGCGTCAATAGCGAAGCCTGGTGGAAGGGTACGTTGTAGAAGTCCTCTTGAGCATGGAGATGTTAGCTGAAGATAGCGGTGACATCTTGTGGCTGGTTTAAGAAGGAAGTCCTCTTGAGAGTTGAGATATTGATGAACTTCAGCAGTTAGCTGCTAGATGCCGCTAGATTGATCATGGAGGTTATATCTACAAGAAACTTACAAAGAAAGAAATTAAGCAAGGTGCTTAAATGAAAGAAAAAGTAAGACATCCCTTTTGGTGTTTGCGAAAAAGGAAGGAATGAATTAAAGCAAAGAGCAGCAAAAGCTACCTCAATCTTACCTTGTATTTCAAAGAATACACCAAGTACTATTGATAGTAAATTTCATGATGCTGACTAAAGAGCTCAATCATTAGCTGATAGAATCGAACGAGGTCTTAGAAAAGTAGGAGAAGATATGCTTAATTTGGAAATTCGTGTCCATAAAGAGAACAGTGATATGGCAACTCAAGTCATTCAACGTCTGACCGAACAATTCCAAGAACTTGTAGTATGAGAAATAAAAGAAGGTGTAGTAAAGGAGTTGACAACCGAGATGAAGACAGTTAGAATCAGTGAAGTGAAAGATGCACTTAAGCTGGAGACTCAAGATGGGATCAAAGAGATTAGAGAAACTTTGACGTCACATGTCCAATTGATAACCAAAGATATTCAGAAAACCCAGAAAGACATTGAGCATATGACAAGTTCATTGAAGAATCATGAAGAGATCATGAAGAAAATATCTAACGATGTGAAAAATAATTTCAAAGAAACGGAAGAAATTAGAAAGGACACTGAAGAAATCAGAAAGAAATCCTAGGAAAACCATCGAGAAATCGAAGACCTAAGAAATCAAGTTAAAGATAAGAAACAGATAGATTGTTCACATAGTAAGAGTAGTACTGAGGAATTAAAGAAATTAGTAGGAGAGAAAAATGTTGAATTAAAAGAAACGATCAAACTCAGTAATAAAATTATGGATTATCAGCAGAAGGCGAAAAACGTTGCCGAACCTCAGAACAAATCCATAAATACTAATATGGATATGGATGTAGGGGAAGCGAGCAAAGTAGATAATTCCCATAAACAAAAGGAGGTTAAGTCATTTGTTCAATCTACTCCTATAACTTTCTACAAGAGTGTTGAAGACAAACCTTCAAAATTCTTAGGTACAAGGATTGTTACACCAGTTGAATTCCTGAGGGAAGTGAGAGATTACCTGAAGGATTCTACATTTCCAAAGAAAGAGAGATAAGAGTAATTGGAAATTTTTAAATGGTCCCGCACTCACGTGGTTTAGAACATTTAGATCCACTCTAAACAATTATGAAGAGTTCTCTAGGGGACTGTTGAAAACGTTTTGGTCACCAGAAACTCAACAACAGGTGAGAGCACAGCTCTATTCCAAAAGATACTCCACATCTCAACCCACTCGTTATTCAACATATTTCGCAGGACAATTATCTAAACTGCAACACTTAGATCCACCTATGCCAGATAATAAGCTGATAACTGCCTTGATCAGACAATTTCCTGGTGATGTTCAGAGAATATTAATAGCTGCTGACATCTACAATATGGAACAGTTTGACGAAGTTCTTCAGAAACTCGACCATACGAATGCACAGTTCTTCCATCAGAGGGGTGGTAAGAATGAAAACTCTGTTTATGCAGTTATGGTTGACAGATATTCTCAAACACCTCGAGATCATCGGAAAGAGAAAACGTCGAGGATCAAGAGAAAAGAAGTTGGAATCAAAATAATTACAGGTCCTATGACAATTAACCATACACGAGGCCTGATGGTACGAATAATTTCAGAAGTCGATGGAGAAGACCCAGAGAAAACCAAGGAAGATATCAGGAAAGAAGGTACTATGTAAGAAACAATGGTTACTACCAAAGAAATGAAAATCCACGACAATCAAACGAAGAATTTAAACGGGAAACAAGGAAAAACTTGGAGGAGAGACACCAAGAAATTAAGCAATTCATGCAGCAACTGAAACAAAGTGAGCCTGGTACATCAGGATTGCAACAATCCAAGAATAATGAAAAAAACAACAACACCGATTATCCAAGAGTAAATAGGATAATTAAAACTATCACTTCCAGAATCATTAAATGGCAAGCAGAGGACGATGACCTATTTCAGAATAATTATGAACGAAAAGAAATGAGTACGAGGATTAAATTGCCAATTATATCATGCGAAGTACTCGGCAAGCCTGTCGATACTTTGATTGATACAGGTGCAATGCTATGTCTTGTAAGTGAGAAATTGTATGTTCTTTGGAAACTCACAGAGAATCTAGAAGAAATTCCTGTGTCCTGAATTAAAATTCAAGGGATAATTCCGAACAAGACATCAGCATGCAAAACTCAGTTATATTTATGTGTTACGATTGGAGGACATGATTTTCGACATGTGTTTGTTGTTATGAAGGATATTGCATTTGATATGATCCTGGGAGCAGATTTCATACAGAAATATCAAGCCGTCATTGACATGAGCATCGATACGATTCGATTTAAGCACACCGAAGAAATAAACTTCGAGGGAAATGAAGAGGAACACACCGAGGGGGGTGCTCAATGGTCCCTGATTTTTCATGAATCTACTGAAGAGGAAGTCAACAAATCTAAGAGTTCACCAGAGTTAGATAATATTCTAGAGGAATATAGTGACATATTTGATATTCGACCTGGAGAAATTAAAGATTTCGAATACCAAATTCGAGTTACGGATGACGCACCTTTCCATGCAAAATTATATCCTGTAGCCGGGAAACATAGAGAGAAGGTGAAGATACTTATCCAGGATATGGAGAAGAATAATGTCATTGAGAGATTTACGAACTCTTATGTAAATCCTTTGGCAGTTGTATCTAAACCAGATGGCAGTCTAAGGTTATGTCTAGACACGCGGAATTTGAATGCAAGATTGTCACCCGAGTATGACAGACCGCCCATTATTAGGGAATTACTTAGAAAATTCCAAGGCAAGATTTGGTTTTCAAATATTGATCTCTCTTATCCTACCACCACATTTGGCTTAGTGAAGATTCAAAAAAATTTACAGGTTTTATGTTTGACCAACAAACCTATGCATTTCGACGTCTACCTTTTGGAGTTAAAACATCCGGATCTGTATCGATAAGCGCGCTGGAACAGAATTTGAGTCCTGAAGTTAAGGAGATAGCAATCCGCTACATAGACGATATTCTCATTGCATCCGAGACTAGAGAAGAACATCTGTTACATCTCCGAATGTTGTTCGAAGATCTAAGGAAGGCAAATTTCAAAGTCAACCTTCGAAAAAGTCAATTCTTTCGAAAGGAAGTTAAATTCTTGGGACACATTTTGGATGGCGAGGGCTACCGTCCAAATGAAACAAAAATTCAGGCTATAGCGAATTTTCCCAGACCTACTAGGGTGAGCATGTCCGAAGTTTTCTCGGCACATGCCAATTCTTTGCAGGGCATTGTCCTAGTTATTCCGAGACAGTTGAGCCTCTGCAAGAATTACTGAAGAAAAGTAATAAATGGAACTGGAACGAAGCTTGTGAACAGTCATTCCAAGATGCAAAGAGATTGTTGGTTAACAGCACCAAACTGGAATATCCCGACTTCACCAAGAACTTCATAATCGAATCTGATGCATCCACCGTATGGATTGGAGCTATTCTTCTCCAAGATGATGAAGATCACAGGAGACACTACCTGGCTTTCATAAGCAGGAAACTTCGCCCATCAGAGAGGAATTATTACACTACCGAGCTGGAGCACTTGCCATTATATTTGCTTTAGAGACATGGAAAAGGCTTTTGATAGGTCATGCTGTGATAGTAAGGACAGATTACCATGCTCTAGAGTTTATTCTTCGGACTAACTTTGCCAGTGAAAGAATAACAAGATGGTCGCTTTTCATCCAACAGTTCAACTTATCTATTGAACATACTCCAGGAAAGTGGAATATTGGAGCAGATATGATGAGTCGAGCAGTGGAATATATATATCTATGATTTTCCAAATCAACTTGACATTTGAAGATGAAGAAACCTTAAGAAAATTAAGACATCTACCCTTGTCCCAGAGAAGAAATAGACGACTTAGAAACATCTATCGTTTCCTTCAAGGTGACATAGATCCCGCAGATGAGGAATTTGCTGAGACCGAGAGAATTTCGAGGGATCTTTTAATGCTGGATGGTTTGATTTACAAGTTTATCGATCCAGATCACACCAAGCTAAGGATAGTTGTACCTCCACGGATGTAAGACCCCATCATTTGGATGGCGGCGCATCGTATGTCAGGTCATGCAGGAGTGGAAAAGACAATCAAGGTGATTCAAAAGAAATTTTCGAGGGAGCTGATGAGACACACAGTTAGAAACACTATTCGATAATGCGACCTATGCCGGAGGAACAAGCATAATTCTCAGTTATAGAAGGAAGGCCCAAGGCCTATCATTCCATCTAAGCCTTGTAAGATCTTTGCCACAGATATTTATGGTCCCCTCCCAAAATCTAAAAGAGGAAACCGATACATTCTAGTAACAATAGATGTTTTCAGCAAATACACTATGTTGCATCCTATCCAAAAGGCGAATGCAATATATTGTGCAAATGGGATTAAGAATTGTGTAATTCCGGAAGCAGGCAAACCGAAATTCGTTCTATCAGACCATGGAATCAAACGACGAGACTATGGGATCGGACAATTCCATTCCACCAGAGATCGAACCCAGTCGTCAAAGGAGAGAGATGCTAGCATCGGACAGATTGAGAAGCCAAGCATTGAAGAGAGAGCGCAGAATCAGAAGGAAACGCTTTCGCAGACACTTGCGCGTGGGAACACTCGTGTTGGTGAGGAGACCAATACCATCCGATGTTCAAAATCGCATTTATTCAAAATTTGCTAGCTTATATTCTGTACCTTACCGTATTGAGGAAAGCAATAATAATGGTAGCTATAAGATAACGGACACACGAACTGGTAACATCGTGGAAACGTACAATTCATCGAATTTGAAAGTGTATTATTTAAGAACCAGATAATTTGAAGTGTGAGATAGGAAAAATAAAAATAAAAAATATCATATGTTAGTTCATTACAGCGCTCAGTCGCTAGTTCATCGTATGTTAATTCATCACAGCGCCCAGTCGCTGGTACATCGCAAGTTACTTCGCCACAGCGCTCAGTCGCTAGTTCATCACAGCGCTCTGTCGCTAGTTCATCGCATGTTAATTCATCACAGCGCTCTGTCGCTAGTTCATCGTATGTTAATTCACCACAGTGCCCAGTCGCTAGTTCATCGCAAGTTAGTTCATCACAGCGCTCTGTCGCTAGTTCATCGTATGTTAATTCACCACAGTGCCCAGTCGCTAGTTCATCGCATGTTAGTTCATCACAGCGCTCTGTCGCTAGTTCATCGTATGTTAATTCATCACAGCGCCAGTCGCAGATACATCGTACATAAGTTCATCACAACGCTCAGTCGCTAGTTCATCGTATGTTAATTCATCACAGCGCCCAGTCGCAGATACATCGTACGTTACTTCGCCAGAGCGCTCAGTCGCTAGTTCATCGCAGTTACTTCGTGAAGCACATGGTTGCTATATTCGACGTTATACTGACAAATAGCACATGGTTGCTAGGACTTAGTGCTGTTTCAACGGAACAGTACATGGTTACTGGAAATTCAAAAAGTGTTGGAAATTATTTCAGTGAACTTAGGATTTTTCGTCAGTTATCACTCAGGTGATAGACATTTTGTGGCAGAAACATTGGTAAATAAAAAATTCCTCTCGGCACGCCGGAAGGCGGAGGTAGATTTCACCGGGCAAACTAGGGGATAGGCTATAATAGGAAAAATATGCAGGTTTTCGTAGGAGGATCAGACCTCATTTATTGCGAGAAAGTATTTTACAATTGGAGGTTAGTTAACATTTATTCGTCTTTCTGTGCATATTTTTAACATTTTACTGTCTTATGGGGATGGTAACCTTCTTGTCATTTGGGGTTCATTTTTAGCCTACTTTTCACATTTTGCAAAAATTAGGAAAAAGTAGACTTATGAGATCGGGCAAATGTGTGTCTGTCTGTCTGTCTGTCTGTCCTTCTGTCTGTCTGTGTGTGTGTGTCCCCCTATCAACTCCTAAACGGCTGCAGCAATCGAAACAAAATTTGGTAGGCGTAAAGATCTATACCTGAATATCTCACGGCCATATTTGAAAATGATGTCAGTGCTACCAACTGCTGAAAAATCGCAATTGAGATTTGAGCTCCATGTTCGATATCTTGGAAGGTATGAATGGGAGCTATTTCAAAATTGGCACACGTATAGATAATAATATTAAAGTTTAATTTCCAGGAGGCCATACATGGCAGTGTTGCCAAAATCATTATAAGCCTGCTGATTGGTCCAAATTTTAAATGCATATAACTTCTACACTATCAATTGGATTTCAACCAAATTTCGTATGTGCTATGTATATATAAACAGATATGACTGAGCGTATTCTTAAGAGCCACCAGGGCTGCCAACTGTTAATAAATGCTCTCAATTTTAATCCAAATACCCATACATCAGAAAGTATGCAAGCCTACAGCTTTAAATTATGCACACGTATAATACCTGACATTCTATATTAATTTGGAGTAACTTATATACGTCAGTGCTACCAACATGATTCTAAGCGTGCTGAGAGGTCAAAATTTAAATACATGTAACTTCTATACTATCATTTGGATTTCAACCAAATTCCGTGTGTGCTATGTGTACTATAACATATATGACTATGACGATTCTTAAGAGTAACCAGGGCTGCCAACTGTTAATAAATAATGTCTGTATTTTTGTTACCCTAATACCAATATATCAGAAAGTATGCAAGCCAATAGCTCTAAATTTTGCACACGTATAGTACCTGGCATTCAAGATTAATTTGGAGTAACTAATATAAGTCAGTGTTGACAAATTGATTCTAAGCCTGCTGATAGGTCCAATTTTAAAATGCATGTAACTTCTATTGGCAACTCAAACTAACACTTGGGGCGCTGCGGTCGGTCTGGATAAGTAGGGTAAAAATACTCAATAACATACGTTTGATATGGAACACTTTTTATTTTTCGGTTATAATCAGTAAATGTCGTCCCTAAAAGAATGACAGTGGTTTTTTTTTGTTGTATATATGTATAACTGTGCGATACACGTGATCTAATTTGTGTGTTCCACTGGATTTTATGTGTCAATTGCATATTATCAAGCATCGGTTGTCTGCTGGTATTTGTTTTTGAGCAGTTCGTGTCATGGCGCTGTTACGTTTAAAAGCTATATTTGAGTTTGCTCACTGTACCATAGACTGTAGAAATTATTTGCTGCTTGGTAGGGCGAAGGGATGAGTTTAACTTGTATTAAAGCTCGGGGACACAGGAATTGTTTGATTTGGATGGTTAGCTGGTGGGTTTGGTGTTGAATATCGGACTGGTAGCAGGTTCTCGCAGAGTAGATATTTATCCTGCGAAGTCAAATTAGGCCTATATGACTCGTAGTGGAGGCTTGGATATCGCAGAGCGAGGTGATGGCGGTTGGTAGGGTAATTGGAAATGAACTAGGGAGGGGGAAGGATATCTGACTGATGAAGCTTGGCTGTACTCGGCTGGTGTAGGCTTGGCTGTCTAGGTGCGGCTTGGCTCGGCGTAACAGTGAACAACCCGTCCTGTCGTCAGTGAGTGTAGTGGTGAGTGGTCCAACCCGCTCCTGTTGCCCGTATTTATTTGGTATCGTCACCTTTCGGCTATTGCTATTTACATCTTTTGGAAAGTGATGAAAACTAATATCCGCAGCCCTCTTATGCATCGACTTACAGCCGTAAACTGAGCAATATACTTTGCTTTTACTCATTTTTCACTCCATCAACGAGTAAAACTTAATACTTATGTATAAAGACACGAAGAATTTACCTCGATCTGCTTACGAATACAAGAAACCATATACAAACAGTCACCACGTGACAAATGTACCCTACTTGGTAAGTTTCTCATTTTTACCGCTAGATGTCATATCAGATAGCTGGAGTTGCCAATACTAACTAATGGATTTCATTCAAAATTGGCACAACAATAGATCATAATATTTCAGATTATTCCTGACCAATACATGCATGACATTGTTGCCAACATTATTTTACGCGCGCTGTTAGATCCAATGTTTAACTGCATGTAACGTCCATGGTATCAATTGGACTTCAACCAAATGTTGTATTCTGTACCCTAAGAGATGGAACTAAGAATATATTCAGTCACCAGGGCTGCCAACTTTAGTGCTCTATTAGGCTACATTTGGTCAAGTATATAGTATTTCGAACTAATTAGAAATGTCGATATTACCAACTTAATTTCGTCATTATTCTAGATAGATCCATATACAGTAGATTAATCATTGATATGAATTTTAAATTTTAAGAAAAGTAGGCTCTTTAGTTCATCACGGAACGTCTTGTTATACTTGTGATCACACTGTCCTTATGCAAGGTTTGGAACTAATGTGTAACTATCTAACAGTCTGTTACTTCTTCACGCAAAATTTTATCTCCGGCAGAGATGTTGGTTGGTTCCTCAGTTTAGGGGCTGCGACAAGGTGGTCATGTAACCCCGTGTACAGTGGGTGTGTGTAGAATCTGTCTGATAAACGGTGTTATTTGTGATGACTGTATTAGTCTGTAATTCAGGTAAGGTCTGCAGACGGTCAATTTTAAATAGTAGTACCTAATTTTGTACCAAATACTAACGTCAACGACACCTAGCTGTGAACTTGGCTGCTAGATGCCACCGCAACCAGCAACTTGCAACGAACGTTGTAACTCCCCCTCCGAAGGAAAGCATGCTGACGGATTTTTAGCGCTCTTAGAAAATCCGGCGACTTTGGCCGGCTTTGAACCAACGACCTTGTGCATAGAAGTTCAGCATGCTACCAGTTAGCCACTTCCCTCATAGTCAGATGGAACAAGAAGTTCCGTGACGAACTAAAGAGCCTACTTTTCTTAAAATTGAGATTCATGCCAAAGATTAATCTACAGTATATGAACTTATCTAAAATAATGACGAAATTAAGTGGGTAATATCGAAATGTCTTAATTAGTTCGAAATAAGGTATACTAGGCATAATGTAGCCTAATAGAGCAATACAGTTGGCAGCTCTGGTGACTGAATATATTCTTACTTCCATCTCCTAAGGTACAGAATACAAAATGTGGTTGAAGTCCAAAGGACGTTACATGGAGTTAGAAATTGGATCTATTAGTACACGTAAAAGCATGTTGGCAACAATGTCATGCGAGTGCTGGTCAGAAATAATCTGAAATATTATGGTGTTACGGCTGTGAGTTTGTGTCATCGCTCGCCGCTTGAGTCACAACTGCCCCAGGGGCTGGGCTGTGGCATGCCTCCTGTATTGCGTGTGCCTTATGCAACAGGGCTACTAAGACAAAGATATAGTCCAGAAGATTCGTGACTGGACCAGCGATGGAAGCCTCGAGAAGCCGTGGACCCTGGATGGATCTAGAACCATTTATTGAGTCACCGGCCTGCTATATAAGAGTGACCCGTGAAGCAGTTGTTGTTGTTGTGTTTTACGAGCTAGTGCGAGCGATTATCTTGTGCGACAGAAGTGTGGTGACGAAGTGCTGTACGAGTTACGAAATCCTGTGACATTGTTTCTCCCAGCTTGTGAACAGCGAACATCAAGTGCTCGTAAGTAACTGTATTTGTTGTACCTGAGGAAGAGGGGCAGGTAGCTTCTGCCAAGGCCACCGGACTCATTAGGACGGATTAACTTCTGTGGTCTGTTGCAAGTGAAAGGGGCCAAGGGCGCATAAGGAAGAGACTTGAGGAAACTGGAGAAGGCTCCTAATTGCTTGTATTTGCTGATTAGTGTAATTTTCTGGCCACAATAAAGTTAATTATTTCTTTAAGCAGTAATTGGTGTTGTGCTTTGTACCCCCACCGTAATCCAGTTAACAAAAGTGCCACTAGGGGGTGGCACGTAACAACTGGTGTCAGAAGTGGGATTACGAACTCAAGCACAACACCTGACGGTCCTGGTTTCAAAACCCGAGCAGGTCATTTTCTCTAATTTTCCTGTGAGTGCATGCCCTTTACAAGACAAACAACTAAAATGGAGGAGAAATTGGCAGCATTGCTAGAAAAGTTAACTGGCATGGAAGACGGCCAGAAGAAATTAGCCAAGGACCTGAAGGATGGCCAGAAGAAGATGGAGGACGGCCAGAAGAAGTTAGCAGAGGACCTGAAGGACGGCCAGAATAAGTTAGCAGAGGACCTAACCGCCAAATTTCTGGATGGCCAGAAAAATCTGGAAGAGTGTCTGCTGACGAAATTAGAGGAGAGCCAAAGGAAATTAGAACAGGGCCTACGTGAGGAAGTCGCAGCAGTGGAGGAGAAGTTCAACACCTTGCAAGTGGAAGTTGCCGAGCTGCGCCAACGCCCGCTGATGGGGGTGGAGGAGAAATTCAACGCCTTGCAAGTGGAAGTTGCCGAGCTGTGCCAACGACCGCTGATGGGGGTGGAAGAGAGATTCAACGCTCTACAAAAGGAATTTGCTGAGCTGCGCCGACTCCCGCCGACAGGGATGGAAGATAGATTCAAAGCCCTACAAGAGGAAGTCGCCGAGCTGCGCCGACGCCCGCCGACCGGGGTGGACGAGAGAGTCAAAGCCCTACAAGAGGAAGTTGCCGAACTGCGCCAACGCCCACTCACGGGGGTGGAAGAGAAATTCAACGCTCTTCAAGAGGAAGTTGCCGAGCTGCGCCGACGCCCGCCCACAGGTACACCGGGGACATCAGGAACGGGACAGAGCAGAGTGACGCCCCCAACCTTCGACGGAAAGGTCCCGTGGAGCACCTACTTACGTCAGTTCGAGGCGGCCTGCTCCATAAATAACTGGAACAACACAGAAAAGGCTACAGCTCTCATTGTAGCGCTGAGAGGTGACGCCCTTAACGTCCTTCAGGCCATCCCGACTGGATCCCAGGACTACGCTTCCCTGATCGCCCATATGGAGTCCCGATATGGAGATAGCCATCTTCAGCAGGCCTATCAGATGCAGCTCCGGACCCGGGTACAGAAGAACGCGGAAACCCTGCAGGAGTTCGAGATGGACATCGCACGCCTCGTAAGGCTCGCCTACCCAACAGCGCCGGCCGATTTTCTGGAGCAGATAGCGACGCAGACTTTCACCGACGGGCTACGGGACTCGGACACTCAACAGGCGCTGCGTCTCGCGCGCAATAAGACCCTGGCAGATGCGCTGAGCCACGCACTTGAGTTCGAGACGGAAAAACAGGCATCCAGAATGCACGCGCGGGTGCGTCAAGTGGACGTCGACGAACCAGTAAAAACCAACGAGACCAAGCCCCTGGCCGACGAATTAATGGAGGCGCTAAGCCGTTTCTTCGATAGTCGCGGCACCACCAGCAACGACACAGCCGGAAGGCAACCGGAGAGGCGGCCCGGAAGAGGACTACCGACCTGCTGGACCTGCGGTAAGAAAGGCCACCTGAGCAAGGACTGCGGTGATCGCCGCCGCCGAGGGTATCCGACGGGAAATCAGTCGTCTGAAAACCGCGCGACCCAGGGAAACGAGTATTAGCCAGCCTTGGGGGGCAAAGGTTGGCTTGTGACAGTCGTCAAGCCCCGGCAGACCAAGTTCGTGTGACGCAGTTACGGAGGGATAATAGCAGCCTGATGGTCGACGGAGTCGTCAACGTAGAGAGCTGGCCCATGCTAATCGACACGGGAGCATCGAGGACCATCGTCAGTCCCACCGTGATCCCGAAGTGGAGAGTGCAACCCACACAAAGGAACCTCCAGCTAATAACCGCGACCGGAGAGACCGCACCGGTACATGGCGAAGCATCACTGGAGTTCGTCATTGGTCGACGGGCGATAAAGCATCCAGTGCTTGTGGCTGACGTGTCAAATGAAGTGATCATCGGACTGGACTTCCTGGACCAGAACAACATCATCTTGGATCTGAGTACCAACACTCTGCACTTCGGAGGTGAGGAACTTGCTTTGCAACCTGCGCACGAGTCCATCACCGCACGGCGAGTAAGGCTGAGAGAAGACGTCATCGTTCCCGCCAGGACGGAGGTCAGCGCTGCCGTAATTGTCGACGGAGCTGCTGAGGGAGTGGCGGCTGTCATCGAGCCAAAATATGAGGACATCCAGACAAAAGGATTGCTAGTTGCCAAGACTCTCATCAACACGACGTCTCGGCCGTACGTCCGCCTGTCCAACCTGAACGACTACGACATTACGGTTCATCGGGACACCAACCTAGGAGTCTGCGAGCCCGTTACCTGGATTGCCCGCATCACAGATACGACAGACGGACACCTGCAGATGGACAACCGAAGAAGACGCACACTGCCAGAAGAACTACAGAAGCTGTACCAAGGATCCCAGGACCATTTAGACGAGGAACAATCACGCAAACTTCGGGACCTGCTACACGAATTCCAGGATGTCTTCTCCGTGGGAAGCAAAGACTTCGGCAGGACAAGCTTGGTCCAGCACAGAATCGACGTTGGGGACAGCGCACCGATTAGGGCCCCATTCCGACGTGTCCCGCTCGCCAAGCAAGCCGAAGTCGACCGGATGGTTGAAGAGATGAAGGATCAAGGGGTGATCGAGCCATCACATAGTCCTTGGAGTTCTCCGGTCGTGCTTGTGAAGAAGAAGGACGGTTCCGCCAGGTTCTGCGTGGACTACAGGCGGGTGAACGACGTCACGAAGAAGGACAGCTACCCTCTACCCCGGATCGACGACACGCTGGACACCATATCAGGGTCAAGATGGTTCTCCACCTTGGATTTGAAGAGTGGCTATTGGCAGGTGGAGGTCCACCCTAAGGACCGCGAGAAAACGGCGTTCTCTGTGGGCAGCGGGCTCTGGCAGTTCACCGTCATGCCATTCGGTCTCTGCAACGCCCCTGCGACCTTCGAAAGGCTAATGGAGTCCATTCTGAGGGGACTACACTGGAAGACCTGCCTGGTATACCTAGACGACGTCATCGTTCTGGGAAGGAGCTTCGAGGAGCACTACAGCAATCTGAAGGGGATCTTGTTGAAGCTACGGGCTGCCCAGCTGAAGTTGAGCCCCAAGAAGTGTCAGCTCTTCCAGAAGCGGGTCCAGTACCTTGGGCATATCGTCTCCGAGGAAGGGGTGCGCACCGACCCAGAGAAGACCGCAGCTGTGAGGGAGTGGCCAGTTCCGAAGGACAAGTCCCAACTACGAAGCTTCCTGGGACTCTGCACTTATTACCGTCGCTTCGTGAGGGGATTCGCCGACATCGCCAAACCTTTACATCGACTGACTGAGAAGGACCAACTCTTCACGTGGACAGCAGAATGCCACAGTGCCATCGAACAACTCAAGCAGGCTCTGTGCACCGCGCCTATTCTGGCCTACCCCAGACCTGGAACAAGGTTCATCGTCGATACCGATGCCAGCGACTTTGGCATAGGGGGAATCCTGTCGCAGGTAGTGGACGGCGAGGAGAGAGTAGTGGCCTACTTCAGCAAGGCCTTGTCAAAGCCAGAAAGGAACTACTGCGTCACCAGGAAGGAGCTGCTCGCCATCGTGAAGACCATTGAACACTTCCACAAGTACCTGTACGGGCAAGAATTTCTCATCAGGACCGACCATGCATCCCTGCGGTGGCTCCTGAACTTCAAGCAGCCCGAGGGTCAACTCGCGCGGTGGTTAGAGAGGCTTCAACAGTACAACTTTGTGATTCAGCACAGGAAAGGCCAACTGCATTCTAACGCCGACGCCCTGTCACGAAGACCGTGCCCCGAAGACTGCACCTTCTGTGCCCGAAGGGAGGAGAACACCGGGATACTGTGCCGACGGACTACTGTGGAACTTCAAGGGAACTGGAGCCGCGAATCTTTCACGCGGGCACAAGCAGAGGATGAAGACCTGGGACTGATAGCCGAATGGAAGAGGGCCTGTGTCCCCAGACCCGGGTGGAACATTGTGAGTGACTGCAGCCCAAAGTTTAAGTCCTACTGGGCACAGTGGGACTCGCTGATTGTAAGGGATGGCCTCATCTGCCGTACCTGGGAGAGCACCGACGGGAAGACATCTCGGGAACAAGTCGTCGTTCCAAAGGCTATGACGGAGGAAGTCCTGAAGGAAGTTCATGGAGGATCATCTGGTGGACACCTAGGGATAAAGAAGACCCTGGAGAAGCTGAGAGAGCGGTTCTACTGGATCGGATGCCGAACAGAAGTGGAGAACCACTGCGCGAGGTGCCACGATTGCGCAGCCAGCAAGGGCCCAGGACGAAGACGACGGGGTCCACTGAAGACCTACAACGTGGGCGGCCCCATGGAGAGAGTGGCCATCGATGTTGCTGGGCCATTCCCGTTAAGCGAGGCAGGGAACCGCTACATATTAGTCGTCAGCGACTACTTTACCAAATGGCCGGAGGCGTATGCGCTCCCTAACCAAGAAGCCGCGACGATTGCAGAGACCCTGGTGAAAGAATTCGTCAGCCGGTACGGAGTACCCCTGGAGCTGCACTCCGACCAAGGGAGGAACTTCGAGTCGCAGGTGTTCCAGAACCTATGCCAGCTGCTGGGAATCCGGAAGACAAGGACGACGCCGCTACACCCTCAGTCCGACGGGATGGTAGAGCGATTCAATCGCACCATCGAGAACCATCTCCGAATAGTCGTCAGCGAGCACCAGAGGGATTGGGACAAACATCTTCCACTATTTCTCCTGGCCTACCGCGCCGCCGTGCATGATGCCACCGGGTGCACACCAGCCCGGGCCATGTTTGGGAGGGAGCTCCGTCTACCTGTAGATCTTGCCTTCGGCCGACCTGGGAATGATCCGATCCCGGTAAGCCAGTATTGTCAAGAACTGGTCGACCAACTGGAGGACGTGCACGCGTTCGCGAGGAAGAAACTGCGGATCGAGACCGACCGAATGAAGACCCGATACGACCATCAGACGGATGCCGGCGGTTTCCACGAGGACGACCTGGTCTGGCTCTTCAACCCATTACGGAAGAAAGGCCTGTCACCCAAACTTCAGAAGTCCTGGGAGGGCCCGTACCGAGTCGTGAAACGGATCAACGATGTCGTCTACAGGATCCAGCGGAACCCGAGGGCGAAGATGAAGATCGTGCATCGAGATCGCCTGGCAGCCTACGGAGGGACACAGACGGACCAATGATTGATCGGGACGATCAGCCTTTTTAGGAAGGGGGTGGTGTTACGGCTGTGAGTTTGTGTCATCGCTCGCCGCTTGAGTCACAACTGCCCCAGGGGCTGGGCTGTGGCATGCCTCCTGTATTGCGTGGGCCTTATGCAACAGGGCTACTAAGACAAAGAGATAGTCCAGAAGATTCGTGACTGGACCAGCGATGGAAGCCTCGAGAAGCCGTGGACCCTGGATGGATCTAGAACCATTTATTGAGTCACCGGCCTGCTATATAAGAGTGACCCGTGAAGCAGTTGTTGTTGTTGTGTTTTACGAGCTAGTGCGAGCGATTATCTTGTGCGACAGAAGTGTGGTGACGAAGTGCTGTACGAGTTACGAAATCCTGTGACATTGTTTCTCCCAGCTTGTGAACAGCGAACATCAAGTGCTCGTAAGTAACTGTATTTGTTGTACCTGAGGAAGAGGGGCAGGTAGCTTCTGCCAAGGCCACCGGACTCATTAGGACGGATTAACTTCTGTGGTCTGTTGCAAGTGAAAGGGGCCAAGGGCGCATAAGGAAGAGACTTGAGGAAACTGGAGAAGGCTCCTAATTGCTTGTATTTGCTGATTAGTGTAATTTTCTGGCCACAATAAAGTTAATTATTTCTTTAAGCAGTAATTGGTGTTGTGCTTTGTACCCCCACCGTAATCCAGTTAACAAAAGTGCCACTAGGGGGTGGCACGTAACAATATCTTTTTGTGCCAATTTTGGATGAAATCCATTTGTTGGTATAGAAGTTACATGTATTTAAAAATTGGTCCTATCAGCAGGCTTAGAATCATGTTGGTAGAACTGACGTATATAAGTTACTCCAAATTAATGTAAAATGTCAGGTAATATACGTGTGCATAGTTTAAAGCTGTCGGCTTGCATACTTTCTGATATATTGGTATTTGGATACAAAATAGAGAGCAATTTTTAACAGTTGGCTGCCCTGGTGACTCTTAAGGATACACTCAGTCAAATCTGTTTATGTACACATATTACATACAAAATTTGGTTGAAATCCAATTGATAGTGTAGAAGTTATATGCATTTAAATATTGAACTTATCAGAAGGCTTAAAATTATTTTGGCAACAATGTCATGTATGGTCACTTGGAAATTAAACTGAAATAGTATTATCTACATTTGTGCCAATTTTAGAATAGCTCCCATGTATACCTTCCATGATATCCAACATGGAGCTCAAATTTCTAGTGCGTTTTTTTTAGCAGTTGGTAGCACTGACATCTTTTTCAAATATGGGCCTGAGATATTCCGGTATACATCTTTACTCATACTAAATTTGGTTACTATTGCTGCAGCCGTTTAGGAGTTGATAGGGGAGACACACACACACAGCCAGCCAGACAGACAAAAGGACAGACAGACAGACAGACAGAAGGATATTCACATTTTCCCGGATATATCTCATAAGTCTACTTTTTCCTCATTTTTGAAAAATGTGAAAAGTAGGCTAAACAAGATGTTCAGCAAAGAACATATAGCCTACTTTCTCCTAAATGTATGGGTATCTTTATGACTCTTTGTCCTCATCCCTAAAACAATCACCCCAACCACAATGTATTGTTTGTTTTCTTTTATATTGATAATAAGCCAGTAAGTGTCAAGATCAATATTATATACTTTATGATGATTGAATAACAAAACTACTAACTTATTGTAATGCATTCACGTCCGTTAATCTCTATATTAAGCCAGCCTGCAAAATTAAGAATCTTCCGCCCCAATCACAGTAGGTGTTGCTGCGACCTATCAGTGAATTAATCTTTATCTTGTACGCCTATGCACTGCCATCGTAATGTACTACGATGGCAGTGTTCTATGGGTGTTGAATGAGTAGGCAGTTTAAAGTAGCCATGAGGGAGGCGATCCAGCTGTCAGTGTTTAAAGGTATTCGGAGCGCGATCGTGGCTAATAGTTGAACTACCAGTATTACAAAATTGCCATACTTCAGGAGGCCAGCTCAGGCATTTACACAGCGTTATGTTTGGAACAATATTACCCACATAACCCACAAGAGGACAGCACCGTACAGAGGCATTAAGAAGGCTGTGGTTAATGACAACGTGTATCTAGTTCTTCTATTCTCCTTTTTCTAATGTCTTCTGTTTATGTGCGATGCTGGGACTGTGATTTTATTAATATACGAGTGTATACTTTATCCTCTCCTTTGAGCTAAATGACATTTTATTCAGTATCTGTGGAAAAAGCTCGTGCACATCATTTGTAAAAGAATTCAAGAAAAAAAAAAACCTAACTGTAGCAGTACTCGATCCCCAGTCAACTGCGTGTCAGACTAACATGCTAGCCCAGAGCTAACCGTATCCATGACGTCAGGTGTTCTTAACTGACATATTAGATACAAACTGTTGGCAAATAATGACTTTAAATAAACGATTTCTTCACTGCAGTACATCTTCAATAAAGATCATTTCATACAAAGTTTATATTATTGTATCAGTACGGTATATCACATACAACATACTAAAACTACTGAAATATAAGACAGGCACATGAGGACAGCTGCCATCTTGTGTGTGACACAAACGGCTCAGCTCTTTTAAGGCACTCATACTGTATAATATTATAATATTAAATTATAATAAATAACGGATCACGACCTTCAGGATAGCTTAAACCCCCCTAGGCTCGATAATCGGAATTGGTGGGTCTTAAGCTATTTATTAAAATTGTTGCATAATTCACACGGCCGCCATCCTGAAATGGCATGGCCGATGACCTTGAATTTTGGGTGAAAGACGCGTCCTATACAAAGGTATGTTGTCACCAAATTTGGTAGAGATCGGATGATTAGTTTAGCCGTAATTTGATTTTACGTTTTGAACATTTTAGTGGCCGCCATTCTGTTTTGGTAAAGATGGCGGCGATATAAAGTATGACACTGAGGTGTCCTTTACTAGTGCTACCTCTGTGCCAAATTTCGTTCAATTCGGTTTCACCGTGTTCGAATTGATAGGGGGGGACAGACATTCAGAGTACACACACTCACACACACACAGACACACACACACACACACAGACTCACACACACACATACACACACACACAGACTCACACACACACATACACACACACAGACAGACACACTTTTTTCGCCCTGTGTTGATCTCATAAGTCTACTTTCATTTTTTGCAAAAATCGAAAGTAGGCTAAAAACAAGATGTTCAGTAAAGAACATATAGCCTACTTTCTCCTAAATATATGAGTAGAGTTATTATCAAAGAGTATAATAGAACTATTCTTTGTTGAAGACCTTAGAAACGATTTACCTCTACCAAACGCCACAACCTAGATAAAAACTGCTACCATCATTGAAGAAAGAAAGAAAAAAAGAAAGAAAGAAAGATAAGAAGTATATCAAGAATGTTATGGATCTGGAGACATAATCGACCGGACTGGCTGCGTGGCTCAGCGGTAACGTTCTCGCTTGCTGGGCCCTAGGTTGCAGGTTCGTATCCTGGCGCAGTCAGCTGGCATTTGAGGGTGCACAAATGCGAGGGAGCCGTGTTAGTACATTTACTGGCACGTTAAAGATCCCCTTCGGGCCAAAATTCCGGCACCCCGGCGTATCTAAAAGCAGCAGTACTTAAAAGGGACGTAAAACAAATAACATTATTATTATTGTTATTATTACATAATCGACCTACCGTGGGCAACATCCAACTTTGAGTTGAGGCATGTCTTTACACGTCTGGTTGTGCATGGCTTTCACAACCCTAATTGAAAAAAAAAAGTCCTCTCGGCACGCCGGAAGGCGGAGGTAGATTTCAACGGACAAACTTGGAGATAGGCGAAAATAGGCAGAATATGCAGGTTTTCGTAGAAGGATCAGACCTCATTTATCGCGTGAAAGTATTTTATAATTGGAGATTAATTAACTTTGTTTTTCTTCATTTTAAACATATTTTAAACATTTTATTGTCTTACGGGGACGGTAACCTTCTTGTCATTTGGAGTCCATTTTTAGCCTATTTTCAATTTTGAAAAAATAGGCTTATGAGATCACCTTTTGTCCGTATGTGCGTGCGTGTGTGTGTGTGTGTGTGAGGTGTGTGTGTGTGTCCCCTAATAAAATCTAAACGGCTGGAGCGATTTCAGTGAAACTCGGTAAGTTCATAGCACTATTCCCGGCGACGTCGACCGTGCCAATCGAATTTTGTTACGTCTCACCAATCCAACATGGCGGCTGTGCGAAATATTTCACTAGCATTCAGTATCTCCGAAACTATAACGGATATCGCCCTGAAATTGTGTACGGTGATAAAGGGTACTACTAGAAGTTCACCTATGAAACTTTCAAAAACCTGGTTACTACATAACCAACATGGCGGCCAAGCGAAATGGAGACTTTTAAATAGACTTTTCTCGCGATTTAACTATCCAAACGTAATGAAACTTGGTACAGCAAATATTTATACACATTGCAATGCACTGGAGTCTAATTTAGTTCAATTGTTTACATAACCTCAAAATGGCGGCTGTGCGAAATATTTCACTGACATTCTATATCCCCGAAACTATTACAGATCACCCTGCAATTTTGTACGGTGATAAAGGGTACTGATACAAGTTTACCTATGCATAATTCATAAACCTGTAAAGTACAAAACGAACATGGCGACCAAGCGAATTTGAAATATTTTAATAGACTTTTCTCGTGAGTTAACTCTCTGAGCGCAGTGAAATGTGGTACAGTAAATGATTTTGCAGATTGTAATGTACTGCCATCTAATTTAATTCAATTGTTTACATAACCTCAAGATGGCGGCTGTGCGAAATTTTAAAATTCAGTTTTTATTTCTTGTGTCGTAATCATGCGATCGAAGTGAAAGTTTGAATAATGAACCTAGGCAATAAGTGACCTTGAATGGTACATAACTCTATGGCCTATACATATAACAATCCTAAATGGCAAGCTTCCGTAATATTTAGACGGTTCTCAATATATATGAATCTTTTACAGCAACCAAACTGAAATTTTTATGTTCATAGAGACTATGAACATATGTTCACCTATAGGACTTTCAGTAACCTGGTGAGCACGAATCCAACATGGCGGCGACGCGAAGTATAAATATTTAAATGGACGTTTCTCGCGAATTAACTATCCGAGTGCCGTGAAACTTTGCACGTTTTAAATGCTTACACAAATGTTGATCCACTGGCATCTAATTTATTTCAATTGTTTGCATAATCACAAGATGGCTGCTGTGCGTAATTTTAAAATCTCGTTTTTACTTCTTGTGTTCTAATCATGCGATTGAAGTTTGAATACCACACTTACACAATAATCTTAATATAATAGTACAAAAATAAAAATCCAACCAGGTGAACATCTGAAATATTTAGACGGTTCTCAATATCTACGAATCTGTTACAGCAATTAAACTGAAATTTTGTATGTTGATAGAGGCAATTAACATGAGCAGGATATATGAAAATAGGCTGTACAGTTCTTCACGGAACTACTTGTTATACTTGTGGTCACACTGTCCTTATGCAAGGTTTCGACACTGATGTGTAACTATGTAACGGTCTGTTACTTCTTCACGCAAAATTATATCTCCCGCAGAGATGTTTGTTGGTTCCTCAGTTTAGGGGCTGCGACAACGCGGTCATATAACCCCGTGTACTTTGGGTGAGTGTAGAATCTGTCTGATAAACGGTGTGAATTGTGATGGCTGTATTAGTCTGTAATTCAAGTAAGGAATGCAGACGCTAAATTTCAAGCAGTAGTTCCTAATGTTGCTACCAGATACTAACGTCAACGCCACCCAGCTGTGAACTTGGCTACTAGATGCCACCTCAATCAGCAACTCGCAACGAACGTTGGAACTTCCCCTCGAAAGGAAAGCTTACTGAGGGATTTTTAGCGCTCTTAGAAAATCCGACGACTTTGGCCGGCTTTGAACCCGCGACCTTGGGCATAGAAATTCAGCATGCTACCAGTTACGTCACCGAAGCCGCTTCACACTTAGTCAGATGGAAATCTGAATCTGATCTCGCGCAAGTGCGTTGTCATGGCAACGTCTGATGGCTCATCCCTCATCAATTTAGTAGTGTTGCCATGTCAACCACTGATAGCTCTTGGCATTTTCTTATAATTCCGAAATCATTTTTCTCATCCCTTGGCGCAATGGTGGCTCATATCAAAAATTCTTTCAGACAAACGTTTTAGGTAATTATTAGGGGAATATTGTCCATTTTGTACGGTTTTGATATTGTGCCTATTAACAGAGATATGATTAATGTTTCCCGAAAAAAACACTTTTTCCCACCCCTTTGGTCAATGGTTGGTGCTATCAAAAAACGTTTCAAACATAAATTTCTGAGCTTTATCCGACACATAGTATGAACTTTGAACGGATTCGATATTTCTCATATTAAGAGAGTTATAGCAATATTTCATTTTTTCGAAAAAAAAAAGTCCCCCATTTTCATCCCCTTCGACCGATTTAGACCAGTAACGAACTCGTCCGAGATTTTATGGGTATACATATTCGGTAAAAAATTCAAAGTGATTGGTGCAAAATTACGGCAGTTATCGTGTCCACAAGAAACTGATATAAATATATACATATATTACATAAATTATATATAAACTTTTGAACTGACGGTGGTTTTGGGGTCTGGGGGATGTGAAACGCTAAGATATGTCGAAATTTTCCGGAAATCGAAACATGGTACCCATTGCAATAGTTAGCTTTCTAATGAAATCTACCTAAAATACTGCCGTCAACGACACCTAGCTGTGAACTTGGCTACTAGATGCCACCTCAATCAGAAACTCGCAACGATCGTTGGAACTTCCCCTCCGAAGGAAAGCAAACTCAGGTTTTTTAGCGCTCTTAGTAAATCCGACGACTTCAGCCGGGTTTGAACCCGCGACTTTGGGCATAGAAGTTCAGCATGCTACCAGTTCCGATACCGAAGTCGCTTCCCACTGACATATGAAAACTGAATGTGATCTCGTGCAGTGGCGTTGTCATAGCAACTGCTGATGGTCATCCCTTATCAATTAAAAGTAAAGTTGCCATGGCAACCTCTCTTGGCACTTGGCATTTTCTTATAATTTAAATCATTTTGTTCACCCCGTGGCGTAATGGTGGGTCATATCAAAAATTCTTTCAGACAAAAGTTTTAGGTAATTATTGGAGGAATATTGCCCATTTTGTACGGTTTTGATATTGTGCCTATTAACAGAGATATGATTGATGTTTCCCGAAAAACCCACTTTTTCCCACCCCTTTGGTCAATGGTTGGTGCTATCAAAAAACTTATTTGACATAAGTTTTTGGCACTTATCCGACACATATTATGAACTTTGAAGGGATTCGATATTTCATGTATTAAGGGAGTTATAGCGATATTTCACTTTTTCGAAAAAAGCCCCCCATTTTTACCCCCTTTGACCGATTTTGCCCATTAACGAACTCGACCGAGATTTTATAGGGATACATATTATGTAAAAAATTCAAAGTGATTGGTACAAAATTACGGCAGTTATCGTGTCCACAAGAATCTGATATATATATATATAGATAGATACATATATACATAAATTATATATAAACTTTTGAACTGACGGTGGTTTTGGGGTCTGGGGGATGTGAAACGCGAAGATATGTCGAAATTTTCCGGAAGTCGAAACATGGGACCCATTGCAATAGTTAGCGTTCTAAAGAAATCTACCTAAAAAGGAAGGAAGATTGTAGTTTTACGTGACCGTGAATCTTGTGATTATGAGCCACGGGACCTCCTTTTTACGTGGAATCCGAACCACAGGACATGGCATTTCACTTCGAAAATCTCACATGCATTGACCGGGAATCGAAAACCCTAATTGAATTAACAAATCTTTCCATGTCCCTACAGAGACGTGTGTATACAAACTACTATGTGAAATCGTTTTGTTCTTTACTTCAAATAACATTTTCAAGTAACGCAAAATAGGCTGTTACAAACCCTTTAAAATAAAAAGTAAAAATGTATCGTAGTATCATCTTGTCATTCTTCAAATTCGATGCGCATAGAATGCCAATGGTATAGTAATCAATGGAGCCCCACGTAGACTAGTCGTGACATCTAGTGAAATAACGAACAATATAATCCTAACAGAGCGAGTGCATTCTAGCGGCCAGAAGAAGAAACTTTTCAATAAAATCTGGAAGTTAATAAGTATAATATGCACAATATAACGCTTAATTTTAAAACATCTGAGTCATTACAAAACAATAAACATATAACATTTCAAGCAAAAAACCTAGCTCTGATCGGGTTTGAACCACAGGCATTTGAGCGATAGGCTAACGCTCTACCACTGAGCTAATTGTGTCAACGAATATCGTTCTATATAAAATGACTTACATAGAACTTGTTAGCAAATAATGATTTATACTAAACGATTTCATCACTGGAGTATATTATTTATATATAAAGCATTTCATACAAAGTTTATTTATTTTGTATCAGTACGCTATATTGCATGCAATACTCAAATTAGTGAAATATAAGTCAGGCACAAGATATCCGCTGCCATCTTGTCTTATTACTGAATCAGCTCAGCTTTTTAAAATCACGTCTGCACTATACTATTACATAATAAACTTTTAATTTCGAACGTGCCTCTTCCTTTAGAATAGTTAAAACGATTCTCGGCTCGATAATCGGAACTGGTGGGTCCCATGATATGGATTATAAAGCTTGCATAATTCGCACGGCCGCCATCCTGAAATGGTATGGCGGACGACCTTGTAGTTTGGTCACAAGACGCATCCTATACGAAGGTATGTTGTTACCAAATTTGGTAGAGATCGGATGATTTGGTTAGTCGTTATTTGATTTTACGTTTTGAACGTTTGAGTGGCCGCCATTCAGTTTTAGTAAAGATGGCGGCGATATAAAACATGACACTGAGGTGTCCTTTACTAGTGCTACCTTTGTACCAAATTTCGTTCAATTCGCATTCACCGTGTTCGAATTGATAGGGGGGGGGACAGACATTCAGAGTACACACACTCACACACACACAGACACACACACACACACAGAGAGAGACTCACACACACACATACACACACACACACACACAGACTCACACACACACATACACACACACAGACAGACACACTTTTTTCGCCCTGTGTTGATCTCATAAGTCTACATTCATTTTTTGCAAAAATCGAAAGTAGGCTAATGAATGTGATCTTGTCAATGGCGTTGTCTTGGCAACCTCTGATAGATCATCCCTCATCAATTTAAAAGCGTTGTTATGGTAACCTCTGATGGCACTTGGCATTTTTTAAAATTCCGAAATCATTTTTCTCATCTCTTGGCGTAATGGTGGGTCATATCAAAAATTCTTTCAGACAAAAGTTCTAGGTAATTATTAGGGGAATATTTTCCATTTTGTACGGTTTTGATATTGTGCCTATTAACAGAGATATGATTAATGTTTCCCGAAAAACTCACTTTTTTCCACCCCTTTGGTCAATGGTTGGTGCTATCAAAAAACTTATTTGACATAAACTTTTGGCACTTATCCGACACATATTATGAACTTTGAATGGATTCGATATTTCACGTATTAAGAGAGTTATAGCGAAATTTCACTTTTTCGAAAAAAGTCCCCCAATTTCACCCCCTTAAACCGATTTTGCCCATTAACGAACTCGACCGCGATTTTATAGGGATACATATTATGTAAAAAATTCAAAGTGATTGGTGCAAAATTACGGCAGTTATCGTGTCCACAAGAAACTGATGTATATATATTGATACATATTTACATAAATTATATATAAACTTTTGAACTGATGGTGGTTTTGGGGTCTGGGGGATGTGAAACGCGAAGATATGTCGAAATTTTCCGGAAGTCGAAACATAGTACCCATTGCAATAGTTAGCTTTCTAATGAAATCTACCTAAAACTGCTCACGGATATATGATAGACTTAGTCTACAAATTTTCCACAGACCACAAATATCATTATTGGATTATTTTTATATCCAATTGCCAGAAGCAAGCTTTTGTCTTGTAACTAAATGACCAACCAAGATTATATGTCAGTACTTTTACAAATACCTTTCTTGCACGGTTCAGTTCAGGGACTTGAACATCAGAACTGTTACCGATGTTGAATAAGATTGTCAGTGTAATAAACTATACTGAATGCATCACTGTTGGGTCTTGTTATATCTGGTATTTTTCATCATGGATCAATTAGATCTGACCCCTGTCAAGAATATAACTACAGCTGTTTACGCAGCCAATATGAACAGTTTTCATCAAGATTATCAGGCAAAGAATATGATTACCGCTATGTCTTGGTGGACAAATTGCGGGTATACAATGGAGGCCAATACAATAATTTAAGTACGTGTCCAAATGGGGACTAAAGACTGGAATGGTCTGGTTCGACATCAAGATCTACAAGAATGTAAGCTACAATTTGCATTATTTTTATGCGTAGTTAGCTGGAATTCTCGTTTTTCTACAGTCTTATCAACACAATATTTTTTCTTTGATAATTTGTTGTTGCAAATGTACTCGTATATGCGAGGCATGGGAAGCCTTGTTCGGAGTATTTTCTACACTCAGACATGAAGATTCAATGATTCGAATCAATGGACGAGGATCACGAGCATTTTATTTGATTTTGTGATTTTTTCTAAACGCGGTCATAACTGTAAACTTAAAAATAAATTCAAGTTGAGGAATGGATATTTTTTTCACGTTTAAGAAGTCGAGTTTGATCTTTCTCGAATAGTTTATTGAAGTTAAATCCAGTTGTGGAATTAATAATAATAATAATAATAATAATAATAATAATAATAATAATAATAATAATAATGATTTAATAATAATTATTCTTATTTTCATTTTTTCTGAGATAATAATAATTATGATTTATATTTTCTAATAATCATATCTTGTAGTACCGTATGAATTTATAAATTGGATATTTAAAACAGTTTACTATATCCGATACTTGTTTTTCCGAAGGTTAGTGGTTAAACGCACGCCCACAGTCTACTAACAGAGTAATCCATTGGAAGCAATTTACACTTGAATTATGCAGTCAAATCATGTAGAAGACACGGAAAGTGATGATACGGGACATGGCTTTTTGTAACTAGTAGATTTTGTATTTTGTGAATAACGTTTTTCTGTCATTGTAAATAGTGGGTTTTGTAAATAGTAAATATTTTTTGTAATTAGTGGAAACCACTTAGGCCTTTTGCTCTTTAAAAGCCCAGTGCAACCCTAGTCTTTTTTAAAAAATTGACTGAGTTGAGAATTTTAAAATGGGTAATGATAACTAATTGTTTTTAAAACTGTACAAATATGCTTTTTTGTAAATATTAAATGAGTAATTTTTTTAGTTCTTAAATGACTCGTATTTTATCTGTTTATGTAATGGTAGAATGGTTAACTAAAAAAAGTTATTTTGGGATGAGTGTGCATGTCAAGAATGTGCTTTGGGAATAAATAAAGTGGTTGTGTTTGTTCCCCAAAACAGGTATGGTTGTGTGAATGTATGGCTATAGAGAGGGAGAGAGAGAGAGAGAAAGCTTGTGTGTAGGTACCAGGGATTGTTTGACCAGAGCAAACACGGCAAGGTAGGGTTGTGGGGAAATTAATGTATATAGCAAAGGGTAGATAGTCATTTTTTAAGAGTTTTTTTTGAAATGCAGCGGTAGATAGGCATTATTTTTGTAAAACAGTCGTACCTGCAGTCGTACTAGTAGGCCTCTACGTTTCTGCAAGCACGTAAACAGACTGCACCGTCGCCATGGTCAAGCAATATCATTAACATCATTGACAAAACCTTTAAATGGAAAATCCATTTTTCCATATCAACGAAATTCATCACCCGCATCAACATCATTGACAAAAACATAAAATGAACTTTCGACATACAGTACGACAAATAAAACATGTGTCAACAACAAAATGGAAATTCGTCAACGTTAAACTGTAATTTTTTTAGTGTTAAAGTGGAAATTGCAATGTGTGAAATATCAAAATTCAAAAACTTTAAACTGACATTGTTTAAAAAGTGTAAACAACAAAATGGAAATTGCATGTTTTCATATCATCAAAACACAACATCTTTAAACTGGCATTTAAATAAAAGTGGAAATGGGAAATGGTGAATTGTCCATTTGTGAAATGTCAAAATGGAAAAAACCAACATGGTCATTTAAAAAATTAACAAGATGTTCAATAAAGAACATATAGCCTACTTTCTCCTAAATGCATGGGTATTGTTATAACTCTTTGTCCTTTTCAAGGAGTATAATTGAATGTTGGTTGTAGTAGCTTGTTGAAATACAACGTGCTATACAGATATTAAACATGAATATGAGGTGCCCTTTGCTAGTGCTACCTCTGTAAAAATATTTCATTCAATTCGGTTTCACCGCGTTTGAATTGATATAGGGAATCGATTTGCACACATGCATGGCCGCTATCTGCAAACTATTGGGCTGATGACCTTGTAGTTCAGTCAAAAGATGCTTCCCACAAAAAGCTATGTTGTTGCAAAATTTTTGTAGGGATCAAGTCGTAATTTGATTTAAGCTTTTAACATTTGCATGGCCGCCATTCCGTTTCCGTCAAGATGGCGGCGATATAAAACATGACACTGCGGTGCCCTTAGTGCTACCTCTGTACCAAATTTCGTTCAATTCGGCTTCACCATGTTTGAATAGTTAGGGGAATCAATTTGCACACATACATGGCCGCCATCCGAAAATTATTGGGCTGATGAGCTTGTAGTTCGGTCAAAAGATTTTTCGTACATAAAGGTATAATGTTGCAAAATTTGGTAGAGATCAGATGATTAGGTTGGTCGTAATTTGATCAAGATTTTAACATTTGGGTGGCCGCCATTATGTTTTCGTCGAGATGGCGGTGATATAAAACATGACACTGACGTGCCCTTTGCTAGTGCTACCTCTGAACCAAATTTGGTTCAATTCGATTTCATCGTATTTGAATAGATAGGGGGATCGATTTGCACACATACATGGCCGCCATCCACAAATTATTGGGCTGATGACCTTGTAGTTTTGTCAAAAGATTCTTCATAAACAAAGGTATAACGTTGCAAAAATTGGTAGAGATCAAATGATTAGGTTGGTCTAATTTAATTTTAGCTTTTAACATTTGGGTGGCCGGCATTACGTTTTCGTCAAGATGGCGGCGATATAAAACATGACACTGAGGTGCCCTTTGCTAGTGCTACCTCTGTACAAAATTTCGTTCAATTTGGTTTCATCATGTTTGAATTCATAGGTGGAATCGATTTGCAAACATACATGCCCGCCATCTGTAAACTATTGCGCTGATGATCTAGTAGTTTAGTCAGAAGACGCCCGCCATATAAATATATGTTGTTGCAAAATTTGGTAGAGATCGGATGATTAGGTTAGTCGTAATTTGAGTTAAGCTTTGAACATTTGGGTGGCCACCATTACGTTCCCGTCAAGATGGCGGCGATATAAAACATGACACTGAGGTGCCCTTTGCTAGTGCTACCTCTGTATCAAATTTCGTTCAATTCGGTTTCACCGTGTTCGAATTGATAGTGGGGGGACAGACATTCAGAGTACACACTCTCTCTCTCTCTCTCTCACACACACACACACACACACACACACACACACACAGAGACACACAGACAGACACACAATTTTTCGCCCTGTGCTGATCTCATAAGTCTACTTTCATTTTTTGCAAAAATCGAAAGTAGGCTAAAAATACATCGTGCACTGGTAAACCTTGTTTTTATTTCATAGCCATAGAGATTTACAAAAAAAAAAATGGAACACAAACAAATCCCAATTCCCCAATCCTCAATTCCTCGATGTTCATGTCCACGCATCATTAACTTTCCTTTCTTAGCACTCATCACAATCAGGGCTGCCATCCTCTCTCCCATTGAGTCGTCACAGGATGTGAAACGTTGTTCAGTTTTTTCAACAACATTTTATCTGCCACATGTCTTAAACCAGGATGACTATGGCGATAAGAAAGGTCATGTTCTTTGCATGCTTGATCCAAAAGATTAATGGGTACTTCACCACGCTGCAAACGTTCTTCAAGATGAGTTCCGGGGCCACAAAAACGATAACCAGGAAGATGGATTTCGAAAGGTAAGTATTGAATCACTTTGTCAATGACGCCATTGCCAGTACAGGTCTGGCTTATCCTTTTCCATCGAAGGTGAAAAGATTTGATCTTCCTCCTCCTCTGTGGACGGTGTTTGGTGTTGTTGTTATTATTATTATTATTATTGTTGTTGTTGTTGTTGCTTTATCTCCCCATAACACCCGTGGAATGATTCCACAAAGTCTGTACACTGACTTTTATGACCGTGATACAGTTTGACCAGCTGGCAATTAGCGCACTGTCGCATAGAGGGTATTTTTGCCATGGCCACTTGCTTATGGGGATCGCAATCCGTACATGGTTGCAATTCACTCAACACAGGGTCTTGAGTCCATGATATTGGTACATGTTTCCAGATCTTTTTCATAGCTTTGGCTGCCACTTAATAAATGAACGACTTGGGGAGCGCCAATAATTCCTCTTTGGTAAAACTGTCTAGTTTCTTCTTGCACACAAAGAACTTCCCGATTGCTTTGTCTGTAGCACCCCCTTTCTCCATGCTATCACGTTCTGTAGATGTTTACACGACGCTTGTAGAAATCTCACTGGTGTTATGTACAGGTAAATCTTGAGTTTTAATTTTTTAACAACTCCCAGCAGGCATTGGTGGTTAACCAATGAAGGAGATGTCACACATAGGCTAGGGCTGCATGGGTAATGTTGCCTTAGGGACAGCGGTCCATGAGTATTTGCAATCAGGGGCAGCCCAATTCCATGAGATCGATACAATGACAGTAAGGAGCAAAAAATGGTTGCAGCCATTCTCGTTTTTCATTACCTTTCACAAATATCACATTGGCAGAAGACAAGTGGGCTTTCATGACCATGTCCAAATATTTATACGAAATGGTTCCTTGATTCCAGTCTATTTGCCTATGAATTTCAATATACTGGGTACACCACTCTCGGACAGCATCTTCCCATGATTATACGTGTGACAATACTAACTCGCCTCGACCGTAAGTACACATGATTTTGTCAGCTGCATGCGACTTCTCTGGAATTGAGATGTTGTAGTGCTCTTTATCTACGCTAGAGTGCAGCAGCGCCTGGTGAAGGTTATAACTGGGTCGTATTCGCCTGGTGGTGAAGACAGTAATCTTATCCGCGTGTAGAATGGTAGTCTTTCTTGCCAAGTTAAAATGGTTCCCATAGTAACAACTGTTTTTATTTTCGATACTATATTTATTATGTGTTGGGACATGATCTGAAAAGGACATAACATCATGTAGTCTGCTGATATTTTCGTAAGCTACTGAATCGGATGTCTTGCTTCGTAAACCTCGTCGTAAGTGGCTCTACCAAGATATGAATCGATATGGAATAGTTTCCCTTTAAATGAATTAATTTTTCATGTAAAATGTGGCAGAAAGATGAGGTTGGTTCTCGTGTATATCTGGGGTGTGTGATGGTCCGTACTTCGGTTTGAAACGGATACCTAAGTGGTCATATCGGCAAGAAATATTAGTTGCTCCTTATTTATTGTTTATATTTGTTGTTGAGGCAACTTAATGTGAAGCAAACCTATATGTCGTGGATATCTATAAGAGGCCAAATGTGGTTAAATGGAGTTTGTGAAGATTTGGTAAAAGGTATTATATTCCACAAAAGAAGTAAGTGGATTAATATATATTTTTGGGGTGCATGTATAATCTTCCTTGTGCATGTTATTTTAAAACTTATCGTCACCACCGTGATTGGCTCACGTAGTTGGGAGGCTTTCAACTTGCTGTGTGGATAAAGCTTTTTAATATTCGTTTCTGGTTTATAAATGTAATCTTTCACTTTATCCACGTTTAGTTTGCCTAATAGAGGCCCGTGTTAATTATGTATAGCTTTTATTTTATTTGAGTTGGGCTTCGTATTTGCTGGCATTGCGTTCGTCTTCTGTTTTTTGGTAACTTTGTTTTGTGGGTAACTTTGTTATGATTGTCAGCTGTTAGATGACAAAAGTGAATCGAAGCGCCATGTCTAAAAGTTGCCGAATTGAGATCTAGTTCTGAGTTCGCGCAGGTTAAGAAAGGAAATAATCAAAGATTTAATATATTTAGTGTCTTATGACATTACCTATTGATTGACGGGTATTAAATATTATTGAAGATTGTTTTCCGACTATAACTGAAAGTTGGATAAATAAAGCAAATGTGGAATCTTGTAGGTTAGGCCTACTTCTTTATGCTATCGAGTCAACTGATAATAATTTAATGTGGATAGATATTTTGGCCTAAGAGGATTATTTTGGGAGCCAATGCAAGTAAGTTGTATCCTACGTCAGGTACCACACGTTTTCTTTTATTTACCCTGCGTGTAATTGTTTATGTTATGTTTATTGTAAAATTGTTTTATGAATAGAAGTGTTATTTTAAAATATGAATCGTGTGTATCATTTCTGGGTCTGGGATTCTGTAGACAGCTCTCAAGGTAGACACCTCGGGTTGTGGTTGGAAATGGACCAGTCACTTCCCTTCCACAGTACGTCTTGTTGTTGTTGTTGTTGTTGTTGTTGTTTAAAAAAACTTTTGGTGGTGTCTTGTAGTGTGATTTCCTGTTCAGGGGTTTTGCAATTGTTCACATGTAACGAGAGCGTGGTTTTACGTGTTTAACACATTTATGTCTATTTTGAGAGTTATTCAGAGTTAGGAACTAGAAGTGGTATACCAAAAATAAATTATGATCAGAGTTGTATTCTGTAAATTTTACTAATCTTTATCTGTTCTATGTTTCATGTATACAAACCCACCTTGTAATGGAAAAACGAGTTCTTCCTGTGATTTACTATTTAAGAATGGATGAATTGGGGTTCGAGATCTTAATTCGTGGAAGGATTCCACATGGTAATAGAGATGTTGACTTGGCTTTGTTAAGGTCTTTACGTGATGCTCCTGTAAATATCCCGCCTATTGACAGCGAATATTGGATGATGGGTAAGTCTAGTGTCATTACATCTGTTTCCAGCTTATTAAGTGCTTGTGCTTCCTTGGAAGGTGATATCGATTCGTCTGGATATCAGAGAAATAAAATAAAGTGGCGTGCTAGGCATTGGTTATTGAGATTAGCTGATTTGATTAATGTCTGGTCAAAAGTTGATAACGGTATTTCATTTGCGAATGAATTGTCAGGGTTGCGTGATAGGTTGGCTGCTGTTTACGAACGTATGTTTTATGGTGTAACCTGTGATTATAAATGTGAATCTTTGGTGTCGTCTATCAGTGGATGTTCTGAGAATGGTGATCGGGGTAAAGTGAATGTTGATAATAATTTGGTTGAAGATGTAGAATCTGTGTTGTCAATAAATGATTTACGAATTAGTAATCCTGCTGTTATGCAGAATCGGAGAGGGTCGTCTAGTCAGCCTCCGAGAAATATGTCTTGTTTAGTTAGGCCTAATTCTATTGACCAGGTTAATTAAAATAATGGATGCAACTTGTCATCTGGGTCCTTATTGAGAGAAAATAGTGCGAATGCCTCAATTAATCTAACTTCTGGAATTTCTCGTTGTGTGAAGTCTGTACAAACCAGTGAAAGTTTAATTAATGTAACTGATGTTGTCGAGCATAATTTGATGAAGCATAATTTGAATTTAGGTGATTCTTCTCAAGTGTGTGACCCTGGAAATGTAATGTCAGATAGCAATGTTAGATTTTCTACGTTACCCAATCCTGTAGCCTTGATTTTAAAGAATTTTCACATCTGTAATGGTACGGAAAATGATTTATTAGTGCAATTCCTAAGGTAATTTGTAGAACTAAAAGACAGTGCCGTGGTGTTTGGACTGTCCGAACGTCAAATATTTAGAATGGTCTTTCCTTCCACTTCGTGTATGCTTAGAGAGATCTTAATTAATAACATGTCTGCTGGAAATTCCTTAATTAATTTTCAAATGGAAGTTTTAAATTATTTTATTAACCCGCACACTTTGTCAGATCTTAATCGAAGCTATTTATTCAGAGGACAGAGAATGGATGAAACACTGGACGATTATTTTGTGGATGTTAGGTATTATGCTAAAGTATTTACCTGTTCAGTTGTCGGAGGAACAAATCGTTGCCTCATAGGTCGAAGGAATTAACCCCATTTATAGATTGTGTCTAACCATGTGTGCTAGGCCTAAGACTTATAAGGAGTTTTATGATATTGTTCTTACTGCTGAGAAGTTTAAAATGGCAGATGCTGTTCGCATGGCAAATTCATCGCTATCATGTTCTTCTATTCAGGGTACGTTTGGGCAAATTGGTTCTCAGCCTGTTTTTCAGTGGACGAGTGCTGTTCAGTCTGGAGGAAGACAACCTGTTCAGGGTTTTAATAATGCGTTATTTCAGGAAGAGGTATGTCAGGATGTTGTTCCTGTTTCTGGTCCATACCATAATTTTCAGGGGCGTTCCAACCGGAGATATGGTAAGAGAGATACATATCATGGTAAGCGGTGCGACTTATGTGGGTCGTATAATCACCTTAGACGTTGGTGTGATGCCCAGAATGAATCATAATTCCTGAAGATGTTGTGGTGAGCTTGTATGTACAGTATTGTATTTTCTAAATTGTGTTTGACCTTTGGAAACCACACACATGTATGTATGTATTTTCTGTATGAATTGTATGTTTGATGAGCGACGGATGGATTTGTGTGTATTATGTATAAATGTCTCTATTTGGAATCTTCTGCGTTGTGTATGACCAGAGTGACCCATTGTTTTGCGTCGAGTTGGTGTGTAGGCGAAAGGATGTAATTTTCTAAATGGCTTTTGACATTTTGTTGGTATGAAGTGGAATTTTATTTTGTGTTATGGTAATAATTTTGAATTTTTCAAGATTGTGTTTGATCTACATGATTCTTTTAGTGCATGTTTGTAGTAATGTGACCTTTTTTTAATCTTCAAAATTGTGTACTGGTTCTGGAGGAATGTGGTATAATTGTGTGTTAGTGTATTGTGTTGGTATGAATGTGAATCACTAATTTGTCTTTTAATTTGGGGTGGGATTTTGTTCTTGTTTCTTGTTTTTAAGGGTAAAGTTATGTTTTATTTTAAAAGTTTTAAGGGTAGCCGAGTATATAAATAGGGTCGTTAAAATATCCTTGTTAAGCTTAAGATCCTACCGTATATGGAGTTATGAGACTCAAATATTAGGTGGCATAAGCTGAATATGTGTTTAATGGTAAGTATTTACTGACCATTCCAAAATAGTTTCTCCGAGTAGTGACCTTGTGCACTTATTATTGCTTGTTGAACTGAGGAAGTAGGTGTGAGTTGTGTGTGTCATGAGGTTAATTTGGTAATGGTCGTTGTTTCGTTGAAGTGAATTTGTTGAAATTCTCATCCGAGACAGCCTAAAGGTAATTCTTATTTAAAAGGGAATTGGTGTAATGTGTCAGGGTTTTAACGAACTCCTATTTATTTTAAGGTGGAAAATTTTGGGGATATTTATGGGTAGTAACTGTTTTCTTTGGTGAATTTTGAGGTTATGCAATGATGTGTGTGTGCGAAGGTGTTGCGGTTTTCTTAGGTCTGCACGTGTGGTCAGTTGATACTTCGTTTTTTGTTGTTTTCTAGGTCTTCCTTTCTTTTTCCTTTTTCTTAGGTTTTGAATCTATTAGTGGTTTTCTTGGGTAGATTTTTCCAGCTTGTCGCCTAAATGAGTTGAGACAGATGTGTGATAAGGGACTTACGCCAACGTGCATTTGGGGATATTAGTTTTTTTTTGGGGGGGGACGAAAAACTCATTTTTCATCTGGGATTTGCTTGCTTCACTGTAATTGTTATGAATTTGGTTTGTCAATTCTACATTTTCTTGCTTGTATTGAGTACTCATCAACACTTCTAATTGTTTATTTAAAAGATGTGTAAACTTAAATATTTTGTAAAAGGTGTGGATATTCTGAGATAGGTTTTGCGTTAGGAAAATTTCTGCCATATTTTTTATATATGTAATGATATTGTTTGTTTATATTGTTTAATATCAAACGTTTTTGTAAACTATTCCATGAAAACGATACTCGCCTAGTCGAATTTGGTTTCAGCTGCTATCATCGTTGATATGTCTGCGTAGAAGATTTTGGATGTACTGTGAAGACTATCTGTGGCCAGGATGGTGGAACTGTCATCTGGAAGCTAAAGTGAATCTGCACTTATCCTCGGAAGAAATGATGAATTATGTACACCATGATGTATTATGGTCTGTACAAGTTATCTGATGTATGATTTTACACGTAAGATGCAATTTTCTTGGCATGAAAAGGAATGTACCATTAGCTACGCTGACTTCTGTATGAACTATCGTCGACCTGTGTGTAGTCAAACTCGTGGTGGTGGATTTCGAACGAAATTGGGTATTGAAGTTTGGTATTTGTGGAAGATTGGTATTTGTGCATGCACATTTTCAGTTTGACAATTACGTTGGCTTGGTACTTAACCGGCGCCAAGGTTGAAGGGAGAGAGTTATGTGACAATAGTAACTCGCCTCGACCGTAAGTACACATGATTTTGTCAGCTGCACGCGACTTCTCTGGAGTTGAGATGTTGTAGTGCTCTTTATCTACGCTAGAGTGCAGCAGCGCCTGGTGAAGGTTATAACTGGGTCGTATTCGCCTGGTGGTGAAGACAGTAATCTTATCCCCGTGTAGAATGGTAGTCTTCCTTGCCAAGTTAAGATGGTTCCCATAGTAATAACTGTTTGTATTTTCGATACTATATTTATTATGTGTTGGGACATGATCTGAAAAGGACATAGCATCATGTAGTCTGCTGATATTTTCGTATGCTACTCAATCGGATGTCTTGCTTCGTAAACCTCGTCGTAAGTGGCTCTACAAAAATATGAATCGATATGGAATAGTTTCCCTTTAAATGAATTAATTTTTAATGTAAAATGTGGCAGAAAGATGAGGTTGGTTCTCGTGTATATCTGGGGTGTGTGATGGTATGTACTTAGGTTTGAAACGGATACCTAAGTGGTCATATCGGCAAGAAATATTAGTTGCTCTTTATTTATCGTTTATATATGTTGTTGAGGCAACTTAATGTGAAGCAAACCTATATGTCGTGGATTTCTATAAGAGGCCAAATGTGGTTAAATGGAGTTTGTGAAGATTTGGTAAAAGGTATTATATTCCAAAAAAGAAGTAAGTGGATTATTATATATTTTTGGGGTGCATGTATAATCTTCCTTGTGCATGTTATTTTAAAACTTATCGTCACCACCGTGATTGGCTCACGTAGTTGGGAGGCTTTCAACTTGCTGTGTAGATAAAGCTTTTTAATATTCGTTTCTGGTTTATAAATGTAATCTTTCACTTTATCCACTTTTAGTTTGCCTAATAGAGGTCCGTGTTAATTATGTAAAGCTTTTATTTCATTTGAGTTGGGGTTCGTATTTGCTGGCATTACGATCGTCTTCTGTTTTTTGGTAACTTTGTTTTCTGGGTAACTTTGTTATGATTGTCAGCTGTTAGATGACAAAAGTGAATCGAAGCGCCATGTCTAAAAGTTTGCCGAATTGAGATCTAGTTCTGAGTTCGCTCAAGTTAAGAAAGGAAATAATCAAAGATTTAATATATTTAGTGTCTTATGACATTACCTATTGATTGACGGGTATTAAATATTATTGAAGATTGTTTTCCGACTATAACTGAAAGTTGGATAAATAAAGCAAATGTGGAATCTTGTAGGTTAGGCCAACTTCTTTATGCTATCGAGTCAACTGATAATAATTTAATGTGGATTGATATTTTGGCCTAAGAGGATTATTTTTGGAGCCAATGCAAGTAAGTTGTATCCTACGTCTGGTACCACACCTTTTCTTTTATTTACCCTGCATGTAATTGTTTATGTTATGTTTATTGTAAAATTGTTTTATGAATAGAAGTGTTATTTTAAAATATGAATCGTGTGTATCATTTCTGGGTCTGGGATTCTGTAGACAGCTCTCAAGGTAGACACCTCGGTTTGGGGTTGGAAATGGCCCAGTCGCTTCCCTTCCACAGTACGTCTTGTTGTTGTTGTTGTTTTAAAAAAATAACTTTTGGTGGTGTCTTGTTGTGTGATTTCCTGTTCAGGGGTTTTGCAATTGTTCAATACGCAACAGGACCGAGGCAAATATAAATCCATTTTATTGGACACCCATGCCCACAATGGACAGTATGATCCCACTCAACAAGTAAATGCCAATATATCTCAAAAATATAAAACCATCATTGCAAAAATATTTCCAACCAGTCAAAGTGCTCGTCGTAAAGTGTCCGCTTCGGGAGTGACATTTAAACCATTGAAACCCCTTGTGGATGTTACCTACTGGCATAATCCCAATAAGCTCGTCCAGTGGCTACAGCTGTTGCATGCTTCACGTCAAGCTGGCCATACCGGTCATGATTGGGAAACTGAAGAAATTGAACAAGAACTTCGAAATGCCAAATTTATTGTTTAAGCCTTCACCCATTAAAATGGGCATTGCTCACGAGTTGCACCGCCCAGCTAGGCGTCTCTATCAGTGACTCAAGGTAATTTGACGGGGTGTGGATGAACTTTGGGAAGCCGATTTGGTGGAAATTACACCCAATGCTGGTGATAACAATGGTGTACGCTATATGTTGACAGTCATTGATGTGTATTCTAAAATGGCATGTGTTCAACCTGTGCGTAGCAAGTCTGGCCAACTAGTCACCAAGGCCTTTCAATATATTATTCAACAATCCAAACGTCAACCTCAGTTGTTACAAACCCACCAGGGAAAATAATTTTTCAACAAGAATTTCTCCAGTTTTCTCAAATCTTTGGATATTCACCATTACACCACGTACAGCAATCTCAAAGCCAGTGTGGCAGAGCGGTTTAACCGAACATTGAAAACTCATATGTGGAAAGCGTTTACCGCTCAAGGCTCATATTGCTGGTTGGACTTTTTACCTGAGCTAGTGTCACGTTACAATGACACCAAACACAGAACCATTGGGACCAAGCCATGACTTGGGCCCAAAAATATTCCGCGACTGGATAAACTGTTTAACCCCATAAAAACAGCAGACCCTACACGTCACCTCCTCATAATCGGAGACCATGATCGTGTGAGAAAATTTTAGTCTGCCTTTGATAAGGGCTACACGCCAAATATCGGCCTGAACTATTTCAAATTCGTCAAGTCATCCTGGACAGCCTAGTCACCTATTTACTCGAGGACCTCAACCATCAACCTATAAAAGGTAGGTTTTATCTCCAATAACTTCGCAAGACAGCGTTTCCAAAACATTATCTTGTGGAAAATGTGATGAAACAAAAAGGAAATCAACTATATGTAAAAGGACTAGGATTTACCTCAGCCTTTAATTCTTTGATTAATAAATTACATGTTGTGTGAACTCATGTGCCTTATTCAATCATGTTGTACACCAGCTATAACCCTGTGTGTGTACTGTGCTCAGGTCCACATACAAGTTCCAATTGGTCAGAGACTTGTAACTAAGAGTTAAGTGTTATGAGCAACACGTCTCTCTCTCTTTCTCTCTCTCGCTCCATCTCTCTCTCTCTCTCTTTCCTCCCAAACCCCCACCAACCCCTCTTACCCAGCCTATACTGAAGGTTACAACATTCCTACACGTGCATGATACTTTTTACTGACTCAGCGATTTACACGCTTGTACATCCTGTTATCGTGCACGAGTACAGCGCACGTCGAAGGACAACACCTATGTCAGATCATATTACACATCAACTAGCATTTTCTCACGTAAGAAGCAAACAGGATGTGATTTGTTAGCTCACATGTGGTTTCACACGTGTTCACATGCATTTCACTCTCCCCTACCACCACGTTTGTCAGATTGTTTGATCTTCAAGCGACCTCTGCGCCTCTGTAGTTTTCCATTGCACCTGTTGTCCAGTCAGATCAGCGCATTCCAACAAGCTCAAATGACATTCACATCATGCTAGTCTGCCCCTCAACAGGTTTGTTTTACTCTACTCGCTTCAACCAACATATAACCACGTTCTGTTTGTCCTTCATCTAAACATAGAATTATCATTTGTCATGTAACACATCATCGTTTACACGTTAAAGATCCTCTTCAGGGTTAAAATATCAGAAAAACGAACCCTCGCCCTGTCATATACCGTCCCGTCGATATAACGATTGTTCTATTAAGCACGGCCATTGCGACCAGTGATAGCCTCGTTAAAGCACACGCCCAGCGGTATCGTCTCTCTCAACAACCACTTTTTATTAACATTTTTAACAGGTAAAAACACAATTTTCAACAAAAGTGCAGTTAGGCCTTTTGTCAAAATTTCTAAAATACATTCAGAAAGGGGGCATATGCCCGAGTCCAACGATACCTCGCAGGTCAAAATCCCATTACGGGTTCAGGAAATATCAACAAAATTGTAGTTAAGCCCTTAAGTTAAGCTGCGGCCGCCATCTTGTTAGGTACGGCTGCTAGGTTAAGTAAACCTACTGCCGCCATCTTGTTAGGTTAGGCTGGGTTAAGATAACCTACAGCCACCATCTTGTTAGGTTAGGCTAGGTTAAGTTAAGCTACGGCCGCCATCTTGGCGGTGGAGCGGTGGCGGTGGCGCTATAACTGTCCAAAAACCACTACTACAGAGTTTTTGTCCTAGAGACTTGAAACTTGGTATGGGAGTAGAGGGGTGGGGAGCATCAATATATGTCAAACAAACTTTTTTGTAGAATTCCTAGTTTCCAAAATATAGCCAATTTCAAAATTGGACTTTTTTGGGAAATAATCGAAAAATATAAGCTTTTGTTCTAACGATAAAGGATATGAAGACCATTGCACAACGTTCTGTCATGTTTGGATTTGGAAATATCCCCTACTTTCCAAAACAATTTTTTATATAACTTATCTTATATATATATACTGCTCAAAAAAAATTAAAGCACCACTTTTTTCAATGGCCACCAAATTTGGAAAATTGACTGCACAAGGTCGAAATTTCAGTATGACGTTTGCCCCGACGCCTACCAAGCACATGCTTCAGCACAACTCCCCAACTTGTGTAGTTTCGGGATAGCGCCCCCAAAACCAGCCCATTTTTGAAAACCGTAAATTGAAGTTTGCGAAAAACGCTGTAGGACTTGTCGCAGGTTGCCAAAGCAGTCGAAAATGAATGAGTCTTGCTCTTAAGGTTCCACGAACACGCTGAAATCGTTAAATTTGACGTTTGGGCATTTTCAACCCCCTTCATCATCCCCTAAACATGGACTACCATTGGGGGCGCCTGAGAAGGTACCGGATGTGTTTAACCACCTGAAAACCTGCACACCGTCCTCAGTTGCTGATTGCAGTAAGTTCTTAAGGCCTCCGGCAATGTTCACCCCTCCTAACACCCTCAACTGGCAAGGGACCAAACCACCCCGTCTTGATTCACCCCTAAGGAAGGTTTAAATCGAGATTTTTATCAGTGCTGCTAATGGGGGGGTCTTCCCCTAACGTTTCAAAAGAGGACCTGCGCCTGTGTCGCCACCCCTTCCCCTGCAACCCCCGTTTGTATGATTTTTCGAATCAGGCCCTTTTTAAGGGCTGAAACGACGTCTTAATCGCTGAAAGGGCTGTAAAGGTCCTTAGAAGTAGTGGTGACACGAAATCAACCCCTTCTGATGTTTGATTGACATTCCATCCCCCAAAGTTGACATTTTTGCACCCTCAACCCTCCCTCTCTGGACGCGTAAGTAGGATAAGAATGATCCCTTTGAATATTGCATCATCACGAGCAGATATTGCGTAATCGCGATGACGTCATTGGTCCTTAGAGCAGGCATGTGGTCCAGGAGCGAGCATGTGCACTGCACGTGTTAGCGTGGGAATGGGTTGAACTTTTAGCTTGTTTATGCGATGGTGATAAAAGTTAATGGGTGTTGGCGCGAGGACATATTGCATCATCATGATGTCATCTGATAACCATGCGGATGTGAGCACGTGCAGCGTGCACGAGCACATGTTAGCGTGGGAAGAGGTTGACCTTTAACCGCTTGAAGCAGATAACCTTTGACTTATTTATGCGATGGAGATAAAAATTAATGGGTGTTGACGTCATTTGATACCCATGCAAGTTTTCAGCTGTACGAGCGATCACGTGATATGTCTGCAGTGTTCGCGTAAGACGTGGTTGAACTTTAACGTCATCGGGTAAGAATGTAATCTTTGACTTCTTTAAGTAATAGTGATAAAAATATAATGAGATGATTGCGTCAGAAGCTTGTTTTTGTAGCATTTGGTTTCTTGAGTGTAGGTGGGGTTGAAGGATATATAAATGCATGTGTGCGTGGATGAGTTTTAACTTCTACGTTTGCGCGAAGAGAGTGTGTGTGTGAAAGAAATAAAGAAAGTCAACGACGAGGAACAAATTGTGTGTGTGATGGATGTTCTAACGAAGTTCAATAACTTAGCCACTTGCGTTGAGTATTCTAATAAGAAGCTATCAGAACTAATAATTGATTTACCGTATGTGGTCCAAATTATTCGGGCTGTGGAGACGAGATTTGGAAGAAAAATAGTGGTCGACATTATCATTGAAGGTGAAATAACAAGTGTATTTCTACCAGCAGTATTTGCAAAACTAAGCGCATCAGAGATCGATGAACTAAACTCACTTAGAGGCAAACTGATGTTGGTGTATTTGGGGTTGAAGAACCGCTCACATCAAGTTGTTTTAAAACTTTAAATTTTTGGTGAGTATATATATATGCAGATTATATATTCAACCCTCGCAAAGAAGCTTATGAGACACAATAACACACACAGGATCACACGTTTGGGTTTGACAGACCCTGAAATAAAAAGACATAAATATTTTCCACTTGCTGGCGCCACCGATCCACGCCGTGACTAATTAACCTGAAAAGGACTCAAAAGAAAAATCTATCAAATTTAGAACGAAGGTGTTCTACAATTACATCTTAAATTCGTTGCACTTGGCTACCCTAATATGAATAATAACCTGCCAATCAATTGTTGTACGTCACCGTCTCAGCTTGCAGAACATTATGACATCCATCTCAGCCCATTTCCCCTATGGAAAAGTTAGCACTCCATAGCCGTCTTCGTTGAAGCGCCGGACGTCATCCCAACTCCTGACCACATGTTGGACATCTTGATGTAGTCTCCTTGGAAGAAAAGTTCAATGATTATATTTCGACCTGGCTATAGTCGCTTGTGGGTTACTAAATTCACCCACAATTAGTCCTATGCGATTAATTACGAAGACTTTCCCTAAATATCGCTCACACACGCGCAATACACACATGAAAAATACACTTTAACAATATACATGGAGTACACACTTCGAGTCCAACGCCACCGGCTCGACAAACAAGTTACAAAGACTGCCTGTTTCACAGTCGCTATCTCGCTCGGTAATCTACTACTCTGCTCTGCATGACCTTCGCTCGGGTGAGCGCTAATTAGAACGTTTACAAGTCTTGCCCCTAAGAGCGTTGAAATAGTTGTCTTTAAGATAATACTACAAGTTCCAAATCATCACGCACGCTGGCGTGAATTTAGCTCACAAAGCTCACAAAGTAATTGACTTCAAAATAATTAAGAGCGTTAAAAATTTGCTTCGCAATCTAGCGTGAATTTAGCTCATGAGAGCTCACAAATAAAATAACTTCGAATATATCAGAGCGTTAAAATCGTTATGCAAACGGGCGTGAAGTTAGCTCACAGAGCTCACGAACAGAAAGGCATCGAACAGCGTCACGTCGACCAATTTATTAGAAACTGACAGGATGCGGAAGAGTGGGGTGGATTTAGAAAAATGTTCCAGAGTTTTCATCTCACACAGATGGGACTAGTATCAATCTTCTTCAAATAAATCAAACGTCTCATCACACTCGTGCGGAGATAATTCCGATCAGCGGTTCTTTAGATAATCAATTCCGCGCGCTTTTTACCACTGACGCCTTCCATCGCGTGATATTGGCGTGGTCTCTTCTGATTGGTTGATTCAATCTCAGGTCGGTTGTAAGTAACTCGTGACTACCCCTTTGTGATTCCAATTCTGGTGCAAGTTGTTACGCAATTTGGCCTTGAACTCAAGTTTACCAGGCCGTTCTTCAAGAATAGCTACAAGCTCTCCTTATGTGGCAATCATTGCGACACGCTACCTTGCCTTTATTCTCGTCAACTTCTTTATGTACTGTCTGGGCTGCAGTAATAATAATAATAAATTATGAATGCTTATTTATCGTAGATCAATAAGGGTTCAATATGTATTGATTGATATAACGAATGATATATATATTTAGTTGCTTATTATTTCTTAATTTGCTTAATTTTTTTCAGATGATCTAAAAACTAATAAAAAGGAACAGAAAAATGAAGTGGAAAACTGTTAATTTTCTGAGTGGAACTGAACATCGATCGCACCCGGTAATAGAGTATCATCGTGTATGCTTTCATCAGTCTGAAGAAGAAGAAGAATAAGAAGGAGAAGAAGATGATAATGAGGTGAGTCATAATGAGAAAGAAGCTTGTTTTAACAAATGGACATCTTCGAGTGGAATTTCAACATTTTCAGTCTACGTTACTAATGTTAGCAAATCAGATGATAGTCAGCGAGAGGTGATAGAAACAGTTCTAAGATATTTGTTACAAGAATTATGTGAAGATGAACATTTTATTTGTTTCTTAGGATACAATACATTTGATGAGGTTTACAAAATTGAATTTCCCATCACTTGTTTTGAAGTAACAAAATTGAATGAGTATAGAAACAAATTGCTTGGTAAACTTCAGGATGAATTTCCCTTTGAAGCCATTCATTGTTCGCTGGAGATTACAGGCAGCAATTTATCTCAATGGCTTGAATACACTTTAAAAGATTATAGGTTTATGGTGAGCCGATGTTACAGCAACTGCTGGTGGTGTATTAACAACAGTGCGAATTGGACAATTGCTTAGACAACAATGGCAAAACTTCCTAGCAAACGTAGAAAGGTTGATGTTGTAATACATAATAATAACAGTGAAAATATAAGAAACCAATTGGACAATGCATTTGAAAGTGTTTCTAATTTTAGAAGTGAACTAAACGGTGCTATTTCAGTATCATACCAAATCGGGGAAAACACTCAAACCGACTTGATTGAGAACAGTGATGAGTTGATTGAATGTTGGAGAGTTATTAGTGAGCACATATTGCAACAAGCTGTGAATTTCGAAGAAATTACAATTCAAATAAAGGATGAATCTTTCTTGAGCTCTGAGTTAATTGAAACGGCATTCAATTCTAGAGTGTACACACTTGCAGTATCAAATGTTAAGAATGAGTTTTTGGATCCTCGCGAATTTTTAGCGAATGCTAATATTTGGTTTACAAAGTATGTTAAGAAAGCGTTAACTGTACAAGCTTTAAAGGTGAATTCAGTTTTGTGTGCACAGTATGTGCTTCGCGACATATCAGAAACAAAATATTTTGCTATCAAAAATGAAGTAGTTTTCGAGTATACTGATTTAAATGAATTTTATAATAAGAATATCATTGAAGGTACATTGACAAAAATGAGCGAATTTGAAGCAAATGGTTCCAGGTGGGCTTTAGAAAAAATTCATAGTTTGAGAATTAATATAAATAAATATGTTGGATTTCAAATAGGAATGTCCAATACTAGTCGATTGCCTGACGTAATAGTCAATAAAAATGCAGTGCTAAATTTGTATGATACAAAGGAAGCTTGTTTTGCGTGGAGTGTGGTTGCTGGTTTGTATCCAAAAACTCGAAACGTGAATCATCTTTCTTCCTATCCTAATTACAGAGTTGTTTTAAATTTAGATGGTATTCCAATTCCGATGGAAATGAAATATTTAAACAAGTTTGAAAACCAAAACAATATTTCTGTAAATGTGTATGGAGCACAATATGATGAAAACAAATGGGTATGTATGGGAACAAACGAAGTAAAAGGGAAAAAAAACTTTTACTATTGTACATTTGTATGTATCAGATAAAGTATATGAAAGGAGTGTAGACTTATTGATGTTGCAGATTGGAAACAGTGAAAGTTATCACTTTTGTTTAATTAGAAATCTTGCTCGCCTTGTGCGTTCAAGCCTCACTAGCATTCACAAAAGGATTTATATATGTAGACGTTGTTTGTCATATTATTTTCTTGAGGATGAGTTAAATGTTCACTTTGCAGACTGTAAACAGTTTCCTGTTGCAAAAAGCATAATGCCAACTGATGAACAAAGATTTGTTAATTTTACAGAATTCCGAGTTAAAGATACAGTTCCATTTATAATATATGCAGACACTGAATGCGTCTTGTCTCCAATATGCTCCTGTTTTCCAAATAGTGACATTCATAACTCTACTTTAACACAAAAACATATTCCTTACAGCATTTCTTTATACCTTCATTGTAATTTTGATAGTGAATTGTGCAGTTTCAAACTCTTTAGGGGAAATAATTGCATTGAATTGTTTGTAAAGGAACTTTATAGTATTGTGGATAAACTTCAAACATATTACTTATCGGCTAAGCCAATGTTAAAGATGACCGAAAATGAAGAAAGATTATTTTTGTCAAGTAAAATATGTCACATTTGCGAGAAACCGATTGCAGATAATGAACTCAAAGTACGCGATCATTGTCACTTAACTGGAAAATATAGAGGAAGCGCACACAATAGTTGTAATTTAAATTACAAAGTAACAAAGGTTTTGCCTATAGCATTTCATAATCTAACGGGCTATGATGGACATTTTATATTTAAAGAAATTTCTGAGAAACGTGATGGAGAGGTGTTACATAATCCTGGTAGTATAAGTTTGTTGCCGGTGAATATGGAACGTTATAAAGGGTTTACAAAGTATGTACGGGTTAAGAATAGATTCATTCAGTTAAGATTTATCGATACATATAATTTCTTGTCCTGTTCACTAGATCAATGTTCATCTTCGTTAAGTGAAGATTCAAAGCAAATAACTAGACGTTATTTTAATGATGATGCACAGTTTCGACTTACTGCGAGAAAAGGCGCGTTTCCCTATGAATACGTCACGAGTATGGATGTACTTAACGAAACTAAATTACCTGAAATATCCAAGTTTTATAGCAGTCTTTATAATCAAACAATATCGAACGAGGAGTATGAGTTTGCTCAATCAGTGTGGGAAACGTTTTCCTGTCAAACATTAGGAGAATACGCCGATTTGTATTTAAAAGTAGACACACTTCTTTTGGCAGATGTCTTTGAAATTTCTAGATCGAATGGCATGGAGACGTATGGCATTGATGCAGCTCATTTTTACACTGCTCCATCTATGTCTTGGTGTGCAATGAAAAAGATAACCAACGTTCAACTTGAATTGCTTCAAGATATTGATATGTTACACTTTTTGGAACGATCTATTCGAGGAGGAAATGTTCAGTGTATAACACGACATGCGATTGCTAATAATAAGTATATGAAAACTTATGATGAGAAAGAAGCAAGAGTCCTACATAATGTACTTTGACGTTAATAATTTATATGGATATGCGATGATGGAATATCTTCCAACGGGTGGCTTTAAATGGGTTGCAAATGTTGAAGGCTTTGATGTTTTAACTATTGATGATACTTCAGAAATTGGATATATTTTGGAAGTAGATTTGACTTATCCTCAAGAGTTACATGACAAACATTCAGATTACCCTCTATGTCCCGAAAAGTTGACAAAGCTAATGGCTACCCTAGATAATAAAGAACGTTATGTTTTGCATTATAGAATGTTAAAGCAATGTATTCAACTAGGAATGAAATTAGATCGTATTCACAGAATAATTGAATTCAATAAGAGCCAATGGCTAAAACCATATATTGATGTGAACACAGAGAAACGAAAACATGCTAAAAATGTTTTTGTTTTTTTATAAATTGATGAATAATGCAATTTTTGGTCGTTCACTGATGAATGTGAGGAAGTTAAGGGACATCAAATGGGTCACCAAATGGCATGGAGCTCGTGGTGCTGGGACTTTAATAGCTAAGGCTAATTTTAAACATAGAATTATATTCGATGATGATGATGATGATAATTGTTGTTTTAAGGGGCCTAACATGAGCAGACTAAAGATTTTTCACAATCAACCAGTATATGTTGGTGCATCTATATTAGATTTGTCTAAATGTAAAATGAATGACTTTCATTACAATGTTATTTTAGCAAATCCTGAATCAAATGTGAGGTTGTAATACACAGACACCGATAGTTCTATGTATATATTCTATCATGATATTTATGAGTTCATGAAACAGCATTCAAATTTGTTTGATACTGGAAACTATGAAACAAACAATCCTTTTGGCATTGTAAGACAAAATAAAGGTGAAATTGGTTTAATGAAAGATGAACATGCTGGAAGGATTGTTGAAGAATTTGTGGGGTTAAGACCCAAAATGTATGCAATAAAATTGTGTGATGAAATGAATAGCTTGTGTAAGGCTAAAGGCATCAAGAAGAGTGTGAGTAAAAGTATGAATATTGATGAGTATCGAAAGTGTCTTTATAACAGAGATCAAGTCAACAAAGTTCAAGTTTGTATAATTTCAAAATCTCATTCTGTATTTTCTGTTCGGCAAAATAAGTTGGTAATTTCATCAAACGAAGATAAAAGACACATAACTGAAAACGGAATTGATACTTTACCGTTTGGTCATTTTTCTCTGAAAAAATGATTAGAAACAAATTTGAGATTAAAGCACTTCATCTCACTTACTTTATTTCTTTCACTCACATACTTTTATTCTGTTAATAATACTAATTTTTGTGTGTTCCTTTGCTTATGAAAAAAAGAATAAATAATAACCCAAATTTTGTGTGTATTATTTAAAAAAACACCTCCCCCCACCATTCCCATTTTCCAGAAATATATATATATATGTATAATTACTTTATATTACATATCATTTATTAATGGTGCGTTGTAAGAGGAGCAACTCTACCACTCAATATAAACGAACAGGAAGTGGATCATTAATTAGTCATGTACCTAATAAAACTATTGATAATTTACCCGTGGAATTACACATCCCGGGATATGAATATTGTGGACCAGGAACAAAATTAGAAAAGCGATTGAGCCGTGGTGATCCCGGAATAAATATATTAGATAAAGCGTGCAAAGAGCACGACATTGCTTTCGTAAAGCATAAAGATTCAAACAAAAGAAGAGAGGCTGATGAAATTTTAGCTTCAAAAGCTTGGTCTCGTGTAAAATCCCGTGACGCATCATTTGGAGAGAGAGCGGCTGCACTAACAGTCGGTGGCATAATGAAAGCTAAGTCTAAGCTTGGTGGAGGTAAACGAAAATTAAATATTAAAAAAAAGATTAAAAAAAGAAGAACATCGAAAAAGCCAGGTGGTATTTTACCCCTACTTCCGAAATTTGCAGCCTTGTCGGGCTTGGGGGGTCTAGCAGGCGAAGCAGCCGGGGTAGCGTCTGCTATAAACAACGCGAAAGCTGCACAAGAAGAATTAAAAGAAATGAAAAGACACAATCGAATGGTAGAAGCAATGCGAGGAAAAGCAGGTCAAGGCATTTATTTAAATCCTCCTGCATACAAAAGATAATTAACCAAATACCAAATAAAGCATTAAGTAATTTCGATTTAGCTAAATACGCACATCAATTAAATATTCCAAATTTTAGAGGAGTCTTTATGCGAGATACGTTACCAAGACATCCTCGAAAAAATGAAAACTGTATTGTTAACCTTGAACCGATGGTTAAAACTGGTTCACATTGGGTGGCTTTCAGTAAACGAGGCAAATACGTGCATTATTTTGATAGTATTGGTAATTTAAGACCACCATTAGAAATTTTAACATATCTTAAAAATTGTTATCTACAATATAATTTTCATTCATATCAATCGATTACTTCTTCGATTTGTGGACATTTATGTTTAGTCTTCTTGTATTGTATAAATAAGGGAAACACAGACTGTCTTTAAATATTTCAAAGATGGCTTTCGAAAGACGGATAACTCTTGAAGGTAAAGGCTCGAAGATTGATGTTACATTGGAGAATCCGATTCATCTTGTAGGAGCAGAGTTTTTTGAAATAGGACTTGCAGGATTGTATACATCTAGTTCTATTCGAAATGTTATCAACCGAAATAATAAATTTCGCATTCATTTTACTAATTTTTTGTTATCAATTGATTTAGTGGTACCACCAGGTATTTATGAATTTGAAGATCTAGCGTCAACATTTGATGATTTACTTAGTTATCACTCATTGTCGAAACTTATAACAAATCATATACAAAAAACAAATCTTTATTTGGAAGAGGATATAAATGGAAAAGGACGCAACCGTCTTGTTTTGTCTTCTCCGTTTAATATTGATTTCAGTGTACCCAACAGTGTAGCTGAGGCTTTAGGTATTGAAAAGAAAGTTTACCCTAAAGAGAATAAAAAAGAAATTGAGATTGACCGAAATAGAATCGAAAGTGAAGTAAAAATTAACGAAAATAATAACGTTTTAGCCATAAAGATGAACGATGTGGATACAACAATTTTAATAATACCTATACGTTTCAACAATTAAGTGCAAAGATTAATGAATTATTACTAGCACATTTATTATCAGTTTTATTAGGTGAAAAAGACAAATTTCCTTGATATATTTATATTAATTATGATAAAGTGTTCTCTAATTGTAAACTATATTCGAAAAACTTTGCTATAGATTTTGGTGTTGCAGATTCTATTGCAGATTTGTTAGGATTTTCTCATAAAAAGTTCGAGGCAAACATAACTCATCATTCTGAATATATGATTAAAATTAACACTGTTAATAGTATTCGAGTATGTTGCAACCTCGTGCTTGGTACGAGTTCTTATTTGAACCATAAACCAACACACTCTTTATATAATTTTAAAGCTCTTGTTCCTGCTGGTTATCCGATTGTTGTACAACCAACAACAATTAATTTTTTGCCTATGAACAGCAAGGTTATTCAACATGTATCTGTGCAACTTGAAGATCATCTTCAACAGCTCATTGATTTGCAAGATGAAGATTCAACTGTAGAATTAATTATTCGTCCAGCACGTTATCTTGCTATATAAAGTAATGAAATACTGTTATATTTTCATTCTGGTTGAGTAAGCTTACTAGAAAACATTCACAAATATGGTTATACTATATAATACTCAAAGTTTGAAAAAAAGAAGTCGACTCTGATTCGAAAGAGAAATATAAATCAATCAGCTAAAATTTCTAAAAAAACAACAACAACAAAAAAAAAACAACGCCATCACACCTTAAAATCTAAGAAACAGTTATCGAGTAACAACAAACATTTCTTACAGTCTTTAGGCTATCGCGTACTTTAATTTCAATATAAATATATATGCAATTGTTAATCTTATTTAGTTTCTATCTATATTTGAAGCTGTTAACATGTTTAACATAACGCATAAAAGAGAGGTTGACAACAGAGTTGTGCGACGAGAAGAAAGAGTTTACCAACCTTATTCAGCTAATAAATTCGAAAATAATGATGAAATTCGAATACCAATTCAAAATGAAGAAAACGTAGTTTTATTATCAGATGGTGTTCTTCACTTAGAAGGACAAATTATTACTTCTAACGTAAATCCGGCTGCTTCTACTACAGCACACCCTGACCAAAATTTTGGGGCTAATCGTTTTACCGAAATTCGCGTTACGTTAAATGGTAAAGAAATTGATCGTACACGCCATCTAGGTATAACAAGTTCTATAAAAACCTTTGCATCATATTCAAAAAACGAATATACAGCTTTACAAAATGCTGGTTATTTTCCCTCTTTAACAACACCAGCAAGTGAAGCAAATATTGTTGATAGTATCACAAAACGTTTCCATGTAATACTTCCTTTAAGCAACCTGTTAGGTTTAGCAGAGGATTATAGAAAGCCGATTTTAAACTGCAAGCATGAGCTAATACTTCTCAGATCGTCGAGTGACGCACGTGCGTTGCAATCTGCAACCGAAAATGATCTTTCTAAGGTCAAGTTATTTAAAGTTTATCTAAAAATTCCCGTTTTATTATTATCGGTCGAAGAACAAATTAAAAGATTAAAACGAATGCAGAAAAATATTCCCATTCAGGTTGGTTTTCGATCATGGGATGTTCATGTCTTGCCATCTCTTCCTAGAACAACTAAATATAGTTGGACTGTAATGACAACTTCTGAAACTCAAAAACCACGTCAATTTTTATTAGGTTTTCAAACTAAAAGAAATGTACTAAATACGTGCTCTTCCTATTTTGACCATTGTAACATTAAATCTATAAGAGTTTTTTTAAATTCAATTTTTTATCCCTATGAAATGCCAACTTCTGAAATTGCTATAAATGACTACAGCGAATTGTATGACATGTTTGTTAAATTTCGTAATGTATATTATCAGATCGATGATTTTCGTTCAGAGACTCTAGTTTCACGAGATGAATTTAAGTCTCATTGTCCGATTATTGTAATTAATTGCCTTGAGCAAGTGGAGGCAGTGAAGACATCTTCAGTTGATGTGCGAATTGAAATCGAGACAAGTGAGAATATACCTGAAGATACAACTCTTTATTGTGTTCTTATTCATGATCGTCAAATATCTTACAGACCATTAACTAATGAAGTAATTATCTAAACCAATATTTGCTAAGATATAAGCAAGCAAGTAAAGAAGTATTCTCACTTTAGTTGCAATCATGGAATTGACAACAACAAACTCTCCTTCTACTGATGCTGACACGTGGAATAAGAAGCAGCCAATAGTTGCAGACATTCGCAAGCTACCAAACGGCAGTTTGGAACTTGCTTACTGTATGTTAAATAACAGCAATATACCTTCATTCAGTCCTGTGTTAACATGGGTTGCAGCATATTGTGAAAAAACTCTTTCTTCTTTTTTTGAATCTATTAAAAATAAGTATGAATATTTAGTTGTGTATAATTTGCCACAAGAATTTTCTTTGTTTGCACTAAAAACACTTTCCCCTGGGTCATTAATCGATCTTAATACGATTGATGGAATGTCAGATCTAATGTTGAAGCATAGCCAACGTTTACCTACAGATTGTCCAAAACATTTACCATCTCTTGCATTGGGAAGCAATAGTTGTGCTAAATTTAATGTCAATGCTGTTCAACATTGGTTAAATTCTTCTGATGGCATCATGAAAATCGTGTGTTCGATAATAAACAAGTTTCGAAACAATGGACTTCAAGGTTTTAATAAGATTGATTGGAACTACTTTCCTTTAAACATACTGACTATATATGAGCCACAACGAATTCGTCTGGAGTGGGAACATCTACCAGATCATCTAAAAAGAAAATTTCAACTGTTTCATCTTCGCTGCAAATGTGATAACTGTAATCGCTATCTATAAAAGGTAATTCATTAAATCTACTAGTGTTGTTGACACCTATACATATTTTGTTTTTGTATATTTTTTTGTCTACAGAAAATAAACATCTGGACAACTAAAAGAACAAGATCATCTCAACACACACTCATCAGGACAACTAAAAGAATGAGATTACTTCAACACTCATACAAGAGAAATAAAATTGTATTAATTGCAATTCTAAATGAATAAAGAAGAAAAGGTCTTTGTACCACTTCATATTAAAGTTTTTTTAATGATCAAGCACCTCCTCACTCCACATGTATATAAAATAATATTGTCAGGTGAGGGATTCGAACCCTCGCTTTCAATTTCTGAAAATTAGATCTTAAGTCTAACGCCTTAGACCGCTCGGCCAACCCAACACACGCAAATCATGCATATTAGCCAGCATGTTTTGTTGATTCATATCAGTTCACATTTAGCTTCGTGCGGGGAACATCTTTTTTTGTGAAGTAAAGCATCATCATGAAGTATTTTAATTGTGTAAAGTATTCCAAGAAACAGTTAATGGAAATGATATTGAGTCAAAAAGGAATGAATTTAAAATCTGAAAGAGATCGGCTAAAAACATTTAAGAACTGGTCTTCAGACAGTTTTACGAACACTGCATGGTTAGCAGCTGCGGGATTTTACTATTATGGATATAAGGATACGGTCAGGTGTGCTTTCTGTAATCTGCAACTTAGTTATTGGGAAGAAGATGATGATCCGTTTGAAGAGCATAAGAAATGGGCTTTTTCTTGCCCTTACGTAAACAACATTTCTCCTAGCATAGAATTAAAATCTGAATATGAAAGACTTAAAACTTTTCAAAATTGGCCTCTTCCCTCTCCAAACGAATTTTGTTTAGCATCAGCAGGATTTTATTATACCGGTCATGGTGATAAGGTGAAATGTATATTCTGTAAGATTGAAATTGAAAATTGGAGAGGAAACGATATTCCTTTAAATGATCATAAAAAATGGGCACCATATTGTCCATATTTAAGAGGGTTTTACGTTGGCAACGTTGATTTAAATCCTGAAAATCCTACTATTATTCCATATAATACAAGTTATGATACTTGTGGAAACAATATATGTTGATGTGATGTGATTTTTTGTGCAGAGTGCATTCTCAGACGTAAACGTAGACATGCTGAAGTTTGTTAAGCAGTCAAACACTCTACCAGTAATTTCATTTACTAATGGTGAAAACCAGAGTAAAAGTGAAAAAGAAAGCATGGTGTTTTACTACCGAACACTATTCGATGTATCATTTGCGGTCCATCGAACTGTGGCAAAACAAACGTAATGCTAAATTTATTATGTCACAAAAATGGAGTTCGTTTTGAAAACGTTTATATTTATTCTAAATCACTTGCTCAAAGTAAGTATATTGAATTTATAAAGTTTTTGGACTCCATAAAAGAAATAAAAAGTGATATTTTCCGATAATGATGAAGTTATGCCTCCAGAAATGGCTAGAAAAAACTCTATATTTGTTTTTGATGATGTAGCCAGCAATAAACAACAACACATGAAAGATTATTTCAGTAGAGGTCGCCATCACAAAGTTGACGTATTTTATCTTTGTCAAACATATTCTTGTATACCTAAACATCTTATTAGAGATAACACTAATTTTTTAATTCTTTTTAAACAAGACGGAACAAACTTGCGTCATGTATATAACGATCATGTAAATACAGATTTGAGCTATGATCAGTTCTTCGATATTTCTTCTTATTGTTGGCAAAACTCTAAATTTGGCTTTTTGGTTATCGATAAAGATAGCTATTTACAAAATGGTCGATATCGCAATTGATTTGATGTTTATTTTCAGTTATAAATAATAGTTCAAAAGAGCTAAATGCTCATTCGAGTTATACACTTTGTGTGGTTAACAACCTAACTATGGCATCGTTTAACAAAATCAATAACGTGTCTATCAAACCACCAACTTCACGCCATGATATTGCAACTAAATCGTATGTTGATGATAAGCTACTGCAATATGGAAATCAAGTAACAACAACAACAAGCGATGGGCATCTAAGTATTAACGGCAAACGGTTAAAAGAAGTTGGAACGCCCATACATGTTGAAGATGCTTGCAACAAAGGTAATGTACTGAAGTTACTGAATGTGCTAAATAAAATTGAGTATAAAGAAGACATACAACGAAGCATTAACGACCTTAAATGTTTAATTTTTTCAATTTGTAAAATAGAGAAACAACAACTTGACTTTGAAAACAAACGTCTCGCAGGCTTAGCTTTACCATCATCTGCAAATGATGCAGTAAACCTTATTGCAATGCAGCAACATACATCGAATATAAAAATATCTGGAAAACCGAATAACCGAAGTGTTACAACGAGTAGAATTCATTCATGGTTTAGTGAGTGAATTTTCAGAAGACCACGTTCCGCTTGAAGATGATAGTCTCGACTTGGGTAAAAAAAGAATAAGAAATGTTAAAGATCCAATTCAAAATCAAGATGCGATATCGTATTCTTTTCTTAAAACTCATGTTACAAAAGAACTCGCTGAAATTAAAAATCTCTTTTGAATATAAACAAAGATGATGAAACCGTAGATATGTTATATAGAAGAATAACAAACATACCTCAACCAATCGATTCGTTAGATGCAATAAACAAATATTATTTAGAAAACTTTGCTGCTTCTCGAAAAGATCTAGAAGACTTAATCACTAAATTTAATAAACAAAACTTCTTAAACGTAGACGATGGTGGGACTTTAAATATGATGAGTAGACGAATTACTCACGTAAACAATCCCATATACGATAACGATGTTGCAAATAAGACGTTTGTTGAACAATATGCCGCTTCACGAGATGAATTTGAAAAAATGAAACAGACTGTAAACAATCTACAACATCAAAAACAAACAAATGTTGAGTTTCCTGTTAACGACCAAGATGTGACAAATAAACGGTTTGTAGAACACTATGCTGCTTCACGAACTGAAGTTAATCAACTAAAAGAAATTTTAAGCAATTTACAAACTCGTATTGAGGGTGTTGCTAACAATCTAAATATTGTTAAAAAAGAAGAACTTGAAAGTTACGCTGCTGCATCCAAAGAGGAATATAACAAGTTAAAAACTGAACTAGAAAATATTGAGCAATTGGTTAACAAAGAACCACTCGAAAGTTTTACCGCATCCAAAGAAGAATATGGTATATTACTAGATGAAGTAAAGAAAAAGAACTTATCGAAATTTATTCTGAAATTCTCCAACACACCATCAACCCATTCACCGGTATACACGCTTCATAATCATAATATACAATACCAACTTCCCTATAAAGGTATATTAAAGCCAATTTTTGTTTCACCAAGATCTCCAATTGTGTATGCAATTTTAAATATACGTCAAGAGATTGAACTGGATGGCAGTGACATTGTAGTTGAAGAACAAGATGAAATACAGTTTCGACTGAGAGATCCCGAGAAACATAAAACCAATGATCTTCCTCTTCAAATTGATTTTGAATATACTATAAATAAATAAAACAACTACAATTTTAGTTTAGTCATGGAGAAGAGCTTGAAGATTAAAGCTGAAAGTCGAGTAAAGGATAAACATTTTCGCTTAAAAAAAGATGCTAAGGACAAGTATCTTTCACTTCAAAATGATATTAGACGTCAAGAATTAGATATAGAGACTAAGTTTAAACCAGTAACAAATTCATTAAATCAGCTTGTAGCTATTGCTAATACAACGTCAACTAAGAAAAAAGAAAATCAAAAAAGAAAAAAAATGATGATTCTGAATCAACTGCTACTTCAGACGAAGAAGATGGAGATAGCTTCAAAATAATTACACTACTTAACCGCTACTTTGATCCGTTCATTAAACAAAACGTGGATAGAACATTTGGTATAACGATAAGAAATGATAAACAATACTTGGGACGTGAACGAGTTTTCTTTGATAAAAAGTGGATAAAAGTTGGTGGTGAAAAATTTCCTATAACAGAAGGTCTACTTGAATTGATTCAAAGGAAAGTACCAGATCACTCCCTAATCGATAGGAGTGATTTAAGTTCTTATTTGAAATTATTAAATGTTTCAAACGTGCACAAAAGAAATTATGCAAGCAATGCAGCTCCGAGAGGAACACAATCTCATAAGTATAAAAATATAATCGAACCCCTTCTTACTGAAGACATAGATAGAATTATAAAAACAACAGATGAGAATGAAGAAGCAAATACTACGATGCATACTGGATATGGCCAAAAGAAACACATCACACCACAAGCCATTTGGAAATTCGAAGGAGGAAACAATATTGAATTTGTCCATTGGAATGAACCAAACAAATTAGTATCAATACTTAAAAAATTAATTGCATCGAAAGCTGCAGGTCACACAGGACTTGACAGCGAAATCTTTGCAATTGAAGAAGAACTAAGAAATGCAGGATATATTGAATAAAAATTCATACATTTGTAAAACAATGCACAGTATGTTATAAATCTTTGTTTAGAAATTAACTATGAACGAAATCAGACGAGAAAGTGCAAAAGAACTTCATGCACCTCTTAGAAAAAAAAGTTTAAAAGACGACATGTTATTAGCAAAGGAATCGATGACCTCCATGAAGCTGATCTTGTGGACATGTCAAAACTTGCAAAATGGAATAATGGATTTAAATATTTATTAACCATTATTGACGTTTACTCAAAATATGCATGGGCAATTCCTCTTAAAACCAAAAAAGGAAGTGAGATTGTAAAAGTTTAAAATTTGTTTATTCTCAAAGTAAAAGATTGTCCAATTATTTTCACACTGATCGAGGAACGGAATTTTATAACCGTGAATTCAAAACATGGTCTCAGAAACAAAATCTAAAGCATTATTCCACTGGGAGCTCCATAAAAGCGAGTGTAGTAGAAAGATTTAATCGAACTCTTAAGGAATCGATGTGGAAAGAGTTCACAACACGTGGTTCATACCGATGGGTAAATATTTTGCCTGAGTTATTAGTAAAGTATAATCACAAAATACATCGCAGCATTGACATGAAACCTATTGATGTAAAAAGAAACAATCAACCCCGCTTGCCAACACAATTCAATGAAACTTTAAGAAAACCAAAATATAAAATTGGTGACATTGTAATAATATCAAAAATCAAGAAACATTTCAGCCAAGAATACGAAGCTAATTGGACTACGGAATTATTTACAATTTATAAATTTCAAAATACTAATCCACGAACATATCTTTTAAAAGATAATAAAAATTTGCCGATATTTGGGGCGTTTTATGAAGCAGAGTTACAACGAACCAAACATCCTAATATTTACTTAGTTGACAAAGTACTACGTAGAAAAGGAATCCAAGCCTTCGTATCTTTGCTAGGATTCGATTCAACTCACAACTCTTGGATTTCGAAAAAAAAGACATATTCTAATTAAAATAATGTAAGTTTTTTTTAATTCATCGCAAAAATATATTATTATTGTTATTATTATTAATATTATTAGTATTAATGTGTCTCTATATATTTTCAGCTCACGAAAACCAACACACTCAAGAAAGAAAAGCATGATTGTACTTACCTTCCACACAAGATATCCAGCATATTCAACTCTGCAGACAGCATCATCAATTCTCAGCATATTGGCGGAAAAAAAGAACTACTTACCACTTTAAGAACGAAGATCATACCATTTTGTTTTCACTATTTCGTATTATACAGGGTGTCCGCAGCAAGCCATACTTTGTGCTGTAACTCGTTTGTTTTTCAAGATATTTTAATTTTGACACTTGCTTTAGAAAGTACTTGTCAAGCTCTAAAACTTTCGTTTAGTTGGTTTTTGTGTGAAGTTTGCGCCTAACGCGCAAATAAATCTTTTGTGGCACGGTTTTGTCACTTTTTTGCTCAAATCGGTCTTTTGACATCACCTATCGAAAGAGCGACATCGAATTAGTAGAATAAGCCACCAAAATATCAGTTTTTGCCCAAAACAAACTCGCAAAATGCGAGTTTGTGTTTAGATTTTCGTCCGCTTATAGCATGCGACCTGCCTCTGCCCGGCCCGAGCCGATCAACTAAAACGGGCAGCGGCAACGCTGGAGAAAGAGGGAGGGTAATGGGCGGCACAACTTCTGCCGCCGTGAACCTATCCGGGCGGGCACAAGAAGGCTGAATTTGCTACGCTGTGCGGCATTGCTTGGTGCGGTTTGCTGTGCGCGCAACGCCGCTCGGCGTATTTATTTTACTTTTGATTGTTCGGAAATCTAAATTAAAAGTTACCTTGTGACTACTGTATCAAAGCAGACGTTTGGTTGTTCCTACAACATTACCGATACTGGTTTTGTCTCGTTTAAATTACAAAACATCTTACTAATGAAGATGAACTTAAATACACTTACTCTGTAATCAGCCGTCAAAACGCCCAAAACAAATTAAGTTCTAATGTGTATTCATTTAATACCGGTAAAAATGATATTTTTTACTCTAAGATCTACTGCTCAAGTAAACTTGGTTATGGCGTTGGTAAAGAAAACAAGGCATTGTAATTACGCCAAAAAGTTTTGATTTTTATTCTTGAAATTCTTTTTGGCGCTTCTTTTAAAAGAAATTAGTGGTCTGAACAATAAAGCAATCAGCCGTGAGAACACCAAGCGGGCCATCGCGCCCTGTCCGGGCACCTGCGTGACACAGGCCCACGGCTCGGTTGAAGCAGGCTCGCAGCGATCCTACCGGCCGGCTGCACCGGTGCGGGCGGCACCACCGCAGAGTCGGTCACACTTTTGTTGTCATTTTGAAGTGTTCTTCTCTAAGCAGTGCAGCGGTACACGCCGGACGAGGTGCTCGATGCCATTTTAATTGTCGGTAAAAATAATAAGAATATCGTATGGCCTCGAGTGCCGGGTGCAAGCTTTGTAATTGACACCCAGAGGGTAGCTTGCATGTCGAATTTCGTTGTTCCTTGAAGCACTATGAAAGTCAAGGAGGTTAGATATCTAAGCTCCTTGAACACAATATCGCTTTCTAGTAGAGAAACGAGGAACTTTGTGTTGGCGGAAACTCCCGATATTAATTTTGCCATTATGAACACGGCCTACTAAATTCAAATGGGTTCTTTGACATGCCAACATCGTATGACATGCATGTCGTATTTTTGCCGCCTTTCAAAAATCACTTACCACGACCAAGAGTGAACCTGCAAGCTTGGGTTAGTTAGTTAGTTATTGGTGTTTTAAAGGGCGGAACTTGGGGTTAGTAGACCGACATGCTAACCACTCACCCACCTAGGTAAGTTATTATCTCTGACTGTTTATTTGTTTGTACCCTCGGATCGAATAATGCAATTTTCCCTGCATCTCATAATACCGGTATACGTAAGGAAACATAATCTAATGTTACTGTTTCCTTTTTTTTTAAGTTAGCGAGTCGTGGGCCTGTCATTCAGTTCTTTAATTTTGCTTGTCAATTGCTTTGTTTGGTACGCGTTTTTTTGTCAATGTATCTGATCGACTGCTTCGTTTTCATTGGCCCTTTTGACTGTTATGCGATGAAATCCGGTATCGGCCAACTTTGCGTAGGCCAAATGGCTCGACTAGCTTTAAATTTATCATGGTAAGATTTACTTCTATCTCACTATTTTGTTGTTAAACACTGGTGTAAGAGTTAAATGAAAATATTCTCTTGCAACTGCGTGGCTATTGTTGTTGTTTAGGCTACATTACTACGTGCGTCAGTCGTCAGTACAGGTGTTTACATTTTTTCCCCCATCGCGAAACAAATAGTGGCTGTCATTCAGGTATTTTTAAGGCGATTTAGACGTGTGAATACCGTAGTTCTTAAAACTCGATAGGCTAATTATTCTAATCGTAATCGTCATTGAACCCCCTTACGAAATAAAATCCGACACGCAATCTGTTCGCCTGTAGTTTGTCTTTGATTTATGTCGTGACTGTGCTTTAGATCTGTTAAGTTTACCTGCGTTTCTATTGTTAAATAATTTCGGTTCTTTTCTAGGACAATGTCATGGAAATGCTGCTGAAGCTTCGCGGGAGAATTCTCTCCGGTTCCCTGACCGGCAAGGCAGACAGACACCCTGTGCCACAAACGATTCGGGATTTCGAGACGAGGGCGCGTCCCACGGGAAACTTACGACCACCACAGCTTTTTTATGATCGACCAGTGTACGTGCCTTACAGAGGAAGAAGTTCGTCGTAATCCGAGAACCAGTACGAGGACCATTGCCAGGTTGTACAACGTTTCCAAGAGTGTGGTCCACAAGATATGGAAAGACGAAAATCTGCAGCCGTACCGCCTACACAAACATCAGCTACTGATGGAAGGTGACTATCTAGCACGCCTCGAACGTTGTGAATGGATGCTCGAACAGGCTAGACCGTTCAGCGTACTCCAGACTGACGAATCGTTTTTCAGAAACGTAGGGGCACCGAACCACACCACAACTCATTTTTGGTCGGCTGAAAACCCGCATTGGTTGAGGGAGGTAGACCACCAACACCGATGGTCCATCAATTGTTGGGGTGGGGTGGTAGATGACCGTATTATTGGCCCACAATTTTTTCAAGGGACTTTAAACGGTCACGGTTACACTCAGTTCCTAGAAAATGACCTCCCTGTTCTAATTGCAACAGCGGACCTGGGTGAAGAAATTCTGCAAAACCTGTGGTTTATGCACGACGGCGCACCTCCCCACTCAACATTTACTGCCCAAAATGCAGCAAACGTCCTATTCGACGGCAAAACGATTGGACGAGGCAGACTAATGGCCAGACCATGGCCAGCACGAAGCATGGACATTAACATTATGGATTTTTTTTGTGTGGGGAAGAGTGAAAGATCTAGTGTATGAAACCTCCTACGACGATCGCGACAGGATCGTTGGTGCGTTAAGGAGACTAGACAGATGTCAAGAGTTACGAAATGCTTCGGCGGGAGTGTTCAGGCGGCTAGAGTTTTGCCACCAGCAAGGAGGTGGTAACTTCGAACACCTGCTCGATAAATAAGTGATTTTTAGTTATTGATTTAGTTTATTCGTTGTTTATTGTTACTATCTCTTAAATACGTGACAAATATACGATAAAGCGGATAAGATTCACACTTTTTTTGGTGTGTGTTTTCAGTGCCATTTTTATTTCTTCACCTACCTCTTCTGACTTTTAAGAACTTACCTCCGCGTATTCCTAAGCCTTCTTATTGGCGCAAATGTGTTTGTTATCGTTTTAGTTCATTCGATGTTTTTTTATTTTTTTACATTAAAAACAAGTGTCAAAAACCGATTAGAAGAATAAAAATCATTTTTTTGGTGTGTTAGAATTTATTTTTTTCTTTGCCCACGCCCGAATCAAGTTTGCTTTTAAAAATATCATTCAAAGATACTGGAGATCAAGAAAGAAAAAAAAACATTTTTACCTGAAAGCCTCCGTGGTTTAGGCGGCAGCACGCCGGCCTCTCACCGCTGGGTCCGTGGTTCAAATCCCGGTCACTCCATGTGAGATCTATGCTGGAAAAAATGGAGGCAGACAGGTTTTTCTCCGGGTACTCCGGTTTTCCCTGTCAAAATTTCATTCCAGCAACACCCTCCACTATCATTTCTTTTCATCTGTCATTCATTTAATCATTGCCCCAGAGGAGTGCGTCAGGCCTCGTCAGCCGGCACAGTCCATATCCTCGCCGCTAGATGGGGGCTTCATTCATTCCATTCCTGACCCGGTCGGAGACTGGAAGCAGGCTGTGGATTTTCATTTTCACCGTGACTACATGCAACTACAATTTAGCCGTTGCCAAAATTTAGATCTAAATTGATTTCCGAGTGTTCACACGGCTCATTGCTTTATTGTTCAGACCACTAATTTCTTTATAAGAAGCGCCAAAAAGAATTTCAAGAATAAAAATCAAAACTTTTTGGCGTAATTACAATGCCTTGTTTTCTTTACCAACGCCATAACCAAGTTTACTTGAGCAGAAGATCTTAGAGTAAAAAAATATCATTTTTACCGGTATTAAATGAATACACATTAGAACTTAATTTGTTTTGGGCGTTTTGACGGCTGATTACAGAGTAAGTGTATTTAAGTTCATCTTCATTAGTAAATTGTTTTGTAATTTAAACGAAACAAAACCAGTACCCGTAATGTTGTAGGAACATCCAAACGTCTGCTTTGTCACGGTAGCCACAAGGTAACTTTTAATTTAGATTTCCGAACAATCAAAAGTAAAATAAATACGCCGAGCGGCGTTGCGCGCACAGCAAACCGCACCAAGCAATGCCGCACAGCGTAGCAAATTCAGCCTTCTTGTGCCCGCCCGGATAGGTTCACGGCAGCAGAAGTTGTGCCGCCCATTACCCTCCCTCTTTCCCCAGCATTGTCGCTGCCCGTTGGAGTTGATCGGCTCGGGCCGGGCAGAGGCAGGTCGCATGCTATAAGCGGACGAAAATCTAAACACAAACTCGCATTTTGCGAGTTTGTTTTGGGCAAAAACTGATATTTTGGTGGCTTATTCTACTAATTCGATGTCGCTCTTTCGATGGATGATGTAAAAAAACAGATTTGAGCAAAAAAGTGCCAAAACCGTGCCACAAAAGATTGATTTGCGCATTAGGCGCACACTTCACACAAAAACCAACTAAACGAAAGTTTTAGAGCGGGACAAGTACTTTCTAAGGCAAGTGTCAAAATTAATATATCTTGAAAAACAAACGAGTTACAGCACAAAGTAGGGCTTGCTGCGGACACCCTGTATAATTAATATAAACCACAATGATTAAAATAAATATATTTAAAAAAATATACATCCGTCATTTTAAATAAAAAACACTGACCCCTGTCCATTTAATTAATGATTTGACAATCATCATCATCATCATCAACAACAACTTCTTCTTCTTCTGCTTCTTCTGTTTCTCCAACACGCTCCTCATCCTCTTCTTCACGTTCTTCTGCTAGAGGAGGCGGAGGAGTCATTAAATCCCCCAACCTCAGTCCATGAAGAGGAGTCATACTTATAATATCCTCACCCCTCACTCTGAATGCTCGAAGTCTATTAATCAAAACATTAATAATTTCAATATTTAGTCCATTTAATATTAATTCAGCACTATATCGTTGGTCTGACACTATTTACTTCACTTCAAACTCGAAAATGTATCTTTCTCGATCACTTAAATTGTTTATGATTATTCCTTCTTCTACTTTTACAGCCGAAATAAGGTAATTTAAGTTCAGCGCCCTCGCTCGCTCTCCTATTAATTTCACCTCTCCTATGCGGCACAACTTCTCAATAACACATTCAAATACGTTCATGATGAGAGCAACTATGGCTCCCAAACCATCTCTGCTCATACATACTATGAAGTTAAATAAACAAAAAGCTCATTAAACATATCACATGAATGAGGCTCTGTGAACGGACATCCAAACTTGTTCTCTCATTAAAATAATTTCAGATTTCAATAATGATGGTTAAGAATTTAAAACAAACAAACCAATATTCATTTCATGCAGTCAATCCTATATATTTGTCTTATAAAACAGTCTATGCAGAAAGAGACCACAGAGCATGCAAGCCCGCAAAAAAAATGTTAACAAACAGCTGCACATCCTATATGGAGTAGCAAGCAGGACCTCCCACGTTCAGCATGCTAGCGCTAGCCAAAGAAAGATAACAGCCGCGCGCGGGGCAAAAGGTTATCCGATTCAAGCGGTCAAGGGTCAATCTCTTCTTAGTGCTAACACATGCAGACCAATTAGCAAACGCATGTGAATAACCAACTGGCTCTCCATGGGCGCGTCGCGCCCAGACAGTCTCATTCAAATGTTAGTACACCTAAAACATTTCCGCTAACAAAGACGCCATTTGAACATTTTCTTTTCATTTTTGTCCTATACACCTGAGAGTTGGTTTACTGGTAGAGGAGATAGAGAGCTTTCATTTATGTCAAACAAACTTTTTTATAGATTTCCTAAATTTGGAAAATATAGCCTATTTTCAAAATTCAATTTATTTTGTCCTAGAGAGTTGAAATTTGGTGTGGGGGAAGGTCAACCCATTCCCACGCTAACACGTGCAGTGCACATGCTCGCTCCTGGACCACATGCTCGCTCTAAGGACCCATGATGCAATATTCAAAGGGATCATTCTTATCCTACTCGCGTAACGCGTCATGGCAGAGTTGGATCAAAATGAAGCTTATGGCCTGAAATGGAGCCCAAAACAGCAGGTTGGATGGAAATTCATCGGTAGGGTGGGAAACGGGACCAAAAAGTTTTCAAAAAAGTTAACAGCCTCTAGTAAGTACACCAATGCATAGGCAACCCACATCACGTCATTTTTCTCCCATTGCCAAACTTTGTAACCTATTGCCGATCATAGGCAACCCACACGCACGGACGTGATGTGGGTTGCCTATGCATGGGCGTACTTACTGTAGGCTGTACACTTTTTTGAAACATTTTGGTCCCGTTTCCCAACCTACCGATGAATTTCTATCCAGCCTGCTGTTTTGGGCTCCATTGCAGGCCATAAGCTTCATTTTCATCCAACTCTGAAAACTCTGCCATGACGCATTACGCGTCCAGACAGGGAGGGTTGGGGGTGCAAAAATTTCGAATTTGGGGGACGGAATGTCAATCATCGATCGGAAGGGGTTGATTTCGTGTCACCACTACTTCTAAGGACCTGTACAGCCCTTTCAGCGATTAAGACGTCGTTTCAGCCCTTAAAAAGGGCCTGATTCGAAAAATCATACAAACGGGGGTTGCAGGGGAAGGGTTGGTGACAAAGGCACAGTTCCTTTTTTGAAACGTTAGGAGAAGACCCCCCCCCCATTGGCAGCACTGATAAACATCTCGATTAAAACCTTCCTTAGGGGTGAATCGAGAAGGGGTGGTTTGGTCCCATGCCAGTTGAGGGTGTTAGGGGTTGTGGACATTGCCGGAGGCCTTAAGAACTTACTGCAATCAGCAACTGAGGACGGTGTACAGGTTTTCAGGTGGTTAAACACACCCGGTACCTTCTCAGACGCCCCCAATGGTAGTCCATGTTTAGGGGATGATGAAGGGGGTTGAAAATGCCCAAACGTCAAATGTAACGATTTTAACGTGTTTGTGGAACCTTTATGAGCAAGACTCATTCATTTTCGACTGCTTTGGCAACCTGCGACAAGTCCTGCAGCGTTCTTCGCAAACTTCAATTTGAGGTTTTCGAAAATGGGCTGGTTTTCGGGGTGCTACCCCGAAACTACTCAAGTTGGGGAGTTGTGCTGAAGCATATGCTTGGTAGGCGTCAGGACAAACGTCATACTGAGATTTCGAGCTTGTAGGTCAACTTTTCAAAATTTGGTGGCCTTTGAAAAAAGTGGTGCTTTAATTTTTTTGAGCAGTATATATAAGAAAGGATGTTCGTTTGTTCGTCTTTTATGCGTTCATAAACCATTCATCCGATTGCGATCAAATTTTGGTGAGTTGTGGTGAACACTTCCGAAATCATTGTAGGCATAGTCAATCCAATACAACGGACAGCGCGTGAATATTTTAAACAAGTTAGTGTTGGCGATGCGTTCATATAGCCTACAATTCATCCGATTGCGACCAAATTTTGGTGGCTTGTTTGGCACACTTCCGGGATGGTTATAGGCATTGTTAATCCAATTTACAATAGATAGCGCGCCAGTAGTTTAAACAAATGAGTGTTGGCGATGCGTTCATATACAATTCATCCCGTTGCGATCAAATTTTGGTGAGTTGTTGTGCATACGCCAGGAAAAGTTATAGGCATAGTAGATCCAATTTACAATAGATGGCGCGCGAGTAACTTCAACAAAATGGCGTGCGTTTGTTTCAACAAAGTCCCACACGCGTTCACCCCAATGCGATGAAACTTGGGTGAGAGGTTGTGTACACTTCAGGGAAGGTTTCTGGCTTAGTAAATCCACTTAACAATAGGCAGCGCAGGAATAGATTCAACAAATGAGCGACGACACACAAAGCTTATCAACAAAGTCCCGTATGCGTGCATATGCCATTCATCCGATTGCGATGAAACTTAAGTGAATTGTTGTGTATACCCGAGGTAAGGTTTCTGACTTAGTAAATCAATTTTACAATAGGTAGCGCACGAGTGGATTCAACAAAAAGGTAACGGCGTGCGTATCGTTTAAACAAAATTCCGTATGCGTTCATATACCATTCATGCGATTGCAATGAAATTTGGTGAAATGTTGTTTCCACACCCGCGAAGGTTTCTGATTTAGTAAATCCATTTTACAATTGGTAGCAAACGGGTAGATTTAACTAATAAGCGACAGCGCGTGAATCGTTTCAATAAAGTCCTTTATGCGATCATATACCATTCATCCGAGTGTGATAAAACGTTGAAGGGTACAGTCCTGCGAAGGTTCATGAATTAGTAAGTCCGTTTTTCAATGGGTGGCGCACAAGATGATTCAACAAATGAGTGACGGCGCGAATCGATTAAACAAAATCCCGTATGCGTTCATATGCCATTCATCCGATTGCGATGAAACTTTGATGAGTTGTTGTGTACACGCCAGGAAAGGTTTTCGAGTTAGTAAATCCATTTTACAATAGGTAGCGTACGAGTATATTCAACAAATGGGTGACGGTGCTCTAATCGTTTCAGCAGTCCCGTATGCGTTCATATACCATTCATTTCATTGCGATGAAACTTTGGTGAGTTGTTGAGTACGCTCCCTTGAATGTTTCTGAGATAGTAAATCAATTTTATATTAGTTTAGAGGTGGTTAACGGAAAAAGAAGAAAATATTGGCATTGCAACGCATGCCGGGTACAGCTAGTATATATATAACCAGTGGTCCATAGCAAAGGGGACGTCACCCCAAGTCCTACGAAATGTCGCACGTCAAAATACAGCCATGGGTTTGCAAGATATCGGGTTGCCAAGTTGCAACATGCAGTCGCAATGCGTGCTTTAACGCTCATGGCTACAAGTAGGTTTAAACCGGCACTACCCCCCTACTTTCATTCTTCTTTGAGCAACAATTGTATGCAGGCTGCGTAGACCAGTTCTTCTCAGTACTTCATAATTTGTTATGTGGTCACGGTAGCTGATTTTCTAAATTCACCTCAAGCATCGTTGGTGCTGATTTTACTGATATTTCTCAGGTCTCACATGCATATATGGCGATCGGTAAGATGATACAGGAATATAGCCGAATCTTTGTGGACATACTTACAGAGTCTAATTGCCATATGGATCGCAATCGTTGAAAGACTGCCGAAGCTTTCCCAACTCTGCTGCTGATGTCTGCATCTACGTCCCCATTACTACAGATAAGGCTGCCGAGATATGAAAATCGGCCAGCTTCCTGTAGAAACTTCTGTTGCACTATAATTTGTGTAGTAATATAAGTATTAATTTATAAATTGTATTGACTAAGGTGTATTAGATTTATTAAATACCTGTCGGTACTTGTATTTAGATTGATTGTCAATAATCTTATATACTGTATATATATATATATATAAGAACTAGCAGAAGTACCCATTCTTCGAACAGTCTTCGGTATTAATAATCAGACGTTATCAATTGAGCTACTGTTGCAATGGTTAGGGGCTTGGAACCTGTGTGTCGACGAAGAAAAATGATCAGTTAAAATGTGCTCTCAAACTAAATTTACCTAACGTGTTCTTCCTGACGTGAAAATAAAATTGAAAACCTCGTAGACGAATCGCAATACACGTCACATACAAACTGACCCTAACCGTTGTGTCAAGTGTCCAAGCACAGGAAGACCTCTTTTATAAATTACAAGCTGTACCCGGCATGCGTTGCAATGCCAATCAAAGAAAGTGTTGGCGTTCAAATTCTGTTTCTTGAAGTGCTTTTGGATACACAACATGTTAACTGCCTCTAAGCTATCATAAAATGGATTTTCTAATTTAGAACCATTCGAGGGAGCGTGCACAACAACTTTCAAAAAGTTTCATCGCTGTCACTCATTTGTTGAATCTAATCGTACGCTACCTATTGTGAAATGGATTTACTAAGTCGAAACCCTTCCCTGGCGTGTACACAATGACTCATCAATGATTCATCGCAATCGGATGAATGGTATATGCACGTACAGGGGTTTTTGTTTAAACGATTCGTGCGCTGTCACTCATTTGTTGAATCTACTCGTGCGCTACCTATTGAGAAATGTATTACTAAGTCGAAGCCCTTCCCTGGCGTGTACACAATAACTCATCAAGGTTTCATCGCAATCGAAGAATGTTATATGAACGCAATAGGGAATTTTGTTGAAACGCTTCGCGCGTCGTCATCCATTTGTTGCATCTACTCTTGCGCTACTTATTGTGAAATGGATTTACTAAGTCCCCTTCCCTGGCGGGTACAACATAACTGATCAATGTTTCATCGCAATCGGATGAATAGTATATGAACGCATACCCGATTTTGTTTAAACGATTCGCACTCCATCACTCATTTGTTGAATCTACTCGTGCGCTACCTACTGTAAAATGTATTTACTAAGTTAGAAACCGTCACGTAAGTGTCCACAACATCTCACCCAAGTTTCATCGCTATCGTCGTTCATTTGTCGAATCTACTCGTGTGCTACCTACTGTGAAATGTATTTACTAAGCCAGAAACCTTCCTTGAAGTGTCAACCATATTTCACCCAAGTTTCACCGCTAACGGCAGAATGGTATATGACCTTATACGGGACTTTGTTGAAACGCTTCACGCGTCGTCCCTCATTTGTTGAATCAACTTGTGCGCTGCATATTGTATAGGGGATTTACTAAGCCAGAAATTTTCCATGACGTGTACACAACATCTCACCCAAGTTTCATAGGTACGGACGAATGTTACATGTATGCATACGGGACTTGGTTGAAACGCTTCGCGTGTCGTCGCTCATTTGTTGATTCTACTCTTGCGCTACATATTGTAATATGGATGTACTCAGCCAGAAACCTTCCCTGGAGTGTACACAACATCTCACCCAAGTTTCATCGCAATCGGATGAATGGTATGTGAACGTATACGGGACGTTGTCGAAACGCTTCGCGCGTAGTCACTCATTTGTTGAACATAAACGTGCGCTTCGTATTGTAAAATGGATTTACTTAGCCAGAAACCTTTCCTGGAGTGTACACAACAATTCACCAAACATTTATCACTATCAGACGAATGGTATATGACTTTATACGGGACTTTGTTGAAACGCTTCGCGTGTCATCGCTCATTTGTTGAATCTACTGGTGCGCTACCTATTGTAAAATGTATGTACTAAGCCAGAAACCTTCCCTGGAGTGTACACAGCATCTCACCCAAGTTTCATCGCTATCGGATGAATGGTATATGAAATTAAATGGGACTTTGTTGAAACGCTTCGCGCGCCGTTGCTCATTTGTTGATTCTACTCGTGCTCTACCTATTTTTAAAGGGATTTACTAAGCTAGAAACCTTCCCTGGAGTGCACACAAAATCTCAGCCTAGTTTCATCGCTATCGGACGAATAGTATATGAACGCAAACGTGACTTTGTTGAAATGCTTCGCGCGTCGTAGCTCATTTGTTGAATCTAATCGTGCGCTGCCTATTGTAAAGTGGATGTACTAAGCCAGAAAATTTCCCTGCAGTGTACACAACATTTTACGCAAGTTTCATAGCTATCGGACGAATGGTATATGAATGCATTCGGGACTTTGTTGAAATGCTTCGCGCATCGTCGCTCATTTGTTGAATCTACGCGTGCACTACCTATTGTAAAATGGATTTACTAAGTCAGAAACCTTCCTTGGAGTGTACTCAACATCTCACCCAAATTTCATCGCTATCGGACGAATGGTATATGAATGCATACGGGACCTTGTTGAAATGCTTCGCGCATCGTCGCTCATTTGTTGAATCTACGCGTGCGCTACCTATTGTGAAATGGATTTACTAAGTCAGAAACCTTCCTTGGAGTGTACTCAACATCTCACCCAAGTTTCATCGCAATCGGACGAATGGTATATGAACACATACGGGACTTTGTTGAAATGCTTCGCGCATCGTCGCTCATTTGTTGAATCTACGCGTGCGCTACCTATTGTGAAATGGATTTACTAAGTCAGAAACCTTCCTTGGAGTGTACTCAATATCTCACCCACGTTTCATCGCTATCGGACGAATGGTATATGAACACATACGGGACTTTGTTGAAATGCTTCGCGCATCGTCGCTCATTTGTTGAATCTACGCGTGCGCTACCTATTGTAAAATGGATTTACTAAGTCAGAAACCATCCTTGGAGTGTACTCAACATCTCACCCAAGTTTCATCGCAATCGGACGAATGGTATATGAACACATATGGGACTTTGTTGAAATGCTTCGCGCATCGTCGCTCATTTGTTGAATCTACGCGTGCGCTACCTATTGTAAAATGGATTTACTAAGTCAGAAACCTTCCTTGGAGTGTACTCAACATCTCACCCAAGTTTCATCGCTATCGGACGAATGGTATATGAACACATACGGGACTTTTTTGAAATGCTTCGCGCATCGTCGCTCATTTGTTGAATCTACGCGTGCGCTACCTATTATAAAATGGATTTACTAAGTCAGAAACCATCCTTGGAGTGTACTCAATATCTCACCCACGTTTCATCGCTATCGGACGAATGGTATATGAACACATACGGGACTTTGTTGAAATGCTTCGCGCATCGTCGCTCATTTGTTGAATCTACGCGTGCGCTACCTATTGTAAAATGGATTTACTAAGTCAGAAACCATCCTTGGAGTGTACTCAACATCTCACCCAAGTTTCATCGCAATCGGACGAATGGTATATGAACACATATGGGACTTTGTTGAAATGCTTCGCGCATCGTCGCTCATTTGTTGAATCTACGCGTGCGCTACCTATTGTAAAATGGATTTACTAAGTCAGAAACCTTCCTTGGAGTGTACTCAACATCTCACCCAAGTTTCATCGCTATCGGACGAATGGTATATGAACACATACGGGACTTTTTTGAAATGCTTCGCGCATCGTCGCTCATTTGTTGAATCTACGCGTGCGCTACCTATTATAAAATGGATTTACTAAGTCAGAAACCATCCTTGGAGTGTACTCAACATCTCACCCAAGTTTCATCGCAATCGGACGAATGGTATATGAACACATAAGGGACTTTGTTGAAATGCTTCGCGCATCGTCGCTCATTTGTTGAATCTTCGCGTGCGCTACCTATTGTAAAATGGATTTACTAAGTCAGAAACCTTCCTTGGAGTGTACTCAACATCTCACCCAAGTTTCATCGCTATCGGACGAATGGTATATGAACACATACGGGACTTTGTTGAAATGCTTCGCGCATCGTCGCTCATTTGTTGAATCTACGCGTGCGCTACCTATTGTAAAATGGATTTCCTAAGTCAGAAACCATCCTTGGAGTGTACTCAACATCTCACCCAAGTTTCATCGCAATCGGTTGAGTGGTATATGAATGCATAGGAGACATACACACCCACAGACAAACTATCACGTAAGATTGATTTTTATATATATAGATAGATAGATAAAGGCTTGTGGTGCATGAAAATTTAGGTTATTTAGCCTCCAATGGCTCAAATTCCTAAAAGCAGCAAAAATGTGTCTACTATTTCAAATCAGGAATTTTTGAAATTAATGTTGCTGTGTGGAGATATAATAGACCTTCTGTACGACATATCGCACGTGTAAGTCGTGTGAACAAATCTAGGGTACTCCTTGAACCCCTTAAGCGCATTGATTGAATTTTACAGTTTTAGTTGGTTCCGTGATAACCTTATAGCCAAACTTTCACAGAAATGTAATAAATGGAGTGGCATTAATTCTTGCAGAAATAGATGGTAAGTTAGATGTTACCTCTTGAGATACGGTAGTCATGGTTACTGGCTTGCATTCCTTCATTATTTTATTAAATGAAATTATTTTTCAGGGAATATCTAAGAAACTGTTGGTTTTAGAGACTTAAAATGTAGTTTTCGGGGACCCTTTACAGCTCTTTAGGGGCCCCGAGATTTGTTTCTGACACCAAGGGGTTGAAAATGAGCTCTGTCTCGTCGTTGTACGCCATAATAATAATAATAATAATAATAATAATAATAATAATAATAATATAACAATATAAGGATAGGGATATAATAGACATCCCGTAATATACCCGCACGTGTAAATCGCGTGAAAACATTCTAGAGTACCCCTTGACCCCTTAAGCGCATTATACTGTATGTATTGATGAATATTTCAGCTTAATTTGGATCCGTTATAACCTTATAGCCGTTTGCAAACCCCTACAGTAATGTAATAAATGGAATTGCATTGCGTCTTACAGAAATAGATGGACCTCTGAGATTGTGTTGTCATAGTTACCGGCTTGCATTCTTTCATGAATTTATTAAGTGATATTAGATTCCTGGGAATATTTCAAAAACTGTTGGTTTTAGGGCCTTATAATGTGGTTTTCGGGGGTCCTTTTCGTTTCTCACATTGAAGGGCTGAAAATGAGCTATGTCTCACCCTTCTACGCCTATTTCAGCATGTATTTTAAGGGGGCAGCCTGTTTTATGAGAGGTACGGAGAAGAGAAGAGAAGAGTGTCGTGCGTCTGATGGATATCTGTATCAAATTTTACGTTGATCCACCCAGCCGTTTTCGAGTTATAAAGACACAAAAAATTGTCCACAGACAGACAGACAAAAAATTTATTTTTGCGCGCATCCGTCATAAAACAGTCTGAAACGCGCAAATATCGCAAATTTCCGTGGAAATTCAGAAAAAAAAAACAGACAAACATTCAATTATATATATAGAGAGAGAGAGAGATGTTCGTTTGTTCGTCTTTTATGCGTTCATAAACCATTCATCAATTGCGATCAAATTTTGGTGAGTTGTTGAAAACACTTTCGGGATGGTTATAGGCATAGTTAATTCAATTTACAATATATAGCGCGCGAGTAATTTAAACAAATGAGTGTTGGCGATGCGTTCATATCCAAATTCATCCGATTGCGATCAAATTTTGGTGAGTTGTTGTGCACACTCCCGGGAAAGTTATGGCCATAGTAAATCCAATTTACAATAGATGGCGCGTGAGTAGCTTCAACAAAATGGCGTGCGTTTGTGTCAACAAACTCCCACATGCGTTCATATACCATTCATCCCATTGCGATGAAACTTGGGAGAGATGTTGTGTATACTCCAGGGTAGGTTTATGGCTTACTAAATCCACTTAACAATAGGTAGCGCACGAGTAGATTCAACAAATGAACGACGACGCGCGAAGCGTTTCAACAAAGTCCCGTATGCGTTCATATACCATTCGTCCGATAGCGATGGAACTTGAGTGAGAGGTTGTTTACTTCCATGCAATGTTTCTAGCTTAGTAAATCCATGATAAAATAGGTAGCGCACGAGTAGATTTAACAAATGAGCGACGACGCGCGAAGTGTTTCAAAAGAGTCCCATATGCGTTCATATACTATTGGTCCGATAGCGTTGGAATTTGGGTGAGATGTTGTGTACACTTCAGGGAAGGTTACTGTTTTAGTAAATCCACATTACAATAGGTATCGCACAAGTATATTAAACAAATAAACGACGACGCACGAAGTGTTTCAACAAAGTCCCGTAGCATTCATATAACATTCGTCCGATAGCCATGAAACTTGGGTGAGTTGTTGTGTACACTCCAGGGAAGGTTTCAGGCTTATTAAATTCATTTTTCAAAAGGTAGCGCACGAGTAGATTCAACAAATGAATAACGGCACGCGTATTGTTTAAATAAAATTCCGCATGCGTTCATATACCATTCATGCGATTGGAATGAAATTTTGTGAAATGTTGTTTCCGATCCCGCGAAGGTTTCCGATTTAGTAAATCCATTTTACAATTGGTACCGCACGAGAAGATTCAACTAATGAGCGACAGCGCGTGAATTGTTTCAACAAAGTCCCGTATGCGTTCATATAGCCTACCATTCATCCGATTGTGATAAACTTTGGTGAATTGAGTAGAGTCCTACCAAGGTTTATGAATTAGTAAATCCGTTTTTCAATGGGTAGCAAACAAGTAGATTCAACAAATGAGTGACGAAGCGCGAATCGTTTAAACAAAATCCCGTATGCGTTCATATGCCATTCATCCGAATTGCGATGAAACTTTGATGAGTTGCTGTGTACACGCCTGGGAAGGTTTTCGACTTAGTAAATCCATTTTACAATAGGTAGCGTACGAGTATATTCAACAAATAGGTGACGGCACTCGAATCGTTTCAACAAAGTCCCGTATGCGTTCATAAACCATTTATCCGTTTGCCATCAAATTTTGGTGAGTTGTTGTGCACACTTCCGGGATGGTTATAGGCACAGTTAATCCAATTTACAATAGATAGCGCGCGAGTAGCTTCGAAAAACGGCGTGTGATTAGTTTCAATAAAATACCACATGCGTTCACATACCATTCATCCCATTGCGATAAAACTTGGGTGAGAAGTTGAGTACACATCAGGGAAGGTTTTGAGTTAGTAAATCCATTTTACAATAAGTAGCGCACGAGTAGATTCAACAAATGAGTTACGACGCGCGAAGCGTATCAACAAAGTCCTGTATGCGTTCATATACCATTCATCCGATTGCGATGAAACTTTGATGAGTCGTTGTGTACACGCCAGGGAAGGTTTTGATTTAGTAAATCTATTTTACAATGGGTAGCGCACGAGTAGATTCAACAAATGAGCGACGGCAAGCGAATTGTTCAACAAAGTTCATGCCATTGCGATGAAACTTGGGTGAGTTATTGTGTACACTTCAGGGATGATTCATGGCTTAGTAAATCCACTTTACAACAGGTTGCTCACGAGTAGATTCAACAAATGAGTGATGATATGACGCTCGAAGCGTCTCAAGAAAGTCCCGTATGTGTTCATATACCATTCGTCCGATAGTGATGAAATTTGGGTGAGATGTTGTGTACACTTCAGGTAAGGTTTCTGGCTTAGTAAATCCACTTTTCGATAGGTATCGCACAAGTAGATTCAACGAATGAGCGACTACGCACGAAGCGTTTCAACAAAGTCCCGTATGCATTCATATACCATTCATCCGATTGTGATAAAACTTTGGTGAGTTGAGTACAGTCCTGCGAAGGTCTATGAATTAGTAAATCCGTTTTTCAATGGGTGGCGCATAAGTAGATTCAACAAATGAGTGACGGCGTGCGAAACGTTTAAACAAAATCCCGAATGCGTTCATATGCCATTCATCCGATTGCGATGACATTTTGATGAGTTGTTGTGTACAAGCCTGGGAAGGTTTACGACTTAGTAAATCCATTTTACAATGGGTAGCGTACGAGTATATTGAATAAATATGTGACGGAGCTCGAATCGTTTCAACAAAGACACGTATACGTTCATACACCATTCATTTCATTGCGATTAAACTTTGGTGAGTTGTTGAGCACGCTCCCATGAATGTTTCTGAGATAGGAAATCAATTTTATAATAGTTTAGAGGAGGTTATCGTAAAAAGAAAAACATATTGGGAATCCAAAGGCAGTTCAACAAACAAAGTCGCATCGCCAACACTCTCTTTGATTGGCATTGCAACGCATGCCTTTTAAGTAGTACGGCGGAAATAGTAGTAAGGAAGGAGAAGTATTCCGGACCGTGAAAGTAATAATCTACATACTTCCTGGATATTACACCATGAGAGGAGTGTTCAAGGACACCAGAAACGGATGGTGAAGGTCTTTTACTGCCCCCTCCCATCCCAACAGAAACAGAGAAGTCGGTATTTCAGAGGGAGGAGGAAGAAAAAAAATGAAGGAAAATAAGAACACTAACAAAGAAGGATTAACTTATGAAGCTGGACTCTTTTAAACAATCAAGTAGGTGTGTGGAATGTATATCTTCAAATACTATCATTTTAGAACGTCTTTCTTGATTTTCTCAAATAGGGGCAGATGACCTCGTAGTTCCGCCCATTAAAACAATAATAACTAACTAATAATTTTCTCAAAACTAATTTTTATGCAGATTTCCAAATTCTAAACACGATAGGCCTATCTCACGTTGATTTTGACCTAGGATAATAAATAATGTGTCAAATTAAAGGTAAAAAGCAGTCCAATGTAGTATCTTCTTCTCTACTGATCAATCCGAGGATTGGTTTGCAGCAAATCTCCACTCTTCGCATCTTTCCGCTTTCCTCTTAATTTCTCCATAGGTCTTGCATCCCATATCTTCCTTAATTTGATCCGTAGCCTATACCACAGGTGTGGTCTTCCTCTAGGTATTTTTCCATCAGCAAACCCCTCGATGATTGTCTGCAGGATTCCTTCATGTCTCAATAGATGGCTGTAAGTTTTAACAATTGATTTCCACAAACCTCTTCTCACCCACTCTTTTCAAGGCCTCTTCATTTGTAACCTTGTCAATCCATTTTATTTTGAGCATGCGCCGATAGCACCACATCTCAAAAGAATGTAGTTTCTTCTCTTCCACAGTACCCCGAGTCCAGGATTCACAGCCGTAGCATGCCCCACTCCAGATATATGCTTACAGAAACCAATGTTGTACACTGGAATGAATATATCAGTCTGAAATATGGCCCGCCATTGAAATAAATGTCTATAATCAGTGCTTGATTTGTAAAAACAAGAGGTTCCGGTACTGTGGGCTACCGGTTGGCGGTGGGAAGGGGGTGAGTGGGAACTTATGGAATATTTAAATACAGAGTTCTCAAAACGATATTTTTACGCTTTTCTGATCACCTTTAAAAATTAAGCAGTGGACAAAATAGCAATCTAATTATGATTTCAATTTTAAATTAAATTGAGACTACTTTAGCACCATTTTTCTTACCTTAGCCGTTGGCCTATATTACATTTTAATGTAGCCCAACTAGGCTACCATTCAAACAATGTACATTATTTCAATTTAATTTCTTTACGTAATTAAAAAAAATACATTCGGTTTGAAAATACACACATGTTCTTCTTACTTCTTCTTACTTAATTCCAGTGGCTCCTAGAGGAGCATAGGGCATCCGAGAAAGACCTCCATCTAGTTCTGTCAGCAGCTAGGCTCTTCACTTCCTTCTATTTCTTTCCAGCAGCCAGGACTTCATTCTCAACGGTGCGCCTCCAGGTTTTTTTCGGGCGACCCCGTTTCCGTGAACCTTACGGGTTCCAATCCAAGACTGACCCCTCAATAGCTCCTTGTTTCTTGCGGAGCATATGTCCAATCCATCGCAATTTCCTTTGTTTTATTTGTTCTGCAATAGGTCGTTGGTTACACATTTCCCATAGTTCTGTGTTTGGGACTACTTCTGGCCACCATAAACCAATAATTCGACGAAGACACTTGGAGTTGTTGTGTGACTTGCTTGCTGACTTTCCACGATTCACATCAATATAGTAGAACTGACTTTACGTTGGTGTTGAATATCCGGATCTTTGTCATCTTGGAAATATTTTGTTCTTCCATACAGGATACAGCTGAACAAAAGCACCATTTGACACACATATTCACCAACAATCATTTATTTCTTGTTTTATAATTGTGTCTTTACAGTTTTATGAAATTATTATCCAGTCAAAGACCAAGTTGATCTTGAATTATAATTAACGTTCCATAGTTCTAAAAATTATGTCATATATTCGACTTTCCACCGACAGTAGTGGCTACGCTGGCTAAAGCACAGCATTAGGTCATGGGGCCAAGCTCTCTGCTGACTCGGTAGACGCGTGGGTTCGAGCCCCACCGTCGGCCGTCCTTGAAATGGTTTTCCGTGGTTTCCCATTTTCAACACCAGGCAAATGCTGGGACGGTACCTTCTGACAGGCCACGGCCGCTTCCTTCCACATCCTTGCCCAGTTTCATTCACCATCATTCATTTCATCTCTCATTAACTCCTCTCATGAGGTTGGCGTCAGGAAGGGCATCCGGCCGTAAAACCATCGTCACAAAGACTTCCATCGCATCTCATCCCCGACCCCGTTGGAAAACGGGAATAATAAGGGGTAGACATACATTCGACTTTCCCCCCGAACAGAGGTTTCGGTACGGCGTACCGGTGCGTACCGTCACAAATCTAGCCCTGTCTATAAGTAAAATAAATAGAGACACCATGAAATTCATCACTAGTCCTCTGAATTAAACACATAATCGTAATTGTAGTAGGCAATACAACAGTCAGTATTAAGATAGCACCAATTTGATATCACATTATCGAGTTGGAAGCCATTTTTCAGTGTTGCCTTAGTAATCGAAGTTTAATGTTTTTCAGTCGGTCAAAACGATTGTACTTAACTGAAGAGTATGCCGGAACAATCGTCTATGTTACATTTCTTACTTATAAAAATATAAGTTTGATGGTTTTCAGTCGGCCAACACGATTCTACCCAAATGAGATGGGTTATTCCCTAATTCTGAAAAAGAAAATACATGAGATTAATAAATACACTTGGATGACGAGTTTCGATCGCCAAGCGATCATCATCAGATCCATTACACTTAGGCTATGAAAATTATGTGCGAAAGTTTGGGTGAAAATATTTACAATATATGCACCTATTTAGTTGCAGTATTAGTTGAGATAATTCAACTCGTCAATATTTGTTAGTTGTCGTCTATGTGATGTTTGGTTAAGATACAGGAAGCGGTGATTGACCTCCGGAGTTTCCTTGTTTGCAGTGAATATGTGGTTGTTGTAAATGATCAATTCAGATTGTATTACACAGGCAACTTATCTGATTGAGTCTTGCGTGGTCCTGTTGAGAGCAGTTCACTTGGACTCTGATTGCACTCGAAATATTGACGAGTTGCATTATCTCAACTAATACTGCAACTAAATAAGTGTATATATTGTACACATTTTCACCCATACTTTCTCTTCTGTACTTCGAGTTTGTCCGTGAGTCCCTTCCCGTTGAATACTAGACATTCTGAAGCATATAATGCTTCAGGTGTATAACTGTCTGGTAGTGTCTCATTTTAGTCTTTCGGGAGAGACGCGTCTTATTATATGTGTTCTTGCTTAGTAGATAAGCCATTTCTAACTTGTTAACTCGAGTTGATAATGCCCTTACTTCCAAGAGATTCGGTTCCACCCATTCTCCTAGGTACTTATATCTGTCAGTTTTCTTGATCTCTCCCTGGTCCAAATGCAATGTACAAGGAGATTCACTGATGTTTGTGATGTACTGTGTTTTTTCAAGTGACACATGTAGTCCTACCTTAGCTGCTTGTTGCGTGAGAACATTAAGTTGTTTCACAGACGTTTCTATTGAATGAGATAGAAGTGCCAGATCGTCGGCAAATGCCAGGCAATCAACACTGAGCCCATTGCACTTGGTACCCCCTGACTAGTTAGCTCCTTTCGCCAATCCCTTATCACCTTGTCCAGGGAAAGTTAAAGAGGAGAGGTGAGAGACCTTCTCCGTGTCTAACTCCTGACTCAATTTCAAAACTTTCAGAGAGGGCTCCTCTGAACTTCACTCGTGACCTGGTACTATTTAAAGTCTGTTGGATAAGGTTATGTGTCTTCTCGTCTAGTCCTAGTTATTGCAGGATCTTCATGAGAGTAGGTCTGTCAACTGAATCATACGCCTTCTTAAAATCAACAAAAATGATGACATATTTCTTACTAGCCATTTTTGCTTGCCGTAGCACTGATTTCAGGTTGAGTATCTGTTCCGTACAAGAGCGTCCTTTTCTAAATCCTGCCTGGTATTCTCCTAGTCGAGGGTCTAGCTGGGGTTCAGCTCTGCTTAATAAGGCCTAAGAAAATATCTTGTATGTCACAGGTACTAACGAGATTCCTCGATAGTTGTTGATGTCGGTCAAGTCTCCTTTATTATGTAGGGGATGAATGAAAGCAGAGGTCCAGTCACTAGGCAATGTTTCAGTCTCCCAAATGTCTTGGAAGATTTTTCAACTTGCCTATAGTCCTATTCCCAGCTTATTTCCATACTTCCGCTACAATTGAGTCTTCTCCTGATGCTTTGTTGTTTTTCAAGGACTTGATGATGTCTATCACTTCTTCTTTGGTTGGTAGTTGAGAGTTTGGTTGCCTGATGGTGTCTTGATAAGTGAAGAATGTGTCAGGTGATTCACAGTTAAGGAGATTCTCGAAGTACTTGGCCAGAAGGTGGCAATTGTCTATATTGTGCCCGTCAGGGTAGCTGTCAGGGTTGCCAAAAACCGAAGTGACTTCCCAGACATCTCGCCTGCCGAACACCTGTGCCGAGAGGATCGGATGCACTTCTTATAGGCCAGAGCAGCTCGAGAAGCGTGATCCAGGTAATCTGGGTAACATGGCGGCTAAAGCCATAGACGACCCAAGAAGTACACCCATAAACAACAAAACTATTGTTACGGCAGTGAGTTTGTTTCATCGCTCGCCGCATGAGCCACAACTGCCCCCGAGCTGGGCTGTGCTCTGCCTCAGTGTATTGCGTGCGCCTTATGCAACAGGACTACTAGGACAAAGGAATGGTCCAGAATATTCGTGACCCACCCAGTGATGGAAACCTCGAGAAGCCGTGAACCCGGGATGGGTCTAGAAGCATTTATTGAGTCACCGGCCTGCTATATAAGAGCGACCTGTCAAGCAGTGTGTGTGTTTTTCGAGCTAGTGCGAGCGTTTACCTTCAGCGACAGTTGTTGGTGACGTGACTTGCGAAACCCTGTGAAGCTGATTCTCTTGGCAGTGAAGAAGTGTGAATCATACGGAGAGACTGTGTATTGAAGAGTGTGTGCTTACCTAGTGCGACAGAGGTCATTGTGGTGAATTGCAAAACAGTGAGTGACAGACTTAGTGCAGCTGTTTCCAGCCAGTGCACGGGACCACCTCATTTGCGAGAGGAACTGCAAGGCCGAGTGAAAGGGTGAGTCGGGCTCCATACAGGAGGGAGCTTCTTTATGACAGCTAATTGTTTCTATCTGCTTTTTGTACGATGTATATTTCTGACCAGCAAGCAATAAAGCTAACTTCTCTTTAAAGGAAAAATTGTGTTTGTACTTTCACCCACCGTAATCCAGTTAACGGAACTTGCCACTAGGGGGTGGCACGTAACACTATGAAATTAAAACATCCAGACTTAAAATTGTCAAACCCTTATCCTTCTTCGGAGGGTTTGTATCGGCTAATCCGCAAGTTAATAAAAAAGAAAATAAAAGTTCCAGGTCCTATCTGTAAACTAAGTTAACCCTCTCGAAAGATCTAAATACAAAAGGTTAAGCAACAACAACAAAGCTAGGAAGATGGCACGTAAAGGAACCCTACTCAAATTACAAACAGATGCAGTGAATAACAGAATTTACATTTAACAGAGTAGCAAAGCAAAACTAGGTTATGATGGTACCATTTCCTTATTTACATTTAACGTTAATCAATTTAGCTAAGGCCTAACAATGAATACAAAATTTATGGCGATGACGTCCGTAAGCAAAAACATTACAATCAATAATCTACATGACAGCCAAGAAAAAAAAAGTAACACTCTTATGTCTATGTGTTCATCAACACGGAGAAAAGTTGGTTGGTTCCTTAGTTTAGGGCCTGCGACAACGCGGCCATGTAGCCCCGTGTACTTTGTGTGTGTGTAGAATCTGTCTGATAACCGGTGTTAACAGAGAAAGGTATATAAGGGATTACACACATGTTAAATAAATAAAGCACTAGACAACAATTCCATATTATTAAAACCCTGCCTGCACATTTTGGAATACTGTTTGTACCCAAAGTCATCTACGTGAATGTTTGTTAGGTTGGTAATAGCGTAGTTTCTGTACAACTAAGACTTACATTACTTGAGTGTCGTGCTCCACCGAGTACGAACTATTGGTTAAGCGCACTCCGTCGTCACAAGATTGTGTATTCTGCCTTATGTCATTTCCGCCAGTAAATGATTCACATCAAAGGAGCCGGTCAGCGGGCTCAAGATGTAGATTCCAAGATTATATCAAAACAATTAGTTAATTATCAGATCTGCCCCGGAATTCACCCCAACACACACTTCGAGTCCGTAACCCCTGGTTGGAATTCCGGCTTCGAAGCCTGAAGGGGACCGAAGCACCCTTTGGTAAGGAATTTCGGACAGAATGTCCGTTGAGTGAAGCTGTGAACCAATTTTCCTGAGGCCGCGGTGATATGCCGTGTGTTATTGAGAAAATAAATTAAACATGGAACAAATAATGTATTCTTAGAATAAATAAATATACATTTACAAGTTGGTTCTTTAACAATCATATACATAAATAAAATTAGCTTTACAAGTTGGTTCTTGAATGATAATACACAATAAGGAAAACCCTAAGGAAACCCCACGGGCAAATTAGTTGATTTAATATGATCGCGAACGACCAGAGCCAAGGAAAGAGAAAATATAAGAAAAACAAATCCCGGACCACGGGTAAGTAAGTTAAATAAATATGCTCACGAATGAGCAGAACCAAGGAAGGATAAACTATAAGAAAACAAATCCCGGTAAGTCAAGAAAATAAAAATCGAGAGAGAACAAGCAGGAGAAACTCACCGCGAATCAACTTCACAAATCCAATCATAATTCAGTGACGGAATACAATCCCAAGATGGATTTCACGAAGTGAACAAATTAATATATCACAATTAATTCAGGCAAGAAATTTTAGCCCGTAAAAACGAGAACAAAATCAAATGCATTAGCATTACGGAGCAAGGCCAACTTCGGGTAGAATTAACCGAAATGAGTTAGCAAGGAAAGCTTTCACCAAAATCAGTAATGGCAACCAAGCCACGCGAAAATCCTGATTTAGGATTCGTCATATTTCAACCACGTAAAAAATGAAGGTTACTTTTCCAGAACACGAAAGGTTCACCTAATAAATCATTACGGAACAAAATCCGAAAATTAAAACGTTTACTTTTATAATCAAATTAGCACGAAGCACAAACACATCCGCTCATCGAGCATGGCCTTCTTTCATCTTAGATTTTTTATAACAATTAATAATGGCTCAAAAAACAAGGGAAATTCGCCAAGCAACAAAGGCCATAGGCATTTGTTTAAATCTAACCCATAGATCCAAAATAGAACAAACAGAAAACTTAGGCTACACATAGTGAAGGAGTATTTCAACTTAAAATAATCCTAGCTTAGGAAGGCGTCCCTAACATTTTAAATTGGCGTCGTAAAATCATTAAGGAAATTAATAATAAGAGAATAATTAAAGAATGTAACTTTAGGCCTGATAACAGAGTTATGGGCCCATATTCTGACTAAATAAACCTTACTACATAAATAGTAAATCTAGCCCGAAGCTAGTCCCGATGCCAAGCAAAAACTAAAGTCTTTATAATGGACGCAATGCAGATTCACGACACGAATTCTCCTCAAGCTAACGTTTTACAAAAAGTTAATTTATGCATTTTCCAATCTTTTGGTAGACCAGTTCCTGTTACACGATCGTTGTTTTCATAGTTCTAATATATTTTACCTGAAGAAGAGGCGACCCCTGTTCCCTAAGGAACGGGGCCGGGGGCCAAGCCCCCACACGACCATACCTTTTAAACTCACATCCTGGAATAGTCGTTTACCCACGCCGAAAAGCCACGCCGAGCAATACTTAGGTTTTACGCATACGCGATGAGCATTCACCACTGCTTCTCACATGCAGTGACGACAAGCAGAACAGTTGAAGAGAGTACATGCTGCCAATATATTACCACGTACAGTATATACTGTATATGGCAGAAATGGTCACCTGCACGGCCATAGGGTTGGCAGCACATGCAGTCGCAAGTCTCAGGCGCTGATTGGTTTAGAGGATAGTTTCATTTAAAATGTTCGTAGAGCGCCGATTGTAAGTAAAGACCAGTTCATTATATCTTCCACATTTCCTAATAATGGCTTAAATTTGCGAAGTTAATTGTTGGCTTCCGGAATAATGGAACCGGTTAAGCACGGCCAGAAAGTTCATAGGGAGGATTTTAATTCAGTTTTATTTATTTCTTATTTCAAATAAGGTAACACAGGGATGACCACTGGGCTTGGAACTGAGTCTGTGATGATGACAAAGGGACGACTAGGGACGGAAAATGTCGAGCAGATGTTAATCGGCTCAAGATCCATTTAGAATAATTACTCTTGTAACTATTAAAACTTAGGTTTAAGTTTTACTGTAGGTTTACGACGATAGTACTGACGATCCTAGACACCTGGGCTAAGCAGTAACGCCTCCTGCGAGATCATTTACTTGCAACAACATCGACATAAAAGTCGGAATACCTTCAACGAGCTCACAACGCTCGGACATTACAATAACACGCGTTGTTAGTGGCGCTCGCCAATCTAAACAACGTTCGGCTAGGCCAGGGAACCACTTCATTTATCCCCCGGCAACAACAAGGTCTCAGAACTAAGTCTGGACATCAGTGCTCTACTGGCACGATATACCATAACTATAGGCCCCAATCAGGGTGTCTTACACTAGTCAATAACAGAAAATAAACCTAATATAAATTTACAACACTTTCAAAACAGTGTAAAACATCGTCGCTATGCAGAGCGATCGAAACATGTGACTTTGGTAGTCATCCATTACGAGAGCATAAACATCAGATCTCACCAAATGGCTTCCAACCTTGACCCACAGTTATACGATGCTAAAGCATTAGTCTGTCGCTAGTGGCTTGTGGGTAAAGCTCACACCTGTTCTGTAACAGAGTTCGCTCCGCGCAAACTACACTCAATGCGTCTGGCATTTTATAACAAACATCACATTCATTTCAGGCAGCAGTTCTCTCAAATGAAAGTCCTAATATGAACTGGCCTCTGGCTTGTGCCAATATAACATTAAATAACATCACAGTTACTACCTGAAAATACGCAGTACGATAAGACCTCATGTCTCAAATATCAAACAGTAGTAAAAACTAGAAATGCCACTTGCTCGAAGTGCTTTCCATTGATAGATATGTCACTTCAAGTAATATTTACATTTTCTCACATAACCAAAATCCTGTGTCTAAAATCACGGTCACAAATTATACAATAAACTTACAAAACCTCACATCTGCTGGGTTTGCTAATGATACGTCGTCAGTCCAGGGTTCGATGCTCTAGTATCATACTAGATAATCCCTGACTTTGCTCTTCACCAAGAACACAAATGTGGCGTCAAAGCTCACTATAATGAAAATTACAATACAATTACATAACTGATGGCTTCTGCCGGCCATCAACCGATACGACCTGTCTAAGCAAGTCAGTGGCGTGACGTAGAAATTACAAAATGAAGCGTCACGACAAAATACTAAAATGACGGCTGTCCATCACCTCAAAGGAAAATAAAATCCCCTACTAGGGTTGGCTGAAATAGGTCAACAGCTACAGTCACGTTCAGGTGGCAATAGACCTGACGTCTCACGACGTTCAAAAGAATGCACCGATTGAACTATGTCCAACCAAAAATTGGCTATCACTGGAATGTAATTACAAAAGCATGAGTCCAAGACTACAAAATTCCTATCTATCTGGCTGTCAAGATGAGTTTGGTTGATTTAACTAAACTACTCTACCACAACAAGACCCGTACATGAGAGAAGGAACAGACTCACAGACTATGGCATCTCCACCTCATTCGCTCGGAATTGAGGGATAACATATCCTCTGGATTTGAGATATGGTTTTTCCAAGCTAGGCTTCCAATCCAAGCCTTATCCATCACCAGGTATTTGATGCGTCCTCGTGGTCGACTTAAAGATGTCTTCTTCTCCATAGTAGCGGCTCTTGTACAAGCTCGAATCACGTTCATCATCTCCTCGTGGTCGGCTGGTTCATCCGTCATGTTGAAAACTCTTCCCTCAGAACGGCTCCTTCACATTGTGGGGGTTTATTCCATAACACCCATAGTATATAAGTGTTGAACAATTACACTCACGTGGTCGGTTGAAATATGCATGTTTGAAGATTTACACACGTGGGAATTCACAGCTTCTAGCTTTACACAAATTGTAGATATTAAATAACTCACTGACGTTACACAGTGGCGCAGACTTTATAATAAATTTGCCATTCACTTTCTATTTATAACAGATTTTAATTCGCCCACATGGCGTAATCTTACTGAACTTAATACTTTACAAATCACTGATAATCTCGTCAATCCGTAATCGGAGAATGTTTACGCTGCTGGCGATAATATTTTCTACAATGGTGGCGTTGAAAACAACCACATTAAATCGTTCCAGTTCACAAATGTTGAATATTTTCACGTCCCTTGTGGACATAGAATATGTCGGTCTCGTGGTTATAAATGTGGTGTTCCACGACGTCAAGACAATATGGTGAAATAATACTTCAAAATCACAGTTTTCACATAAATGTTCACCACGCTATCACTGGCGTGAATAATACGATGATTGCACACAACAGGGTGCCTTAATTAATTACGATGCACATCGATACTATATTCCCTCGCCTCGTGGGCGGACTGTTACCTCGTCCTTAGGACGGAAATTCAAAACACGTCTAGCATGGACGGATCCAAAACTAGGTTGTGTCTTGGCTTGACTCTGCCCGTTGGGTCACAGTGTATATTGGAGTCATTGAGGAACTAATCCCTTCCGCTTCGCAGATCCGCGACGTTAAATACCTTTACCGAAAAACAAAATACATTCCCCAGAATGTTTAAAATATGCCTTGTGAAGTGTAGGAACAAATTAATAGGTTCTCAGATAAATAATTCGGAGATTCCGTTGAAGTCAAGATCACTTCCTTTATCATATCCATCCATGTGCTGATCTCCGGGTGCGTTCTACGACAATGCATGACATTTACAAATGTGCTTCAAACAAAATATCACTGAGCATGAGCTCAGCGGGCTCAATATTTCATCATTATAGGCTATCTGTCCATCCGGTCCTCTGACGTGGAGATTGGGAGGATTATAGCGGCTGAGGTTCCGCTTAAAGCTTCTGTAGAAATTTCTGGTGTTGTTCCTCTTGAAATTGTCATCCAACTGAGTCAATTGGTCCTTTGTGAACTGCCGTTTTACATGTCGGATGTTCCTGGCAGTTAACTTTCGTTGCTCTATGAACTTATTCCTGTTGTTTTGTCTCTTCTGTGAGTTCCACTTAAACCAGGTTGCTTGTCTCTGTGTCACCGCTTCATCACAGGTAGTCCTCCACCAGGCATGCTTCTTCTGCTTCAGAAATGGCGCAATCTCCGTGGCAACTTTCACTAGGTTCTCCCTCACTTCATCCCAGGTTTTACATTCCAGGGCCTCCATTTTCTCCGTGAACTGGTTAAAATTTGAACGTTTTTCTAAATAAAACTTAGTAAGTTTGAATGACTTCGTTTTTTTAGTATTCCAAGGGAGAAATCTTAGCTTGACCTTGGAGAGATAGTGTTCAGAGTCCAAATTTGCTCCTCTTAACACTCGAACATCCTGGATCTCTCTGTGGGACTTCTTTGAGATGGCAACATGGTCTATTTGGAATTCTCCCAATAGACATTTAGGTGATGTCCAGGTCTTTTGCTTCCTTGGCAGTCTCTTGAAAGCCGTTGACTTCATTAACAAGTTGGAGGCCTTACAAATTCCTACTAGGCGCTCTCCATTCCTATTTGTCCTTTTGTGGGCCGGGAAATCTCCCACAATGTCTCTGTACTTGCGTTCTTTCCCTAACTGGGCGTTGTAGTCACCGAGTAAGATGATCGTATGACGCTCTGGCACCTTGCATATGATGTCCTCTAGTTATTCCCAAAACTTATCAGAATTGTCATTTTTAAATTTTTATGTCATTTTCTAAAAGTAAACATAATCATTATATGGTCACTTCTTAGAATTTATTCGACTATTTTATCTTTTTTGAGTAATTTTCTCATAGTTTTAAGTGTTTTGAAGCATTTTTGCACGTGGCATTGGATGGTATAGGATTCTAAAGTAAGGATGAATACAGAGACATGAGAATCATCACAACTCATTGTCAATCTGGACTTAAGTAACTTTGTTGAGTCCTTATTACTTCTTGGAAATATCCACATTCTAGGAGATTCACCTGCTCTTGCAACTAATCCGGGAGCGATGTTGAAAGCGAGGATAGCAGGACAGACTACAGTAGGCCCAGTAATTCCAGTATGGTTAAGTACCTCAATGCAACCATAGTGTAAGTGTGTTAGCTAATGTGTGTTACAGGCTGTGATTGTTATTTCGAGTGTATTTTAAACGCGAAAGTTAAAGCCATTAGGGCTACTCATTTCAAAGAAATTATTTCGAAGGACTTATTTTTTCTGCCGATGCACGTAGGGGTATTTCATGCAAAAAGTTGGCCAATTTTTTTGTGATATTTTCTGTACTGCGAGAACGTAGAAAACATGGTGTTAAGATAATAATGTAGTTGCATACAATATACAATGAACAAAACAACATACTGTGATTATTATGAGAATCTTTATTTCTTTATTTCTTAGCTGCAATATTATGATTGTATTATTCAGATGCTGCTTTCCAGGCTTGTTCATCGGAGCAGTCTGTTTCTATTGGGGACTCCTCTTCAACATCATGTTCAGCTTGAGGGATCTTCCTAATCCATTTTGGGCTTGAGAGCAGTAAATGTAATGTTTCTTTTAAGAAAGGATTGCTGGTTCTTTCTTAAGAGGATACATTCAATTTCGTGTGAATCAAGACATCTTTTCTTTAATTTTGACTTCATACAAGACAGTTTACGTTTAAAACCTTTCTCTTCATCATTAGGGAAGGTAGAATCTGATAATTAGAATTCTCCATAAAATCCAATCGTTTTACAAAATCATTTTACAAAATCGTATTCAGCACCCCTTAATAAGGTCATAAGAGGCTTCTTCTAGTCATCACTTTGCATTTAGAAGGACCTAGGATAAAACAAAAATGCATTAACAATTTATTGCGGATATGGCATTGATTATAACTGTCAAATTATTCTTGTAAAATCGTAAACAATCCTACCGCGGTATTCAGTGGCTATTTTTTTATATTTCCTGTAGAGGAATGATTTGTCTATCACACTGCATTAAAACATATTGTAGGGGTCCTGAGTGTGAGCCCTCTACAATGTTGTGTTAAAGGGGTTGATTGGATTTAGTGTAGATCGAATGGTGTATGATTGAGCTGTCCGGGGGCGTGGACGTGGCTCAGAAGGAGAACTCCCAATTGTTCAGTCTGGTTGGGTAACTCGAGGGTGTGTTTATGGGGAGAGGGTGAGTTTACTGGATATGGGCTTAAAGTGCCACGGCGCTGCTCAACTTGCAGACGGCGCGTAAAACTGGGAATGGCGGAGCGAGCCCGCTGACGTGAGCTCTCACGCAGAGTGCTAATCGGTGACTCAACTAGAGCCTTAAAACAATTAAACAATCAACACATGCAGATCCTACTTGGATAAGGTTATAGGGGTAGGATCAAATTAGCTAACCAAATAATCTATAAGACCAGTGCTAGTTAATAAGGATTTTAATGAATACGTCTGTGAAGAGGTGTGAATGTTTCTCAGAGCAGCTTTGTGCAAACGGATGTGTCACAGTACAAGTCAAGGGGTTGGAAGTGTGGAGATGTCTGTATGAGGTGTGATACTCGCTAATACACTCACCGGAATGGCAGCACGATGAGAGGTCCCACCTTCAGAGCTTCAGCACTACAGTCGTCCAGTTTGTACAGTCATGCCAGTTCTTATATGTTTCGTGGTGCTTCGTCTGCGTAATTGCACATTCCAGCCCAGTCGCCACACTTAGGGGGTCAACGGGGGTCGACAGGAAGCTCACTGAGGTCGATATAGCTCTTGGGCTGTGTAGAATGTGTTTGGGGAATATGTGAGTGCTTGGGCGTGAATTATGGGATGGTGGTTGTTTCCACCCATGGGGTTGTAAATAGGGGATGTATCCTACGGATACAACAACTCCCCTGACGGAGTTAGTCATCGTCCTCGATGACTGGACTAAGACTGAGGGGTGGTTTTTAAATATAGATAGGAAACATCATCTTCTATCTTGAAAATCTTCTGTCTTCTGTTCTTCTCTTCTTTTCTTGGTTACGTCGTCGTTGACCACGGAGTCGATGGGGATGAGTGGGAGAAAGGGTGTGTTTGACCTCGGGGTAGGTGAGTTCCGTGTAGAAGAGTGTGTCCCATGAATAGATGGGGTGTAGAAATGAGTAAGTATTGTCGAAGATAGATCCTTGGTGGGCGTAGTTGCTGCTGCCAGGTTTGTGTATAGCGAGTTCGTGTTAAGGTTTGGGTGTGGGGGGGGGGGACAATATTTCTTTTACATGTAACTTATTCCTTTTCTCACAGTATGGGTGCCCTGGGCACATAACATAACAATCATCACAAATGTAATACATAATAGAACAATAAAAAATATTCTTCTCGACATCAACATCATTAAACATCACATGGAAGATAAGGGTGACAAAATATAAACAATAACAAAGGATAACTATCCCAAGAGGAGAAAACATCTTGAAGGGCGTGACTGACTCTCCGTTCGCTCATTAAGGACGGGATGAAAAACTGCCCTCGGGTAGCCAAAATATAAATGTAAATACAAAATGTTAAATGTAAAATAGGTGATAGAAGAGAGAAGGGGAAATAAATGCCTTGGTGTGTAATTTTAGGGGAAGATAAAAATGAGTTTATTGTGCGGGGGAGAAAGAAAGCATTTTTACAAGTTGGATTTTAGAAGAATGGAAAGGAAAAGTAAAATAATATGTGGCAGTGACAATCGTGGTGTGTGTGACATGGAGACAGTGTAGATACATAAATCATTTGACTGGTGTCGGCCTTATGACATTGGCCGTAAGCGCATGGAAATTCTTCGAGCCTTAGCACCAATATACACACATCAAAAAAAGTTTTGCATCACCTCGGTTCCCAGATCTCCGGCATATAGACGTTGACTGTGTATATTGTATCCAAGATACAGTCCCTTTGACTGTTCATAGATGTCACTAAAACTGCTCAAAGATGTAAACAACCATGCATGAGCAGGGCCTATTAGACGGAGGGGGTACGACAGCCGATCAGTTCCAGTCATTCCACCAGGACGAAGGTACGCTGCTCATGTTGTCTGTAGTTCTACCATGCCTAGAAGGTCAATACCGCAGTTCGATCGCGTCCGCATTGTTACTTTGTGTCAAGAAGGGCTCTCAACAAGGGAAGTTTCCAGGCGTCTCAGAGTGAACCAAAGCGATGTTGTTCGGACATGGAGGAGGTACAGAGATACAGGAACTGTCGATGACAGGCCTCGCTCAGGCCGCCCAAGGGCTACTACTGTAGTGGATGACCGCTACTTACGGATTGCCGCTCGGAGGAACCCTGACAGCAATGCCACCATGTTGAATAATGCGTTTCGTTCAGCCACAGGACGTCGTGTTTCAATTCAAACTGTGCGCAATAGGCTGCATGATGCGCAACTTCACTCCCGACGTCCATGGCGAGGTCCAGCTTTGCAACCCCGACACCATGCAGCGCGGTACAGATGGGCCCAACAACATGCTGAATGGACCCCACGGAATTGGCATCACGTTCTCTTCACCGATGAGTGTCGCATATGCCTTCAACCAGACAATCGTCGGAGACGTGTTTGGAGGCACCCTGGTCAGGCTGAACGTCTTAGACACACTGTCCAGCGAGTGCAGCAAGGTGGTGGTTCCCTGATGTTTTGGGGTGGCATTATGTGGGGCCGACGTACGCCACTGGTGGTCATGGAAGGCTCCGAAACGGCTTTACGATACCTGAATGACATCCTCCGACCCATAGTGCACCCATATCGGCAGAATATTGGAGAGGCATTTGTCTTCATGGACGACAATTCTCGACCTCATCGTGCACATCTTGTGAATGCGTTCCTTCAAGATAACGACATCGCTCGACTACAGTGGCCAGCATGTTCGCCAGACATGAACCCTATCGAACATGCCTGGGATATGTTGAAAAGGGCTGTTTATGGACGTCTTGACCCACCAACCACTCTGAGAGATTTACGCCGAATTGTCGTTGAGGAGTGGGACAATTTGGACCAACAGTGTCTTGATGAACTTGTGGATAGTATGCCACGACGAATACAGGCATGCATCAATGCAAGAGGACGTGCTACTGGGTATTAGAGGTAGTGGTGTGTACTGCAATCTGGACCACAAATGCTGAAAGTCTAGCTGTATGATGGTACAACATGCAATGTGTGGGTCTCATGAGCAATAAAACGAGCTGAAATGTTGTTTGTGTTGATCTCTATTCCCTTTGTATTTAACGGTTCCGGAACTCTTGGAACCGAGGTGATGCAAAACTTTTTTTGATGTGTGTATATATATGACCATAATTGTCGCATTATCCATACTACTCATTTGGTAGACCTTACAATAGAAACCTGTGTTCCGGAACGTAAGCGTGCTAGAATTTAAAACTAACTTATCCAATATCTAACCTATGGCCATTGTAAATTATCTATACCTTCATGGACCGTCCCCTGTGGGTGGACGTTCCATCATGGCAAGGAAGATCGTCCCTTACAAGCTGTGGGGACGAGCCTCGCTGCCGCATTTCACCTCTCATCTTAGGCGCGTGTGTGGGCCCGTCCAGCGGGAGTGGATATCCCACAGGTATCCCTTACCGTGGTACGGATATTATGTGAAAAATGTAGAAATATGTGGGGGGAATGTAAGAGCTGAGGGTGTGATAGCTCTGTGTGTGTGTAAGAGGGTGCGACTGGCGCGTGTTAGGGCGTTGGCAAAATATATACAAGGGATTATATACAACATCGCCACCTGTGGGGAAATAAAGAAATGTAATAAATCATGTTGCCGACTGCAGCGTGTGCCTGTGAAATAGAATGGCATACCATCTCATAGAATATACCGTAGTATTAGAGCACATGCAAATTGAGGATCAGTGCGACCTGCAACCATTGTTTGAGGTCAATAATTACGCAATGGATATTCGAACCCTGCCCCATGGGCAATACTGGATACCATGGTGAGTCGCTGGTGAAGTGTGTGTACCTGTGGATGTGTATAAAACAAAACAGAGAAACATGTAAAACATACGGTAAATAAACACATTCGTGTATTAACATCTGGGAACAATTAGAGTATACATAATGGCGCTGCTATTGCCATATACATGGGGAGTACCCCTGGGTACCATGTGTGTGCAGCTGGTGTCCCATGTTGGAACTCACCTGGAAAAATAAATCATGGGGAAATATTATTGGACTGGTGTGGTTGACATGAAGTCAAAGGCGGACGCCGATCGACTATCAATCGATCGTTCCTGTATAATCGCATGGCCATAAATCGCAATATCGAAGTATCGGTCTTACACGGTCGACTGAAGTCGAAGGCCGATGCTGATCGATTATAAATCGTTCGCTTGTGTATGTGTACCCTATCGGATGTGTAGGCGCATGGATAATAATATCCGACATGCTTGCCTCATTGTAATGACTATTGATACTGAGGGCTTACATTGAAAACTGCTTTTGCCAATACGTAGGGTGGTATCAGAATTTCTGGAGCCTTTAAGGACTTCCCCAGCACCTTAAAGTACGTACAGTAACCCAGTGACCTTCGTCCAATTTCCAATGTGGTATCGGAATGACTAGTACCCTAGAAGGCTTGGGGACCGAGTGACCGACTAATGCAGATTGTGGTGTGGGAAACTGCGGTTCTGCCTAAATGGAATTACCTGGCGGCCTTTAAGGAGTTACCCCGTACTGAGTGACCTCACTGCGCATTGGTAACGATGCGATGACCGTGAGAACGGCTGTGACCGTAATGGTGGTCTCGCCCGGTCGCAACCACGGCGAATGCTGTTGCCGATCGGTAACCTACCGATCGTTCCTGAGGTTCATCCTGAATGATGACCTCATTCATCCCAATAAATCGGGTGTCTCCGGAAATCATCAGGGATCGATGATCATTATGTTGGCTGCCCAGGCCCTCACGACTCGCATTGTCGACATGTAAATCTATAGATCCGCTCATCAACTATTACATGGGCTACGCGTTCATCGGGGTGTGGCCAGGAAAAATCATCTGTGCGCACTACCTCGGCCTTGAAAAAATTCACGACTTCACCTATAATAATAGGACTTTATATAATGTGTATTCTTCACCTGGGGTATGATAAAAGAGACCATCAGTGACCAATACCTCGGCCAGGGAGATAATCTAGAGGACTTCACCTATATTGATAGGACTTTATAAATGTGTATGCATCATCGGGGGTGCGGCCAGGAAAAATCATCTGTGCTCGCGACCTCGGCCCGGAAAAACGTTATGACTTCACCAAATATGCAAAGAGGACTTTGGAGTTCACCTTCCGCGTGAAAGGACTTGTGTAGACTTCACCTACGATGCATATTAGTACTGGCGATGCCTGTGTTCGAGAACAGGTCTGACTCCCACGCGTCAGGAGTACACTACTTATTTACAATTAGCTAACTTAATACTAGTAGTCATGTCAGGCGTCCTGAATATCCCAAGCTACTGGTTGGACTGTGAAAAGTCGTCATCACACAGCGAGCAGGGCATTCTGGCCTTGTCAGACTACACTCTGTTGTCGGAAACGGGGTGACTATGTCCTATCCTAAACTCGATATCGTCTGAATGGTCGGGTCTAAGGTCAAAATTGTAATGTCTATTCATCTGTATCTGTCTATGTCAAATTTTACAACTTTCTCATTTTCCCTCTATATTAATAATGCCTGGCTCCAAATGATACCTCGTATACTCACCATCCAAGTGGAGTGTACGTGCGAGAGTGTGTTGGCGTGTAGGGGGGGGGGGGGGATGTGGCACAGTGCGCCTAGCTTTCGGATTCCCAGCTAATTCAGTGATGCTCTGTGTTCATTCACAGTTAGTAGGTGAAGACGGGAGTGGGAAGGAATGCCCCATGTTATTAGGTAAGTAGACATGTTAAGTTTTGTTATTGTTTGGGTAATAGGAAAGCTAGAATGGCATGGGGTCCTGCGGTACTATAGGGATGCAGGAAGTTTTAAATGGTGAGGAACATTTTACTGGTTGGGTGCTAAATATCCCCATGCAGGTGAAAAATACAACATGCGGGTAAGAAATATAAATATAATAATAATAATAATAATAATATTGTTAGTAGGGGAATGTTTGTTACATTTCACTGTTAGCTCTCAGCTCCGAAGTGTTCCATTTTAACACTTAGCTATGAGCGATATAGCATTGGGCGCACCTTGGTGTAGCATGGCCACCAAGTGCCTCGCATAAAAGGGGATGTGTTAATATGTCAATGTTTAATTTGTGTGGCAATAATCAAGGACTTGTACTCTCCTTAAGTGACGTCGGGCATCAGTACCCTGTTATAGGAATGCACTGCTGTCTGGCTTTGTTATACGAGAACTCTATCATCTATATATGTACTAGCAGAAGTACCCGTTCTTCGAACGGTGTTATGTATTAACACCAGACATTATCAATTGAGCTACTGTTGTAATGGTTAGCGGTTTGTCATTCCTTCATAAGTTTATCAGAACGAAGTTAGTTTTCTGGGAATATCACACACACTGTTAATTTAAGGGCCTTAAAATGTGGTTTTCGGAGACCCTTTATAGACTCGCGAATTTTGTGTCTCACAATGAGAAGCGCAACATATGCTTTGATGGTCCTTCTAGGATAATTTTTATATTTCGCCTATTTTAGCATGTACTTTGAGAAGTTTTACCCTATATCCACCCTTTTACTGTACGAAAAGTACGGTGAGGTGTTTTATAAATGATTGGTGTATTGACTCATGTTTACCATACCTAATTTTACGATGCACCAAGCATCCGAACACGATTTATAGGCGTACATAAAGATACACAGAAAGACAGACAGACAGACAATTCTATTGTCTACAACATATCACCCAGATATCCAAATATGGGTATATCTACCATACGTATCAAACAAAATTATCCCTACGATGAACCTGTATGTCGACAAAATAAGAAGATTAGTTAAAATGTGCTCTCAAACTAAATTCACCTAACGTGTACTTCCTGACGTGAAATAGAATTGAAAGCCTTGTAGACGAAACGCAATACACCTCACATAAAAAATGACCCTCTACGTTGTGTTAGGTCCCCATACACAGGAAGACCTCTTTCATAAATTATAAAGGCTTGTGGTGTTTGAAAATTCAGGTTATTTATCCTCAAATGGCCCAAATTCCTAAAAGCCGCAAAAAATGCTGATTCAATTCAGGAATTTTTGAAAATAATGTTGCTGTTTGTAGATATAATATACTTTCTGTACCATATGTCGCACGTGAAATTGCATGAAAAAATTCTAGGTTACCCCTTGACCCCCTTAATTGCATTGACGAATTATACAGTCTACTGTACGTTGGTTCCGTGATATCCTTAGAGCCATTTGCAAACTTTCACAGAAATGTAATAAATGGAGTAGCCTAATAATAATAATAATATCGTATGGCCTCGGGTGCCGGGTGAAAGCTTCGTAATTTGACACCCAGAGGGTAGCTTGCATGTCGAAATTTCGTTGTTCCTTGAATCACTAAGAAAGTCAAGGAGGGTAGATATCTAAGCTCCTTGAACACTATAGCGCTTTCTAGTAGAGAAATTAGGAACATTGTTTTGGCGGAAATTCCTGAGGTTAATTTTGCCATTATGAACACGGCCTACTGAATTCAAATGGGTTCTTTAACATGCCAACATCGTATGACATGCGAGTCGTATTTTTGCCACCTTTCAAAAATCACGTACAGGCCGGACGTTTGTTTTAGACGATTGCCCTTGACCTTGAAGCCTGCGGGTGAGCCTGTACACAGTCACTCTCTCACCCTATCACTTCACATTTGTCACCACCGATCTGATGTAATGGGATTCTAGACTTGAGCAGACAGTGCAGTCCACGTCGAAGTATTGTGTGACATGGAAGTACACGTTACGTAGTTACGAACAGAACGTCATTATATTTGCCAGTGACTATATTTCAGCAATAGTGTGAAACAGCTTTATCAATCATCGGAGCGCTTGGGGCAGCAGTTTTAACAACACAGGTACTGTAGTAACTCGCCTCCAGGCTTCCATTAAGATTTTTCACTCGTCTAAAACAAACGTCCGGCCTGTACCACGGCCAGGAGTGAACCTGCAATCTTGGGGTTAGTAGACCGACACGCTGTCCACTCACCCACCGTGGCAAGGTATAAATGGAGTGACATTGCTTCTTACAGAAATAGATGGAAAGTTGGATGCCACCCCTTGAGATAATGTTGTCATGGTTACCGATTTCCATTCCTTCATTAGTTTGTTAAATTGAATTAAATTAGTTTTCTGGGAATATTTCAGATACAGTTGGTTTTAGAGCCTTATAATGTAGTTTTCGAGGCCCACAAGTTTTGTTTCTGGCACCGAGGGCCTTTGTCTCCTCGTTGTACGCCATAATATAATACTAATAATAATAATATAATATAGGAATAGGAATATAATAGGCCTGCCGTACCACACCCGCAGGAAAAAATTCTAGTGTACCCCTTGATCCCCTTAAGCGCATTATACGTATTGATGAATTTTACAGCTTAATTTGGTTCCGTGATAACCTTCTAGCCGTTAGCAAACTTTCACACCAATGTAATTAATGGAATTGCATTGCGTCTTACAGCAACAGATGGACCTCTGAGAATATGTTGCCATGGTTACCGGCTTGTATTCGTTCATTAGTTTATTAAATTAAATTAGTTTTCTGGGAATATCTCAAAAATGGTTGGTTTTGGGGTCTTAAAATGTGGATTTCGAGTTTTGTCTCTCACATTGAGGGGCTGAAAATGATCTTTGTCTCGTCCTTCTACTCCTATTTCAGCATGTATTTTAAGGGGGTAGGCCCTCTTTTATGAGAGGTACGGAGAAGGGTTACATCAATGATTAGTTTCGTGCCTCTGATGGATACCTGTACCAAATTTTGCGTTGATACACCCAGCCGTTCTAGAGTTATAAGGGAACAAAGTTGTCCACAGACAAACAAACAAACAAACAAACAAACAAACAGACAGACAGACCAGTGGTTCTTGCGTTATTGAGTAACAGACAGACACACACCATCTCATTTTATATATTAGTATGATATCATATCAAGCAACTGAACCCGAGGGGGGTTATGCTGACTGGTATCGAACGTGGATCTCAGAGACTGTGAGCTCAGAATGAAGGTTCCACCTAGGAACGAACCCGAGATCTTTTGAGGGAGTTTTAGTTGTAAAAACCCCTAGAGGAAATTATATAGAAGTCACTGTTGTGATATCAACTGAGGCTGACATCATTTATTAATATAATGCAGGGAAAATGAGTGGAATACAGCATTATTGGGCTGTATGAAGGAAGCTATGCTGCAGTTGAGCACAGAAGTTGGGGAGTTTGACATTTTACTAATAGCCCCAGAATTGTGGGAGGAGACTCTTGGAGCCTTGTCACTCTCGTTGACCTACTTATGTCGACTGGAGCAAGCCAAGGGGCTAACTAATGATCTAGTTCTTCCCCGTTTCAGAAAAGAAACGTGAATTGGGTGGGAAGATCCCAGTGAAATTCAATGATTTCTCGTGATTGGGGCAACGCATTGACATGAGAGTTGCACACATGTAAATCTTTAGCCGGGAGGCTAATTATCAAGCCTTTAAACTGTGAAATCGAGGCATATTTAAGGGAATGCGCAAGAACACAGGACTTTTGGTGTTCGCGGAGTGACCTTACTAGTGCGCCGGGGATTTTTACAGGACGCCGCGTACCCACGCTTTGGCAAAGGCAATTAATATTAATTAATTGGCCGATCGATCCTCGAGCACGCAGATGGTTTTGTGACCAGCAAGGAAAAAGGAACCCTTTGAGCATTATTTCAAGACCAGAATCATCCTAGATCAGAAGATGACTCTGCAAGGGAATTCTCGATCTACTTTTTCTTGTGAAACGAATATAAGGGAGTGGACTCAGGTGAGAGGGGACAGTTGTACCAGACTCTAGCGCGGAGCGTATGTCGCCCGACACCAGGGAAAGAAGCGCACACAAAGACTTGAACATTTTTAGTGCTAATCAGTATGTTCGCCGTGCAGTGTAATGCACAAATTAAGTCATGAAGTAATAATAAGTACTGTAATTAATAAACTTTATTAGGCGAAATGCGCGTTACCGAAATCAAGGAGTGATGCTCGGACTTCAGTATGAGAAGCCGTGCAGTAAAACATTTATAATCCTCTTTATTAAGGACTGTCGTGCCAGATTTGTATAGTTGGCAGTACGAGCAATTGTTAGTGTTCACATAGAAAGTACCGTGTGATATACTAGGCAGAATTATTGAGAGTAATAATTTGTATAAGTACAATGTACAATGTTTAGCGCAGTGTGTAAAATATTGATTGGACATATATTAGTATGCCGGGCTGCGCAAGGGATAAACTTTATGATGTGTTTGGTGAAATGTCATAAGAATACCAATAAGTAACGCTCAGGACGAAAAGTAAGCATATTCATGCCAAATCATGAAGTTTATCGAAGGATAATTGATAGACAGTTGGTGAATCCGTAGGCAGATAATTGAGACTTTCAATCAGGATGTGGATAGGAGCGAGGAAGAGTCCGTCAACACCTGCAGTTCTGATATCTTGCCAGGAAAATTCAACCAGTAAGAAATGTAAATATTGACGTGTGTTTTATAGTGTTGATCTGTGAAATATCTATAAAATTAATGCTGTAACAAGTGTTATACAGTGTTATGTGCCTCAATATGGAAAAGGAAAGTGCCGTGTGTTTCGTGAGTCAAAGGTTTTATAATATGTGTATTATCAGTGTGGAAATGCCTCGCTAATTATGCAAATGGCAGGCGATACTGGAAGATATGAGTGGTTGGAGCCCCCTGGGGAGCCTAATGTATGTAAGTACCTAAAACCATGATGTTATAGTAGCTATAGTCCACTGTATGTTACGTGATTTCAGAATTATAAAAATGTGCCAGTAAGAATCAGTATTAGGAGGTAGACCCTCAAATGTTTATTAATTGTTTTGTTGATTTTAGTAGAGTTGAGATGTTTTTATTACATCAGTGAGTGGATTAATCGTTACCACTATTATGAAATGGCAAATCAGTTATGTAAAAACTTAACGTAACGAACACGGATGTTCGATTAGTAAAAGGATTACGTTGTGTCGGGTTATGGTAATTTATGTCAGTAATAATAATATTAATAATAATAAAAGGTATAAATGAATACATCAGGGTAAAATGTTGTTGCAAGAAATATTTACGCTAATTGAAATAATTATCTATCCAAGCAGTGAGATAATACATTAAGGGATGAAAAAAGATTTTAATATCAGAATATATTGTGTTAATGGGAATATATTTATGCAAGGAAATGGAAGAGTTTAATAGTGAATTGAATTTGTAGCTTGTGAATAAGCTTGTAGAGTAATTGATAGATTTCTCTTACTAATTAAAGGACGAGATCATAGCATCCGGTCATGGAGCCAGGTAATCTGTTCGACGTGTGAAATCTCGTATAGCCTTGGGCGTACAGAGATATTTATTTTGTGCCAGAGTGTATTTAGTGTTGTACCCTAACTCTGATGATGGATATGGAATGTTCCGGGTTCGAACCCTGTGGTAGGTGAGAGGAGAACAATGTAAACCTCTGCACCATACCTGATCGACCGAGAACTTGTTATTGAATGATTCGGCTCTTGTGAAGCGAATCTTATTGACGACAGCTTATGACTGACCGTAGCATTTATTAAGATACCGGCTATTCAACTCGAGCTGTGTTTATGAATCTTGTGCCTTCATATGTTGAAATGGACCTATTGAGGCCAGCTATTAATATCCTAAGGTTAGGAATAAATGTTTAAGCTCATCCAGAACCTAAATTGCATATCATTCAGTTTAAATCATATGGGATCATGTGGGTCATTGTGACCACACTATTGAATTTAGAATCTTGTTACTGCTTGGGGAGATATGCCAGGAGTCAGAAAGCGAGGGATGGTGCACGTGCTGTAACCACTCCACTCCGCTCTATTGTATACGAGCCGCTCTAAGGGGTCTGAGTTGTAAAACGAACCGGGAAAGTTAACGTTTAGAAAGGACAGATTTGAGACCCTGTTTGAAATGAAAGGAAACATTGTTATATTGTGTAATGAATTTATGTGGTTTAAAAACACATTGGTAATCATAGAGCACCCTGATGATTGAAATTTTAGCAATCTTACGAATGGTTGGAAGATGCATTTTGTACTGACACTGACACGTATTTATGAAGTTGGGCACTTGACGCCACAGGCTACGCTCGCAAGGGTAGCTTAATAATACCATCCGACACAGCGATAACGAAAGTTTTGGAATGGAAATCACAACGGCATGCAGTGGAACTATAAAAAGGGAACTTTAGGGGTATATTTACATAATTGTGGAGTTGCAAGTAGATTTGTAGTGCAACCCATGAATTGGCTAATGCATGCTAAAGCATTTTGGTGGGAAGAGAGATACAGAACACAGAAGGCACTCATAATGTAAAGTAAAACACAGAAGGCACTCATAATGTAAAGTAAGATGATGTTGTGAGAAATAATTATTCTTGTGAAGATTAAAGAAGTCACACCAGGTGACGTACGATAAAAAAGGTACAGTTTTTATGGAAGTTACATGTGCATCAGCGCACTAGAGTGAATGTTGAAGTCAACCTAAGGGTAAAGGATTGAATAATTATGTGAATTTAATAGGATAATGTGTGAATAATTAGTGGATTGTGGGAGTAATTTTGTTTGATGTTGTATTATGTTTGTTGGGATTGTGTTCTTATATTGTTTGAAGCCATGATTTAGTGCTGAATTAAAGTCTTTAGAATAGATTTGTGTTTTATCATTGTAGAGTTGATACCTTTTAGTCTCAAACCAAAGATATGCAACTGCTCAGTGGAAGAACGGTACATGCCGAGAACTGAAGCTAGCTGGAGGCAGGAGCATATTTGCCATGGAGATAACTCACATGGGTACAATATATATATATATATATATATATATATATATTCCTTAACACCTATGGGATGGTCACTGGGGTGTATAAGGATACCCTGTGAACTATATTACCCATTAGGAATATTGGTGGCAGTATACCCTGAGGTATATCCAATGCTAGGTAATAGCTAGAACTATGTATAGATATATATGTGTCCGACGATCGTATTTAATGGTACTTATAATATACGCTGTGTCAAATGGCGCGCTCCATGGCTGCTGACTCCTGTAAGTACTATATACTATCGCTGTAGAACGGTATGCTTCTATCCTAGCTGAGAGGATGCAACTGTGTATTTTGCCTTAACCTGCACAAATTGTTTCAACTGTGTATCTGGGAAGTAAATTCTATCACCCGTGTGCTCATTTTAACATAATTATGGTGAAATCGTGTCCATTGGGGGGACTATGCCTCCAAGAGACGCAATCTGTGGTGTGGAGGCTTGTGCTATAAAACGTGTGTCTTGCCAACTTATGTCTGTGGCATTCAGAGTTTATAAAGAGTACGTTTTGGGTACTATAGGCACATCTGGGGGGTATGTAGGGAATAATAGTGGAATAAGAATAATAATAATAACAATAATATGTAAGTGTGGACCCTTGTGTGGGTTCTATGGGAAGAACGGTGTATGATTACCGTGATATATCTTGCTGGTCAGTAATCGTAATGGAGTGACTCCCTGATAAACTGTCATACTGTTGGTAGAGATTACCAAAAAGAAATGGGTGCACAAATATATAGTGGACTGTAAATATGTCCCTTGTCCGAAACAACTATCTATGTCGGGACCAATCGACGTGTGGGATGTCTTTTCTGATCCCCTCATGTGTGAACAGTATTGTATAAATAATAAAAAGTATGAAAGTGTTATGGATGACAGTCACCATGTGGTAAGAAGCATTATGTTCGCTTTTTGCATATTAATGGGAATATTAGTATCCTAATGGTAAGTGTTCCCTAACTGTGTCGGGCAAGGAATATACTATGCTCCTGGAAGCATTGAACATGCTGTTGCGGCGGCATGTTGAGTATAGATGATATCAAACATGTGTTATTATGACAACAGTATTCAAATGTAGCGCGCTAGTGTGCACCGTGAAAATTAATGGCCGACCTGTTGGGTCACGTGTTATGATAACTGAGTAAGAAATAGTGTCACATGTCGGGTGGGCGGTTGGAACAATGTGTTCTGTTATCATCAGCGGAGTGGGTCGCTGTGACTGGTTGTATGATACTGTAGGAGGCGTGTTGTTTAATCCGCGCGTGTGATTGGATCGTAGCGCCTATCGCTTAGATTGAGAAATGGCGGCTTTTGTTTACATCGTGTAGACGCGTGGTCAGTTGTGTCAGTCTAATGACATTATTGTATTCACTGTGTATACCGCTGGTATAGTGAATAGTGTGTTAATTCTATAGCCTATGTATAAGATTCTATCGCCTTTAGTGTGGAATAGTGGAATTCTGTGTGTCCTTCTTTTGTATGCCTGGAAATATTGTATCCCTAATGTTGGTACCTCTGTAAGGCAGAAAATAATGTGGTTCTGATGTTTTCAACTCCGTAAGGCGGAAAATAGTGTATTTCCGAGGTCGTTATCTTTGTAAGGCGGAAAATAGTGGAGGCCTGATATTGACTCCCTTTTAAGGTGAAAGATAGTGTAATCCTAATGTTTGGTCTCTTGTTATGTGGTAAATAATATAATCCGTATGGTGTCTCCACTGTAGTGTATGAGTACTGGTGCCGTCGCCTTCCTAAGACGGAAAATAGTATGTGCTCTGGTGTTTCCTCTTTATAAGACGGAAGTAATAGTGTACATACGGAATTGTGTAGCGAATTGTGTTTTGCACCTCGTATGAGGGTTATTGTAGGTCTGGGTACATATAGGATAACCCTCTGGACAAATAACTGTCCGCAATTGAGGTGTGTAGGAGTGGAATTCTGTAGGATAGTGTGAAATTAAGGGAAAGTGGCCCTGAAATTCGTGTCGTAGGTTTTGTGAATACAAGTGCCCATTTAGTGTCTGAATTAATAGAATCATTGGGCCGTTGTCTATGAATTTCCTAAAATTATCACACAGGGATAGTGTGAGATGTCCTCTGTTGTTTTTACAGCCATGCCTCCTTAGTACACAGATGTGTAAACATGAAACTGGAAAACGGAAGAAGTCCCATTTCCCTCTGTATAAATGGCTGGATATTTATTTTACATTGGTTTGGGGAGGAGATTCTTTGACGTAGAAAACTACGGTGCTCCCCCGCAAAACGTAAAATAATTATGAGCCTCGTCGTTGATAGTAGGTGTATGTATATATGAGGATATATACATGTATATATATGCATAATTTATAGCGTGGATGCCTTTGTTGGCCAAAGAATGATCCTGGAGGCAATTGTAAAGCTATTGTGTGTATTTAATGGGAATTACCTGGACTGTGGAGTCCGTCCGTGGCCTTGTGGCCCCAGTTGAGATATGGTTTTACTGTATGATATTTCGTTACGTCGCCATAGGGCTGTCTACTACGTGCAGTTCATAACCAGGCGTTTAAATGACAGTATGATTCCCTGTACGGTCAGTAATGGGAATAGCCCAATCCAAGCAGTCTGGCTGCAAGTCCTGACCTGCGATGGCTAATGAATGAAACAATTAAAGTTCAAATGAGTATTCCTGATCGTCGGCTAAAAAGATGACGCCTCGTTAAGGAACTGGTTTTATAGCATGGCCTTATGTCGTTATAATATGGTCAATTCGACCGCATATAAAAGAAAACAAGTAGTTCCGTGAAGAACTATACAGCCTATTTTCATATATCCTACTTATGTTAATTGCCGCTATCAACATACACAATTTCAGTTTCATTGCTGTAATAGATTCGTAGATATTGAGAACCGACTAAATATTTCGGATGGTCGCCATGTTGTTGTTGTTGTTGTTGTTGTTGTTTGAGTCTTCAGTCTTTTGACTGGTTTGATGCAGCTCTCCATGCGTCCCTGTCCTGAGCTAATCGTTTCATCTCTACATAGCTAACACACCCTACATCCGAGGCAATCTGTTTAACATATTCTAACCTTGGTCTACCCCTACAGTTCTTGTCCTCGACCCTTCCTTCCATAACTAAGCTTGCTATTCCTGGGTGTCTTAGTATGTGTCCTACCAACCTATCTCTTCTCTTCATTAGCAGTCGCCAGAAACATCTCTCCTCTCCCACTCGCCTTAATACCTCTTCGTTTGTAACCCTATCTGCCCATCTGATCTTCATCATTCTCCTGTAACACCACATTTCAAATGCCTCAATTCTCCTCTTTTCTGCTGCACCAATAGTCCAAGTTTCACTTCCATAGAGCGCCACGCTCCAGACAAAGGCTTTAAAAAATGACTTCCTAATACCTAAATCTATATTCGATGTCAACAGATTCCTGTTTTGTAGAAAGGCTTTCCTTGCCTGAGCCAACCTACTTTTTATATCCTCTTTGCTTCGTCCATCACTGGTTATTCTGCTTCCTAAGTAACAGAAGTCTCCTACTTCCTTCAGCTTTTCACCTGCCAATTTGATCTCCATAGAGGTTTCTGATTTATTTCGGCTGCATTCCAGTATTTTTGTTTTATATTTATTAATTTTCATCATAAAATCCTTCCGTAAGACGGAATCCATACCATTCAAAAACTCATTCAAATCCTCAGGCTTGTCGGCCAAGATGACGATGTCATCAGCAAATCTCAGAGTTGAAATTATTTCTCCTTGAATCTTCACACCCACTTTAAATTTTTCTCCAATTTCCTTCATTGCTTGTTCAATGTAAAGATTGAAAAGTATGGGTGATAAGTTGCAGCCTTGCCTTACACCTTTCTGAATACCAGCTTCTCTCTCATATCCTTCAGCTCGAATGACTGCTGTCTGGTTTCTGTATAGATTGTATATCACCCTCCTATCCCTGTACTTTATTCCAATAGATTTCAAAATGTCAAACAATTTAGTCCAATCAACGTTATCAAAAGCCTTTTCTAAGTCTACAAATGCCATGAACGTTCTCTTATCTTTCCTTATTCTACCTTCCAAAATCAGCCTAAGACTTAGTACAGCTTCCCTTGTTCCTACATTTCTCCTGAAACCATACTGGTCTTCACCCAACTCCGTTTCGATCTGGCTTTCAATCCTCTTGTAAATTATTCTAGACAGGATCTTTGAAGCATGAGTAATCAAGCTGATTGTACGGTAATCTTCACATCTGTCAGCTCCCACTTTCTTTGGTATAGGGATGATAACATTATTCTTGAAATCAGGGGGTACCTCACCTGTCTCATAAATCCTACACACCAAGTGAAATAACCTGATCAGACCTTCATCTCCTATGCAGCGTAGCAACTCAATCGGTATATCATCTATGCCTGGTGCTTTGTTCCTGCCTAAGTCATCTAATGCTCTGTCAAATTCTGATCTCAATATTAAATCTCCTTTTGCATCCTCATCAATTTCCTCCTCCCTTTCCATTACATGATTCTCAATCTCCTTTCCCTTATACAAGCACTCTATGTAAGCTTTCCGTCTCTCAAGCTTTTCTTCCCTATCTGTTAGAGGCTTTCCATTTGTGTCCCTAATATTACAGCACTTAGTCCTCTTTTCCCCAAAAGTATTCTTAATCCTTCGATAAGCTGTGTCTACTTTTCCTAATTTCAGACACTTTTCTATACCTGCACATTTCTCTTTCAACCATTCTTCTTTCGCTTCCTTGCACTTCTTGTTAACCTCATTTCTCAGACGTCTGTATTCTGCTTTCCCCTCTTCATCTCTTAGATTCTTGTGTTTCCGCCTTTCATCCATCAATTCGAGTATATCCTGAGTGATCCACGGTTTTCTACCTATTCTTTCTTTCCTACCAATGTTTTCTTCTGCGGATTTTGTTATTTCATTCTTCAAAAGTGCCCATTCGTCTGCAATTGAAGTTTGTTTAGGGGTTTTGATTAGTCCTTCCTTTATACTCTTCTTGAATCTTTCGTTTACTTCCTTTACTTTCAGTCTGTCTATTGCCCACCTTTTTGGCTTTTGACTTTTCTTCAGTTTCTTCAACTTTAATCTGCATTTCATTACAACCAGATTGTGGTCAGAGTTTATGTCAGCACCAGGATATGTTTTACAATCCAAAATCTGGTTTCGAAACCTCTGCTTGACCATAATGAAGTCAATTTGGTAACGCCCTGTATCTCCTGGTCTCATCCATGTGTATATTCTTCTATTGTGGTTATTGAATAAGGTGTTAGCTATGACCAACTCATGTTCGGTGCCGTATTCCATCAGCCTGCTTCCTCGATCATTCCTTTCACCTAATCCGAAATCTCCTACTATCTTCCCTTCTCTCCCTTTTCCTACCACAGCATTCCAATCTCCCATTACTATAACATTTTCATCACCTTTGATATACCTCAGAATGTCATCTATTTCTTCGTAGACCTTTTCAACATCCTCATCATCAGCTTGACTGGTAGGCATATAGACTTGTATTACTGTGGTGCACGTAGGTTTAGTATTGATTTTTGCTACAATAATCCGTTCACTGTATTGCTCATAATATTCTACCCGCTGTCCAAGTTTCCTACTCAATATGAGACCAACTCCTGCTTGGCCATTGTTTGATTTAGTGCTAATGACCCTATAGTCTCCTGACCAAAAGTCCTGTTCTTCCTGCCAGCGCATTTCACTAATCCCAACCAAATCCAACCTCAACCTATCCATTTCCCTTTCTAAGTTTTCTAACTTTCCACTTCCTAGCAGACTTCTAACATTCCACGCTCCGATCCGTAGAATGGCAGATTTCCTCTTTGTCACTTCTGTGATGTTAACCCCCTCTCGAGTAGTCCCCACCCGGAGATCCGAACGGGAGACTAGTTTACCTCCGGATTGAAATTTTACAAGGGAGGAGGCCATCATCACATGTATTTATGCATAGAGAGGTGCATATCCTCGGGAATAGCATTACGGCTGTAGTTTCCCGTTGCTTTCAGCCGTGCAGCAGAACGCAGTGTAGCCATTAGTTGGCTTATATTATCAATATCTTAGCCGTCTATTAGACTAGTAAAGAATTGATTTGTTCTGAAAGGCTGCTACTCCCTTTCAGAATAAGTAAAGAGCAATTCTACTACAAAATACTAACCTTCTACTAACAATTAAATACCAAAATTCTACTAACGAAAAAAAATACAACAAATACTACTACTAAAACAGTCTGTCACCAGGCCCACTCACATGCACCCTCACCAGACACACTCACACACCACAGTCTAATAGAACAATGACATTAAAGAGAGAGGCATGGTTTAAAGTGAGGATGGAACGTCTTCCCTGTTGACTGCTTTAATAGAGTTGCTACGGAGGATGTCTGTGGTGATGGCTATGATTGGTATTTTAATTAGGGGGGGGGGAGGATTATATGGGATTATGAGGCTATCAATTATTCAAATATCAATCACGCTCCTTGCTAGACAGGACTTTATAGGTTCAGAAAATTGACTCCTACAATTAAACTTTCCCAACTAAAAGATAAAACCCTTCTTCCATGGACTATCACAATTGTTGCATGATCTTTGAACTATCGATGCCATTTGTTTTTGCCACGTATTAAATGCAAAGAATAAGTAAACTGGGACTCACCCGAACGTAGTTTGGTCCAGAGTTGCTTCCAGGAGCCATTGTGGAAGGACGTCTACGTTATTCTCGGAGCAATTACAGTCGACCTGTTGCTTATTGGTCTGTGTGGAGATGGACAATGTCTTGCGTTTCTTTTTTAAGAACACTTCCATTTTCTGCTCCACCTCGTTCTCAACCACTCCACCTGAGTCAACAGTGCTGCTGTCTACATTCTCGGCATTAATACTCTGAACCTGACATTTAGTTTCTTGACACTTAGCAGCGATGATTTCTTCTAACTCTTTCCTGTGAGCCATTTCTTCCGTCTTTCGCTGTTCCTGCTGCTTTTCAAACTGCTCCTGGAATTTCTCGTACTGGCTCTGTAATTCTGAAAACAAAGATTTATTCGTTTATACAGACTTGTCTTAAAGGAATGCACAACGAGATAATCTGCCCTTCATAACACAGTTAATTATACAAAATTTACTTATTTAAAATGTTGAAGTAGACACCTAAATATCAACATAGCCTAAAATAAATAAAACTAACAAGTATAACAATTCACAAAAATATACGGGAAAAATTGTATCGTAACGAAAAAAGAACAAGTTCTTTGAGTCACTTAAGAGCTGCACCTAAATTACTCTATCCTATAAAGCGTATAACGCGATTAGCAGCCACCAAGTCAACGGCTAATATGAAATTGAACGAATAGGTTAAGGTTTCTTCGTAGATCAGCAAGATCCACATACACTCGGTTACAATGTGGGGCACAGGTAGAAAGTCGGAGATCATTCCTTCTCATCATGCACGAGTGGGTGGACCTTGCATGACCTGTCCTTAATCTGCTCAAAATGATGGACTCCCTTCGTGTTTGGAAGTAGTTCCACCGCATTTGAATAGTTCCCTGATCGCTCTGAGTTTACTGGGTCTTGGATCAGTTAGTCGCTGAGTTTCCCAGAATTCCAGCGTCCGGATATTGGTGAATAATAATGCGAACAAGTCTTCTAAGAACGGAGGCACCCATGTTTACCTTCAGACCTCGGTGTAGATCTAAGTGAATATTCGAAAGTTGGACTTGCCACGGAGGCACCCCGCTAGGTATTCTTATCACACAGGGAACTACAGACGCTCCTATTTCAATACACGAGATTTACAAGTGTGGCTCTCGGCTGGTTGGAATATCTTTGGTGGTATAGAGTACTAAAGAGAGATTGATGACTCATATGATGCTGCATATGCTGGGGCATCTAATATAAAGAAGTGGAACGCCCGTTTCTAGTAGTTGCAAAATCGGGCTGGTCCGTAAAACACCGGTTTCCAATTTTTTTGTCACTATGGTGGATAATGTCCACTATTTTCAAGGTTGCCGGCCTTGCTGAACCGTATGTCGCCGAATCACAGTCTAGACGGGACAGGGGGGGGCGTGGTGGCACAGCGGCCAAGCTATTCTCCTCTTACCAAGGAGGACTGGGTTTGATTCCCGGTCAATGCATGTGCTATTATCGAAGTGAAATGCCATGTCCTGTGGTTCGGATTCCACGTAAAAAGGAGATCCCGTGGCTTATGATCACAAGATTAACGGTCACGTAAAACTACAATCATCCTTCCTCTCTCCCTTCCTTCCTTAGACTGGACAATTCGAGGGCTTGGTAAACGCGTAGTAATACTACACGGCCAACTCCCCACTTAGTGCCACTAAGAAACGTCATCATGTTCAGTTTATTGAGACATGCTGTCTTATTCACCGTATATGGTGCTGCTACGTTAGTTTCCTATCGAATTAGAGCCCCAGGAAGCTGTAAGCGTCAGCCACTGGTAAATAAGAACCCCATATACGTAATTCATGAATCTTCGGAGTTGACAGACATGGGCAACAGAGCTTGTTGCTGCTGAAAAGTGAAAATTCATCTGTCCACATCGTTGACAGCTAGTTGCAATTGCTGTTCCACGTCTACCATACTTCCCAGAGTTGTAATATCGAGCAAAATGGTCTACATGGAGCTATGGAAGAACTATGGACCCTGTAACGGCTACTATTCCGTTTATGGCAATCGCTAACCGGGTAAAACTTAACACCAAACCCTGTGAAATTACATTTTCTTGGGTAAATTACGGCGATAATGTATTCCCAACTATCACAAGGAAGAGTCGGAGGGACAAAAAGATCTCAATGAAAGTTGGGAGATTACCCGATTCCTGAGGTGTGGAAAGGATTCCGTAGCGCAAACTGTTGTCGAAAGTTTATTCGATATAGAACAAAACCGTGACTAGGTGCTCCCTTCGAATAAATGCCTCTTTTATGGCGTTCTCCATTCACAACATATGGTCGGTGGAGAACCGACGAGAGCTAAAACCACAGTGATACTAAGACAACAAGCTCCTCTCCATGAACCACATCTCCTCTTGCAGTTTTCATGTCATTTGTGAGACAAATGGGCCCGTAGCTGCCCACAAATTTGGAACCCTTTTCAGCCCTGAATTCGTCGCCCCGATCTCCCCTCGCCTTTGTGATGGAAACTCCCCTTCAATCCAAATACGTTTCAAGAGGGAAAGCATACCGGTATCTCAGAGATGTTTGAGCGCGTCTGATTATGAATGGTATCCTGTCCCTCGATAGCGGTTGAAATCACGTCGACGATCTTTAATGGTTGCTGAAATCACGGCTGTCCACCAAGCTTCAGGCAACAGGAAGGTATTGTTTCATCTGCAGCAACCGAAATATCATTCGTAACATGAATAGTATGACTGGGTGACTAGATGGCTTTCTGGTTCGGAAGAGCAAGGATAATCGGAAAATTGTCACTATTAAAAACGGCGTCGTGCACACCCAACCACAACGGAGGAACCAGAGCACGACTGCGCAAGGTGTTGTCGACAATAGAGAAAATGTCATGTGCTACAGAAAAGTCCATAGGTTCCTCTGTGTTCAACAAACACAAGTGCACCTTCCTAATCAGCCTCTCAAAATCTCTCTCTCCGCCGCTATGGTAGCGGAGCCCCAGATGGTGTTGAGGGCATTAACATCTTCTCAGAGGGGGAGAGAAAGAGGGTGATGTTCAGGGTTTAGATACGCTAGCTGATTATAAGCAAGCTTAATCTAGTGAGATGTACACGTTACACACTGTGTGCCATTACTGGCGACGAACTGCAACGGAGTCCACTGGCTACGCAGCAGCACCTGTTCACTAAAGAGACTAGAGTGGACAAGAGTGCCGACGCCGTCACATTATCCACTCGTACTTGAAGGTAGAATTTGATATTCTTCATAGCCACTCATGTCTAGGATGGTATATGGATTCCTGAAGAGAGATGATGGTCACCGCGAATGATAAAATCGATTGATGTAACTCAACGAGATGTCAAAAGTAGCTTTTACAGTTCTAGTGCTATAGTGAATATATCAGTAGAGGAATGTCTTCTACGTACTTACACCAGACCGTTTGGCATCCGTCCCAATCACAGTTGGTGATTATGGAGTTGGGGAGCACACCTCCATCTCCATATCTCCATTCGAAGACGAAGATTCTGGAGGGGTGGCCCCTGGATGTCCAAAGGTTCTGGTCGGGCTTTTCCGAGCTCTCTCTGACGAGGCCAGTGTTGGTTGACCTGTTTCTAGTCCGATGTTTGGGTGTCAACGGTGACGTCATTTGAGAAAACAAGTGTTCAGACAGTTATTTCGCCTCAGAAACCATATCCCTTGGTGGTCACTCTAAAACTATAGAAATTGAAAAGCAAGAACGGGAAATTCTCCCTGAGAGAAAATAAAATGTGGATTAAGAGGAGAACAGCGAAGCTCTATTCCTCAACTGACAGGTTCACGTTCGCAAGAGACGCCCGCAATTCTATGGCCATATCTATAGAATGGACAGCGACGGACTAATCAAATGATTATTTAAAGTAATCAACTCAAGGGACGTCAAAATAAACTGTCTAGAAGAAACTAAGGTGGACCTCCAAGAAATGAAAATCACAGAGATCATAGAAAATCGAGGAGCCTTTAGTACAATTGTACGCAAGCACAAATTCATGGAGAAATCTAAAAAGAAGAGTGATTGGAAGTGGTTCACAGAACGCAAGATGCAACGCAGTACATCCATAAAGAGATTTTGGGAGGGTAAGTGTGGTTTGAAACACAGAAAGGAGTCCAACAAGGAAGTGCCATATCACGACTTTTATTCATCATATTAATGGTTCGGATCCTTAATTCTATTAAGGAAACTGACAGTGAACCAAACAACGCCCTTATATTTGCAGATGACGTTCTGATATGGGGAGAAATGGAAGCTGAAGTACAAAAGAAGCTAAATTCCTGGAACAACAAGTTTAAGGAGTTCCAGCTCAACATCAGCAAAACCAAGACTGTAGAAATGACTGTCAACAGAAACGGTACCAATTCTAACATCTTTTTGTAGGAACTAAATTAGACTCTGTCTTCAACTTCAAATATCTCGGAAGCACCATCTCAAGGGATAACACTGTTCAGCAAGAAATACTCAACAGGATACAGAAAGCGTTCCATTTTTACAGTCAAGTGAGAAACCTACTATGGGAGAGCAACATACCACTAAAAGCAAAATTAACCATGTTCAATACTTACTTTGTACTAATTCTGGTGTATGGACGGGAGATATGTACTTGACTGGATAAAGACCTTAACAAAATCCAAGCAACAGAAATGAAATTCATTAGAACCATGAATCAAAAGACCATTAAAGACAAGATCAGAAACGAAAAAAATAGTAAAGAAGCTGGGACAGAGGAAACTGTTGCAAATGTTATAGGGAAGCGTCGACTCCAGTGGTATGGACATAATATGTTGCGAATGAATAACACTAGAACAGCAAGGGACTACTTCAATAGAGAACAGAAAGGGTAAAGACCGAAGGGGAAGACCCAGAAAATTATGGATTGATACCGTGAAATCAGAAGTGGAGCAAAAAGGGCTTAAATGGGAAGAAGTTGTAGAACGAAAGTTGTACGATGACAGAAATCAGTGGCGAGCGCTTGCGTACAGCACCCGGGAAACTGGAGACGGAAAAGGATGATATTGATGATGAAGAAGGAGAAGAAGACGACGAAAGCCATTAGGCCAACTAACAAGTTCAAACGCGCTATATGAATGGGTACATATAGGATAACCCTCTGGACAAATAACTGTCCGCAATTGAGGTGTATTAGAGTGGAATTCTGTAGGATAATGTGAAATTAAGGGAAAGTGGCCCTGAAATTCGTGTCGTAGGTTTTGTGAATACAAGTGCCCATTTAGTGTCTGAATTAATAGAATCATTGGGCCGTTGTCTATGAATTTCCTAAAATTATCACACAGGGATGGTGTGAGATGTCCTCTGTTGTTTTTACAGCCATGACTCCTTAGTACACAGATGTGTAAACATGAAACTGGAAAACGGAAGAAGTCCCATTTCCCTCTGTATAAATGGCTGGATATTTATTTTACATTGGTTTTGGGAGGAGATTCTTTGACGTAGAAAACTACGGTGCTCCCCCGCAAAACGTAAAATAATTATGAGCCTCGTCGTTGATAGTAGGTGTATGTATATATGAGGATATATACATGTATATATATATGCATAATTTATAGCGTGGATGCCTTTGTTGGCCAAAAAATGATCCTGGAGGCAATTGTAAAGCTATTGTGTGTATTTAATGGGAATTACCTGGACTGTGGAGTCCGTCCGTGGCCTTGTGGCCCTAGTTGAGATATGGTTTTACTGTATGATATTTCGTTACGTCGCCATAGGGCTGTCTACTACGTGCAGTTCATAACCAGGCGTTTAAATGACAGTATGATTCCCTGTACGGTCAGTAATGGGAATAGCCCAATCTGGCTGCAAGTCCTGACCTGCGATGGCTAATGAATGAAACAATTCAAGTTCAAATGAGTATTCCTGATCGTCGGCTAAAAAGATGACGCCTCGTTAAGGAACTGGTTTTATAGCATGGCCTTATGTCGTTATAATATGGTCAATTCGACCGCATATAAAAGAAAACAAGTAGTTCCGTGAAGAACTATACAGCCTATTTTCATATATCCTACTTATGTTAATTGTCACTATCAACATACACAATTCCAGTTTGATTGCTGTAATAGATTCGTAGATATTGAGAACCGACTAAATATTTCGGATGGTCGCCATGTTGGATTTTATATATGTAGGTCCTAGAGTTATGTACTGTTACATGCAGATTATTGTGAACGTGTAGTATTCAAACTTCAATCGCATAATTAGGACACAAGAAAAAACAAGGAGATTTAAAAATGTTTCACAGCTGCCATCTTGAGGTTATGGAAACAATTGAAATAAATTAGATGCCAGTGGATTAACATTCGGATAAAGATTTACTGTACCAAGTTTCACTGCACGCGGATGGTTAAATTGCGAGAAACGTCCATGTGAATATTTATAATTCGCGTCACCGCCATGTTGGATTTGTGATCACCAGGTTATTTAAAGTCCTATAGGTGAACTTAAGTTCATAGCCCCTATGAACATTAAAAAATGCAGTTTGATTGCTAAAATAGATTCGTAGATATTCAGTATCGTCTAAATATTTCGGATGGTCGCCATGTTGGATTGTTAAATGTATAGGCCATAGAGTCATGTACCATTAAAGAAAAATTATTGCGTAGGTTCATTATTCAAACATTCACTTCGATCGCATGACTACATCACAATAAATAAAAACTTAATTTTAAAATTCGCACTGCCGCCATCTTGAGGTTATGTAAACAATTGAACTAAATTAGATACCAGTGGATTACAATGTGTACAAATATTTCCTGTACCAGGTTTCAGTGCGCTTGGAACATTAAATCGCGAGAAAGGTCTATTTAAAATGTTCAAATTCGCTTGGCCGCCATGTTCGTTTTGTAGTTAACCGATTTTTGAAAATCTTATAGATGGACTTCCAGTAGTGTCCTTTATCTCCGTACAAAATTTTAGGGAGATACCGCTTATAGTTTCAGAGATATAAAATGCCGGTGAAATATTTCGCACATTCGCCATCTTGTGATTATGTAAACAATTGAACGAAGTTTGATGTCGGTGCATTACAGTGTATATAAACATATACTGTAGCAAGTTTCATTGCGTTTGGTTCGTCAAATCGCGAGAAACGTCTATTTAAAAGTCGCAAATTCGCTTGGCCGCCATGTCGGTTTTGTAGTTACCAGGTTTTCAAAAGTCACATAAGTGAACTTATAGTAGTTCCCTCTATCACCATAGAAAATGTCAGGGTAATATCGGTAATAGTTTCGGAGATATTGAATGCTGGTGAAATATTTCGCACAGCCGCCATGTTGGATTGGTGAGTCGTAACAAAATTTGAAGGGCACGGTCGAGGTCGCCGGGAATAGTGCTATGAACTTTCCGAGTTTCATTGAAATCGCTCCTGCCGTTTAGATTTTATTAGGGGGGGGGGACACACACACGAATCACACACACACACACACACACACGGACAAAAGGTGATCTCATAAGCCTATTTTTTTTTTCAAAATTGAAAATAGGCTAAAAATATAAGATCCCATTGTAGGCAAAAATATAATGCATGTGTGTGAGTAAAGTGTGCCTCATACGGCGTGTACATCTTGTTCACCGTGTTGATCACATGCTGTGAGCATTGTGGAGATTTGTGCTGCGTAATCTCTCCCGCTTCCGGCATAGTGCGCGTGGACCTTGTCTCACTGGTTGTAATCAGTGCGAACGTCTGTCCGCTGTGGCCAGTGAAATGTAATGGACAATGGAATGTGAATTTATTGCGTATGATACTGTATTACATAGGTAAGTATTGCGTTGTCCTTCTTCCAAAAGTATGTTATCCTAAGGACCCGTTGTGTCCTATGTCCTGAGTGTATGGTAACCTGTGTTATTGTGGTAGCTCGTTGATGGATTTATTGAAGGCAACTAACTCGTTGTTTTTGTGGTAGGGAGTCTTTGCCCGTGCTGAAGGCCGCTAACCTGTGTTATTGTGGTAGGCAGTTTTTGGTCGTGCTGAGGACCGCTAACCTGTGTTACCATGGTATCCGTATTGATGGATCCTATCTCGGTATTTCCGGTGTTAGGTATAGTGGTCTAGATGAATGGTGTCCATTTGGTTAACTGTAGGATATGTCTGTTACCGTATGTGGACAAGTGATATGTAATTAATCCTGCAAAAGTACTTTCCTACTTGGTGTCAATTGAGTGGAACGAGGCTGTAACCTCGCCTCGGTATGAGGTCGATTCTGTAATCCGTGCACTCTGTGCATGTGTGTATAGTATAGCTGTGTGTATCGTTGCTACTCGTGCGTTATCTTTCGTGGTAATTCTAGCACGTGTATAGATGTATAAAATTGCCTTTGTTATGTTATGCGTGACAACTAATTGTTGTACCAGTGTATTTTAATCTTCTGTCGGTCGCTACTGAATGTGTATAAATTTATGACGTGTGTGGGTCGCTATTAGTGTATATTGTGTATACAGTTGCCTTGTGAGGGTATGCAAGTCCCATTGACCCTGTTTCCAAGTAAGTTAATCTTCAGTCGGTCGACTAATGGACCTGCACCTGGGTGTGATTGTGAGTGCGAAGATTTAGGTGAATATGTTTCTCTTTAGAATACTGTGTGAACTATACTGTGTGCGTGGTCGTCTACTGTAAGAAAACCTCTCTGCGTTATCACATGTGTACTCCGGGGGAACGGTATGGAGTACGCACGGCTGTGTATGAGTGTGCCTGGTTGCGTGACTTGCAGCGAACACCTGTTACAATGGAAGTATGTTGTGAGCGCTGAGTCATCTAAATGGGTCGGGTTGCAATATCCTGCTCTAGTGGAATGACCTGCGCTTCTGCGTGTAAACATGTGTTCAGTTATACATAAAATTTGCTCCCTGAAAATTTGTACATGTACATGCTACCTTACAACTATGCAATAACATAATACATTGTGTTGGAAACAGTAACATTTTATCATGCAACTTATAAATAGGCAGTGTATAAGCGGCAAATGTGTGCCTAATTATGGGAACGACGGGTTATTTTGTATTAAGAGGACCTGAGTTCGAAGGGGGATTTATGTATTTATATATTGAATGTTAGGGTGCTCTGTGTGCGTAACTCCTACGCCTGAATTATGGGGTAGCAAAATCGTGTGTATGTGAGATGGCATTTTGTGGGAATGGCACCGACACCTATTTTTGAGAGTGGACTACTGGATGCCATAGTGTATTTGGCGCTTTTGCTTTTGCTTCCCTGGCATGTTATGTCCATGAGGAGTTATGGGGATAGTGCGACACGTGTAGCTGAGTCATGTGGCTTTGCAGCCTACCTTTACATGTCTTGCTCTTCACTTAATTGTATAAATGTGGCCTAAGGCGTGTCCTATGCGGTAATGTCTGTTGTGGGATCCTGGAGTCCTGGGTATGATATCCCCTTACCCGCACCCTTTAGGTGTTTAAAGAATGGGTATGATTGTATGTATGTGTGAGATCCTGTTTTCCCTGAGCGTATTTCTAATGTAGATAGTGGCTCTGTTGCCCTCGGACGACTAAGGCAGCCTTAGCTCCCGGAATCCACTCAGGGGGTGTATTCTTTGTTCGGGGCGTCAGGAGGAGGGTGATTTTAGGCTTATGCTGCCTGCGCTCCTCCGGGGGTGTAAATGGGATTTGCCGGTGTACTGGTATGGTTGTTCGGCGGGACGTAGGACTGTTGTTCGCCCGCATGTGCGGTAACGTCCTAGGGGGCAGTGTAAGTGTGGAGGGTGGAACGTGTGCACGTGGAGGCTTAAGTGTATGTAATTGTGCAACTTTTTCAAGTGTGGACCTAATATGTGGCATGGCCACGGCGACCTCCTTCCTAATGGAGGTGTTCTGTGTGAAGATGGTCCTATTGGCCATCCTGGAGGTGATTTTTTCTATATCTCCATTTAAATGTGTGGGCCTATGTATTAAGAGCTCGAACATTATATTGTTCGCCTGCAACTGACGCTATCGTCGCCACAGTGTGGCATAGTGCAGGGTGAGCTCCCTGGCTTGTTCCGCCACTATGGTGTTGCCAGTGTTCACTCTAAGGTGTTCTTCCCTGAGTTCAGAGTATTCATTGTAAAGAGCCTCGTGTAGTAAGTGTAATCTCCTGTGTGTGTTAATAAACTGTTGCCTGATTGCTGGAATGGGGCCTCTAATGATGTATTGCGGTCTCTTTTTGTGGGATAAGGTCCCAAGAATCCTAGTATATTGAGCATGCACCAGCTCCTGCATGCGGTTCAGGTGATCCTGTTTATTCCGCAGGGATTTGTGCCATGCAATGAGGCTCTGAAATGCGGCCACTCGTTTCAGTACAGTCAGGCGGTAAAGGAATGGCATGTTGTATATGAGTGTAGACGTGGGGCGTAATCCCAGTACGGTGGCGTTAAATATTATTAGTATGCTATTCTCTCTGAATCAGTGACTGTATAACTATCTATGGGCTATCTAAGCTGTGTGAATAGTGTCCCTCTCTGTAGGCAATCTCCCCTTACTGTACGGGGTCCGTGTACGTAATAGTACCTTTGATATCCCTTCTGGGGAACTGGGGGTTCGGGTGGGCGTGTAATTAATTAATACAATGATCTATCTGTTGTACAATGTGTGAGAATATCGTATCTTTCTATTTGGGGGTACAAAAATCGATTTCTGTTTAAGAGTGCTTGTCAAAATCCTATATCTGTCTGGGGAGTTTGGGGGGTAATTACTAAGAATGTACCTTCTCTGTTAATGCTATAGCGTACTCTGATTTTTTTTTTCCAGAACTGGGGGTTTTTCTGGCGTTTGCTTGGCTAGTAAAAGGTAAGTTGTGATCTTCCGCAGAATCACGTTGTTTGTGACCCTTTAGACAATGTCCTAAGACAATGTCGCGGTACCCCGCGTTTCCATCAATTGTAGGGGTCCTGAGTGTGATCCCTCTACAATGTTGTGTTAAAGGGGATGATTGGATTTAGTGTAGATCGAATGGTGTATGATTGAGCTGTCCGGGGGCGTGGACGTGGCTCAGAAGGAGAACTCCCAATTGTTCAGTCTGGTTGGGTAGCTCGAGGGTGTGTTTATGTGGAGAGGGTGAGTTTACTGGATATGGGCTTAAAGTGCCACGGCGCTGCTCAACTTGCAGACGGCGCGTAAAACTGGGAATGGCGGAGCGAGCCCGCTGACGTGAGCTCTCACGCAGAGTGCTAATCGGTGACTCAACTAGAGCCTTAAAACAATTAAACAATCACCAATGCAGATCCTACTTGGATAAGGTTATAGGGGTAGGATCTAATTAGCTAACCAAATAATCTATAAGACCAGTGCTAGTTAATAAGGATTTTAATGAATACGTCTGTGAAGAGGTGTGAATGTTTCTCAGAGCAGCTTTGTGCAAACGGATGTGTCACAGTACAAGTTAAGGGGTTGGAAGTATGGAGATCTCTGTATGAGGTGTGATACTCGCTAATACATGGCAGCACGATGAGAGGTCCCACCTTCAGAGCTTCAGTACTACAGTCGTCCAGTTCGTACAGTCATGCCAGTTCTTATAGGTTTCGAGGTGCTACGTCTGCGTAATTGCACATTCCAGCCCGGTCGCCACACTTAGGGGGTCAACGGGGGTCGACAGGAAGCTCGCTGAGGTCGATATAGCTCATGGGCTGTGTAGAATGTGTTTGGGGAATATGTGAGTACTTGGGCGTGAATTATGGGATGGTGGTTGTTTCCACCCCTGGGGTTGTAAATAGGGGATGTATCCTACCGATACAACAATATGAAGGGAAACACCATGAACAATAACATAACCTTTGCATTGCTGTACTGATAAGGAGTATTTCCTTTGTTTCACAGGTTAATTTTCATAAACTTATTACTTATCAGTATCACATAGTAAATAATATGAATGAAATTAATTATAATTAACAATGCATACTCGGATCTTCAGGATCCATAATGATTTTCACCGCACTTCAAGTCAGAACACACTTTACACCAGTCATAAACGCAGAGTGATTTTAAGCCAGTAGAGAAGCTTAAGATGCACTGTACGAGAGACGTAACTACAGGCTATTACAGGAAGTTATGCATTCCGAGAATTACTCGCATTTTAAGAATTGACTTTTGGCCAGCTTTTCGGGCCAAATACCCCTCTGTACGATGCTGAAATGTTCTCTGCAGAATGAGTGGAGTGAAGGTGGCACGAGATAGGAGATATATAGATTATGGACGTCCGGACGGAAGTTCCAATGGAGTGCTGCTAAGACCTTCATGAGGGAGTGTAAACTCATGTATAACCACCATCCATGACGTCACAGATGAGTACAATTTTTCCGTATCAAAGATATAAATTTGTAGTACGTCGTCGTCGTCGTCGGCCAATACTCGTATCCGAGTGTATGCTTCTTTCCTGCATTACTAATTTGTATTCACTCGATGGTGATGTCGCTGGTGACTCAACGGACCATTTCTTGCATAGAACATACGGCCGCACACAATGCAGGAGATGGAAGGTGGAGGACATGGCAATATCTGGCGCAGCTTTCTCCTCTGACGAGTTTCCATTTCCTGCCTTCGGCGTTCTTCTTCAAAATGTGAAACCGCAGCTGAGGTGGCTGCACGCCAACATGCGCGATCTTCCGCAAGTGTATGCCAATTATCAGAATCAATGGCTACACTCCTCAAGGTTTGTTTAAGCTGATCTTTGTAACGCTTCCGAGGTGCTCCTAGAGGTCTCTTTTCCCGTGCTGAGCTCGCTGTACAGGAGTCTGTCGCCATTCACGCGTTGGACATTACCGATCCATCTAAGCCGGTGACTAATGATGATGGCCTCTATGCTCTTCATCTCTGCTCTCTCGAGAACCACAGCATTCGTTATATAGTCATCCCATTTGATGTGCATAATGGAACGGAGTTTCTGCAGGTGAAAGCGTTCCAGTTTTTTGATGGTCCGGCGGTATAGGGTCCAGGTCTCACATCCATAGAGCAATGTAGAAATGACAACAGCTTGGTATACCATTAGTTTTGTACAGATTCTTAGATCTTTACTCTGGAATACACGACGTGAGGGACGTCCAAACGCTGCATGCGCAGCACGGATTCTGTTATCCACGTCCTTCTCAACAGTACATTGCGTAGACAGAATACTCCCAAGGTATGAGAAGTGATCGACTTGGTCCAAAGATGTGCCAGAGATAGTAATATCAAAACCTGGGATAGAGTGTACATAGCCAACTTATAATATGAATTTTCTGAATAAGATAATATATGGACTACAGAGGCTTTCCACCGATGTCTCAGTCTCATGGAGTCATGGCTGTTATATGGGTACCGTACTGAGTAATGGCCTTCAGGCCACAAGTGTACTGTGAAAGATTCTACTCATAGGGTCAGTGCTATTATTCCGACTCAGTGAGGAAAGCAATGGCAAACTACCTCACTCCTCATCTTGCCTAGTACGCCTCATTGCAGTGATGCTTTGAGGTTTAGTAGGTATCTACCGACCTAACCTACCTACAGTGGTACTTTTTGGGGATCCAATCAGCCTCTGGGCTGAATACTTAACAGACAGAGGTAGATATGTGACTTGGAAAGTAGATACAATGGAACCAGATTTGTTATTAAAATGTTACATTGTCAAAACGATGCTGAGTAAGGAACGACGAATCTTGTAGACGGGATGTACGTTATTGGAATTTTAATAATCAATGAAAACTACAGTGTGTCCGCAAAGTCTCTCCGCAGTGCCTGTCTCGCTTGCGGGACTAGTTGGGTTGGCATTACATTCATGTTATGTTGTTACAAGGAAAACAATTACATTAAATTAAGTAATGCAATTATATATACGGTACTCACCACTATCACCACTATACTCCATAAAGTTTCCACCAGCACGGAAAACCTCTTCCACTAAAACACACGCTCTTCAGTAGTAAGCATTCACACTAGACTCAGCTTACACAAGAACCTAAAATAAAGAACACAACTTTCCGTACAAAATTTCATGGTGATACCGGTAATAGTTTCAGAGATATAGAATGCCGGTGAAATATTTCGCACAGCCGCCATCTTGAGGTTATGTAAATAATTGAACGAAGTTAGATGACGGTGCATTACAATTTGTATAAACATATACTGTACCACGTTTCATTGCGATTGGTTGGTTAAATCGCGAGAAACGTCTATTCAAAAGTCGCAAATTCGCTTTGCCGCCATGTTGGTTTTGTAGTTACCAATTTTTCAAAATTCACATAGATGAACTTCTAGTAGTTCCCTTTATCACCGTACAAAATTCCAGGGTGATATCGGTAATAGTTTCGGAGATATTGAATGCTGGTGAAATATTTCGCACAGCCGCCATGTAGGATTGGTGAGATGTAACAACATTCGAAGGGAACAGTCGGGGTTGCCCGGAATAGTGCTATGAACTTACCGAGTTTCATTGAAATCGCTCCAGCCGTTTAGAAGTTATTAGGGTGGACACACAATCACACACACACACGCGCGATTTAACCAACCAATCGCAATGAAACTTGGTACAGTATATGTTTATACAAATTGTAATGCACCGACATCTAACTTCGTTCAATTATTTGCATAACCTCAAGATGGCGGCTGTGCGAAATATTTCACCGGCATTCTATATCTCTGAAACTATTACCGGTATCACCATGACATTTTTTACGGAGATAAAGGACACTACTGGAAGTTAATCTATGAGACTTTCAAAAACCTGTCAACTACAATACGAGCATGGCGGCCAAGCGAAGTTGAAAGTTTTAAATAGACTTTTCTCGCGATTTAATGAACCAAACGCAATGAAACTTCGTACAGGAAATGTTTATACACATTATAATGCACTGGTATCGAATTTAGTTGAATTGTTTACGTAACCTCAAGATGGCGGCTGTGTGAATTTCGAAAATTAAGTTTTTATTTCTTGTGTTCTAATCTTGCGATCGAAATCAACATTTGCATAATGATCGTACACAATAATCATCATCTAATAGTACATAACTCGATGGCCTACATATATTAAAATCCAACATGGCGACCATCCGACATATTTAGACGGTTCTCAATATTTATTAATCTACTACAGCAATCAAACTGAAATTTTGTAAGTGTATAGAGGCTATAAGCATAAGTTCCCTTATGGGACGTTCAATAACCTGGTGAGCACAAATCCAACATGGGGCGACGAGAAATTTAAAGATTCAAATGGACGTTTCTTGCGTTTTAATCATCCGAGCGCAGTGACACTTGATACGGTATATGCTTATACAAATTATAATTGACTGGCATCTAATTCATTTAAAATTATTTCATAACCACAAGATGGCGGCTGAGCGAAATTTTAAAATCCCGCTTTTATTTCTAGTGTCGTAATCATGCGATTGAAGTTTGAATAAAACACCTACACAATAATCTTTATGTAATAGTACTTAAATCTAAGGCCTATAATATAAAATCCAACATGGTGACTATCCAAAATATTTAGACGGTTCTCAATATTTACGAATCTATTACAGCATTCAAACTGACAATTTGTATGTTGATAGGGGCAATTAATATTAGTAGGATATATGAAAATAGGCTATTAAGTTCTTCACGGAACTACTTGTTCATTATGAAACAGTTTCTCCCATCAATCAGAGCTCAAGAAACAGTTGTGTGCCCAATAAGGTAAGGATAGCATCGCACCGGCGCTGAGTTCCACGGCCTCCTAATTTAAATTTCACTGCGTGACTAGTGTCATAGTGGAGTAATCGAGAAGGCCATGGTCAAATACAAGGTATTCTCTGCGTCCCATGCGCTCTGTTCAGTACATACAACTGGTGAAATCTCGACAGATATTTATGAATATTTATGTTCGAATATATTAGTTATAATTATCGTCGAACATAAACAGTCGTATGCAGCTCGCCTCTAATGGTAATTAAGAAACTCGCTTCACTCGTTTTATAAACATAGTCGTGTCTTAATTATTGCCAATATAGGCTCGTTGCATAATGTACTATTATGTTGTAGTTAGAGCGTTTATTCATCACAACAGAGTACAGTACTTGTAGTTTATATCCGCATATTATTTTACAATTCTACAGTAGTGTAAGGCTTACTGCTTAAGTTTACAGGTTACAGTTTGTTTATTTAAGCCAAATTTTACATTTGTTTGGTCCTGCCAAGCTTACGCTTGTCGGTAGGTGCCAATTATAATTGCAATATACTGTAGTCTATATGTTAACATATAGTGCATTATGCAACGAGCCTATAATGGCAAAAATTAAGACACGAGTGTGTTTATAAAACGAGCGTATGCGAGTTTTATAATTTCCATACGAGTGTCTTATTTACCATTATAGGCGAGTTGCATACGACTGTTTATGTTCGACGATAATTATTATAACTGTGACAGACTCGGGCGAGCGCGTGGCGCGCTGGCTGCAATTGTGAGTTGGGCCGGCAAGCTGGCAGTGGATGAATCGAGAAGGCGACGATATGAGAGAGAGGAGATTGAGTAGTCTGTGAAAGGACCAGTGTTGGGAATTGGAGTGTAGAGTTTTCAGAAAAACTAGAGCTCGACGTTCCCAGTTTAGATATTAATGAATACTACATTAATATGTAGTAGTGTAAGGTTTGATAAATAAAGAAGTAGTGTGTTTGTATATGCCTGACCGGTTATTTTAAGAACCGTAAACGTAACATAACTATTTTAAGTTCGAACATAAATATTCATAATATCTGTCGAGATTTCGCCAGTTTTATGTACTGAACAGAGCGCATGAGACGCAGAGAATGCCTTGTATTTGACCATGGCCTCCTCGATTACCCTACTATGACACTAGGCCACGCAGTGAAATTTAAATTAGAAGGCCGTGGAACTCAGCGCAGGTGGGATGCTATCTTTATCGAATTGGAAAAACAACTGTTTCCTGAGCTCTGATTGGTGGGAGAAACTGTTTCATAATGAAAAATAGTGTTATAATTAGCCTAATTATAGTACAGTTTCCTGACGTATAATAGTCAGGGTCGAACATAAAACAATTAATTTTACACGTATACAGACCAATCTCTCACCTTCCAATTATTTTATATAGTGCCGCTAATAATAATTCACAAAAATTTATATCACCTCATAACAATTAATTATGGTTAAAATGTTTATAATATGTTAATATTAATACAAGAAAGCAATTGTCTGTCTGTTAGGTAGTCATCCAGCAGGCTGGTTGGATCCTCACATAGTACCGCTGTTAGGTTATGTGGGTAATGATGATGATCAGGTGCCATCAAGTCGGCGTCGACTCCTAGCGACTGCATGGTGGACTGTCTCCATATGATACGGTCTTCAGCCATATACTTCAGATCCTTCACCGACATATTCATGTTGGATTTGATGGAGTCGATCCATCTCAATGCTGGCCGCCCTCGTCTCCGAGACCCTTTCACCTTTCCAAGCATAATTCTTTTCCAACGAATCAGAACGCCTCATAATAAATAAGGTATGTATTGCAGCCAATGGCCATGAGGATAAAAATAATAAAAACCCAAAAATTCAAGATCACATTCAACTCTCATTGACAACAAAAGCTATAAGTGACTAAACTCTCCGTCCGCATGTCATGGCATGATACCTTTCACAGACACTTCCACACAATTTACAAATGCATTCCATACTAGGCTCATGATACCCTTCCATTTTGCATAACTTGAAATGGAATCCATGTATTGAGAAACGAGTGATTGTATGTCTCAGGTAGGATATTATAATATTTTTTCTTCCTACCTTAATACAACAGTTTTGTCGTTACTATTTTAAAAACTTAACTTAAAATGCAAATGTTACTATCATGCTCAATTAATTTCTCCTTTCATATTGCACAGTCTATGAATAGGAGTCTATTACATATACAAGCAGTTGTCCACTTAGTTGAAGGAGTTATTTAATATCCAACTTTTTATAACATTTTTTGTTTTTGCCATACTCTCAAAGACCAGCAGTGAATGTGGTAGCTTGTTAAATAGAAATAGTAGGCCTACTATATAAGCCAGTGGTCCTCACTAGGATTTCTTAGAGAGCCAAATAGTTCGTATCAAATTTTCCTCAAGGCCGCAAGTACAAACTGTATAATTAGGTTAATTACAAATTATATTTTTCCTTCTTGCAATACTACACTAAGAAGTGGCGTAAAATAACTTACAAACAATATGATTATAACATAAGTTTATTACATCAATAAAATAAACTGTTTTCCATATAAAAAGCAGGGAAACGTCTTTTACTTGTCTCAGGAATACTTGAATTTGTTAATTCTTTGAAGTCGATGGGCGAAATCTTTCACAGCTCCCTAATATGGCATCTATGTTATCAGGTTGGGAAGAAACTGAAATTCTCAAAATGTTGTCAACGTCCTCACTCGTTAACCTGGATCTGTACTTGTTTTTTATGAACTCCAGCTTACTGACTGTAGATTCACAGACATATGTAGATGCAAAAACACACAAAATTTTCTGAGCACAGTCAATTAAGTTAGGAAGTTTGTCCTTTTCAACTACTTTCCAGAACTCATAGTGAGCGTTAACCTTTTTTTTTCTTCAAAAATACTTTTGAGCTCCGTATCATGCTGAAGCTCATTTAACTCATTTTTCAAATCCCTATCTTCGTATCCAAAAACAGAAAGATGAGCTACATTTGCTGTTGTTAGTGCCCATGGATTTTCCACCAAGCGAAATGGTTCTTGATACTTCCTGAAGTCACTAAACCTTACAGACATTTCGTCCTTTAGGTCTGTCAACAGCTTTAGTAAATCAGAAACATCTTGACTTTCATCTGGATTTTCAACAAACAGATATTTAACAGAAGGAAAGCTGGAATAATCGCTGTTGACAATTCTTCAATATACATATTGAGCTTGTGTTTCTGTGAAAACACAATACTCATAATTTTCGTTACACTGTTATTGTAGTCTCCTTGCAATCGAGTGGGTGTTTCATTCATAATGCCCATTGTATCAGTGAGAAACGCTACTTTAAGCCATTAACTAAAATTATAAACATCAGGATACTCTTCTTTCTTTGTAGCCAAAAACAGAGTAATCTCATGACGAATGCTAAAGAAACGTATCAAAACTTTACCCTTACTCAGCCATCTCATTTATGTGTGGTAAAGCACATCCCCGTATTGCGATATAAGTTCATTCAAAAAATCTTGAAACGTTCTGTGGTTCAGTTCATTCGACCTTATAAAATTCACGATCTTCACAACTGTTTTCATAACACAGCTGATATTTTCACGAAATTTAACAGCTAAGCTTTCTTGATGAATGAGACAATGAAAACTTAATAAACTGTCATTTTCCAAATGTGTTTTCAACAACTGAACGAACCCTATATTTCGCCCTAACATTGATGGGCAACCATCAGTACACACATACAAAACCTTTTTCAAATCAATGCTACGCTCGTTAAAAAAACTTACTATTGTGATCAAATAATCAATACCTCGAGTTTGTCCAATCTTCTTTAACAACACAATCCTTGGATACATACTTAACGAAGAATAGAAATTGAGAAATTGACGTTATGTCTGTAGATGAGTCAAGCGCAAGACTAAAATATTTTCTTTGCTGCAGTTCATCGGTAAGATTAAGTGCAATATTTGCTGCTAAGTCCTGTGACCGTGTCATGCAAGTTGAACCAGATAGCTGAAGTTTAGAAACTTCATCTAATATTTGCTTACTATTAGATAAGTGTGAAAACAAAGTTGTACAAACGGTGACAACACGCTCTTTTACAATTTCTGCATCAGAAAACGGCTTCATCGTCTGTGCTAAAATTTCTGTTACTTGGTAGGATGCTTTTGTAGTAAGCTCATTCTTGTTCATTGCATTAAAAAGGGTACTACGTTCATTGGCTCTGCTCTACTAGCTAGTCTCTCCACTCCAACTACACTGCGGTAGTCTGAGTAAATAATTAAGTAGAGAAAAACAATACACTTAATAAATAAATACCGGTATAACATATATTTATAAAATGTTGTATAATTTTTTCATAAAATATTTTTTCATAACCTTTAAATGTGTTTTTATTCCTATCCCTAGCAGTGTTGTGGGCCGCAAAATATCGTTCCTAGGGCCGCATGCGGCCTGCGGGCCGCGTAGTGAGGATCGCTGAGGTAAGCTAATGATCTTTTGCCAAATTGTATCAATAGTAGCTACACCTTCATAAATTAGTTTGGGGGAGGAAGACTGTATTTGTTGCTTCGTGGGGAAAAATTGAGAAGAGGTGGGTTCGATTTCCACCTTGGCCATCCTGGAAACGGTTTCACGTGGTTTCCCACTTCTACTCCAGGTGAATGCCGGGATGGTTGTTAAATTAATGGCCATAGCCACTTCCTTCCCAGTCCTCGCCTGAATTACAAATACACACACCAAAACAGTCATGACAATAAGACAGGTTAACAGATTTTAAAAAATCCACACTCACCCAAGTACACGGGAATAATTGACCACGATATCCAAGTCAATTCGGTGTAAAACAACAACAGCAACAAATAAATAATCGTGCATTGTCTTGTTGCTGAAACATTCTGTGGATGAGATTTAATGAATTTTGCCTTTTAAACATCAAATGTGATACGAGAGTTCTTTTGCGAGGCGACATCGTAGGGATCCGAGTTCCGCGGAGTTTTGCAGCTCGTCAAAAATCGGTTATCCTTGACCTGCAGTTGAACCCGCGATCTTTGGATCGTGAAGCGATTAATCGACAATACACCGAGGAAGCATGCAGACGAGTGCAGGAAGTCTCAATCGCCAAGTTCGACCTCGCCCACCACGTACTGTAGCGGCTAGCGTCCTTGGCTGTCACCTCAACGATCCGGGTTCGAGAAACTTTAAATTCTGGTGAGACAGCTGGAGCGGGGTAAGGGTTCAATTCCCACCTCAGCCATCCTGGAAGTGGTTTTTCGTGGTTTCCCCACTTCTACTTCAGGCAAATGCTGGGATGCTTCCTAACTTAAGGCCATGGCCGCCCCCTTTCCAATCATAATCCCCCCCCCCGAATTACAAATACTCACTCTAGTACAACCATCACAATAACACTGGCATGGGCGCCCGCAGAGGAGGGGTCAAAGAGGGGCCGTAACCTCCCCCCCCCCCTACCCTCCCTGGAATCCCGAGAATATTTCGATTGTTCATTGTCACACCAGTTTATTTCATAAATTGAAGTTACTGATAGTTAACTGATTTATGTGTGGGGATAATTCCACGGTTTTATTTAACTTAGTAATTTGGGATTATTTGAAAATATCTTAACATTGCCATTTTAATGAACTACTTGATTTTGATTTTTGTCGATACATTTTTTTTTTTTTTCGTGTAGCCTCCTGTGAGGCTGAGTGCAGATCTTTCTAGTCGGCGCCCGTGGGCGACCTGCGCGTCGGGATGAGAGATGGAATGGATGAAGATGAATGAAACTGGGCAAGGATGTGGAAGGAAGCGGCCGTGGCCTGTCAGAAGGTACTTTCCCAGCATTTGCCTGGTGTTCAAAATGGGAAACCACGGAAAACCATTTCAAGGACAGCCGACGGTGGGGCTCGAACCCACGCGTCTACCGAGTCAGCAGAGAGCTTGGCCCTATGACCTAACGCTGCGCTTTAGCCAGCGTAGCCACTACTGTCGGTGATACATGGTGATACAACTACATTTTGCCTGGTTTTATGAAATGAACATTATGGCGATGATTCACAAAGAAAAGCGATGGACAAAAACTCTGAACTAAGAAAAACTATTCCTCCCATTTGTGCCATAAAGATAATGCACCCAACGGTTTCAGAGCAGAAAAATAATGAATATCACGAAGCAAGTAAGAAAATGAAAAATGAAAATCCACAGCCTGCTTCCAGTCTCCGACCGGGTCAGGAATGGAATGAATGAAGCCCCTATCTAGCGGCGAGGATATGAACTGTGCCGGCTGCCGAGGCCTGACGCACTCCTCTGGGGCAATGATTAAATGAATGACAGATGAAATGAAATGATAGTGGAGAGTGTTGCTGGAATGAAATTTTGACAGGGAAAACCGGAGTACCCGGAGAAAAACCTGTCTGCCTCCGTTCTGTCCAGCACAGATCTCACATGGAGTGACCGGGATTTGAACCACGGACTCAGCGGTGAGAGGCCGGCATGCTGCCGCCTAAGCCACGGAGGCTTCAAGCAAGTAAGAAATGAAACGAAAATTACGGGGGGGGGGGGGGTGGAGGTCGACAGGTGACAGGTTGGTAATGAAATGAAAAATATTACCCCCCCCCCCCCTCCTTGGAAAAAAAAATCCTGTGGGCGCCCATGAACACTGGTTATCGCACAAATTCTACTCACCCAAAATACACGGGGCGATATGACCGCAATCATGTTGCCCCTAAAATAAGCCGCAACAACAACAAGTTCGACCTCATTCGCGTGCCAAGCTTGCATGCATGATCATTCACTAGTCTTTCCATTGTTTTCAAGTACGCTATATTGTATCGCGCGATCAAGCCTTTAAAAAATGCAATATCCCACGAATATGATGCACGACACAGACAAAGTGACTCCTTGTTCCGTTCAAGCGCAGCACAAGTCTATAGTTAGTAAAGGATACGCTGAATAGCATTCATAAAGTTGTTTGTATCAAATATTTTTTAAAGAAAAGACCTAAAAGCCATAAATGTGTGTATTCTCGAGAGGAATATGTCATGTTTATGTCCCTTCTTCCAATGAAGAAACTTTGTGTGACATAGTGAAATAATTTCAGGTGCGCATACATACAGTACTGATATTACCCGTCTGACGAGTCTTTGCCGTTCCGAAGTGAGGGCGCTGTCAATTGTTTGTATATGTATATCGACGCGTGTGAGTCAAGAGGGAAGAAGCGTGCACTCTGCATCAATCGTTATTGACACTAGGAGATATGAGTGTTGTTATGTAGCTAATATACAGGTATAATAGTAATTCTACTGTAATAATTCACTCCTCTTCAGTTAAGCATATGGATGCCTTAAAACTATTCACTTAACACAGACTTGAAATTTCCAACTAACTGAACTCAAACCTTGTGCCACAATAATTCATCGACATACAGTGCAGACTGTACAGATATCTCCGGTAAAACAGATTGCGTCACATCGTTGAGAGCTCGTAGTTCATACACCTACCGCCGCGGCAAGAATTCGTCAAACGAGTAATAAGTGGAAGACGATCTTGATGTTGGGCCATTAAAACAACAATTATCAGCACTATAGCTTCCAGAGACAAAACTAGTTAGCGTGTAAAACCTTCCATCATGTACGCATTTAACGAGAGAAAAAGCCCACTTACGATGATTAACAATAATTGTTAATTATTAACAAAGATACGTAACGCTCAATACTAAAGCAGACAAAGTGGTAGCTCTTCCGCCCCTGAAAACAACAATAATCACTATGGATGTGTGCGCTGCACTAAGGCCTCTCTTCATCGTCTCCAGACTGTTCGGAGTGGCTCCCATCAACTACGTCACTCTGCGTCGCTCAGCGTTAGTCACGGTATATTCTCTCGTCATCTTGGTTGCTAGTATAGCGTGCATGGTGACCAAGATTATCTTAGAGAGGCTGCCTCTGCTCCTGTATATCCCATACATCTTCTACGTGAGTTCAATCTCCGCCACCACAATCGCAGCTGTACTTCAGCGAATGACAAACACTGGAAGAAACATGGGCGAAATGATGAGATCATTAGAAGAGATAGATTGTATTTTACGGTGTGACAAAAGTCCTAAGCATAAGAAAATTTATCTACGATCAATAATAGTTATGGCTTTCCTGTTTATCTGTGTGATTTTCATCTTGTACTTGGATATTACAAGAAGGGGAACATTCCTTCTTCTGGGAGTGCATCTCGCCTACTACATCAATTTCTTGATGACCTTACAGTTTGTTACGCTCGTAACTATCATCAAACACAGATTTCAACACCTCAACACTGAACTGGAGAGAATATATAATGGTAATCGTATCTCACTTACTGAACATTCAACAGTTAGTAAGCTTGACTTTGATAATATCAGACGTTCAAGAGTGAATAATGACGTCACGATGTTTAATGTTTGTGCTCCGAGGCATTATTCAATGTTCAGTGACGATCAAACCTTTGATAATATGTTCAAGATTCACCTGCAGTTATGCCAAATAGGGCAAAACATTAACGATGGCTTCGGTTTAATTTCTCTCTTTACCTCAATTCAATGTTTCATGACGATCGTCGCTAGTCTGATTTCTATGCTCACATCCTTCAGTGGGCATGTTATCCAGTTAAAGATTTTCAATATTTTCAGTTTTGTATCTTCATTTGCTCTGGCTGTGTTCCACCTCATAATGCTCGTGGAGCCGTGCCATTCTGCGGTGAATGAGGCTGCTCAGACAAGGCCTCTGGTCTGCAAGCTACTGCAACAATATCCCAGGAGTGAGACTCTGAAGAACTTCTCTACACAACTACTCTGCGTGAGGCTCGAACTGACTGCTTGTGGTTATTTCAGTCTGGACAGAACACTCACTGCTACAATCATCAGTGTGTCTATCACGTATTTGTTAATTCTTCTACAGTTCTTCATTTCCGACCCTATTACGTAGCACGTTTATCTATAGACTCTGAAAGTGTGCGAAGCATTAAGTTTTCCCTTGACCTGCTGTACCTCTCGTCACCTCAGGATCAAGGCGGTTTCTTTGATGTTTTGGTCTGTGAAGACGCTTACGTGCCATTAAATACTGAAGTTCCAAATTTTCTGCTTGTTTTTGGCCTACAAGATTTTCCATCACATGTTGCTATGTTTCCATAAGCTGGCTAGGTTACATTTCAGAATTTCGTTTGTAAAAATCTATGAATAAATTTTTTATTATCACGTCAATTTGGAGCTTTACCAACTTTGCTATTCATGTGACGAATTGTGTGTTTAAATATAGTTTTTAGTGGAACGATAGGCAGAGTAATTCAATACCAATTTGATATTATATTACATTTTGTTGTGTATAAACCTTGTTTGATCAGCAAAAGAGCACCCTAGTAATTCGATTTTATGGCGAATCAGGCTCAAAGCTTGGCAACAATGTTACGATTGCACAAAGTTAAACATGGTTTCCTCAAGTAAACAACGAGTTCAAACTGCAGCTGCAGAGTGTTATTTCCAAAAACAAAACAAAAAAATTTGGTAGTAAGATGAAAATATTTCCAAAAAAAATCAATTATCCATTTTTTTATGGTAGTGGCCCACCAAAAGCATGATAACTCTCACATTTACTGTTCAAATTCCATGAAATTCTGTAAATACATTACTTTGTATATGTTTTAGAGTAGGTACTAAAATAATAACAAACAATTAGGAAATCAGTGAAGTATTGATGTATGAAGGAAAAATCGGAAACTTTAAAATACAGATGTCGTATTATTAAAATTTACTCATTTATCGCATGGCTTTTAGTGCCGGTGGTATCCGAGGACATGTTCGGCTCGCCTGAGTCTGTAGCTGCTTCCAGCGGACACTCTTATTAGGGTGAGCTATAAGTTCCGTTCAATTTCTAGTAGTTTCAACTTTCGCTACCAGATATCAATGATACCTAGTGGTGAACGTTGGAACTTTGATAGAGCGTTCCGACGAAATCTAACCTAACAATTTAGCTTTACACAAGTTTAGTCTGTGAAAGGATATTTTACATGTCATAAATCTATGACATGGGACCGCCGGCTTTACTTCCACTCCGAAGGAAGGCATACTAAAGGATTTTTAACGCTCTTAAAAAATCCGACGACTTTGGCCGGATTTGAACCCGCTATCTTGGGCACAGCAGTTCAGCATTCTACCAACTACGCCACCGAAGCCGCATTATTAAAATAATGAGCTATGTTAGCTTTCCAAACAGAGAAATTAATTATGTAGCAGTCTGGTCAAGATTCATTTTCATACCTGTATTTACCATCTTCAAGTAAATAATGTATTCTTTGAATTTTCTTTTATAAGTTTAAGGTTCGTTTAAACCACAAAGATGGGAAATAAATCAAAAATATTAAATTAGGAATTTATTGCGCAATTGTTCACA